>OU612045.1:168264520-169758686 GCA_914767935.1 Coremacera marginata
AAACTGTTATCTTGGTTATGATGAACAATTTTTGTTCGTACATGAGAAAAATGTTTTCTTAGCATTTGAAGAGTTTGATCTGTGTTATCGTTATTGTTATTATTGTGTACAATTAACTCTCCGGGTAAACGGAGGGTTTGACCGTAAACCATCTCAGCAGAAGAGCATTTCAGATCTTCTTTAATTGCAGTTCGTAGACCAAGAAGAATGAATGGTAAAAGTTGTGACCAATGCGTCGAATCATTCGAAGTGAGTATTGATGTTTTTAACTGTCGATGAAAGCGTTCTATCATGCCATTAGCTTGTGGATGATAGGGTGAAGTGTGTATTTTGTGTGATCCAAGTAAATTTGTTAACTCTGTGAAAAGACATGAGGTGAACTGTGTTCCTTGATCAACGGTAATTTGAAGTGGGACACCAAAACGTGGAACGTAGTTTTGTACGAACGTGCATGCTATTGTATGTGTTGATATGTCTTTAAGAGGATAAACTTCAGGCCAACGTGTATGTCTGTCGATAATGGTCAACAAGTACCTGTAACTGTCAGAAACTGGAAGTGGTCCCACTAGATCCATATGGATATGCTCAAATCTGCCTGCAGGAATATTGATTTTTTGGATTGGAGTTTTTGTATACACATTTACTTTAGATTTCTGGCAACTAATACAACATGATGTCCAATCATTTATATTTTTACGCATATTAGGCCAAAAATATTTTGATTGAATTAAGCGTCTAGTTGCACGAATTCCAGGATGTGATAGTGAATGAATTTTGTCAAAAATAATTTTTCTCATTGAATTTGGAACATATGGTCGCGAAGAATGACTAGAAATATCACACCAAATTTTTGAATTTAGAATAGGAATATGTATTTCTTTCAAATTGTTTTTTGAATCCGGAGAAGAAATTAGAGTTTTAAGTGTTTCATCAGTTTGTTGTTCTTTATATAGAGTCGAAAAATTAATGTCTTGTGCTGAAATTGCATCAACTTCAGGAATGCGTGAAAGTGTATCTGCTACTATGTTATGTTTTCCAGTGATGTATTGAATGTCATTTGTGAATTGTGCAATGTATTCTAAGTGTCGTGTTTGTCTTGGAGATCTATCAGTTTTGGAATTCAGAACGTATGTTAAGGGTTTATGATCAGTGTAAATTGTAAAATTTCGTCCTTCGAGAAAGTGTTTGAAGTGTTTGACGGCTTGGTAAATTCCTAAAAGTTCTCGATCGAAAGTAGAATATTTAGATTCTGCTGCACTTAGTTTTCTTGAGAAGTAAGCGAGTGGTTCCAATGTGTTTCTAGAAGATTGTTGTAAAACTGCTCCAATTGCTACATTTGATGCGTCGACGCTTAAAGATAAATGAGCATGTTTATTAAAATGAGTTACTAAAGTATTTTGAGCGAAAAGTGATCGAGCGTTTTCAAAAGCTTTTGTTGATTTATCGGTCCAAAACAATTGTTTGGTTTTACTCCTGTTTGCAGATGTTAACATATCGTGCAGAGGGTATAGTTCTGCTGCTAACATCGGAATGTAACGATGATAATAATTGATCATGCCAAGAAACTTTTGTAATTTAATGATAGAAGTTGGTTTTTCAAAATTTGTTATTGCTTCAATCCTATCTTTGGAAGGTTGAATACCTTTTGAAGAAATTTCGTAACTTAGAAAATCAAGAGAGGGAACGCCGAAAGTACATTTTGTGGATTTTATATTAAGTCCGTATTGATCGAGTCGCGTAAAAACATTTTTTAAATGTTCAATATGTTCTGATTCATTATTGCTTGCAACTAATATATCGTCCACGTATGTGAATACAAAATCCAGACCAAAAAATACTTCATTTATAAAACGTTGGAAGGTTTGAGCGCTATTTCTCAAACCAAATGGCATGCGTTCAAACTCAAACATACCGAAAGGAGTTGTGATTGCTGTTTTGTGTACGTCTTCTTCAGCCATTGGAATCTGGTGATACGCGCGTACGAGATCGATTTTCGAGAAGATTGTTTTGCCTTTCAGTTCTATACTTAGATCGTGTATGTGTGGAAGTGGATAACGATCTGGTATTGTGATGCAGTTTAGTCTCCTGTAATCTCCGCAAGGTCTCCAATCGTTTGGGTCCTTTTTGGGGACTAAGTGAAGTGGAGATGCACTTGGTGAACGCGACGGTCTGCATATTCCAGTCTTAACGAGGTATTCGAATTCAGTTCGAGCTATTTTGAGTTTTATTGGGTCTAAACGGCGTGGTCGAGAGAATGGTAAAACGCCTTTTGTTTCAATTCTATGAACCGTTGTGTGTTTCACCGGTTTGGTGTAGTCTGGTTCAGAAGCTAGGGATGGGAATTGATTAAGAAGATGAGTGTATTTGTTTTCAATAATGGGCAGTTTTAAAGAGTAAATGTCACAAAAGCCTGCAGTTCCAGAGACTTTTAATTTGGTTGTTACATCAATGATTGT
Organism: Coremacera marginata; assembly: GCA_914767935.1. NCBI lineage: Eukaryota > Metazoa > Arthropoda > Insecta > Diptera > Sciomyzidae > Coremacera > Coremacera marginata. The sequence goes on from OU612045.1 coordinate 168,266,977, forward strand.
TTTATTTTTAATGTCAACAATTAATCCAAATTTTTCTAAAAAATTTGCGCCAATTATTGGTGTTGAAACATTTGCTAGAAGAAAAGGAAATTCAAACTCACGTCTTAAACCTAAATCAATTTTGAACAATTTTGAACCGAAAGTATCAATAAGAGAGCCATTTGCAGCTGTTAATATTAAATCTGAATTAATTTTTAAAGATTTGAATTTTGATGATGATACGACCGAAACTACTGCACCAGTGTCTATTAAAAAATTCAGTTTGTTTAATTTATCAAAAATGAAAAGGCGGCGAGCAGGTGTAATTTGTTTTCCATCATCCGCCACCGTCATGATGGAACGTTTTAATTTAAAGAATATTGGTTATTATTATTATTATTTTTATTTAAGAAATTGCAAGGTTTAATGCATTTATAAGCTTTATTTCCAAACTTCTGATGGTACCAACATACACCTTGGTATTGCTTTGAATTTCTTGAATTGCTTCTATCTCTGCCTCTGTGTTGTTGATCAATTCTACGCTCTGTTTTAAGCTCTGCAATATCTAAGTTAATCTTGTCTAAATGTTGGCACAGATTTGATGTTAGTTGTGTAAGATTCTGTATGCACTGTTCCACCGATTTTGTGTCCGTGCTTCCAACTACTGAAGAGTTTTGATTACTAAAAGTGAGATCGTTTAGTTTGTCAGCAAGGATGAGCTGTTCTTCAACACTTTTGTCTGAACTACACGTCAAATAAACTTGTAAATTTTGAGGTAATTTACGAAACCATAGTTTAAAAAGTAATTCGCGACCGATGATTGATTCAGAATCTACAAGAGATTTTAAATCTCTGTAGAGTTCAGATGGTTTACGGTCCCCTAATTGCGTATTTGATAATAGTTGGTCTAACTTCTTCTCTTCACTAAGAGAAAACCGTTCTATAAGTGTTTTTTTAATACACTGGTACTTGTTTTCGGTTGGTGGTGGATTCAAGATATCAATTATTTTACTGATGACATCTTGTGGTAGTGCGCGTAGAACGTAATGAAATTTCAGGAAATCATCAGATATATTTTGGATGATAAATTGTCCTTCTATAAGCAAAAACCAAGCATCAGGACAACTTGTCATGAATGTTGGTAAGTTGAAAGAGTTTGGATTTAAAGGAATTGTAAATGGGTAAATATTGGGTTCTTGTTGTTGTTGCATGTTAATGTTTTGGTTTGTTGTGTTGTGTATAGGTGTAGATGTTGCAGATATATTGATGTTATTGTTGGGATGTTCAAATTCAAATAAAGGGTTGTTGCGAGTAAATGATCGTGTTATCGGCATTAAAATTTAGTTAATTTCAATTAAGTATAATTTAAATTATTTTCACTGGGGAGTTGTTTACAAATGTGTGTTAAAATGGTGTGAAATAAAATTAAAGAAGAAAAATATATAAATAGAGAATGGTGAATTAAAAAATTTATGAGTGTTAAGTGATAACGCGATGGCAGTATAACGAGAATAAATGATATTATTAATTATTGATAAAATCAAAAGATAAATAAAAGGATTATTTAAAATTAAATTAGTATACTTAATTAATTATCAAGACTTGATTCTTTTGAAGAATAGTGCATAAAATGGGGTTCATGGAGTTGATGAACATGAGTTGATTGAAGAATGGTATCTATATAGGTGCTTCATTCCGTTTTGCTGCAACTGGATTTAGTTATATTTCAAACATTGAGTTTTTTTAAAAGTCCTCTTATATTTTTATGCGTTGCAGTTGAGTATGCTTCTGTTGTTGTAAGCGCCAAGGTTTCATAAACGACGCAGTATCGGCAAAAACTTTAGAAAGTTTGGTTAGTTTTAAATTTTTAGGTGTTCTTTTTGATGGTTTGGTTCTTCAGGATCGCCAAATATAGAAGTCAAAATTCCATATATATTTTGCACAATATTTATTATTAAACACAATTCTTAAGTTATAAACATTCGAATGAAAATTATATATCAAAATTTTTGTTTTTTAAAGAAAGTCTTTTAAAATATTTCTAGATGGAAATATTAAATTAAACAAGTATTTAATAATATAAAGTATAATAATAGTAAGGTACAAATGAAAGTAATTACAATTTTGCATATGAAAAGGACACTACAGCAAGTATGCAATACTTTAGCAGATGAGGTAATAACTAAAACGTTTAAAAAGTATTCATACAAAAAAGCACACTCAAAGTTTAACACAAATATAGTTAACCAAGTTAAGAAAAGGTAGGCGTGAACGCAGCAACACCAACCTCAATTATTTTTTATAGCTTGAAACTTAGTTTTTTAGCTCATAAAAACTTAAACTGATGGAAGTTTTTTTTTTTTCTTAAAAACTGCTTAATTTTTTGCTGTTTTAATTGTGTGTTTAGGCATTATTGTTGTTGTTGCTGCTGCTTTGTTACTACTTTACAATGCGTTACAATTGCTCACTTCATTTGGCATGCTAGCCTTGCTCCGCTCAAACACTGCATCACCAAAGCAGATAATTTATTTTTACTATGAGTTAATAGCGTATTATTAAGAGCTAAATACAACAACAAAAGTAACAACAATAATAAAAGCAACAGAAAATGTCTTCATTGAGAAATCAGTCTCAATACATTGTGAATTGTAGCAATAATCATAACAACAGCAGCAGCAGCTAGAGTCGAAGTTTGTGGCATAGTTTTTTTGTCATTGTGGAAATACTAGCTGACTTTTTTTTTATTTCTTGAGCTACTTAAATATTTTGTATTTTCTCACTCAGAAAAAAAATCGAGCTTAAAGCAAAAACTAACAGTTTTTGTTAAAAAACTAAAATTTTTCGTTAAGGTATAATATACGTGTAACCACCAAAAAAAAAAACAACTTTCTTCAAAAATTTTTTTTAGATACAAGGAGTTATATTTTTTTTCAAAATTATATAGCTTATTGTACATAAAAAGTGCTTTATAAAAACTATTTTTTTTTTAAATAATTTTCAGGCTTTTTTATGGAGGGCGCTGAAAATGACATTAAAAAAAGACATCCAAAACGGTTCGATGGATATCGCCATTCCCATGATTCTAAAACTGACCAGTACTGACAAGTAATTTGGCATCCCCTACGCACGACCCCCGGGGTTTTTTTTTCAAATTATTGCAAAAGTTAGAGAAAAAATTTAAAAAAAGAGATAGATTTTCGCGCGCTCTTCTGTCTATAAAAAAAAAACAAAAAATATTAGGTACTTGAATTTAAAGGAGATGCTTAATGGACAAAATTACAAACAAAATGCACTAAAATTCATTGAAATTTAACCAAAAAAAAAAACTAGTTTCGAGGAAATCGCGTTTAAAGTTTTAGTTTTTCGAAATTCTGCATAAATATTTAAAATTATAGTATGACAAATTTACTATATTAAATAAAAGTAAATTTGTCATGCAATGTCAGGTATCGTTTAAAAACATGTTTGTATATTCTAGAAACTATGAAAAACACATTAAGCAAAAAAAAAAATTTTTTTTACAAAAAATTTACACGTATATTATAACTCAAAAACTTTTAAACAGTTTTGAACCTTCTATAAGGCCTTTAACGTTCAATAAGGATAAAAACTTCTAATGAAGGCTTCATAAATGACAGCATTTTAAAAACGGCTAAAACCGTATTTGAACATTTTATAAAACAACTAACTGAATACCCGGCTTGACTCGGGAGTTGATATAAATAATTTTCGATTTCATTCGTCGATTTGAAAAAAATTTTCACAAACTTTAGAAGGAATTTTGTGTGCATTTTTCAAACCGGTAACTTCGGCGAAATGAACAAAATGTAGCTTCAACATCTGAAAATTATGAGAAAAAGTTGGGAAAATCGTGATTTGTGTGTGCGTGCCGCCGATCGCTTGCAAAAATATATTTTCAAAGTTTTATATTGTATACGATAGATAGCATATTTTTGAAAAAAAATCATAGCAAAATCGCATTTTTGCAATTTGCGAGGAATCTGGACAAAAATAAGCATTGAAAATAGAAATTGCAATGTCAAAACAACGCCAACTTACGACGCAACTGACTTGCGCATGTGTTGATGCGTACTCAAATACCACAGAATTTGGCATCAGCTGTCCTGATTTGCGAAAAAAGAAAGTTGAATATAAATACACATAAAGAAGAAAAGAAGATATTTATCACCCTTCGCGCTTTGCTACGCCTTACTGTATTTTGTAGTACAGCACCCTCTGGGGTTCAAAATATAGCAGAATACATAGCGCCAAAAGACTCACCGCACCCGAAGACCACTTATAAAAATTATACTTATCGGATGAGGTGTTTTCAGTTTTTTGCGGTATTTGTACAATAGCGCCCTCTGGTTTTAGAGATAGAATAAAAAAATAACGTCAAAGCTCTTTGCATACTCGATATCAAATCCTATATATTCGATATACCAATTTTTATCTAAATCGGATAAGCGGTCTTTGAGTGTTTCACGGTTTCTTAAGTGATTTGTCCTACAGCCCCATCTGGTGTTTAAGACAGCGCAGAAAAAAAAAGTCCAAGATACCCACCGTACCCGAAAACTCCTATGTAAAAATTTTCACGTAAATCAGATGTACAGCTAGGAGTTTTTCGACAATTTTAAAACATTTGTACTGCAGTAGTAAGAGATCACGCCAAAACAGCTGCCTTACACGAAAATTCTTTAGTAAAATTTTTCATCCAAATCGGATAAGCGCCTTTCTACTTTTTCACGATTTCTTAAGATATTTGTACTACAGTGCCCTCTGATGTTCGATATAGTACAAAAAAGATAAGTCCAAAACAGTCACCATGTTAGAAAACCCCTATATACCAATTTTCATGAAAATCGGATACACAACTTAGAAATTTCTTAGAATATCTGTGCACAGCGCCCTCTGGAGATCAAGATAGAACAGAGGGGATAAGTCATAAAAACTCACCATATCCGAAAACCTCTATACACAAATTTTCATGCAAATCGGATGAACGGTTTCGGAGATAAAGTATAAAAACAAAACGCCTTCAACACGATCGCAGCGCCACCTACCGGGTCCAATAGTGAATCTGAACCATCTAGGGATCCACTCAAACACACACAAAAAATTTCATCGAAATCAGTGCAGCCGTTAAGGAACAGTTAAATAACATACACACGTAAAAATTGTACAACAGGCACTGTTAGTTTCGAGAAAGAGCAAAAAGATACCACCAGAACCCTTGCCGTACTCGAAAATCGCTATTTACAAATATTCATCAAAATCGTATGAGCAGTTTTGGAGTTTTTCACGATTTCCTAATATTTGTACTAAAGCGCTCTCTGGTTTTCAAGATTGCACAACAAAGATAAGTCCGAAAAATTCACCGTATCAGAAAACCACTATTTTCCAATTTTCATGCAATTCGTATGCACGGCTTAGGAGTTTTTCGAGGTTTTCAAAATATTTGTACTACAGCGCCCTCTGGTATTCAAGATAGAACCTAGTTTATACCCTTATATTGGGGGTTGGAATTAGTTTTAAAGGTTTTCTAAGAGATGGCGTAACTATCAATAGATCGCATCGGGCACACCTGTGACTATATTTATTTCAAAGCACATTGTCTACGCTTCATTTTTCAGTATGTGTCATTCCACTGAAGTGTAAACAACATATATTTTTTTCTCTGTGAACATGTCGACTTTCGTTCCAACAAAACGCAATTTGCGGGAAGGTTTACTTTTGTGCTTCCATTTGAAGAAAAAAGCGGTTGAAGCACAACGCACGCTTACTGAGGCTTACGGGGACTATGCTCCATCGATTTCTACTTGTGAGTACTGGTTCCGTCGGTTTTAAAGTGGTGATTTTGATACGGAAGACAAAGAGCGTCCGGGCCAGCCGAAAAAGTTTGAAGATGAGGAATTGGAGGCTTTGCTCGATGAAGACCCGTGTCAAACCCTTCAAGAATTGTCAGAATCATTGGGAGTCGACTTATCAACGGTCGGCAAACGCCTGAAGGCCATGGGAAAGCAAGGAAATTGGGTGCCGTACGAGTTGAAGCCGAAAGACGTTGAACGGCGATTTTGCATGTGCGAACAACTGCTTCAACGGCATAAAAAGAAGAGTTTTTTGCATCGTATTGTCACTGGCGATGAAAAGTGGATCCATTACGATAATCCTAAGCGAAAAAAATCGTGGGGACCACCCGGCCATGCATCAACATCGACGGCCAAGCCGAATATTCATGGCGCCAAGCTTATGCTGTGTATTTGGTGGGATCAGAAGGGTGTCGTGTACTATGAGCTGCTAAAACCTAACGAAACCATCACTGGGGAACGCTACCAACAACAATTGATGCAATTGAGCCGAGCATTAAAGGTTAAACGGCCGGAATATGGCAAAAGACACGACGAAGTGGTTTTTCAACATGACAACGCACGGCCACATGTTGCAAGAACCGTCAAGGAAACGTTGGAGGCGCTGAATTGGGATGTGCTACCCCACCCGCCTTATAGCCCAGACATAGCCCCTTCCGACTACCACCTATTCAGATCGATGACGCATGGCTTGGCTGAGCAGCGCTTCACTTCTTACGAGGATACCAAAAAATGGGTCGATTCGTGGATTGCCTCAAAAGACGAGTCGTTCTTCCGGCGCGGAATCCATATGCTGCCAGAAAGATGGGAAAATGTTGTAGCTAACGATGGACAATACTTTGAATAATATACATTGTACCGTTGTTTCTAAATAAATGCTCAAAAACCGAAAAAAACCTTTAAAATTAATTCCAACCCCCAATATACCAACTTTCATACAAATCGTATAAGCTACTTAGGAGTTTTTTTACGTTTTAGGAGTTTTTTGACCGCAATATGGGTATCGAAAATTTTGTTTTTTCTCCAAATTTGCGTATGTGTAAATATTTGATCGGAAAAGTTTATATTTAACAGGGCTACTATACAATTTTGTGCTTTCAACTTGTTTGCTCGAAGGAATGAGAAAAAACCATCGGAAATTTAAAAATATGACTTTCTATGTAAATATCTCCGGTAGTTTTCAACATATTTCACAAAATTAGTGAACCCCTTGGTTAGTTGGGGTAATGAGATACCTTAGAGTGAAAGCTATATTACTGGAGCGAGGTAAGCCAAGGGTTAATAACTGAAAAGTATAACAAATATTTGTTTCTTTTAAAATTTTCAAAATGAGCATGATTATTCTTAAAATGAGCATGGGAAGGATATAGAAACCTAATAATTAACAGAAAAGTAAGTAATGTAGTTTTGTTAATACAGATCCACATGGTTAATATACGTACAGAAAATAGGTTTTTAGTTTTCCTAATAAATGTCATGCCATGTGAAAGAGAGTTTAAAATGCAATTTTTAATTTAAATTATTTTTACAACAAAAACAAATTTTACGTAATTTTTTGAGGAAACATTGAATATTTTGGGTCTTTTTTGAAAAAAATATTAAAAATACAAATGTACAGTAATTGGTATTGTTAAAATATTTTGTGGCACGTACTTTTATTAAACTTTATAACAAAAAAAAAATGTTTGTGAAATATGTTGAAATTTAAATTAAATTTAAATTAAATTTAATTTTTAAATTTCCGATGGTTTTTTCTTATTCCTTCGAGCAAACAAGTTGAAAGCACAAAGTTGCATAGAAGCCCTGTTAAATATAAACTTTTCCGATCAAATATTTACACATACGCAAATTTGGAGAAAAAACAAAATTTTTGATACCTATATTGTGGTCTTCATCTCTAAAAAAAAAAATTTCTTTAAGGAAATAAATGCATATTTTAATAAAGAAAATTTTAATATAAAAAGTTAAAAATTTAAAAAAACAAAAAAAAGGTAACTTTTAGAATTCTCTTAAATCAAATATAAATGAAAATGAAACAATTTCAAAAATGCGCTCCTTATGATATCGACTAAATACTGTTACAAATGACAACAACAAAATTACAATGAAATTTATTTCTCCAAAATGGATGCCATCATGTGTGGCTTTAAAATACCTTTCGTTTGATACCAAATTTGTATATATTTCTATGGAAAATAGTGAAATTGTGGCAAAAAAACGAAATTTTCGCTGATTTTAAAACGCCATTTTGAAACCGTAAACTATCGATTGAGCACGTATAAAAAAATAAGTCGACCTTAGATTTTTGTCCTTTATCACATATCTAAAAATTATTCAAATCGGTGAGTGACACCTGGAGACCTTTCCTTGTTAGTAAACCAAGGATAATTTCTTTATTATTGAAATTGATTGTGCAGAGTCCCTATAGTATTTATTCAGGTTTATCTTGCTTTTGGTAATGGTTTTTTTACGTAAAATATTCTTTTTTTGACTTCAGTAAATTTTTTTTGATTTTAGGATTTTTTTTTCTCAGTGCTTAGCTGCGTGATGTACATCACAATGATGATGATTTTGATGAGACTAACGTTGCTCCACTCCTGCTCTGCTTTTGCTCATAAACATTGCGCAGCAACACTTCGTTGCTGTTGATGGCATCGTTTCAGCATCTTTTTTAATTATTTTTGTAGTTCTTCAAATCATTTTTTTTTTTTTGAGTTTCTACAACTTCTGTGGGAAGCTGCTGTCACTGCTGCTGCTCCTCAAAGTGTATTCCCATCATGTGCGCTGATTTTTTTTTTTTATTTTTGTTTTTTGCTGTAACTCATTTCGTGCACTCTTTTGTGTTAATTGAATGTTGAGTGTGGTTTTAATGACAGACACGTTGGTACCATAAGCAACAAAAATTTAAATTGATTTAATTTTATTTTTTTTTCTGTGCAATCAGAAAAATATTACTGAGCACATAACTTTAAACAAATATTAAAATTTTGAATAATTTCTGAATAATTTAGAACAAAAAAAAAAAAAATTGTTTTCAGTTTTATAATGAAGATTCGAATAAACTATCGCATAACTTTTGTATTCTGAATATAATTTAACAAATATGTGTTAAGTTATAATTTAATAAATTAAAACCAACTTCATAGATTTTTGTAACGTAAACACTTGTTTAATAAATTAAGTCAATGTTCTACTTTATTATTATCGGTTCCCTTCTCTTCAGTTTTTGCAGCTAATGTGACCACCCACTAATCATAGTGCTCTTTGTCACACACCATTTAGCTTAAACCAGTTAAATCCACCCACTTAACTCCTTCTATTAACACTTTAACCTAACATGTCGACTTGGAAAGAGAGGGGGGAAAAACCTATCCTAGCAAACCGCAGCTGGCTTGTTACCATTTATTTCCCCCCTCTGTTGGTATCTTAATATGTATGTACGTCAAGCATTCAACACCTCACAATTCAACGTTTTTATGCGATTTACTGTCGTCAATCACTGTATATAATGCATTTTAACAATATTCACTTCAATATTTAAAGCCAATGCTTGATTTTTTGTGCGCCTGAGAGCTGTAAAAATTTTAATTGTATTCGTTCTTTTATTCAATTGTTGGTTTTTAAATACAATTACAATTAACTATTCAACCACACTTTGTGTGCCATGGTCAAAACTTTGGCAAAAGCTTCAGACAAACTTCAAAAAATAAAACATTACTGAATAAATTTTGTACAACATTTTAAGTTTTAAAATTCTAGCAAAGTTTTAGAGGTTTTTCTTTTGAAATTTTTTTATAACTAGCAGGGCGCAGTGGTCCGCGGCTTCGCTTCGCCACGGACGTTCCAGCAAACATACTTTTTTATTTGTGGGCGCTAAAAGGGGGTGTGGCAAACTTTTTTCTCGTAAACAATCTCGTGTCCGAAAACAATCTTTTACCAAAATTTCAGCGCAATCGACCCAGAAGTTTTGGAGTCTCAATGATTCCTTAAAAGTTTTTGTACATTTGCCGACGGTAAATATACAAACTTAATTACAAAATTTCAGTCTTATACGAACAAAACCGCTTGAAATATAGCAATATATTTCTTATGATTATTTATATATCAAGCTCTTCACAGCCTTCAGACACTGGACAGGGTATAGAATATCTATATGTATTTCATAATTTATTTACCTTTTCGCTTAGAATTTTCCATTTTTTAACTTTTCTTTTAACGACTGCAACCACAACGATAGCATAAAAGTGTTCGTTTGATTTTGAAGTTTAAACTCGTGGTTTCAGCTATCGTTCGAAATACATATTGCAAATATGTAACTGTACTACGGCATTGTTCGCTAGCTGATCAGCTGTTATCGTTGTTTGATTTTGTTTACCCAACATTCATGTTAAAGGGAAATGCCACTTCTTCTATCCCTCAGGACATTTGTAATCTTTTTGCAGATCACTTTAAAGAGGTGTTCTGTACACCTTCTACCCAAAATCAAACTCTATCATCCATATCCAACATATCACCATTGGTTAGCTCAATCCATCTAACGCAGAGTGACATAATAAATTCTATTAAGGAATTAGATCCTAACAAGTCTCCTGGTTCAAACCTGTAACCACCAAGTTTTTATGTTCAATGCTCAGACCAGTAGTCTTTATACTTAATTTTTAACAAATCCTTGAAAAGTGATGCGGACGGATCACGCCAGAAAAATCTGTACATGAAATATTTTTTTTAAATTCTTTTTGCATTGGACATTTTGAATGACGAGGAGTCCGAAAATCTCATTTTTAAAAGTTTTGTCTGTCTGTCTGTTAAAGCATCACGCGAAAACCACTGGATGGATTTAAATGAAACTTGAGAACTAGGTTCCTTATATCCCCGGTCATAACATAAAAAAAAAACGAAATGGCCATTTCAGCCCTTGAAAGGACTTTGACCGAGCTTCTTATGATCAATTGTGTTGTGTGTGATGTGAAATGTTTGCACACAAATGATCGAGGACTGGACCTACATGTTTTACGCCGACTCCGAACGGCTTATGTTCTCAAGAAGCTTTTCATGGCAGTTTTTACTCTCTGAGGTTTGCCATTGTCTGCAGAGAGGTGACGGCCGAACAGAAAAATTAATTCAATTGAAAACTTTCTGTGTCGGATGGAGGATTCGATCCTGGGTTCTCTGGCGTAAGAGTTACACACTCTACCCACTACGCCAAGGCCGCCACCGGTCATAACATAGGCTACTTTTTATCTCGTAAAAATGGTTGGACCCTGTAGGGGGCGCTGGGATCGGGTTCCAGGCATCCTTTTTTTTAGCTTATCTCCGAAACCGTTCATCCGATTTGCATGAAAATTTGTAAGTAGAGTTTTTCGGATACGTTGAGTTTTTATAACTTATTTACTCTGTTCAGAACACCAGATGGTGCTGTAGTACAAATATTTTGAAAAAGCTCGAAAAACTCCTAAACCCTGCATCCGATTTACATGAAAATTGGAATCTAGGGGTTTTCTGATACGGTGAGTGTTTTGGACTTAACTTTTTTGTGCTATCTTAAACGCCAGAGGGCGCTGTAGTACAAATATTTTAAAAAACGTCGAAGAACTCCTAAGCTTTATATAGAGGTCTTCGGAAACGGTGAGTTTTTATGGCTTATATACTTTGTTCTATCATGAACACCAGAGGGCGCTGCAGTACAAATATTTTAAGAAACGTCAAAAAACTCCTAAGTCGCTTATCCTATTTGCTTGAAAGTTGGTATATAGAGATTTTCAGAAACGGTGAGTTTTCATGACTTATAAACTAGGTTTTATCTTGAACACCAGAGGGAGCTGTAGTACAAATATTTTAAGAAAAGTCGAAAAGTCCAAAACCGTTCATCCGATTTGCATGAACATTTGTATGTAGAGGTTCTCGAACATGCTGAGTTTTTTTGACTTATCTACTCTGTTCTATCTCGAACACCAGGGGGCGCTGTAGTACAAATATTTTCAAAAACCTCGAAAAACTCCTAAACCGTGCATCCGGTTTGTATGAAAATTGGAAAAGAGGGGTTTTTTCTCAAGAAATCGTGGAAAAGTAGAAAGCCGCTCATCCGATTTTAATGAAAAATTTTACTAAAGAATTTTCGTGTAGCGCAATTGTTTCGGCGTTCTCTTTTGTTCTGTTTCGAAAACTAGAGGGCGCTGTTGTACAATTTGTACGTGTGCATGTTATTAAATTGTTCCTACACGGCTGCACCGAATTTGATGAAATTTTTTGTGTGTGTTTAAGTGGATCCCTAGATGGTTCAGATTCGCAATTGGACCCGGTAGGTAGCGCTGTGATCGGGTTCCACGAATTTTATTATTATAGCTTACCTCCGAAACTATTCATGTGATTTACATGAAAATTTGTGCTCAGAGGTTTTCGGGTATGGTAGTTTTTATGACTTATCTATTTTGTTCTGTATTGAACACCAGAGGGCACTGCAGTACAAATGTTTTAAAAATGTCGAAAAACTCCTAACTGTACATCCGATTTGAGTGAAAATTTTTACATATGAATTTTCGGATACGGTGGGTGTCTTGGATATTTTTTTTCTGTGCTATCTTAAACACCAGATGGTGCTGCAGTACAAATCACTTAAGAAATTTTGAAACACTCAAAAACCGCTCATCCGATTTAGATAAAAATTTGTATATCGGATAAATAGGATTTGATATCGAGTATGGAAAGAGCTTTGGCGTTATTTTTTTATTCTATCTCTAAAACCAGAAGGCGCTGTTGTACAAATACCGCAAAAAACTCAAAACAACTCATCCGATAAGTATGATTTTTATAAGTAGTTTTCGGGTACGGTGTGTCTTTTGGCGCTATGTATTTTGCTATATCTTGAATCCCAGAGGGTGCTGTACTACAAAATACAGTAAGGCGTATGTGCGCGAAGGGTGATATATATCTTCTTTGCTTCTTTATGTGTATTTATATACCACTTTCTTTTTTCACAAATCAGGACAGCTGATGCCGGATTCTGTGGTATTTGAGTACACATTAACACATGCGCAAGTCAGTTGCGTCGTAAGTTGGCGTTGTTTTGACATTTGGATTTTTTATTTTCAATGCTTATTTAATTTTAGTCCAGTTTCCTCGCGAATTGCCAAGAATTCGTGTTTGCTCGGATTTTTTTCAAAAATGTGCAATCTATCGAATACAATATAAAACTTTAAAATATATTTTTGCAAGCGATCGGCGGCACGCACACACAAGTCACAATTTCCCCAACTTTTTCTCATAATTTTCAGATGTTGAAGCTACATTTTGTTCATTTCGCCGAAGTTACCGGTTTGAAAGATGCACACAAAATTCCTTCTAAAGTTTGTGAAAACTTTGTTCAAATTGACGAATGAAATCGAAAATTTTTTATATCAACTCCCGAGTTAAGTCGGGTATTCAGCTAGTAAATAAATAAATAAATACTATTTCATAATTTCTATTTCTTTTTTTTTCTAAAAGAGTTTAAAAGAGCTTTAAAAAAAAATCAGTAGAAACTTTTAAAAACCACATATTTTTTTATATACTTATATCTTAAGTTATTTGAGTTAATAATAGCTGACACATCTGTTATTTGTCATATAAATTAATTTATAATAAGATCATTTATCGAGTTGATAGGTAGCTGACCATTTAAGACATATTAAAAAATTCCTGCACTTAACTATTAATAATAGCTAGAAAAAAATGAAAACAATTTTGCAATTAACACGCGTGGGTAATTATATTAGCCCAGTTGTTTGAAAAAAAAGCTACAAGCTGCATTTAATGGTGACCTTATAACGTAAAAAATTTCTTTTTTTTTTAAATAAAATGAGAACGTTTAACTTGTGATAATCTAATTATTAATTTTGCTTATCTAAAAACTTGTATTGATATCATATAAATAATAACAACAAACTATTTTTGGTCATTTTGGCTATTATTCCATGTAGCATCGATGTAGAATATGGAAAAACATCGATGATTTATATGTTATGTAAATTCTTTTTTTTTTTAACATTTTTAAATCAAGCAGTTAAATGCTAAACAAAATAATTAAATAATTGATAATATTGCTTGCATAATTGCTGTGTAGACCTTTAAAGGGCATAACAGGAAGCTAATAGATAAGCCCTAAAAATGGTCGTAAGTATTTGATGACAAGCTCGTATGTATCGTAAGAGCTGAGCAAAGGCGGTGCTGCTTATGAGTAAGTGACTATTTCTGGTTTTTTTTTTTAATAATATTGCTGAGAAAATATAAAATTAAAGGTTGAAATAATGTCGTTCATGTTAAAAACTTTAAAAAAGTTACTTTGATAATAATTTACAAGTAACAATAATAAAATATTTTAGCACCGCAGCTTTGCTACGAATCAAAACAAAAGACTTAAGCCACAAACTTACCTTTTGATTGTTCAAATAAATTTAACTGTTTTGACCAAACAGCAAAATAAATAAAGCACACAAGTTCTTAACTAAAAAGCTATAACATGCACAATTAACATTAATTTAAGTACTTAATGCATAAACATAGACAATTTTTGTTTTAATTATTTTCATAATTATATTAAATGATCCAATGTCTGCTGGAAGTTGTTGACCTTCACGCATTTTACATACCATGCTCTGTTTAAGTACAGCTTAAAATTGTTTTGAGTGCTTCTTTTTTTGGTAAACTATTAAAATTTAAGCATTTTTGTTTTGTTTCTTTTCGACCATAAAAACAGAAGAATTGGCCACAATGGGCTTAAGTAGGGAAAAGAATTTTATTGTGGACATTGTGATGAGACTTTAGAATTGTATTTATAGCTTAAAATGTACTTTATAGCTTTGTAGATGAACAACTGTGATGTCTACTTATTGCCGTAATGCTAGAATTAACAATTGAATAAGCAAAAAAAAAATAAAAAATAAAAAACATTAAAGTTGATTAAAATCTGAAAACTTGTTAATTTTTTTTATTTGTTGCCATTATTTTCATCAACATGAGAGCTGCTAGTTTTTATGTTTTTACATATGTATTAATATATATTTAGTGTTGATTTCAGTCAAAGAATTGCTGTTCAAAAACTTAATAGCTATTAAAAATGTACGTTCTTATTAATAAATCAATAAAGAGCTCAGTGCTGAATTGTTATTAGAAAATGCTATAAGCAATCTCACAGTTATTTTTATTTAAAAAAAAAAAAAAGTTTTTATTATTGCAAATAAGAAAAGATTCAACTTTATAACTTTTCAAGTTTTCAAATTTGCACTGTGCTTATAAAATATTCATGTATTAATTCTTTAATCAATGAAAAAGTTACATTTTGTTGATTTGTTCTTATGAAATACGACTATTATATGAATTTTCATATCTTGTTAATAGGAAGCAAGCAAATAACTAAAGCAACTATTTGTGGCCATATCTGAAGGTAGTAAATAATTTATACGAAGTTTCATGATGTTTTGTTTTATTGTTAATATCTCCTGATAATATTTATATACAGGGTGTCCCGCAATAGAGTGCAACTACTGACGGAGCTGAAAGGTTATGTCGAGCTTAGCAAAAAATCGTATGGGAAGGGGGGGTCTATTTTCACATTCTTAGGAGCTACAGCGTTAATTAGTATTTCATGACTTTGGTTTACGTTATTGTTTCTAGCAGAAAAACTAACTTATATAAAATTTATTTTGCTAGCTCATTATAAAGGCAATAAAATCACCTTTATTACGGCATATCAACAAACCACACCAACTTAACCGTTACCAAGCTGTGCTCGTGGGTAGATGAAATCAATCGATTGAAACTACCAAATTTCACTTTTGAAGTGCAAATTTCTCAGAATTTCGCGTAATAAATGAAATTTTTTTTTTGATCGATTTTGTAATTTATTCAATTTTCTTTTCAATGACTCAATGAAACATTAACATATCTTAAAAAATAAAAAAGTTGGCTGAACAAAAGATTACACTTATTAGAAAACAATGTTTATCTACTCCATGACTAATTATAATGTCATTATTTATCATTATTTTCTAAGAAGCACAATTTTTTTAGTACAGCCAACTTCTTTATTTTTAAAGATATGTTTATGTTTTTGGTGTCATTGAAAAGAAAATTGAATAAATTACAGAATTGATTGAAAACAAAAATTTAATTTATCAAACAAAATTCTGAGAAATTTGCACTCAAAGTTGAAATTTGGTAGTTTCAACCGATTGATTTCATCTTCACACGATCACAGCTCGGTAACGGTTAGTTAGTTAGCTAGTTAATTAAGTGAGGTGGGAGCAAGTCACCTAGTAACTGCGGCCTCAAAGGCCTATTGTAACAAACCTCTAAAAGTTATAGTTCATCATTAATCGTTAAGTGTGAACTATCCGCTATTAGATGCGGTTCTCGGTACAATGCACCTAAGTAACGAAGCCGGGTCCTGATTAGACCGTTACAGTGACATAAGATGTGCTCTGCTGTTTCTTCATCTTCATTACATAGTATACACAGATCTTCCTGGACTATACCCATGGTTGATAAGTGTTTATTTACCTTACAATGTCCAGTTAGGAAACCTGTGACAAGTCTGATAGATCTTCCATTTAGAGTCAGGAATCGTTTCGTTCTTTGGAGCGAAGTGGTTGGCATGAATGTTTTCGCCTGTCAGTTACCTTCAGTTTCCCTCCAGTAAAAAAGTGCCTCTCTGTTTAGCCACATTTTAATGTTATGGTGCATAGTGCCCCATGGTATCCCGCAGAATAGTTCTGGGTCTATGGAGGACCTGGCAGCCCCTTTCTCGTTACCTAAATAGCCGCTATGACCTGGTACCCAAGTGAGATGGACTCTGTTATGTTACCTTGATAAGTAGCTGTAGGCAATCCTATACGAGTTTGGACGTGATTTTATATGCGGTAAGTGCAAGTAGAGCTGCTTTACTATCAGAGTAAATGTAAATGTTTTTGTTTCTAGTGGGACTGTTTACATACTCTCTTAGGCAGATCTCAATGGCGTGGACTTCAGCTTGGAAGACTAAATTACCTGTGCCCATTCTGGCATATATAGATTTTCCCTGCCTTAAGCCAAAAACTCCAGCTCCCACCACTTCATCTGTCTTTGAGCCATCAGTATACCAGACTTGAAAGTCACCAGTGAACCGTGGCCTCTCTTTTTCCCATGTGGTTCTGTTTGGAAAGGAGACTTGAAGTTTTTCTAGAAGTTGAATTTTGGAAGGCAGAGATTGCAGGGTAATAACCTTAGATTCTCGTCCTTGGTTATTTCGTCTAACAGCGCTGAGTGCGTATTACTTGGTTGTCAATGATGAGCCTGACTGTGAATAGCAGAGCTTTTTCTTAACAAAAAGATGTAATGGTGGTATACCAAGCAAAATCTCCAAAGCAGCAGTTGGAGCAGAACGCATCGCTCTCGTGTGATACATACACAAGCTAGTCGTTGCAATATGCTGAGCTTGGCTTGAGCTGTTTTTTGGGTCGTTTTACTCCACCATACTGGTGCAGCATATAAGACGATAGGTCTCGTGATGGAAGTATACATCCACATGGCTAGTTTGGGACTCGGTAACAGTTAAGTTGGTGGGGTTTGTTGATATACCGTTGGAAAGATAATTTTATTGCCTTTAAAATTAGCTATCAAAATAAGTTTCATATAAGATAGTTTTACTGCTAGAAACAATGACGTGAATCAAAGTCATGAAATATTAATTAACCCTGTAGCTCCTAAGAATGTGAAAATAGACCCCCCTCCCATACGATTTTTTGCTCAGCTCGACATAAACTTTCAGCTCCGTAAATAGCTGCACTCAATTGCGTGTATACACCCTGTATATATATATAGTTTTAATATTATTTATCTCAAGTCATCAAATTTTATTTGACTAAGATTTTTTTTGTATCTTAAAAAGTGTTAAGTTCATAATGCGTTTAGATATCAATTAGTGGGGAAATATATACAGTGAATCAAAAAAGTTTAGGCACAGTCAGTTTTTTTTTAAAGCAACTAATTTGGCCAACTTTTTGATGCAGTTAGTATCATTTAATGAATTTTAATTGAAATACACAAAAAAAAATTAATTTACTTTATACACTACACAAAATATAAGCGGAAGAAGAATAAATGCATATGAAAAAAGTTTAGGCACAGGCTGTATGTGTACCTTGTTTTTGCAAATATAATGGTAATCTATAAGTTCTTTTTTTTTATAAGTTTTCTGCACATAACTATTGCGCAGCCATCCAATTATCAATTGATATAAGATAGCGTTGATCTTGATGTCGTGATTGAATGAGCAAAATGAGCAGTCGTACAGAAATTTCGATATAGTGCAGAGGCCCTATACTAGTGTGCAAAACATTATAAAATATTACATATGTTAATACCCGAAAATTAGAGCATGAAAGCAGATCTGGACGCCCAAAAATATTAACATCACGCCAGGAGCGCACTATAGTAGCTGTAGTGGCCCAAAATCCTAAGATTTCGGCTGTAAAATTATGCAATGAAATGCAGCAAAGTTTCAATAAAAACTTCGATTTTCCTTTTGATTCCGCCAAATATTTCACCTTTATACGCGTAATTTTCATTCATTAATTGATACAACTTTCTTTATAAATTCTCACCAGCAATGCCAAGTTTCTATGTCTCGTGGTAGGCTGAAGTGGGATGATGTGTAACCTAGGTGTAAAAGCCTTTGCTTGCAGGAAACAACGAATTTGAAGTGAGTGCTTTCATTGAAAATTTTGAGAAATGAAATGAGAAATGAAATGAGAAATTTTTTGGTCTTTTTCAAATCGGGGGGGGAGGAGGGGGGTGATGTGTAACACCAACAAAATGTTGTTTTAAAGACCAGAAACTTTTGTTTTTTATGTATATTTTGACTTTTTATATTTAATAAAAGTATTATGATAAGAACTGAATGAAATAATCGTAATATCTCGTAAATCTATCTGATGCTCAATACACACACACACACATATATGTTGAAATTATAAAACTGATCGTTACCTTCAATACAATATGTGAATGTGAACGCTTTATTAATTGCGTAAAAAATTACATTTCGCATTTAAATTGATTACTTGTCGGATATATCCATATCAGAGTGACAATTCTCACAAATAAAATGGCTCACAAAAAATAAAATAGGCGCGTGTGTGCATTTGCTACATTCAAGCGAATTTTTGTAAAAATCTCGTTTTTCTTCGGATGGTGACGAAGAGCACCGGTTTTGCGGCCGAGCACCTGCAGCTTTTTTTGTTGCTTTTTTGGTTTTTTTTTCTACCTCCTACAACTGTAAACGTTTCTTTGGCGTTGTTAGAGCTTAGCTTTTTATTGAATTCCTACCACGATTGGATTTTGGTCTGGGCTGAATAATATGAACTGGACCGATCTATTTTAATGTCAATGATGTGATTGTATTTCAGATTTTTACGTTGTTGCCTCTTTAATGGCAACTATAATATGTAAGATGTGTTACACTTCAGCCCACCGTTAGTGTTACACATCACCCCAATGTAAGTCACTTTTTTCTCATTGATGGTATTAAAACACAATGTGAAAAAATGCAAAACCTTTTGTTATATTTAAAGATATTTAACAATACCACATTTAACATCCACTCACTTTAAAAATCTGAAGAAAATTTTATGCGAAAGTCTATTTTAACAATGAAATTTCTCTAATGAAATGTACGTCTGCCTACTTGCAACAATTATCAAAATAAACATATCACAGTTGTTCATTCACTCATATGTCAACATTTTGTACAAAAAATCGCCATGTTACACATCACCCCATGGTACACATTATCCCACCTCACCCTATACATTGAAAATTACCAATTTTTTTTAATTTTAGAAATTATACAGCTTATTTAATTGTTAGAAAACAATAACAACTGCTTTTGTTTGAAGGCTTTCAAAAGTATCTACGAAATATTTCACTGTCTCAAATAATCGCTAAAATGACACAAAAAATTATGTAGAACTTGGAAAACGACATTAAAAACATAAATGGCTAAAAACGACGAAACAATACTGTAAAAAACTTTGGCTTCGGTACCTGATGATTATAAACAGTGTTTTTGCATCATCAGAAAATGTCTATTTTAGAGCAGAAAAAATTGACATGTTAGCAAATCCGAGCCCAGGTGAAAGGCATCTTCAACTTATTCTAAGAACGTATACTAAAAATTAAATATTGCGTTTTATTTTCACTAAAATATGAACCAAAAAAAAAACACCATAGCTATATTTTAAAACAACTCTTAGAATTTATAAAACTAAAAACTCTATTATTTTATAATTTAATAACTTCAAGTTTTTTTCTCTTAACTTGTTTGTACACTTGCCAAATTTGCTGACGGAAAAAAAAAAATATTTGTAAAAAAATACCTCAATATCAATGCAAATTTGTAGAATCTACCGAACATTTGTTTATATGTCAATTGTCTGGTTCTTACCATATATGTTGAAATTATTAGACATTTTCAATTATTGCCAGCCAACGCAAAAATGTTAACAAATTTATTTTATTTGTTAAAAACAGCTGAAGTCTTTCAAACTAAAGAAGATTGGCTATAATTAGAGATGCTTAATTAAAAATGCGTGAGGTTGCTGACTGTTACCGCAGCCAAAATGTAGATGTTGTAGAATTTCAAGCCTTAATTTTTTTTTGGCCCCTTATATGCATGTATTTAATATATTTTACAACCTATTATTTTTTCATTATTATTTTTATGCATAATTATGTGGCAAATAGCAATTTTTTTTTTAAATTAACTCATTACCAACTCACTACAAGTTAAAATCTAGATTAGCCTTGACCACAGACACTGTAGCTGCTTTATTGCAGCTAAGTGAGTAATTTTGGCTTTTAAATGCTATTTAATTTTTGCGATTTGCTGTAAGTTTTTTGCTGTTGTTAGCCAAATTAACTATCTTGCACCATTTAGAGACGTCAAAGGCTATGTATGTTTCATGTTATGTTTATAGTAATAAACGTTTTGAAGATCGGCAGCAGACTGCTTTCTGTAAGGTAAGTAAGTAAACTGCTCAAAGGTAAGTAAAGTGATTTGGTTTTATTTATGCTTAGTGGCTTGATTTACTTAAAATAATTTGCTTGGAAATGCCTTGTATCGGTTGAGAAAATTAAATTTAAAAAAGGGGTCAAAATCGTTCAAGTTTTAAAATTTGCATTGACTTATTTTCTAAGAAACAAGTTTGTTGCTTAAGTCTTTTGTTTGTTTCAAAGCTTTGTAAAAAAGCAAAATGATGGCAAATATGACAAAAAAAGTAAATGCAATATATTTTTGAAAGAAGTAAAGTGAGATTTTAAAACAATTTTGAATGCACGTAAACATTTATAACAGAAAAACAAAAGACTTAAGAAACGAACTCGCTTATTTTTTAATTTCATACGATTGGTAACAGTTTTGGTAATAAAACTAAATTCGATTAAACTTCATAAAATGAAGTCGTAAGCTTTCTTTGAGTTAATATTATTAAGCTCACCTTCCTCTTTAATCTATCTCAGCTACTCTTTTAACATCAGCAACAACCAGATGCACATAAAAAATAACACTGCAATAAGACACACCTCAGTCACGACACTAACAACAACAACATTAATAATAACAAAAACAACATCACTTCACCATATCAAGTGATTTTGCATCATTTCCTTCTTGATCATTTACTATACCTTTGCAGTCTATGATGTATTTAAATAGCTCTGTCAGCTCTTGAGCTTGAAGCTTGCGCTGTGCGTATGTTTTGCACTGGTTTCGCTGTTGTTATTTTTGTTTTTATTGTTGTTTGCAGAAACCTTCAACTTGACACTTCAACGCATGAGTGCCAGTGTTAGTCCATCAGTCACGTTTTAGTTAAGTTTTTTTTTTTTACAATATATCGAGGGGGGGAAAAATTTAAAATTGTTTTCTTTACAAAAATCTATGAAAAATCTATGAAAATAAAACAAAATAAATTCAATATCAATCCGGTAGGAATCTATTAGTTTTTGTATATTTTCTCAATATTTTTGAAGTATTCTTGAATTAATTTAAAAATTTTGCTTGTCACGTTCTTGATTGTGCGTACAATAACTGACTGTACTTGATTGTGCTGTTTATTTTATATATTGGGAATTTTTTTTTTTTTTAATATTATTTAGCAGCTCGTTTTTATTCATTCGTAGTGTTCTTTCTTTTTTATTGATGTTTGAACGCATTACATAAACATTTATATATTTAACTTCCGTGCTTTTAAATACGTCATTTTTAAAAATAAAAGCATTTTGCTGAAGTTATGGCGTTTGTTATAGAAATTTATCTGTGTAGCTGTCATGCTTTAGATTGATATATCGATACAAAAATAATACAAATAAAATAAGTTGGTTTGTGGCTTTTTTACTTTACCTACAGTGCTACCTCGTGGCGGCCGTGTGTGGCTCATACGCCAGAGAACCCAGGTTCGAATCCCCCATCAGGCACAGAAAGTTTTTTTAATTGAATTACCTCTTTGCAGATAATGGCAAACCGGCAAACCGGCAAACCTCAGAGAGTAAAAAATTGCCATGAAAACCTTTTTGCAACATAAGCCGTTCGGAGTCGGCATAAAGCTGGTAGGTCCAGTTTTCAATCATTTGTGTTTAAACATTTCACAACACACACAACACAATTGATCATAAGAAGCTCGGTCAAAATTCCTTTCAAGGGCTGAAATGGCCATTTCGTTTTTTTTTTTACATTTTTGTCTAAAATAATTCTTTTCTCTGTTACTTATTTTATGCTTAAACCGCTATTGCTGACTCAATTGTTGTTTATTGCTCTTGTTGTGCTTGTTTTCTTTTTTATTTTTTTTATTATGGGAAATCAGAACAGCTGTCAAGAACTTCAGAAGCCGTTTCTATAGGGAGACATGTGTTGGAATTATTTATAACATACATTTAAAATATTTGTATGTACATATAGAGGTTTGCAGATTGCCACACCCATAGCTAACAAAATCAATGTATTGTTGATTTGCTGCATACTTTGCTAAGAGGAAGTAAAAAAAGCTACAATCCTAAACTACAAATCATTGAATACTCAAAAAATTTAAAATTGTGCAGCAAATTTTCAAAAGTATCTGAAATTGATTCTTTGAAATTTTGGATTGCAGGTTGCCACCCCTTTAGAATTTGCTGAAAATATAGACAAACTCAAGTAAAAGCATTCAATTATTTAGAAAAATTATAAAAATTTATTGAATTTTATACAATTATTTTGCTGTGCTCTTTCTTGATTTATTGTTAACTTTGTTTGATTTTTCGTTGAGTTTTCTTGGTCTGCGCGCTACCATACTAAATATGTAACGAAAATTAACGTATTAAAAAATCGTCGAAAATATCACTAAAATTAAATAAAACTGCACTTTTTGACTCAATGCCACTTGCAAACATGAAATCGAATAAAAGTGAAAGAGAACGTTAGCAACCTGCAAGCCCACAAAATTGCCAACATGCGTTTTGACGCTATTTTAGAATTTCCAATGAATGATATCTTTGACATTCTGTTTGAGCTTTAATGTAGCTTTATGAAAAGCTACTTACTCATCACATATATTACCCTAGAATTGCCGATAAACATGTTGAAGATAATTATTAAGTTTTGCTTAATGTCCTATGTAAACAGCGCGAAAGTCTATCTATTGTTTTCTTCAATGCAAGAAGTTTAAACATATCTTAATTGGACTATACACCAAAAGAAAAAGCCATAGTAAGAACCTACACAAGTTGGCTTTTGTTAAAGAAAAATGTACTGAGTGTTAAAACTAATGTGTAATGACAAAAGTATTTGTGCAAGCTTAACATGATTTAAAAATAAAAACTTTGATAATTTCTACAAAAACAGATTGTTTGAATTATTAAAGTTGAAGTTTGTAAAATTGAGAAAATTCTTGTTAAAATACACAAAGGCTACATATAAAAAATAATTAACTCATCATTTAAACTTATGTAAGATTATATAAAAAGACTTGGGCGGAACGAATATATGTCAAATTGTACAAAATATCGACAATTTTTCATTCAATTCAAACACCTCCTACGAGGTTTTGAAGGACTTTTTCTACCTGGGATCCAGCATTAACTCCACCAACAATACCAGTAGAGCGATAAAACGAAGGATAACTCTTGCCAACATGTGTTACTTTGGGCTCAGTCGACAATTGAGAAGCAAAGCCTTTGCTCGACGAACAAAAGTCACGCTCTATAAGTCACATATCATGCCCGTCCTGTTATATGCAGCACAAACCTAGATGTTAAGCAGTTCTCTCTTTCGAGAGAAAGATCCTTCGTAAGATCTACGCACCAATCAGAGTCAATGGCGAGTACCGAATACGATGGAACGACGAGCTGTATAAGATATACGCCAACATCGATATAGAAAAGCGCATAAAAATCGAGCGGCTTCGCTGGCTAGGTCATTCGAAAAGAAAATTTTCGATTCGGTACTCGACCGCATCTCCGTTAGAAGGACCAAGTAGAGGACAACCTGACGAAACTTGGAGCTTTTTACTGGCGCCGGCAAGCGCAAAACAGAAATTGCTGGCGCAAATTCTTAAATTTCAAGCTCTATATTCGCTTATATATTTTTATATTAAAAGTTAAAATTAATCTGCTTTTTAATCTGCTGCAATTTTTAAAGTTTATTTCTTCAGTCTTTTGCTTGTATTACCTCAGAGAATAAACATTATACAAGAATGGTTTAATAGCTTGACCGCTATGTGACGGAATTTTTAAAATAATATTATACATTAAATTTAAAAGTTAAATCTCAGTAAAAAATCAAGTCAAATGCAGTTTATTGCTAAATTCCACAAAATGATTCAGCTGAACAGTAAAGAACAGAGTAAAATGTACAAATTGCTTTGCATTTGCATACAATTCTTAATAGTATTCTTGCAGTCATAATTTTGCATAAGAACTGTAATAACAGCAGTTAGTTATAAACAAGTTTCTCCTATAGTACGCATCGGTATGAAATACCGCACGAGGTGGATTATTTTGCCTGCGACACATTAAGTTGATTGTGGTTTTCGCACTGTTTGGGGAAAAACACGCTGATCACAAATCAGCATGAAAAAATAAAATGACTCACATAAAACCTTATACAGCAACCATAGAATTTAAAATTTGTAATAAAGAGTATAAAAAAAAAAATAGAAACTATTTTCGGTAAATGTTTTCTTTGTCAAAGATGTCACTTAATGTGTGGGCATTAATTAATCATTGTTGCTCTTTCAGTAACAACATTTATCGTTTAACAATCATGACAATTTCGGGCACATTGAACTTTCTTCATAGACAGCGCGCAAGTGTTTGACAAAATTTTAGCTAAACAAGATTTTCCCAAGAAAGCACAGACAAGCATCAAACTACACCCACACAATAATTGTAATCATATTAGCTGCTTTTCTTTATTATTGGAGTCGCAATTTAATGAGTATCTAATAGATTTTCATCTTATAGGCAGACAACTGCTGTTTTACTTAAAAAAAAAAAAAAGGTATCGCTATAAAAATTTCAGAATACCAAGTCAGAGACACGTGTCAGCTGGTATGGGCGTAGATTGATGTCTTCTATAGAGATGTGCAGCAATATGCTTAAAATGCTTTTTTTGCTTTAGCTGTTCAAAAACAATTCATTCAACAACATCAATAACAATAGAACGTATAAAAAAAAAAAAAAATTGAATTATGTAGGTGTGCGTAGTATAATTTATAAATGTCTTTGATTTCTATTGCAGCGCAATAAAACAACAACAAGTTTGTTTGAAATTTCTTTTGAAACTAAGTTTAATGTAATTAGTCATGTTTTTATAAGGTAAAAAAATATGTCTCATCTGACAATTATACTGACAATGTTGCTACGAGACAGCTTGGAGACAAACAGTTGAGTTTCAGTTCAATATATGTATATAAATAACCTGACTTTTTTATAGTTTTTTTTTTTTTATTAAATTGGTATCATAAGCTAACATATCAATAACAAAAATATAAACTATATAGTGAATTTAAAAACCATTCAAGCGTTTAACGTTTATATAGCTTTTGCATACATAACTTAACGTATCAATTTGTTTTGTTTTCAAACAAGTCTTTAATATGGAAAAATCAATTAACATTAAAGTCATAGTTAATTTATTTTATTATATTTTTTGGCTATAATTAGTGTCACCCACTGAGAGTTTTTACAATAGAAAATTTGTCTAGGCAAGCAGTAGATGCTGTCATATTTAAAATGTTAGCCAACGGCATATTTTCATATTTTGAGAAACAAAATATATGACTTCCGTAAGTAGCTGCCAGGTCAGAAGAGTTTTATTATTCGATATTAAAACTGTTTCACTGATTCATAAATTAAAGTAGGCTCCATTCTACGCCGAAATAACCACCTAATTTTTTGATATCACCGTTATAGACAAACTATATATACAGGGTAGCCCTTATTCGAAGCGCCCATCTGGCAACACTGTAACTTTCCGCAGTGATGCCAAATCGACTAATGACATACCGCGTTTGAAGCGTCATTCCAAGCAAATGTTTACAATGGAACAGTACACGCCACGCGAACACTCTAAAATTGTTGAAATTTACATTCAACAAAACAAGTCAATAGTGAAAACTCAAGGTGCTTTCAAAAAAATAAGAAGAAGACGAGCAATTTTGGCATAAAATTATCATGAGCGATGAAGCTCATTTTCAGTTGAACGGAACGGTAAACAAAGAAAATTGCCGTATTTATGCCACTGAAAATCCACAAGAGATTCAAGAGGTACCTCTTCACGATGCAAAAGTCACTATTTGGTGCGGCGTTTGTGCTAAAATGCTCATTGGGCCGTTCTTTTTCGAAGATGATAATGGCCACAGAGTTACTGTCAATCAGGAGCGTTATCGCGATATGATAAACAATTTGTTCATGCCAATCGTTCATCGAAAGCGTATCAGGCACTACTGGTTTCAACAAGACGGCGCGCCACCACACACAAGCCGCACTACAATCGATTTTTTGAAGCAATTGCTCCCTGGCCGTTTGATGTCAAAAAATGGTGATTTCGATTGGCCGCCAAGATCGCCAGATTTAACGCCTCCAGACTTCTTTTTGTGGGGTTATTTGAAATCAAAGGTTAACGTCAACAAGCCAAAGACCCTAGAAGAGCTGAAAACCAACATCCGTCAAGAAATAACCGCCATTCCCATGGAAATGTTGAAGAAAACCATGGAAAATGCTGCAAAACGGGCACAATATGTCGTAGAGGCCAATGGCGACCATTTATGAGATATCATATTCAAGAAATGATGTAAGCAAATCTACTTGAACCCAATTAAATGATATTCATGACGACCAGACAAAAAATTGTGGCTTCTTTGATTTATTTAAAAATAAAATGGGCGCTTCGAATATGGGCAACCCTGTATGTAAAGGGTGGTTAAATTTTATGTTGATTTTGAATAAAATACAAATTATTTAGGAAATTGTTAGCATTTCTTTTTATTATGATAATATTGGTATGGTTCAATTATGTATGGAACAAAATATCGGCCAAATGGCCGCCGCGACCTCGACGACACACCTCCATCAGATGGTCCAAATTTTCGATGACGCTGAGGCATAAGTGAGGTTCTATGCCGTTAATGTGCCGAATTATCTCATTCTTTAGCTCTTAAATTGTTGCTGGCTTATCGACGTACACATTTTCTTTCAAATAACCCCAAAGAAAGAAGTCCAACGGTGTCAAATCACATGATCTTGGCGGCCAATTGACATCGCCACCACGTGAGATAACACGGCCAATGAATTTGTCGCTCAAAAGAGCCCTAGTTTTGTTAGCTATGTGGCAAGTGGCACCGTCCTGTTGAAACCACATATCGTCCACATTCATATCTTCCAATTCGGGCCATAAAAAGTTTGTTATCATCTCACGATAGCGAACACCATTCACAGTAAATGGCCTGACCGGCCTCATTTTGGAAAGAATACGGCCCGATGATGTGCTGCCAGCCCATAAACCGCACCAAACAGTCACTCTTTGTGGGTGCATTGGTTTACCGACAACTACTCTTGGATTATCATTCGCCCAAATGCGGCAATTCGGGTTGTTACGGCCACCTAAGTAGGTAAATGCGGCAATTCTGCTTATTGACGAATCCACTGAGTTGAAAATATGCCTCATCACTGAAGATGATTTTCTTCGAAAATTGATCATCCACTCTTGCCATTTCTTGCCACCATTCTGACCATTGACGACGCTTGAAATGGTTAAGAAGCTTTAGTTCTTGAGTTAATTGCACCTCCTAAGCGTGTAAATGAAAGTCTTTATGCATAATGTACAACAACGACGAGCGTGAGAGGTGCAATTGTTGGGCACGACGACGAGTTGGGGTAGACGGCTCTTCAGTCCCACTATCGTAGCAATATTTTCTGCAGTACGAGCTGTACGAGCATGCACTGGTGTTTTCACATCTCCTACAGACCCGGTTTGCTCAAATTTTTGCACGATTTTTCCGATTGTACGCACATTTGGACGATTAAATTGACCGAAAAAATCACAAAGTGCACGACATGCATTTTGATTTGAATGCCCATTTGTATAATAAGCCTGAATAACTTTAACGCGATTGTGTATCTTTAATAACGTTGCTCGATTGTGTATCTTTCCATGGTTCAAATTGAGTTAGTCTGAAATTGAGAAATGTCAAATGAAATGCAGAAAAACTTGACGCTTAGGTGTGGTTCACATTCAACATCGGCCCTTAAAATTTAGCCAGCCTTTACTTTGAAAAATCTCTAAGAGGTGGATCAAATCACTTGCTTTTTTTTTTTTTTGACACAAACAAAGTATCAAAACTCGCACTTTTTCTGCTTTATGGTGATTTTTAAAAATACATACCCTCAGGAGTAGAACAAGATATCTTTGTATAATTTTTGAAGCAAAGCTTCTTACGCCTCGTTCTGTGATTTGCTTGGAGTGAAATTTGAAAAATTTGCGACAGATTTTTTTTTTAAATTTTATGGTTTCTTCATTGCATGCGTTTATTAAAACAAGAAAATTTAATACTTTAATATTAAATATTAAAAATATTTTTTTGTCCCTGTGGGATTTGAACACGTACCCAATTGATTACGAGCTCTATACGCTATACACCAGGCCACCAAGCTGTGTTGGAATTTGTTGTTGATTCAATATTAATTGCAACTGAAGCTATGTTGCAGCACATCCAATAATCTATTAATGCATTTTAGTGGTTTGGGTAGCTGCTATACCACTTGCTTCATGAGTTGATTAATAGATTTTTGTGGTTTGGGTAGCTGCTGCAGCAAATGGTTTGCAACAAGAATCATCAGTGTTGTCACTTTCCCACAATTGTGGTAAATTCAGCACTTTTTGGTTTCTACCACTTTTATCACCCACTATATGCATTCTTCCAAAATCTACCACTTTTTATATATTTATATAAAAATTTAAGGGAGTATTGCTGGTTGGAAGGCTGTTTTTGCACCCTTTTTGAAAAACTTCTCATTTGATAACGCAAAGATTTATTTAAATTCTGTTTTTTTTTATTATACTAAAATCATATTAAATTAATTTTTTTCTTTGCTTTGTACGAGGGCTGTTCAAAAGGTATGCTGCTTGCGGCGAGGATAACTCGACTTCGGATCATCTGAAGTGGAAAAAGTAAACGGCGTTAGATTCAGTACAGATATAATTCTGGTCTTTACCTCAATCATAATTTTGCGATTATTTTTTACAAAATGGCGGTCATTGAAAATTTAAAAACCGATTTTGGGTCTTTTTTTTTTTTGTAGTTCTAAACAATATGCAATGTGCTCTAAACAATAAAAAAAAGATATATTAAGTAAATATGTTTTTCGAATCCTGAGGTATGCATTTTTAAAAATCACCATAAAACAGAGAAAGTGCGAGTTTTTGTACTTTGTTTGTGTAACCACAATACTAATTTTTCCAAAAAAAAAAAATATGTGCTTTGATGCACATCCTAGAGACCTTTCAAAATATATACATTTTCTTTATAACGGTGACATCAAAAAGTTAGCTGGTAATTTTGGCTTGGAATGGGTCAGTATAAAGATATCAAAGTGCGCGAACGTTTGATTATTATGCAGAAAAAAATCAGCAGTTGGTGGTCTCAGAAGTTAGAAGAACTCTTAAAAGCAATTTTTGCATAAAATTCGTGGAACCTCTCCCTCCTTCCCCTTCCTGAGTTAAATTTTTTTTTTTTTATTATATGATTCTTCTTCAAAATTTGTTCACTTCTTGCCCAAAATGTGCCCTATTTGGCTTAGAATCAAACAAGCTATGCAGTTGAAAATTTTAATATAAAACTTTCGTTATAGAATATCTTAAGAATATCTGGTTTTTCTTTTTGATCAAGACTTTAACATTTTTTTCTTATGAAATTTCTCATCAACTGCTGCGCTTTTGGTCAAAAACTGTCCGCCCCCTCCCCCCATCGTTTTTGATATTCTTGCTGCCAAAAAATTATTTAAATTTTAAAAAAATATTACATTATATTAAAGGTTGCAAAAACAAAACTCTAGTCATAAAAATGTTAAGTTCCAAACTAAAGACTTAAGAAACAAACTTGATGAATAAGCAACATTTTTAACAATTCAAAAATAACACTAAAAATTGTAAAACTAATTATTTTCACTCATATTTTAAACACAAAACATTCATAATTTCAACATATTAAGCTGAAATACACTAACGGCATAATTGCATAATATATTGCATTGAACTATGTACAGCAGAGGCTGGTCAAAAAATTAATTTATCATGGAAAATTATTTCAACACATAAAATTTAAGAGAGAAAAAACTAAACAAAAAAAAAATAAATAAAACAAAATTAAATAAATTGCATTTTAATTACATGGCTTACATGTGAGGAAAATCGAAGCAGCGCAGCTATTGTTGGTTTTCTTTTTGGTCAGCACACTTAACACGTACACATGCACACATTATGAATTTCCGATAATTAACAGCAGCACGTACCACAAGTAGCGCAAAATATCAGCATGACTGTTTGTATTTGTATTTGTGTTTATTTCAGATTGTGCAGCAGCTGTTCGTTTTTTTCGTTTTTTTCGGCTTTTATGCTGTATAAGTTTCATAATTGTTAACAGCGTACAAATGATTGTTTCTTTATATTTTTTATATAATTGAAAAATATGCAATTTTACGCTAACGTGTGAATAATTTAGTAAAATTAATAATTAATTATTTCTCTTGTTATTTGCTAAACTACAACAATGTTATAACAAGCATAAGGTGTGGTTTATTTGGGTTAATGCTGCATTAACAAAAATAAACAAAAAAAAAAAAAACGTGTTGAAACATTGTAGCTGCCAAAGCTTCTGGTTGCTGCTGAAACTTAAGCTTTGCTGCTTTAGAGTCTAGCTTAAAACTTTTGACTGTTTTTCTCTTATTACTCAATTTGAAACAATATTATTTAGCTGCTTAATTAAAGCATCATCCTTATATGTTTTATGCCATAAATAATACAATAATAAAAAATAAACAATAAAAATTAATTTGAACAATAAAAACTTTAGCCATAGTTGGTGAAAAACGCTTAAATCTTAACTTTTCTCACTGGCTTAACACGACAAAATGTAATAAAAATAAATTTTGATTGATTACACAGCACAGCATGGCTCAAACCCAAAAATCTATTCAAATTGAAATCATCAAAATTTGCGCAGAAAATCCTACGCTTTCCTATTCTGCCATGCTACATGCAATCACTGTTAAAGTTCAGCCTTAAAAACAACACCTACAATTATATGCATTAATTAACAACAACAATAAAGATTAACATTAAGTAACTTGAAATTAAAACGTGGCTAAAAAAGAGCTAACCTTAAATATAAGTAACAAAATGTTTTTATTATAGAACTGACAGTGATTTTTGTATTTCACAGGAGTATTTTGGTTTTTATAGAATAGTAATATACGTGTACGTAACTCCTAGGAATTTTTTTAAACACAGAACTTATTATAAAAACTTTTTTTGAAAACTTAGCAAATCAAGATAACAAATATAAGTTTTTTCTTTATATGTAAAAATCTAACGATTAGAAATAACTTAATTTACTTGTTAAGTTCATCTTAACGACGCACAGTGGTTGAAGCCAATACAAAAATTATATAAAACTTTGTATGCGATTTGAAATTGATTGAAATAGATCACAGGCAAATATATTTTAAAATTTTCTCACAATCACGCCTACCTCCCATATAATACAAAAAATTAAAACACTTCGTTTTATTGAACGTACATTAAGAACACTTCGTCAAGTCACTTTCATGTAAAGTGCAATAAAAAAGTTATTTTCTGCCATGCCCACCAGAGAACTGCAAAACTCACCTAAAAATATCCATACGTAATCAACACTGTAAAAACCATGCCTCTGCGTTCAATCGATCAGACTTGCTCGAATGCACACACTCGCTGTTGAGTTAAATTCAATCAAACCGTGTGCTTCGTGTTGGCTCTGTGATTTTAATCAACGGTATTCTTCGGATACATATTTCATGCTTGTTCGTTGGGCTCAACAACGATTATTTTCATCACGAATGAAACGCAAAAAGCAAAAATCAACACGTATGAGTTTTTTCATGTGCAGACAGAGAGAGAGAAAGAGAATAAGAGAGCGAACAAGAAGAAGAAGGGTGAAGTTTTTATTACGATTGACTGCAAACAACTAAATTTGACTATTTCTTTGATTTCTCATTTACGAAACACATATTCGTATATACTTCAACTCCAATACTCTAACATGTGAGTTTAATCCGTCAATCAGCTCACACAAACGACGCCTTCAGCACAGACTAGTATAGTACAGACTAGGAACAGACTAGTCTGTCACTCAAACTGACACAAAAGACGCGTTCGCTAGTATTGTGCTGATTTTATTCAACGCTGAACTTTGTTGAATGAGTTGAGTTGAGTAAGAATTCCAGTGAATGATTTAATCAATCAAAAAGTGAGTTTTGCAGTGATTTTCAAAAAAGTTACTGTCATGAGGCAAAGCATTTAAACGGTTGAGTTATTTGATTCGAAGATATTATTTGTTTGGTTTTTATAAAAACAATAATAAAAAAAAAATAAAAAAAAAGAGCTGACCATTTCGTTAATATTGAAAACAAGTTACTGCTTGTTGCATACTTTTAGCTTGCACCTCATTTCAAAATTAAAAAGCATACTTTTAGGCAGAGTAAGCGCAAGTCACACTTCGGTTTATCAAGAAATGCCTAAAAGTATGCCAAATAAAAATATCTAAAAAAAATTTCACAAAATGGTAATAATTTTTAACCGACTTCAAAAAGGAGGAGGTTCGTCGGTTTCTCTTCTTTTTTTTTTTTTTTAAAATGTATGTACATCGATAACTCCTAAACCATATGCCTGATTGCCATAATTTTTGGGCAACAGATAGATATCATAAGCATGGAGGTGCCCGTAAAAAAGTGGGCGGTATTCGAGAACTAGGCGTGGCAATAATAGATCTCGCAATACTAAATACTACTGTATCTCGAATAATATTGAAACTAGGGTACTGCAATTTAGTGTAGGGGTAGGCACAATTATTACAAATAACGGGCAAGTGGTTCTTGAATAATTTTGAGACTAGAGTACTGCAATTTAGTATAGGAGTAGGCATTATTATAACAAATTATGGTCAATAAAGTGGGCGTTATTCGACAAATGGGCGTGGCAATATTAGAAAAACAGTGTATCTTGAATAATTTTGAGACAAGAGTACTGCAATTTAGTATAGGGGTAGGCATTACTATTACAAATTATGGCCAATAAAGTGGGCGTTTTTCTTCAAATGGGCGTGGCAATATTATAAAAACACTTTATCTCGAATAATATGGACACAAGGGTACTGAAAGTTAGTGTAGTGGTAGGCACAATTATTACAAATTTCCGTCAAGAAAATGGGCGTTATTTTACAAATGGACGTGGCAATATTAGAAATAGAGTATATCTCGAATAATATTGATACTATGGTACTGCAATTTGGTATAGGGGTAGGCATTATTAGTGAAAATGACGGTGAAGAAAGTGGGCGGCTTTCGACTACTGGGCGTGGCAATATTAGAAAAACAGTGTATCTTGAATAATATTGACACTAGGGCACTGAAATTTATTATAGTACAGGGGTAGGCAGAATTATTAAAAATTATGGTCAATAAAGTATGCGTTATTCGATAAATGGGCTTGGCAATACTAGATAAACACTATCGCAGTTAATATTGACGCTGGGGTACTGAAATAAAGTACCGAGGTAGGCATTATTATTGGAAATAACGCTGAAGAAAGTGGGCGAAATATTAGTGGGAAATATTAGAAAAACACTATATCTCGAATAATATTGACACTAGCGTAATAAACTCGTTACAAGAATGGGTATAATAATTTCAAAACATGTGACATCTAATTTGAATTTAAGAAGCAGATATTTGAAATAACCAACAAACTTTCCGAATTTAATAGAACACATTTTTTCGGAACAATTGTACTAATGTTGTTTATACTCTTTTACGAAAATTTATCATATTCTCTAAAAAGAAAGAAATAAAAATTTAAAAAAAAAAACACCCTAAGAATGGACCCTAAGAGTGTATGTACACTTTCAATAACATAAACTTCCGAGAAAACGACGCTTTAAGTCGCACGCATGTCGCGTGAGTTACGCTGGATATGCCCATATGTATTATCGTTCTAGTTATGCAATGATATAAATAGAACAAAAAAAGTTTTTTAACTCTCATATTAAAGAATATAAAAATTTAAAAAAAAAAACCGACTACAAAATCACTACAAAGTAAAAAATGATTGTAAAAATACTTTTCCTTTTAATTTCTTGGTCATATTTGATAATTTATGTAAACATATTATTATATATGAACTCTTATTATCTTGATTTTTTTTTCTTATTTGTTTTATTATCATAAATATATTAAATTCTTAATGAATACAAATGCTTTGAAGTTGGCGCTTCTGATTAAAAGTCTGATTATATTAGCGCCGATAGCGTATAGTACTCGTGATCAATTGGGTCTGAGTTCAAATCCCCACGGGGGCAAAGAAATGTTTTTAATATTTATTAATATTAAAGTATTTTGTAGTTGTAATAAACGCAAGCAATAAGAATGCATCAAGAAATTCTTTGAAAAAGTCTTTCGAAAATTTTTCAGATTTTACTCCAAGCAAATCACAGAACGAGGCGTAAGAAGCTTTGCTTCAAAAAATGTTGGTCTAAAATAACATATAGCTGCAAAAACCAAATTTTAAAAAAGGTGTCTTTTTTTCTTCGAAAAACTCCTGGAGGCCCTTAATGAAACAGTTTAAAATATAGTAATACACTGTTAAAACTGCTTAATTTGTTTGAAGTTCAAGCAATTTTGAGTTAAAGTATAACTCTCAGCTACTAATAATTTAGCTTATTTTCTGAACAAATCAAGTAAAATTTTTGAAGTAAAACTTTTATAGCCGAGTATACAGCAATACAGTGAACTAGATGGGGAGTAAAACCAATGTAACGAAATGGTTCTTATGAAAATAACAACACAGCAATTCGCCGCACTGGTTGTATAAAAACGAAGAAATGTTTGTTTTAAAATTTTTCATATTTTTGGTTCCACCGAGGATTGAACACACTACGCTTGGATCCATAGTCGGCTGTTCTAACTACTGGGCCACGCAGACATATTTATTTGTGTAGCTAACTAATACTTTTAGGCCCAACCAAAATAGACGAGTTGCTCCGTAACGAGTAGAGACGAAAATGTTCGCTTTAATGCAATTTAATGTTGTTGTCCAAAATGAACAAACGTTATTTAACGAAGCTGAACGAAACAGCTTGTCCATACGTTTTGGTCCGTAAGAATCGAACTGCAAGCGTCTCAACTCGTCAGACGTTCGGCAAGTTGCAATCGTCTCGTTTCGTCTATTTTGGTTCAGACTTATGTTGAATCAACAATACGTAGTTCTCTCTTTCTTTTATGATTGAATTGAGTCTTTCGTTCAATACTCTGAAAGTACAGTACGGTATAATAATTTGAATCTGAACATAGCTTTTTTTTCATAACATTAGCATACTTTAAGGCATTTCTCAAATTGAGTTTCAATAAATTCAGATTGATTGCGTTTATTGATTTTGGAAACAGCACGCGCTGCAATATCAAGGAATGCAACTTTGATCTATCTTTCATATAATTCATATGTAGTTTTTAACTCACATTTTTGTCAAAATAAAAAAATATTCGCATGCTGCGGTATTTTAACACACAAAATATTGGTTACAAGTTCTTCCATTACCAACTGAGCTGTCAGCTTACGTTCGATGTGTTGGTCAAAACTAAAACATAAGAAGGATATGTTACGAAAATATTGTGCCGACAATTAACACTTGTCAATGCATATGTAACCCACCTGGCGAAAGTTTGTTTGCAATGAACATTTATCGACGAAAAATTCCTTATTTTTCTCTAATTGGCGATCAAAAGTCGAAAGATATTTCATACCAGTGTTATCGCTTCTGTAAAAATAAAAGTAAGTCTGAATGTGCCAAAAAAGTTCTCCGAAGTAATTATCACTTTGGAATTGTAAGCCAATAATTTTTCGAAACATAAGCGAACTTTCGTTTACGAAGTAACCGTTATGTCCGCCAAACGTATCTTATTCGAATCGTATTCGATACTGAATTCGATTGTTATCATCGCAAACTATTCGTAAGTTTTTAAATTTTCGTTATCGAAGTCGAATTTTGTGCAGTGTGGGGAATAGAAGAATTTTTGTGATTATGTTGGAGTTTATTCTATATATTTACATGTCTGCAGCATTTCGCATTAAATATCGTCGCAAATGCAACATAAAATACTATGCAAGTCTTGTAACGAAAACGCATCAAGATTTTTAACTGTGTAGGCACGGTAAAATCAACCCAAACAAGTATGCTTGGTAGCATAAGGTCAGAGATTCTGACGTTTTCTGAAGGCTCAGTGGTCTTAACTGCGGTTGAAATTTTGTGCTTTTTTTTAAATTCAAAATATTTACAATAATACAAGCAGTTTTGATTCTAATTAAGGAGCCTGTTGCTAAAATCGGACCGTGATTTAGTTAAAATTTTAAATGCAGATTTGTGTTTAAGAAAAACAATTGCTTAATTTTAGCAAGATCATTTTTTTTCCATGTAGTTAAATACGACTTTGTAACGCGCCGTTACATCTTTTCGCGAAATTTTTAATAGCTAAACCATTTAGTCTTATAGCATCTAGTGTTATATGTCCTATAAATAGGTGTTAATTCGTTAGATTTACTTTTAAGCAGCTATATTGCAACTAAGGAAACTTTCATCACCCATATGAAGGATATATTTATTATTTTATTAATGAATTTTTGTTATGTTTTGCTACTTTGTCGCCCTTAGTTAATTGGCAATTTATTACTTTTTTTTTTAACTGGAAGTGTTTATGAATTAAAAATTGAATTTGAAATGAAACTTTTGCAAGCTTTTAAAAAAAATACAAGAAAATAAACTATTGTAATGGAGTCATAAATAAAAACCGTACGATACGTGTATGTTAGCAGTCTAAATGAACTCATAAATTTTGTCAAGAAATACATAAAGCTTTTTGCCATCTACCGCCAAGACCATAAAATGTGCTACGTGAGTAATTTTGACAATTTTAATACAATTTTTAAGTTCTCTGCACAAAAAAAACATACATAAAAAAGATTAAAAAACATTCAACGCTTGAAACAGCGTATTTTATTTTAATTAAACTGCTTGAAATAAATTTGAACAATGCTAAAAAAAAAAACAATACTAAACAATTGAAAAATTAATAATAGTCTCTATGAACATAACAATTTTGATTGATTTTTTCAGCTAGGCAGGAAGAAAAACCTTGGCATGCCGCGACTGTCTGCTTGTACACAGTTATTTTTGATTTTTTTATTACGAGTATTTTTGTTGTTAATAAAATAATATTGTGCTCAGTTTATGAACTTAACAATGTGGTCAAAGATGTGTTTTTTTTTTTTATTCAATTATTTAAACAATCAATGTTTGAGAGTAGGAAATGAACTTAAAAATGGGAAGTAATTGCGATAATATATTTTAATTGAGACTTCAAAACTATTTGCTTAAGTTGAAATTTGATTATTATCAAAATTTATTTTATTTTAATTAATGATAGTTACTGAAAGCTTTTTGAAATTCTAGAGAAATATGCGGATTTTACTAAAGACTGTTATACATTTTCTCTTATAGGATCGATTTTGATTACAAAAAAGCTTAAGGCGCTTAAGGCTCAATATTAAGTAGGGCAAATTAAATTATTCATACCTACACCACATAGTAAACACCCCTAATATAAATACTTACCATACAATATAACCTTTTTTTAATATTTATTTAAAAACTACCAAATCTAATGCATAAGCTGATTTATGTGACGAATTTTATCATTTCGACAACTTGTTGCCATTAGTTATTACTTAGATTTTCTGCTATACATACATAACCCAATTTCTGTGATTTTCACTTTCCGCACAAAACTTATCATTTCCATAAATTTTCTTACTTATCATCTGTCACTTTTCATCAAAAGTATTTGTCTACTATTTCTGTTATTGACTGCTTCGTTGACGATTAAATGAGCTGTGAATAAAGCAGCTCTACTCTGCTTCACACTACTTTGCACTGCTCCGCTGGCTTTATAGAACTTGGCCTGCTAAAAAAAAAAATTGCTACAGTTGGCTTTAAAAACCGAAAGTGTAAAAATGTGTCAATATTTTTAATAGCTATGTGAGCGATTCTATTATCTCCTAATGGCGCAATAAAGTGACTTTTTTGCTGCATACCAATCATAATAGACGCATTGCACTGAAGCGAAAATTATTTCATTCAGTTCAAGCGGAAGTGGTGAATTGTAAATGTAGCCTTAATCTTGAATAGCAGTAATGATGACAGTTATCTTGAAAAAAAATATTTATTTAGTTTAAAGTAGGGGAGGGCACAAAGCTTTCTCGTGCTACGACTGCGTGTAAGCAGCGAGCAAGCAGCGTGCAAAATCAATTGCTGGATGAATTCGGTGGCGAATCAGATTGCGGGAAGCAACATTTATAGAGCATACTTGAGATTGTGTTAGTGCAGAAAAATATCCTGTAGGAAAATCAACTAATTTAAAAGTAGTTGATAAAGTAGTTTTTTGTCAACCACAACTAGTTGAAATTCTTACTTTTTTCCATAGAACAAACTAACATATATTGTATGGTGATGTCCGCTAAATAAGTCAATTGACTTTCGTCTGCATATATTTTCAACTACTTGTTAAATTAGTTAAATTTAAACTATTTTTTAACTACTTTAAAATAAATCACTTGAAAACCGCATATATTTTGAACTACTTGTTAAATTAGTTATATTTAAATAATTTTTTAATTACTTTAAAATAACGAATTGAACCCTATTACTGATGGCCTAAAGTTAATAATATTTGATGAAATAACATGGTTAAATATATATAAACTTGTAATCTTATAAAAATTTGCAATTAAAACATGTCAAAATCAGAGTAGTTGCAGCCTTAATATAATTCAAAGTAGTTTATCAATCACTTGTTTTTAAGTAGTATTTCAATAACTTCATATATAATGCAATAAAAACTAATTAGAATTGAAGTGGATGCCGCCTTAATATAATTCAAAGTAGTTCATATACTGGTTTACTCTAAATTAGTTTTTTAATTAGTTGTTTTTAAAAAAAAATGGGTTTGTTCCTATAGGGTATGTATCAGGGCTGATATTTGGGGGCTTTTAGGGCTTTTTTGAGCGCGTTTTAATTGTAAGAGCCCCGAGACCCTTTTTAGTCGTTTCAGGCCCTTTGGAAAAAATTTAACCCAAAAAAAATAATCGCAATTTTTAACAAGAATAGTTTAATGGTTGATGTCTGTTGACAACATTTATGTACTTTGCAATCGTTCTACAAATTTTAAATTTGGAGGTAGAAAATGGGGGTAGGAAATGTCGTCCACAGAAAAATAAAATTAAAGATCACTTGAATTTATTAAATAAATGAAAATATCTGGAGAATGAAAGAAATATTATTCATTAGTAGTTATTATAGGTATGACTATCGCGGGACGGGGACTGATTTTAACAAAAATTTTTAATATTTTTAAAAACATGATGATCGAGTGATGGTAATAGTTATAATAACCATTTCACTAGTAGTCAATGTAAACTATTACTAGAAAACAAAAAGTGAAATAGTCCTAAAAAATTAGGTGATTTTTGTATGGCAAATAGCTAAATCAAAAAACGAAATTTCGCCCAAAAACGTGCAAAACCGCATAATTTTTTGGCGGTTTCAAAACGAAAATTAACCGAATTTTGTATGGAGAAATTTTGGGTGATTCTTATTTAAAGTCTATACTTCCTATAGCCTTTTTAAATATTCTCATTGAAATAACTTCTGTTATATACAGCCATGATCATATAAAAAGCATACTTTTTAGTAATCTCAACTACAAATTTAGTTTGTTTTCCAAGTTATATGAAAAGAGCGAGCCCTAAAGGCTCCATCGTAGTCCTGTCAATGCCTTAATATACGTACAAATTAATCCATTTTGTATCAATTCAATATCAACGCTAAAAAATCAGGCCAGTACCATCTCTCTACACCCTGATGAAGTTTTGGTGGCAAATTTTATACTTATTTCTGGGCGATTGTTTTGTCATCTTATCAGATGTAATTTGACTTAATTTTCTTCTTGCAAAATTCTTTATTCTAAAATTGTGATCATTTATGAAACTATTTTTTGTTAAGGGTTGTCAATATTCGAAGCGCCCATCTGGCAACACTGTAACTTTCCGCAGTGATGCCAAATCGACTAATGACATACCGCGTTTGAAGCGTCATTCCAAGCAAATGTTTACAATGGAACAGTACACGCCACGCCAACGCTCTAAAATTGTTGAAATTTACATTCAACAAAACAAGTCAATAGTGATTGAGTTTTCACTTTCAAAAAAAAAAATAAAATGAAAAGTGCGCCTTCCAAGAAAACAATTTATCATTTGTATGAAACTGAAAATCCACAAGAGATTCAAGAGGTACCTCTTCACGATGCAAAAGTCACTGTTTGGTGCGGCGTTTGTGCTAAAATGCTCATTGGGCCGTTCTTTTTCGAAGATGATAATGGCCACAGAGTTACTGTCAATCAGGAGCGTTATCGCGATATGATAAACAATTTTTTCATGCGAATCGTTCGTCGAAAGCGTATCAGGCACTACTGGTTTCAACAAGACGGCGCGCCACCACACACAAGCCGCACTACAATCGATTTTTGCCAGATGGGCGCTTCGAATATGGACAACCCTGTATATCTAAAGATTGTTTTTGACATTTTTTTTAATTAAAAAAAATTTTGACACAAATAAGGCGTAAAATAAAATGTATTTGAAATAATCACCTTAAACACTATTAAGATGGAGAGTGATTTAATTTAATCATTTAAATTAGAGCTTGCAATATTTGAGATCAACCAAGAACTTCCTTCCATGTTCAGCTTAAACAGCACAAACGAAATAAAACACGAAAAAGTTAAAGTTTTTTGATTTCCCAAAACTCTTAATTCGAAATTTCGACTATTTTCACCAAAAATAAATTGGACTAGGTTGAGATTACTAAAAAGTGTGCTATTTGTGGGAGACCATGGCATGACCGTGTGACCATAAAGAAGGTCTTCAATATTGAATTGCCACTTTTTACAACTAAAAGCCCTATTAACGTCAAATTGGCCCAATTTTTGTTTGAATTCTGGCCCTTTTCCAACGAAGCCAATGTCATCCCTGGTATTTATTAATCTCACGTACAGAAAGATCTCAGCTTCAGTCTTCAAGCGAACGTCAAGTAAGCAAGACCTGCCCCAGCGTATTGCTTGAATATATGACGAAAAAGAGAACGAAAAGTGTACGAGATTGTACACGGTATAAAATTTTATTTGTTTATGAATTTAAAAAAATAAAAGCTAAATTTTTAAAAATTTAAAAAATTAAAAATTTAAAAACACGACACTATTTTAAAAATATTTTTTGAACACACGACACTATTTCAAAAGCCACCCTGAGTCAAAATTAAAAAATTTTTTTTATTGTTTTGTTAAATGTTTTTTGTTGTTTTGCTTCTTTGTTTGAAGATCTATTACAATTTGTGTGTTAAAAAAAATTAAATCTCCAACATTATACGTTTTTTCCCCCCCTTATATGCACTTATCATTTTCCCATCGCTGTGCCATTGTGAAATTTTGTGAACTTTCAGCTGAAATATGGGGGCAAATCCCAGCGTGTCGGACGTTTCGTTCGTACGTTTCTTTTAAAAAATTTTCATACGATCCAGAGATATATTTGTAAAATGTGTGTATTATCGAAAAGCTATCTATTGGCATAGTAAAAACAAATATAAAACAAATTTTTATTCAACTCAAATTTATAACAAAATTTTTAATTTATACATGCGTTCGGACGTTTCACGAAACGGAAGTCATTTTGGAACTAAGTTCATTCTATGCCTAGATCTGCGAATTTATCAGCCGCATAAAAAAAGTCAGAAGACAATATTTTTTACAAATTTCTTACAAAGCTTTCAGAAAGCCATACGTCGTCGTTAATAAGGGCATAGTGAGTTCACAGTAAATTATTTTATTTGTTCGGACGTTTCAGATTTTTCCATTGTGTATATATTGGGTAATTAAGTATTTAAGTAACTAAGTACTTAAGTAACTAAGCTATAAAGAAACAAATTTAATATGTTGTTCCCTCCTTGCCTCAATCATTTCATTATTATCTTCAGCCAATACCTTCCATTTTTAATAAAACAAAAACATTTACGAAACACCTGCTAAGCATTTAGTAAAAAAAGAAAAACTACATTTGTGAAAGACTGCGAGCAATTTGACCATCATGGTAAATGAATTAATGTATAAATTGCTTACATAAATAAAATTTAAATGTTTCTTCAGGAAAATATCCCAAAATTATAAGATTTTAATAACTTTTCATTTTTCACCTGTGGTTGACCATTTTTGGAATTTGCCCATAAATACAAACCACATAAATGAGGACAATTAAGAAATTAAAGAGTTAAAACATAATTTTAATAAAACAGTTTTAGTAATATCCAACTCGAAAATGTTGTCAACTGCTAATGTATGCTTTAAATATGCTTCAAAGTAGATTCTATTTTTTTTTGAGTACAAAATATTTTTAAAAAATTATTATCGCACTGAACTTTTTCATGAATTCAGACAATAAACTACTAGAAAATCTTTTATAGCACAATATTTTATAAACATTTTTATTGAAACTTTTTAATTTTTAAGTTCCCAATGATTAAATGCGCGAATTTCTTAAAAACTTTTTACGGCATATTGTAGCACTGAATTACTGAAATACTGAATTACTGAAAAATAATCAAGGGCAAAGCTAACTTTACATAAAAAGATAACAGCCCATAAATAATTAATTTTTTAAGGGTAGCACATAATAGCATAAGTCCGGCACATAACAGCACATATATTGTTTGTATTAAAAAAAAAACAATATTAGATAGACTATGTCAAGAACAATGTTAAAAAATGCTGATCGTCTATTGGATCAATTCTTTGATTTTTTTGGTTCAGTATTGGTTTAATGCATTTTGAAAGCTTATAGGTTGACGTTCAAAATT
Source organism: Coremacera marginata (assembly GCA_914767935.1). NCBI lineage: Eukaryota > Metazoa > Arthropoda > Insecta > Diptera > Sciomyzidae > Coremacera > Coremacera marginata. Next base: position 168,310,625 of record OU612045.1, read on the forward strand.
CAGCTTTTACGGTATATTATAGCACAACTCAAGCGTATTACAGCACCACATTCGAATTTCTGAAAAAAATCAAGAGCAAAGCTAAGTTTACATAAAAAATATCAGCCCATAAATAATTAATTTTCAAAGGTAGCACATAATAGCACAAATCCGGCACATAACAGCACATATATATTTGTTTGCATTAAAACAAAAATATAAGAAAGAGTATGTCAAGAACAATGTTAAAAGATGCTGATGTTTGACTATTCACTGGGTATGCATTACCTACAAAAAATGATTGGGAAACGTAAAAATAAGTCCTTGTGTTATCAAAAACTGCATTGGTTCAATGAATCTTTGTTTTTTAATTTTATGAACTTTTTCTTACAGCCAAGTAATCCATTCTTTAAATCAAGACAATAATGTTTGCTTTCAAAGCACAGATTCATTAAACTAATTCAAATGCATTCAAATCAATGAAGTCGTTAGTACATTCATTTAAATAATGCGTTCTTTAGGAGTAAGAAAAAGTTCTTTGAATCAAAGAGCGTTCTTCTTTAAACCAATGAGCCTCTCTCTATTCACTGATTTTCACAATTCTTTGATTTTTTTTTATTTAAGTATTGGCTTAATGCATTTTCAAAATTCGTTGGTTCACATTCAAAATTCAGCTTTTATAAACATTGCCCCTTATACACATGATATTTTACAAGTCATATTAATATTTGGATTTTAGATAAGCTATCAGTAGCTAAAACAAAATTCTCAAACCTTCTATTTCCATTAAACACTAAAGCTTTTGAAGATTTTTAACATTTTCTAACCATTTGTTTAAACTCCAACTAGCCACAAAATTCGCCAAGTTTTACGTAAAATTTTTCGCATTCATTTTGAGAATTTAGCAATTTTTCTCACATTATTTTCAACCACAACAACCATTGTTCCCAGCAATATGAAAATAGCTTAAATTTTTTTATAAGCCAAATAAATTGCGTTCGTTCACTTTTGGCCGCAGCTAATTTAGCCGGGTTTTTTTTTCTTTTCAACTTTATAGCAACATAAAAATTTCAACCATTAAAACTAGCTGCAATAACAACAACACCAAAAAATACGGCAACATATATAACGCTCATTATGATGCGTAATGGTGGGCTATAATTGTGTGCCATACAGTCAGTCAGTGAATGAATCCGTTAGACAGATTTTCATCACAACGCCGATATATGACTGTTAAGTTAGGCAATCGTCAAACTTTACTGCTTACTTTCATTTTAAGCTTTATTATTGCGAAATTTTGCTAATTTGCTCAACTTTTTCCAAACAAGTCTAGCGTGAATTTCCTAATTGGTGTTTATAGCAAGCTTTTACCTTTAAGGATTTCATAGCAAGTAACCTAATAAGAACTGTCTGCACAATTTTTATTGCTATCAAAATGCAGATTGATGCTTTCTCCATAGATGGTTAGTAACAGGCTGATGCCAGTATTTTCCTTGGGGAGTGGGGAGGCATGGTAAATTTCAAAATATATGGATATGACAGAAACATTTTTAAATTTTTCAACAAATATCGTTCAACTTTAAACATGGTCGTCAAATTTATTTTTAAAGTTTTTTTGGAAAAAGTCTGGCTATTGATGAAAAAACCCTTCAAATCAATTTTTGCGATGTTTTTTCTCACAGACAGATCGAGCTATTTTGTGCATACAGATGAACAGCTGATGTTCTTTTTAAGCTGAAAGATAAGAAAGCAGCCTACTTTCATAGTTGCTGCCACAACACTTAAAAGCATAGAATTGTATCAATTGATTTGATTCAGCTATTTGCTGGAGCATGTGTTGTTTTTGCTTTGCTTGCAAATTCTATGTTATGACCAGAGTGCGTAAAGCAATCAAAATTCACTCTCGCTCTTTGGAGTTATCATTTATAAAAACAGAAGCAATGAATAAGCTTTTCAGAGCAATTCATTGAACGCTGCGCTCTCGCATAAACTCTCAAACACTTGTATTGGTTATTCGTCCATGTACAAAGAGCGCTGATCGTTGTAAGAGCATTCGTCACTGTTTTCATGCCTCGAGTTCTGCAAATGATGTGCTCTTTATATGCGCTGAAAATCATTTGAATTCATCAATGCTAAGTATTTTGATACTTATCATTTTGATATTTGCTTTTAAAAAGCAATATAGGTAAAAATTAACCATTTTTTGTGGGTTTCTAAGATGGGAGGCATTTTTGAGACACACACATAGAGGGGTCTATTATCCCCCCATTTTCCACATTTTTAAGGGAACGTCGAAACACGTGTTTAACTGTCCACTGTAAGTCAAATTGAAAGTCAAACACGTGTGTTTGCCTCTCCCTAAAAATATGGTGAATGGGTGAAGATAAGCCCCCCTATTTGTGTGTCTCAAAAATGCTTCCTCCTATAGTAACCCCCAAAAAATGGTTAGATTTTACCTATTTTACTTCCCCTTCGAGATATGAAACAACGTAAAATCGAAAGGTATCAAAAAAATCTTCAAAAAATCTTCGAAAAAATGGAAAAAGTGCCATATCTCGAAGGGGAAGCAAAATAGGTAAAAATTAACCATGTTTTGGGGCTTTCTAAGGGGGTTAGCAATTCTGAGATGCACAAATAGAGGGCTCTATCAGTCCCTCATTTTGCACTTTGTCCACAAGTCAAATTGTAAGTCAAACACATGTTTTTGTTCCCCCTTAAAAATATTGCAAATTGGTGGCAGATAGACCCCTCTATTTGTGTTCGGAGTCGGATTCAGCGACCCATTTTTACCTAGTGTTGGCCCTAGCACCGAATTCGTCAGAAAACAAAAAACAAACAAACTCCAATAGAAACGAATGATAAAAAATGATGATATCAAAATCAAACTCACTCAGCTCTCACTGTATATAACTATCTTTGAAAAGAGTGCATCATTTTCAAATAATCTGAGTGAGGAGAAAAAAAGAGCGAGCTCATATATCAGCTCATATATATTATGCTTTGCAAAAGCGTATGCTGTGAACAGCAACGAAAGCGAAATGCAAATAAATGATTCGCTCGCTCATTCGCACATTAACGAATGATCGCTCGTTTGTTTTTCAATTCCAATGAAAGAAACAAAACGAAATGCACTGAGTTGAGTTGCATTGAGGTGAGTGAGGGATATTTTACTCCTCAATGATAAGTATTTACGAACTCTAATTATGATACTGATCTCTTATGAAAAAAACGCAGCTAATGTAGGAGTTTCTTCTATACTATACATTTCTGCATCACTTAGCATTAAATATCGTGGCAAATGCAACATAAAATCAGATGAAAGTCTTGTTACGAAAAATGCATCAATATTTTTAACTGTGTGTGTCGCGGTAAAATAGACCAAAACAAGTATGCGCGGTAGCATAAGGTCAGGGTTTCTTACCACAGAGCGAAGAGTTTAGAGGTCCCTATTGCGGTTGAAATTTTGTGCTTTTTTCAATTTAAAGTATTAACAATCCTATCAGCAGTCTTGATATTTTTTTTAAGAAAAATTAAAAAATATTATATAAATAAAGCCCGAGTTATAACTGATTAATGATTTTTTTGGATAAACAATAACTTTTTCTGTCATTAATCCTATGGAATAAATTGGGAGATGTATACTATGCTTGTTTTCGGGTTTGTTCATATTTTGTTTGCCTTGATGCAAGGGAGGAAATGATGTAATGGTAGCACGTTCAACTTGCAGCCGAGTTGTGCACGGTTTGATGAGAGTATTGAAAGGGAAAAATGCATTATTACCGACACAGGTTTTTCGACAAAGCTTTTCTTTGAAATATTTATAAAAAAAAATTTAATTAACATGAGGAAATGTTAATAAAATAAATTAGCAATCTTCACAGAAATTCCATTTTTGGGTAAAAGTTTCACTTCTACCGTGCGTTGCGGCCACACACATCTTTTTTTTTTATAGGACCAACGGTTTTGAAGTTATATTTGTATTACTACATGTCCGAATCACAATTTTTTATGGTCACAAAAGAACTATGTCCTTTACCTTGGTATGTTAAATGTTTACTCTACATAACTTGAATTATATTAAGATTGCTTTTAAAAAATTCTTGTATCGAAAAATGGGTTCTAATCTTAAATTTGTCAAAAACAGAAATTTGTAAAGTCAAGACAATTGAGTGAATATTCGTTTTGACTTTTAGAATATTTTCAAAACAAAATTTGTTTTCTGTTGACATTTTGTTTTCAGATCTCACCACAGTCTAAGATGTATTCCTTTTAAACCACGACTCGTACGTATAGCATAGTAGATCTTACTTAAGCTCTTCCGCCACGACAAGGCAGTCAACATTGGAAGAGAAAAAAATTTTGTTAGCTGTAAAACCACTGTAATACAATAAGGATCGGAAGACTCTTATTGAGAAAACTAGTGATGAAACCGCTAGATAATATTTGATTAAAATTATACAATTACTTTTATATATTTGTTATGAAGTATTGGTTGATAAATAATATTTTTTATAATTATTATTATTATTTATTTAACTAGCAGTTCAAATTTAGTTTTATTTTTCCATATATGCTATAATTCCACAGCTTTTTTATATCAAAATTCGTGAAATTTTTCATTAAAATTTTAGAGACCTTTAGAAAACTGTCATTTTTCTCTTTTTAAAGGCATGAGTATTGCTCAGAATTTATATATCTGCAATTATTACTCTATGATAAAAACGATGTTTTTATGGCTAGTCACAAAAAAAAAAAAAAATCCAAAGTAGAGATAAAGCAGATATGTATCTAAAATTTCTCAATACTCAATTATTTAAAAAAAAAATGACCGCTCACTTAGATTCAAAATAATTATAATAATAAATATCATGCTAGTTTTTAGGAATTAAAAAAGCTTTGAAAAAATTAACAAAGATGCAGTATTTTCTTATATCTACATATTCTTATAATATAAATTGAACATTTAAAACACGACTGTTCAACTTTTCATAGATTATTTCTTGTTATTTAAAAATAAATAAATATTAAATTGCAAATACAGAAATATTAATTTAAATTCTAAAATTCTATTTAAAATTCAGAAAACATAGAATGAAGATCAGTTATTCTATATGAATTTCAGAAAATATCAATTGAACTTCAGAATTTCCATTTGAAATTCAAAAATATTCAGTTGACATACAGAAAATATCAAATAAAATTCATCAGAAACTCAAAACTGCCTTATATAACAGCGCAAAAAATGTATATAAGGCCATATTATAGATGTTTTTTATTTAAATTAATAGTTTTCAAATTACAATTGCAATCATTTCTGAATATCAACAGAAATTTTCCGAATTTTGAATAGAATAACCGAATTTCTATTGATATTTTCTTAACTCCTATTAGAATTTCTGAATAGATATTGATGCTTTCTTAATTTTATAAGAATATAAATATCAATTGATCATTACTAAATTTTAAACAGAATTTCTGAATTTTGTTTACCTTTATCTGAATTACACTGGAAAATGTTGACCATTAAATAATTAAAAATAAAAAAGCAGACATATGGGCAAATCTAGGTATGTCGAACGTTTCATTTGGACGCTTCTTTTAAAAATTTTTCATACAATCCAGAGATATATTTGGAATAAGTGTATATTATTGAAAAGCTATCTATTGGTACCTTAAAAAAAAAAGAAATATTAAAACAATTTTTATTCAACTCAAATTTATAACAATATTTTTATTTTAAACATGCGTTCGAACGTCCCGTTTCACGAAACGGAATTCATTTTGGGACAAAGTTTATACTCTGCCTAGATCTGCGAATCTATCAGCTGTATAAAAAGAAAAATATTTTTTTGTATAAATTTAACAAGCTTTGGGATTTGCCCATGTATATCTTATTTTTGCGCTGAACCCTCAGAAATATATAAAAAACGCTGTAACTGAGAGAGACTGTAAATGAGAAATCCTATTAGTAAAATCATTTTTTTTATAAAGGGGGCCACAGGTAGGACTGTTGATTGTTCACTTAAAGGTTACTTAGAAATTTATAAGGTATGGCATAAAGCCTTCGTTGTAAAGTATAAAAGTAAGATTTTTGCTAACAGTACTTATATTATTTTACATGCATGCAATTATTACATATAGAGTAGAAAGTAAGTTTAAAAATAAAAGACTTACATTATAAGAATATCTTTTCGTATTCTTCTCAGATTCTTAACTCCTTCAAATTAGTTTAAACATGTCTTCATTTCGAAGTTCTCATCTTAAACTCTAAACTTAAAACTATTATTATATTACAAATTATTTACCTTTTATGTTTTTGTTTTCAATCTTTTCCAAAGAGTTTGGCTTACAATTAAGTGAAGCTGTTTGAAATAAATTTGTTCTCCTAAGATGCCACTTTCAACAACCTATAAATTTATGCTTGCACCTAACAAGTTTGATATAACACACCAGTATAGCTTGATATAATAAAATTCCATAAAAAATATAGTTATAAAAAGTTTTCGATTCGTAATTAACAAAATTCTTTCGCAAAATTACCCTTAATATTTTTAAATAAGGGCTTAAATCCATTGTAACCAAGTCAACTTATTTGCTTTTATATGAAAATAAATTCGTCCTAAGTCAAGTATGACCGATACTTACATGCCAATAGCAAAAGTACTTTTGAGACCTTCATGTTTACCTCCGTTGCGCTTGTTGAAAAGTTACCTGCTTCAAAAATAAAAACTTTTTTTCTGATAATGAATAATTCTGGGCGAGTCTTTTTATATTCTCAGCTTTTTGTCAAAAGTATATTAAATATTTTTTTATCTCTAAGAAAATCGTAAGTAATTTCAAAATTAATTAATACGTGTAAAACTGCAAATAAGCAATTAAGAAATGGAATAGTTTCTTCATTTTCAAGAACAGCTACTGATACTAATATTTGTTGTTTGCAATTCATAATATTTTTATGAATTTTTCGTGACTATGATTAGTATGAATTATCCATGAGTGCCTTTTTCTGATTTTCTGCGCCCCCGTTCATTTTCCGTTAGATTGAAGCTAAAAAATAAGATTTGCAAAAAAAAACTGTGCGTCAGTAGTGGAAAAAAGCCAGGCCCCCTGGGCGTTTAGATCAAAAATTGATTTAATTACTCTATAATACCTGTTTAAATACCAGTTTTACGCTATTATATTACATACAGATTTTTATGCACAAGAAAAAGACAAATTTTTTTTTATAAACAATGTTGACATTGGAATGACCCTTCATGATGTTTTAAGAGGTCGAAATCACAATTTGGAGGTTACCTTTTTTTTGAACGACCCTCGTACATTTTTGGAGTGACATTTATGAACAATTAACATTGTATCATGGAGTATTAAATTAAGTTTATTTGAAAGTTTAAAATTTTAAGATATATTAATTTTAAGGGACGTGAGAGCGTTTTAAAATTTCAGTCAAGTCTGATTTTCTTCACTCTAAGCAGATTATTAAACAGATTGAAGAAAAATTTTAATATTTTCAGATAAAGTGGATACCGTTAGTGGAAAAACCCCAGTGCCCCGCATTTTTAAGGCCTAGCAGAATGAATTGAATTTACTACTGCACTGCTAGAGTGTAATGCACCTTGTAGTGAACACTTTATTGCTTGCGTATAAAAGCACAGAACTCTAAAAAAACAGAATAAAAGAAAGAAACATCATGTTATAGTGTTATAAGTAATTTAATATAACATAATTTTGTAAGTTTTAATTTTTATGAGTGTGAGATTATTTCAAATATTTAACTAATTTTAATTTTGGAAAGCTTTTCGATTGAACTACAAAATTTCAATTTTGAGTGCAAATTTCTCAGAATTTCGCGTAATAAATGAAATTTTTTTTTTTGGATTAATTTTGTAATTTATTCAATTTTCTTTTCAATGACACCAAAAATATAAACATATCTTAAAAAGTAAAAAAGTTGGCTGTACTAAAAAAATTATACTTCTTAGAAGATAATGATAAATAATGACATTACAATTAGTTATGCAGTAGATAATATCATTGTAAAAAAAAAAAAAAACCGACTACAAAATCACTACAAAGTAAAAAATAATTTTACAAATACTTTTCCTTTTAATTACTTGGTCATATTTGATAATTTATTTAAACATATTATTATATATGAAATCTTATTATCTTAATTTTTTTCTTATTTGTTTTATTATCATAAATATATTAATTACTTGATGAATACAAAAGCTTTTAAGGTTGGCGCTAATATAATCAGACTTTTAATCAGAAGCGCCAACTTCAAAGCATTTGTATTCATCAAGAAATTAATATATTTATGATAATACAACAAATTAGAAAAAAATTAAGATAATAAGATTTCATATATAATAATATGTTTAAATAAATTATCAAATATGACCAAGAAATTAAAAGGAAAAGTATCTTTAAAATTATATTTTACTTTGTAGTGATTTTGTAGTCGGTTGTTTTTTTTTTAAAAAAATTTTTATTTCTTCCTTTTTAGAGAATATGATAAATTTTTGAAAAAAGTGTATAAACACCATAAATAAAATTGTTCCGAAAAAATTTGTTCTATTAAAATCTGAAAGTTTGTTGGTTATTTAAATTAGAGGTCACCTGTTTTGAAATTATTATACCCATTCTTGTAACGAGTTTTATTAGTGTCAATATTATTCGAGATATAGTGTTTTTCAAATATTGCCACGCCCCTTTGTTAAATAAGCACCCACTTTCTGGAGCGTTATTTCCAATAATTGTGCCTACCCCTGTACTTTATTTCAGTACCCCAGCGTCAATATTAACTGCGATAGTGTTTATCTAGTATTGCCACGTCCATTTATCGAATAGCGCCTACTTTATTGACCATAATTTTTAATAACTCTGCCTACCCCTGTACTACAATCAATTTCAGTGCTCTAGTGTCAATATTATTCGAGATACACTGTTTTTCAAATATTGCCACGCCCAGTAGTCAAAATCCGCCCACTTCTTCACCGTAATTTTTACTAATAATGCCTACCCCTATACCAAATTGCAGTACCATAGTATCAATATTATTCGAGATATACTCTTTTTCTATTATTGCCACGCCCATTTGTCAAATAACGCCCATTTTGCTGACGGCAATTTGTAATAATTGTGCCTACCACTACACTAAATTTCAGTACCCTAGTGTCCATATTATTTGAGATACAGTGTTTTTAAAATATTGCCACGCCCATTTGTCGAATAACGCCCACTTTATTGGCCATAATTTTTAATATTAATGCCTACCCTTATACTAAATTGCAGTACTATAGTATCAATATTATTCGAGATATACTCTTTTTCTAATATTGCCACGCCCATTTGTCAAATAACTCCCATTTTCTTGACCGTAATTTGTATTAACTGTGTCTACCCCTACACTAAATTTCAGTACCCTAGTATCCATATTATTCGAGATACAGTGTTTTTATAATATTGACACGCCCATTTGTCGAATAACGCCCACCTTATTGACCATAATTTGTAATAATAATGCCTACCCTTATACTAAATTGCAGTACTCTAGTCTCAAAATTATTCAAGATACACTGTTTTTCTAATATTGCCACGCCCATTTGTCGAATTACGCCCATTTTCTTGCCCGTTATTTGTAATAATTGTGCCTACCCCTACACTAAATTGCACTACCCTAGTGTCAATATTATTCGAGATAAACTAGTATTTATTATTGCGAGATCTATTATTGCCACGCCCAGTTATCGAATACCGCCCACACACTTTTACGGGCACCTCCATTCTTATCATATCTATCTGTTCCCCATTGTTCCATGTTCTCAAATTATGGCAATCAGGCATATGGTTTAGGAGTTATGTACGATGTACATACATTTAAAAAAAAAAAAAAAAATAAAATAAAAAACAGAGAAACCGACGAACTTGAGAACCTCCTCCTTTTTGAAGTCGGTTAAAAATAGATGACCCTACGTGGAATTTTCAGCAAGACAATGCACGCATCCATATCAGCCGATAATCTAAAGCAGTGGAGCTCACAAAATTTTACAAAAGAGCAAATAATTTTTAAAAAACAAAATTAAGCACAAGATATTGCGCATCTAATTTTTTGGCAATAAAAAAAAAACAAACAAAACTGAAAAAAAACAAATCCTGTGTGCGTTGCTAACACACAAGCAACGGATGATTTGCATTCATTTGTTATTGTTACTTACGCGCTCAAAATTAAATGCTCGTCAACAGCGGATTGTGTTGTTGTTTTTTATACGTAGTTTTGCTTTAGAATAAGCTCAAAGACAAAGCTTTTTTCATGACAGAAAAAAATTTGTATGGCGGGTAACGCGAGCAAGATGAGCTACTGGATGAGTAGGTCCATGGCAGAATTATAAGGTAAGGTCATCACGGAGAGGAATGGAGTCGAAAGCAGAATAAAGCTAGATTGATATCAAAATCAGCTGTTCATCGCGAATTTTTTTATGCTCACGTTTCGCAGTTGTTTTTAGGTTAAAACTGTTTTTTTTTTTTGCAATTTTAAGACTTCTTTCACATTTTATAGTTTTTATTACACTTTTTATACAATATTTTCACTCAAATTAGCACAAATTTAATACCCGCGACCGCACTGTTTGCAACTTGGAAACATAAAATATTTTCTTCATTTGCAATTTCTACGAAATTCATCGTTTTGACATTAATGTTGCTTCTCATTATCCACTCTTCGTTGACGCGTGAGTGCACTTAGTATCATGGGCCTACCTTATCATTGAATCGTGAGTAGGTCTGATCTAAAGAGTGCTTCTCATCCAAGTCCATCAAAGTTATGACTTGAACCCGATTGAGAATCTTTTGAGGAATACTTGCCCAACGGGTTTACAAAGATAACCTCCAATTCAATGCTAGTAATGTACTCATTACTACGCTGAAGGAAGAATGGGGCAAAATTGATGCTATATTGATAAATAATCTCATAAGCAGTATGAATGACCATATTGACAAAGTATACAGCACAGGAGGGAACATAATTACATAATTTTTGTTAGTTGCGTTTGTTAAATTCTTATTATTACTTGAGTTATCAATAAAAATCTGAATTGACCTTTTAAATATGAAACATAAGACATTTTAGTTGATTTAGAAAATAAAAATACCGTTAGTTTATAAAAACTCATATGGAGTTTTTTTTTTTTTTTTTGTCTCATTTCCTTAATCATTTTTCCAGAACAATGTCTTACCCTATAGTCTGTCGTTTTGAAAATGCAGTAACTTTTTAAGTGGCCTTATAATTGTGAAACGCAACTTATGTTTTATTTATTTTCACTTATCGTTTTATCTACCTAACCTCTATTGTACAAAATTTATTTTAGATTTTTGAAGTTTTTATTTTACTCGAAATATGTTTAGTGGAGATAGTTAAACAATGAATAACAAAAGAGTTATAACTTAAAAAAAAAAACGAATGTAAAAAAATGTTAAATTTTAATATTTTTTAATTTTGTATTTTTTATTCCAGCTGTGTAAGCTGTGTACAGTTTGTCATCACTAACAATACAAAATGAGCTGTTCAATTGGAAGTTATTTTTTTAATATATAAAATGTGCAATATTTGATACTGGGAAAAAAGTACGTCTCATGAACCATAAATAAACGTGTTGATGATTATTTTTTTTTTTTTTTTAATAATTTTACTTTTACAGTGTTCAGATAAATGTTCCAAATTCGCTCAACATTATTCGTCACAAAAATCCAAATCTGAGGAGCAAGTGCTCAATAAAGCTGGCACAAAAGAACCTAAAAAATAATAATAATTTTGTAGAATCGCTTTTATTACATTATTCTTGAGATACAGTACTGTGCACAATCTAAGCAACTCTCCCTACCCAATTGAATTATTTCTCGAATTTTATTCATTGTTCAGAAAATAAAGTAAGGAAAGATTTTACTTTAAATCTTATAGAGTCGTAAGTACATTTATTTAAAAATGAAAACATTTTTGAAGCGAAGCTTTTTACTCCTCGTTCTGTGATTTGCTTGGAGTGAAATCTGAAAAATTTTCGACAGATATTTTCTTGGAAATTTGATGGTTTCTTTGTTGCTAGCGCTTATTACAAGAAAATTTAAACTTTAATATTAAATACTAAAAATATTGTTGGCCCGTCTGTGGGGATCGAACCCGCGTTCTCTTAAATGAGAGTCCAACACGCTATCTACCAGGCCACAAAGGCTTGTTAGAAATAGTTGTTAATTCAATGTTAATTATAACAAATGCTATGCTGCAGTAGATCGTCACCGTCAATCAATAGATAGAGGATTGTGTATTTGCTATGCTACAATTAACCAAAATTTGCTTTTATTTGCCACAAGGTGTCTCCAGCATCTGTGTGTTTGTAATGTGAATGCGTTTGTGGTGTTGTTGGTACGAAGAAAATTATCAATGCCCACAAGTGCGTTGACAAGTGCGTTTTTAAGTGTCAAAAAAATAGATGATATCAATAAATATGGAATTAATAAACGCATGCATGACATCGGCAAGGTATCTAAAATGTTTGTTAAATTTTGTTTCGTGTGCGTTCTTTAATATATATTTAATATATATTTTTATCTTCGTTTTGTGATTTGCTTGGAGTGAAATCTGAAAAATTTTCCACAGATTTTTTTCGCTAGGTAGTACGCTATTGAAGGAAAAAAATTTTTCAGTGCAGCCAAGTTCACAACCATTTGTGGAGAGTTAAAATGGAGAGTCGCTGCCATTATATGCCTGTATATGTAATTGGCGTGGAAATTTGACATTTAACAATAAAAAAATAAGCAGTAAATATATTTTCTGTATATAAGTAATTTATTTTATGTTATTTTAAATTTTGGAATTTAAAAGTTAATTTATTAAAAAGAAAAAATTATTAAGCATCAAATCTATGTAACTGCGAAAAAGCTTCGCTTCTCTCGTGTGTCCAACGATGCATCTGTGTTTTTTTTTTCAGTAACGGTTTATATAAAATCAAAAACAAAATATCCTTAAAAGACTCTGCAAAACCTAAGCAACTTTATTTGTTCTACTACATTTTAAAAACGATTTGCATTACTTTGGTACATTTTCAATTTAATGTAATAAGTTGAAAAGTAAAAGGAATAAATTATAGTATTTTATTCATTGCTGTTGCCCATTGTGATCAATTTTTTGATTTTTTTCATCATGTGTTCCTAACTCTTAAAACTCTTAAAACTCTTAAAAAAAAATTAAATAATTATGAAAACGACGGTAATTGTAGTAAAAAATAATTAAAATATTACTTATTTTATGAATCAATAGTTTTTGGAGTTAAGGGGAGGTTCTCATGAAACTCGGCCAGGAAACTCAACTGTTTTTTTTTATAATTTTTCTATAGTTTTAGACATGTTGGATATGTTACCAAAGAGGTTTGGCGGATAACAATTGCATGAAAGTGTTATCGCATAAGAAAGACACCTTGTATCTCTTTTACGAACATTTTGAGTATCCCATCAAGAGTATCCCACAAAAATTAATACCTCACATCAATCTTTTTGAAATTAACGCCTGTATTTCCTACCATACTGTAGTACGACTAGTTACCTCAGGCATCACCAGAGGTCGCTGGTGCATTGTGGCTTTGAAATAACGGAAAGCTAATAACACGAAAAAAATCGTTTACCAAATCTTAAAACGCGTTGAAAAACCATGTTTTCTAAATATCGTGGAGATATTTCAAGAACTACTTTATGGATTGACTTAGGTTTTTTTTTATTTTAAAGTAGATGCAATTTATTGGATCCTTTACCTAAATTCAAATAATATTGGCCTGTTTCTTTTTTATTTTTTTGAGCATTTTGAAGAGCAAAAAATGTAAAAAAACATTACGTAAAATTCAGATGTCCGAAATTTTTGTAATTTTCAACTATTTGTTGATATTTTAAGTATAAGCTCCACACTGAGAAAAAAAGCAATAGTTATATCATCTAAGTCGGCTTGGGTAGAGAGAATTGTATTTGACGGTATTTGAGAATTGTATTTGTATTGAATTGTATAATCTGCAAAAATATTTGTGTCATACGCTTATTTTATTTTACATTTAGCTGCCACATATAGTAATTTGTAGGCTGCTCATTATGCTAAAGAATATATGTGCAAAATTTGATTGGTATGTGCAAATTCATGCCAACGGTGTAAAATAATTTGGTTTAAAATTCAAGTGCCACGCCCTCAGTATATTTCCACTACTGGCTACTGACTCATCATTATTCTGACTGACAAATGGTATAAAAGGGTTCAATTTAATTTCTTAGATTTACCACTGCTCATTATTTCATAGAATATATTTGCAAAATTTGGTTGAAATCAGAAAAACGGTGTAGAAGGAGTTCGATTAGAATTAAATTGACACGCCTCTTATCCAATCACACCCACTTTTGTAGGCTTAAATCTTCTCATTATTCTAAAGAATATATGTGCGAAATTTGGTTGAAATCGGAGAAACGGTGTGGATGGAAATAGAATTAAAAAAGAAAGTGCCACGCCCCCTTTTTAGAACTGTTCACTTTTATAAATTACAGACTGATCCTTGTGCCAAATAATATGTGTGAAAATTTTGGTTTAAGTCGGAAAAACGGTGTAGAGGATGTTCGATAAGAATTAAACTGACACTCCCCATGTCCAATCCCACCAAGTTTTTTATGCTTATAACTTCTTATTATACTAATGAATATATATAAGAAATTTGGTTGATCTGGGACAAACGGTGTAGATGGAGGAAGTTTAAAAATTAAGTGCCACTCCCCCTGTCTATTATCGCCCAATTTTATAAACTTAAGATACCTCCTTATGACAAATAATATGTGTGCAAAATTTGATTTAAGTCGGACAAACGGTGTACAGGGAGTTCGAAAAAAATTAAATTGACACGCCCCTTGTCCAATTCCACCCACTTTTGTAGGCCTAAAACTTCTCATTATACTTAAGAATATATCGATGATTCCATATCAATTCGACTATTTTTGAGCAAAATCTGACCTTTGTGATTCCGATTTTTTTTAAACTTTGTAGGTTAGTAGTGCTCGTAAAAATAACTTAAGCTGTGTCTTTGCTTTTGCGAAAACAGTTTATTTTTTAAGTTATACACTGTAAAAATTTGAAAATTTCTCCAAAAATACAATAAGTGCATGTATTGAAACAGCTGTAACTTCGACACCGTAAGTCGTACAGAAAAAAAATTGCATATATTTTAGAGACCCTGACTGGGTCTTTCTTATGGTGTCCTTCCTTTGGACTGTTTTTATGAAATTTTTTAAAATTTTTTTTGGCTGAATTTATTTGTCTCGTTTTTTGTAATGTTCGCAGTAAATTTTTCACGTTTTGAACATAGTATCGTTATAATACATTAATTCTTAAGGTTCACACGGAATTTTAGCTTGGGATACCAACGATTGCTACTTTTAACGAATTTTTAAAAAATGTCTACAAAAGATTTTTTACTTTTATACCGAAAATTCCATATCTTGATATATAAAATTCTGCTGTACATGGCGTTGTCATTGAACACCTCCTGAATGGCAAAACCGATTTTGATCAAATTTGGTTTGTATATGCGGCTGAGTCTGTAGTTGTTTTAAGTCTAAAGTTTGACCCGGTAGGTCGCGCTGTTGTTGGTTTGGCAGTGTTTAAATGGGTATTTGAAAGTATAACTCACAAACGAATTGAAAAATTGTCATGATTCTTTCCCTACACCATTACTTTTTATGTAAACAAAAATACAAAATGAATAAAAATAAACAAGAAAAAAAAACTTACATTTTTGTGATAATTAGGCTTTAATATTCGGTTTATATAACGTTTTTAAATTTTAACGACAGAAAGTTTAAGCAAACCCTACATTTATGCATACCATATGAAAGAATATTAAAAAAGCCATTTTTGGTTTTCAATATTTTTCCAACAACAACTATTTTTAAAAAAGTTCGCAAACTTTTTTGCGAAATAAAGAAATTCGTTTCATATTATATAGGTATGAAAATTATTTAAAGTTATAGTAAAAGTTGCTTCGGTTTTGCTCAACCAATTTTGGACTATTTTCTTGAAAACTTTTTCTTGTTTCGCTTACTGTACGAAATTCTTAGCTTTATTTTAATGGTAAGAACTAGTTGCTAAGCTTTAGCACAATACTGTATATTAATATATTAAATGATTTAGGAGCTTACTGTTACAAATTTCCTGCTGATATGTACATTCATTACTGTAGAATCTACTACAACTCTCGTCTATATTTATTGCACAATACTGAACTGTGATATTATCATTGCATTCCGTACTGCAGATATCCTGAGCGCTCAGTAATTTGCTGCAGAAGCTCAAAGCTACGAAAAGAAATTAATAACAACCCATTAAGGATTAGTGATTGCAATTAAAGAAATTGATTAAAATTGGCCAGATTTTTAAGTAATCAAGTGCTTATCA
The DNA here is from genome assembly GCA_914767935.1 of Coremacera marginata. NCBI lineage: Eukaryota > Metazoa > Arthropoda > Insecta > Diptera > Sciomyzidae > Coremacera > Coremacera marginata. Next base: position 168,327,072 of record OU612045.1, read on the forward strand.
AGCACTATTCACTAACTTACCAAAAACCAACAGGACAATTTGAAAACACTTCATTTCGAATGAAATGTTCTAACTCAACTCTACTAAATGTGGTTCGGTGTATATTTTTTGTTCGCGCTTCGGAAAACACTGAGTTATGAGTAGGCATTTTGAGCTTTTATAACTGCAATACAACTAAAAAACAGGAAAATCTATTTGGTTCCGCTCATTCGTATCGAATTGTTTACTTTGTTACAAATTTGTTACTTTGTATGAAAAGGCATATAAGAAATTATAAAGGAATGCAGTGCGGTTTATTTTTTTTAAGCTTTTTAATTATATAAATAATTTATAAACGCTCCAAATATTTCTGTTAGCAAAATAGTTAATTGTCACGGTTCCTTAGAAAGAAAGTTATACCACTAAGTCACGACGTCACCCCTTAGATAGAGTGAGGTGGGGTAATGTGTAACATGGGATGATGTGTAACATGGAGATTTTTCATACAAAATGTTAACATATGAGTGAATGAACAAGTGCGATATGTTTCTTTTGACAGCATCTAGTTTTTCATAAGTGTTGGAGTTGGCAGACATACATTTCATTAGAGTTCTTAAATAGCGTGAAAAATGTTTGGTAAATTTTTTTTTTTTAGTTTACAAAAGCTTTCGTCTAAATTTTATTCAGATTTTAAAAGTGAGCAGATGTAAAATGTGGTATTGTTTAATATCTTTAAACAAAACAAAAGATTTTACATTTTATCACGTTGTGGTAAGATACCATCAATGAGAAAAAAATTGACTTTCATTGGGGTGATGTGTAACACTCACATTGGAGTGATTTTTTTATTATTTATTTGTTTAGCCTAAAAAGACTATTAAGTACATACGCATTAGGATGGGTCAATTTGTATGGAGATAAAAAAATGTGTGTGGCATGACGATAGGAGTGCACTTTACGATTTTTTATGATTTTTTTACGATCGATTTCTGTATAAAATCGTATAAATGTGAGACTGGTTTTAGATTGGGTTCGAGAATTTCATTTTTGGCATCAGTTTTGCTCTAACTATGAACGTTTATATACAAAAATAAAAAAAATAAAAATTAAAAAATTCCTAAAGAAAGAATTCAGAAAATTTAAGATGTGATAGGGTAAAGTGCACCCCTGTCGTCGCCCCTTTTATGTTTTTTTTTTAATAATAATGTTTTAATAATGTTTTAATAATGTTTTTATAATAATGTTTTTTTTTTAATAACTTTTCATGCCCGATCCGAAAATCCAATATACATAATATACATATATTTTATTTATTTATTTACAATGCTTAATTTTCCAACTAACGTTACTCCAAAAAAATCTTTTAGTTTCAATTTTAATTTCCAAATATTCACTAAAATTTTTATTTTAATTTGAAGACTATTAAAGTAGAGAACTCCTTTGTAAAAAAAGACTATTTTGGCAATTGCTCATAAAAAAATGTAGAACTCTGAAGTCACTATTTCTACGCAAATTATATGGCTGAACCTCAGCAACAATTCTTATTTGGTTTCCTAATTATTTTGGCAATAACGCGTTCTTTATTTTAAATATAAATATTATGACATTGAAAATGTCATAACATAAAAGTTATGTGCCTACGTCTGTGCCATCTTAGAATACAGCGCATAGCTCTGTTTTGCAATCGTGGAGCAATATTCAAAATGCGGTTTGTATTCAACGGAGCTGTGTCGCTATGTATATTTTTGTTGTTTCTCATTGTCCCATTGGAGAAAAAAGTATTAACTTTCTTAATGAACAGTATCCCTATTAAAGTGCACAATTTTAATTTTGTGGCATTTTTGAAAAATTTTTGATATTTGAAATTCGATTAATACTAAACCGAAACATATCTACTTTCCAATGCAATAAAAATATGCAGTTCTATCGGGACACCATTTTTTTTATTTTGTATCAGCAACGTTGATCGAGTGTGTCCAAAAAACTAGGAAAGAAAAAACACTCTGTTGAAAATTTTGAATTTTTTTCACTCTCGCATTCTACTTTCAACAAAGCTGTGTGGCTTGAACAGAGTGAGAAGAAAAGTGAAAAGCTTCAACAGAGCTGTGTGGCTTTGTATTTTGTTGTTGTTTCTCTTATATGGAAATAAAATATGTTTTAAATTTCTAATTTTTGCCTATCTTTTCAACAAACCATTTGAATTAAAATTATTTTGTACTCTTGGTATCAAACAGAGCTTTTGAATAATATAAGTTTCATTCGAAAATGTTGTTTTTAAAGTGGGTAAAAAAGTGTCTAATTTTTGTGTTCTAATATTAATGTATTCAAGTATTAATATAGATTTTAAACACAACAAAATTTTTTATATATAGACATTGCAACTGCATGTAAATTGAAATCACTATTGATTACAGCAATTTTTGTTTGGCAAAGTAATATGGAATGCGATTAACAAAGAGAGAGTGAGAGCAAGGGAGAGGGCCGCTTCGCTGAGTGCTCTCACGCGTCAATGAAGAGAGGATAATGAGAAGGAAGATATATGTCAAAACGACGAATTTCGTAGAAATTGCAAATAAAGAAAATATTTTATGTTTCCATGTTGCAAACAGTGCGGTCGCGGGTGTTAAATTTGTGCTAATTTGAGTGAAAATATTATAAAAAAAGTGTAATAAAAACTATAAAATATGAAAGAAGTCTTAAAATTGCAAAAAAAAACCTGTAACAGTTTTAACCTAAAAACAACTGTGAAACGTGAGCATAAAGAAATTTGCGATGAACAGCTGATTTTGACACCTATCTCGCTTTATTCTGCTTTCCACTCCATTCCTCTCCGAGTCGACCTTTCCTTATAATTATGCCATGGTTTGCCCCATGTCTCACTTAGGATACTTGTCTGTTCAACTTTTGAAGCTTCGCAATTTTTTTTTCTCTCTCATTAGTTTGCCCACGGTATGCTAAGCATAGTTTTCTGTTTGTTATGGGTAAAGACAACATTTTTTTTTCTGTTTTCTGCCATTTGTCCAAATTGTTTTCGGATTCGGACCTTGAATATAATTTGTCGGTTGCTTGGAATTTTTGGATGAGAGAGAAGTTCTCTCAAATTAAGTAAGTTTAGTAGCTTCAACACATTAGATCCCTAAAGGAACAAACTAACTTGTTTCTAAAAACAACTAATTAAAAAACTATTTTAAAATAAACCAGTATATGAACTTTGAAATATATTAAGGCGGCAACTACTCTGATTTTGACATGTTTTAATTGCAAATTTTTATTAGATTACAAGTTTATATATATTTAACAATGTTATTTCATCAAATATTATTAACTTTATGCCATAATCTTATTTATTAGTTATTACTAAAGGGTGATTTTTTAAGAGCTTGATAACTTTTTTTTTAAAAAAAACGCATAAAATTTGCAAAATCTCATCGGTTCTTTATTTGAAACGTTAGATTGGTCCATGACATTTACTTTTTGAAGATAATTTCATTTAAATGTTGACCGCGGCTGCGTCTTAGGTGGTCCATTCGGAAAGTCCAATTTTGGGCAACTTTTTCGAGCATTTCGGCCGGAATAGCCCGAATTTCTTCGGAAATGTTGTCTTCCAAAGCTGGAATAGTTGCTGGCTTATTTCTGTAGACTTTAAACTTGACGTAGCCCCACAAAAAATAGTCTAAAGGCGTCAAATCGCATGATCTTGGTGGCCAACTTACCGGTCCATTTCTTGAGATTAATTGTTCTCCGAAGTTTTCCCTCAAAATGGCCATAGAATCGCGAGCTGTGTGGCATGTAGCGCCATCTTGTTGAAACCACATGTCAACCAAGTTCAGTTCTTCCATTTTTGGCAACAAAAAGTTTGTTAGCATCGAACGATAGCGATCGCCATTCACCGTAACGTTGCGTCCAACAGCATCTTTGAAAAAATACGGTCCAATGATTCCACCAGCGTACAAACCACACCAAACAGTGCATTTTTCGGGATGCATGGCCAGTTCTTGAACGGCTTCTGGTTGCTCTTCACTCCAAATGCGGCAATTTTGCTTATTTACGTAGCCATTCAACCAGAAATGAGCCTCATCGCTCGAAAAAGTTGCCCAAAATTGGACTTTCCGAATGGACCACCTAAGACGCAGCCGCGGTCAACATTTAAATGAAATTATCTTCAAAAAGTAAATGTCATGGACCAATCTAACGTTTCAAATAAAGAACCGATGAGATTTTGCAAATTTTATGCGTTTTTTTTAAAAAAAAAGTTATCAAGCTCTTAAAAAATCACCCTTTAGTTATACTATATTTTATTAGTTATTTTAAAGCAATTAAAAAAATAATTTAAATGTAACTAATTTAACAAGTAGTTGAAAATATATGCAGACGAAAGTCAATTGACTTATTTAGCGGACATCACCATACAAAATATGTTAGTTCGTTCTATGGAAAAAAGTCTGAATTTCAACTAGTTGTGGTTGACAAAAAACTACTTTATCAACTACTTTTAAATTAGTTGATTTTCCTACAGGGATACTACAGTAACATTACGACACGAGGCCTAAAGAGAGCGTGTATGTCTGCGAAAATTTACATAAATGATTGTCAAAAATTTTTGCTCTGATGATTTCAAAAATTTCCAATCTATTGAATAAATATCAAATTTGAAAATATAATTTTGCAACCGATCGGCACACACACACAAATCCCGATTTCCCTAACTTTTTCTGATAATTTTCAGTTGTTGAGGCTACATTTTGCTCATTTCGCCTAAGTTACCGACTTGAAAGATGAACACAAAATTCCTTCTAAAGTTTGTGAAAAGTTTTTTTCAAATAGACGACTGAGTTCAAAAATGATTTATATCAACTTCCGAGTAAAGCCGGGTATTCAGCTAAATGAAAATAAAGAATTAAACAATTATATAAAGGAGAAACAATACCTGAAATAAAGACTTTAAATATTGTTTCTTTTGTTTGCAGGTAACATAGTATATAATATTATTTAATGTAAAATAAATATCCACTTTTGTTTACAGAGAAACACAATTGAGTTTTATTTTAGAAAAAAAAACATTGCCGATTTGAATGATATTTAAAAGACAGATTAAAACATATTATATATATATATTCACATTATTGCTGCTAAGAGTTGATTAAAATATTTTCTCTGTAAAATATATTCATTTGCACAAAGCATATTCAGGTCTACAAGTCCTGCTTAAAACTGGTACAGAATGATCTAAAAACAAAAACATTTTTAGTATATAGAGAAGCTTTTTACAATAAAATAAGGTTTTTAATGATTTTTGGAATTTACATCTATGGAATGCCCACAGGACTTACTTGTGCTTCAGGTTTGGCGTCAAGCAATGCGGTGCAGAGGCTCAAAACTTAAAATAAAAATATATAAAGGTATATTAACTCCAGTCAAAACAAACTGGTGACGTGCTTCTTCTGGAAACCACTCCAGGGCTCTGGCCTCACTACATATGTCAAAGAAAGTCAGCTTATGGAGGTCAATTAGTCAGCTCTTGTTGCACAGTGTTGCTGAATAAGTTGCATTTTCGAACATGACTTATTTTAAAATGCGTTAGTATAGTATTTGTTAAGTTTGGTAATAACAGTATTCAGTAAGTAGAATTGTAGTGTTGGGTAATTTGGTTCATAATATTAAATAAGTTTGTTATTGCGAGGGGGCACAAGAGCGAGGTTTAGGCTGCAAGCGGAATGTAAGTAGAATTATTTCTGTTGGAAAAGTAACTGTAATAGCCCGAACACAATGTGCGCGACGAGCGGCAAGCGCCAATTGTCACTTTTCATTTACATGTATTTCTTATGGGACGAATTTTGGAGACTTGTCGCGCAACATTGTCGCCTGACGTTACCGTCGGCTTCAATTTAATTTTAATTTGACAGGCAGCAAAAGCCAGTTTCTGCCATTGTTTACATTTGTTATTACTGGTCGCATTCAGCAAACTGCAATGTTGTAAAATTTATGGTGAGTGAGGGATGTTTTGCTTGAACTTCAGAATTTTAAGTACAACTGAATAACGGCATTAGAATCCATAATGAATGCAAAATTGATTTAAAAATAAAATTTTTAATTCACATTTAATTTTAAAAAATTGATTAATTACTCATTTCAAATATTCATTTTCGTTATTCAGTGGCAAAATGTTATAACTTCGATTTTTAATAATTGGTCAAAAATTGGTGTGTTGCAACACTTTCGACAGGCGATAATTTCGATAAAATATCTCTTTGCTTTCATTTATTCATACAATTTTGTTATTTTTTATAACATGCAGCCACTTCGATAATTCGATTCGATGTGCGCTTCGAAAGTGAAGTTATAACATGTCGCCACAGAATAATGAATAAATTTTTTATTCATATGAATGCTATTCACAAAGAATGCAATTCAAAAAGAATTGCAGAATTCTCAATTATTCTTTTTTTATTCATTTTTCATTTTTATTCATTTGTTATTCATTATAATTTTCAAATCATTTGCACTGAAGCCATGAAAAAGAACTTAATCATTTGCACCGAAGTCATGAATAAAAAATGAATAACTTTTTTAAAAAATGAATAATGAACAAAAAGTGGATAATGATTAAAAAATTAATAATGAATCAATTTTTTATTCATATGAATACTATACACAAAGAATGCATTTCACAAAGAATTTCAGAATTTTCAATTATTAATTTTTTATCCATTATTCATATTTTATTCACCATTAATTTCATATAAATTATTCATTTTTATTCATTATTCATTTTTATTTATTATTCATTTGTTATTCTTTACTAATCTTATACGTTATTGATATTTAATTCATTAATTGATATAAATAAAACGAATAATTAATGAATTTTTTTTATAATGTAATGTGAAATAACATTTTTATTTATGAACGAGTTTTGCCTTCATTCAATGGATTCTTATATCGTCATTCACTCATTCACCTCTTTGAAATTGCCTTCCGTTTTGATTGTATTTAAGTTTTTTTTTTTATGGTTACATTTTAATTATTTTAATTTATTAAGGATTTAAAAAATAAATGTAAAAGATTTTAAAAACAAATAAATTTCTAAAATTGTTTGTGCGCTTCATCAGGGCGTCTTTTATAGTTTTACAGTTAAGAGGGCATATAGGTTACACATTTTAAAATAAATTCATAGAAGGAAAAAAGATACCGATTTAAAATTTTGCACACATATTTAATAAAATTTAAAGAATACAAAAATAAATTTTTCAGAATTTTTGAAGCGGTTTTTGACGTTATTTGAATTTTTTTAAAAAATGCCAAAAATTGACGGTGTACAGGACAGAGCTGTAAAAGAATGCAATCATTTGTGTTTTTATATCATGTGATTTATATTCAAAATGAATGCATTCATTTTTTCAAATCATTGATTCGACTTGAAATTTCAATGAATGCAATCAATTTTTCCAATTTCCAATCAAAGATTTGAAAACATGAATGCATTCATTTTTTCAAATCATTGATTGGGATTTGAATGATTTTAAATCACAAATGATCGCATTCTTTTACAGCTCTGGTACAGGATATCACCAGTCTGGAACCAAATTAATCCTTGTTTAACTGGCTATCGCCTGAATTTGGATGATTTTTTTCCGCCGAAAAAACAAAATGGCGGACGATTTTGTAACCTCGATAATCGACTTTTTTCAAATGGCTCCATTTTTTTTATTTCTTTTAATGTTAAATGCTAATAAATATGTATATATGTGTGCTAAATTTGAAAACGATATCTTTTGCCCTTCTATGAAAAAAAAAAAATACCGAAAAAAAATTTTTTTTTTTAAATTTGTAACCTATATGTCCCCCTTAATAAAAGACGCCCTGATGAAGTAGACAAACAATCTGAGAATCGTCGGCAAATTTTTAAAATTAAAAATTTAAATTTGTTAAATTTATATGTTTTTAAATTCTTTTTTAAAAAAACAATACATTTTGGTTACCAAATAGCGCCTCAATAAATTAATATGAAATTGAATGTATTTCTTTTTTAGCTCAGTGTTGTTATCCTAAACGGCAACTGTTGAGTCGGCTGAATGCAACCATTGTTTTTTGTTTACTATTGTTTGGCTGTTAAAGTGCTCGTATTTTTGTTTACTTTGTAAAAGAAGTTTTTTGAGATAAAGTTTTGAAGGTAAGTTCATAAATTATAACATAAAGAATTAAATATGCATCATGTTCCTTCTATTGTAGTATGGACTTGGATAAACAAATAGTTGAAGACCAGACTGAAGTTTGCTGCTGTCGCGTTTATTATAATCAAGTCGCTCAACATTTCTCTACAACGACAGAATGGAGACATGCTGCTTGCCGCTCGTCGCGCACATTGTGTTCGGCCTATAAGTCTTTGAAGGGTATTCTGCCACTAAAGGGGAAAGAGTTGTCGCGCTACCATAAGAAACACGTAAAATGCGCTTCTTTTAAGAGCTGTAGAACTATGAAATGAAAAAAATACTGATATAACATTATTTAAACTAAAAATTGGCTTTAGTAGAAAGATAATTGTATGCTATTTGTTTTTTTAATACGATCGCGGTTAGTTCGAATGTAGCGTGTTCTAGAAACCCAATTTTCGAGTACATTTTCAAGCAATTATGGATGTAGCTCTGCCATAGTTCGTATAATGTTATTGTATAACCAAATAGTTTTTTGGTAACTGCGGATCGAAATGTCATGACACCTCGTATGATTTTTTCCAACAGTCTTTTTATTCTTACATTTTCTAGTTATAATCTTACAAAACTTCTTACAGTTAATTTCTGTTTGAGTATATAAGCAATGTATGTAAGTGTATGTGTAATGTATAATTTACTGTGGGCAAATATACTAAATTTATGGTATTTCAAAAGATCTTTAGAAAAAGTAATAAATTCAAATTAAGGAGTATGTTTGTTATATGAAAGATACAAAATTAAGTTCGTGACCAAACAGTTGTCTTTCAATTCGTCCAAAGTTGTTGGTTTGTTGGCTTGTAAAATAATTAGTTTAGTTAAGTAATGAAAATTAAAAAAAAAAAAATTTCATTTCGAAAAGGAATTGCTAAAATTAGTCGAAAACGGTTTGCTAATTTTGAAATTCTCTTTACGTAAGTGATTCGATTATATTGTAAATCTCGTTTCGAGAATGAAGTGTGCATTTCTCCCGCTCTCGGATTCAATAGCAAAACGAGAACGAACTTCGTTTTCGAAATAAATATCAAGAACTCGGTTTCACCTCGAACTCGAAACGAACTCATTTGGTTTATTAGGAATATATACATACATATACATTCTTATTTCTGTATCATAACAAAGGTAGACTTATATTCTAAATGGTAGATCTAAAGTATGATGCCTTTTTAGTCGAGAAATTTTTTCACTATCATCTAATAAGGTAATGGCTAATAAATTTGGATGGTTACTCAATCTATCCAAGGACTTAACGCTAAATTTATTTATACTATAACCATAAAGATAGAATATCACCCATGAATATTTTTATTTTTACAGAAAATATACGCTCCATGCTAACTTCCGTAGCAGGAACAACGTGCATAATTAAAACTAGTTGTCTAAGTCAAGGATTTTCATACTTTTTTCGGTTCCAGTACTCTATGTTAACAACACAGTCGCTACACCATCAATAACTCTTTTGTTAGAGTTATTGTTAGAGAATTGTATTCCTCGGAAATGCTAAAAATGTCTTCTCTCTTGACATGTGCGCAACCTTAAATAGTAATAAAGGATGTTTAAACAATTCAGAAATGCTCACATTTTGTGTGTATCAATACAATTTAAATGTAGCGGCAACTGCTTGCATCTGGTTAAAAATATTTTTTCAAACTTTCGTTTGATTCAATTTTGGCAAAAAGCGAAAATCATCAAAAAACTTTTATTTTGTTTTTTGCACTGTGCATTTATTATATAGGCATAAAAACATTTTTTTGGATTCTTTTTTTTTTATGTTGTCTATCGACCCTACAAATTTGAAGCAAATTGCAAACATAAAGTGTAAATCGTGGCCCATCTGACGTGAACCACACCATATTACAAGGAATTATTGAGTCCAGTCAAAATAAAAAATGACAACTTAAGCACTTGAATTGTCATAACTCTTAAGCAATAAAGTTCAATATTTACAAACATACCAAAAAACAAAAGGACAATTTTTAAATATCTTCTTTTATCTTTTTATGAAAATTTCGAACTGAATTTAAACTGAACTGAACTTTTTTTTATTTGTAGCCCGGGAAAATCTGGTGTTTTTAGTAGTCACTGGAAGTTTATAACTGATGGTCTGAGTAGCCATTCACTGTTTATATAACTGCAATACATCTTAAAGATAGGCAAATTTCTTTTGTTCCATTTAGACATATCGAATTTCTTAAGAAAAAAAAAATTTTATAATAAGGTACCCAAGAAATTTAAAAAATATGGTGCATTCTTGTTTTGTATAATATTTCATTATATAATTAATTTCTAAACGCTTCAAATATTTATTGAAAAAAAAAAGTCTTGCGGAATTCCTTAGAATTTTTTCTTCAACTCTTCTTCTCAAAATAAAAGTTGTAAATTTTTTTAATTATAATTATTTATTTATTTTTTATTCACACGAGTGAACGCATTAATCAAAACTTTTACTTTAAATTTTAGAAAAATACAAATTATATTAGATACAAACACTCTAAATTTGAATTCCTTTTTTTTTTTTGCGCTTTTGATACTCTTTTGGACGCGGAACGTTTAATTTTCCTATTGTTTCTCTATAATGTAAATAATAGTTAATAATAAATATATAACAACAACAATAAACGAATGTTAACAGTAAATAGTTGTATCAAGTTATACAATTTTACTATTATTATTAACTTATTAACTTACTTTTCTAAAACTGTATTTACTGCATTTTCCATTTCTTAAAACTTAATTGCAATAAAGAGCAATAATATGACTCACGTATAACTTAAAACGAAAACACAAATAAACAAAAGAGACAGAAAGATAAAGAGAGAGAGAGAGAAAGAGATTTGCGCGCTTTGCTGCTCTTCCCCTTGCTAGTTTGTAGTCTGCTCGATAATTTCATGCATATACACCAGGCCCGTAGCCAGGACTTACCCAAGGGGGAGATTTTCCTAAAAAATATATCGCTATTTTTTGATATCGATGAATCAAAGGAATTTAGTATAAAACTTTAATGAATTTTTAATAAAACTTGCTTTTATTTATTTTAATATGTTTGTATTAAGTCTTCTCTTTTTTTTTTGCCAATTCTGACACTACATCATCCTCTGTGACTTTGCTATCCCTATGTAATCTTAAGGATTCACAATCATTTCACAATCGCCCATAGAACTTCTAGAAATATATTTCATATATCAATTGAACTCCTTCACCTATCACCACACTTTCCTAATATTTGCACCAGCATCCGCTGCTGAATTCTAATTTATTTTATTCCTATGGTTGTGTTACCAGAGCAAGGTACGATTCTTGCATATTTTTTAATTAAAATTTTGATCGTTCCTCGTTTCCAGATGTCATCAAAATCAAAAATAATAAATAATACTTCCATGTTGTTAATTGTTGCTTGTACCTTTACGTACTGCCGAAGCCGGAGGCAGTTCCGATGTATCAAATTAAATTTCGCTTTCTGGAACATGTTCTACAATCATACACACAAAACGCATAAACTTAGAATTATTAACATAAAAAGTGAAATATTCTTAATAACACTACTTATACGACCGCTTTTAACATTACTGTCAATACTACCACCTCCTGCAACTGCCGGTTCCAAAGGCAGTTCTGGACACTTTTCAGGTTCTAAAGATTCTTGAACGCTTTCTACAATGCAAACGAAATACAATATTACATTATTATGATTTAGCTAAAATTGTAACCATTAAATAATGATAATATATGTTAGAATGAATACCGCACGCATTGACCACTACACCATTCTGGCAGCGCTGCAATCGGTTCGTACATCTGCAAAGTAGTTCTAATGTCGCTTCGACTTCGACGGTATCATCTTCTTTTTATAATTACTCGTATTTAATTTTGTAACATTGGATCAAAGTATTAAAGAATATCAAGAAGTTGCCATAATAAGGACGGAAGGATTGGTAAGAGAAAAAAATTCCTTAAAAACAAAGATTTACTTTCCTCCTTTCTGGCCTATTTTAAGGGCGGTTTCTGCAGCTAATTAAGTGGAATCGTTTTAGTGTTTCGGCACGATAATATAATCAATAGAATAACACTTAACACAAATGTTTTAAATTTTAGAAAACCAAAATTAAAACAATTGTAAAAGGTACATTTTTTTCTCATTTTTATTTAATACTTTCCAACGCAATAGATTCTTAAATCGCTGGTGATGGACAAGGCTAAATGGAATGAATCGTACTTTATTCGATATATTAAGCGTGTTACTGTTGCAGTTTATACTGTTGCTGTAGAGAAACGTAGGTGCATTAAGTATGCGCATATAAAAAATGTCATATTAATGATTATATTTTATTTTTTTATACTTTCTGGTCCCTAAGGGGGGGGTTTGAACACCCAAAATTCCTCCCTTGTCTACGGGCCAGATACACACAGCATACCTCACATAGTTACGTGACAATTTCTACCAAGTCACTCCACCCGCAAGCCACATTTAAGAACTTCGTTCCATAGATTGTTAAATTGTATTATACAGTTATTTTTACAAAAGTTTTCTTTTTATCTGAATGCACTCAATGTAAAAACCTAAGGCGTTGTCAAAATTCTTCAAAATCTTTTAATCAGACCTGGGCGGTTAACATTACTTTGCACTGCCAATAAATTAAACAAAATTTAGTTTGGTGTAAAAATTATTTAATTATGCTTCACTATAATAATTTGAATGCACTATTTTTTTTTGTATTGCACTAATTTCTTACCAAAGTAATGCATTCATATTCTACACTCAAAGAATAAACCTTGACAGAAACTTCCTTTGACTCTGTTAACAGACAAAACATTTATCAACTTTTTAGTACTAAGTAGTACTAAAAAAGCCTAATGGAATTATCAAGACTATTTTCATTTAAGTATTCTAAAATTACATTAAGCTTGCTATGAGTTAAATGATTCAACTTGTAACTTCAAAAAGTCAGCTTTTTAAAATTGAATTCATAAAGCTTATCAACTGAAATCATATTTACTATATTTTCTCTGTCGGATTTATACCAGATACTCAATGGTGGATGGAATTCATCAACAGTAGTTAGAGCATGAAAGGCCCTCTTAACAACAACATTGTTACTGTCTGTAGTTAAGACCAGGTCAAGAAGTCTCTCAAGATATATATAACTGAGATATAAATATAACTCACTTGTTGTAATTCAGAACATACAGTATGTAGCAAAAATAAGTTTCCACACACACCTTTTTTAAATCTGTTCCTTTTTTATATGGAAAGTGTGGCTGCACTCAGCACATGTTGCATTTTTTCGTAGAACTGATATCATTTGTTCATTTCATGGGAATTAAGTTGCGTTGAAATTGCGCATTTGAAAATATTTGATTATTTGTATAATACAGTTGAAGCTAGGACGTTGCAAAAATAAGTTTCCAATTTAAACGTTGCTATATTTTTGCTAGTTTTGATGGTTTTAAAACAACTTTTTGAATTAAACGATTTAATTACTTCATTTCTTACGTTGAAATCAGTTCATTCACAATTAAAATAAAACCACATCGGTAAGTATTGGAACGTTTGTATTAGTTAATTTTTCAGAGGCAAATCATTTCTATTTTTAAATAGGTAAAAAATTTATGTAAGAATTATGGGAAATTTTAAGGAATTATCAACAGGTGAAAGAAAGGCAATCATTGAAATGCATAAACAAGGCAGTTCTCATAGAACTATAGCAAGTATTTTTAAAAAATCTCATACTTCCATTGGGAAAGTAATAAGGGCTTTTCAAAAACAAGGGCAAGTTGAGTCCAAAAAACGGAGTGGAAGGCCAAGAGTGACATCTAAAAGGACAGAAAAAAGAATTGTAGCTATCTCGGATAGTAATCCTTTTACTTCAGTACCTAAAATTCGAGCACAGCTGCTTAACGAAGGTCGTGATGCTCCATCTACTGATACTATACGCAGAAGACTACATGAGGCAGGTAAACGTGGGCGAGTTGCTCGAAAAATTCCGTATGTCAGCAAGCTAAATATGAAGAAAAGAATGGAGTTCTACAAGGATCATGCTCTAAAACCCCAAAAATTTTGGGACAATGTCTTATGGACGGACGAATCCATGATAAGAATGAAACATTCTCATGGTAGAATCTACGTTTGGAGAAAAAAAGGAGATTCTCTTGCTTACAACTGCACAAGGCCGACCTTTAAAGCAGCAGAAAAAGGTGTAATGGTATGGGAATGTTTGTGCACAAATGGCGTAGGTAAACTTATAACTTTGGAAGGCAGGGTAAATGCCGATATCTACCTTAATATCTTAAAAGACGTAGCGGTACCTGAAGGCAAAAGGTTGATAGGCAATGATTTTGTTTTCCAGCAAGACAACGCTCCCATCCACACCGCCAAAAAAGTTTTGGAATATGTCCGTAATGAAAATATAAACATTTTAAAATGGCCACCACAAAGCCCTGACTTGTCTCCTATCGAAAATGCCTGGGCAGTCCTTAAAATGCGTATTTCGGAGCAAGCGCCCCAAAACATCACAGAATTAAAAAAATGTATTACCGAAAATTGGCAAAAAATAACTCCAGACCAATGCAAAATCCTTGTTAATACTATGGAAGGCCGACTTGCTAAGCTGTATAACAAAAAAGGTGGCCATTGTGGATATTAATATAAATGGAAACTTACTTTTGCGATTTATATTACTTAAGTTAATACTTTTTTATTGTCAATTCAGTACGTACAATATTCTAATAACATAACTAATATAGCTCCTTAAATACATTTCTTGTACCGTTCTAAAATTATAAATAAAAGTTAAAAGCAAACTATAAATACAAGTTTTTTTATTGTTTTTCTTTATTTTGTTGTGTGGAAACTTATTTTTGCTATATACTGTATATATGTTCTTGGCGTGTCTTCGAATTAGATGCACAAAAATATGTATAATCGTCTGAAGAATGCCATTTTAAGTCAGGCAGATTGAAATCGCCCAACAATAAAATGTCGTCATTTACGTCAAGTATATTTATAATATATTCTATGCAATCAGCAAGGTTTGCATAGACCTCTGCACTACTTTTGGCGGAATATATGCATCATTAACATATACATTAGAACTACAATATATAACTTTAACGCATATGAGTTCGATATTAGCACAGCAGGGAATATCAATAAAAGATCTTACAAAAGAGTTCCTTGCTGCTAATAGGACTCCACCACTGAAAAGCAGAGTGGGGTTTTACAATTACGCCTGCCGTGTAGGCCTAAGTAATTTGGCTTATGAACCTTGGGTATAGTTTACGGAAAGGACGCCAGCACTTACGTGTACACCCCATCTCGGATCCATTTGTGGCATGCAGTGCAAGAACACACGGTCATCTGGCAAGGCTAACATGAACTGGAAGCCTTCCCGTAAACATAAAGCATTACCCAGTGCCCTACCATTGAAAGCATTACGACTCCAACATATCATGCAATTGTATAACCATGGAAGTGCACTGCTCCCAACAGCAGTTCCAGTTTAAATACCAGTAGTGACGTACCTTCATTGTCATCTACTGGTGCAGACGAGACCTTCCCAATCTCTTGCATACTAAGCAGGTATGCCAGCCTGGTCGTACTACTGCGCGACCCCTCCGGTGAATCTAGACCTGTGTAGCATATAAACAACCACAGCCAACACGATTCTCCCCGAAGGGCCAACCCATGATAGTCACTTGGGCAACTCGGTCCCGGCTAAGAAGCTCCACAACATCCCAGCAACGAGACAAAAAATTGATGCATGCAAGAGTTTCTGTATCTGGCCATGTCGGCATCTTCAATCAGGCATGAATCTTAAATTCATTTACCCTGAAGGAAGTATCTATTCACCCTGTTTATACAACAAGCAATACATCGAATATATTGTGTCTGTCGACTTCGACACCTCAATTCATTCACCCAATTTATACAACCCTCAATTGTCTCCTTGCCATGGATAGATAGGGTCGTCCTCTTTGACGAGCATGACTATCCCCGTGCTAACAAGTTTTTAGGTGAGTTGATATACCTTCACAGGCTTTTACCATTTCTATATATCGAATATGATGGGCACCACCCCGAGCTCTTGGTTGGCTCTAAAATTTTAACGGTATGGGACGTATCCCATTGCCAACCCTCCTCCTTAACCTGGCTTGGGACAGGCAGGTTTGCGTCCGAAGACCCTCCCCTGGCGGAGTTTCCACCACCGACAGCAGAAGTATTGTCAGCGTGCCTGTCCTTTCTATAAACTTGAAAACTATTATCAAACAATTCTAAGTCAGTAATGCTTCCTGAATTCAGCGCCAAGTTTCAGTTAACGCGATAATGTCCTCAGAGAAGTTCTGAGTAATCCCTTATATTTGATAGTAAAGGGATAGCCTAATTCAAATCGAAATATTAAAACGTAATAATAAAAGTGCTGTCTACGCTGGGTTGATAAAAATTCGGGAGTATGAAGTATGTTTATTTTAAAATATGTGCCTACGTCGTGCAATTTTATTTGCACTGCAATTTTGTTTTATTTTATTAAATAAAAACCGTGAAATAAATTAAAATATTTTGTAAACAAAAATATTTAAAGCGTTTAAAAATTAAATATATAATTAAATAGCATACAAAAATAAACAGCACCATCCATTTATAATTTCTTAGGTGCCTTTTCTTAAAATTTGACTTAAAAACTAAATAATTCAATTGACTTTAGCGGAACCAAATAGATTTTCCAGTTAATTAGACGTGTTGTGGTTATATAAACCACAAGTTTTCAGATTTTCCGAGCCACGTCTTTCGAATCACATTATTAGAGTTTAGTAAGAAAAGTTCATAAAATATGAAGTGTTCTAAAACTCTTGTGTTGATTTTAGGTAAGTTGGTAAATATTGTCTTTGAGTGTCTTATAGATCTGCCAATTAAAAACTTACAATTGAGGCAATTTTATTTGATTGATCTCAATAAACTTTCATACATTATAATTTTTATTTTTAGTTTTGTGCCTCTGCATTGAATTGCTTGCCGCTAGACCTTTCATACTTTGTGGTTTATTAGCGACCGCAGCTTTGACGGTTCTGGATGGTAAGTTCCAAACATATTAAAAAAAAAATAACTTTTTATACTTAATATTCTACAAATAATTTTATTTTTAGAGCTCGTTATGCAACCATTAACCAAGTCCCCAAGTGAAACGGATTCCGAATACATTTAAAATATTTTATGAAGCTACAAGTTGCTACTTTCAACAGCAATAATGGAATTATATTTATAGCACAATTCATGTATTTAGAATAGATGTATCAATAGAGACCTATGTTTTTTTGTTTCTGAAGTACAAAAACAAAAACCAATAAGTTGACTTTTATCGTATCTTTTAACTTCCATTGTCACATTTTGTTTCTGAACATTGGGTCTTAATCCTCTAACCTGAGGAGCGGAACTAATGAGAAAAAGGAGAGAGGAATTTTGGTTTTCGTTTTACTAGTGAGTGACTTTGGATGAAAAATTAAAATTATTTTTTGTCAGCAGTAACAAAATAATCATATAGGGAAAAGTGGGAGGTCACCCTTCTTAATCTTAATCTTTTGTCTTCTTCTAAATCTTAATCTTCTACTTAATTTTCTTAATCTTTGTTCTTCCTTTTAGTCTTCTTCCTAATATTCATCTACTTCTTCTTAATCTTTCTTCTTTATCTTTGTCTTTTAGGCTTTTTGGGGGACTTAGAAGGCAGCTAAAGAGAACCAGTGTGATGCTTTTTAGCAGTAATTTATTGTCTTCCACACAAAGCTTATGTACCTTTTTTTCGATAGGCTTCAAAACCTTCATAACTTCTAAATTTCTTCTAATCCATCTTCTATATTTATATTATTTATTTATTTATTGTTTTAGCGCAATATTTTATTTATTTATTTATTTATTGTTTTTTACATAATTTCTAATTAATTAATTTTAGTGTTAGTTGTTTTTTAACTGAGGTACGGCCAGTGCTGCCGAAAGTACTACAATTGTAGTGTTTTTACTACTAATTAGTCACGCGTACTACCATACTACTCAAACTTAGTTTGTGCTACTATTTTTGAAATTCTGAAAAATAATATCCTTATACACATAAAATTTTTCATTCTGCAAAAATTAACTCTGATGTGTTGCTACCCTTATACATGCATACAAATTATTTTCACTGAACGTACCCATCAGTTATTCGTTTCATTTTTCGTCGCCTGCTTTGCAGTTTGTGTATTTGTTCATTCACATTTAAATATTTTAAAAATGCCGATAGTGAACTTGGTGCACTTTTTATTAAAAGAAATTTGGTAATTGATGAATTCAGAAAAAAAGACCAGCATGGATAAGTATGATGCTTATAATTGTTTTTAAACACTTTTATATAAAATAACTTTATTTCTTTAAGGTTTTTAATAAAAACCCGCAAAAACGAATCTTTGTCACTACAACCTTCAAATAGCGATCCTGCTTCAAGCTCAACTTCGTCATTAAGTGTTTCCAAAAAAAGGTACGTGGTATTTGACGATGAAGAAGAAAGCGATGAGGATTATGTGGTTCCCGTGCAGAAATCAATTGATTCAAAAAAACAACTTACTTTTCCTAAAGCATTGGCAACAAAGTCACCTCAAAGTTCATCCACTTTTGCAGCGACTAAAATTTCTTGCGTGCTTGTCGATAATGAGGAATCATATTCAAATGAGACTTTGATTCCAGAACAGAACTATGGACGCCACATTTCTTCTACGCATGCTGCTGAAAATAATACGGACATAGTCACTTCATCGGATTCATCGGTTCCAGTGAAAAATAAGAGTCCCATGCGCAAAAAGAAATGCAGAAAGCAGGGTTTTCGAAATTCCTGGCTAGAAGAGTTTAGTTGGCTCAGTAAGAAGGTTGCTGGCAAGTCGGAGAATGCTTTTTGCAAGTCCTGCAGAGTTTTTATGGTAAATAATAAAACGCATTTAGTAAGGCATGAAAACACGAAATCGCACATGAAGTCAGTTGATGCTCTTCAAAAGCAGCCGTTAATTTCCGAACAAGACAGCATAAAAGCTTATCAAAATAAAAATACAAAAATAAAGACAGCTGAATTGAGGATAATTATGTTTTTAGTTCAACAAAATTTACCATTTTGTTTGATAAATCCTTTAATTGCTCTTATTAAAGCAGTGAGCTCTGATTCTGAACTTGTTAAAAGCATTAAATGTGGTAGGACAAAAGTAGCTGAAACAATTAATTCTATTTTAATGGAAGAAGGTGAAAAACAAATCGCAAATATTTTGTGTGATCAAAAGTTTTCATTGATAATCGATGAAACTACCGATTTTTCGTCAAAAAAGTGTTTAGTTTTATTAATTCGTTATTATGATTATGGTAAAGGTAGAGTTTTGGATCGATTTCTGGGACTTATTTCTTTAAATTCGTCTGACAGCAATTCAATTTATTCCGCGATAGTTGACTTTTTCCAGAGGCTTGAAATTCCATTTCAGAATCTTGTGGGTTTCGCATCCGATAATGCGTCTGTTATGATGGGTAACAAAGGTGGCGTTAAGTCACTCCTTATAAAAAAACAACCACATTTGTATGTAATGGGATGCGTGTGTCATTCACTTAATTTATGCTCTTCTGCTGCTTCGAAAAGGATACCTAAGCATGTAGAAGCATTGGCTAGAAATATATATTCATTTTTTGCACATAGTCCTAACAGACAAAGTAAATTTCAAGAATTTCAGGACTATTTTTCTGTCAAAATCCACAAGATGCTGAAACTGGCACCAACAAGATGGCTTTCGTTAGAAAAAGTTGTTTCACGAATATTGGAACAGTGGGTTCCCTTGCAACATTTTTTTTTTTATTATGAATACGAGGAAAATACAGATTTAGTACAAGATATTAATATCCAATTAAATGACACAAATAAATTATATTTTTCTTTCCTTGCGTATATTTTGCATATCACAAATAAAATCAATGTCGAATTCCAAGCTGAATCTGCAAGGATTCACGTATTATTACCTACAATTAAAGCATATTTTAAAACCATTCTTCAAAATTTTATCAAGGCTGAGTATTGCGATTTAGTATTTTCTAATGGAGAAGAATTAGATAATTCAAATATTTTCTTAGATTTCAATGATATTTACCTTGGAGCTAAGGCATTGATTATAATTAACAAAGGGACTATAAATTTATCAGAAATAGAAGACGTTAAATTAAATTGTCGTTTGTATTATATAGAACTCTGCAAGCAAATTATGTCTCGGATCAGGTTTAATGACGAAGTTTTATTATCTCTCCAAGGCATTGATCCAAAAAACTTAGCTCCAAGTCTTGTTCCACTTATGACAATATTTCCGAATTTTATCGACGAATCTGAAATTGAAATTCTTGATGGGGAATGGAGAAGTCTTTTAAATTTAAAAAATATAGCATACGATTTGGAGTTGGAAGAATTTTGGACCCATGTCTTTAGACTGAAAAATGGTTTGGGTAATACCATGTTTCCAAAACTTCGTTGCTTTGTTGGATCCATTCTTTCCTTTCCTCATAGCAGTGCGGCTGCAGAAAGAAAGTTTTCCGATTTAAGTCTAATTAAAGATAAAAAACGAAATTCGCTTATGACGGCTACGGTTAATTCTATTTTAATGTCAAAAGAATTAATGGATGGAAATGACGCTGAAAAATGGGTGCCTTCACCAACATTAATTTCAAAATATAAAAAAATTAAGTCCCAAAATTGATCCATATAACCTACTTATCTTACTGTCGCTTACTTGTACAACGGCCCTAATTGACATTTTTGATTTTGTTCAGAAGACACAAAAAAGTGTTATAGAAAACGACAATGTTTGATTACATGGCTTTTTGATATCATATTATAAAATTGGTATTTTTGAAGTTACAGCTCCAATTTTTTTGGCTGAAGGTGTATTTGAGGTTGGTCTTTGAGAATACATATGTAAAAAAGTGGATTTCGAAAAAATTGTCAATAAAGGCCGTTCTACAAGTGAGCGATGGTATATAATTACATTTATTTGCGAGATAAACTCCACTTCGGTTAGGTGGTGAAACAAGCCCATTAAAATTATAATTATTTTAAGCTTCAAATGAATTCTAGTCGAAAATTACCTTTTTATGTTCATTTATTTAGTTTTTATTTTGATCAAACAATTAGCTGCACAATTTATATTGCATTTAAAACTAGTCTGCAATTATTGTTCTTTAAATATTAAAATGAAAACCTTATAACAGAATATGATTAAAATAAAATTTTTGTTTATGATTGCCAGTTTTTCACATAATAAATCTTTTATTTTTCATCAAATATTATTCTATGGATCGACATTGAGTTGGTATTTTTTTAAAACTCGCTATAGGAGGAATGATCGTTTAAAAGCCGATAAACGCACATTTTTATGTTCAGAGGAAAAGGCCAAAAACTTTTGCAGCGGAATCCGCATTGACATCAGGAATTTCGCAAAATTGGAAGTGGTCGTGTTAATAATTTTCAAGGCATTTGCTTGAAAACAGATATTCAGCTAATTTTTAAAAAATTCATGCGTGTTGTCCAAAATCTGATTAATTGGATTGATAAAGCCACCAAACATTATTAAAACTCCTCATATGATTTCTTTGAGTAAAAATAATATGCAGTGAAATGCAATTATGTTAGGAAAAATAAAATGTGTTTCATTCGTACTAACAAAACTACCAAAATTTTTTATCCGTACTACCTTTACTACTATTTTTTCTCAAATTGTACTACTTATCAGATTTATGAAACGGCAGCTCTGGGTACGGCTTGTCAGTTGATGCGTGACTTTGGTCGAGTGCGGTACGCGTTTTAAATTAGTTTCTTAATATGTTTATGAAGAATGTGCTTCATAGACATTAATTATATGTCTGTGAAAATGTGCTTCATAAACATTAATAGTTTTTTACGATTCAAAATATGAATGACACACTTTTTAATAACTTGAAAAAAATCTCCGAGTGGGGTCTTGCTAATAGAGTAGAGTTTAATGCAAACAAGATCCAGTATTGCCTGTTAACCCACAAGCGGATGAACTGTCCCTAAGCTCCCTTGAATATGAATGGTGTAATCTTTTGGAGTCAGATGCTCTTGACGTTTTGAGCATATCGATACAATCAGACCTTCGTTGGAATGATCATATTTTCCATGTGTCGAAAGAAGCGGCCAAGTGCCTAGGTTTCTTAAAACGGTGCAAGCAATACTTCAGCCCATCTGATCTTCGAGTGATCTATACCTCATATATAAGGCCTAAAATGGAGTACAATTCGAACATTTAGGCAGGAGCTTCGAGATCTTATTTGGAGCTTCTGGACCGAATTCAACGCCGTGCGATATATATGATAGGATATGAAAACATTTTATCTCCTCTTAGTTCTCTTGGGCATCGGCGCAATGTTGGTTGCCTAAGCCTTTTGTATAGGTTCTACCATGGGAAGTGTTCAAGGGAGGTACATAGACTGACGCCACCAGTTCGTGTATTTCCTAGGTCTACTCGTGCAGCTTTTCAAGCTTATCCCTTTACCATTGCATCGGTGCCCAATAGAACCTCGCATTACCGAGATAATTCGTTTTTAAGTCGCGCGGTACGATTGTGGGATAATCTCCCTGTGAGCGTGTTCCCCGGCAGTTTTGATCTTTGGGAGTTTAAAGCAAATCTTCACCTTCACTACTCCATCTTTCCACCCTCCAACTAACTATCACCCGTCTTCCGAATTAACGAAATGCTTTTGCATCTAAAGGGGTCATCCCCTGAGCGTTGGTTTAGTTAAAAAAAAAACAAAAATGTATGATTGCCGTAAATGATTGTGAGAATGCCATTGTTCACGATTGAGTTTATAATAAAAACTTGCAATTGTTTAAGAATGAATTTCCTCATAACTTTTTGAGTTGATTTAGTTTTTTTCATATGCATAGCATTCAGATTTTAGAGGTAGTGGTAGGAAATTAAAATTAGAAATCCTTCTGATGAGCTTACTTGGCGGTAAGCGAAAAGGTACTATAAAGAAAGCCCTTGTGCCTTCACGGCTAGACTTAAATGTTAGTTCGTTTATTCTCTTTTACAACGGGATGTATATCTTGTATTTTTTCCAGGTTTTCAGAATTTTTTTCAGCATTTTAAAGTTGATTTTTTAATTCTTCAGGTTAACATTTTAATTTTATCTTGTGCCTGCGTCATATTATGTGATGTTATATTGACATAATAGTATGTAGCACATTGTAGTTTTTTGTTATATTAGTAGACATCTAAAGAAGAAATGCTTCTTAAAATTATAATATAAATTTTAAGAGAACGCCTATAAGTAATTGTAAACTTAAAATTGAAAATGAGTTAATGAGTATTAAAATCAAACCATATGGACAAGACTGAAACTAAGTGGCCAAATTGGCAGTTTTTAGCCCTTCTCTAGCCCCCTGCCTAGCGCTTTGGTACTATGTACAAAGTCGTATTTTATAATTGTTTTCTGTCTTTTCAACATATTTTGTGGGCTTAACTCGCAAAATTGAATTTTTTTCTGTGTTTTGTAGGCTTAACTTACAAAACCTAAGTAAATTAGTACAAAGTACCGAAACGCTTCCCAAGACCAACAAATCTGTTTAAATTCACATTAGTTGAGAATTGTATTAATTGCATGCATATTGGAGTTTTTCGTCAAAAATTAAATAAAGAAACCATAGGTAGATATAGTTCCTAGTTTAGAATTTTTTCTAGAAATTATAATAGAAACCATTTTTTTTCAATATGAACATAATAAGTGAACGACATAAATTAAATTATTGAATGGAGGTTATACAAAAGATTGCTTGCACCACTTACATTTCCTATAACCACGTTTTCCATCATACAAAAGGAGAAATAGTTCGTATATCATGTGCATTAAGCCGCCGGATCGATGAAAAAAGTTTGCAAAGTCCATCACTTTTTTGAAAACTTATCTTAAAAGATTTTCATCGCCATAAAAATATTTTTTAGGCACCCTGTGTGAACCGCCAAAATCGTTTTTTCATCTTAACTTTGGTTGTTTTTGTTCGATGACCAAATGGAATATGTTGTTGAAAAAGTATTGATGAGCACTACAATTGCTTTATAGGTGTCATTGACCTACAACATCAATTTCGTTAAGTTATTGCAGTTACCCAAATTTCTATCCCCCCTAAATGAATATATTTCTTATATTAGAATTAACCCGTTAAAAAGTAAACAAATTTTGCCAGAGAAGTACTTACATTACTTAATAAACAGAAAAATGACAGTCGATCCTAAGTAAAACAAAAATTTCCAGGCACCCTGTGCGAACTTTATTACAACTTTACAACTTTCGAGTTGTCATTTATAAAAACATAAGCAATGAATAATCTTTTCAGAGCAACTCGTTGAACGCTACGCTCTCGCATAAACTCCTCAAACACTTGTATTGGTTACACTGTGTGTTCTTTTTTGTAACCGTTTTTCTCTGTATTTGATAATTTCAAAGTTTTTCACTTAATTTTGGTATGAGGAATCTCGTGGTGTCATTCGTTTTGCCACTTTACCGAACACTTTAGAACATTTAAACATTTCTGTTTAAGATATATATTTGTTTTTTTTTTTTTTTGTATGAATATTTTGTATTTTTATTTGGTTGCAAAATTCTACAGCACAAATAACAATTTAATTATTTGTGTTGAATACCAAAAACAAAAACATTAATGTTTTAATTATTTTTACTATTTTTTATAAATAAAAAATTAATTGCCAGCTATTGCCAGTGTACATGGCGTATGAGTAATATTTAATTCAGCTGTCATTTGTGAAGAAAGTGTAGAGTAACGACTTGTTGTAAGACTCACTCGATAATACCCAATGGATTAAATTTTTTCATATTTATTCGCTCAGCAAAGTTGTTGGATAGAATAATTGAAAGAACTTTGCTGAAGAAACCAAAATGTTAATCCTAATGGATTATAAGTACGACCTACATATCTTGAGGAATTTTTTATTCTGAGCAATATATCTTAAATAAAAAAATTTGTTCTAAAGTGTTCGGTAAAGTGGCAAAACGAATGACACCACGAGATTCTTCATACCAAAATTAAGTGAAAAACATGGGTGTATGGGTGTCACCATACAAAAAACACAAAAAATTTTTACCCTCCATCAGTTCCACCAAATGGTAAAAAAGTAGTCTGCCTTCATACCAGTAGTAGTTCAAGAACTGTCTTTTTTTCATAAAGCCAACTACTATTTTCAACATGGCGATATCATGGAAAACATCAATTGTCCCTTTTGTTTATGGACAGTTATGAAAAGTTTAATATTCACGTACAGAATTACGTGAAAATACAGGCTCGATCCTCATAGCACAGACGACAGATCTTGCTGTTTTATTTTATTGTTAATTATATTTTTATTTATAAATATTAAAAATAAAAAATTTGTCAAAAAACCTGTGTCGGGAATAATGCACTTTTCTCTTTTCGCACTCGCATCGAACCGCGAACAATTCGACTGCAAGTTGAACGTGCTACCATCGCACCATTGCCTCCCTTGCATCAAAGCGAACAAAATACGATCACACCTGAAGCAAGCATTGATAGAACTTCCAATTTATTCCATAGGATTGATGCCAAAAAGAATTTATTGCTTATCCAAAATAATCATCAATCGATTATATAATTTGGGCTTTATTTATAAAATTTATTTCTAATATTTCTTAAACAAAAAAATAACAAAAACTGCCTGTTTTTAAAAAAAGGTACAACATTTCAACTGCAGTTAGGACCACTTAACATTCGCTTCGTGGTCAGAAGCTCAGAGTTTATGCTGCCACGCATACTTGTTTGAGTTTATTTTACCGTGCCTACACAGTTACAAATGTTGATGTGTTTTTAGGTACACGACTTGCATCTTATTTTATGTTGCGTTTGCGACGATATTTACCTTATAGGAACAAGCTAACTTGTTTTTAAAAACAGCTAATTAAAAAACTAATTTAAAATAAACCAGTGAATAAACCATGAACTACTTTGAATTATATTAAGGCGGCAACTACTCTGATTTTGACATGTTTTAATTGCAAATTTTTAGATTACAAGTTTATATATTTTTAACCATGTTATTTCATCAAATATTATTAACTTTAGGCCATCAGTAATAGTTTTCAATTGGTTTTTTTAAAGTCATTAAAAAATAATTTAAATATAACTAATTTAACAAGTAGTTGAAAATATATGCAGACGAAAGTCAATTGACTTATTTAGCGGACATCACCATACAAAATATGTTATTTCGTTCTATGGAAAAAAGTCTGAATTTCAACTAATTGTGGTTGACAAAAAACTACTTTATCAACTACTTTTAAATTAGTTGATTTTCCTACAGGGTAATGCTAAATGATGCGGACATGTATATACATATATAGAAGAAACTCCCTCCAACATTATCACATAAATTCTGCTATTTCCCACAAGGCACAAAATCCGACTTCGATATCGAAAGTTACAAAATTTACGAATAGTTCGCGTTGATAACAATCGAATTCGATAACGATTACGATTCGAAAAAGATGCGTCTGACGGACGCAACGGTTACTTCGTAAACGAAGGTTCGCTTATGTTTCGAAAAATTATTCGCTTACAATTCCAAATCGATTAATTCTTCAACACTAATGCGAAGATAATTATATTTACTACGTTTTTAATTGTAAGGTGGATACTTTTGAATAACTTTTTTTGGCACTTTCATACTGACTTTTATTATTACTGCCGCGATCGGCAATGAGGCAAGAATACGCAATTTTTCTTCGATGTGTGGGTTACATATGCATTGACAAGTGTTAATTTTCGGCACAATATTTTAGTAACATATCCTTATGTTTTAGTTTCGACCAACATATCATAAGTAGTCTGACAGCTCAGTTGGTAATGGAAAAACTTGTAACCAATATTTTGTGTATTAAAATACCGCAGCATGCGAATATTTTTTTATTTCGATATTATTGTGAGTTAAAAACTAAATTCGAATTATATGAAAGATACAATATTTATGTTATGCGGAAATTTATAGATCTAGGAATAAAACAAATTTTAGATTCAAAATTGCATTCGTTAATATTGCAGCATGTGATGTTCAATCAATGCAATCAATCTGAATTTATCAATACTCAATTTGAGAAATGCCTAACAGGCCGGTTACGCTGCAGCCACACGTGATAGTACTGGCATGCCAATAAAGAATATGTATTTACTTCGAAAATATTCCGAAATAATCAACATATTCCGCTGTGGCCACACGTGATAGTAAATGTTTATTCGCAAAATGTCGTCAAAGCCAAAGGTTTGACCACTTTATTATTCCGTTTGCTTTTATTCAGTGATGCTTTATATGCCAACACAGCATCAAACTAAAATCCGATAAAAATGCGGTACTAATTATGTTGTAAAATGTGTTTATCAATATATTTCAAAGTGAAATGCAACTTATTCATATGATGTATTATGTGCCAAAATAAGGGAAATTAAAATAATTGCATATATTTCATTACAGGACATGAAAGAAAAGTGCATATTTTAAGTTCGAATATTTTAGGGAGAAAATACAACACTGTTTTCCTTACCCCCTAGCCACACATGCCAGTTCGAAGACAGTAACAGTTCGAAAAACTCAATACACTCTCAATTTTCACTAATACTCTCACACCTTGACATCACTGGCAGTCCACTGGCAACAACTTTTATTGAGACTGAATTTTGACAACCACAGCCAGTACGAAATCGAAGTAAGGAAACAGTGTTGTATTTTCTCCCTAAAATATTCGAACTTTATATATGCACTTTTCTTCCATGTCTTGTAGTGAAATATATGCAATTATTTTAATTGCCCTTATTTGAAACATAAAATATCATATGAATAAGTTGCATTTCATTTTGTAAAATATTAATAAACAGATTTTACAAAATAATAAGTTCCCCACTTTTATCCCATTTAAGTTTCGTGCTGTGTTGGCATATAAAGCATCACTGAATAAAAGCAACCGAAATAATAAAGTGGGCGAACCTTTGTCTTTGACGACATTTTGCAAATGAACATTTACTATCACGTGTGGCCGCAGCGTAGATTTGTAGATTATTTCGAAACATTTTCGTAGTTAATACATATTCTTTGCTGGCCTGCCAGTACTATCACGTGTGGCTGCAGCGTTACTTCGATTTCGCACTGGCTGCGGTTGTCAAAATTCACTGTCTCAGTAAAAGTTGTTGTCAGTGGACTGCCAGTGATGTCATGGTGTGAGTGTATTAGTGAAAAGTGAGAGGGTATTGAGTTTTTCGAACTGTTACTGTCTTCGAACTGGCACGTGTGGCTAGGGGGTTACACAGGCCAGTGGCAGTAAAAGTGCGAAAGAATATTTTTACTGTTCGAATGATTCGAAGAATTTCGAACTGTCATGCTTTCATGCAAGAGATGCTACACATGCTAGTGAAAGTTCATTAAAAAAATGTTATCGTATGCGAAGGTTCTCGCTGATATTGAATCAATTTAAGTTAATGATTTGTTTTTGAGTTAATTTCCATTGTATTTTTCTTTCCATTGTGTTTTTTTTTTTTTTTGTATATTTATTGCATATTGTATATAAAATTGTATATTTTTCACTTTTATTTGCAACTTTTCACATTTGTTTCATTTGCTTTGTAAATGTAAACAAGTTATCAATGTTGTTTCCTGTACGAAATCGAGAAAAACCCGAAATAAAGTACGAAATCGAGGGAAAACCCGAAATAAATCCACCAAAAGTAATTAAAAACAACACTGAGATCCCCCTCTTTGACATACACTAGCTGCTGCTGTCAAAATCCACTGGCTCGGAAATTTCGTTGCTAGTAGCGATGAAAATGCCGTGAAAGTGAATCGAGTGTGAGTGTATTTGTAAAAAAATGTGAATGTATTGAGTTTTTCGAACTACAGGGCCAGTATACTGGCCTGTGTAGCATGCCTGTAAAAGTATGTTAATGTTCTAAAAACAGCTACGTTCAGATCCAAAATGTTTAGACCGTAATGTTTCTTCCTAGTATTGAATGAGAGACTCAATTAGGCAGAACCAAAATAGACGAAATGAGTCAATTGCAACTTGCCGAAAGTACTACAATTGTAGTATTTTACTTCTATTGGATCGTTCGTACTACTATACTCCCAAAATATGAATAATACTACTATTTCTTGATAGCAAAAAAATAATCTCAATATATTTTAAATTTATCATGAAAGGCATGACATTTTTTTTTGTTACCTATATTTTTAATTCGCTTTGTTCTCAGAATTTTTCTTCCCTTATTTTTTTCTCATTTCCATTTCCTTTTTTTCGTTCGAATCGATTGTTCGATGCATGTTGTTTGATTTGTAAAAAACTTTTTTATATCAATGAGAATTGCCTTTGCTTCACCATGGGCCTGAAGCATAGTGGCGGAAAAATGAAAATCTTCATTGTGGTTTACACAAGTACCGCCGCCTTGACCGCCTATGATTCTCAAATAAAAAATTTATTATGTTAATAACTATTTTTGAATTTGTTAAATTTGATTTGATGTCTTCTTCCGGAAATTCTCTTCATAAGATATTAGTGAGGATATAAAATTTGTGATTTTTTGGGGCGGCTCCTCTATTTGTCATGGAATTTGGAAAACACGTTCTGTAATTTTTAACCGATGAATCTGTTCAAAGTTAAGGAATCTTCATCAGCATATCTGTTATATTTTTTATCAAATTTTGTAAACCTTCATCTATTTGCAACATACTGAATATGAATACTCGTAAAAAGTTAAGCCAATATTTTCATCGGCATTGCAATAGAAAATTTGAATTTGCTATCATAAAACTCAACAGTCAAGTCACTTTTAATCATATTTCAACTATTAATGTAAAAAATTATGATGAAACAAGACAAGATATATTTAAAATTTTTAAATGGAATGATGGATTGCAGTAACAAGATTTGTAATAATAAAGGAGTCCCTAATGTAAAAACTATATAAAAGATTAAAATTGCAGGACTTCGAAAACTCATAAAGTCAAAATTGGCAACCACTTTTGAAAATCACTTTTGATTGCACTTTTATTTTCATAGACTAGACCAACAGTATGCACAATGTTTTATCATAACTTTAATCGTAAGCGTTTTATTTTGCCGAAATACCGTTGAATAATTTTTTTTATAAAAAAATAATAAAGAAATTAATAAAATAAAATATTTAAAAGCATCAACGTGCATTATTAAAGTACTACCAAAAATTCAAAAATACTCCCCAAATATTTAAGTTTTACTTACTTACTTACTTAGTTGGTCGTAACTTAGTAGGGGAACAGGGGGCGAACCTTCACATGGCAACGTGTCTGACCGCCTCAACCTGGCGAGGCCAGCATTATCCATGTCGAAATCGTCTCAAGTCGACTCAAACCTCCACGTGGTGTTCCCTGGGCTACGGCAAACTGGCATCCGTCAGTTTGACGGCTAATTTGAGCGGCGGGTCACTCCATAGACCTTAAACATGGAATGTGCGCAGGGTTTGGGTCCCGCCACATTACTACTGCCCAATGAAACTAAACCAGCCTCGGATAAGAACCCCAATTACGTTGACGACCACCGCAAACGAAAAACGGAAAAAAAAAAAAAAAAAATTTAAGTTTTACTACTCTTAAAAAAAGCAAAACGGCAGCCCTGGTTGAGACGCTAGCAGTTCGGTTCTATCGAAACAAAACGTATGGACAACCTGTTTCGTTCTTACTTACTTACTTACTTAGGTGGTCGTAACAACCCGTGTCCGGGTTTCGGCCGACCTCATCAGCTCTCGCCAGGCGCCTCTGCTTTGCGCGCTCCTTCTCCAATCGGATACACCAAGTGCGGTTAGGGCTTCCTCAGCCTGGTCCATCCATCGGAGGCATGGTCTCCCTCATCGTCGTTGACCAGCGACCCTCGCCTCGAGCACCTTTTTCGCTGGAGCTTCGTCGTCCATACGATGGACATGACCCAGCCAACGTAGTCGCTGCATAGTTATACGCCGAACTACGTCAATGTCATCGTAGAGCTCATACAGCTCGTAGTTCATTCGAATGCGATAGTCATCGCCGACTCGAACAGGACCGAAGATTTTGCGAAGAACTTTCGTTTTTGGTATTAATAGCGGTGCCAAGGTATACAAACTCCTTGACTACTTCAAAGTTATAGCTGCCGGATGAAACGTGGGAGTCTAAACGCCGAGCTCCCTTGTTTGTAGACAGCATATACTTTGTTTAACCCTCATTTATCGTCAAACCCACTTTGGCTGATTCCTTTTCGATAGCGACGAAAGCAGCGGTAACATCTCTCTTGGTTCTGCCAACAATATCAATATCATCAGCGTACGCAAGGAGCTGGACACCTTTATAGAAAATGGTGCCATTACGATGCACACCGGCCTTTCGTACGATCCCCTCCATGATGATGTTGAAGAGATCGCAGGACAGTGGATCGCCTTGCCTGAAACCTCTTTCGGTATTGAAGGTTTCCGAGAGGTCATTTCCTACCTTGACGGAGCTGCGTGTGTTGCTCAACGTCATTCTGCAAAGTCTAATCAACTTTCCAGGTATACCGAACTCAGACATTGTTGCGTATAGGCAATCCCTTCTCGGGCTATCGAACGCAGCTTTAAAATCGACAAAGAGATGGTGTGTGTCAATTTGATTTTCGTGGGTTTTCTCCAGGATTTGTCGTAGCGTGAAAATCTGGTCTATGGTGGACTAACCAGGTCGATAGCCACACTGATAAAGTCCAATCAGTGTTTTTGTAATCGGCTTTAATCTTTCACACAGTACGCTTGGGAGAACCTTATATGCGATGGAAATAAGACTGATACCTCTATAATTGGCGCAGATTGTAGGGTCTCCTTTCTTAAGTATAGGGCACAGTACACTGAGGTTCCAATCGTCGGGCATGATTTCTGCTAGCCATATTTTGCTGATGAGCTGATGCATGCGCCTTATCAATTCATCGCCGCCGGTTTTAAACAATTCAGCTGACTGGCCGTCAGCACCCGCTTCGGATAAGAAGCGCTTCGCTTATCCAGCCTAGGATAAGAAATTATTTTTATTACTGATTGATAAAATAACGATAAAAAAAAACTTTTATTTCTGATCGGAAAAATAACGATCAAATAATAACTTTTAGTTCTGATGGAAAAAGTATCGATGGAAAAAAATTGCTATAAAATGATGGATTGATAACGATAATCGTTATTTGCGGTACCTGAAAAGCATACTTTTAAAATTTTCATATATTTGCAAACAAAGCAGTGGTGCGTTTATGTAACTATTCTCTACTAGTTTTTTCTCAACTGGTTGAGATTGTGACGTCACAATGACGACATTCTCTACTAGAGCGTTCATAGAACTGTGGTGAGTTGAGTATTGTATTTTCTACTAGTTGAAAAGTTCTCGTCAGCTTTATACTTGTAGAGTATGTCAATTTGCGATTGAGAATGCATGGTTAGTATGATTTTTTATTTTGTTTGATTTTAATAAAATTTTCTATTTATTTCGGGTGATTAAAATCCAAAAACAAAAATTAATACTCTCGCGCAAAGAATAATCATAACAAGCAATTTTCAAATTCAAATTATGCAGTTCTTTTCCTTACATCTTGATATCGATGCAATTGCGATTAAAAGTTTTTTAAACTTTATTGGATACTCGTATTGCACAAATGATATTATTTTTTGGCTATGCGTTTTGCACAAAATTTTCTTAAAAAATAATAAAATTCTCAATCACAAATGTCAAATTCTCAACCCACCACGAATATCTCAATTGGTGAGTTTCATGATATATATAAACACTTGTTTTCTGTCGGTAGAGTTTAGCAGAGTAATTGAGCATGACGTCACGACCAGTAGAAAATTTCTCAACTGAGTTACATGAACGCACCACAGGTGTCAAAATTTGGCTATACTTAATATACATCCGACTTTAGTCCGTTTTAAGTCTGCAGCTTATGAGGTTTGGCTGTGTGCTATTCGGAAACTTTTCACTCGGATGATGAAATTTTGACCGTTTGGATTAGAATATTTGGCACTTGCGAGGTGAATATGATTGTCAAAAATTCATGTAGCCTCAGGAGCTAGTATAAATTTTGACAATCGGCAAGAGAATTTTTGACACAAGCATAATTAGAAAAAAAAAACACTTAGAAATGAATGAAAGCTAAACTTTTTAGTTAATTATAAATTAAAAAAAGCACAAAGAATAAAAAAATAATGGAAATCCCAACAAAACAGCAAAGGAAGTTCTACGTAATATGTAGAATTATATTGCATACTGTCCACAATCCCCATAAAGCCACTTGCAACTCGATAGCTAACCACTTCATACTCTATTTACCATCCATGATGCTTCGATGGAATAAACTCCACAATTTTGGGAAAAGATCTAGCAGGCACTCTTAAACGCATTTAAGTTTGTGCATTGTCTCCATTCAAAATGGTATATAATGTTTCGGAATAATCTCTTGGCCGAATATAGTTAATATCGTTAAAGGAATAATGTTTTAGGTAGTTGTCCGGAGCAGAAAAGCATAAGCAGTGCTTACTCTTCCCCCTTCCTTTAAAAAAAAGTCATAAAGAAGTTCAAAACTTTTTGCATCCGACAGCAAAGCAACCAGAAGTGGAAAATGTTTGCGTAAAATTCTGTTCATTTTCAGTTATATCAACAATTTTGCAAATAAATTAAATTTTCGCGCTAATACACTAACGAAATCTAAAACGCCAAAATTTCTAGTTGTCAAAATTTCATTGTTTTTTTGGCACAGCAAAAATTACAATTTTATTTCAACAGGCAGAAATTGTATTCGACTCAGTAACTTCTTTCCTACCACAAGTGAAAAGTTTCCGAATAGCACACAGCCTAACACTACCTTGTCTTATTCTACCATAATATTTGCAAATAAAGCAGGTGTCAAATTTGGCTATGTTTAATATACATCCGACTTTAGTCCGTTTTAAGTCTGTATTTTATGAGGTTTAATACAAATTTAACATTACCGTTCTTATTGTTGTTGCACAATGGTAACGGAATGAATACAGTTTGTTTATAAAAAAAGTTGGTCGTCTTTAATATATAAAGACAAACATAACAAAGACAGTGTAGCAACAAAAAAAATATACGCAAACATTGCGTTTAGTAGAAATTTTAGCACATTTTTTTTATATTTTTATTTAAAAAATGCCCAGTGAAATAATAACATTGCAATTGGGACAATGCGGAAACCAAAGTAAGTACTAATGCTATATTTAAATAATGTCTGTATAATAAGAAATAACAGCCCTATCAAAGTTTTTTAAATACATGAGCTAAGAGTTAAGCTTAGAACCATCAATTTAGATTTGCTATAGATCGAAAATTAAGATAAATTGAAAAATTTTAGGAATATTTAAAAGATGTTTACATTTTATACAGATAAATATATTCAACTTATGATATTTCAAGCTGTCATTTCTTATAGCAACTACAAACTGCTCAAGTCTCATTAATGTTAGTAGGTTCTACTATTACGCTCTTCTTTATTTAATATAATATTTTAGATTCACATTATATAATATTACATTTCTTATAGTTGGTTTTGAATTCTGGAAGCGCCTGTGCCTTGAACATGGCATTTCGCCAAGTGGTGTGCTGGAAGATTTTGCTACCGATGGCATGGATCGCAAGGATGTTTTCTTTTATCAGGTTTCATAATAATAAACACAATTTGCTTTACACTTAAACTAAATTGAATACACATTCAAGGCCGATGATAATCATTATATACCGAGAGCAGTACTTTTGGACTTAGAACCTCGTGTGATACACACGATTATGTCTTCAACCTATGCCAAGGTGAATCAGTTTTTGACTTTTCGTTCTTCAAACTCTATGACAACTTTCTTTTGCCTTAAATATTTCTCCTATCTATTAATATTTAGCTCTATAATCCGGAAAATATCTATCTTTCGAAACATGGTGGTGGCGCTGGCAATAATTGGGCCTCCGGTTTTAGTCAAGGTGAAAAATTGCAGGAAGAAGTTTTCGATATAATCGATCGCGAGGCAGATGGCAGCGATTCACTTGAGGGTTTTGTACTGTGTCATTCAATAGCAGGCGGTACTGGTTCTGGTATGGGTTCCTACATAATGGAACGTCTATCGGATCGTTTCCCAAAAAAGCTTTTACAAACTTATAGCGTTTTTCCCAATCAAGATGAGATCAGTGATGTTGTTGTACAACCATATAATTCACTGTTAACATTAAAGCGTCTTACCAATTGTGCCGATTGTGTTGTTGTTCTTGATAATACAGCCCTCAATCGTATTGCCACCGATCGTTTGCATATTGAAAATCCAACTTTTACTCAGATAAATACATTGGTGTCCACTATAATGTCTGTTAGTACCACAACATTGCGCTATCCATCGTATATGAATAATAATTTGATTGGGCTGACAGCACCACTTATACCAACGCCACATTTGCATTTTCTTATGACAGGCTATACACCACTTACCACGGAGAATGATGTAAGTAGCAAATTACTTAATAATTAAAATGTTTCTTAACACTATTTAGATACAAATAGAAAATCTATAAGAGCGTCTATTTTCATCATTTTAGTTTAAATATATTTAACAATATGTTTTTTTTTTATTCACGCATTTAGCCCAATGTTAATATTCGCAAAACGACAGTACTCGATGTAATGCGACGTTTGTTACAACCAAAAAATATGATGGTCTCTTCGGCACCGGATAAAACAAATCATCACTGCTACATCTCCATACTGAATATTATACAGGTAGAAGCTTGGTATAATTTTTTTAACACAAAACCATTAATTTTTTTCTTGTTTAACAGGGCGAAGTTGATCCAACGCAGGTGCACAAATCGTTACAACGCATACGCGAGCGCAAGCTTGCCCAATTTATACCCTGGGGTCCGGCAAGCATTCAAGTAGCACTTTCACGTAGTTCTCCTTATGTGCAGAGTAACCATAAAGTATCCGGTCTAATGATGGCCAATCATACGGGCATCAGTTCCCTGTTTAGTCGCGCTTTAGCTCAATATGATAAGCTAAAGAAACGTGGTGCTTTTCTGGATCAATTTCGACGTGAGGATATCTTCAAGGATGATCTCTCAGAA
This sequence comes from Coremacera marginata, assembly GCA_914767935.1. Taxonomy (NCBI): domain Eukaryota; kingdom Metazoa; phylum Arthropoda; class Insecta; order Diptera; family Sciomyzidae; genus Coremacera; species Coremacera marginata. Next base: position 168,363,452 of record OU612045.1, read on the forward strand.
CTGGATGTCTCACGAAATGTCGTAGACTGTTTGACACAGGAGTATGAGGCGGCAACGCAGCCAAACTATTTACAATGGACACCGCGTAATAATGGTGTTTAATTATTTGTTTGAATTCTTCATTTTTCGTTATTTTTATGCTAATACAAAACTTGAATAAAAAAATTTAATAATGAAAAACTTTTAAATTATCGTTTCACAGAACAAGAACAGAAAGTGTAAACTTAGAGAATTCTTTACATATTTAAAAAAAAAAGAGAATTGTGAAATATTTAAGAAGCGACATATACATTTTCTACTTGCTGATGATATTAAACTTGTTGGAAACCGCAATATTCTTTTTAAATAAAAAAATATGAACATCTTTTTTTAAATTTTTGATGCTTCGACAACAATCTTAAAATCACAAATCTAAGTATGAAAACGAAATATATTCAGTTTGTTCCCTTACAAAAAATTGTTACAAGTTTTTACTAGTAAAGAGTTCACGTACATGAAAAACTTGCAACGGGGGAAGACAATAGGAGCGTACAAAGTGAGAGAAAAAGTAGGTACAAGTTTCTGCTAGTAGAATTCTGACTCGCACGAACTTGCAGCTACCGAAAAAAATGGTTTGAAAAAACGAGCTGTCAAAAGTTTTTTCTTGGAGATTTTCTTTTAAAAAGGAGGAAAAAGAAACATTTGTGCTTAAAAGACTTTAGCGAACAATTTAAATTTATAGTATGTGGCCCCTTTTTAGTTATTTTAATAGTTTCAAATATTTTAAAAAACTCGATTGTGCCTACACAGTTTTTTTGGGTTTCAAAAAAGCTGCCAAATTGTTTAATGGTAATTTAAAAGCTTCTACTAGTTTGCTGCTCATGTACTTTTCCTGCTATTGTTCTCTTTGCGACAATTTTTTCTCAATTCTCCTTTTACTCTGGCACTGGTTGACTTCTTGGGAATTTTTTATGTATTATTCGAGATATGAACCTTGGTAACAGATGTTGTACATTTGGTGCCCTTCGGTGTTACCGTTCCTGTGATCATAACGGACACCAACCCGCACCAACGATTTTTTTATTTTAATAAAACTTTATTGCTCTTGAACAGTGATGTTTCTTTACGTGCCGACTTTATTTGCAGACATTTTTTATCTACAAAGTGTTGAAAAAATTGACTAGATTGTCAATGGTGTTGACAATTGTAACATTGCTGTCAATAACATTACAATATATTAGTGGGCAAGGCCACAGGGGTCAAGCTTTGACCTAAATTTTCGTGCTTTTGATGACAAATATGCAAATAGGTCAGCGAAAATAAAATTTATGCATATTTACGTCAAGTGTGCTCGTCAAACTCATGCTGTTCTCTTTGTGAACCTCATTTTTTTTTTTGTTTGTGTTTTTATTGAATTTTAATTGCACAGCTGATTTCACAATATTGGATAACATACACAAAGCATAATTCATTCATTCTTCTTCAACATAAAATCAACATAACTTAAAAAATGGTTTTTTGAGCAAACATTTGATTTCCTTTGTCATTGTCCTTGCCTCTGCATGCTATCCTGTCTTTGTAATAGAATTATTTTTGCTGTTCTATGTTCTCTTCTTTGTCACTTCTTTTTATTTGTTTTTGCATTGTTATTGTTCTGAAGTCTCAATAAAGTTTACTTTACTTTTTCTTCGACATAATACAATTTTTCAATGAATCTCAAATAAAGTGTGCAATATCTGATAGTTTTTGTATAAATATGATTCTTAACAAAACAAACGAATTTAAGAAAATATACAATCACAACGAACGCATTCGCCAGGCAATGTCAATTAAACACAGCCAAATTTGAAATATGTCTAGTTTTGACGTTTCGACTTGGGTGTTGCTCTGAAGACAAAACTCTAAAAAGTGAATCATTTGCTAAAACCCAGCTGTTTTTTAGAATAATTAAAAATAAATTTATCATCCAAACTCCATAAATAAACTCAGGCAATATGGCAGCTACGCTTAAACCCTATCTGACTGCCGTGCGTCACTCGCTCACGGCCGCTATGTGCCTGTGCGACTTTCCATCGCAAGTTGTGGAACGCCACAATAAACCCGAGGTCGAGGTGTGCTCCAGTAAAGAACTAGTGCTAACGCCCGTGATAATATCGCGAAACGAACGGGAACGTGTGCTCATCGAGCCAAGCATTAATTCAGTACGTGTCAGCATCGCCGTCAAGCAAGCGGATGAAATTGAGAAAATACTCTGCCACAAGTTTACGCGTTTCATGATGCGTCGGGCCGAGTCTTTTATAATACTGCGACGCAAACCTATTGAAGGCTATGACATAAGCTTCCTCATCACCAACTTCCACACAGAGCAGATGTACAAGCATAAACTGGTGGACTTTGTCATTAGTTTTATGGAAGAAATTGACAAGGAGATTAGCGAAATGAAGCTGGCCGTAAATGCACGCGCGCGTACCTGCGCGGAAGAGTTTCTCAAGCGATTTTAAATGGGCAGTGCTTATGCCGCTGGGAAGCGGGAGCGCAACTTTTTGATAACTAATTTTATAGCCGTGCAATGCTTGAGGTTTTCTTTACGTTTTAAGATTTATATGTTGCTGCACTAAAGTATTTTTTTCTTGTTTGGTTTAGCTTAAAATTAAAAAAAGATATGCATTCAAAAGAATTTAAACAGCAATAAAGTATTCCATTTTTCAGTATTTATTCTGGGATTCTTTTATTTAGTTTAACATTAGAACGACTTCAGTTGTTATTCTCACTTTTACCAAACCACAGAAGTAGCAACGAATTCTCATATGTAATCACTTTTTCTTTGGTCTCTGATGCATCCTGCTTTTTGTTCTTCAGTTCCTCTTCTTCTTCAGTAATATTTTTAAAATGATATTGACCAGCAGTGGTAGCCAGTATGGGACGTGTAGGATGAAAATTAACGCCATTGCAGCAGTCATGATGTAGTGACACCTGTAATTAAATTAAATGCTTTTTAAACTATTCGAATTTATCAATTTCGTCTACCTCAATATTATCGGTTTCATTGCACAAATCCCAGATGCGCAGCAGTCCTTGAGTATCACCGCTAGCCAGCCATTCGCGTTGCGGGCTTAAGTCGAAGTAGATGCGTTGATTTGTGTCAACATTTCGCTGAAATTCACGCACTGGTTCTGTATAATTGCGCATGTCCCATTGTAAGATTTTATTATCTTTACGTGCGCCACTGAAGAGCATGTAGCCATCCGGTGTGCTAGGCACATAACGCAGCCAAGTTATGCCGCCACTGTGGCCGCTAAGCGTAAACAGCGCCCCCAGCTTGGGCACACGCAAGTCATAGTGGTAAATGCAGCTATTCCAAGAGCCGGTTGTGATGGTGTCATCATTTTTACCGTTGATGGCAAAGCAAGAAATAGCTTGTTTAACAGGTATTGCGCTGCAATTGCGTCCAGGACTGTTTTTTATGAAAAAAAAAAATTAAGTTTTGAAAATGTAACGAATCACTACATCAAATGAAACGCCATCAAACAGAAAAGCTTAAGTTGAGAGATCCCTAAAAAAGAGCCAAACAATATGCAAAAGATATTCTGAAAGAAATTACCAAACTTAATACTGTTCTGTTAAAACAAGACTATATTCAAGTTATCTCTTGTCCTTGAAATTTATTGAGTTTTTAGAAAATCGGAGCAAATTCAAAAGTTTTTCTCTTTACTCACATATTTGTATCAAAAACCTTGATGGATTTCTTATAGCCACCAATCACCTGCTCACCGCTATGTGAGAATATAACAGATATGGCTGACTCTACCTCGTCAACATCGTCGTAGCCTCGATAGGTGCAGCGCAATTCGCCATTGAAGGCGTCCCACATGTGAATTGGTTCATGTTGACGTGAGGCCAACCAGCTGTAAATTTTGTAGATATTATTTTGCAAATTTATAAACTTTGGAAATATTTTTGAATTTCTTACCAGCATGTTTCTGGCGCACTGCTATTCATGAACGGATACCAGGCATAATCATAAACAGTACCACCTTCTTTAACATGAACAGCCGAAGGCAGCTTATTAACCTTGCGATCCAAAGAAATATTATCCACGTCATAGAGATCTGTGGGTAACTCAATGACATGCATGCCTGCAAAAAGAAATATATTCAATGTGTTATCAAGTATAATTCGTTGCGTTACCATCTAAATTCACTGGCACCAGTACACAGGTGCCATCTGGCGACCAGATACAACCCTTGGTAAAGTGTTGGGCCAGCGCATTCGACTGCCAGAGTCGGCGTCCCAACTCCACACAGGACTGTTGAAAGAACTCGCGTTCATTGTCGCACAAAGTTTGTGCTTCTTGCGCCATGTCGTCGGCTTCAGACTCTTCATTGTTTGTTTGCTCGGCTATTATGCTCTGCTCCTCCAGAACCATTGCAGATTCTTCCAATACCACTGCAACATTCGGTTGTGAGTGTTTTACTGAGCTGCTATTGCTACCATTGGGCAGCGTCATAGTCAGTCTATTGTCCGAGGCCGGTTCAATATCTTTATGCACCGCTTGCAACAGCTGATGCTCTTGCGTGTTCATTGTTATGCTTAGCTTGTTTGAGTTGGACTGAATTTCTGAGCCATTTGCCTGAGCTTTGCTTTCGTTTTGTATAATTTCAGATATATCGAGTTGACTGAATTCCACATTTTGATTCAATGGCATGGAAGTTTCATTAACAAGTGACAGCGAGTATTCCGCTGTTGAGATAGAATTTATAATTAAACTTACTTGAGATTTATTTTATGTTAGTACTTTCTGCCGTCGTATTCATGGAGATGTTTGTAGAACTCATTGCGCTGCATTCGTCGTGGTTAATTAGAAAATATTTTTATTATTAACGATGCTCAACAAAGTTCCATAAACAATTCAAAAAATTGATGGAATGCAAATTTGTACAAAAGTCAAAACAAAACGACCGGTGTTTGAAGGAACTTGAATGCGTTGCCAACGACTTTAAATTACTTATATTTCATCACTAAAGCATGACTTACACTAGAGGATAATGTTAAGACAGTAATGAATATGTATTTGTTATCAATCATTGAGTGGTATGAATAAAAACGACATAGTTATAGAGAAAAGAGAAACTGCATTTTACTTTTTCTTATGGATTATATGCATTAAGACCTTCTAAGTCCGATTCCGGAAAAAATTCAGGTCGTTCTCAAGTAGCTTAGATGTTGTAGGGGTCCAAAGTTGTAAAAATTGGCTGAAAACTTGTGATTTGGTTTTTGATTTTCTTATAAAACTAATGCCCATATGATACTACGTCATTTTCGTGTTTTTTAAATGTATTTTATGCTGTTTTTAGAGCAAAAGAGCAGGTCATATTCGATATCCGTAGTGGTGTAACACGAGAAAGCTATTTGCTGAAAAAACAAACGGAAAACAAACTATCCTTTAAAAAGTATAATAGCCAATTCGTATTTCGTTAGGTTTTTTGACAAATGTCTGTCTTTCGTAAATTATTCTTTATTTTTATTTCAATTTGACGCACACTGAACTGTTCTTTTTCAGCCGGCAACGAAATGTCGAAAATTAATTTTTACGCAATGCATTTGTTTCTCTCGAGCATACTGAATTATTGTTTTTGTAAAAATAAAACAAAAAAAAAAAAGTTTTGTCATACGGGCATAAGCATTATGGGAAGCATTGCCTGATGAACGACGCGGTAGTTATTTGGATGATTTTGAAATCCTTGGGACGACGAGACGATTTCACTGGCAAAAATCACAATTTTTAATATTGCCCAATTTAAAAAAACTGCACAATTAAAATTGCACACTATTTTTGATTTAGAATTTTCGCAACCTTGAAATATTGAAATTTTACTGTAAATTTGATTGATAGTGCTTAAACTGTTCAAGTTGAATGAATTCTTCAGCAGTATTATTATTATTAAATTTAAATGAATAGAAAGTGTCTATTTATTACGTTCTATTGATCTCACTTTAAAAATTATACTTTAACCCTTTAGTTCCCAGGCCCGTCTTTAGACAGTATTAATTCATTACAAGTATATTTGCCTTTCGTGTTCTATTTTGCTTTTCTCCCTAATTTTTTCTATTCCGGGGAATCTCAAAATTTCATTCGATTGCACTTGCAGCACGCGAAATTGAAGTGAAATAATTATTTTGCTAATAGCGCAGAAAACACAATATTAAATTAAATAGAATTGGCGCTCATGGCGGATAATAAAAATTAATATTGTATTGCTGCTAACGTAAAGTTACTGAAAAGCGTTACAGTTGGAAAAAAAGGTTGCTGTAAGCTTTTGACCTGTTTTTAAAGGTAGACCTAACAATTTGACAAAAAATATTTGTAAAGTCAGTTAGAAGTTAAAGTTTTCTATGGTAACTTTTAGCCTAAAAATAGCTTTCAATAGAAATGGAAAGTCAACAACTACTTAAATTATCATCGCATTCGGATCAAGAGATTAGCAAAGTTTGGCAGACGATGGATTTCGATGGCGATATGGATGGAAAAAAGATGAAGAGGACGCTTTAGAAGATGGTGATTGCAAAGCAGACTATCCGATGAACTCCGAAGTTAATAAAGTGGTGACCAAGCAGTAAATATGTCAAAATCATCACTAATTCACATTTACTCGCCAAGAACATTGCAGTCTACGATCCTTTGTATAAAATATGTTTAATTGTAAAGAGTTTAAATGAAAAGTTTCAGTCCGTGCCAATGCCTCAACGTCTGTGTGTTGATGAACAAATGTGTGCAACGAACATGAGGTCTTTTTTGCGGCAATATATGCCAGGAAAACCGCAAAAATGGGAAGTCAAACTCTTTGTCTTGTGTGATTGTGCCGTTTTTTGCTACAGCTTTGAAATACATTGCGGTGCGGAGGACAATGTGGGGTAACCTGCAGCACCAGACATTGAGCTGTCAGCAAACGTTGCTGTTCGATTGTCGCATATTGAGTCAGATTTTAAAAATCACATAATATATTTTGACAATTATTATACTGCGCTGCCACTACTCGTATATCTCCGATTATGTAGAATTAATTCTTTGGGAACTATTCGCCCAAATCGTATCCCGAAGTGTTAGCTCCCTACGATAAAAAAAAACGAAATAGCCATTTCAGCCCTTGAAAGAACTTTGATCGAGCTTCTTATGATCAATTGTGTTGTACACACACAATGTTTGAACCATCTTTATGCCGACTCAGAACGGCTTATGTTCTCAAGAAGCATTTCATGGCAGTTTATACTCTCTGAGGCTTGCTATTGTCTGCAGAGAGGTGACGGCCGAACAGAAAAATAATGCAACTAAAAAAACTTTCTGTGTCAGATGGGGAATTCGAACCTGGGTTCTTTGGCGTATGAGCCACACACTCTACCCACTACGCCACTGCCGCCACTCCCGCTCCCTACGGATAACAATGTAACGTAACAATGGTGGACGCATATATTTTGTTTAAAAGTATCAACAAGCCTTATGACGCCAATAATGGGCAATATCAGGTACAAAAATTTCAAGCAAAGTTTGCATTTTGTACATTGAGAAATCTTAAGCAACGGAAACTCCAGAACGCCCACGCACTGCTGTTGAAAAAAAGGGTTCTGGTTCATGATAGAGTCGAACATTTTACACAGTTTTTGCCACGTACTGCTAAAAAGACCTGCGTTAAAATCGTCTATGGTGATAGTTGACAGTCGGTGTTTTGATTGTCGTTTTTGAAAACGACACTCAAATAGCAGTCGCGTAAAATCAATAGGAAAAAAGTGATTGTTAATTTGATAATCAGCTTACATGGAGAAAAACCAACGATTTTGATTATCAACTATCAATTATCACTTAGGTCGATTCCACCCCTGTAAATTTTCCGGCTGTACTTCCGAAACACAAACTATATGTCGAAAATGCAATTTAAACTTATGTTTTTCACAGCAAAGGATTGATTTTATGATTTTTCTCACAAACTATAATAAAATTAAGCTGTTTTTTTATGGATTGTTCGGTGTTTCGTAAACATGTTATTTAGTTGGAGAAAAAACTAAAACTTTCTTTTATATTCTATTGGTTTAAGATGAAAAATGCTTTCGTTGCAAGAAAAGTAATTGTGTTAATAAATTGCTTTTTTGCAGCAAAATGACGATTTTCAAAAAGGGCTCTGACAATTTCAGATTTTTTTTTCGGCAACTCTGATCGCATCCGAATGAAGCATGATCTGTATGAGCTCTACGAAGACATTGACGTAGAACAACGTAACACTATGCAGCGACTACGCTGGCTGGGTCTTGTCCATCGTATGGATCGTATGGATGAAAGCTTCAGCGAAAAATGGGCTTGAGGCTAGGGTCGTTGGTCGACGACTAAGAGGACTAAGAGGAAGTCCTAACCGCGCTTGGCGTATCTAGAGGCGCTTGGCGGGAGTTGATTTGACTGCCGATCATTATCGCCGAAGTCGGCCGAAGCCTGAACGTGGATTGTTATAGCCACCTAAGTATGAAGTTATTATTTGATCGCCACAATAACAGTTCGATTTTGAAAAAATCTTGATACATTTGAGTTGTTAGGTACGCAAAATCGAGTTTTGGCAACCGTTTTTTTTAAGTTAAATTCAGGATTTTTGAAAACTCTTGTACTAAGACGCCCTCTTGCTTGCAAAACACATATTTTTACTGGAGTTTTGTGTCTTGTACAAACAAATATTATCAAAAAAATTTCAACAATAATTTTTGAGTCAAAGAAAAAGGTAGCATAAATATTTTTTTTTAATTTTAATACGCAATAGGTATCAAAAGTTGCATATTTTTGCGCTGATTTAAAATACGCTTACCATTTTTGATATGAACATAACTTTTGGCCCCCTACCAGAGCTTTTCTAACTGGAATTTTTTTTAAACTTTATCAGGTATTTGTAAAGAAAATTTCGCCCATATTTGCAGCCAACTAACTAGTTTGAGTCAATACATTAAATAAATAATAGTGGCGGCCGTGGCGCAGTGGGTAGAGTGCGTGGTCCATACGCCAGAGAGCCCTGGTTCAATTCCCACCTGACACAGAAAGTTTTTCAATTCTCTCTGCAGACAATGGCAAACCTCAGAGAGAAAAAAACTGCCATGAAAAGCTTCTTGAGAACATAAGCCGTTTGGAGTCAGTTCTTGATCATTTGTGTTCAAACATTTCACAACACGCGCAATTGATCATATAAAGCTCGGCCAAAGTCCTTTCAAGGGGTGAAATGACCATTTCGTTTTTTTTTTAAATTAAATAATCATTATCAAAAGCACAGTTTTTGCAGAATTCGATGTTTTATTTTCATATAGTGGTTTATTTTGTTAAATTATTTTGTTCAATTTTTAGCAAAGATAATTTTAATAATGATTTTCGGGCTAAACAATCTAACAGTATTAAGAAAAAAGTTCGCCTTCAACTTTTGCAACTTTAAAAAAAATGTATAACAGAGGTATACTCTATGTGGGGGTATATTATGTGGAAAGGTAGTACAAATAAGTGAAGTTTCAGTCATAAAAGCTGTGGTAGAGTGCCGAAAGTTATATGGGATGAAAAGATGTTTAGCTTATTTTGTAACTACGTAAAAATACCCAACTTCTAGTTCGTATTGTGTTTCAAAAAAACAAAAAAAAAATTTTCATGAAGCATCGGCTCAGCCTAGTCTGCATGTGTAGCCAAAATTATGTAAATAAATTAAAACAATAAAGCAGACATGGATCTTGCTGCTGTGGATTTAAATCTTACGAAATTGTCAACTAATCGCGACGTGTTCCAGTACGTGATTTTTTTTGTGCGATAATAAACCTAATGGACAGTCAAATCACATGGGCAATGAAACTTGGTGTGTCATCACAACCATCAGCTATCAGTTGCTTAAGCGAAAATTCTCCCTTTTCTAGAAATTTCAAAGTAGCATTCGTAACATTTTTTCCAGTCCCAACCAGATCTGTAATAAAGCCAATGAATTTTGACTAGGGTCTTTCGAAATAGCAGGAGAAAATGCTATAGTAAAAGGAAGGCATTAAAATCGATTAAAATATCTATTTTTGCTTATCTTGGGTATGTATTCTAAAAAAAAAAGTTACTTGCAAAAACATGATTTTTTTGGAAATAAAAGAGGTCCACAAGAACCAAACCCAGTGGGGAGAGGGGGACTGCCGACCGAAGTGAAAACTTAAAGCAATGAAATAACATATCTGTACTGAATATCCGAAGTAGCTAGAGTCGGCTATTTTGTAATTTTTATATATAATATATTTGTAACACAATTACTTTGGATGGGTAGTCGGTAATTGGTTCGGCAATCGGTTGGCAATCGCTTCGGTAATTGGTAACCGGTTGGTAATCGCTTCGGTAAACGGTAATGGGTTGATAATTGTTTCGGTAATCGGTTGGTAATCGCTTCAGTAATTGGTAATCGCTTAGTAACCACTTCGGTAATCGGTTGGTAATCTCTTTGGTAATTGGTTGGTAATCACTTCAGTAATTGGCAATCGGTTGGTAATTGCTTCGGTAATCAGTAATGGGTTGGTAATCACTTCGGTAATTGGTTGGTAGTCGCTTCGATAAACGGTAATGGGTTGGTAATCGGTTGGTAATCGTTTCGGTAATTAGAAATTGGTTGGTATTCGCCTCGGTAATCGGTTGGTAATCGCTTCAGTAATTGGGAATCGCTTAGTAACCACTTAGGTAATCGGTTGGTAATCGCTTTAGTAATCAGTTGGTGGTTGCTTCGGTAATTGGTTGGTAATCGCTTCGATAAACGGTAATGGGTTGGTAATCGGCTAGTAATCGCTTCGGTAATCGGTTGGTAGTTGCTTTGGTAATCGGTTAGTAATCGCTTCGATAATCGGTTGGTAATCGCTACGCTAATTGGTAATCGTTTGGTAATCGCTTCGGTGCTCGCTTCGGTAGTTGGGTATCAGTTGGTAATCGCTTTGGTCATCGGTAATCGATTGGTAATCGATAATAAAACAAAAAGCTCACCAAATATGTTTGCCTAGCATAAGAACGGCATAAGCAATGCTGTACAATGCAACAGAAATGAAAGCTAAAAGCGTGATGATATCGCTAACAGCGTGATGATATCGTGAATCTATAGTTTTGATCTCTAAAAAAAAAGTGCTCAAGTGCTCAAAAGTGATACATAAATAGTTTTTAAGTGTCCCTCTAACTTTTGAGTCGATGTCCGGTAAAATCCAAATTGCAATCCGGCTTAGTGTATATAGAATTCACAGTTTTTTCTCTCTAAGCACTTGAGCTTCGTGTAAATATATATTTATTAAAAAATCGCGCTTAAAATATTTAAAATAATCGCATTTTATAAACAATAAAAATAAAATGTTATCATAAAATAGCAGTTTTTGTTTTTTCAAATATATCAAAAAAGTTTTAAGATACAGGGTTTTCAGACTTTAAAGGGCTAACATGGCTCTCAGGATTAACAGGGCTTACTGGATTATCTGTGTCTTCGGGGAAACCTAAAATATCTCTGCGACACTTGCGCGCCGCCTTTTTATTAAACAAAGCCACTCTTGCTTCTTCAAGTAAACGTTCCTCCTCTTCCATTGCCCGACGAATTGCATCGGCTTCAGCCTCAGCTTTATCCGATATTTCTTTGACTAAATCATAATGAGCCGTTATACCTTTGCGTATGCAATAGTGAAAATTCAAAGCCAGAGAGTATTTTAATTCCATGCCTGATCTTGCAGCTAATTCTTGCCAATGTATAAGTAGCCAATATTCATTTTTAAGCCATCCGATGCACTCAACAATGGGCTTAAAAAAGTTAATTCTATCTATAAATACTTGAGCAACTCCCTGAATTTCTGGTTTTTCCGAAAAAGTTTCATATGACAATGTCAATGATTGAAATATTTCATCAACTGCGCGTTTTATATCATCTACAACAACATTTGTTAGTGGATTGCCCAAAGTAGCTTCTTCTAGTTTTATGAAATCAGAGCAGGCTAGCCATAGAGTTCGATATGGTGTAAAACTCTCAATAATGCTGTTCAAAAACTCAAATGAAAGTTCACCCAGATCGAAAAGTGATTGTCGATATCTAAGTACTTCGCCAATTTTCTGCGTTTCAGTTATGTTCTTCCAGGTCTTTTTGATCTGTAATTAAAAAAAAAAAGACAGTTTTGATAGTATCGTAAGTGAAGACGTAAAATTTTTTTTTTGTTGTTATACATTTGGTGATAAATATGTTGTTTTTGCTCATTTTAACGTCGGTTAGAAAAACAAATGTAGTTCGATTTATGTTAAATAAATACAACCACAAGGTTGATTTATAAGGTTGTCGCAAGGGAGAGAGAGCGAGTACCCATAATTGTCAAATCGAAGTTGACAGCTCATAGAAAATCTGCAAGTGCTCTCTTTTATCATCAGTTTTACTTTGGTAGTCATTCGCAAAATGGGCTGGTTTTGACAATTATGGGTACTGAGAAGAGAGTGCGATCAGCCCTGCGACAACCTTATAAATCAAGCTTGTACAAGCACAAGCGATGCCGAACCTTCTGGACGCCCAAATGAGGTCACCACACCAGAAATGATCACTAAAATATCGTGTTGGCCGATTCCAGAGTTAAAGTGCGCGATATTGTTGAGGCCGTAGACATCTCAGATGAACGGGTGTGGACCATTTTGCGAAATAATTTGGATATAAAAAATTATCCGCAAGATGGGTGTCGCATTTGCTCACTCTCGATCATAAACGCTATCGTGTGACTGATTCAAAAGCGTGTTTGGCGATGTTGAATAAAGATAAGAAAGATTTTTCCGTCGATTAGTAACCGTGGACGAAACATGGATTCATCACTTCACACCAGAGACAAAGGAACAGTCGAAAAAATGGACTTCAGCTACCGAACGTGCTCCGAAGAAGGCGAAGACGGTGCTGTCGGCCAGAAAGGGTGTGGCGACAGTATTTTGGTATGACCGCGGTATAATCTACATCGATTACCTTCCACCGAAAATAACGAACAATGGAGAATACTATGCAGCTGAATTGAAACGTTCCAAAGACGCTTTGAAAGAGAAACGTCCCCATTTGGCGAGGAAAAAAGTGCTCTTTCATCAAGACAATGCGAGCGTTCACAAATGCCATAAGAGGTCTGGCAACAGTTGTTGCTTCATTCGCACAGTCTGTATTTATTATGGTATTTTATATTATATTATATACTGTATTTATTATTATATTTTACATGTGTACGAGTACGATGAATATTAAAGCCTGTAGGTATAACACAAAGTGTTCCATAGAAACGTTAGCATGTGCTTAAAAAAAATTGTGAAAATGACCTCCTTCCAAGCCGCACTGTAAGATTAGGGAACGAAATAAGCGGTATGTTATTTTAATGTTTCGTAGAAAGCATGACTCATCATTCCGTAGCGTATATGTTTGTGCACACGACCACAACCACATCGCCTGTACTACGTTGGCATAAAATATGAACACAAAGATTAACATTCTGTACCGTTTGACTGGAAAACATACGGTACAGTTAGTAGTGTTTGCGTGGTAAGTACTTAACACAAACACTTTAACACTTAACACTTTTTTGAAAAGTGACCATAGGACCCTTAGATCCCTCTAAGAGTCCATTTAAGAGAAATATAAGCAATTTTCGACAGTTTTTGCATTTTTTGTGTTTTTTGTGTAGGGACCCAAAGAAAGGTGGCAGATAGAGGGTAGGTTCAGATTCAGAAGAAAGGATCAGCTGATATATTTGATCCCTCTAGGAGTCCATTTGCGAGAGATATAAACTAGTTTCGACAGTATATGTGTTTTTTGTATGGGGACCCAAAGAAGGATGGCAGATAGGGGTTAGGTGTTTTGAAAAGAAATTTTGAGGAACAAAAAATAATAGTACCAGCTAATAAATTTTATCTATCTAAGAGTCCATTTGAGAGAGATATAAACTCTTTTTGACAGTTTTTGTATTTTTTATGTTTTTTATATGGGGACCCAAGAAGGGTGGAAGATAGGAGGTAGGTGTATTCAGAAGAAATGTTGAGAAGCAAAATATAGTAGGACCAGCTTATATATTTGACCCCTCTAGGAATCTATTTGCGAGAGATATAAACTATTTTCGACAGTTTTTGGGTTTTTTGTGCTTTTTGTATAGGGACCAAAAGAAGGGTGGTAGATAGGGGTAGGTGTATTCAGAAGCTCATATATTTGACACCTCTAGGAGTCCATTTGCAAGAGTTAAAAATTTTTTCAACAGATTTTGATGTTTTTTGTATGGGGACCCAAAGAAGGGTGGCAGATAGGGGGTAGGTGTGTTCAGAATAAATGTTGAAGGACAAAGAAAAATAGGATCAGCTCACAGGTTTGACCTCTCTAGGAGTTCATTTGCGAGAGATATAAACTATTTTCGACAGTTTTTGAATTTTTTGTTTTTTGTTTTTTGTATGAGGACCCAAAGAAGGGAAGCTGATAGGGAGTAGGTGACTATACAAAAGAAATTTTGAAGAGCACAAAAGAATAGGACCAGCTCATATAATTGAGCACTCTAGGAGTCAATTTGCATGGAGGTATAAACTATTTAGAGCATTTATCTTTTTTTATATTGCTGTAGGAGGCCCCCCAAAAGGGTGACAAATAAGAGTGGGTGTGTTGAGAAAAAATGTTGAATTGTACCTGGTCATACGTTTTACCCCTCTAGGTGGCACCCCGGGAGAGCTATGAGTTATTTTCGTCCACCTCCGAAACACTTCCCACTTCCGAACCACTTTTTGGAGCGAGAGCAAAAATTTAAGTGAATTGAGTTTGCCATTGCCAAAACTCGCGAGCGAGAAACATGAAATCAATTATTTGCAACCGCGATTAAATTGTTTTTGCTCTCTGCTTTCTTTGTCTCCCAAAAACAGCAACACATACGGTTCGTTTAGTGTAGCTACGAAGCGGAATGATAATAATTATGCTTAGATTAGTGAAGTAACCTACGCTACACAACGTCAACGTACTGTTCTCTTAGTCAACACTACAGTATCCTAACATACGCTATGTTTAGTGTCTATTTTCGTTCCCTGTGTAAGACGCAATTCTTTGTGAAAATTGTATCGAGATCGTTTTAAATTAATATGCAGACTATGAAATACATACGTCCACTGATGTCTCCACCACTTTATCTGGATCAAACTGCAGTGAGAACTCCTGAATCTCACCGTTTAATGATTCCAAACGCTCCTCAAATGCAACTACCTCAGCCAAATGTGCTCGCCTAAAATCCTCTATATCATACTTTTGCTCTTCACGCAAGGAGGATAGACGTTGCATTATATTATGTGGCCAAGCATATACTTCCCACTTCATGGCAAATTGTTGATCGCTCAGATTGTAAAAGAAACTATCAAGCATATCATACTCCAACCACATAATTTGTATCTCTCCTTTCAGCTGCTCCACCCGCTCTGGCACTGTTAGACTGTAATCACGTATTTCATACAAATGCTCAATGCTCTGTGGGCGTTCGGATATTTTATGATAAACCTCAAGGCAAGAATCGAGCAGTGATTCATTGATATCCATCATACGCTGAATATAGTACTCAAATAACCGTTTCACAATTTCAATGCGTTTCTTAATCATAAACTGCTTGATCGGATCAACATAGATAAGAAATGGACCAATTGTTATTGTGGCCGGTAAAATTTCACGTAACTCCTCCTTCATGCGCTTATGCATAAGTATTTCAAATTTAACCATAAGTGAAGAGGGATTTGAGGCAGCATAGTCTCTGAAGAACTGATTGATATTGAGCAAATAGAATGGTATAAAGCGTTCATACAACTTCAAATAATCGCGTAGTGGTATTACTGCTTTTCTATAGCAAGATTGCAGAGTTTCGTTATATTCTATGTACATATTCTCAATAAGTTCCACTGTTAGTATATAAAGGTTGGGTGCAAAACGTAGGTTCGATAATGTTTCCGCATAGATGCAACGTACGCCGCTGGTTTTCTCCAAAACTTTCTTGAAAATTTCCATTAGCGCCGGTTCAAACTCTTCCGGTGAAGTTGAGTAGAAAGCCGTCTCATCTTCGCCAATGCCTATCACTAAACTGAAAACTGGTTTGGCCCATGGAAACTCAGAATTTATGAAATCTTCTGCTGGCCATTTATAATCCTCGGTCAATGTTAAAAACTGCTTACAAGGATCGATAAGAAATCGTGAGAAGCTCTCAATGGATTTTTCCAGCAGCACTTGCATCGATTCTTGCATGCGAAATTTGGTCTGCTCAGTGAAACGTGAAATCTTACACATCTCATAAACGCTCCACTTGTTCAAACTTATATCGAGCCAACCTTTGCCAAGTGCGCGGAGTACCAAGCAAATGCCTGATGAAATTTTTGAGGGCCAAAAGGTTTTCAGATACACTGATACCGTGTGACTATTTTGTTGTTGCGACTGCAAGAAATCAGAAAGCGGCAGTGGTCTGGCAAAACTGCAGACAAACAAAGAGAGCGTTTCGATGTAATGACATTCAGCAGCAACCGATTCCATGGCCTCGATGCCAGCTCCTATATAGTAGAGCGTGCAATGCATAACATCGTGCCTTATCTGTTTCATATTTAAATTAAGTCTCTTTAGTAACTTGCGCTCCTTAATGCTCATGACTGATTGAAATGCCTTTGGCATAGAACTGCGTATGAGGCTGCTATCGAATGAGGGGAATTCTTTCGGCATCATGATTATGAATTTCTCAAACTCATAGCATGCCATCAAATGCTCAAACACTAGATAGATTTCGCTGCGCAAGGTGCGTAAGAAGTAAGGATCGGTCTTGCATTTACTTAGTAATTTCTCAATTCCAGGATTAGGATGAAAACTGTCATCACTCATATCCTGCATCAGCACACAATCCACAATTGTCTCCATCATGATGATGCACTCGGCTGTATTGCGATCCTCTACGGCTTTTTGCAAACGCTGTACGAAGTTGCGTGGATTTTCGGCCAAAAACATAATTTGTACTTTCGGCACATGATAGATGCATTCGTCAATGAGCACCATTACGGTCCAGTAGTGGGCATCCTCATTGTATTCACTGACAGACACATATTGCCAACTGTATTCCATAAGATTCTGGGAATTGGGTAAATAGCCTTTAGCAGGTAGCGGATAAAGTTCGTTATCGACTAAGCCCAACTTGAGCCAGGCTTCCGGAGAGTGGCAATCAAAATTGGTATCATCGAAAAAACTAATTGGCAAAAAATGTTTGAAGGTGCTCTCGGACAACACAAGATATTGATCTTCGGTTGGCAACAGGTCCTCATTGCTGATATTTGCCTCATTTAACAATTCCAACAAATCCATTTTGGCATATTGACGCCTTCGGCGATCTACCTCAACGTCACGTGGTATTTGCTTTAAGGGCACATTTCGATTCATTTGCACTTTCGGCAAGATTGTCTGCAATGGAAATTTGTGTTGAATGCCATTTTTTCCCGGTAATGTAAGCCATTTTTGTGCAGTCTCTATGGCAAAGTTTGGTACTGGTAGACATTCCTTGGATACATGTAATTGCATAAAAGGTCCGCCTTGTGGGACATCTGTAGTTTGCTGACAAGATCTAGATGGTGGTGACTTAGAGTCATTAGTTAAAGTTGGGTCAGCATCATTTGATTTGATAACATTGAATGAGTAAATAACGCGCTGCTGATCCATGATTATTTTTAGTTGTGGTTGGGTTTTTTTTTTTTAATGATATAAAAATTATTTTTCAGTTGACAAATAAATATTCTTGTTTGTTTTGGAAATAGTTAAGGAGAAATTTGACGAACTATTTTGAGAAACTAATTGACGAAAAATTTTTGTGTAAAAATGGTCAGATGATAAAGTTTTTACAATTTTGATTTGAATGTTATGTACTGAAATGGCTATGATAGCTTATCGCAAATTAGTTCGTAAATGAAAAACTTTTCGAATATTTTCTAAAAGGAAATTTCTTAAAAAGCTTAATAAAATAGGAATTTATTTTTAACAAGGAAGACACAGTGGTCTGTGGCTTCACCACGAACGTTTTCTCTTTATCAGCGCTAACACGTTTTTGTTACATTTTGAATTAGAGCGCATGGAGAAAGAGCGCAAAAACTTCTTTTAAAACAAAAATCCTTTAGCAGCATGACATATTACTCCTGAAATGATGAAATATATAAGCTGGTCCTATTATTGTTTGTCCTTCCACATTTCTTCTAAGCACACCAACTCCCTATCTGCCACCCTTCTGGGGGTCACCAAACAAAAAACACAAAAACAGTCGAATAAAGTTCACATCTGTCCCGACTTTACACCTAGAGGGGTCAAATATATGACCTGGTTTATTTATTTTGTTTGCCCTTCAACATTTCTTCTGAACACACCTACTCCTATCTGCCACTCTACTGGGAGTCAATTATAGTTTTTAGTTATAGACTATAGTTCATATCTATCCCGAATTTATCCTTAGAGGGGTAAAATTTATGAGCTGATCTTATTACTTTTTGCCTTTCAACAGTTCTTTTGAGCACACCTAGTCCGTATTTGACAAAAAAACTGTTTATTATAGTTCGTAACTCTCCCGAATCACCCCTAGAGAGGTCAAATATATGAGCTGGTCCTATTATGTGTGCAATTCGAATTAAATTGAAATCGAAACATACAATTTTCATAATCTTATAACGTAGAGTTTTTATAATAAGAGTTGTTTCTATCTACGCTGGAATGAAAAACATTTTGGAGTATGACATATGAAATTTTAAAATATGTAAGTACCTCAAATATGTCTCACAAATAACATTTAAATAAAAATAAATTTAAACTATTTTGTCTACAAAAATATTTAGAGCATTTATAAATTAATTATATAATTACATAGCATACAAATATAAACTGCACCCTTTCTTCCTTATTTTTTTTTTATTATGTTTTATTAATAATTCAATTCACTTTAGCGAAACCAAATGGCTTTTCAATTAATTAGAAGTATTGCAGTTACAGTGACGAACTAAATTATTGGCACAGTAAGCACTTTAAACTTCACGATTGATGTAATGGCCTTATAAATGCGATTTTTAATAAAAAATTTTTGTACTGGATAGAATGATAAATTTCCCACTAAATTCACATTGTTTCTTTTCAAAATTGTTGTCATATTATTTATAAAAAAACGAATAAAAATAAAATACTCCATTTCATTGAACAAAATGATTGACACACTTAGCCACATTCTTAAAATTGTACCGATCTGGCGACTTTTTTTCTGAGCAATCACCATTATTTAGCATTATTCATTTACCATTCACCATTATGTCAAAGTGTAAATATCAGTGTGCCTTCAATTCTCAAAAATTAAATGATTTTATAAAAAATGGTTAATAAACAGAAGGAAACCACAGAGTCTCAGCGAAAAATTATTGTATATTTGCACAATCAAGGCAAATCTTATGCTGAGATTGGAGAAATGCTGGAGACAGGACGGCCTAGATATGTAAGCAGCCGTGAATGCAGACAATTAATCAAAATAGTAGAAGTGAGTGTCAAAATAATCTCAACACAGATCGCTGCGGAGGTTAAACAAGAGTTTGGAAAAGATGTCAACGCAATTACGGTCCGGAGAGCCCTGCATGAGACGAACTGCAATTGTCGTGTTCCTAGACGTAAACCTCTTGTTTCAATAATAAAGCAAAAGAAGCGGTAAGAATATGCGCAGGAGTATTTAAGTAAGCCAATTGATTTTTGGAACCAAGTCTTTTCTCGGATGAAAGCAATTTCAATATCTTTCGCTTTGATGGCCGCCAAACGGTGTGAAGAAAGCCCAATACAGAGCTAGAAAAACGAAACCTCCTTGCTGTATTCGTAAAAAACATGGTGGTGGAGGAGTGATTGTGTGGGAATGTGTGTCTTCTGCAGGGGTGGGCGAGCTGGTATTCATTGACGACATTATGAATATACTAAGAGAAAACCTCAAAAAAAGTGCCGAAAAGTTGAATTTACCAGCCTCGTTCACTTTCCAACATGATAATGACCCGAAACATTCGGCTTATGTTGGGCGTATGTGACTTGCATTCAATGTTTAGTATGTTCTACCACATCCACCACTATCACCAGAACTCAATCCGATTGAGCATTTATAGGAAGAGTTGCATAGTAGGGGTGAAAAAGTGGGCATTAACAAAAAAGGATGAGCTGAATCAGGTCACGAAAAAATTGGTCAATTCTATGCCAAAACGATTGGAAGTAGGTGTTTTAGCAAAAAGAATTGGCAACTAAATATTAATTTTTGCAAATAACCAAACATTTTATAGTATTTTGTAAAATGTGCCAATAATTTTGTTCAATGAGATGGAGTCTTTTGTTTTTGTTCTTTTTTTTTTTTTATAAATAATGCAATACAACTTTTAAAATGAAGCAATGTGAATTTAGTGGGAATTTATCATTCTAAAATAGTGTATTAAAAATCGCATTAATAAGACAATCAAATCAATCGTGAAGTTGAAAGTGCTTACTGTGTCAATAATTTAGTTCGCCACTGTATATAAACTTAAAGTGTCTCATCAAGCACTTCCAGTGTTTTCCGGACCATGGGTTTAGAACCACATTAGTAGAGTTCAGTAAGAAAAAAGGTCATGAAAAATGAAGTATTATAAAATTGTTCTGTTGATTTTTGGTCAGTTAATGAATATTGTATTTCATTGTTTTATAGATTTGCCAATTTAAAAATTGGAATTTAGACACTTTTATTTGATTTGACTCAATAAACCTTCATACATTATAATTTTTATTTTTAGCTTTGTGCCTTTGCACCGAATTGCTTACCGCCAAATCTGACTTAATTTGTAGTTTAATAGCAAACGTGTTTTTGGAAGTACTGGATGGTAAGTGAAATAAATAAATTTTTTTGTATAGACAAATATTTAGAGCATTTATAAATGAATTATATAATAACATAGCATACAAAAATGAACTGCACCATTTCTATTTTATTCATTATTTTTTTTTTTTTTTTTTTTTTAATAATTCAATAATTAAATAATTCAATTCACTTTAGCGAAACCAAATAGATTTACCATTTAATTAAAAGTATTGCAGTTATCTAAACTTAAAGTGTATAATCAAGCACTTCCAGTGTTTTCCGGACCACGGGCTTAGAACCACATTAGTAGAGTTCAATAAAAACAGTTCATGAAAAATTAATTGCTATAATATTGTTCTGTTGATTTTTGGTCAGTTGATGATTATTGTATTTCAGATTATTTCATTGGTCTCAATAAACCTTCATACATTATAATTTTTATTTTTAGCTCTGAGCTTTTGCATCGAATTGTTTATCGCCAAACCTGAATTCATTTGTAATTTTGTAGAGGACACGGTTTTGACAGAACTGGATGGTAAGTTCCAAAAATCATTAAAAAAAAACTTAGTTTATACTTAATATTCAAGAAATTATTTTATTTTTAGAGATAGTTGTGCAACCTATAACCAATTCCCAGAATGGAAGCTAGAGCTAGCTGTAGCCAGAAGTTTCTATGTACTTTCAACAGCAATAATGGAATTATATCTTTAAGACAATTTATGTATTTAGAATAGATGTGTCTATAGAGACCTACAATGGTTTTTTTTTCACAATGGCAAGCCTGAACAGTACTAGCTTTAACATTGATGGCAATAACATTGCTCACATTAACAGTGCTGACACGAGTTCATAACTTTTATCCCGACCAAAAAGTGCCCGACGAAAACTAGAAAAGTTTGCACTTCAATAAAATAAAAAGAAAACAAAACTTTATGAACCTATATGGGCATTTCCATCGTAACTCAGGCGACATGCGTACGAGTCGTAAATATCGTTTTCTCGGAAGTTTATGTTATTAATGTAAAAAAATTTCTTATGTACGTACATATGTATGCCTTAGAAGTAATGGTATGATATACCAAAACTGTCGTTCCTGTAACTAATTAAGAATAGCAGTGGTAAATATGGGCGTAACTCACGCGAGAAAAAAAGGAACTGTGTTTTGCCAAAACGTTGAGGTTGTAAAAATTCAGCGAACTTTACCATATAACCTGCTTTTGTTTTTCATTTTTAAATAATGGGTATTTCCGTTCAATCTCAAGAAAAAAACTATTTTTATAATGAACTGAAAAAATTGAAATTATTGAAAAATATGTCTAATTTGAAAAGTAAAGAATTTCTTCATTGTTTTAAATAAGAGAATCAGTGAAATATAGCAAAGTAAAAAAAGTAAAAAAAGTGTACAAGTTATTTATATTATATTTGTGTCGGCTTCAACATCCTGCGCCCTTGAAGACTTTGCTTCAACCTCCAATGGAAGCCGACATGGTTTTTGAATTGGACGCCTTAATGGTTCTGTGGTCTTGTTCTTATCAATTGCATTCCAATCTGACGTAGCTACTTTAAGTGCAACATTGCGAACAAGTCCATCACTGCCTGGATATACTTCTAACACTCGCGCAGATTTCCATAGCGTTGGTGGAGTGTTGTCTTCTCTTACGATGACCAAATCACCTGGCTTTAAATTTGGTTGCACCTTTCGCCATTTTGGCCTTTGCTGAAGCTCGTTGAGATAATCCTGCGACCATTCTTTCCAAAATATTTGTGTCATTTTTTGGCGTTGCGCAGCCATTTTCAGTCGATTGTCTGGCACGTCTTGCACATTTGCTCTAAATGGTTGTACTATAGGTTCACCGATTAGAAAATGCGCTGGTGTTAAAAATGATAAGTCTTCTGGATTATCGGATTGAGCGGATAGCGGTCGTGAATTCATGACGGCACTGGTTTGAATCAATATCGATCGGAAATCACTGCTCGTCAGCTTGAGTGGCCCAATAATTCTACGCAAGTGATATTTCATTGATTTCACAGCTGCCTTCCATAGCCCGCCTTGATGTGGAGCCGAGGAATTGATAAAACGCCATTCTGTGCCGTATTTTTGAAGCATCTGACTCATATCCAATGTCTTCCAAGTTCGCAGCATCTTTTGCAATTCTTTTTTTGCTTTCACGAAATTCTTTCCATTATCACTACAAAGCCTCGTGCATGCACCGCGAATGCCTGTAAAGTTGAGAAATTCCTGGACAAAATTTTCAGCCGAGAGCCCATCTACCAGCTCTAAGTGCACAGCTTTTGTTACTATACAGACAAACACAGCCACCCATTTCTTTTCCATAATGTTGCATCGACCTTCTCTAGCTTCAACACCAGAATGTCGGAACGCTCGACTCGGCTGCACTCGATCCGACGGTAGTGCACCCCTCATTTGCTGCATATTTTGTTGTCTTTTGCGCGTGTGTCGTATACATTGAAAGTTACTTAGCCGGATAGCTCGTCGAAGATTAGTGATTCAAAATTTCTGGCGAAGATATGCAATCATATCGTGCAATTCACCATGTAGTGTACGCTCATGCGCCTCACGAATCAGCAACTTCGCTAACAAACTCACGTCGGGCAATAGCACTGTGTATTTTTGATGTTTAGGAATCTACGCACGCTCTAATCGTCCATGTATGCGTAACACCTCTTTCTTATCTAGCCATGGATTGCAACGGTGAATTGAACTTTCTGTTTCAATTCCATTTTTTTTCCGGATCTTTGAGCACTGCTATCTCTTTTGCATAGTAAATACGTTGCTCTTCTCGAATCCAATATTCCTGTGCTGCTTCTTCTCATATTGGCGATGATTTGTTCTATCACCCCGATGACGCAAGTTGCTTATAAATCGGAATATCCATGCTGTCTTTCGAAACAACGCATATGCGTTTGATGCTCGTTCTAATAAATCAATATTTTGTATGAACACACTCATAATCGCTGGCGCCTTATGAGTTTGTCCAATCTTTTTGCCATTATTCCTGTTATCTGTTTTTGCTTCGTCGGTTATCGCTTGTTTCTGCCGATTAAATTGGCTGAGTGTCTGGCCAATAAGCTGCTGATCGTACTAACCACTCGGGTCCATGCCACCATAAGCTTGCATTTTGTAATGCCGCAGCTGTAAGGCCTCGACTGAGCAAGTCTGCAGGATTGCCAGCCGATGGAACATAGCGCCAATCAGCATCTGATGTCAATCGTCCAATGCGTTGCACACGATTGTTTACAAAAATTTTTAACGCCGCAACATATGATCTTTTGAATCGACTCGTGCATATAGCACTGCACCATATGCCATAAGCGATGCATCCGCGAAGCCATGCAATGATACTTTTCGTTAATTACTAATACCCATCTAGCGTGGCAACCGAATCTCCGTGACTAATGGCAACTGCTGTTGAAATTGCTGCCAAGCTCTAAAAATTTCATCTGGTACTAATGTATCCCAGCTAATATTCGCATTCCAAATCTTTTGCATCAAAATTTTGGCCACTATAACAACAGGGCCGATATATCCGTTTGAATCAAATATTTTCGCAATGCAACTAAGCACCTTTCGTTTTGTTGCTTCATGTCTCTGAAGCGGTACTGACGGTTGGAATTTGAAAGTTAATTCATCCGTTTTGGTAAACTAGCGAAGTCCTAGTACTGTAGTATCGTTAAATTCATTTAATTCTAAAACATCTTCAGTACTTAAACACTCTTTACTTGGAACCACATGCTCACGATTTGAACGCCATTTGTCGAGTATAAAACCGCAAGATCACAATAATGTATCCGTTTCGCTACACAATTGCCTCGCAGCAGAGTCATTTTGTTCTCCAGACAAGCAATCGTCTATATAAAAATCATATTCCACTGCCGCTGCGCCCATGGGAAATTGCGATCGTCCTTCTCTCGCACCTTGTATCATTGCACGCACTGCACAGTGTGGTGCTGAAGCCATACCAAATGTCACAACTGTGAGCCAGTATTCTAAAATCTCACTGTCAGCAGTAGGGCGCCAGAAAACTCTTTGCAGATGCCATTGATCTGGATTAATTCGTACTTGCAAGTACATTTTTTTAATGTCAGCCGTCACAGCAACTGGATGGCAACGAAATCTCATAATTAAACTCGCTAAATTATCTTGAAGTCCTTCACCAATTAGTTGCAAATCATTAAGACTTCTGCCTCGATCGGTTAGACACGACGCATCGTTAACAATTCGAAATTTTTTTAAAAACGGGGTGGTGTGGAATATGATAGCAGAACTCGCCAGGGGGGCGATCTGCTAATTGCATCTGATTTGCGCCTAATAGTTCTTCAATTGGCTTAAAGTATTTTTACCATATAATGGCTGGATAACCAAAAAAAAATTAGGTTGTTGTAATGGTTACGGGCAACCAAAAAACATTTGTGACGCATAAAATTCAACGGCGAATTTTAGCGCCACAACAAGCCACAACCAGCACGAGAGGTACGTGGTGAACATCGCCATCATTTAATATTTTTATATACATTTACATTTTTCATTTATCTATTTAAACATGCCCACATTGTTATACACTTTTTTTTTAAATTTACAAATACACTGAAGTACAAACAAGAATCCAACATCAAACCTGTATTAAGCCCTGTCTTTGTCTTACACTTTTAGATGAACATAGGTAGACCCAACCAAAATAGACGAGTTGCGCCGTAACGAGTAGAGACGAAAATGTTCGCTTTATTGCAACTCAATGTTGTTGCCCAAAATTAACAAACTTAATTTAACGAAGCTGAACGAAACAGCTTGTCCATACGTTTTGTTCCGTAAGAACCGAACAGCTAGCGTTTCAACTCGTCAGACGTTCGGCAAGTTACAATCGTCTCGTTTCGTCTATTTTGGTTGGGCCTTAAGGCATAAGCAAGCAGCGCAACAAGGAGAAAAACTCGGCAAGTGACAACAACAACGAGAGCTATGTACGGGAACTTGTTTACGCCAAAAATGCAAAACGGGAGCTTGTTGACCAAATCAACAGTCTCGAAGTTTCGACAACGGGAACTTGCTTACGCCAAAAAGCAGCTACAGATCAGGATTCAGTTCTTTGAATAAACTCGCGTGCAACGATTCTGTTGAAATAAACTTCAGTGCGATTCAGTTGGAATAAAAATTCAGTGCGATTCAGTTTGAATAAAAGTGTCAGTGCGATTCAGTTTGAATTAACTTCAGTGCGATTGAGCTTGATATATCAGAGCTTTGAATAACCTTCCGTGGAACGCGAGTCAGTGCTAAAGTAAGACAAAGTCCGAAAACAAAACAATTCAGTGGTGAAGACAGCAAGTGTGAGGAATTAGTCGTGAAAAATCTCCGAGCGATCTATCATACAAGAGACAAAGGAATACACGGCTCGAGCGTTCGAAGCGACAACAGACAAACAGCGAACGAGAAGCAATCTACCGAGCCATTAAGGAGAGTAAGTGGAAACATTAGCAGAGTCGGTGGCTTGTAGGCCCCTGCGAAATCCAACCAAGAACAGTGTCGGTGTCTTGTAGGCCCAACTGTTCAAAGGGCATCATCAGCAGAGTCGGTGGCTTGTAGGCCCACCTGCACACACAACAGTAGAGAAGTCGGTGGCTTGTAGGTCCACTCGCGAAAGCATCAACACATTCAGTGGCTTGTAGGCCCAACTGTTTTTATTTTTTTAGCAGAGTCCGTGGCTTGTATGCCCGCCTGCTCTAATAAAAGGTACATAGTCCGTGGCTTGTAAGCCCGCGTGCCTATTTTTGTTTCGAGCAACAGCGTCCGCGGCTTGTAGGCTCGCCTGTTGAACAGCAGCCGAAGCAGCACAGACCCTGGCCGAAACAGAGCTTCTTAAGGCGGGGCATGACATTCGCGGCAGAGAAAACAGACCTTGTTTTAAAAATTCATAACTCAGTCAAAAACAAACATTTTTCCAAATTTTTTTATATTATTGTACAGAATTGAACAAATTACAAGAAAAAAATTCAAAAAAATATATTTTTCACTCCAACATGGTTTTATAGAGCTCCAAACTGGCCGCAGAGAAAAAAACGGTGCCTCGTGGTTGCAGCGCTGGGAGTTGCAAAAATTCTCCGATCTGGAAAAAAAATGACTTTTTTAAATCTTAACAAAATTTGTTATCGTATGACACTAGCTTTTTTTTAAATTTTTTTTCAATTTTTGGTGATGTTGCAAATTTGAAAGTGTGTTTTTTCGAAAAAATATTGACTTTAAAAATTCATAAAAAATCGAAAAAAAATTTAAGACAAAAAAGCTCGTGTCATACGATAGCAAATCAAGTTTAAAAAAATTCGTCAAAAAATTAACCCGCTAGTGCCGCAACCGACATGGTTTCGAGATAAACTCGTTCAAAGTTTGTGAACAAAGAAAAAAAAGGTCACCTTCCTGCTTCGTACTGTATGCCTTCGTTATCTTGTGTTGTGCTGTTTCTTATAGTTTTTTGCAATCGTTTAGCAATTCGGGCTTCACCCTTCAAGTAGGTACGAAATAACAACCACCAAAAGTCAGGTAGCAAGTAAAACAAGTATATACCAGCTGCCGTACGCAGGTAGCGCAAAAATTTAAAATGCGCTCTCACTAATCCGGCTGTAACTTTTGAACCCGTAAGAATATTTCCATGAAATTTTCTTAGAATCTTAAGAATATTTACTAAAATACAAAATTATTACAAAAAAGTCGATTTCAAAAAACTGCCAATGTCATGTAACCCCTTAATTAAATAAATGATCGATAACTATATTGTCACTTTAATAATATCACCACAATAAACATTGCTAATTTTTAAATTTGAAGAATACATAGTTTTCTTGTTTCAACCCTGGAAACCCGCTGAGCGTACCTCAACAACATCAAAAGGACCAACCACAGATTCGTTACACATTTTGGTTGCAATAATAGTTATAAGCAACCAGTACGAAAAAGGGTTGATAAATAACATTTATCTGGAGATTTTTTCTAAAATCATAACGGTTATGTCCCTGAACTTCTTGCAGTAAACGTTTAAGTGCCCGGAAAAAGGGTTGATAAATAACATTTATCTGGAGATTTTTTCTAAAATCATAACGGTTATGTCCCTGAACTTCTTGCAGTAAACGTTTAAGTGCCCGGAGCAAGCACATTTTCTAGTCTAATTTAAAGATTCATTTTCATCTTAACCTCAATATTACCTTATTATCTTCACCTTGTTATTTAAGCTTGATGCGTATTATTCTCAAATGCATGTTAGAATAATACAATAACAGTTCCAAAATTTCTTTTACAAATTTAAAACATATGTTGTCTTCTCCTTGTAACTCAATTAGGCTGTTCACAGTTTGAGTACGCATGCCTGCTTAATTTACGATTTGTTATTTTTTTGCATGCAATCGCAAATACGCAAACAGGCGTAAATAAAAGTAGCCCTTGGACGGGTTTTTTGTGTCTCGTACATATATAACAGCGTTGCAAGATCATTGAATAGGGCAGACACATACTGAGCTGCTCACAGTTTCAAAAATAACAAATGCTATAAATACGCGTTGTTAATATACGTTTAAACTGTGAATAGCCTAAATGAAAAGACTCAATAGAATTACTTACTTACTTGCCAACAGAGTTCTAAGTTCAACAGCTTGTCGTATATTTTATTTTTAAATAAAACAATATTTTCTGAAATAAACTTCATCAAAATATTATTCTTCTCCTTTTTAGTAAAATATTTTCAATCAAATCTAACGAGTTGATAAGAAAAAAAAAAAAATTAAGTGCCACTACGTCTAGTAATTAACACCATTAATGCATCTTTAAATGGCTACAGTTACTAATTGGAATAAGTTTACCCTTTTGCTTTGGAAAAATTGGACTCTTAAATGGCACCGCAAGTGGGAACTTGCAATAGAACTGGTTTTACCGGCTATCTTCGCATCGTTGCTGGTAATAATGCGCACATTACTTACGCCCAAACCAAATGTCGCTGAAACAAAGTATCTGCCCGTAAATATCTCTAATTTAGATTTATATGTGTGAGTATATAAGAAATTCTAACCATCAATAAAACATTATTAGATATACTCATGGAAAATGAGGTCATCAAAAGCCTGAGATTTAGAAGAACTTAACAATGTTGTAGAATAAAGTAGGTGGTTTCATAAAGTAGGCGTTTCAAGTGAATTTTTCTAAAGATTTGTATAAATATGGGCTGCAGACAAATCCAAATTCAAATTAATTTTTTTTTTTACAGGATTCTTTTAACCTGCATTCTAAGTTTTGTAATCTAACAATAAGTTAAGATCTTTAACTATAGTGTTTTAAAGGTGAATTTCCGGCTAATGTTTTATGGCTCAATTTGTGAATTTTATAACGACTTACACGAAATACATATTCGGAGTATTTTATGACTCATTTATGAGCCTGAGCGCTTTTCCTAAATCCTGTAAATACACACTTTTTTGAGTCTTTATTTTTGTTATTTATCATAAAAGAGTCATAAAAGAGACTGAAATATGTGTATTTTAAGAGTCAAAACTATGTGTGTTTTCAGAGTCTTGAGTTATATTTAAGAGTCTTTTCTGACTCATAAATAACAAAAATTATGATTCTTTTGTGACCCACATAAAACAAATATTAGGATTACTTTTATGTATTTTGAATTATGAGTATATTTCCCTTCTTGCCAGGGCACATAGATCTAAGTCCTAAATCTTACTCCCATTGTAGTCCGAAGTGTGTGCATTTTATGAACTCCTTCGAAATGTTTATAAAAAAAAAGAGTTTAACTTTGACATTGGCTCATTATGAATGTATTATAAGTATTATTAATAATTTGGAGATTATTAACTGTAAAAGTTACCGTTGCTTTATCTATAATTTTTATTTACATTATTATTTAATAAGGTTTGCTTCTGTGCCGTATAATTAAATAACAATATTCTTCAAAAATTGTATAAAAAGATTTGGTCACCGAAAAAGTAGCTCTGAATTATATTGATGTGCACTTCTTAATTCCTCAAAATTATGACTCAAAAAAAAAAAAATTTAAATCATTATGATTTTAGAAGCGCTCATAATATTATTATTATGGTCTTCAGAGACTCTTCTGACTCATAATTATGTGCGCTCATTCGCACCTTCATAAGCACCATTTTTGTTTAATTTGGCAACTCGCATCATTAACACTCTCATCTGCTTATTTATGCCGAAAATAAGATATTTATAATGATAAGATAATTCAGATCTACTCCAGTCTGATATGAAATCCTTTGAAGTTTATGAAATATGAAACCTTTTCGCGAAATAGGAATATTTTTCCCCGGCTTACCCCGGAATACCCAGCTTAACTCGGGAGTTGATATAAATAGTTTTCGATTTCATTCCTCAGTTTAAAAAGAACTTTTCACAAACTTTTGAATGAATTTTGTGTGCATCTTTCAAACCGGTAACTTCGGCGAAATGAACAAACTGTAGCTTCAACATCTGAAAATTATGAGAAAAAGTTGGGGAAATCGTGATTTGTGGGTGCGTGCCGACGATCGCTTGCTGCACAAATATATTTTCAAGTTTTATATTGTATTCGATAGTTTGCACATTTTTGAAAAATATCAGACCAAAACCGAATTCTTGGCAATTCGCGAGGAAACTGGACAAAATTTAAATAAGCATTGAAAATAGAAATTGAAATGTCAAAACAATGCCAACTTACGATGCAACTGACTTGTGTTGATGTGTTGATGCGTACTCAAATACCATAGAATTCGGCATCAGCTGTCCTGATTTGCAAAAAAAAGGAAAGTGGTATATAAATACACATAAAGAAGAAAATAAGATATTTATCACCCTTCGCGCTTTGCTACGCCTTACTGTATTTTGTAAGCAAAATACATGGCGCCAAAAGATTTACCGTACCGTACCCGAAAACCACTTATAAAAATCATACTTATCGGATGAGTTGTTTTGCATTTTTTGCGGTATTTGTACAACAGCGGCCTCTGGTTTTCGAAATAGAATAAAAAAATAACGCCAAAGCAATTTCCATACTCTATAATCAAATCCTATATATCCGATATACAAATTTTTATCGAAATTGTATGAGCGGTTTTTGAATGTTTTACGATTTCTTAAGTGATTTGTACTACAGCACCATTTGGTGTTTAAGATAGCGCAGAAATAAAAGTCCAAGATACCCACCGTATCCGAAAACTCTTATGTAACAATATTCACGCAAATCGGATGTACAGCTACGAGTTTTTCGACATTTTTAAAATATTTGTACTGCAGTGCCCTCTGATGTTCAATATAGAACAAAATAGATATTTCAAAAAAACTACCGTACCCGAAAACCCATAAATAGATAAGTCATAAAAACTACAGTACCCGAAAACCCCTAAATACAAATTCTTATGTAAATCGTATGAATAATTTCGGAGATAAACTATAATAACAAAATTCGTGAAACACGATCACAGCGCCACCTACTGGGGTCCAATTGCGAATCTGAACCATCCAGGGATCCACTTAAACACACAAAAAATTTCATCAAAATCGGTGCAGCTGTGTGGGAACAGTTTAATAACATGCACACGTACAAATTGTACAACAGCGCCCTCTAGTTTTCGAAACAGAGCAAAAGAGATCACGCCAAAACAGTTGCCCTACACGTAAATCTTTTAGTAAAATTTTTCATCCAAATCGGATGAGCGGCTTTCTACTTTTTCACGATTTCTTAAGAAATTTGTACTTCAGCGCCCTCTGGTGTTCAAGATAGAACAGAGTAGATGAGTCATAAAAACTCACCGTATCCGAAAACCTCTATATACAAATTTTCATGTAAATCGGTTGAACGGTTTTTAGAGATAAGCTATAAAAACAAAATGCAGCGCCACCTACCGGGTCCAATTGTGAATCTGAACCATCCAGGGATCCACTTAAACACACACAAAAAATTTCATCAAAATCGGCGCAGCTGTGGGGGAACAGTTTAATAACATACACACGTACAAATTGTATAACAGCGCCCTCTAGTTTCGAGAAAGAGCAAAAAAGATAGCACCAAAACCCTTGCCGTACTCGAAAATCGCTATTTACAAATTTTCATCCAAATCGGATGAAGCAGATTTGGAGTTTTTCACGATTTCCTAAGGTTTGTACTAAAGCGCCCCCTGGTGGTCACGATAGCACAAAAAAGTTAAGTCCAAAACACTCACCGTATCAGAAACCCCCTATTTTACAATTTGCATGCAACCCGGATGCACGGTTTAGGGTTTTTCGAGGTTTTACAAAATATTTGAACTACACCGCCCCCTGGTGTTCGAGATAGAACAGAGTAGATAAGCCAAAAAACTTAGCGTGTTCGAGAACCTCTACATACAAATCTTAATGCAAATCGGATGAACGGTTTTGGACTTTTTTGACGTTTTTTCAAATATTTGTACTGCGGCGCCCTCTGGTGTTCAAGATAGACCAAAGTATATAAGCGATAAAAACTCACCGTTTCCGAAAACCTCTATATACCAACTTTCATGCAAATCGGATAAACGGCTTAGGAGTTTTTCGACGTTTTTTAAAATATTTGAAATACAGCGCCCTCTGATGTTCAAGATAGCACAAAAAAGTTAAGTCCAAAACACTCACCGTATCAGAAAACCCCTAGATTCCAATTTTCGAGGTTTTTCAAAATATTTTTACTACAGCACCCTCTGGTGTTCGAGATAGAAAAGAGTAGAGAAGTCATAAAAACTTAGCGTATCCGAAAACCTTTATACACAAATTTTCATGCAAATCGGATGAACGGTTTCGGAGATAAGCTAAAAAGAGGCAGCGCCCTCTACCGGGTCCAATTTTTTTACTGGATAAAAAGTAGCCTATGTTATGACCGGAGATATAAGGAACCTAGATGCCATGTTTCATTTAAATCCATCCAGTGGTTTTCGCGTGATGCTTTAACAGACAGCCAGGCAGAAGAAAAAAAGAATTTCAAAAAAATATTTCATGTAAAGATTTTTTTTTACAATTTTATATATATATATAGATTTAATATATATATTTAAAAATTTAAGGCTTAGCCACATTTCAATTTTTAAAAGAACCCGCTGTTTATTTCTTGCTGGGCTTAGCCATTTAATTTAGCCATTTAAACTTTCCAACAAAACTTCTCGGAACATGTTTTATAATAAGCCTGTACACTATAAATTTGCTTAAAAACTTACTTTCAGCCATTCTTAATTTTTATTAAAAAGCACGAAGTTATTTTATTGGCTTCTTTAAATCGCTTATTAAAGTGTCGAAGAAAGTGTTTTCGAATAACTTCGATCACTGCTTCGATTTCTTTACTTGTAAGCACCGAGTTTTTTGACTCAATAAAACTTGTTAAAAAATTTACATTTCGATCGCATTTAATAAGTTCCGCACTTAATTCCTTAAATGACACAGAAAATTAACTCATTTTTGAACTATTTCTACAAATTTCGGTATTGTTATTTTGTTAAAAAAAAAAAAATTAATCATATGTTTTTGTTTTTTTTTTAATTCCTTTATACACTACTTTCTAATTGCTGGCACTTTGGTACTAATTAAAATAATCAAACCCTAAAAGTATGCACCATTTTTTTGTTTGCATATAACATTACAATAACACTGTGGAACAAATTCAGGTTAGCAAATATTAGGTCGATTCTGAGAGTGAGGGGTGAAAATAGAGGTTAAATTAGAACCCGTATCGCGGCGTTTGTTTATGTAAGTTCGAATTTTTTTTTAATCGACCTTCGAACTTTGCAGTCAAATGCCGATTTTCAGCATATTGCTTATATGGTTTTTTGGCTATAACTCGTGGACTAATTGATATTTTTTCAATCTGTAAAAGCCAAATTATTTCTAGAGACCTATGCACCAATTACAATTTTTTAAAAAATTGATTTAGAAAACTTTTGTGGTGCTTATGAAGCAAAATGTTGGAAAAATTATTTTTTTTCATGCTTTTTGGATATATTTTCCACAAAACTAAGTCTTTTTTGCTTTCAGTTTGATCTATAATATGTTTCTCAGTTTCTTCAATAAATTTCATTTGAAAAGAAAATGGTATTAGTCGATAATTTGCTTTAAAAATCCCAAAGCCATTAAATAAATAGTGATTTAGGCAGAACTAATTAAAAAGGGAAGTTCCAAGAATTAGGAATTAGTAAAACAACTTTTTTGTTTTCAACCACCGCAAAGGTAGCGATTTTTTTTTATTGCGTACAAGCGAACTAATTCCAAAAATAAAGATTCAGTTAAAACTCGAAACTCAGCTGAAGCTGATGTCTTTTGATTTTCGCTCGGTCATGATAAAATTCGCTATTAATTTTTTTGGAACTTATTTCATTTTGTGAGTGATTTAAGTTAAGTGCATCGGTTTCATAAAAATAAGTTCGCGCTCCCGATGACAAAAAAACAATTTCCCTTGTTCAGCATCATCGCAGAAGGTGAGGACTGCATACAAACGATCACCGAAAAAGAAGAGCAAGAGAAAGCGCGAATTAAGCTTACAACATTAATTGAACGACACTTAAGAGAACTGATACCAACAGAAAGAGACACCTACGTGATAAACATTGCAAGAGAAGCGGCGGATTTTTTAAAGCACAACAAAGACATTATTATCGTGGAAGCGGATAAAGGAGGAAAAACAGTAGCGATTTATAAAAAAGATTACGAAGAAAAGATGCGAGCAATATTAAGGGACGGGTGGACGTACAAAACAATTCGAAGAGACCCGACTTTAACACTACAACAAAAAAACAACAACTTCGTCGCAACGCTTTTCAAGCGAGAAATAATAAGCAAGCAAGAGAAACTTAAAATGACCACACACACTGCAACAATTCCGAAGATTTACGGACTGCCAAAAATCCATAAAACCAATGCACCGCTGCGGCCGATTTGCTCGTCAGTTAATTCTCCTTCTCACGCGCTCTCAAAATACATGGTCAATATTTTAAAACACTTGACAGCGGACTCAGAGTACAACGTAAAAGAAGCCATGGAATTTAAAAACAAAATCAACAACACTTTCATTTGCGAAGACGAACAGCTGGTTTCATTTGATGTGGTGTCGCTCTTTCCCAGCATTCCGGTGGAGTTGGCGATAAAAACAATTGAGCAACAGTGGGACAAATTAGAACAACATACAACAATCCCAAAAAAGTTATTTATGGAAATTCTTCGTTTTTGCATAAAAGAAAATAACTATTTTGCATACGATAGCAAAATTTATTTCCAGTTAAAAGGTATGCCTATGGGATCGCCAATATCACCAATAATTGCTGATATTGTGATGGAGGCTGTTTTGAAAGGCTTTATGGACACAGTGGGTCAAAAACCTAGACTTCTTTCTAAATATGTAGACGACATATTCGCAATAGTCAAGACAAGCGAGATAGATAACACGCTAAACGCATTAAACAAGTGCAATTTCCACATAAAGTTTACGGAAGAGGAGGAACAAGATGGTAAATTACCATACTTAGATGCTCTGGTCATCAGGAGCAACAACATTATCAAGATAGATTGGTATCAAAAACCCACGGCGTCGGGAAGATTGATTAATTTTCACTCGAAACACCCCAATAAAATTATTTTTAACACGGCCAAGAACTTCATTCGCAGGGTCTATAATATCAGCGACGCAATGTTCCACGAAAACAACACAAAACGGATAATACAAATATTACTGTGCAACAATTTTCCACAACACACTATAACACGCTTGATTAGACTATACAACAACAACACTCACTCTGATATCCAACACGTTTCAGAACCCAAAATTTACAAGGGAATTACGTACGTACCTGGCATTACGGAAAAATTTTAAAAATCAGACATTTACAACAACAATAACTACGTACTAGCACCAAAATCGACCAACACTTTAAAAAGCCTCCACAGCAAAACAAAAAGCGCAACTGACGACATGGACAAATGCAATTTAATTTACAAAATACAATGTAACGGTGACGAGTCCAACATATGCAAGAAAGTATATGTTGGCACGACAAAATCTAAATTAAAAACAAGACTATCAGCACACAAATCGGACCTAAAATCACATCATGAACAAAAAACAGCACTTGCAGCCCACTGTCTCCAGAGCGGTCACTCTCCCGACTTTGAAAACACCGAAATATTGCAACAGGAGAAAAATTATAACAGAAGGTACACGATAGAGATGCTGCATATCATCAACACACCCACAGATATACGCCTAAACTACAAAACCGACACTGACAATTGTGCTCATATTTACAAATATTTAATAAAACACAAAAACAGTCGCCGATGACGGACGCGAAAACTCTCGATCGCTATGTTTAGTTTTAAACAATAAATTCTTTTTAAATTATTTTAATATTTAAAAACTGTGTGGTGCTTTTGTTTTCATGTTTTAATTGTTGTATTAATTGGTAAAAATTTTTGTTTATTAAATTTGTAAATTAAAATTAATACGTTATTTTCCCTAGCCTGATGATGACTCTCAGCGAGAGTCGAAATATCGACAAATAAAAAACAATAAAAGATAATCAAGTCTTTTATTTACGGCCAAAGCCCAAAAACCAATTAATTTATATATTTTAAGGCCGATTAACTATATAACGAAGTATTGATCTTCAAACAGATATCAGTACTACAACCGCCGCTGCTACATCCATGGATTTCTTCTCAGAATACGACCCTGGTGAAGGTACATCCTATGAAACATCCAAGGACCCAGCCCTAGTCACACAAAACCAATTAGATGGAATTGTTGCAAATTTGTGGTTGACTCAGATAAAATCAGAACTAATGGCTTCATTTTTGAGAGGAAATAATTTGCTGGCGAAAGGTACCAAAGTAACAGCATATCGAAAACGCCAAAAAGAGTTAGAAAAGTTCTTCAATGTGAATGATGCAAAAAATTTCGCTTATTGCAACGATATTGCAAAGTTAATGGAGACGATAGGGTTAACCTGTAAAAAAGATGATTGGCGTTTATTCATCAATAGTTCACTAATCAGCTTAAAAGTTGTGCTTTTGCACAAGACAAATAGAATGCCTTCTGTTCCGATTGCGTATAGCACTGACACTAGTGAAAATTTCGTTAATTTGAAACACCTTCTGGAAGTAGTCAAATATAACGAACACCAGTGGCGCATTTGCTGCGACCTCAAAATAGTTTCACTGATTACAGGCTTAACAGCATCTGGCCGTCCAAAATATCCGTGTTTTTTGTGAGATTGGGATTCACGATACGGAGAAGGTATTAAAGGAAGAAACCAGTACAAACAGCATAACTGGAATAGTCGCATTGGACGGAAATGGCCTAAAGACAGTAGGCTACACGAAAGTCTTGTTCCTGAAATGAAAATTTTGTTGCCGTTGCTCCACATTAAACTTGGCATTGCTAAAAATTTTTTGAAATGTACCGCAAAAAGACCAGCAGTATTCAACCGCTTAAAAGACATTTTCCCAAGACTAAGTAACGCCAAAATTCAGGAAGGGGTTGTTAATGGTCCCAACATACGGAAACTAATGAGTCGTCAAGATGTTGACCAAGTTCTGACAGACCGAGAATTAAATGCATGACTCGCATTGAAAGCAGTCATTAAAGGACTTTTGGGTAAAGATCGCAAAGACAACTACAGGCAATCTGTTGCAAACATGTTGGCAGCTTTCGATGAAATTGGAGTTAATATGTCGTACAAAATTCATCTCTTGCATCAGCATCTTGATCAACTCGCTCAACAGTTGCCAACTGAATTTGATGAGCAAGACGAACGTTATCACCAAACTGCGCTTCCATTTGAAATAAGGAAACTATAGAGTGTGCATATTTTGAATTCCTAGATTTTTCTAATATCTTTGCCAGAGTGCAGAATTTAAACATGTTAACGATTGAAAACTATTTTCGTTTCAGGTACAGAGGAAAGAAATCTCCAGATGCAATACTCGCTGAAATTTGTTGGTGATATAAAAACACCTTTGAAGAAGAGGAAGATGAGGAGAAAGAGGAAGAAGGGGAAGACAAAGATGAAATTCCAGAATATCTGTTGGACGAAATTATCCACCTTTCTGATGATGATGACGATGACCAAGATATTAGAGAGAGCAGTGATGTTGATCCACAGCCACCTGCTAAACGGCAGCTGGCCAAATCATTAATTTAATTTATTTAATTTCTTAAATTTAAAACTTTTAATAACTAACATTTCAACTTTATATTTTTTTCCATATTTTTATGATTTCTTTTTTAATGTTTCTTTAAAACCAAGATTGAACAAAATTGGTACATAAAAAATGAGAAGTAAATTAATGTTAAGCTAGAAAACGCAAGATTTGTATTATGATTGTTTTCTTTTCAAATGAAATTTATTGAAGAAACTGAGAAGCATATTATAGATCAAACAGAAAGCAAAAAAGACTTACTTTTGTGGAAAATATTTTCAAAAAGAATGAAAAAAAAAACTTTTCCAACATTTTGCTTCATAAGCACCACAAAAATTTTCTATATCAATTTTTTAAAAATTTTGATTGTTGCATAGGTCTCTAGCAATAATTTGGTTTTTACAGATTGAAAAAATATCAATTAGTCGACGAGTTATAGCCAAAAAAAACCATATAAACAATATGCGGAAAATCGGCATTTGACTGCAAAGTTCGAAGCTCCATTAAAAAAAAAATTCGAACTAACATTAACAAACGCCGCGATACGGGTCTTCTAATATAACCTCTATTTTCACCCCTCACTCTCAGAATCGACCTAACTTTTGCTAACCTGAATTTGTTCCACAGTGTAATCAAACCCTAAAAGTATGCACCATTTTTTGTTTGCATATAACATTACTATAACATTATTTGCGGTATAACAAGAAACTGAAAACTATTTTTGGAGTCATAATTATTAAGGCCTTCATAATTAAGGTCCTTTTTACACTCATAATAATGAGTGCTCAAAAATCTTTCATACATGAAACTCTTTGCTGACTTAAAATTATGAGCGCTTAAAATATCTTCATAAATAGCACCCTTTTCTGATTAACGTCCGAAATTGCTTACTTTTTGGGCTCATAAATGTCATATAAGCCTTTATGTCAAGATTCATAGGTAGAGTTTAGATTAGATAGAGATGTCACAATATAGATAGACACGAAAAAAAAAAATTTTATTTTTATTTTGATTTTTATTAATATAGAAATTCACTCGGAGTTGAAAATCTACTGAAACCTCCTCGAGCTAAATTTCTCTACTCACCAAATACATCAGCAATTTTTGACCGCATCATCGAAGCTGCTTCCAGTTCGCTGTCTATTCAGGAATATCAGGGCTATGCTAATGCCGAAGACTTAGAATATG
Source organism: Coremacera marginata (assembly GCA_914767935.1). Classification (NCBI taxonomy): domain Eukaryota; kingdom Metazoa; phylum Arthropoda; class Insecta; order Diptera; family Sciomyzidae; genus Coremacera; species Coremacera marginata. The sequence goes on from OU612045.1 coordinate 168,402,672, forward strand.
CTCTCAAAACAGACAACTACTTAGTAGGTGTTCAGTTTAACAATGTCGAAGATTATCCTAAAAAACTGTCTTACGCCCTACGATTTCCTTCCGCACTGCGAACAGCGAATATCCCAGAAACTTGGTTGACAACGAGATTATTCCCAGAGATTATCACAAGCTGCCCACGTAACCATGATCAAAATGATGGTGGTATACCAGTGGGTTACATACGTGAGGGTTTTATTCCCATACAACATGCAATCTCAATGGCATACATAAAACTGGCCAGTAATCAAGAATCCATGCCCATAATTGAAATGCAACGCTACCCATATCCACCATACATTTATGATGTGTTGATGGATATCTTGTCGAGATTTATGGGTCCATTAATATTAATGAGTTTTCTATATTCCTGTATTGTCATTACAAAGGTTAGTTTTATCCAGCCTATAAAATATTTTAACGATATTCTAACGGTTAGTTTTGAAGAACATATCTTCGGAAAAAGACAGGCAGTTGAAGGAAGTCATGAAAATGATGGGCTTGCAGAGCTGGATACACTGGACAGCATGGTTTATTCAGTCATTCTTTATGCTTGGAATTTCGTCATTGCTGATAATGATCATCGTGAGGGTAAGCAAAATTTTGGCTATTTGTGGTTGTAGCATTTTAAAGTTTTAATTTCCTCTTTCGGATTTAGATAAAATGGTCCAAAGATATGGCCGTGTTCACCTATGCCGATTGTACATGTTTGTTTTTCTTTTTGGTGGTCTATAGCGTCACCATTATCTGCTTCTGCTTCATGGTAGCTTGCTTTTTTAGCAAAGCTAGCACAGCTGCCGCAGTGACCGGTCTGATAGCGGTCTGCACATTCTTACCATTCGATATGATGGTCCCATTTTATGATAACTTGAGTCTAGCGCAAAAATTAGGTTGGTGCCTTTTATTTAACACTGCCATGCCTCTTGGTCTTAAAGTTATGATCGAGTATGAGAGAACTAGAGAGGGTTTGCATTGGTTCAACATGTTTACCCCGGTCTCAGTGGACGACAGTTTGACGTTGGGAGCTATAATATTGGTGATGTTAGCCTCTTGTGTGCCTTTTTTGTTAATCTGCCTCTATATTGAGCAAATAAATCCCGGTGAATTTGGTGTGGCCCGGAAATGGAACTTTCCTTTTACGGCACAGTTTTGGCGCTGCAACACAAAATACAAAGGCGTTGAGGATACACCTAATGTAGAAGTTCAACCTCATAAACACGATGCTTTTGAAGTAGAACCCACAGGAAAACGGGTGTGCGTGCAAGTAAAGAGTTTAGAAAAGAAATTCGATGACAAGATAGCGGTGAAGGGTATATCATTAAATATGTATGAAGATGAGATAACTGTGCTGTTAGGTCATAATGGTGCTGGTAAAACTACAACCCTTTCCATGCTGGCAGGCATGTTTCCACCAACGTCTGGTACAGCTATAATTGAAGGTAGCGATATACGTACCAATTTAGAGGCCGCTCGCATGTCCTTGGGCTTTTGTCCGGAGCACAACGTCCTCTTTGATGATTTAAGTGTGTCCAATCATATTACGTTCTTCAGTTGTGTTAAGGGTCTCAAGGGTGAAGCTCTTCAGAAGGAGGTTGACACGTATCTAAAGATGATTAAGCTTGAGCATAAGGCAAATGTTGCTGCCTCAAAACTTTCGGGTGGCATGAAGCGTAAGCTGTCGTTATGTTGTGCTCTATGTGGGAATACCAAGGTTGTACTTTGCGATGAGCCCAGCTCTGGTATGGATCCCTCGTCAAGAAGGCAACTTTGGGATCTATTCCAATCGAAAAAGATAGGACGTACGGTTCTGATAACAACCCATTACATGGACGAGGCTGATGTACTGGGCGATCGTATTGCCATTATGTTCAAAGGCGAGTTAAAATGTCATGGATCATCGTTTTTTCTAAAGAAGAAATATGGTGCCGGCTATAATTTGGTAAGAATATTATATTATGTTGATATAAGAATATTGATAAAGAAAAACAACTTTATATTAAACAAAACAAAGCTCAAATCGACCGTCTTGCTTCAAAATCCAGCAGCCTCTGGTTCTGACTCGTCTTGTGAGTTAAGAAACACGCAAGAAAGCAAAAAAACCTTCTCTGAAGCTAATGCCAAAGCTGAATTCGTTCACTCTCTAGTTAGAGCTTTCACCTCGGTTCTCCTTTTCAGTGTTGGTACTCCGTTCAAAACTTAACAGTACCTTTTATAATAACGATTGCCAGCAAGTAGCTCCAATTCCAAGTCAGAATGGGCGGTGGCTAGATTAAATTCTTACTAACTCCTACGACAAAGTACAGGTAAAGCCGAGCACATATTTTCTAATATCCTTCACCACACTGCCTTTACTATAGAGTTACTCGCTCCCCCCCATATTACTTTTACACAATCCTTTAATAATTTTGTTGTGTACGATTACCTCAATGCCAATTAAAATAATATAATAGATGACTTAAACCGTTTGAATTGGACCCACCTATCAGCCTTAGGATTGGAAGAGGCTGTTTCGTTTTTTTATCAGAGCTATTTTCGATACTCATGTTCCAAAAATAAAGAAAAAAAACACAAATTATCGTAATCGTGGCTGAATGCAAATCGAAGACAGTTGAGAAATCAGAGAAATAAACTTTACAGATTCATTAAAAACGTGATTTCTGTAAGTGACAAGGTAAAGACAAGACATAAAGAACTGTCTAAACAGTTCTCTATTAAGTCTGAAGAATCTTATAAACTTTACACCAATTAGAAAAATACTTTGTTCATGCTTTACATTCGATGTCATAGCTGGTGAAATCGATATCAAATATATCTCCAGCAGGATTGTTCTTAATGAACCCATAAGGAGAGCTAGGCATAAAAGATTTTTGAGTAAATCTCAGCACCATAGTATGTATGCATACAACGAACCCTTAAGGGGGTCTTCTCATTGAGCAACTTTTTTTTTTCGACTTCGCATTTATTTATAGCTTGGGTAGTTGTGAATATGCCCCTAAAAGGATTTTTAGAAATTCGAAATACTTTAGAAGATACAGCCTTTTTTGTGAAGCAAGGTCTTCGTCAAAATGAGCTATTTTTTTTCGACTCATTTTCGAACGAAGCGGCATAAAGTAACCACCGAATTCCGTTGAAAATGTTTATTGTTAGGTAAAAACGTGTTTGCACACATATTCATACAAACATACGAATACACATTTCTGCTTATTTTAGGGGTTGAAGCATTTTTTGAGCCCAGGTGTTCAACTGAAAGCATCATTTAGTTCAGTTTGTATCGAGTTGAGCAACAGACGCGTGCGCTTCAGTGAACGGAAAAGTAAATTTTTCATAAATTTATTGTGATTTTTGTAAAATGGATCGGAAAAGTAATAAAAAAAAAAAAAACGCCCAAGTGAGCGTCAGAATCGTGCTAAAAAACGCGGGTTTAGTGGAAATCAGCATCTTAGACCAGAGGATTCTGAATATACCAGTACATCGGCCAAGAAATTCAAGAATAACGAAGACGACGAAGTATCAATCAAAAACAATTTGAAGTATTGCATTCTCGAGTTCTGTTCTGTGTTTACCACGTTGTCAGCGTTGGTAATTTGTGCCTCATGCAATCAAAAAATTGAGTTCTCAGAAGCCTCACCAAATGGAGTTGGATTTAAAATCGCTTTGAACTGCGCCTGCCCACGCACAACATATATTCCTTCGTCACCTATGATCGGAAAATCATATGAAATTAATCGACGCTTGGTTGTTGCCATGCGGCTTTTAGGGATTGGGCCAAAAGGTATAACCATGTTTTGTGGCCTCATGGACCTCGGACAAAGTTTGTCCAACAATCTGTACTATACTATCCTACAAAATTTGTACGTTGCTGGAAAAGCCATGTACGAACATGTCATTTCAAAAGCTATTGGAGAAGAAAAAAAGGCTATGATCGAAGCGAATCCAGAGTGCGATCCCACTTTATTTACTGTGTCGGGGGATGGGACTTGGAAGAAGCGTGGCTTTGCTTCCCTTTATGGTGTCACAACTTTGATTGCCAAGCATACCAAAAAAATTGTTGACACTGTCGTAAAATCTCGTCTGTGTAACAGCTGCAAATATTGGGAAGCCAAGAAGGAAGAAGAGCCAGAGGCTTACCAAATTTGGCTTGATACTCATGACGAAGAATGCACCATAAACCATGAAGGAAGCTCTGGGAAAATGGAGGTGGACGCTGTAATAGAGATGTTCTCCAGGTCGTAATTAATTAATATCCGAGTTGACCACATATTATGGCCTTGCGATCCGCCGTCATCCTGACTCCGTGGAGGATATGAAAAAGGAAATTTGGGCCACTTTTTACAATAAGTGCTCCACCGATGATAAACCGCAACACCAAAATTGCCCCACCGGTGCGTCAAGCTGGTGCGCATGGCAGAAAGCAGCTGCTGAAGGTACGTTAGATAGCTTTCACCACACGTATGCACCTCTCGACAAGAAGGTGATGGAGGTAATAAAACCAGCTTACGAAGCGCTGTCGGCAGTTAATTTGCTTGAAAGATGTTCTTTGGTCACTTTCGCCCGAACACATCAACTCAGGCGCACGCACCATCGAAGTGGCCAATTTCATTGCAACGTGCCTCTTCAACGACGGTTTTATACTCATACTTAAAATTATGGGTTTGATGGGTATTGCGATTGGCAAAAACGCATACGAATACGCAGATTGAACCGATCAGAGACTCGAGCTGCGGCATCATCAAAAGCTGGCAGAACGGCTCGCAGAGCAGAGAGGGCAGCAGAAAGCAGTTTCTACGAAAAAGAGAAGGTGGCCTGTATGGAGCTGGCATCGCCGACTAATATTTGTTAGTAAAAATTGTCAGCTCTTTAAAACTGCATTTAAACATTTTTGATTTATTTTTTTTTTCCCCAAAAAAATTACTTCAAACTTTAAACGCGTTTATCTCCAACCCACTTTTTTCGAACTGGCGGCCATGATATCTCCAGTTCAACTGAACCGATTTTCATGAAACAAAGTGGAATCGACGCAGAATTGTCACCATTCTCGGGTGAACCTCGACCATAATTTTAAAAAATTTTTTACTATTTTTTTTTTACACTAAACTAAAAAAAAAAAACCCGAAATTGAAATTTTTTTTTTGAATGGCCGCCATTTTGTCAAAAAAAATCACAAAATTAAGCTTGAGGTTCACCCGAGAATTACATCTATACTGATTATAACCCCGTTTTTTTTTTTCATTTCAGACGCTCCGGAGACCCGGAATCGTGGCCGCCGTGACGACACCTTTTTTTTCACCACCAACTTTGAAGTCTCATTACTTTTTGAACAGCCCACGTATCGAGGCAAAAAAATTTTTTTATTTACTTTGAACCTTTTGTTGTAATACAATAAATAAAAAAAGTTTTCAATTATTCTTTGCGTTTTCAAATCAGAATTTTTTTAAAAAGGGTCCAAAAAACGGGTTTTGAATGAGAAGACCGCCTTAAATAATTGTTGTAGAATATTCAACAGCATAAACAAACACTACTCACCATCACTGTCAAAATCCGTGTTCAGGCGCTCCCTTTCTAGACACCTTTTCCCCACCCTAATTTTTCCTCTTATTACTCATCATTCATGTTAAAACGAACCTTTTCCAATGCCCCTATTTCTTGAAAATACCCTCTTATCACTGCTCCCTCTCTCACGTCCGCTTTCTACATTATATAGGTTTACTAGCAGGACCCAGTGATCCGCGGCTTCGCCACGGACGTTTTCTCTTATCAATAAAGACGCTAACCAGTGCTGCCGAAATCCCTACATTATTAGAACCTGTACTTCTCTTATATCATCCATACCACCGAAATTTGATTCTTACTTCTATTATTAAGCCTCATCGGTCCCTCATATCAATTTGATACAATTTTTGTCTTTCAAGTTGAATAAAAAAAAAACTGCCCGATGGAAAGAACCGGTTTTTGGGAAAATAGCATGATTTTGCATGATGGTTATTGCAGTTATTTTTTGGGTTAGGATCGTTTTATTTAATTTTTTTGTTTTCAGTATGTTCTTGAACACAAACGAGTGAAGATTGAATTGAATTTGTTTGAAGTGATTTTATTGAATTTTGAAGTGATTTTTATATGCCGCATACTTTCATTGCGTTATACATACATTCAATTGATTTAAAAAAAAATGCGAAAAAATCTACGTGAAAACCGTCAATGAGACGAATATGATATGGATTCCGAATCTGGAAGTGAAGCAGAAGAATCTCCAGTAGATAGTGACGATAATTTCACAATGGAGAAAGAATGCGTTGCAGAAATGAGTGAGCATTCTGATGAGTACGATGTTGAGCCACTGGAACAAAATGTGGCAGAAGAAATTGTCAGAAATGCAACAGCAAAATATTTGTCAAAAAATAAAAAAATTCAATATTCAACGGAGCCATTTGAAAATAACCGAAGAAATTCATATAGGCGCGCGGATAATATTGTTTCAGGTAAAAAACCTACCCTACTTGTTTTGTGCTTCATATTCAGTGTTTGTTTCTTTTTGTTGTTGTTGTAGGACCAAAACTAGTTGCAGCTACTCATGTGGTAGATGTTTTGTCTGCATTTTATTTGTTTCTGCGGCCGATAGAAAATACTATTTTGAATATGACGAATTTATATGGTTTGCGGAAATACAAAGAAGAATGGGAACAAATAATATGGATACTCTACATGCGTACTTCGGATTGCTACTGCTTGCTGGTGTGTATCGTTCGTATGGTGAATGTGTTACACAACTCTGGAATGGGAAAACCGGTCGACCAATATTTCGAGACACAATGTCACTGAACATGTTCAAAAAACTTCATGGATGTATCAGACTTGACGATAAAGAAGAACGTAATGCCAATACTGCTTCTGTCCGTGATAAATTGGCACCAATACGCACCATATATGAAAAATGGAACCATAATTTGCATGTTGTATACATTCCAGGCAAAAATGTTACAGTAGATGAACAGCTGTTCCATATCGTGGACGCTGTCCGTTTTGACAATACATACCGTCGAAACCGGCTAAATACGGCATAAAGATTTGGATTTTGGCCGATTCAGCTACCTGGTATGTTTACAACACGCAAATTTATGTTGGTCGCAATCGCAACGCCGCTCCAGAGCGCAATATTAGACGCCGTGTTGTTTTGGATTTGGTAAATGGGCTGTCGGAGAGGAATATCACATGCGACAACTTCTTCACTTCTTATGAACTGGTAGAAGAGTTACATAAACGCCGAATGACTATTCTGGGCACTATACGGAAAAATAGGACCAAAATTCCTCCCGTATTGTTGGATATGAGGAAAAAACCTGTGTATTCGAGCGTTATTGTATATGACCACAAATTACAAGCCATTTTATTTTCGTATGTGCCTCGTCGTTGTAGATATGTAACACTGCTCAGTACATAGCACAATGCCGTCGTTATAAGTAAAAATGCTGAAAAGAAACCGAATCTAATTCAGGATTATAACAAAAACCAAGAGTGGCCTGGACACTGTGGACCAGATGGTGGCTACCTACACCTGCAAAAGGAAGATAAATAGGTGGCCAATGGCAGTATTTCGCAATATGTTGGACGTGAGTGCATTGAATGCATATATAACGTATATTTCGCTATTTCAGGCTTGGAAAAACAACAAAACCAATAAAAATATACGTCGTCGAATATTTATTGACGAGCTTGGAATGGCTCTTGTGCAAAAACACATAGAAAAGCGGAAATCTCAGCCTCGAAGGCTCAATATTGAAGCACTACCGGCGATTACCCATTTGCCAAAAACTACGAAACGCGGTCGTTGCTACATATGTACATATAAAAACAATAAAAATTTGTACTCAAATCGTTGTGATAATTGTAAGAATTATGTTTGTAATGATCATCATTATGATATTTGCGAAAAATACGATAATAAAGGCACTTAGCCAAAAAAATAAGCATTTTTGACATTTTTGTCTTACAAATTTTCATTACTTATAAATGTATTTTCTAAATTTAAATTTATGAAAGCAATAAAATAGAACTACAAAAATATAAAACAAGCAGTTTTTTTAAAATTTTAAAACGATTTTATTAACTTTTTTTTAATGTGTATCAAATTGATACAATGGGACCGATTCGATGCATTTCCTCGGGGACCAATAAGGGTTTAATACCAAATATAAACTAACATAATGAACATGCATTGCTTCTTCGTATTGCAACGTCTTATTTTCTGTGTAAATCAGGCGGACAAAGCTACCCACCCTAACTGATTGGAGTCTGCCCGCAGACTGAAAGTTTTTTAACGGCGCAAGCATTTATATACGTATGCATTGCTTGTAAAGCTCTGAGAAATTCATAAAACGATTCTATTCAACAAGCAACACGATGTTGCGTTCGAGATTCCGCCACGAACTAAAGCAGCAAGCAAAGGAACGTCAGCAGCAACTGAACCATCAACAGTGTGACTCGAAGTTTTTTGTAGAAATATGCATTTTGTTAAAAAAATATATGCTAAATATTCCACTTACTTTTTGTTATATTCTACAAAAATATTCCACTTTCAATTTTTCAAAGATACATATAAACAAAATTGATTATGGATATAAAAGAAAGACAAAAACATTTATTTGTTAATTATTATCAGACTTTAGAATTTAGAGCAATCAGAATTTATAAAACCTTAGTTGATACTAATAAAATTACATTCATAGTTTTAAATTTTTTATGAAGCTATCTGTTATTTGGTAGGAATTGCAAAACATTTGTTTTAATATGTAGCCATGTTCAAACACAAATATCAAACTCTTTATTTTACATTTTACAAGGTGGTTTGGAGAAGAAAACATATAAAATGCTGATACCAAAAAACAAATCATTTTGTTATCAAGTAATAATTTTTTATGGCAATCTTTGCGAAATCTGGAAAATATTGAAATAGGAAAAATAGGATAGGAGAAGAAAACATATAAAATGCTGATACCAAAAAACAAATCATTTTGTTATCAAGTAATAATTTTTTATGGCAATCTTTGCGAAATCTGGAAAATATTGAAATAGGAAAAATATTTCACTTTTATACGAAAAATACGTAAAATATGCCAAAGTGGAATATAATATTTCACTCTGGTCACACTTATCATCAATGCATTTTCTCGTACAAAAATGTAAATTTTTCTTCATTTCTTTTGCTATCTTTTGTGGATTTATTAAAGAAGTGACAAAATCCAAAATTAAATATTTTTTTTATGCACAAAATAACCCATATTTTGGCATAAATTTTATCTTTGTACGATGCATATTAAAGGCTGTATTGTACCCTAAAGTATCCCCCAAAAAAAGTATGGCCCAGTTGTCCACGATCTACGAAGCCCTGTGAAATCAACAAACACACAGCCTACCTTCTCGCTTCATCAAACCAACACGCCAAATCAGCCTCTTGAGGCCACTGAATGCGGCCCATTGGTTGATTTGGTGGTAGTAACGCGGCAACCACGGAAAACTGTCTTTGTTTCGAGGCTAGCCGCCGCTACATCTACTGAGAATATTCTAGCTTACGTTCACAAGAAAATACAGCAACCAGAATCAACCACCACTTGCCTAAAGTTCACACAGAAACCCCATCAGGAAATTGCATCTTTCAAAATCTACGTTTCAGAGTCAATCTACGCACAGATAATATGCAAAGACTTTTGGCCCAACGGGGTCCTAGTCCGGTACTTTATATCACATCCTAGGCCAGCAGCAACATTGAACAGCCAGGCTCCCTACAACAACCCCTCCACCTCTTCAAAAAACTAACCTACTGCAACAGTAACCCGGAAGGCGATATCCCGGAAGGATCATCGCGCGTAGTTATCTCTCAGTATGAGCTGCGTCCACTTACTTTGTCTACCAATGCAACAACATTACCATCTTCTTCAATATCATCATCAACTCCAACATTGCCATCACAATCGTTATCATCAGCGCCACTATCGCCAGCATCTCAAATACCAATATCAGCAAATATCGGCAGTAAAAATACCATTAAATTTTATTATCAAAATTTATCTGGTATGCGTTCTAAACTCATTTCTACGCATTCTTTCTGCTCTGAAAGTGATTTTTATATATTTATACTAGTTGAAACTTGGCTCACAAATGACTTTTTTGATGAAGAAATTGCTGATCCATCTATCTTCCAAGTATACCGCAAAGATCGTTGTGCTGCTCAAACTGGATGCTCTAGAGGTGGCGGAGTAGCAATAATAGTCCGGAAAAATCTATGTTCCACGCCATGTTATATTGATACTCTGAATGGATTAATTGACCAGGTATGCATTTCATTCCATCTTCCTAAAGGGGAACTTTTCGTCTGCGCTTCATACATTCCGCCAATCAGCACTTGTGACATTTATAGTGCGCATGTAAATAATGCGCATGTAAAAATTTGTTTGCGTTGCTGGTGACTTTAATCTCAGCAAATTAAATTGGGCCTTTTCGTCTGAGGACAATATATACATACCAACAAATGTACACCAAGCTTATGAAATTAATCTCATTGATAGTTTTTTTGGTATTGATCTCATACAAATTAATGGTATTTTTAATAAATTATCTAAGCTGCTAGATTAAATCTTTATAAACAAGTCACTTTGCTTTCAATTATATGAATGTCCATTTCCTATTTCTGAACATAGTATTCATCACTCAGCTCTTACTTTTAATGTAGAACTTTATGAATTTTGTAGTATAAGCACTTCTGAAATACATTATTATGACTATAAAAATTTCAACAGTGTGACTATTAATCGGCTCATTTGTGACATAGATTGGGTTACGCTTTTTGTTAACTTGGATGTTCCGAGCTGCTATGACATCTTTGTTAGCAAAATTCATTATATATTTGCAAATAATATTCCATTAAAGAAAAAAAAACACAAGCTTCCTTGTTATAGTAAGGGCTTAAAGAAACTGAAAAACCTACGCAATAAATTTTTTAATGAATTCAGACGCTCTGGAAATCTTGATTGCAATGCTAAATATAAACACTATGCGCGTGAATTTAACTTCTTAAATAAATTTGCTTATAAACAATATGTTTTAAGCATTGAAAATCACATTCAAACCGATGCCAGGTCTTTCTGGAGCTTTATTCAATCTAAAAAAAGTACTTCAAGTATTCCTACTTCTATGTTTTACAACGATAAAATATCTTATAGCATTTCTGATACGGTTCAATTGTTTGCTGACTATTTTAAGTCAAATTTTGACAATAATGAGGCTCCAGTAAACTCTCTTGTTTTGGATAATGTTGACTCGTATCTAATTTTGGTTACTTAATGTTAATGTTAATGTTTTGTTTGGAGATGCGCACTGCGACCTATATAGATCTATTGTACCTCCTTCTTGATGCTCCGCTCTTGACGGATTACAGAATCTCATCCAGACCTAGTTCTCTGATGAATTTGAGAATATTTTTCGGTTCGATGGATGAGATTTCCTCTTGACTCAGCTCGTAGTTCCCCAGTGTTGCCTTGCGCTTGCGAGCTACTGCGTCACAGTTGGTAAGTAGGTGTATTGGAGTCTCCTCCGCTTCTTCGCAGAAACGGCAGTTGCTGTCGGTTTCGATGCCCAATTTCTTCAGGTGGTATTTCAGTTTACAGTGTCCTGTAAGAAACCCCGTAAGAATTCTTAGATTCGGTTTGCCTAAGCTTATGTGCAATTTTGCTCTCCGAGACTTAAAATCTTTGAGGAGCACTTTGGATTGTTTTAGCTTTGGGAGGCTTTTCCAGAGGTTTGATCTTTTGTGTCTCTCCTCCCTTCTTAGTTCTTCTTTGATAGTGTGGGTGCCCAATCCGCAGAATGGTTCTGGTCCTATAAAGTGTGTGGCTGCGCCTCGTCGCGCTAATTCATCAGCTTCTTCGTTACCATGAATTCCTTTATGTCCTGGGACCCAGAGTATAGTAACGGTGTTATTCTTGCCTAGCTCATTCAGTTTTGTTAGGCATTCCCATGTAATTTCTGATGATATTTCACAGGAAGCTAATGCTTTGATTGCTGCTTGGCTGTCCGACATCACAATTATGTCTTGACCTTTTTAACTCCTGTCCAGGTTAAATTGTGCGCACAGCTGTATTGCTAAGACCTCCGCCTGGAAGATACTGGGTGTTGTCCCCATACGTACCGAGTGCCTGGTTCTTGGTCCATATACCCCTGCACCTATACCTTCCAGTGTTTTGGAGCCGTCCGTGTACCATGTTATACTGTGTGGTTTTGTGACTCGCGATATTATTTCACTATCCCACTCCTTCTTGGTACCAAGCTTAATTTCGAAGCGTTTTTCGAAGTTGTACCTTTTTACTATATCGTCTCTTGGTTGATCGATGTATGGTATCTGCCTTGCGATAACTTCTTTCTCTTTGTTGCTGATAGTTTTTCCTAATCCTGTTCCCTCTTTTGCAATGCCTATCAGGGTTCGCTTTGCTACTCCCTCTATGAAGAGGTGAAGAGGAGTTAGGTCGAGGATTACTTCTAATGCTGCTGTGGGCAGGTCCTCATAGCTCCTGTAATGCATACGCAGGCAAGTCTTTGTACCTTTGTAAGCATGTTCCTCATTACTGATAACTTGGTTCTTTTGGCCCATGCTACTGCTCCGTAGATGAGGATTGGTCTCACCATCATGGTGTACATCCAGCGAAGAATTGTAGGGTTACAGCCCCAGCTTTTCCCTGCCAGGTTCTTACATACCATTAGTGCGCGAGTTGCTTTATTTTTAATTTCCTCAGCATGTCTTCTCCAGAGAAGTTTAGAGTCTAGTGTAAGTCCCAGGTACTTTACTTCTGCTTTGAGAGGGAGTTCAGTGCCGTTCATTCTCATCGTTGTTTTTGCTGGGTTGATGTTAAGCCCCACTGTGGTGCACCATTCCTTTGTTACTTTCAGCCCTCTCTGTATTAGGTCATAGAGTGTATTCTCGAACTTGCCTCTTGCTATTAGGGCTATATCGTCTGCGTAGCCTTGGCATTTTATGCCAGTATCGGTTAGCTTCGATAAGAGTTCGTCCACAACTAGGCTCCACAGCAGTGGGGATAAAACTCCACCTTGGGGGAGCCTTTGGTTATTTTGATTCTTATTGTGGTGGTTCCCACTTTCGTTTCTGCAGTTCTAGTGCTAAGCATTTGGCAAATCCATGCGCTAAGCATACTGTGTACCCCTTTCTTGTACAGCGACCTTTTTACGGCCTCGTGGGATGTGTTGTCGAAAGCTCCCTCTATGTCTAGAAAGGCACATAGTACAGTTTCCTTGTTCTCGAGTGCTGACTGGATGTTGCTTGTCAGCTGGTATAGGGCGGATTCTGTGGACCTACCCGCCCTGTATGCATGCTGACAAGGGTGCATTGGCGCTTTCTCCAGAATCTCAGTTCTTAGATAGTTGTCTATCACCTTTTCCATTGTTTTAAGAACAAAGGATGTGAGGCTGATTGGTCTGAAGGATTTAGGTAGCGTGTAGTCCTTTTTCCCTACTTTTGGTATGAAGGTGACTATAGACCTTCTCCATTTTCTTGGGATATAGCCCAGCGCAAGGCTGCTTTTAGTTATTTTAACTAGATGGGGTAGTATTGTCTCTGCACCTTTTTGCAGTAGTGCTGGAAAGATACCGTCTACCCCTGCTGATTTGAATGGTTGAAAGGTTCTTAGGGCCCATTCCAGACGAGCCTTCGTGCAAATGCTTGTGGCAAGTTTCCATTCCTCTTGGTTTGGAGCTGTCAGCCTTCCTGCCGCCTCACATTCACTAATTTGTGTTTCACTTCCCAGGTAAGTGAGTTTCTAGCAGGTGGCTGACCCGTTGCTCTTCTTTAAGCGTATAGCTTCCGTCTGGTAAGAGAAGTGACATATTTGTCTCCACTCTGCCTTTGGCCATTGCTTTATGGATCCTGGCTGCAGCTGGCGTGGAGGATATATCTTCGCAGAAGGTTCTAAAGCTTTGTCTTTTAGCTTTCCTGATTTCTCTGTTATACTCAGTTAGAGCCGCCGTGTAGTTATGCCATTCTCCGGTGCGCTTTGCAGTGTTGAAGCTGCATCGCACATTTTTCCGGAGCCTGGTCAGTTCGGCGCTCCACCACGGAGTATGTTTTGTTTTTGCCTTATTTCCTAGAGGACAACTAGTTTCGTAGGCATTACATACTGCATTGTTGACCTGCTCTACATAACATTCAAGTTCAAGAATGTTGCTGATTTTGCTCCTAGATTTTACATTTTGTAGGTTTTCTTTCAATAAACTGGTATATGTATCCCAATTTGTATTCTTAGGGTTCCTTCTGGGTACTGTCTCTTGGCACTTTGCCCCAAGTCTAAACTCTATTATTCTATGGTCAGACATTGATGGTTCCGGTGATACCTTCCAATCCCTAATCATACTCCCAACATATGGGCTTCCTATAGTGAGATCTAAGACCTCTTCTCTGGCCCTAGTTACAAAAGTAGGTGTTACCCCCATATTGAAGAACTCTAGGTTGTTACTTAATATATATTCTAGGAGGTACTCACCTCTGGTGTTGTCGTCTGTGCTTCCCCAGATGGTGTGGTGTACATTGGCGTCGCAGCCGACTAAAAGTGGAAGGTTGTTTTTCCTACAGTGCTCCACTAGTCGTTTTGTCTCCGCTGTGGGGATGCTGGTGTTATCTCCCGGGAAGTATGCGGATGCAATTACAATGGCGCGGTGTATGCCGTTGGTCTCGATTTTTGTTTCGATGACAGCCAGATCCCGCGTCATAAATTCTGAAAGACAAATATAGTTAGTATTTTTCTGCATAAGGATACATGCTCTGGGGTCGTTTGTTCTATGATCCCAAGTTACCTGACTCTCTTTACAAAAGAGGCCTCTAATCTGGCCCCTGTAGCACCAGGGTTCTTGAATCAGCACGAAGCCCAATTGTTCTGTGGCGAACCTCCGGGCGATTACTGCTGATGCAGCTTTCGCGTGATGGAGGTTAACCTGGGCGAATTTCGTGCTGACTTTTGTGATGTGCATCATAGTGCAAGGCTGTTGCCCCGTTCTTCTTCAGGCAGCATTACTACTTCCTTTATCGGAGGTTCGTGGCAAGTCCCAATCGAGAGAGCGGCGAGGTCGATGCCCTCTGCCTGGTCTACGGTAGAGGTTGCCACAATTACAGAGACGGCGGAGGCGGGGTTCTCCGTGGCAGCTTCCACAGGTTGCTGTGCTGGTGGCGCTGTGTCAGTGGCCTCAGTTAAGGCTGCTGCTGTGGTTGAACTGGTCGTTGGGGCGGGTTTTGTGCCCAACACCGGAATTGTTCCAAAGCGGAAGCTAATAGAGGAGCCCCTAGACTTTATAGTCTCGAGTGACTCTCTATCTATTGATAGCGCGAGCATCGATCCGCTACCCTCATCCTTGCAGCTTAGGATCTTCCAGGCCTCGGTGTTGAGGCCTTCATTTTGGGCGGCAATGAGTCCCATCGATCGGCTGAGTTCTTTGCTGGATCTTCTTGGCAAGAACATTCGTATGGTGTGTCCTTTGGGAACCTCTTCCCCTGGACACGCCCGAAGTTCGAGCCCTTTCCACTGCTCAAGCTTTGGTTACTTATCAGTCTGCCTTTCTGATGTTCAAACAGCTATTGCATCGCTGAATAACTCAGTAAAGTGTGACCTTGATGGTCTCAGTGCTTATTTACTGAAACAACTTGTTCAGTCTTTATCCTTACTAGTTTTCATAATTTTCAACAAATCACTCAGTTCTGGTAATTTCATTGATAAATAGAAAATTTCGATTACAACACCCGTTTTCAAAGCTGGCAACAAGCATGATGTTCTAAACTATAGACCCTCTTTGAAAAAATCATTAAAGATAAAATGTACTTTGCCATAAAGAGTTTAATTTGTCCAAATCAGCATGGATTTGTCTCCGGTAGGTCAACTACAACTAACCTTAGTTTGTTTACAAATTATTGTATTTCTTCTTTTGAAGATCGGCACCAATTGGATGTAATTTATTCTGACATCTCAAAAGCTTTTGATAGGTTGTCACATGAAGTTTTAATGCTCAAGCTTGCCAAGATTGGTTTTCATTCCCTGTTTCTCTCTTGGTTGAGCTCATACCTCCATAATAGAGTTTCATACGTTGTCATTGACAATGAAAAATCTTCGCCATTCTTAGCAGTGTCTGGGGTTCCTCAAGGTAGCATCCTTGGACCACTACTGTTTGTTATTTTTATAAATGACATCTCTAAATGCTTCCATACTGCACAATTTTTACTGTACACAGATGATCTTAAGGTTTACCTTAAAGTTAAAAATCATGGAGATGCTACTCTTCTTCAGTCTGATC
The DNA here is from genome assembly GCA_914767935.1 of Coremacera marginata. Lineage (NCBI taxonomy): Eukaryota > Metazoa > Arthropoda > Insecta > Diptera > Sciomyzidae > Coremacera > Coremacera marginata. The sequence goes on from OU612045.1 coordinate 168,419,028, forward strand.
TAGAAAACGTTTACTCTGGGTTCAAACTAAACAAATTATCACTCAATCTAGGTAAATGCTATGTTGTTTCTTATCATAAAATAGTTTCTCCAATTTTATTTGATTATGCTTTTGATAATACAATCTTAGCTAGATTAACAGAAATCCGTGACTTAGGTGTAAATTTTGACTCTGTAGCAGGATTCCCAAACAGTTAACGATAATCATTGTTGTCGTTATCGGTCATTGCGCATGCACAGTTTCATATTAAATGACAGTTTTCGCTAGTTAACTACAGCTACAATCGTCGTTAAGGCGTTTGGGAATCCCGCAACTGGTCTACATTTTAGCTCTCACTTAAAACGTATAATTCCCAAAGCATATTCTCTTTCAGCATGTCTTAAGAGGAATAGTGTTGGGTTTTCTGACCCCTATACACTAAAAACATTGTATATCTCGTTTGTTAGATCTAGTCTTGCATATGCATCATTTATCTGGAGCCCGTTTTATTCAGTTCATGTTGTTAGATTGGAAAAAGTACAAAAAAGATTCTTGAAGTTTGCTTTGCGCTCTTTAAATTTTACTGAACCTTTTTCCTCATATAGGACGCGTCGTTTACTTATCGGTTTATCCTCTCTTGAGGATAGAAGATTATTGCATGGTATTATGATCATTTATGATTTGATTAATGGTAACATTATTTGTGAAAAACTACTTGAGTTGATATCGTTTAATATTCCACAAAAGTAACTACGAAATTCAAATTATTTCTACATCAGCTGCCATAGAACTAATTATGCCACTAATGAACCAATAAATAGAGTTCTTACGGCTTAAAACTGTATCTATAACAATAACTTACTTGATGCCGAAAAATACTTTTAAAACTACTATTACTCTACTATTAAATAGAAACTAATTTTTTATACTTATTAATTGTAATATTTTATTATTAATTGTTATTTTAGTCTGTAAGGATTATTATCCAGAGACGTTAATTAAATAAAAAAAATAAAAAAAAATAAAAAAACGTTAGCATGACTTGAATAAATTTGTGAAAATACCCCCATACAAACCGCGCTGTAAGACGTAATTCTACGTCAAAATATTTATTTTACTAATTAAATTACTAATGCATTCGATCGCTTGCTGTTGCTATCGATTCGAAAATCTTCAAATATTAAAGCAGCATAGCAGACACGACTTTGAAATTCGATCGTTTGCTGTTGCTATCGATTCGAAAATCTTCAAATATTAAAGCAGCATAGCAGACACGACTTCGAAATTCGTTCGCTTGCTATTGCTATCGCTTTGTGAATGTTGAAAAATTAAAGCAGCAAAGCAGACGCAGCTGCGAAAACCGGTTTCTCGCTGTTGCTGTTGGTATTTATTATTTTCATAGCGGCAGCCGAAGCAAAATTTTAATTATGAAGAATTGAAAATGCGAAAGCACAGCAATAGCAAAAATGTTGATGCTTTTGCTAATTTGGCTGCAGCAATTTAAACCCTGCTTTATATTTCTACTTTCTTTATTTCTTGTACTTTCTTTATTACTTGAATTTGTGTATTTAAGTTTCTGAATGGAAAGACTACATAATTACCATATTTAATAAAATTAATTGGATTTTTTTAGTCCATGAATGAATTTAAGCTTTTATCTCTATTAACATAAATTATAAAATGTTTAAATGAAATGAGTGCAAAAAAACTTTTGGTGGGTTTTTTTCGTTTTTTGAAAGGAAAATTTAGCAAATTTTTCCAGATTAGGAGGAAAGTAGGTCAACCTATCTGGCAATACTGCATCGTACAGACATCGTGTGACTGCAGCCTATCAGTTGATAAATGTCAAAGATATTCAATGTTATTCAACATACTGACATGAAATATGACGCACCCTGTACATTTCGGAGATATAAATCAAAGATAAGAAGATAGGAAACTTCTGTGGGGAATCCTTGTTCACCTAAAGTAAAACACACGTACACGAAAAATTCGTTCACCACGAATATCTTAACACTCATCTGACTTTGATTTTGCTCAACTGTCAATTTGCAAAAATAGTGAGGTGAATATGTCAGTTGCTAATTATGCTACTTAAGAGTTATCTGTAAAGTGCATTAATTATTATCAAATAGGCTAAATATATTTATTGTTGTATACATAAAAAACACATTATTTTCTTCCAAAAAGTAAACAACTTTTACATGAAAGGTTCGGGTTAAAAATATCAGCTGTTCAAATTTATGAATGAAATAAATTTTTTTAAGTTGCCAATTTCACTTTTTTCAGGCTAGCTTTTAATATGAAAAAAAACAACTTAAGATATCGATAAGTTGTTATAGCGGTCTGTTTAGCCACTAAATTATAATTTTGGATATCTTTTATTAATCCTCAACGATGATCATAGAAGATCAATTGGGTCTACGGGACGTCAAAAAACATGCTGAAAATTATAAAATCACGTAGAAAAAAATATTTTGTTATTACTTGCCCGAGTATATATTCGTTATTGCTCATATGTTCTTATTCTCTATGAGACAAAATAGTGTTCGAAATATATTTATATATGTAACAGTTATTCCCGTAAAATTCAGAAATGAAGTACGTAATGTTGGAAATTACAGTTAAAAGGTTTACTGACTAACCGTATTATATTTCACCTGAAAATTATACAATAAAATACTTAGGGCCAGTTTTTAAGTTCGAGTTTAAACTTTAGTCAAATTAAACAGAGCTTATCTCACCAAAATTGGACGTTTAAGCTCGGTTTAACTAGATATTTTAGTATTCGTATAAGTTAAGTTTACTTAAACTATCATGGATGTGTTTCTTTTTTGCCTAAATTGAGTTTAAACTGTGTCGCTAATATTTCCATTTTTATTTTTAATAGTTTCTTAACATTTTTTTCTCACATTATAATTTTAAAAATTTTATATTTTTCAGATGAGCTTTACTATTTTTTATTTTGAAGCAGTATCTATGAAACAATATGTGAAAAAAATTAATTTCAAGTGGTACCTTGACACCCCTACACAATAAACTATATTGAACTAATCATATGAAAACTATGCTTGCGCTATGCACAAATTAAAAAAAATTGCTTTCAAATTTTTTTTAAGAAATTTAAAAGTCTCTTGATTTTGTACTTCTAAAAACCAAGCAGAAATGTAAAATCTATATAAAAAAAATTTAAAATAATGATAAAACTGTATTTTTTACGAAAAGTATACCCTTTTTCCAATAGCACATTTCTAAACTAAAAATAGATACTTTTGAAGTGGCTTAATTTTTGCACTGCATAAAAATAGACTTCAAATATCCAAAAAGGGGTAAGTTGCAACCACTGTATTTACTAAACGGAAAGTCTGATCCGTTTAGTAATATCCTCTTTATTACAAATGCACCAAAATTTTTTTTAAATATCCTTTTTTTTAAAAAATCAATTTGGCGAAGCCTCCCATACAAGCGGCCCCTATGTGCGATGTGCTGGATTTATTATCGCTCGGGAATTTTTAAATCACTTGTTTTTATTTGATGCAAAATTTAAGTTGACCTATAAGCACATAATGGGTGGCAGATAGGGGTTAGGTATGTTCAAGAGAAATATTGTGGACCAAAAAATAATAGGACCAGCTACAACATTTGACCAGTCTAGGGGTTCAGTTACGGATGATATAAGCCATTTTCGACATTTATCTCTTCTGTGTTTTTGTAGGAGGACCCCCAAGAAGGTGACAGAGAAAGGTGGGGACGTTGAGAGGAAATATTGGTGGAGAAAATATAATAGGACCTGGTCACACATTTTACCCCTCTATGGTGCACCCCGGGGAGCTATAAATCTTTTTCGTTAATTTTTTTCCTATTTAGGACCTTTTTTGAGGTAGTGCAAAAATTGTAATAATAATTTGGAATTGCCAAAACTTGCGAGCGAGAAACATTAAATGAATGAAATGCAGAGAGCGCTCTTCAAGGCAGTTTTTTTTTAAGGCGCGCAATTTATGAACGAAAACTGTTAAAGAGAAATGAATCAACATATAATGCAAGAGCGTTCATGTTTTTTTTTCTTCACGAATAAAGAAAGCAAAGTGAGCCGTTCGTGAATTGAATAATATTGATGAAGATATAAAGAGTGTAATCATGCTCTTCACTTGAGAGTTTTTCCTAACCCTCACTTCAAGGCATCGAAATGTCTTAAATTTTTTGTGTGTATGTATGTTAAGCAGCGGGGCAATAAAAATACAATACCAAAGCATTCTGTGATTATGCGGTTACTTCTACAGTTCATGAACAAAAAAATGTAATCAGCTCTTCACGAAAATGAATATGAGCAGATTTTTTTTTTAACTAAAAATTGCCTCATATTCATGAAACTTCATGAGAGCCAATACGAACCCTGCTTCTACTTCCTCTAAATATGCATTTTAAAGTAGAAATAATATTTACAGTTTTAAGTAGTTCCTTTAAATCCAACTTAATATTTTACGCAAATACATGATCAATGCAATTTTATAAAGGTTAGAGATAAACATATGCCATTTCGTACCAGCGCAATATTTATGCTATCCAAGAGAATTCTTAAGAAAACAATCAGAGTTGGCAACTCTGATGGCATGAAACCTTCACAAATCTGTAGTGGTGAAAATAAAAATCAATTTATTTTGTGAAAATATGCAAACTTGGTTTGGCGATAAAAAGTAAAATAAGAGCATGCATGTAATTATTTGGGTGTTAAACACAACTTAAAGATTAAAATATTAATGTACTCAATCCATGCACTATTTTTCTTGTTTGAAAACGAAGTTTCAGCAGAAAAATGCAGAAAAAGAAGAAGAGCGTTCCTTTTTCTTATCTCACCTCGAATAGCGGGGGTTTGTGTAAACTAACGGGGGTTTGTGAAAAATTAAATTTTTCAAAAATATTGACAAATACAACAACTGAAGAAATTGGCAAACTTTGAAAGCATATATTAACCAAAATAAGGGGATGCAATAATCAGTTTAGGTTGCAAACAGGTACTTGCAACCCAACTTAAATATTTATGCAATAAAAAATAGATGATATGCATTATTTTAAGGGGTTGCAAAGTGATTTCTTTTAGAGTTTGCGGCCGATGAAGAACAAGAGTGACGTTCAGGGTTGCATTTTTCGGTTCACCTTCTTCTTTGAGGTTATGTTTTTTAAGTTTCCTATCTTGTTATCTTTGATATAAATGGTACTAATTTTTTTCAAATAAAATTATTCTTTCGCTCTTAAAATTAGCAAATGTCCAAATGTTTATAGCTGAGCTTAAAAAAAAAAGTATAAACTGGGCATTTCAGCCTCTGAAAGGACTTTGCGGAGCTTCATATGGTCAACTGCGTTGAGCATGTTATTGAATGTTTGTACATAAAATTATCGAGAACTGGATTTACAAATTTTATGTGAACTTAGAATGGTCAAGTTAATTTTCTCATTGAGATCTCAATGAATCTCTTTAATTCTTTTATCTTTCACTGGTAACGGATAACGAATTTTGAAAAAATTTATGGTGTAGCTATCAACAGCTCCTACAAATCATACCATTATTAAACAAAGCATATATATTTTGAATTAGTAAATATTATTATTAGATATAATAAAAGTAGGTGATAAATTTAATTTTAATTTTTTTTTTTTATTAAGAACTGTGTTAAGCTAGAAGGTTGCAATGCAAATGAGGTATCAGCTGTACTTGGTGATTTTATACCAGGCATTAAGCCTAAAAGTGACATAGGCGCCGAACTTTCATACGAGCTACCCGACAAGTACTCATCAGTGTTCGAAAAGATGTTTAGATCTTTAGAGAAAAACTCAGAACGCCTAAAGCTCAATGGTTACGGCATTAGTATCACTTCCTTGGAGGAGGTGTTTATGAAAGTAGGAGCTGAAAGTGCCAAGGATGCAACACACAAGGAGCAAAATGCTAAAATAAATGGTAACTCCAAATTCCCCGAAGAAGATTTGGAATCAATCCAGTGTAAGGGCCCATTTTATTGATTTTAATCAATTTGATAAACCTTTTTTGATAAATAGCTAAACGCTCATTCTCCGCAAGCTCACGACTGCTAAGGGGTGCCGATCTGTTCTTTAACCAATGGCATGCAATGTTTCTCAAAAAATTCCTCTACACATTTCGGAACAAGATACTGTTTCTTATGCAAAATATATTTCCAATAGCTTTTGTTATTATCATAATATCAAAAGATAGGTTTACTGAAGACAAGGACTTGCCACCTATGACTATGGAACTTACCCAATATCCAGACGTTGTGACTATATTGGAACAAGATCCTAGTTTGAATTATTTGGCTAGAGATGCAGTTGAGGTCAAAATTGCCGATTACTACAAAGAAATAGCAAATACTGGCCCCGATCATACATTTAAATCAACGGGTAGCAGTTCATTCACCGACTATGTCCTCTACTTGGGCAAAACCCTACAATTGCGAATCGATTCAACTTACCTGGCTGCAGCTACAGTAGCAGAGGGGAAAATTACCGCCTGGTTGAACAATCAACCGCTGCACACGGCACCACTGACCATTAACCTGGTACACAATGCGATGGCAAAGTAAGTTTTAAGAATCTAATCGATTATTTTTGAATTTCGTTGATTTTCAGTAATGTTTTAGAGCTTTGATTGATCCAAATGCTGAGATTACTATAACAAATGCCCCATTGCCCCTTTCAACAGAATCTATCTTGAATAAACTTTCTGGCGATATCCTCGGCATAGAGTTGGGCAATGGTTTGACTTATGCCATGTGTTTCGTCACTGCTTTTTACGTATTGATTTTAATTAAGGAGCGCGATTCGCGTTGGAACTTAATACAATTTGTGGGTGGTGCAAAGGTCTGGATTTTTTCTGGATAAAAAAAAAAAAAAAAAATTTTTTTCAATGTTTTTTTCTTTTACCGTTAGCCTGTGCTGACACTTGAATCGCTTCGGGGTCGCCCCAAAAACCGTGTTTTAGGGTTTTATGTTTTCCTTTATAACTTTATTTCTGAAATAGGTATTCACTTGATTCAAAAACAGTTTAACAGAAAATTAATGACTTCTCGACTTTTCTTGCTGCTTGCCGTCTATTATAATTATATTGCCGTTGAGATTCGAACCCACAACCAACCGATACCACTGTGTATGAAGTCACTACACTACGCACTGAGCCAAACTCCTTCGTTACGCGGAGTAATTTATTCAATAGTAATTACAATTGAAGCTATGCTGCAGCATAAAAAAATAATCTATTAAAAGATTTTTGTTGTATGGCTATCAACAGAATACTGCAACATACTGCATATGTTAACATAGCTGCAGTTATGTCAGCAATTAGTAGCAAGGCTGCTTAAATCAGTGGGTAGAGCGATGGACTGGCACCAAAAGTTCCAAATTTGAATCCGCACGGCGGGCAAAGAAGTTTTTTTTTCTTTTTTTCTTTTCTTTTTGTTGATGAAATGTAATAAAATTTACTGGTGTGAATATTAACGTGTGTTTTTTAATTTACTTTATGTTGTTTTTGAATTTAAAAATGGTTTTATTAAAAAAAAAACCATTAAATTATCATATCTATCCTTCTCTCGTGTGTCTAATGACGCAGCTGTGTTTTTTTTTTTGCAGAAAATAGCTCAAAACTATGCTTAAGCCATGCTTAAGCCATGCATGTTTTTTAATTTTGTATATTTGGGTTTTGAGCTTAGGTGAATCAAATATTATTTTTTTGACAAGGTATCGAAGTATGTGCTTTCAAAGCAATGTATTAAACACTAAATTGCTTAGGTATATAAGCATAAGCTTATAATTCCCATATAATTCTCTTTACCCAAGCCGACTTAGGTGATTTACCTATTGCTTTTTTTCTCGGTGTACAATTAATTAAATTGATTGCAATAAATCGTGTGGTTTTTAATACAAATTCTTCGCCTGTGCCGCATTTACATCATCAAATTGTTGTAATATATATCTTTTCAGATTTATCCATTTTTATGTGTCTAATCTGAAAAAGCCAGAAGGTGCATGGACAATATCTCCTTTTGCTAAGTAGACATAAAGTCTTTTCCAAACGGACATAAGGTCCATGGGCCTTGACTTGAAAATTTTCATTAACTCCACAAAATCTGAACACCATTAAGCTCAATAAGATTCTCAAATCTTCAAGTAATAAGCGCACTCTATGAACACAATAAGCTCAAAAAAGCTGCTTTAATCTAAAGCGCAAATAAGCTTCGTCTTAGTCGTTCACTATTAACGCGGACTTAGTGTGCTACATTATTAAATGTTAAATGTTGCATTCCAGGTAATGGTATGGCTATTCTGCTTTCGATTTTGTCAGTGCAGGCTATAGGCGATGACTTGCCATGGTACTTCCGAGTTTTTCCACTATTTAGTCTGAAATCGGGTTGGTGTAATTTATACATTAACACGGCTACGAATGAAGCTTGTAACGATGCATTAGCTACGATGGGTTCAAAGGAAATACTTTGTAAAATAACGCCAAAGTGTTGCAGTAAGTTAAAACAAATTATACATTACATTTACATTACTATTTTTGTGCCTAAATTAAGTATATTAAATTTTTGTTGAAACTGAAACAAAATGTCTGTGTTCCGGTGTCTACTATAAATATCTTATGTGTTATATAGTAGTACTCTAACTATAAGTTATAATTTTTTTTTTTTTGATATTCGAAAAAGTGATCGTACATATTTGATCATAATTCGGAAACAGATTTTCCGATAACCGAAAAAAAAAATTCAAATTTAATTACTTGCAAATAATGTGGACCCGTTCTTCCACTTCGTCATAGTTTCAGAGCAAACTTGAATGGGGATGGTATACTTTAAATAAAATTTTGTCAATACTTTTTAAGAAATAATAAAAAAAAAATTAAAAACGAGAATGCTTGGGCTTGTCTTGAAAATGTTCAACCAGAGGTGGAAAAATAAAGTTACTATCTTAGTCTTAAGGGCAGGTTCTTCTCTAGAGCTCGAAAAACACGGTAATGTTCCTAATTTTTTTTTTCATAGAAGGTAGTAAATGAACAACTTGATTTTTTTTTTTTGCAGTTATTTATTGATTCTTAAACTGTAGGCAAATATTTGGTTTGGTCAATAAAAGCGTAATGTGAAGTGGCAATACGCAAATGTCATCAAAAATAAAAAAAAAAACCAAACAATTTTACAGATTATATTATATTTATTGGAGCTTATACCTATAATATCAACAAATAGTTGAAAATTACAAAAATGGCGGTATCTGAGTATTAAGTACCTTTTTTTTACATTTTTTGCTCTTTAAAATGCTCAAAAAAATAAAAATCGGGCAATATTATTTGAATTTTGTTATAAGATCGAATAAATTTTACTTGTTTTAAAATAAAAAAAAAAAAATCTAGTCAAACCTTAAAGTTGTAACGAACCCTCCAGTTCGTTTTGCTGGGGTAGGCTGAGGTAGGCTCAGCGAGTAAACCAAGGGTTCAATACAAAAAATTTATAACCCGGTAGTTTTAGTTTTTTAAATTTACAAGAATTCTCTATTGGGCATTTCTTTTGTCTATTTAATGCTATTATTTCAATAGGATTCGATTTTAAATGTAATAATTCAAAATATTAATATTATATTTTATATATGATAAAATAAAACAATCAAAATATTAATAATTTCTGTAATTATTAATGTTTAGTAATATTCTTCAACATAAAATTAATTAATTATATTATTATTTAGACTTCGTGTATTTCCTTATATGAAGTGGGAACAACCTGAGCTAGAAGGGTGTGAACGCCTTCATTATATAGAATAACCTGAGCTTAAAGGGTGTGAACGCCTTTACTATGAAAACCTGAGCTTAAAGGGTGTGAACGCCTTTACTATGAAAATCTGAGCTTAAATACCCTGTGCTTAAAGGGTGTGAACGGCTTTACTATGAAAACCTGAGCTTAAAGGGTGTGAACGCCTTTACTATGAATACCCTGTGCTTAAAGGGTGTAAACGCCTCTACTATAAAAACCTGACCTTAAAGGGTGTGAACGCCTTTACTATGAATACCCTGTGTTTAAATGGTGTAAACGCCTTTACTATGAAAACCTGAGCTTAAAGGGTGTGAACGCCTTTACTATGAATACCCTGTGCTTAAAGGGTGTGAACGCCTTTACTATGAAAACCTGAGCTTAAAGGGTGTAAGCGACTTTGCTATTAAAACCTACTATAAAGACTGACTTTACTATGCTAGCGCGCCGCTTTTTATTTGCTTGCGCTCTTTTTCTGTTTCATTGTTCGGATGTTTTGTTTACATGCATGTGTATGCATGTATTGGGGGCTGGAATTAATTTTAAAGGTTTTTTTTCGGTTTTTGAGCATTTATTTAGAAACAACGGTATAATGTATATTATTCAAAGTATTGTCCATCGTTAGCTACAACATTTTCCCATCATTCTGGCAGCATATGGATTCCGCGCCGGAATAACGACTCGTCTTTTGAGGCAATCCACGAATCGACCCATTTTTTTTGTATCCTCGTAAGAAGTGAAGCGCTGCTCAGCCAAGCCATGCGTCATCGATCTGAATAGGTGGTAGTCGGAAGGGGCTATGTCTGGGCTATAAGGCGGGTGGGGTAGCACATCCCAATTCAGCGCCTCCAACGTTTCCTTGCCGGTTCTTGCAACATGTGGCCGTGCGTTGTCATGTTGAAAAACCACTTTGTCGTGTCTTTTGCCATATTCCGGCCGTTTAACCTTTAATGCTCGGCTCAATTGCATCAATTGTTGTTGGTAGCGTTCCCCAGTGATGGTTTCGTTAGGTTTTAGCAGCTCATAGTACACGACACCCTTCTGATCCCACCAAATACACAGCATAAGCTTGGCGCCATGAATATTTGGCTTGGCCGTCGATGTTGATGGTGGTCCACACGATTTTTTCGCTTAGGATTATCGTAATGGATCCACTTTTCATCGCCAGTGACAATACGATGCAAAAAACTCTTCCTTTTATGCCGTTGAAGCAGTTGTTCGCATATGCAAAATCGCCGTTCAACGTCTTTCGGCTTCAACTCGTACGGCACCCAATTTCCTTGCTTTTGAATCATTCCCATGGCCTTCAGGCGTTTGCCGACCGTTGATAAGTCAACTCCCAATGATTCTGACAATTCTTGAAGGGTTTGACACGGGTCTTCATCGAGCAAAGCCTCCAATTCCTCATCTTCAAACTTTTTCGGCTGGCCCGGACGCTCTTTGTCTTCCGTATCAAAATCACCACTTTTAAACCGACGGAACCAGTACTCACAAGTAGAAATCGATGGAGCATAGTCCCCGTAAGCCTCAGTAAGCGTGCGTTGTGCTTCAACCGCTTTTTTCTTCAAATGGAAGCACAAAAGTAAACCTTCCCGCAAATTGCGTTTTGTTGGAACGAAAGTCGACATGTTCACAGAGAAAAAAATATATGTTGTTTACACTTCAGTGGAATGACACATACTGAAAAATGAAGCTTAGACAATGTGCTTTGAAATGAATATAGTCACAGGTGTGCCCGATGCGATCTATTGATAGTTACGCCATCTCTTAGAAAACCTTTAAAACTAATTCCAACCCCCAATATTTATTTGTTTGTGAATGTTATTTTAACAACAGTTGGCTATAAAATACAAAGTGTATATTGTTAATAATATTTATAATATAATTTATATAAATTATAATTTACAATTTAATAATATTTTATTACATTATTTACATGTTATTTGTGGGACAGAAATTGGTACATAATTTCTTGTCCTCACAAAGTAGTTCATGAGTTATCGTGGAGACCAGTTAAGAAAACATGGTTTTTCAGAAAACCCGTTTTAAAACTTGGATAACAAATTTTCGAGTTATTAGCTTTTCGTTATTTCAACACCATAGCGCATCTAGTGACATCTGGTGGTGCCTGAGGTAACTATGCTTACCGCAGTATAGTAGGGAGTTCAGGCGAGCATTCCAAAAAGATTGATGTGAGATACTCAGTTTTTGTGAGATAGTCTTCATGGGATACTCAAAATTTTTGTGAATTCCTTTCCTTCCTTATACGGTTCCTTTCTTATACGATAATTTTTTTATGCAATCCTTATCGTTATCGTTAACTAGAAACATCCCAGAAGGAAAATGAGGAATGCATCTTATTTTTCTTAGAATTCTTTATTGAAAATATAGAAGAAATCAAAAAAAAAAAGGAAGGTTGCGCCATTGTCTGCAGAGAGGTGAAGGCCGAACAGAAAAATTAATTCAATTGAAAAAACTTTCTGTGGCAGTTGGGATTTAGTTTAGTTTATTTGAGGTCTTTGAAATCAGATTTCCTTACAGACTAAATTATATTAAGCAATTCTTAATTCAATAAGATAAATGTTTAGATTTACATTACAACTTATAAAATTAAATAAGAGTACTACTATGTTAAAAAAATACTATTTACATGGTTTTTAAATATTTGTTTAGGAACAAATATAACAAGATCATTAAATAAATACAATTAAGGAGTATCAACGCCCTTGTTATAGGCTCATTTATAGCATAATTAGTTCGACAATGTTTTATATAAAACAATTTCGATTTTCTTAAATTTTTTGAAGGAATATAAAAATGTATAGATTCAAACAGTGATGGACAGTCAATTGAACCAAAGATTAGATCATGTATTAAAATTAATGATGCCATTTTGCGTCTTGAATCAAGTGATTTCAGTCCCAAAAGCATTAACCGGGTATTATAGGGTGGTTGGAAATTAAATTAAATGACCGCAAGGCATACCTGGTAAAAGTCTAACAGAATCTAACTTTTCATTTTATATTTTAATATTACTTTTGCATCATATTGTTAATCTAATTTAGTTATTTTACTTAACTTTATCTTTCAAACGTAAGCACACCTCACCCTGCAACAAGAAAAAACCCGTTTTATTTTAATGTTATAAATTTGCAGTTTTAAATTTGCTTTAAGATTTAATAGCTGAATTAGCGGGTCATCTGCTCAACGTAAGTTGACGCTCGTTTGTTCATTTACTAAATCTCTTTAATTTTCTTTTGCTATAACCACATCTAAGGTAAGATTGTGTATACGTTTGCTGACTTGTTTTTGGAATAATTAAATTTATAATTAAAGTTTTAACCACTTGCGTTTTTTTTTCGTACAGTGAGTGGAAAAAGAAGTTTAATTTCTTAAAGTAACTTTTTGAATTTTTATAAATATTTTTTGGTCTCGAAACCCTGGAATCATTCCCGTCTAAGGCTAACTATGCAACGGCATGGTCAATTTTAGAAAGCAGGTATCACAATAAAAGGTTTATTGTCGATGCGCTCTTGCAAAAAGTTTTTGTTGTTCCAGAATCCAATGGAACTTCAAACCAAAATAGACGAAACGAGAACCAAAATAGACGAAACGAGACGATTGCAACTTGCCGAACGTCTGACGAGTTGAGACGCTATCAGCTCGGTTCTCACGGAACAAAACGTATAGGCCCAACCAAAATAGACGAGTTGCTCCGTAACGAGTAGAGACGAAAATGTTCGCTTTAAAGCAATTCAATATTGTTGCCCAAAATTAACAACCGTAATTTAACGAAGCTGAACGAAACACCTTGTCCATACGTTTTGTTCCGTAAGAACCGAACTGCTAGCGTTGGTTCTGCCTTATGGACAAGCTGTTTCGTTCAGCTTCGTTAAATTACTTTTGTACTCGTTACGGAGCAACTCGTCTATTTTGGTTAGGCCTATTTTCGTCTCTACACGTTACGGAGCAACTCATCTATTTTGGTTGGACTGAGTTTATAAGCAATAAAAATATATGCTTCAATTGTCTTACCACCAATCGCAGCGAATTTTAATGAAAATGTTTCGTCTGCGGCGCTCATTTTTATACCCCAACGCATTGTCATACCGCTTGTATCGCCAAGAAGGAGGCGTGCCAGGTATAGAAAAATATATATATTTTTGATCAGCATCATCTCCTGAGTCGATTTCCGTGTGTCCGTCTGTCTGTCCGTCTGTTGACACAATTACAGCCGCAATTTTAAAACTATCGCGATGAAATTCAAAATATAAGTTTATTTTTAAAAAAGGATGATCAAGTTCGGAAATGGGCCAAATCGGAAGAAAACCACGCCAACCTCCCATATAAAGTGACTTTATATTAACCGTAAAATGTCTTTAAATCCACAAAAATTAAAGAAATGCCTTGAAATTTTGTAGGTGAACTTTGCTCTTCAGTCTTAATCCTGGCTATGAACTACGCCTACCTCCCATACACAGTGGCTTTATTTTAAAAGTAAAATCTCTTAAAAATCTGCTCAAATTAAAGAAATGTCTTGAAATTTTGCATATAGGCATTGTTATATAACATAGACCACCATTATGATATTTGGCAAAATCGGATGAAAACCACGCCCACTTCCCATACAAAGTGGCTTTATTTTAAACGTAAAATCTCTTAAAAATCCACAAAAACTTATGAAATGCCTTGATATTTTGCACATTAGCTTTGATATATAATATGAACCATTTCTAAGATATATGGCAAAATCGGTTCAAAACCACGCCACCTCCCATACAAAGTGACGTCGTCAAAATAGGGAGACTTTCGTTAATACATAAAACTGAATGTCATCGTGTATGTCGTGGCTACAGACTTCTAATATACTTCAATATGGCCGCGGGGGTATTTTAGCTTCGGTTACACTTACAATTACACTTACACTTTTAATGGGTACATACTCTTACTACTACTTTTCTGTGTAAAAATATGGATTTTTAAGTTTAAAGATTTTCACGAATTTTTCCTCCAAACCATTTGATGCTGACCTTTTTCTATGCAGCATTGAATTTAGGGGCTCCAAATACACAGAAAATAAAAAACAAAAAAAAAAGCGTGTTCCCTAAAATAAAATTATTCCTTAAACTGAAACAATTACTTACAAAAAAAAGTAAAAAATACAAAAATCCCTAAAATTGGGGATTATTTGAGGATTTTGAGCATGGGATTTAGATCTTGGGAGTTTTGTGTATGGGGCTTTTGTGTTTGGGGATTTTGATTTGGGTATTTTGTGTTTGAGGATATCGTACCCAACCCCTGTTTTCAACTAAAAAAATACATATATATTTGGTGATTTTGGCTTGGATATTATGATTTTGGATATTTTGTCTTTGGAGATTTTCTAATTTGATGTTTTGACTTTGTATATTTTGTAACTTGGAGATTTTGTCTATGGTGGAGATTTTGTCTCCTGAGATTTCAAGTCTTTTTAAGTTTCATTTCTCCGTTAAGACTTGATTTTCTGCTCTTCTGAAAGATTTCGCCACGATGGACTTTTTTCTCCCACGAGAGAGCAGAAAGCGATAAGATAGCGAGCTCGCCAGCGAAAAATTGTTCTTGAACAAGGTTCATTAATATAGGTTAAGTCACTTGAGAGAAAAGCACTCTTTTTCCGCCTTTGCTCGAACTGTCAAAGTAGCTGTTGGCTAAAAATTGTGCAGATTCAGGTTTTTTTTTTTCTTGATTTCCTTTTATCCATTCTGACAGTTGGGCCGAGCTTCTCTCAAGTGACTTAACCTATATTAATGAACCTTGTATTAATACTAAAAACTGTTGAAAAAAATGCAACAATTTTTCGATTTTAAGCAATATAATTTATGATTTCAGACATATAATAAGATATTCATACCTGTGTATAAGCTCATAAGTGATTTTAATATTCTAGAATGCTCTAGGTGTTCTAGAATGCTCTAGAATGATTCTAGGTATAGCAAGAATCTGCAAATTTGAGGCGAAAAAGCTTGAGAGTGGAACTTTAAACGTTAAAATATTAATGACTTGTATATTAGTTCAACTAAGCAAATAATTTTATTCACATTTTTATTTTTTTATAATCTTTAAGCAAAGTCTTAAAGCTATACGAGTAGAGTAGTTTTCCTATGAATGTCTCTTAAAGTTTAATCTGTTATTTGATTGTAATATTATTCTATTTAAAATAATAGAATAATCTAAATATTTTCACAGGGAATTTAGTAGACTTTTGCTCATACTTCCATTTTAAAATCCAATTTATAAGTTTAGCTAATATGTATTAATATATCTCAATAAAGTACAAGTCAGTGACTTCATACTTTTATATAATTGAAGACAATTATCTAGTTCCGAGAAAATCGCCACAAACATGCCACAAACATAGCCACAAACATGGCTGTTTTAAGTTTTAAATTATTTTTATGCACATAAGACCTTCATCCATGCATAGAACACAAAAAATACGAAAATGCGACATATCACCTTTATTCATTCATGTCTTTGATTATGTTACATATTGCATGTTAAATAAAAGATTAAAGTTTTGTTTTTTACTAAATTCATTCCAAATTCTAAAAATTTTTTATGATCATGTTACATATATAATATAGGTACTAATATACATTTATTTTTGACTGAGCTCTGGGGGGGCTACTGCCGCACCCTGTTCTCCTGTGGACGCCTGTGATCACAATTACAACTGTATATTAAAAATACGTCAACGTATGAAAATCTGCTGCACACGATAATACACATTTCGCACAATTTTTTTATAAAAACTAATTAATTTATTCATTTGTAGATCCTATACCATATTTTGACTGGAAAGAGCCTGGTGTTTTACCCGAAATTGTTTACTTCATTACTACCGGTATAATCTTCTTCTTAATAGTGATAATAATAGAATACGGCTCAATAAAAAAGATGGCTAATAAGCTCTGCCCGTCGAAGATGTAAATTTTGCTTTGTTTTAATATTAGATCCGATTTCGTACAAATTTCAAATAAAGCTCGAATAAATTTCAAATTGCAAATGTAATTTAATTACTTGTCAAAATGAGAGAATTAATCGAAAGTACGGAAACGATTTCACACTAGTTGAAAGCACAAAAACTGTTCACACAATTTTGCAATAAAAAACGTTTGATTGAATTGATTGTTTGCTTGAAAATAATTATTTATTCTCATAAAAAAAATACTTATGTTGTACACTAGAAAGCAAGAGCGTTCGCAGCAATTTGAGAAGGGAAAAGCCCAGATTTATTTTTATTTAACATTTTTTATATATCATGCATTCCGTGAAAAAGTAAGCCGCAGACTCGAAAAACTACTCTTCTATATACTTTTTTTTTTTTGGTTTATTAGAACCACGTAAGTTGTAAGTAAAATGGAGCCGTTGTTTTTTTTTATATTAACCTACAAAATCAACACTACTTCGACGTATCGAGTTATGGCAACATATTGTCATCAGCGCCGGATAAACACATAGCGGGACCTGGGACTAAGATCAACACGGTACCTACTTAAGAACAGAGCCTTTAGCTCGTATCTTGGATAATCAAAATATTAATTTTTATGCATTAATAATTAAAAAAAAAGAAATAATATTAAAAATAAAACAACAACAAAGCTTTCACGTCAACCATGATACGTCAACAAAAACACATACTTAGCCATGCTTATGACAATCCTTATGAAAAAACATTGTTTTCTGCTATTTTCTTTTTTGGTTTGGATAGCTGCTAATGTAACCAACTTTGCTTATGAAGGGTTTTGGTTTTGTGGTTAGTGTATAAAACTTTCACGCGATGGGGTATGATTTTCATATCCATAAAGGGCAAACAATTTTTTTTAATATTGCATCCGTTTGCTATAATAGACGCAAGCAAAAAGGAACATAAATAATAAGGAAGAAAATTTAAAGAAAATGCAAATTTTGGATCGAAATGCATTAAAACAATCAAATTAGACTTTTTGACAGAAGCGCCTGCGGGGCCCCTGCCTGCTCGTGGCCGGGGGCTGCAGCCCCCCATCCCACACTTAAATCCGAACCTGATTGTCATTGCCCATTAAAAGTTCTAAATATATCAGAGCTCTAAGAGAATGCAATCATTTGTGATTTAAAATCATTCAAATCCCAATCAATGATTTGAAAAAATGAATGCAATCATTTTTTGAAATCTTTGATTGGGACTTGAAATTTCAAATCACAATCAATGCAATTGATTGCATTCATTTTTTCAAATCATTGATTGTGATTTGAAATTTTAAGTCCCAATCAATGATTTGATTTGGAATTTCAAGTCCCATTCAATGATTTGAAAAAACTAATGCACTAATTTTTTTTTTAAATCATTGATTGAGATTCGTAATTTCAAATCACAATCAATGATTTGAAAAAACGAATGCAATAATTTTTTGAAATCATTGATTGTGATTTGAAATTTCAAGTTCCAATCAATGATTTGAAAAAATAAATGCATTAATCTCTATATATATAAAAATTACGTGTATGTTCGTGATGGCTAAACACAAAAACTACTGCACCGATTTTGACCAAACTTTATGTACATGCTCTATGGGGCGTGAGGAGTGTGTCTCTGTAGTTTGAAGTTCGTCCGACAGATGGCGCAATATTTAGTTTTTTTGTGTTTTTGCACCGTAACTCAAGAACTACTGCACCGATTTTGACCAAACTTTATGTACATGCTCTATGGGGCGTGAGGAGTGTTTCTGTGTCGTTTGAAGTTTGTCCGACAGATGGCGCAATATTTAGTTTTTTTGTGTTTTTGCACCGTAACTCAAGAACTACTGCACCGATTTTGACCAAACTTTATGTACATGCTCTATGGGGCGTGAGGAGTGTTTCTGTGTAGTTTGAAGCTCGTCCGACAGATGGCCCAATATTTAGTTTTTTTGTGTTTTTGCACCGTAACTCAAGAACTACTGCACCGATTTTGACCAAACTTTATGTACATGCTCTATGGGGCGTGAGGAGTGTTTCTGTGTCGTTTGAAGTTTGTCCGACAGATGACCTTTCATTCTTCTTCGAAATATAAATCTGCCATGACTTTGCAACGGAACCAGACTTGCAGTGAAAATAAAATTTGAAGGCAAAACAACGTTTGCCCGGGTCAGCATGATTTAAAATCACAAATGATTGCATTCTTTTACAGCTCTGAAATATGTAAAAAAAAAAATTGTTTTGTAATCAAAGAGTGTGAACAATTTTGAATTTTGTTTTTCGTACATGTCCAAGTACGCAACCGAAATTTTGATTTTTATAATTTTTGTATATAATTTTGAATCTATTTAAAATAAAATATTGAATTCTATACTATTAAACTTTTCATACAAATAAAATTTTTCTTGAAATTTTAACACATTTCGCTGGTTTATTGAGTTTTTTAAATAAACTAAAAAAGCGGTATTTTTGGTGTCCTACATACGCAACCTAGTACCAAAAAATTACATGCGAATGAGATAAATTTATTAATTTTGTTTTCAACTCAAGCATTAGTAAATACACATTTCAAAGGAAGCATCTTTAATAAAATAAAAAATGTTCTGGCAAACTGTAGGGGGAACCACTGCACTTCCCTCTTATCTCCCTGTGTACGCCCTTGCTAGAAGGTATCGAATTACAATTACTTTTCAAATTTCGTATTCAAAGAAGGCTCAAAAGTTTCATCGAATTGTCAAAGTCACCCAAGAAAATTTTAAGAAAAAAAGCTTGTGTTATCAGTCCGGAAGGACAAAATGGTTTTGTGTGAAAAACAGTAAAAAAAAAATAACAATTTTATTATGCTTTTCTATTTACAATAAGAACCATGTCTTTTTTGAAAAGAGAAAAGTATGCACTTTAACAAACAATACTATATGCATTAGGCCGGGTCGATTTGTGGGGAGGCAAAAAAATCGCCCATTGCTCTGTGAAAATCGTATTCTAGGGGCAAATTTTGAAAAAGCCCACTTTGACCCATTTAGAGTGCTCCAATCGAGTCCAAATGTATGACCGACCCCCACTAACTTTGGAGGCTTGACCCACCCATGCCAGTGGCACACCCCCTGGATCCCCCTGTGGGGTTCCCCATACAAACATTTCAAAAAATCGCCAGTTTTGGCACTTTACATGAAAAAATCAGCGAAATGCCTATGTTTTTTTTCTTTTTGGAGTTTTTTTTCTCTTTAGAAATTTATTCAACCCTTTTAAAAATGAAGGTATCACTGTGACACAATTGCAAATCGGAAAATTGCTTGTGTGCGTTTTTTAAGGCACTACAAGACACAGCTGCATGTCGTAAACTTACTTGTGTAGTTTTTTTATAGCACCTACCTTAGAAATGAAGGTTGTTTTTACAACCCTTTTTGTGGGTATTTTATGGCACCTTCTTAAGAAATGCGCGTTTTATGCAACCATTTTAACAATTAAGGTATCACTGGAATGCACCGCAACCCTTTTAAAAAATTAAGGTATTACTGTGACACAATTGCAGATCCTAAAATTGCTTGTGTGCGTTTTTTATTACCTCGTCTCGTAGACCATATATAACGCAACAGTTTTTGTGAATGCATTAAGTCGTTGTGAAGAACTCAAAGTGTGAAGTGCTAATTTCAGATAAAAAAATATTTAACAAAAAAATAATAAGTGAAGTTGACCATTCCAAATCAAAAAGTTTACAATGAATCCACCATCCTCTACATCGCAAGATGAAGCAACAACAACATCAACAACTATCGAAAACCCAATGAGTCATATACCCAAGCACGATGTTACTGTTTTTGGTGTGTCTACTGATTTGACTTATATTAATTTACCAACCCCTCTGGATATCTTGAGATATTATTTTTACTTAAGCGAACGTGCTAAAACAGAACAAAAAAGTTTTCCAGAAAGAAAAGAAAAGATGATACTTTAACGACAGCTAAAGTTGATGAGAAGTATCATACTAGGATTGTAAAATAACCTCATCTTGTTATTTTGAGAGAACCCAATTCTGAATTGATTGGTTACGTAAGACTGGAACATGAAACCGCTGAATACAAAACAACCAAATTAAATGATTTTTTCAACGATAAAAATATATCACTGGATGCATTAATTGGAATATGCACTGACGGTGAGCCAACAAACACTGGCACAAACGGTGGAATTATACGACGATTCGAATTGCTGTTAAAAAGACCATTGCATTGGTTCGTTTGCCTTTAATAATTCTTGTTGAATTTATAATTAAATGTTATGTGCCAATGTACTTCAATATCAAGTATTACAGCTCTGTCGTGTACGGCAGTGCATTATTTTTCAACTTCATTAGTTGGTCACGATTTCTAGAACCTCGTTTACGCAAAATTATCAATCAAGTATTTACAGATAATTCATATTATGCGCATTCGGAAAATATCTTGTTATAAATGTTGTTTGATGATAGCAAAGAAAAGCGCGACGGTGCTATCAACATAATTCTACGCTATCGAACAGATGTTGACGACCCAACGCAACTTAGAGCTTATAAAAAACCAGATATAAAGTTTAATTGCACAAGTTACACGGAAATGATCAATATGAATGACATAAATAACGTATTTGAACCACCATTCACGCGAAGCATTCCGTACGTTACATTGAAAGAATATTTAAATCAAGATGAGTCACCGTTTAATGATCCAAAAATTGCATCACACATACAAGGAACGGAACGACATGTTCAATTGCTAGCTAGCTTTTCCAAACGGGTTATACCGGAAAATGTAGAGGCTGTTATGGCGACGACATTAGAGAACCGTGCGAAATTGCCCAGACTTGAAAGTAAAAAAGACTTCAAACAATAATTTTTTTAGTTTCTTTTCTATAACTAACTTAAATTAATTTTTTCATTTACATATTTTCTGACTAAATAAATTTCAAAAGAGAAAAAATAGATATTATTATAAATATTATTATAAATAAATAAATAAAAATAAAGAAAAAACGTAGCCATTTCGCTGATTTGTTCATGTAAAGTGCCAAAACTGGTGATTTTTTGAAATGTTTGTATGGGGAACCCCACAGGAGGGTTCCAGGGGGTGTGCCATTGGAATGGGTGAGTCCAGCCTCCAAAGTTAGTGGGGGTCGGTCATACATTTGGACTCGATTGGAGCACTCTAAATGGGTCAAAGTTGGATTTTTCAAAATTTGACCCTACCCAAAAGTTCGACCCAAATTGGGGGACATCAGATTTCGTTTTAGAGGTATGGTTCCTTCGGCAAAGTTTCTTATTTTGATCCCTAGAATACGATTTTCACAGAGCATTGAGCGATTTTTAAATCGACCCGCCCTAATATACATGTATCAGGGACAATTACATTTACGAATTTTTTCAACGTTGTCCTATTTGAAGGATATTCGAAACAAAACTCACACTCGAGATAGCATACAATGTTTGATCGGTTCAAAATGGTTTGAGTTTTGGTACTACTGACTATGCTGCCAATGTATACCGTAAGTCTAGAGAAATTTTTACCATGACTTTTGCGATTATCGAGAAATCGGCAACTAAACATAATTTTTTCATGTTTTTAAAAAATTCAACATACTGTTCTTTAACGTGGACGATATCAAAAAATTATTTTACTTGAATAATTCCTAAGAACACCACATTCACAAAATTTTATTTTCAAGACCAGGTGCAGACCACGATTTGTTTTTCGTATTTTATTATTTGCATGAAATTTGATAATTTTGCTGTTATCTTTGAAACGGTTAATTTTCACGTAAAGTCACATAATCTATGAACAAAATGAGACATAGATCATGAAAATCGATGTACGCGTTTCGATTTAATTCACAATTACGTAAAGCTATGAATTACAAAAATTTGCTCGAGATATGTACAAGATTCTTTGGAAAAGACGTTGATGATTTTTTTATGATTCTCAGAATTAAAAAAGAAATAAGTAATAAACAAAACGTTATTGCATTTTTATGATTGCATTAGCAAACGAATAAACGATTATAAATGTGCGTGAACGCTGAATTCCTGTTCTTATTTTTTATAGTAGGTACTCCGTTTAGTCAATTAAAGGGAAAAAGGGACGTGCACTTTTTAAAGATGTGTGTTTTTCCATTAGATACCTGGATGCGTCTATTCTTAAGTGCCTGGAAGTAAATATTGAAAAGTACGTAGTATTTATAGGTGTTCACTGATCGATTTTTGTCATTCAACAAGTGTCGACGAACGTGAAAAGTACAAGTGAATTTTTCTCCGGTTTTTAAAAGTGAATAAGAACAAAACATATAATATATTTCAATATGGAAAATAACAAGTGCCCAAAATTGGATTATTTTTGTTACGTTTGTGGTCATATCGTCCCAAAAATAGACAAACAGGATCGAAAAAAAATTGTTTACTAAGGAATTCAAAACAGCGTATTGTCATTATTTTGATGAAGCAGATTTAAGTGGTGCAAATTTTACGCCGAACACAGTGTGCAAAAGTTGTTATAATACCCTTATAATGTGGATACATGGAAAAGGTGCAAAGTTGTCTTTTATGAAGCCAGTATTTTGGGTGGAAGACCTAACTGGACATGATAAATCCAGGTGCTACGAATGCATAAATTATTACTCATGGATTAAACAGAAAACAATTGAAAAAGAAAGTATACATTGCTGCTTTTACTGCCACACTTCCAGTTAAACGCACTGCTGATACCGATTCACCTAAACCTCCGAGTTTGGATACTATGTCCCTGCAAGCCGAAACCGTTTTCACTAATCCGACCAATTTGAATGATGCTGATTGGCATTATCGCTTTCACAAATGGAAATGGATTACATTGTGGCTAAGATGGGACTATCACAAAAAAATTTAGAATTTTTGACATCATTTTTGAAGCGTACAAAACTCACAGAGCAAAATGTCAGCGCAACATCATACCGAAAACGCCAAGCTAAATTTCAGAAATTTTATTCCGTTGACGAAGCAAATACGTTCACTTACTGCCATGATATCCTAGGTTTAGTGAAAAAATTGGGAATGGATTATATCGCTGGCGACTGGCGTTTATTCATCAATGGTTCAGTTTCAAGTTTGAAGGCTGTGCTGTTGCACAAACCAAACCAAAAGCCGTCCATTCCATTGGGATTCAGCACAACTATGAATGAAACGTGTGAAACATTGGGCGAAATTTTGAAGAAAATCAAATAGAAGATTTGTTGTGATCTGAAGGTTAAAAACATAATACAAGGCATTATACTAAAGGGCGGTTTTCCAAAATACTTCTGCTTCCTTTGTAATTGGGATTCACGATACACAAGGCATCAATATGAATGTAAAGATTGGAAAGCAAGAACTCCCGAACTGGAGAAACAATTGAAATTACGTAATAAACCTTTCATAAACCATCTAGATGATATTTTGTTGCCATCGCTCCACATGAAATTAGAAATAGCTGGAAAATTCGTTTAAGTGGTAGTCAAAGATATTGAAAACGCCTATGACTGTTTGAAATCCATCTTTCCAAAACTGAGTGAAGCTAAAATTAGAAACGGTACGTAGCGTTGTCTGTATTTAAATATTGTCATATCTAAAATTGTTCACTTCGATATGTTCGCATGACCAATAATTTTTTCGCTTTTTTTTTATATTTAAAAGAGGTATTCTCAATGGACCGGATATACGAAAATTAATGAAAAGCGAATCTTTCACAAATGTGCTTTCGAACCATTATAACCACCTATGTGCATGAGACGCATTGAAACAAGTCATCGAAGGCGTTTTAGGAAAGAACCGTGTACAGCGAGATGACATACAGACACGAGTGGACAAGTTGCTGTATTATTTTGAAAAAATCAAGGCATCCATGACTTTAAAATTACATTTCATGCATTACCAACTTGATACCTTTTTGGTACAATTACCTCTGGAATTAGACGAACAAAGAGATAGGTTCCACCAGGTGACCATGCCAATAGAAAAGCGATTCAAAGGCAAAAAAATAGATGCATTGCTTGCGGAGGTTTGTTGGTGGAGTTCTTAAATTATGCAGTTTGAAGATGAAAGCACCGAAGATTTTGGTGGACACACTGAACAAAACATGCCCTTGGATATTATGTCTATCTCGGATGATGATGAAGACTCAGAACATGAATATGAACAACATACAACGAGGATGGATATTGACAATAATTGAAAATGTTCTAAATTTGGTTTTTATACATAGATAACATATAAAAATATCATATTTTCTGTGTAAGAATAGCTGTAATATGAATCGCAATTTTTATTTTTATACAAAATGAAGTTTATAAAAAAAAAAAACATATTTGTGGATTTGTAATCCAGTTATTCAGCAAAAAATGAAGCATATTTTAAGGGTGGCTATACACCTGATTCAGGTGTGCTTTATAAATTGTTCCGAAACGTTCGAAAATCATAAATGTGGGTGGAATTTTTTTTATATCTGAGAATCACATTTATTAGAGTTTATTACTTTGGTACCGCAATCATAAAATTCAAATAACCATTTGTTTATTCCTTTTTTTTTTTAATTCTGAGAATCATAAAAAAAGTCATCAACGTTTTTTCCAAAGAATTTTTATCAAATTTTCGTAATTCATACCTTTACGTAATTGTGAATAAAAGCGAAATGCGTACATTGATTTTCATGCTCTATGTCTCATTTTGTTCATAGGTTATGTGACTTTACGTGAAAGTAATAGGACTTGACACTTTTTTCAGTTTTGGATGTTTTACGAATTTAAAAAAAAAAAATTTTAATTTTCAGGCAAAAAATATTTTTTTTCTTCATACATTTATTTATAACTGCGAAACTGTTGCTTATGTAGGGAAACGTTATATGAACAGATTAAAGAAATTGTATACGATACTTACTAACTTGAAATCGATATTAAATTATTATGGCATGTAACTTGACAAAACAAATGATGCAGAACTTTTTCTTTTCGGGGCTACTTTCACGTGCAGTTCTCAGTATTGAGTCCCAAAATCATGTGTTGTACTGTGTTATTAAACGAACCAATTCTACAAAATGTCCATAATCAATAAACTCATCTTGTAAACTGCCTCCTGTTCATTTTCTCTGAAGCTAATTCATATTTTGTATATTATTTATATAATAATTTTTTTAAGAATATCACGCCTATTTGTATTTGCTTGAGCCAAAGACTTTACTTCAGATATTTGATTGAAGCGGTAGCGGCCGTGGCGTAGTGGGTAGAGTGTGTGACTCTTACGCCAGTGAACCCAGGTTCGAATCCTCCATCCGACACAGAAAGTTTTTTCAATTGAATTAATTTTTCTGTTCGGCCGTCACCTCTCTGCAGACAATGGCAAACCACAGAGAGTAAAAACTGCCATGAAAAGCTTCTTGAGAACATAAGCCGTTCGGAGTCGGCGTAAAACATGTAGGTCCAGTTCTCGATCATTTGTGTGCAAACATTTCACATCACACACAACACAATTTATCATAAGAAGCTCGGTCAAAGTCCTTTCAAGGGCTGAGATGGTCATTTCGTTTTTTTTTTTTTTGTATTTGGTTGAAGCAACTTAAGTTTTCAATACACCAAGTTTTCAATGTTGGTGTAAAATATAAATAATCTTCAAAAGAGTTTAAATGAAAATTTGTTTTCATTTGATATGTATATTAATAAATGTGCTTTAAAATATTAACTATTTGAAAGATATGTAATAAATTCAAATGTGAAACATAGACTAAATTTTGCTAATGTTCTCATCATATGACATTTTTCAATATATTTTTGCTGCTTTATTTTGACAAGTCTCATACATGGTTCGATGTTTTGTTCTATGAAAATGTCAAAATAAGGCAGTCAATTTTTTTCTGGCTTTCCGGATGAGAACACCTTATATTTATTTCACCATGATTTTGCCTTTGTTTTTTTTTTTTTTTTTTTGTATACACAATTTGTTTTCAGTCATAAAAAATAGAATTTGAGTCATAAGTCATATTAATTTCTTCATTAAGTGTTATACATATGTATGAACATACATATTTATTATATCTTCGCTTTAACCCTAATAATTTGCATCCTATACATCGGTGAGATGGTTGTGGTCCCCTATACACTCAAAATAAAATCACTGTGATATTGATAAATTCCTATGCGTATTTAATAAAATCGCTGTCAATATACGTCCAACAAAAATGTTTGTCAATATCATCAAAACGTTGTTGAAATAACAAAATGAGTTTGTTATTTTGATAATGCAATTATCAATATGAATAATACGAAATTTGGAAAAATGATAACCAATTTTGTTGATTTGATAAAATTTTATCAAATTTAAAAGGAATTTTTGTTGAATTGATACAACTTTTATCAATATGAATAAGATGATTTTCAAAAATGATCCGCCTTTTGTTGATATGATAAATATTTTTCAAATTAGTAAAACATTTTTGTTGAATCGATAAAATTTTTTATTAATTTGATAATAATTTTTGTTAATGATGTTTCTTGGTTTAGCTATTTGATAAAAAATTGTTAATTTAACAAATTTTTTTTTTTGTCATATTAATAAAAACATTTGGTCATTTTGATAAATAATTTTGTCAATTTAACAAAATATTTAAGTAAAATCCTAAAAATGCTGGTATTCACCTATTTTTAATTTAAACATGCTAATTTGAAATTTTAATTTTTTTTTTATCGAAAGTTCAAAACAGCACGCTAAAAACAAACAAGGTTTGTAAATACGGGCTTGAGATCCTGAAAATAAAGAAAAATATTATAAAAAAGAACCATTTCATTAACTTAATACTTATTTTTTCCAAGTATTCACAATTACTACTTTTTGAAATAAAATTTGTTAATTTTCGTTTTTTATTTAACTTTATTTTAACATTGTATGATACAAAATCATAAAGCTATTAAATTTTTTTTTTTTAAATGAACTTTAACATAAAAATTACGTTTTCAAAAAAGAATTAAAAATAAAGGAATAATTAAATTAAAAAAAAATTACATATATGTATCTCAATATGAATAAGATGATGTGCGTTATATTTGTTCTTCAAGTTGTGAGCAAAGAAACCTTACATTTGGGTGCATTTTTTCACTTTTTATGCTTAAACTATAGCAAAATTTTTGTATAAAACTCCAAATTAATTTTGATTCTACTAGGTACTCTAAGTTGAATATTATATAATTTTTGAAGCAATTATTTATTAAATTTTGAATAAATAAGTATTTTAAGTTACCATTAAAATCTTAATTTATCTCAAGTTTATCATAGTACAAAAATCTTTTTTAAACTTACATCAACTAAACTTGCACTTCTCACTTGACTATAAAATTATTTTGAAACGTATATTAATAAAAATACTCACTTTTATTTTCTGCCACACTTTCAAACGTTGTTCAAATAATATTTGTAGGCGCAACGGCACTCGGTGGTTTACAAAGAAAACTTCTAATTGTTCCTCGGTTATAATTAATAGTGCCTTTCGATCTATTTCACACTCTTTGTAAAGATGCAATAAAAATAAAGTTAACAATAAAATAAAAAAGTTCAACTTAATATATTTTTATCAAATAACTTACCCTCTAAGTATTCCAAAAGCTTCGTTTTCTTAATTTTTTCTAAATCCAATTGCAGCTCCGCTATGATTTTTTCCAAATCCTTCATTGCACACTTTCGTGGGATATGAAAAATTAATCTTTTATTTTCACTTACTTGATTTTCACAATTAAACACTTAATTATTCTTTATTCTTTTAAAATGTAAATTTTTCACTTTTTATTATTTTTCAGGAGAAATCCGACTGCCTTCAGAAACATTTATTAAGAAATGACGCAATAGAAGCGTCCGTTATGTGCTTAACAAAATGTTTGTATTATTGATAAAATTTTATCAAACTAATGAACAATTTTGTTATATTGATAAAATTTTGTCAATCAAGCGAAAAAATTATAAAGTTTTTGTCAATATGAAAAAGAATTTGTTACTTTATTTTGAATTGATAAAACTTTATCATTTCTTAATCATTTTGTCAGTTTCAAATACAAAACTTTTGTAAAATTGATAAAAAATTTTGTTGAATTGAAAAAAAAAAGTAACAGAAAAATTTAACAGATTTGATAAATGTTTTTGCTCTATTGACAAATATTTGTTAAATTACTAAAATATTTTATCAATTTGATAAAACATTTATCAGTTCCTTTAAATTTGAAAAAGATTTTTTTAAATTAACAAAATATTTTATTAAATTACAGCTTGAAAAATATTTTTTATCGATATGGACAAATAATTGTCAAATTTAATAAATATTTTTGTTGTATGAACAAAATTTTTTCATATTGACAAAAATTTTTTGTTAAAGATTAACAATGCGTTTTTATCAATAACACAGACGATATTTTTTTGAGTGTAGGAACAAACTAACTTGTTTTTAAAAACAACTAATTAAAAAACTAGTTTATAATAAACCAGTATATGAACTACTTTGAATTATATTAAGGCGGCATCCACTTCAATACATGAAGTAATTGAAATACTACTTAAAAACCAGTGATTGATAAACTACTTTGAATTATATTAAGGCGGCAACTACTCTGATGTTGGCATGTTTTAATTGAAAATTTTTATTAGATTACAAGCTTATATATATTTAACCATGTTATTTCATCAAATATTATTAACTTTTGGCCATCAGTAATAGTTTTCAATTGGTTATTTTAAAGCAATTAAAAAAATAATTTAAATGTAACTAATTTAACATGTAGTTGAAAATATATGCAGACGACAGTCAATTGACTTATTTAGCGGACATCACCATACAAAATAAGTTAGTTCGTTCTATGGAAAAAAGTCAGAATTTCAACTAGTTGTGGTTGACAAAAAACTACTTTATCAACTGCTTTTAAATTAGTTGATTTTCCTACAGGGTCATGATAGAATTATAAGGTAGGCTCACATTTAAATAGCTGCTCAAACAACAAGTTTTGCAACAACAAAGCTGTGAGAACGCTAAATGTCAAATGAAAAAGGCAACAACAACAAGAAGAAAAATAAAATTCGACCAGTCGATTTTGACATACAGCTTCCTTTTTACTCCAACTTGAGCCTACCTTATAATTCTGCCATGGTTGTGGTGATATTTTAAATTAAAATAAGCAAATTATTTTCTTTACAGATGCGAAAAATGATATAGATACTAGAGCCCTGCGCGATTATGCTTTTTCGTCCCCTTGAATATATTCTCTTGCTATAGAATAAATTTCCCTTTTCTGCTTTGCTCATCCCTGATATAAGCAACGAAGAGAATAAGACCACGATGCCTTACTAACAACAGCAGAAACCCAAAAAAAAGTTAGCAGGGTAGGTATGTTCGGAAGAAATGTTGAGGGGCACAAAATAATAGGACCAACTCATGTATTTGACCCCTATAGGAGTCCAGCTACGGCCGATATAAACTGTGCACAAGTTAGACGTTGACTTATTACTATATTTTAAAATTTTCTCGCAAAATTTGCTAAAAAAATTTTGGATTTCTCTTCCACTCTGGTTAACTAATTTAGAAAAAACTTCCCAAACTTTACCCTTTTTTTTAACGTCTTTCGATAAGAACTCGCCATTGAAAAATTTTGCAGCCACTAAATTGTTGCTTAATTCAACGTCACTTCCAGTTGATTTATTTAAAGACAAAAGTTTTTTAAATTATAAAGGATTTACAATTTTATAACACCTTAAAGAGTTTTTTATGTTACTCACTATATCAATGTCCATTTAGAATGAAATATTTGTTATCAATATAAATGTATTTTTATCTTCTATCCAACATATAACTGACTATGCATGAAGAATAACATAAAGCTTATTGCGGGGAAAAACCAACATACCTGATTCTTATAGTCTAATTATGTTCGAGTAACGCAACGCAACGTGGCCGTAGCCAATGTCACTTGAATTTTTGTTATATGGGATTTGTGTATTTCTGGTTATACTCCACGCAACGTAGCTTAGAGAAATGTAGATTAAAAGAGAATTTTATCTGGCACCTTAAGATAAACGTAGAACAAATAAAAAGTTCACGCAAACATAATTAGACCATTATTCAGGTCACTGCAGCAGATTCCTGAGCATTCGTGTAGTTTGTTAAGTACTCAGAGAAATAACTGAAACAACAAGTAGATCGCAAGCTCACCTCAGTGCAAAAGTGTATGAAAAGAGAACAGAGAACAAATAGAAAGGTATTCTCTTGCGCTACACCATGGCAGAATTATAAGGCAGGGTCGACTCGGAGAGAAATGGAGTAGAAAGCAGAATAAGGCTGCATTGGTGTCAAAAACAGCTGTTCATCGCGAATTTCTTTATGCTCACGTTTCGTAGTTGTTTTTAGGTTAAAACTGTTACAGGTTTTTTTTGCAATTTTAAGACTTCTTTCACATTTTATAGTTTTCATTATACTTTTTTTATAATATTTTCACTCAAACTAGCACAAATTTAACACCCGCGACCACACTGTTTGCAACTTGGAAACATAAATGTGTGTATTTTACTTTTCGATTTTTCCGATTTTTTTTTAATACAAAATGAAAAAATTTGTTTTTTCTCCAAAAGTTAAAAAAAAAAGTCATAAGTCTTATAATTTAAGTCCGATAACTCATTTTAATGAACAATCAAATGAAAAACAAAGTGCATACCAGTTTTTATAAAGCTTGTGCTTAAAAAAATGTAATTTGAATTTTTTTGGAAAAACACCAGTATTTTCCATATTACATATATACAGTTTTGGAAAAAATAATAAGAACTATTAATATTTTAATTTTTTTATAATCAATTTTTTCAAAAAAAAAAAATATTGGTAACTGTAGTAGTTAAAGCGCTTCAATAGAAGTTTTAATAATTTTTGACCCTTAGCTTTATTGAAATAAAAAGTGTAAAAATTTGCGGCATACATTGCCATCATAGTCAGTAGCACCAAAACTCAAACCTTTTTGTACCGATCAAAAATTCTATGCTATCTCGAGTATGAGTTTTGTTTCGAATATTCTTCAAACAGGACAATGTAGAAAAAATTCGTTAAAATCAGTGTCTCTGATAAAGAATTGTTTATTAAAGTGCATACTTTCCTATTGTAAAAAAGAGATAATCGTTATTTTTTAATGTTTTTCACAAAAAACTACTTTGTTCTTGCGGAATGGTAGTATATTCTTTTTTTTTTTTTTTTTGTGATTTTGACAACCCGATCAAACTTTGCGGAATGGTAGTATATTCTTTTTTTTTTTTTTTTTGTGATTTTGACAACCCGATCAAACTGTTGAGCCCACTTTTAAGAACACCCAAATTTTTCGATACGCCCTTATGTTCACAATTTAAAGCACAAAACAATAGAAAATATTTATCTGATAATTTGACGAAATTGTGCGGTCAACTGTTTGAAGAGGTTCAATTCATGCTATAGAGCTTAAGAGAGAGCGATATTTTGCTTGTTCTTTTTCTTTCTCGAGCTCGAAAAAGGCGTAAACAAACGCTTTCATATAATTTCAGGTTACTTGCAATTCGTACGAAAACTGATCTATTGATTTAGAGCCCACGCACACTACAAACATTTAGTCACCCGATAGTTTGATGTTCCAACGGCCCACAACGACATTGTGGGAACACTTCATATAATTTATTAATTTAATGTATATGTATATAAATGTGGCGGCCGTGGCGTAGTGGGTAGAGTGTGTGACTCTTACCCCATAGAACCCAGGTTCGAATCCTCCATCCGACACAGAAAGTTTTTTCAATTGAATTAATTTTTCTGTTTGGCCGTCACCTCTCTGCAGACAATGGCAAACCTCAGAGAGTAAAAACTGCCATGAAAAGCTTCTTGAGAACATAAGCCGTTCGGAGTCGGCGTAAAACATGTAGGTCCAGTTGTCGATCATTTGTGTGTAAACTTTTCACATCACACACAACACAATTGATCATAAGAAGCTCGGTCAAAGTCCTTTCAAGGGCTGAAGTGGCCATTTTTCGTTCGTTCGTTTTAAATATATATAAATATATAAATATAAATATAAATATAAATATAAATATAAATATAAATATAAATATAAATATAAATATAAATATAAATATAAATATAAATATAAATATAAATATAAATATAAATATAAATATAAATATAAATATAAATATAAATATAAATATAAATATAAATATAAATATAAATATAAATATAAATATAAATATAAATATAAATATAAATATAAATATAAATATAAATATAAATATAAATATAAATATAAATATAAATATAAATATAAATATAAATATAAATATAAATATAAATATAAATATAAATATAAATATAAATATAAATATAAATATAAATATAAATATAAATATAAATATAAATATAAATATAAATATAAATATAAATATAAATATAAATATAAATATAAATATAAATATAAATATAAATATAAATATAAATATAAATATAAATATAAATATAAATATAAATATAAATATAAATATAAATATAAATATAAATATAAATATAAATATAAATATAAATATAAATATAAATATAAATATAAATATAAATATAAATATAAATATAAATATAAATATAAATATAAATATAAATATAAATATAAATATAAATATAAATATAAATATAAATATAAATATAAATATAAATATAAATATAAATATAAATATAAATATAAATATAAATATAAATATAAATATAAATATAAATATAAATATAAATATAAATATAAATATAAATATAAATATAAATATAAATATAAATATAAATATAAATATAAATATAAATATAAATATAAATATAAATATAAATATAAATATAAATATAAATATAAATATAAATATAAATATAAATATAAATATAAATATAAATATAAATATAAATATAAATATAAATATAAATATAAATATAAATATAAATATAAATATAAATATAAATATAAATATAAATATAAATATAAATATAAATATAAATATAAATATAAATATAAATATAAATATAAATATAAATATAAATATAAATATAAATATAAATATAAATATAAATATAAATATAAATATAAATATAAATATAAATATAAATATAAATATAAATATAAATATAAATATAAATATAAATATAAATATAAATATAAATATAAATATAAATATAAATATAAATATAAATATAAATATAAATATAAATATAAATATAAATATAAATATAAATATAAATATAAATATAAATATAAATATAAATATAAATATAAATATAAATATAAATATAAATATAAATATAAATATAAATATAAATATAAATATAAATATAAATATAAATATAAATATAAATATAAATATAAATATAAATATAAATATAAATATAAATATAAATATAAATATAAATATAAATATAAATATAAATATAAATATAAATATAAATATAAATATAAATATAAATATAAATATAAATATAAATATAAATATAAATATAAATATAAATATAAATATAAATATAAATATAAATATAAATATAAATATAAATATAAATATAAATATAAATATAAATATAAATATAAATATAAATATAAATATAAATATAAATATAAATATAAATATAAATATAAATATAAATATAAATATAAATATAAATATAAATATAAATATAAATATAAATATAAATATAAATATAAATATAAATATAAATATAAATATAAATATAAATATAAATATAAATATAAATATAAATATAAATATAAATATAAATATAAATATAAATATAAATATAAATATAAATATAATAAATATAAATATAAATATAAATATAAATATAAATATAAATATAAATATAAATATAAATATAAATATAAATATAAATATAAATATAAATATAAATATAAATATAAATATAAATATAAATATAAATATAAATATAAATATAAATATAAATATAAATATAAATATAAATATAAATATAAATATAAATATAAATATAAATATAAATATAAATATAAATATAAATATAAATATAAATATAAATATAAATATAAATATAAATATAAATATAAATATAAATATAAATATAAATATAAATATAAATATAAATATAAATATAAATATAAATATAAATATAAATATAAATATAAATATAAATATAAATATAAATATAAATATAAATATAAATATAAATATAAATATAAATATAAATATAAATATAAATATAAATATAAATATAAATATAAATATAAATATAAATATAAATATAAATATAAATATAAATATAAATATAAATATAAATATAAATATAAATATAAATATAAATATAAATATAAATATAAATATAAATATAAATATAAATATAAATATAAATATAAATATAAATATAAATATAAATATAAATATAAATATAAGCATAAATATAAATATAAATCTGACATCTGTTATTTGATTTTTTAGTCGGACTCGATTCAATCGGTAGGTGTGCGCACTGCCATAAGGCACCATGTTCACATGAAAACAAATCAAATTATCGGACGACTAAAAATCTGCTGTGTGTGCGGGCTCTTAAGTTTGACTTAAATTTACTTTCCCCATTCTATAAAGCAAACAAAAATCACATCCAGAGGGGCATGACATGGACGAGGATGTTTACAATGAACAGCAACGTATTCTAGCAATGTCAAATGATGAATTAGCTGAGGAGAATCTCGTTTTGGATCGTGTGTCAAAATATTACAAAAATTTTTTAGCTGTCAATGAAGTCTCGCTGTGTATTAAGCAGTAAGTAAAAGCATATACTATAACCGTGCATTTAGACCAGTGATAACCACACGCACACAACTTATGGCGTTTTCTTTTCTCGCCAAAAAATTCTGCCCTCTGAGAGTGCAGAATTTTTTAAATTTCGACTTCTGTTCGACCTGTTCTTCGTAGTAGAGAAAAGAACATAAGAATGCAACATTTTTTTTCAATGTTGTGTTGGCTGCCCTGTTATATCGAGAAACGTCAAATAAATTGCAAAAGTCTTCTGTGAAATAGCAAAACACAAAACGAAATTCAAAATGTCTGGCAACGAAAGTTTTGTCGAGGGTAAATATTTTTGTTAATATCGTTAAAACCACTGTTGTGGCTATTTCGTTAATATCATCCATTTTATATTTAATTATAATAAGTATTAGTAATTTGTAAAGAAGAAGCTCACTCTTAAATAAAATGTCAATACAATGTTCATTATTATCTTAACACGTCACTTTTTTGTTTCTTCAGTTGGTAGTATTTGAGGGCAGAACCAAAGATATATATGTCTTTGGCAGAACACTGAAACCGTCGATCTTGAGAGTGCAAAAATTCTGCATTTTTTATACTTTTCAGGTCAAAATTTTCGAAAAATGAACACGATTTAATTTTAGATGTTAACAGTTTTTTGAAAAAAGAACACAAAACGCGCAGAATTCTCTAAAAGGGCAGAAAAAATGTTAAATTTTTTCGAGAAAAGAAAACGCCATTAAACTACTTGCATGTATCTTAAAGTATTTTGAAAACTTTCTGAAAGCCTTATGTATCATTAGAACAGATTATATTTATTGTTTATATTATGTTTACATACTAAACAGAGTGGCATACATGAGACCGCGTATAAATTAAAATAAAATATTTTTAACTTGCAGACTATGAAAACAATGAGTTCACACATGCATAAAAAGCGCTGCGTTTTTAGAGCATTAAATGTAAACATCCCAGCGTGTCGGACGTTTCATTCGGACGCTTCTTTTAATATTTTTGTATACGATCGAGAGATATATTAAGGTTTTTGGTTTAATAAAAAAAAAATAAAACTTATTTTATTCAATTTAATTTTATAGCAAAATATTTATTTTAAACATGCGTTCGGACGTTTCACAAAACGGAAGTCATTTTGAGACTAAGTTCATGCTATGCCTAAATTTGCGAATTTATCAGACGCATAAAAAAAACAGAAGACAATATTTATTATAAATTTAACAATCTTTCAGAAAAGATATACGCCATTTTTATTAAGGGCATAGTGAGGTCACAGTAAATTATTTAATTTGTTCGGACGTTTCGTGTCGGACATTTTAGATTTTTCCATTTGGATGTATTGCGTAATTAAGTTATTAAATAACTAAATAATTAAGTAATTTAGAAACAAATTTAATATGTTGTTCTTTCCTTGCCTCAATCATTTCATTATAAACTTTAGCCAATACCTTCCATTTAAAAATCAGCAAAAACATCTACGATATACTTACTAAACATTTACTAAAAAGAAAAACTACATTTGTGAAATACTGAGTGGGACTTGATCACCATAGTAAAAACAAAATGTAAATGTTTCTTCAAGATAATATCCTAGAATTATAAGTTTTTAATAAGTTTTTATTTTTTGCCTGTGGTTGACCATTTTTGGGAATTGCCCATATAACAGAACTACGCATCGCTTCTTTATTTTATTCCTTTCGGTGTACAAGCCCAAAATAATTATATTGAAATCAAGTGAATAAAGCGACGCACAGTGGTCTAGAGTCGCAATTTAGCGCGAAAAAAGTCAAATAAATTGAATATTTTATTTTATTAATATAGTATTTTATTATTATAATTAAAATAAAATATAAATTTTATTAATATAGTATATTAATAAAAATAAAAAGTTTGACATACTGGGAATGCTTTTTTATTCTTTTATATGAGAGTTAAAAAAAAAAACTTTATTGCATTATTTATATCATTGCATAACTTACAAACAAATACATATACATACAGATACATATACACAAAAGTTCCTTTATCTCCCCAATTTATCTTGCTTCATCTTACCGATTATTGCAATAAAATGACTAGCATTCATCGATTCTGAATATCACAAAAATATCAACGCTCTAATAAGCCCAAACAGTTTTTCAATTGGAAAGTATCTTTGTTGAAGAACTATCCTGTAAAGATATTAGACTTGTTCGGGCTTATGCTCTCAAATACGCATAAAAACCAAACTAATATGTAATCTACAACTTGCATCGGCCTTCATTCGTATTAAGAGTTTGGAAACAAAGGCACTGACACGTATTTAAGTTGCTGTCCTTGGCGATGTAACCAAAACGTAATTAGCTTCACTTTTCTTCGGTTCAGAAAATAAGTAACTGTGAAGAATAGTTCTTCTGTGAAGTCTCTAATCTAGTTCTGGTTTATGCTCTCAACTGCGTAAAAAACTTTATTATTGCCCCTTATGATATTTCTACACTATAATAATACACAAACTTACCATCATTGGTATCGGACATGATAAAGATAGGCCACTGAACACAATATAACCAAGGTTGATTTATAAGGTTGTCGCAGGGCTGATCGCACTCTCTTCTCAGTACCCATAATTGTCAAAACCAGCCAATTTTGCGAATGATTACGAAAGAATAACGGATGATAATAGAGATCACTTGCAGATTTTCTATGAGCTGTCAACTTCGATTTGACAATTATGGGTACTCGCTCTCTCCCTTGCGACAACCTTATAAATCAACCTTGAATATAACCAAAAAAACAGATTACAACTGATACAAATAATAAAATAACGTGAAAGTAATGAACTACTATGTTTAACCATAAAATAGCAATCATCGATGTGAGTCAACTTTAACTGATTGTCGGGTCTACATATTAACAGATTTCTATGTAGTTTCATAAAATTTCGATGACATACGTCATAATGATACCGTTATACCTTTAAATCATTCAAAAATAGCGCCTTTATTTTATTACTTTTTCGCGCTAAAATACTTTTCTAAACTATAGTGCAACGTGGCTTTGCCTGCTTCGAGTCTGCCTGCAGACTGAAAGCTTTTTTGCAGCGGAAGAATTTATATACATATACATTTTTGAAAAAGCTCTTAGCTCTCGAGCTGATTTTGTT
Organism: Coremacera marginata; assembly: GCA_914767935.1. NCBI lineage: Eukaryota > Metazoa > Arthropoda > Insecta > Diptera > Sciomyzidae > Coremacera > Coremacera marginata. Next base: position 168,457,735 of record OU612045.1, read on the forward strand.
TATAGCTGATTTAGACCGCCTGAGTGAACGTAAAAAATCATAGTTCATCAATCGCCAACGAACATTATCCGTCATTTTGCAAGAACGATTTATCCAGATCCGAGGCTGGTTTAGTTTTTATTGGGCAGTAGTAATGCGGCGGAACCCAAATCCTGCGCACATTCCATGTTTAAGCTCTATGGAGCGACCCGCCGCTCAAATTAGCCGTCAAACTGACGGATGTCAGTTTGCCGTTGCCCAGGGAACACCACTTGGAGGTTTGAGTCGTCTTGAGACGATTTCGACATGGATAATGCTGGCCTCGCCAGGTTGAGGCGGTTCGCCCCCTGTTCCCCAATCACAACCTGCCTTATTTCCATCGCATGTAAGGTTCTCTCAAGCGTACTGTGTGAAAGATTAAAGCCGATTACAAAAACACTGATTGGACTTTATCAGTGTGGCTTTTGACCTGGTAAGTCCACCATAGACCAGATTTTCACGCTACGACAAATCCTGTTATTACGGCCACCTAAGTAAGTAAGTAAGTAAAAAAAATAAAGGCTAAACAGTCCGAACGAAAGAATTTTTGTTCGATCGCCCTAATTTACTGTCTACACCGGGTAAAATATATATAAATATAAATTTGTCGCGAACGCTGTTCGCTTGGGTTAGGGGTTTAACCGAGCCAACGAACAAGGTTTTCTATCGTTCATTCAGGCGGTGTACTAAGCGCACAGTAGTAGTTTTTCAAAAATATCTTATAAAAAATAATATTCTCTGTTCTAAAACTGTTCTCTCTTAGTGGGGAATGCTTTGGCTTACTCGGTGTAAATGGTGCTGGCAAAACTACACTATTTAAAATGATTATTGGAGATGAAAACATTTCTTCTGGATCCGTCTACTTTAAGGGATTAACCTTGGATAAGAATAAAAGAAAAATTTATAGGGAAATTGGTTACTGTCCACAATTCGATGCCCTGCTCGATGATCTAACCGGTCGTGAAATTTTAAACATATATTGTCTGTTGCGTGGAATACACAGGAAAAATATTAAGCAGGTTTGCGAAGAGTTGGGCAATTCTTTCGGTTTCATGGATGACATGGATAAGAAAATAAAATTTTATAGCGGTGGTAGTTAGCGCAAGTTAAGTATGGCGCTTGCAGTTATAGGTAGTCCTTTGATAATCTTCTTGGATGAGCCAACAACTGCTATGGATCCTGCCTCTAGACGTCAACTCTGGAATATGATAATTCTCCTACGTAATTCGGGCACATCAATTGTCTTAGTTTCGCACAGCATGGAAGAGTGTGAGGCGTTGTGTACAAGATTGGTGATCATGGTGAATGGCGAGCTCAAGTGCATTGGTTCAACGCAACATTTGAAGAACAAATTTTCCAAAGGTCTGATTTTGAAAATAAAAGTCAAGCCCAGCACAGATTTAAAGAGAAGGGTATCGAAATAGTGAGTATCATAAGTGGGCGTACTATTGTGGTAAGTAGGTTGAAGCGGTTGTCTCCTTTGAGACACACTTAGGCTAATAACTCCCGTTGTGGTACAATGGGTTTATTTCCCTCTCTAATTAAACGAGTTTGAGCTGTTTACAAAGCTAAGTATTCGGTAGACCGAAGATTCTGAGAGACCGTCTAGATCATTGTAGAACCAGTTACCTAAATGAATGTGGTGATTTTTAGCTAGTGCTGGACAAGTGCAGAGAAGATGTGTTGTTTATTTCTCCTCCTCATCTTCAACTCTGCAGCTTCTGTGGAAGTGGTTGTGAAGGATGTTCAGTCTTTGTGAGTGATGATTATAGTGTCCTGATAAAACCCCTATTTGATCCCTTCTCAGGGAGATCAGTTCTTTTGAGCGTTTTAGGGTAATTTTTGGCCAAGCCGGACGCGCTGTATGCCATGTGCTTCCCGCTGACTACCTATTGTTGGCTCTTTTTAGGGATAGCTCATTTGCGAGTAGTGTACATGTGGTGAGGAATATATTTCTACTTTCTTTCTCTATCGAGAGTTGTTTCGTTGTTCCGGTGCGAGCGAGTTCATCTGCTTTGCAGTTTTCTAGGAAGTCTCTATGTCCGGGAATCCAGCATAGGAATATTTTGAGCTGCTCTGCTTAAGAGATATGCAGCAGCGAAGGACTGCTTTAGGTGTTGTTTGAACAGATTCTATTGCTTTCAACGCGGCTTGGCTGTCAGATAGTATGTAGATCAATTGCCTTTGTTTCACACAGTATGGAAGAGTTTGAGGCGTTGTGTACAAGCATTGGCTTAACGCAACATTTAAAGAACTAATTTGCGAAAGGTCTGATTTTAAATATTTGAAATATCTTTTGAGGATATTTCATTCATCTGAAGCCAAGCTACTGGTAACTTCCGCTTGGAAGGCACTGTTATGGTCAGGAAGCCTAAAGGCTAGATTAATGTAAGCAAGTCAGAGTAGACTCCTCCTCCAACTTTGCCGCCTAATTTTGACCCATCAGCGTAGATTCCAATGACATTGTTTGATAGAAGGTTTACCTTCCTCCATTTAGAGGTAATCTCTAGACGATAGCTGTATTAGAAGCCATCTGTTTTACTAGGACATCAATTGGTATAATGTGGAGCATAATGTCTAGTGCTTCTGTAGTAGTGGTTTTTAGTGCTCCACTAATGCACATCTCAGCTGATCTTTGAACTCTGTGAAGTGTGTTGAGGTGTGTTTGTTTATCTAGTGCTTGCCACCAGACAATGGCACCATATTGCAATATTGGCCTTACAACTGCCGTGTAAAGCCAGTGAGTAACACTTGGCTGTAGTCCTCATTTGCTACCCACTACCTTGTTGCATGCGTAGAGGGCTATATTGGCTTTTTTGGCTCTCTCGAGCAGAGTGGGCTTCCAGCTTAGCTTTCTACCCAGATTAAGGCCCAGGTATTTCGTTTGATCTGAGAAGCTTAGTCTTGTGTTTCCCAGTTTTGGAAGACTGATTGTTGGTAGATTGTGTTTTCTTGTGAAAATTACTAAATCCGTTTTTTCAGGGTTGACGCCGAGTTCACAGCTGTTGACCCATTGTATAAGAGTATTAAGGCTGTTTTGCTTAATGTCTCGAAGTGTAGATATATATTTTCTCGAAGTAACAATAGCAATGTCATCTGCATAAGCTATCACCTTGAACCCCTCCCGTTCCAGTTTAATCAGCAGTTCATTAACCTCTGGGATCCAGAGTAAAGGCGAGAGAGCCCACCCAATTGAGGAGTTTCTCGTGGTACAGATCTTAGCGTAGATCCTATACCGAGATTTGCACTTATAATCCTGCCCACGAGCATTTGATTTATAAGTTCTCCGAGTGCAGCATCTAACACAAGCTTCGCAAGCGCATTTGTGATAGCTTTTACATTGATTGTGGAAGTCATCTTCTGTATCAATAAAAGCTATCATTGTATATTACTTACATAATTATTACAGTCAGTGCATTATTAAGGTCAGAATAAATAAATATTTACTTTTTCTATTAAATTACAATAGCAAAGATGTTGATAACGCCAAACCTGTGCAAGCGAACGAGGAGGATATAAATAATATCAAAAAGTTTGTGGAGCGTGAATTTGTTGGAGCAATATTGCAGTAAGTAAAATTTCTTCCCATGTATATAACGGTAATGGCAATAATAACAGAACAAAAAGAGTAACCATTACACAATATTTTTAATTAAAATACTTTTTTTACAGGGAAGAATATCAGGGCATTCTCACCTTCTACATTCCACTCAACAGCATAAAGTGGTCAAAAATATTCGGACTGATGGAAAGAAATCGAAAGCAGCTAAATATTGAGGACTATTCAATAAGCCAGACGACACTTGAGGAGATTTTCCTTGACTTTGCAACTCAAAGCAAAGAACCTCGCGCAACCAAGTGAGCCTTTTGCTAAAAGCGTTTCTTTTTGCCACGTAGTTTTAGAATGTATTTGGCATACTTTACGGCACTCATTGGCATGGCATTTTTATATGTATGTAGGTAGATTAGGTTAAGTAAGAGCAGTGTGCAATCTGAAATTGCAGACACGGAGACGTATAGTTTCATTGTGGTTCCCTATGTTTGTAGTTCTATCGCAAGTAAATCGAAAAATGTTTTAGATTAGCTGTAGCACAGCTGGTTGAATCAGTCGGTGCTTTGAATGTATCATAACAATTCTATCAATGGAACATTTACGAATTTCTGTCATCTTCAAACGTTGTTGGAAATGAGGGCATTCTCTATTCCATCGACATCTCCACTAGTTATGGGCAGCGCAGCACTTGTTATTGAGTTGAAGCACTTAACTGTTTTATTGCGCTTATACTTACTTCTTACTTAGGTGGCGCTTACAACCGTAGGCCATTTCTGTTATGCGCTTGCTAGCGCCAGTTGGAAGCTCCAAGTATCGTCAGGTTGTCCTCTGCTAATACGCTTGTTTTATTAAAAGTAACACAATATCGTTCCTCTTTCTTGGTTTATTCAAAAGTGTTCAATTTCAAAGTGCAAGCACACTCGAATATAACATTAAACTTCCAAGTTGCATGATTTGTTATATCAACCTTGAACCTTATAACCCTTGAACGAAGTACAGCTTGACTGCATTCTTTGGATGAAACATATTACTATCGAACTTTAATTTGATTTGTTGTTTTAATTCTAAATGAGCCTTAACTGTGCTTCCTTCCTCACATAAAACGATACGCTACCCAGGACACCATATTCAAGAAACTTGCCTCATAATTTTACGAGTTATCAAACTCAAAAACTCACAACGCTGAATAAAGCTATGTCAATACAGGAATCAGCATTTTCAACAGCATCATGACACAATTACGATAACGCATTTCGCTGTTATAGTAAACGGCGAGTAAGCCGGTGTTTTATTGCAGAATTTTTTACTGTGTTACCCATGTCTAGCCTTCCCAGCTCACCCAGACTTCTGCAAAAGTTCCAAAGCCATTGTATTAATAGCACAGTATCTTATGATGATCATGGATTCCAGTTCCATTTTAACTGATTGATAGTGACGGCCGTGGCGCAGTGGGTAGAGTGTGTGGCCCATACACCAAGGAATCCAGTTTCGAATCCCACCTGACACAAAAAGGTTTTTTTCAATTGAATTAATTTTTCTGTTCGGCCGTCACCTCTCTGCAGACAATGGCAAGCCTCAGAGAGTAAAAATTGCCATGAAAAGCTTCTTGAGAACGTAAGCATGAAACATGTAGGTCCAGCTCTCGATCATTTGTGTTCAAATATTTCACAACACACACAAAACAACTGATCATAAGAAGCTCGGTCAAAGTCCTTTCAAGGGCTGAAATGGCCATTTCGTTTTTTTTTTATGATTGATAGTACAGATTCAGTTAATTTTCACAGAGTTAAGGCAAAAGATATCTAAAAATAACACAGTCCTCTCTACAAGATCATGAAGTATTTATATGAATCTAGCCTTATCGTCAATATTTTTATTGACTGCCACAACAGAGATCTGCTCTAGAGTTCAGAGACCCCTTTTAGCCAATTTGTCTGCAATTTCGTTTCCCTCAATAATGCCTGGGACCTGGGACATAGCAGAATTGACCCTATGGGGTGACTAATATTTTGGAGAGCTTGACGACAGGATTTCTAAACGGATTTCGATTTGATCGTCTCGATATAAAAGGGTTTCACTGTCCAAAAAAACTTATATCTTATTTGAATTCATATCCTTTGAGTGGATTGCTACTTTTGAGAGCTACTTTGTCACTTACAAAGAATTCTGCTTGAAAGACACTACAGTAATCTGGTAGTCTGTATGACTGATATTTATGGTGAATTACAGTAGACTTCGACTTATGTGCCTTTCTCCATGATGGATCCGTCAGTAAAGATCTGGAACTCATGTGTTTACTGAAAGGTTGATTCTATTCCAAGTCTTCTCTTTTCGGAGGGGTATAGTTTTAGTTGAAAACTTTTATTCTTTGAGTCGAAACACAGCTTTAGCTACCATACTTTCTGTGATACGTCCAGAAGAAGAAGGTTTAGCATTACCTGCAGGTTTGCCTGAAACATTGATTGCTGTGTACCTGTTATTCCTAGACAGCTTTTGTACTCTAGACAGATTATTAAGGAAGTTTGTCTCCTCTTTATCTTTCCAGGTTTCTTACACGAATATAAAGCACTGTTTGCTTTCTTAATTCGTTATTCTTTGTTGTTTTTTTCAGATGAACATAGAATCTAGAATTACTTACTTACTTAGGTGGCCATAACAACCCGCGTTCGGGTTTCGGCCGACCAATCGGATACACCATCCATCGGAGGCATGGTCTCCCTCGTCGTCGTTGACCAGCGACCCTCGCCTCAAGCACCTTTTTCGCTGGAACTTCGTCGTCCATACGATGGACATGACCCAGCCAGTGTAGTCTCTGCACAGTTATACGCCGAACTACGTCAATGTTTTCGTAGAGTTTATACAGCTCATGGTTCATTCGATGCAACAGGACCGAAGATTTTGTGAAAAACTATTCTCTCGAACACCCCCCGAGCGGCTGCGTCCGTTTGCGAAACTACCCATGTCTCAGCGCCATAAAGCAGCACAGGTAGAACGAGCGTCTTGTAGAGTGTTAGTTTTGTCGATCGAGAGAGGGCTCTGGAACTTAGTTGCTTACTGAGCCCGTAGTCTTCAAAGTTATAGCTGCCGGATGAAACGTGGGGGTCTAAATGCTGCGCTCCCTTGTTTGTAGACAGCATATACTTTGTTTTACCCTCATTTATTGTCAAACCCACTTTGGCTGATTCCTTTTCGATAGCGGCGAAAGCAGCGGTAACATTTCTCTTGGTTCTGCCGACAATATCAATATCATCAGCGTACGCAAGGAGCTGGACACCTTTATAGAAAATGGTGACATTACGATGCACACCGGCCTTTCGTACGATCCCCTCCATGATGATGTTGAAGAGATCGCAAGACAGTGAATCGCCTTGCCTGAAACCTCTTTCGGTATTGAAGGTTTCTAAGAGGTAATTTCCTACCTTGACGGAGCTGCTTGTGTTGCTCAACGTTATTTTGCAAAGTCTAATCAACTTTGCAGATATACCGAACAAAGACATTGTTGCGTATAGGCAATCCCTTCTCGGGCTATCGAACGCAGCTTTAAAATCGACAAAGAGATGGTGTGTGTCAATTTGATTTTCGTGGGTTTTCTCCAGGATTTGTCGTAGCGTGAAAATCTGGTTTGTGGTGGACTTTCCAGGTCAAAAGCCACACTGATAAGGCACAATCAGTGTTTTTGTAATCGGCTTTAATCTTTCACACAGTACGCTCGAGAGAACCTTATATGCGATGGAAATAAGACTGATGCCTCTATAACTTGTTGGGTCGCAGATTGTTGGGTCTCCTGTCTTAAGCATAGGGCACAGTACGCTGAAGTTCCAATCGTCGGACATGCTTTCTGCGAGCCATATTTTGCTGATGAGCTGATGCATGCGCCTTATCAATTCATCGCCGCCGGTCTTAAACAATTCAGCTGACAGGCCGTCAGCACCCGCTGCTTTATTGTTTTTGAGTCTTTGGATAGCAACTCGAACCTCTTCATGGCTAGGTGGTGGTAGTTCCACTCCGTCAACGTTGATTGGTGGAAACGTCGCCAGTAAGTTAATTGGAGAAGTGCCGTCTCCACAATCTCAGCACACACTGTGTATCCGTATTTAGATCTCCATTTTCGTCTCTTTCAGAAAGAATTGCATCCTTCTTGCCCTGGTATACCTCTAGTTCCTCACGCTCACGCTTTTCCTGCTCTCTTCTCTTGCGTCTGAAAAGGCGCCTCTCTTCCTTCCTCTTTTCGCGGTAGTTTCTCGCGCGGATCGCGTTCCAGCTGACTGCAGCATTTTTTTATATGCGGCGTTTTTTACTGCTGGTGCGATGCGACACTCCTGATCGTACCATTGGTTCCGAGGTTGTGGGCGCCGAAAACCAATGACTTCTTCAGCGGCCAGAACATATAGCTAGTTTTGATGAATATCCCGAATTATCTACACTCTGCATATACAATTTAATCAGATACTGTTTTTAGAGATCAACCGATTCCAGTTTCTTACACCGATGGCGATACGGATACCGATGATCAGCCTGTTAAGAAAACCGAAACCGATGCAGATGTTCAGCCTAATTCTAAAACAGATACCGGTGCCGTTGTCGATGCCGATGCAGTTGCCGATTCGGTTGCCGATGCCGATGCTGAAACCTTTGTCGATACTATTGACGATTCCGATACTACCTATGCCGATGCTGCTAGTGAAACCGATACCTATACCGATGCTGATCCATAAGCCGATGCTGATACTTATATCAATACTGATTGCGGTACCGATGATGATGCGTTTTCTACTGCCATTTATTATTATACTTCCTTACTAATTATAGGTTTCTTTGCCTATGTCATAAACCTTTAAATCATATACAAGAACTTTACGATTCATTATTTCTTCTAAATTTAAAAACTTTTGAAAATTTTATTTTATTTTATTTTAGTATTGAAAAGTTATCAGCAAAAGAATCAGCAGTTTCTACCATTACCGATACCGATACCGATTCCTAAATTAAAGCCGATGTGAATTCTAAAACCTCAACAGATGCCGATACCACGTCGATATAAATTCTTGATACCGATGCCGATTCTTAAATATATTACCGATAACGATGTCGATTAGTCGATCTCACATTTACTATTTTACAAATATGAATTTACTATAGTTAAGTTCACGCTAAATTTAAGCCGAAAAAACTGCACCTATTTTTAAGTTTGGTTTTTAAGCAAATCAAGTGATGCCACACGTAGGGTGTTTATCCAACATGTAGTAGACTTTTTCATCAACAGTCTGTGTGTTCCATGCTATTGTTAAAGATCTCTAAATTTTTGGGTTTACGTTTCACTTCTACAGTACGCCATGCAAGGCCACACACACACATTTTTTCCTTTTTTTATTTTTATATACTGATTCCATTATCATGTACTTTTTGTTTCTTATGTCATTGAATAATTCAAAGCAAAACCTTAAATTTTATCGCGGCCATGGCTGAACAGGCAAATGTGTAGAAATAGCAAAGAGCCGCTAGCCCAGATTCAAATCTCATCTTTTTTTTTTCAATTCAAATTAATATCTATGATCGACTGTCACAATAGCAAACCTCTGAGAGAAAAAAAATTTCACATAAAGCTTCTTGAAAACAGGAACTCCAGCCATCCCGAGTCGTCATAAAACGTGTAGGTCCAGTTCTCGATCATTTGTGTACAAACATTTTGTAGCACACACAATACAATTTATCGAAGGAACCCTGTTTAAAGTCATTTTAATGGCAATTTGGTTTTTTAATGGCAATTTGGTACTTTGATACATTTGAAAAAGTTGGTGGCATCACTAGAGTAAGACTTTTAGAATTTTTTTAAAATTCTTAAATTATTGTAAATCTAACCAGTGAATTTCCTTTAATATCTTTCTTTTCATAACAAAAAATCAAATAAAAGGCTGCTGCACTTGTTCTGTAGAAAATAATGGTCGTTATTTATGTAACCGGCATGGACCAGTTAAGAACTTCAACAAACTTCAATTACAATCAAACATTCAATAATATTGACAACCAACAATGGCGACCATGAAAGTTTTAGAAATAAATTGAATTTACTTACAAATGAGTGCTTGATAAAACTTTTTGTGTTGCCTTAAAGTTGTGCATTGTTTGATCAGAGATAAAGAGATAGGAAACTTCTTGCTTTTCAAGGTTATTTCAGATTCCACATTTTTTCAACTCAGTTTTTATGCACTCAAACTCACGTATTGTATACGATTTTTGTTGCAGCTGTGGTGAGATCAATTGAAATCAGAGTAGTTTTTTTACCACTGTTAGGGATTTTGCTACACTTTTTGACAGTATAACACTTTATGGTAAGATTGGAGTGCAATTGAAACTCATCCCTGATTTCGATTGCACTTTGTGATAGTATTGATCTTTTTGTGTTAGTATTGACCTTAACTTGAAATAAAACATTACAAAAGGCTTATCCCCTTCCTTCAATGTAAAATCGAAGTTTCCTATCTCTATCTCTGCTTGGTTACTCCCATTTTATATATCGCCATGGTTCATTCAACACGGTAGATTCGTTTTGGAGCGTTGGTTACACCAGCTATCAAACACAAGGTATATTATATCATAATTTGCAAGTTTTATTTGTTTTACTTTTATTCGTAAAAACCTAAGTTTGAAAGGTGCTGTACCCACCACAGTAGAGAATTTTAACTATAACTCCTACCATGTTGAATATATCTTGAACATAGCGATACTGCAACGATTCCTCACAGATTTTCTGTTCGTGGGAGAAGAAGGCAAAAGCAACGAAAGACTGATGATTTTTGCTATCGCCCTTCGTTACTTCCGTCTCCCTAGATTTTGTCTTCGCATGTAGGCCTGACCATGGTACAATAAGATAAGGTAGATGGCTGAGAGTCGACCATCATAACTATCACAAAAACTCAAAAACAACACTGAGCAGAGACTCTGTTTCAGAGCTGTAAATGAATGCAATCAATTTTTCAAATCATTGATTGTGATTTTAAATTTCAAGTCCCAATCAAAGATGTGAAAAAATTATTGCATTCATTTTTTCAAATCATTGATTGGGATTTGAATGATTTAGGTATGAAGGGAAAATACCTTCATACCTAAATCATAAAGGGAAAATACCTTCATACCTAAATCATTCAAATCCCAATCAATGATTTGAAAAAATGAATGCAATCATTTTTTCACATCTTTGATTAGGACTTGAAATTTAAAATCACAATCAATGATTTGAAAAATTGATTGCATTAATTTTTTTCAAATCATTCATTGTGATTTGAAATTTTAAGTCCAAACCAATGATTTGAAAAAATTAATGCATTCATTTTGAATATAAATCACATGATTTGAAATCACAAATGATTGCATTCTTTTACAGCTCTGCTCAGTTTGCCAAGTGACAGAAAATTATTTGTAAAAAAAATTATTGTAGTTATTAATACATTTTATCTTGATGCTGAAAGCTCTATAGCACTTCATTTGATTCTATCGTTCTTTTTTCTGAAAGTAAATTTTCAGCCGTATTTCGATGAGATAAATTAAAAATTTTAATGTTCAGGAACAGTAATTTTGTTACAAGATTTCAATACATTTTTAAATCAAATTGTCAAAAGAGCCTACTCAGACTGGCCTCACTCAAATGACTATCACTGAGTTTCTATACCGAGTTAACTTGGTCTTAGCTCGCTATGGAAACACGAATTGAGTTGAGTTCCGTTAAATCCACATAAACTCCACGAAACTTGTAAGATTTAACTGGGTTCTATCTGTCAAAGTGAATTGCATTAATTTATAATAAGAAAAAATGGAGAGTGGAAGACTCAAACGTCAAAAAGAAATTGGCCTCATTCAGCGGAGTTAACGGTTGTGTAAAAATTTGCTAAATAGTACAATTATTGAAGCGCTCACTAAAACTGATCAGGTAGCGGACGCCATTTTGTTGAGCGAAAAAATTATATGCTACATGAACACAACTGTTAAGTGCTTTAACCCTGAATTGGTATGCCTCAAAAAATGTAGTTACAAGTTTTTTTTTTTCAAAAAACGCCTTGAATAGCAACACGATTGATCAATGCAAAAGCACATACCTGAAAGCTTGAAATGTACTGAGCGTGAAAAAATTAATGGTGAAATAATCACAGATATATAATCTTTTCTTTTTTTTATCATGGTCCCACAGCCCAAGTGTGAAAGTTAAGGGTTAAGCTTTGACTCTAAACTCTCAACTTTGACAACTTTTCTGACGCTTGGAGTAACAACACATTCAGGTTAAAACATCGCTCACTAAGGTATCGCCATCATAATAGCTTACAACAGTTTACTCCGCTGAATGCTGCCATTGACGAATTCAACTTGACTTGATGTTGTGCATTGAAACACTTTGTCAACTTGACGAAAACCCTAACTCCGAGTTAACTCGGCTTGGAAACTCAGAATATGATATTACTTGAAAAGAGATGAAGTGGGAAGGTGACCATGATATAATAATTTACAAGGTAGAAAAGACAGTTTTTTGTCGACCAGCATTTGTCAAAAACGCATAGAAAAATAGAAAACGAATAAGCAGCAAAACAGATGAAAAATTAAACTTTGTATTGATTTTAACAAGTGTTGGTCGACGCTCTAAGAAAATAGGTAGTTGTCAAGGCTACCTTGTAAATTATTATACCACTAGTATAAAAGCCCGTCCTACGATGAGCTGGAAGCATTAACGCTAAACTATAATTATTTTTTGCCACTATTGCAGTGCTTTACAACTGTTTTGAAAAATGTTCAGCCTGAAAGTATGCACATATGTACATAAAAGGCAAGCATGTCACTGATAAGCATCGAATGAATTTTCTGTGCTTACTTTCAGAATGATCGCAAACAAGAATTACAGTTTGAGCGATATCGGGCGCAGAGCAACGTGCTTGCCTTTTATATATTAAAATGAAGGTGACTTCTTACGTGGGGCTAGTTAAAAATTCTATATTCTTTGCGTTGACATTCGTTTCTTTGTTGTATTTTATTATTTTAGCACAATATATCTTCGTGAGAATTAATTTCAATGCAAATAAACATATTCAAGTGCAATAAAACTCGAATTTAATCATTAACATAACTTAAAAAGCGAAGCGTTCTTCGACGTTTAAGTGATGCAAGTGATGTGTGTGAACATTTGGCTGTTGCCTCACATCAAAAAGAGTCTGTGAAATAAGGCTAGTGTAAGCAAGTCCAAAAGAACTGCCAGTGCTTGCTTGTTTCTTGTTACCATGGTAGAATAATTTTACCATGCTTGTATCATGATCTGTAAGTCGCAAACTGTAAGAAATTCGAAAGTTGCAAAATATGAGAGAGTAAGCAAAAAATACTCTGCGAGAAAAATTCCAAAAAGTACGGGAACAGTTTTTTCTGTTTCAAAAAAATTGCAACTTTTGATGAAACGTCAAAAACAGTTGATTATTTCTTTTGTAAAAATTTTTGGCTAGCACTCTAATTTGACATAAGCTGTGAAGACATTACAGCTTGCAAATTGTTGCAAGTTTTTGCTTCGCTAAATTTGTGTAGCAGAAAATAGCAATATTTGAAAAGGACTGGATTTCTAATTTTCGCTCGCTTTCGCGAATTTTTTAGTTACGGGAACAGGAAAACGCAGAAAATAGCATGAATTCGTGCGAATGCACAAATAAACGAAGTCGTCTATTAGGGCCGTTCACATTATAAAATTCTTCGTCAAATCGTTGGTCAAATAGTTTGACAGCGCAAGTGTTCATATTATCAAATTTTTCGTCAAATTTCATTATTGTCTTACACACTGAAGTGAAAACATCCCGATGCCGAAACAAGTAGTTGCAGCTTTTACTGATGATATTTTATTGGAAGAAGAAGAAGCTGGAGTTGAAAAAGAGAAAATAAACCATTGAGGGTGAAACGAACCTTTTTAAGTTCCCATCGATAAGCCGATTTAAGACAATTAGTTTCCTTTAATGTTTCTTTTGTTGCCTTGGGCGTTCTTTATGCAGTTTTTAAGCATCACTCCATATGCTTTGTTTGTTTATAATATATTTTTATAAATTTTCGATTTACAGTTATCGAATCGAATATCGAACCACAGTTGTGGATATTGTTTTTAAATTTCAATAAAATCATTCCAAAAATTTTCTTCATCGTTCATTTGAAATTGATTTGTTCACATTGAAATATTTTTTCAAGTGACAAATCGCAATAGATAATTTGACGAGTGATCACATCGTCTAATTTTTCATCCATTCGTTGGTCAAACAACCGAAAAATCAAAATATATTCAGCCCTATTCTAGGATCCGTCGTAATAAATCTACGAACGTAAGACTACGCTACGAATACGAAAAATTTGCTATTCTAGGTTCCGAACAAAACTAAGCTGAGTGCTGCCTCATTGAAATTTAATTTCGAAAATTCGAAAACATCTGTTTTTGACAAGACAAAAAATTTGTAAAGAATTGATTAATTAAAGTGTTTAATAACTAGTGTTTTATGTTACAATAAATTCCATTTCAATTTTCATTTTTGCACAGCATGAGGAGTGTCGATTGACTCCAATTCCTAGCAGCACCTTCCATCGTGACAGAAGGCAGAATGCAGTAGCGATTGCCTTTTGGTATGGTGTTGCAGCTGAATTGGTGATAGCGTTGGTGGCTGCCTCTGTTGACGCTTTTCCACACTGAAAATCTTTTTCCTACTGGAAGTGTCTTTTGTTGGTGGTCCGAGACTGTTGAGCTGTGCACTGGCATTCCCCCAGAAACGCTTAACATTTTCTTTGTTGATTTTCGTCGAACGAGTTGACCAACAATTTGATGAGTGTTCACATAGTCAAATTGTCGTAAAATTTTTTGATGATTTAGGGTGTGTAATTTGGAAACTTTTCACCTCGATGATCAAATTTTGACAATTGGTAGAGCAAATTTTGACATTTGTGAGGTGAATATAGCTATCAAAATATGTGCTAGCCCAAGGAGCTACTACAAGTTTTGACACTAGAAATTGAATTTTCGACACATCCAAAAATTGAAAAAAAGACGTTAATTTCCGCGTCATATATACTTCGATTGCTTGTTATTTAACATAAAGCAGCACCATTTTTTTGATTTTATTTGTACGGCCTAGCGTTTGTTCGACATTTTGACAGCTGTACCTGCTGTGGAATTCTGTTCATTCAGCGCATGGTGTAATAATAATAAGGTGTTAGTGAATTTTTGACAACACCATAAATTTCTTTCTTTCTGTCAAAAAATTGTAAGCGAAAGAGTGGAACTGTTGATAGTTGTCAAATTGTATTATTGTTTGAGTTGCTAGATGATGATGTGTTATTGTTCTTATAGTTAATTGTGCAAATTAAGTATAAATAAATATTCAATGCAATTAATTGTGCCGTGTTGTGTTGACAAAAAGTTATTGCAGTTGTCTTCGCCCATGTACTTACTTAAGTGTTCATAACATTCGCCCAATTGCCAAGTTCGAAATTGAATGTTTTTGCCATTATATCAAAAACGTGCGCTGAAAGGTGCCACCGACATGAAGCTTTGGCCAGCATGCAAATTGTCTTGCATTCACATCGTCTGCTGCAAGAACATACCGACAGCGTCTCATATATTTTTGTTATTTTCCATAATATTTTATTAAACCAAAATCTCACTGAAAGTCTTGTATACTTGCCAAACACGAATTTAACAAAATTTATTTTCATTCCAAGTCAACATCAGCTGTTGTTGACAAGAGCACGGAAACATAAATTTATCATTTTAAGAGAGAAGTGTCAAGCTCACTAACACCTTATTATTATTGCACCATGATTCAGCGCTTAATTTCGACTGAAATGTAAAACATCAAAATTTATAATTGTCAAAATTTCATCGTCCATTTGACACAATTTGAAAAAAGAAAACGTTTATTTCAACACACACAAATTTAATTTAACTTGCTGTTTTCTTTCCTACCACAAGTGAAAAGTTTCCTATTGCCACACAATCTTATTAAGGGTATTCATGCAATGCCGAAAACGAGCCGAATATGCCGAAATTCGGAAAAACCGAAAACACCGAATATGAACTGTCAAAATTGTATGGAATCTGATATTCGGCATAGTTTCCAGTTTTCCGCACGATTTTGATGCGTAAATAGCGCCGAATATTTTCGGCAACCAGTTGCTGCCACCTTTCAAATATTTTACATATATTTAATACAAATATTAAACCAATGCTGCCACTTTTTCAATGCAATTTAAATAACAGCTGATTGATATACGGCATTCGCCGATAACTAAAAAAAGGTACCTCATGCAAAAACAGCGAATATTTTCCGATATTCGGCATCGGAAAATGTTCGGCATTGCATGAATACCATTATTGCATCAAAAATTTAATAATGTGAACAGTAGTATTGTAATCTCAAAAAGTCGATATTTTTAACAAAAGGGGGTTTCAGACAATACTACATATCTATCCGACGTGTATTTCGGCAAAATAACGACATTTTTTCGTTGAGCTTTCAGACATACTTTTTCAGCTCTCAAAAAGAACACACCTTAACAATGGCAAAACAATTTCTTGCTGCTCTCATAAAATCTCCTGTAAAGTTTAATAAATTCCTTCTAAAATTCATTATGTGAAACGTTTTTAATTTTTTTTTTCTTAATCCTTCTTCGTTATTTTCTTGTTTGTCTATTGATGTTGACTCATCGACGATTTTTGCAGAATGAAAAATGCAGCGAGTCCGATAAACGTGTGTTCGAACAATACTACATGTCGGATGGACCGTCAGAAAAATCAAAATCATATGATTTTTGTACTACATGTTCGATGGAAATGTAGTTTTAGACTTCACACATCGTACATGTCATCGGACACGCAATGTCCATCGGATATATAGTATTGTCTGAAACCCCCTAAAAGCTCGACTAGTGAATACTTTAAAAGTCATTTTATCCATCTCTATTTTCCCAAACAAATAAATTTGAGCTGTTGATAAACAAGTGGGTTAAATTTTAACCTACATTAAGTAAGTCTTTGTTTACCCATTTCGAATCGTGATGTTCAAGTTAACTATCTATCCACAGTATACTTCAAACATTCCAAAATGACCATGGATATCTGCTCTTCTCGCCAATGCAACATCTGTTTGCTGCTTGAAATGGAGAATGTACCTTCCGAGAACAAAAATGCCGAACATAATGACGCGACCCGCATCAACTTAAAACATTCCACCCTCAGTAAATGCAATGGTTGTCAGCTTGTACTCTACTGCAATGCGCAGCATCAGAAAATGGATTGGCCACTACATCGTGATCTCTGCCGTGCCACACAAAAGCTCATGTCGACCTATAACGTCAAGCATCCGTTCTTGATAAGTGGTCAACCCACGAATGCAGAAGAAATGGAACGCACTATACTTCAGGTTAAGTTTGTGCTGCGTTCTATACTGGAGCGTACACTACTTTTTCACGAAGAAGAGCTTACATCCTTTCCGCAATATTGTGAAGTTTGCTACAGCTTCCGTCGTTTGCGAGCTTGTGCACGTTGTCAAGGCGTTTCCTATTGCTCCGACGCACATGCTCATCAAAATCTTGAGAAACATAATCGTAAATGCGGCTTGCTGCAGCTCTATTATACACCGTATAAAGCACAATCACTGACTGACAGCATATTTGAATTCTACCGTGGTGTACCTGATTTGCATAAAACCGATTTATATGAGGCATTTAGACGCGTCACACTCAAACAACTACCGTCACAGCCAACAGCTTCCATAACGGCCTATCAGTTGTTTGCAACTGTTGCGGATTTTAGCTGCATTGGCACAATTTGTTATGTGCTAGGCTTTACGGAGATGCGCTGCTATGATAACGCCAAGTTTGTAATTTTTATCGTTGGCGCGGTTTTTGAGTATGAGCTTTGGTTCAAGGATATACATACGCAGTTCTTCTTTTTGCAATTTCCACATATATCCCTGCTGTATCTGTTCTTTATAGGACCCGAGGTAGAGGGCCCCGATAACCACGAAATGTTGTATATGTTCCAAGTAAGTTTATTCTATGAATTCGGTAAAATTTATGATATCAATTTTTGCTCTTTTCAAAAGGGTCAACAGCGTTGCGTTCAAATCGTCACGTATCGCGGTTTATTTCAAGATTTTAGTAAAGAGCGCAACATAAAACCATCCTTTATTATTTCCTTCAATTGTGGCTTCTCCGAACACATGAGTGAATTTCAAAGAAATATAAATGCAAACAATGACATGCTGGATGATTCAGATGATACGACTGCATTTTCGGAAAAATTTGAAAAAGAAAATTCCAAACCTAACGACACTCAAGCAATGGCTGGCCAAAAAGATACTTGGACACTTGGCATACTTGATATGTTGCTCACTTTCGATGTGCCTATTGCTTTCACATCCTACAATAGTATGGAAGCGCAATTCGATTATGCCACCTTACTGCGCATTGCACAATCCGAAAAACAATCGATTTATGTTTCACGTATTTTTAATGTTAGGCAAAATCCCTTTCGTGATCTGCGTCCGTTGCGCCATTGGCGCATATGCGATGATGATGATGGATTTTTCTACCGAAATGGTTATGTTCAGGCGCTGCATACTAGATTTGAATCCTAAATGCATTCCGTTGTAAGTTATTAAATTGTCACTAATGAATATTGATATTTTTGGTTTTTATGTTTTTTTTTTGTAAGGCATTTATATATAATATTCAAAATGAAGACTGTTATTTTTAAAATGAATTTTTATACTTTATGTTAACTACTAAATATATAATAAATGTTATTTTTTAACGCAAAAAAACAGTTCCTTTTAGTTCACGTAAGTTTTCTTTGAAAATGTTCTTATTTCTTTAAAATTGAGTTGTTTTCATAAGATTCCTCACTGCTTATAATCATCGCTCTGAGAACTAGAACTGCAAAATTAAAGAAAACCAGACTCTGAGAATCGTATTACATTCAACAAGCTTTTTAATGTATTTCCCATTCAATAGAAATTAAGTCAAACATCTCACACTTTATAATTATCACATTTTAGAACTACTCTAACTTTATTATTCTTCTCGATACTACTAAAAAAGAATATTTACAATACTTGAAAGCAGAAAAAAAATTTGTTTTTAAATGTTGCTTGCCATCAGGAACAAAGAAAGTCGACCATCATTCAGCAACTAAATTAATTTTATTTTAAACTTGAACTTCCTTCAGTACTTTACCAACCCAAAAGACACCACCATTTTGGGCAACAGTACCAATAAATTTAACAGTACCCTTGTAGTTCTCTGGTGCAATCCAATCGAATTGTAGACGTGTCAATGGTTTTTCACTGTCGATCTTCTTATGTGTAAGTGTGTCCTAGATGAAAGAGAAAAATTACAAATAAATCATTTTTGCTTAACCTTTTTTTATTATTTCGACTTACATGATCGCCAGAGCACTTTAATGTTTGTGAATGTTCGCCATCAACTACTTTGAACTGTCCAATTGGTTTACCAGCGGCATCATGAGCCTGTATAGCAAATCCTAGAAATTCACCACCTCCCAAAGTGATTGATACTTTGCCCGACTTGGCACTGCTATCACCTGAGAAACTATATGGTACTGGAGATGATTGTGGATCTATTTTATGTTCTGGTACCAGTCCATTTGAGCAGATTTTGTCTGGTGCACCGGTGGAATAGGACAGCACTGGAACGGCGAGGCAGGCGACTACTACCAGAAAACGGAACATCTGCAGCGAAACAGCAGAAAATAAGGCTTAGTTATTAAACTTCATACTTATTTAATTGTTAAAGGTAATGGTATAAAGAAAAATGTCGACAAAAGTTTTTAAAAAATGAAGTAAATGAAGATGACTACTGAAATGAGTCCCAAAGATTTTTCTAAAAAATAAAACTGCTGTCCGATGATTTGATGACCTCTTTCAGGGTAAGAAAAAAACGGGTATCTAGTAACAGATATCCAATAATTATGTAGGATTCTGAATGGCGTTGTAGCAACATCCTGACAATTGAGATATCCCGGAAACCAAAATTACGAATAACATCGTTGAGGTTCCGCTGTGCGACTATTATGAAGACTTGAAAGCCATAGCTCGGCTTAAGATCAACAAAGTTTCGGGAGCCGATGGTCTACCCGCTGAGCAGTTCAAGAACAGTTCTATGCAAAATATGGTCGGAAGAATGCATTCTGAACAATTGGAACCTTAGTGTACTCTGCCACATCCACAAAAACTATAGTGGAAAACCTTTCTGAATATCGCATATAAGGCCCTGTCGGGAGTATTATGTAACAGACTGAAGCCCATCATCGTAAAGTAACTTATTGAACCTTATCAGTGTTTCTGCAGATCTGGAAATCTACCAGCGACCAGATATTTACGACATCTTTTTTCCGACTACAAAGCCGCCTTCGAGAGTCCAATAAATAATCACCTCTACTTCACCATGTCTGAATTAAGCATGCATGCAAAAGACCAAAACCGTTGGATAACTTGACAACGTTTGGAATTTCCAACTGGCATCAACAAGCGCCCGTCAAAAAATGGTGGCGAAAATTCTTAGATAATGCCGTAACCGACTTGTGGTTGTAAGCGCCAACTAAGAAAAAAATAGTCCTTAAGGCTCCAAGATTAGGCACTTTCAGTAAATTTGACCATATATAAAGTTAAAGCTATTAAACATTGAGTTAATGGAAATTCATTAAATTTGTTTAAAATAAGTCAAAGTATGCATAGATCGGTTTAAGAGAAGATCGGGAACAAACCGAAACTCAGAGATTAGTGTCTGACCAAAACCGAAATTTTGGCCGAAACCGAACTGAAACGGAGTATTTATATGAAAATGATTATTTTCTTAAATAAATTTTATTAGTTAACAGAAAACATAACATTCATATAAATAAGAATAAACTTTTCCTTAATTGGCTTTCGATTATAAATTGAATGAAATAAATAAATAAAATAAAAAAATTGAATCAAGGCATCTGTAGATGGTATTGTTAACAGCTATGTCGTCGCCTTCTTCCTGGAACCCACTGCAATGTTGAATTTCAAATTAGTCAGTTTTTATTTGTTTGGTTTGTCAGTTCGTAATATGATTTGATATATAATTTGAAGGGTATATAAGAAATCATAAAGATCAGGTATGTGCAGGAAATAAAAGTTTTCTAAACAACAATTGTCTGCAATGATTTATAAAAAAAACTTCACTTGCATACATTGTTTGCAGTTGCTACCTGAGTTAGCCATAAAAAACATTAAAATTTATAAAAAAAATAAGCATTTTTGGTCTGCAAAAGTAAAAAAAAAAAATCTACAAAAAGTTTTGTCAGAGTCTTGTTAAGAACTTGATAATGACGGTTATATAATTTTTTTTTTTTTTTGACAACTTGCTCGGCCAGTTATGAACAGACCAGCAAAATCAAGACAATGTAGTTTAAATTTATATATATCACTACTATAATTTACTATTTTCTGTTACAACAAAGAGAAAATATGAGCAAGTGTTATTTTTATGTATATATATAATTTTTTTTTTAACAGCTGATAAATAAAATTATCAAATGCAATACATAATTACCTTGAAGCTTTTTTATTCAAAGCTTGTGCTATGGTTGTAAATAATTTACTTGTATAAGCTAATATACTTAACAGCATTTAAGCAGTCATTGATTTATGGACAATGGTTAGCATTTAACCAAGGCTAACACGACATGTTTTGAAGTCAACCGAGAACTATGACAACATGCAAAATGCAAATAAAAACTGCAATCAATAGCAGAATGATGCGTTAAGAGCAAAAAGAAAAACATTTAAAATGGCAAGCAAACTTATGTATATATTAAAAACAATTATCAACACTTTATACCAAATATATATAAATTAAAATAAAAGCGCAAATTTTTCTACACAATAATGGAACATAACAAAAACTCTATCATGTTAGTAAAGATGTATGATTTAAACACTTTTTTTTCACATTTTTAAAGTTTTCAATAGATTTTAGCCAAATTTAAAACAACAAACGACAATTGTCATAAATATTTCATAATCTGTATTAGTTGTCAAATTATTGTCAGCTGCAAGGAAATTGCCTTCCGGGCGGCACTTTCTGGGAGCGGAAAAACCAGAAAAATAAAGTTTTGTATATGCTCGTATATTCACCAATACAATTGTAAAAAATGCTAGTTTATGCATATAAAAAACATACATTTTGCTTTTTTACAGATTTGAAATTAATAACAAAGGCAATTTTAAATAAAAGAAGTAGTCGCAATTGACCACTACTACATTTAACTTTAATTAAAATATATGATACTTACATATAAGTTTTTTGTTATAAACAGAAGTACAAATAAATTTTTAAAAATGTTAGTCAATTCGTCTATTGTTAACAAAATTGACTAAACCATGTCTTAAATTTTCATTTTCAATTAATTCTTGTGGAAAATTTGAAACTGCGTAACTATTATTGATTGGAAGTGGAAAATTTAAATCCTGTAATATATTGTGCAGAATACAACACACCAGAATCCATCTACAACATTCTTTGTGGTCTTCTTCATTCTTCAGTCGGCATTTTAATTCTTTTAAGCTGCCGAAATTATCTTTTAACTTCTCAATGCAATTCTCCACTCGAACCAGATATTTCGAAAAGTATTTGTTAAAATTACATCTGGCTTCATTAGTTAGCTCGCTGCTGTTTTGTCTAAATGGTGTAACAAGATTAGGACCCAAAGGATATGCTGAGTCACCGGCAATCCACTGCATATTCGAGAAATATTTTTCAGGAAAGCGTGCAATGGGACACTCCTTATAAATTTTTGCGTCGTGAACGCTTCCGCGATAGCCAATTTTTGTATGTCGAATTCTTAAATTGTAATCGCAGATGACTTGCATTTTTATGGCATACTGCCTCTTCCTTGAAAAAAACTCCTCATGGTGCAACTTTGGTGCTTCTGCCAACCTGATTTCGGTTCCATCTATGTATCCTATGCATCCTGGTAGCTCTGTCAGTGTGTTCTCTACAATATTTCTTCTTTCTGCCTCAGAAGGCCAGAACAAGTATTTCTTTTTAAGACGTAAAATTGCTTTAAACACACGCTTGGTTATGATTTGAAGTGTTCCGCCATCTCCAACACCAAAAAGTGACGCAATTTTGCGAACAGACGATCCTTCGCCATAAGAACCAAGGCGGAATAACACGATTTGCAATTGAAGTTCTACTCGCATTTGTGGCACAGAATTTTTATTTTTAAAGACAGGATCATCTTTTATCAAATTTAAAATATATGAAAATTCCTTTGCGTCGACTCGCAGCATTTGTCGTTTTGTACCGTCATCCAGATTGTTCTGCACCTTATCAGTCCAATGAAATGACTTTGGCATATGGAAATGAGTGCTCCTGCGATGTGATAGCAAGAGGATTAGGTTTACATGAAACTTTGCCATTATATCCTCTTCTTCCTCATTATCTGTAATACACAAACTAATAAATAACACAACGCTTCCTTTAGCAAATACTAACCTGAGTCGATAGCAATTAAGTCCAAAGCATTTTGGAAGCACAAATCATTTATCAATTGATTTTTTTCCGAATCTCTTGGCATTTTAAGACACTTCTTTTCTCAAAATAAACAAATCGCGCAAAAAGGTTTTGTTTGTTAGAAATTAAGACAGTGCTGCCACTGCATTTGAGCAAAATTTCCAAATTCGCTTACATTATTTTTTTTTCTTACACATTTAAAAATATTTTTTTTTATTATATTTTGAATGGTTGCATGGTTTTAAGGATATGACGTCAACAACCCAGGACTAAGGATATGACTGAATATATCTCCAAATCTTAATATTTTACATTAATCCCTTTAATTTCAGTTATTGTAATAGTCCCCACAGGTAATTAAAATTCTTCTTCAAAGAATTTTTTACGTAGTGGCAATATTCACGATAAAAGTCACAGCGTTGCATTATTATTGAATACGACAGTCATATACCGAGGTGCTCACAGTTTCAAAAATAACAAGCACTATAAATACGCTTTGTTCATATACGTGTAAGCTGTGAATAGCCCAAGTGTTGAATAGAAACTTTAAAGCAATTACGTACCTGGAGCAAATCTTACAGTAAATGAGCTCTTCTTTGGTTATCGCGGATGTACTTGATTCACGCAATATATTTGGGCTATTCACAGTTTAAGTACACAAGCCTATTTAATTTACGATTTGTTATTTTCACGCCAGCTTACGTAAGCGTATTTTTTTTGTTGTTGTTTCGCATACAAACGCAAACACGCGTAAATAAAAGTAGCCCTTGGACGTGTTTTTTGTGTCTCGTATTTTTATGCCCTATCTAAAGCATATATAACAGGGTTGCAAAATCATTGAATACGGCAAACACCTACTAAGGTGCTCACAATTGCAAAAATAACAAATGCTATAAGTATGCTTTGTTAATTTACGTTTAAACTGTGAATAGCCCAAATAATTTTGCAACGCTGTTATATATGGTGTAGATAGGGCAGAAACATACGAGACACAAAAAACACGTCCAAGGGCTACTTTTATTTACGCGTGTTTGCGTATTTGCGTTTGCATGCAAAACAACAACAAAGAAAAATACGCTTAGACCCCTTTTACATTGGTCAAGAATTGAAAGCAATGAAAGTGAGAACAAAAGGGAACACGAAAAAATTTACAGTACAGAGGCATTATGGCCGGTCACATTATCAAATTTTTCATCCAACAAGTCATCAAAAAATTTGACCAACAGAAATATACATGGAATTTGACGAAAAATTTCACATGTGAACACTCATCAAATTGTTGGTCAAATCGTTTGACGAAAATCAAAATATTTTGATTTTTCGGTTGTTTGACCAATGATTTGATGAAAAATTTGACGTGTGAACACTCGTCAAATTTTGTAGTGCGATTTCATCACTTAAAAAAGATTTCAACGCGAACACATCAATTCAAAATTCACGATGTAGAAGATTTTTGTAATGATTTTATTGAAATTTATAGACTACTGGCAGATTAAATCGGAAATTTACAAAAAAACAGATTATTTAGAAATAAAGCATATGGAGTGCCGCTGATGTGTTCCCTTCAGTGTGCAAGACAATAATGAAATTTGACGAAAAATTTGATAATATGAACACTAGCGTGTTCAAACTGTTTGACCAATATTTTGATGAAGAATTTGATAATGTGACCGCCCCTATTTGCAAAATATACAGAAAGACCCAAAAGGTGTGCGCAGTTTGTAGGAATCCGGTATGTGCTACGCAAGCAAAACATATAACTAACTGTGTTTAATGCAATTTATAATTTCCTGGTTTTTTCATCTATGTATTTTTCTTTTTTATTCTTAATTTAACCTATTATAAATTTATTGAAGTTATTTTCTGTTAAAAAAATGTTCTCATATTTAAAAATATAAAACACACAGATATCGTCGTCCTTCCGTATCGATGGATTTTTAAATAGGTACCTGAGACTATGTCAGTAGCTTGGAGGTGTATTCAAAAAATCTTAAAAATTTCTAATTTTGAAAATTTTGTATATTGCATTAAGAACATAAATTTGAGAAGGTTCATTCAGTATTGTATAAAAAGGGAAAAATTACTAGAATTTAAAAAAATTAAACTACTAAATTTAAACGCCTTTTAGTTTGAAGAAAAGAAGATTTTTAAAAGTATTAATTTTTGACCAACATATTCATTTTTGGTAAGTATTTATCAAAAAAAATTTTAAAGTTCTTTGTAAAGATTTATTGTAATGCATTTGTCAATAAGTTAATTTAACCCCAAAATGACACAATGTCACAATATTTTTTGACGTTTTTGTGGAATTTAACCGTTTCATGGTTAATATGGCCGTTTCAATGGCATATATTTTTTTACTGTTTTCTTATTTGTTTTTTATTTTAGTGAGTCAATCAACCAAAGCTTTCTAAGAAACATGTTCTATCGTAATTTTTCTACACTTTCCGAATACGGCGACAGAATTGTTCTATCTGCCGCCATTTTTTAACTATGGCAGCTGAAAGCAGAAAAAATGTGAAATTAAAAATTTTTTTTTCAAGCAATTTTAAATTTGGACAAAAAGCCAGTTAGGATAGGAGGATATACTTCGTATCTGGTGGCATAATTGATTTTTGTAAAAGATAGGGCCAATAATATAAGGAAATTCAATGTGGCGGATTTAAGATGGCATCCACAACACCGCAAAAAATGACGACTTTTACAAAGTTTTTTACAAACCGATTTTTACAAACAGATTTGGACCAAATTTGGTATATAAGAGTTTTCGGGGTCACTGATCATGATTTTGAAGTCGTATTTGCGAAAATGAAAATGGCGGATCCAATATGGCGAACATATTTTCCAAATCTTAATCGATTTGGACCAAATTTGTTATATAGAGGTTTTCGGGGTCACTGATCATGAATCTGAAGACGAATTTGCAAAGTCGGCGGAAGAATTTTGCAAGTTTTACATTTAATGAAGAAAGTCAACCGATTTCGGATTCGAAGTTGTATTTGCAAAATTAAAGATGTCGGATCTGGCGCACAAATTTTCCAAATTTTAACCGATTTGGACCAAATTTGGTATATGGGGGTTTTCGGGGTCGCTGATTATGAATCTGTATTCGGATTTGCAAAATCCTAATATGGATCTAATATGGCGAATGATATTCTTGTTAGTTAGTCTGACGAAATAATAGATAGACTTTAGGATTTCTATATGAGATGAGGGGTGTAAAGGGGGATTATTTGAAAGTGTAGGCACTTATGGTTGACAGTACTTTTTTGACAAAAACTGATTTTTAACGTACGTCTACAACGATAACTTGATGTGGATATGGTTGTGAATAGTATTGCCTCTTTCCCATTATTTTTTAATGGAAAAGGGTCAGTGTATTCTGTATACCTTTTCTGTACAACACTAACGGTACTGATTACAGAACGGAGGCCATCAGGCGGGTATTCAAGTAATGTCGCCTAAAGTAGGTTAGATAAATATAAGATTTTCATTGTGGGGTTGAAGGGCTATCAACTGGTATGCCCTGACTTGCAATAATCTTGTGTATAATCTTTTTTGGTAATTTTTTATATCATAAGATTTTAAGCAAGGTTGAAGGCCATACAATAGGATAGTTTCTGACTCACAATAGTCTTTTACGCGTTAGGGATTTTGTGTGGAGATTTTAGGATTTAATTGCCGAGGTAGTGATTGACTGCATGATGGTCTACACATTGTGACCGAATATGTATTAAGGAATATTTTGATAAGTCATCATTCAAGTTAGGTAATGGTGCCTGTGAGATATGTTGAAGATTCTTTAATACAGGTTTTTGTAAAATAATTGTGTGTTTTTACTCTAAAAAATCTTCTGTTTGGACTCTGATTATGTGCTGCACAGTTTGAAGTTTTTTGACGGTCTTCGGCCGAAAAATTTTGGCGAGAGGTTAACTATGTTTGTGGAATAATTTCTTCTTCACAATTCCGATTTGGTTACATCACCAAGGAAAGCTACTAAATAACGTTTCAGAGCCTATGTTTCCAGACTCTTAGTATGATAAGAACTTAGCTGATGTATATTATGCATAGTGTGGGTTTATTGTATTTGAGAGTATAAGCCAGAATTAGGCAATTATTTTCATAGGGATGGTTGTCCTTGGTGCCTAATTTCTTGTGATGTAAACCGTGTTATGGAGTACTCGGTTATAGTTCCGTTCTGGCTACTTCGCCAAGGAAAGCAACTAAATAATGTTTCAGAGCCTATGTTTCCAAACTCTTCATATGTAAAGAATTAAGGGAGTGAACGTTACATACACAGCTGGATTCTTTATGCATTTGAGAGCATAAGCCAGAACTAAATTTGTGTCTTTCTGGATAGTTGCTCCTCACAATTATTGATTTTTGAACCGAAGAAAATTAAGTCAGCTTTTGTGGGTGATTTTTCTAGTTCCGTTTTGGCTACATCGCCATGGAAAGCAACTAAATAACGTGTCAGAGCCTATGTTTCCAAACTCTTAATAGGGATGATAGACTTTGCAATTTGTATTTTAATAGTTATTATGCGTATTTGAGAGCATAAGCCAGAACTAGTTAATGTCTTCACAGAATAGTTATTCTTCAAAAACTGTCTATTCGAATGGTTTTAGTGGTGGTTAGAGTCTGTGACAATTTGATGTATGGTATATGGCATACATTCGGAAGTTCTATGTTATTGTTAAGTATTATGTGCAATGGAGTCCACATCAAGTGCAGGAATCGTTAAGAAACATTTATGTAGATATCATTCAAGTTATGCGATGATACCTACTAAAACAATGAAGGCTCGTTAACTGCTAATGAATTAGTTTATCATTCCCAATTTTGTTCAAAATTGGTTAGGTTAGCTTAGGGCTCATATTATTTTTCCGCTTTCAAATTAAACGTCCAATAACGAAACAAAAGTCATTTATTGTCTTGCAATTGTCTGCCCACCTACGTCATAATCAGACACTTTCCTTGCAGCTGACAATAATTTGACAACTAATACAGATTATGAAATATTTATGACAATTGTCTGGTGTAGACGCAGCGTAAGCCACCAGATACGATGTATATCCTGCTATCCTAAGTGGCTTCTTGTTCATATATACGATTGTTTGAAAACAAAAATTTTAAATTTCACATTTTTTCTGCTTTCAGTTGCCATAGTTAAAAAATGGCGGCATATAGAACAATCCTGTCGCCGGATTCGGAAAGAGTAGAAAAAAATTAAAATTTCTTAGAAAGCTTTGGTTGATTGAGTCACTAAAATACAATCAATTAAAAACAGTAAAAACAGTTGTACGCCATTTGGCATGAAACGGGTTAAGGGACTGCTGCTACGAAAATCTACTACGTATTTATCGAACGCGTGTTTTCTCAGTGATTTCAACAAAACTTGCGTTTTCAAAGTCGGTGGAAACTTAAATGCCATTATACTTTTAGAAATGAAGTTTTATCAAATTCCAACAACTCCTTCAAATTTTTCCAACAAATGTATGGATTCATCTCACCTTGGAGCACCACAGAACTTAAAACGCAAAAAAAAGAAACTGACGTGTACATGAAAAATGATGAAACACAAATTTTATTTTTTATTTTATTATTTATTTTTTTTTTATTTTTAGTATTTTGTTTTAGAATTTTTATTTTTTCCACCCTGTCCGAAAAGGTATATTTGTGTCATAGGACAGAACAAAAGATAATTTTTGTAACGCAGTGTTATTATTTAAAATTTTTTTAAATTTTTTTTTGAAGCAGCGTCAAAAATATGAAATATTTTCTCAAAAAATTACATCATAGTTATTTTTGTTGTAAAAATAATTTAAACACAAAATTGAACTCTTGATTTCCTGTCATATGATATAACATTAATTTGCAAAAATTATTTCAGCTTTACTTTTATATTCTCTTTACCTTCCGAAAACATGCCATCTTCACTCAAACCCACTTTATAAATACTCGATTACGTGAGTTGATTTTATAAACTGTGAAAATATATTTTTAATTTATTAAGAAACCACAACCAATAAAAATTTAGATTTAAAAAAACAACACACAATCTTGACAGCAATTAACTTGCTTAGATTTACGTTTTTTTTTAAACATATGGTACATAGCTAATAGTCGACAACGAGTACATTTGTGAATTTGGTCATTTAATTAGATACTCAATCACAGAATTAATCATATGTCAGAGCGAAAATTTAAATGCAAACCTTGATTAACATTTTGGTTAACAGCAAACCAAAGGTCAACAAGTCTTAATAACAAAGGTTAAATGACAAGGGTAACTTCTGCACCATTAAAAAAAAAAAATATGAAAATAGCTTTTTAAATAATTAAAAAAAAATAATAAATATTGACTTTTTGTTTTATTTTCAAAAGCACGTGTTTTTTGACGTTGCTACAAGCCACGCATCACAGAGCAGCGTGAATTACCACTTCTTAAATGCCAAAGTTTTCAGTTATTCAGTATATGTTTAATTAAAGTTCAACAAAAACTTGTTTTGCCACCTAAATAATTATTGAAATTTTCAATAAAGCATGCACAATAAAGGTCTTAGCTGACTATAAATTAACTGTGAATTTAATTTTTGGAAGCTGGCAATAAAACTTATAACTATGCAGCACAATTCTAAGCAAATGACTAGAAAAAAAAAACACACAAATTGTAACTGGTTTTTCTTGGATCTATTAGAAGCGAATTTTGGTACTGGTGGAAATAATTATCTTAAAATATTGCAGATAAATTAATGACAGCCCAGTCTTTTGTGACAAGCCAATCAGCCAAAGAATTGTAAGATATGAGGGCAATTTGAGAAGTCAGTAACAAAGCGTTTTATATCTCAACATAGTCTTCTTTTGGCGGCCGTGGCGCAGTGGGTAGAGAGTGTGGCCCATACGCCAGAGAACCCTGGTTCGAATCCCACCTGACACAAAAAGTTTCTCAATTGAATTAATTTTCTGTTTGGCCGTCACCTCTCTGCAGACAATGGCAAAGCTCAGAGAGTAAAAACTGCCATGAAAAGTTTCTTGAGAACATAAGCCGTTCGGAGTCGGCATAAAACATCATTTGTGTTCAAACATTTCACAACACACACAACACAATTGCACATAAGAAGCTCGGTCAAAGTCCTTTCAAGGGCTGAAATGGCAATTTCGTTTTTTTTTTTTGTTAGTCTTCTTTTAGATCGATACATTTAGTCCAGCGTTTTTCCAATTTCTTTATTCCTTCCAAATGGTACTTGACCCCTCTAGGGGTGAAATGTTAAAGGGTGAAAAGTAATAGGATTAATTCATATTTTTTATCCCTCTAGAGCAGCTACGAACATAATCAGCTCGCGAGCTAAGAGCTTTTTCAAAAATGTATACGTATATAAATTCTTCCGCTGCAAAAAAGCTTTCAGTCTGCAGGCAGACTCAAAGTAGGTGGGGTTACGTCACTTTGTTCTCTGGATTTCAAAATAATTACGTTGTGTTTGTACACCGAAAAGAATAAAATAAGGAAGTGTTGCGTGGTTCTGTTATATTTGCTTATATTTGATACTTAAGAAACGCAGCATTTTTTTATTCATGTAAGCCATCATTGTTTTTTCATAGTTTGCAAGTTTAAAATAGTTTATTTTATATTTATTTTGTTTTACGGTAAATTTTATTTAAACAAGGCTTTATCAAAAATGACGACTACTAGTCGGTATAATTATAATTAAAAAATGTAATAAATACCACATTGTTCAAAAGGAAAGGTTCATTCACACTGTGAATAGAGCTTAACTGTCCGACAAGGCTGCCAAATATCAGCGCCTCTCGTTGATATTTGGTAAAGTGACAGTGTTTTGTTTACAAGAACTTTTTTCGGGTCTTCGATTTTTACGATGGAAGAAGAAATTGAGCAACGAGTTTGTATCAAATTTTGTGTGAAAAATGGTTTCAACTGCGCCGATACACGTAAAATGTTGGTGAAATGTTACGGTGACTACGGAGTGGCCAAGACGAAGTAGAAGACGACCGGGCGGCCATCGTGTTCGACTACCGAAGAAAACGTTGAAAAAATCAAGGAAATGTTGACCAAAAATCGCAAATTGACAATTAGAGAGATAACAGGGGACGTCGGCATTTCAATTGGATCCGTTCAGAACATTTTGAAGAATGAATTGGGTTTGAGACGTGACGCTGCGAAGTTGGTACCAAAGAACTCAATTTCATGCAAAAAAAAAAGAGACCGAGTTGCTAGCGCGACAGACATGCTGGAAATGGTCGAAAACGACGAATCATTCATCTAATCCATCATTACTGGTGATGAAACATGGTTACACTAGTATGACATGCAAACTAGGCATCAGGCGAGTGAATAGGCTCAATTTTTTCTTCCATCGTAAAAATCGAAGACACGAAAAAAGTTGTTGTAAACAAAACACTGCCACTTTACCAAATGCCAACGAGAGAAGCTGATATTTGGCAGCCTTGTCATAGACACATGTGACTACCTACTACCTACTACCTACTAAAAAAAAATATCTAGGTCTCATACAAGCGCTCGCAGAAGCAGCGAGGAAGTCATGTGTCTTACCGTCAAAAGTAGGAGTAAATGCACGCCTTCGTTAGAAGAGGCCTAGCTTCATTGCCTATTGGGTCACTGCTCCAGAGATAATTTTTGGAGAGATATGAACTAAAATCGACAGCTTTTGTGTTTTTTGTATGTGGAAGAATTGTTAAAAGGCAAAACATAATAGGAGCAGCTCATATATTTGACCCTTCTAGGGGTCAATTCGCATGCGATATAAGCTATAATTGACAGTATTTGTGTTTTTCATATGGGGAACCCCAGATAGGGTTAGGTGTGCTGAAAGGGGCCAAAAAGAATAGGACAAACTCATATACTTAATCCC
Organism: Coremacera marginata; assembly: GCA_914767935.1. NCBI lineage: Eukaryota > Metazoa > Arthropoda > Insecta > Diptera > Sciomyzidae > Coremacera > Coremacera marginata. The sequence goes on from OU612045.1 coordinate 168,489,757, forward strand.
TCTATTTAAAATACTCGCAACATTCGATGCTTCTATGAAGCATTTGAAAGTGTTCGACTCTTGAAGCGGGTATTATATGATAATTACAAAAATTCCACATTTGTTGTTTCTCACTTAAGTTACCATGAGCTTATTTTATCCTTTTTGTAATATAATAAAATTATTGAGATATGAAGGATTTGATACTACAATTAATTTAAAAATTAAAAAAACTGCTATTTTCATAGCTTTAAGTTTTTCATAGCTTTAATTTCTCACTTCGATCGGCCCCTACCCACGGGAGGAGACCCGCCCCCCTCCCCCCGGACTATATTGTTTTTTTATTTACAAAGAACTTTTAAAGCATAATTCTAGTCTGCTTTGAAGTCAAACATTGAATACAAATTATACAAATTAAGACTTGTAAAACTGTTACTTTTGTAAGAATTTTTAAAAAATGCTTTGAAATTGCTTATTAATTTCACTTTAAGTAAACTTACTGCAAGCACTATTATAGAGCACTTAATGTTCCTAACTTGTATAATTTTTTATTGAAAAAGTGTTCATTATATTGTTGTATTGTGTACAATATTGTAGTGTTTAATTGTATTTTGTATATAGTATTGATTACTTTGTTTGTAATAATTTCTTAGCTGTTAAATTATTTGTAATTTTTTCATAGTTTTTCAAACCCTTTTGCGAAATTCTGTTTTATATAATTATGGAAAAATGTAAATTAATCAAACAATGAAATCTTCAGAAAACTTCGTAATAGATACAATTTCTCAATCTCAGGCAATTTGTCTAAAAGTATACATTTGAAATTATTCCATAAAAGTGAATCGGTAAGTATAATATTTGAATAATTCAAGTTACGCGTACCTTAGGTATGTAGAAAAAACGGATGTCAAGTTCAGTTACATCTTCTAGTTGATACTTTTAGAAAGTTGCCTTAAATACACTCAGCAACAGGCACAGATTTAGTACAATTGCATCTCTACTATATAAGTTTACTATACAGGGTGTCCGGACTTGAGACGCTAATCCACTAAGGGATAATTCCTTGGCTTATTTTCAGCTAAAAATTGTATGGAAGGGGTGGGTCTATTCTCGAAAATTTCCCTTATAATTTTTATATTTTTTTTTTAGTTTTTTTACTGATACCCTTGAAGTATCGCCTATAAAGTCCCCATACAAAATTTTCACCTGGACGTCTTATTTAAATGATTTTTTTTTTCAAAAAGAGTCTAAGCACATTTTTTTTACTTATACATTTTTATGTACTAATAAAAGTTAACGCGATATATTTTTGTCTTGGTATGTCTTGTCTTGGTATAAGGTAAGAGGAGTAAAGGTTTTAAAATGCCTAAACTGAGAAGCGCGCAAAGCAGAGGCGCCTGGCGAGAGCTGATGAGGTCGGTCCAAATCCGGACACGGGTTGTTACGGCCACCTAAGTAAGTAAGTAAGTAAACTGAATGTTTTAAGCATTGATATGCAGGATAAAGCCCATTTATCAAATTTGGAATTTTTTAACACTTTTATTAGCTCGATTTCTTGTATGTCCGTTTGTCTGATACAAATGTTGAAATCGGTTTTAAGCTTACTTCACACTGAGTTATAGACTTTAAATTGTAGCAATGCAATATTAAGGGAAGAAAACACCCCATAAAATTTAAAAAAAAAAAAACCAATTTTTTATTCTTATACTTCGAAAGTCAATATATTAGAGAGTATACGGGAAAGTATAATGAATTTAAATATTTTCGAAGTTATCGCACATATTACGGAGAGAAAATCTTTTAAAACTTGTGGGAAAAAATATATTGTTTTTTATCATACTTCGAAAGTGTAAAATATTGAGAGTATAGTAGAAAGAGGGAAAAATCACAATATTAAATATTTATGGAGTTTTCACACAAAGTCGAGAGCGAGTCAGGTAACCAGAACAACTTTACCACTGGGGATTACTAATGATTACTAATGTAACTTTACTTATGTAATAATAGCAAAATCTATACTACTAGGTTGTTCAAAAACATAGTGCATTTTTTCCCGTAGCCCATCGTCAGAGATCTGTCATATGTTGACGTATATGCCACTTTTTGTGCACAGCTGCTTATTTACATTAAAAACAAATAAATTTATTCAGTTTTACCCGCATTTCTTTGGAAGTCCTGTCTTAGGAGTGTTTTAAAAATGGAGAACTTTGATAGACATATGCGCCATATTTTGCTCTTTTACTTCAAAAAAGGCAAAAAAGCAACTTAAGCCAAACAAAAATTAGTGGAAGCTTATGGCGAAAATGTGATTGCGAAATATATGCTGCGTTTTTTCCAAAATCCAAATCCGATTTGTATACAAAACAAAATCCAACACCACTTGATTCACACGCCATCTAGCACTGAAATAAAATTTTTTGTACTGTTAATCGTAATTCAAATCCAATTTGGTCGTTGGAAAAAAACGCGGCTAATGTCAGAAGTGGTTTGCCCGTTTCCGTGATGTAAATTTTTCAATCATAAATACTCCTCGTACTCGTAGGCGCTCGGAGATTGACGATAGGCCCATAGCCAGGATTTTCTTTAGGAAGGGGCTTTGAAAAAAATTTTTAAGCAGATACCAGTAAAAAATTAAAAGTTAGGATATGAAAATTTTTTCAAGCAATAACGTTTTCTTTAAATATTACTCGTGAACGTGCCTTTATTTAAGGCCGGCAATACATTCAAAGGCATCCCGGAATCAAATTTTTTTTTGAAGCGAAGCTTTTTACTCCTCGTTCTGTGATTTGCTTAGAGTGAAATCTGAAAAATTTTCGACAGATTTTTTCTTGGAATTTTGATGGTTTCTCTGTTGCTTGCGCTTATTACAACAAGAAAATTTAATACTTTAATATTAAATACTAAAAATATGTTTTGGTTCCCTTGGGGATCGAACCCGTGCCCTTTTTAACGATATCCAAGCACACTGCCCACTAGGCCACAAAGACCTGTGAGAACATGTTGTTAATTTAATCTTAGTTATAACAGAAGCTATGCTGCAGTAGATCGTCACCTAGATAGAGGATTGTGTATTTGCTATGCTACAAAAATTTGCTCTTACTTGCCACAAGGTATCTCCAGCATCGGTGTTTTTGTATTGTGAATGCGTTTGTGGTGTTGTTGGCATAGAGTATAAATTATTATGTAGAGATTGCATCAACTCTGCTAAAACTCTGGCATGTGTTAACAGAGGTTAACAGTGTTTTTTCTTCATGTTTTTAAGTGAATTAACTCTGTTAACACTGTTAGCAGAGTTGATACAATCTCTAGATAATAAATTACACTCTATGTTTTAAGCGTCAAAAAAATAGATGATATCAATAAATATGGAATTAACAAACGCATGCATGAAATCGGCAAGGTATCTAAAATGTTTGTTAAATTTTGTTTCGTGTGCGTTCTTTAATATATATTTTTGAAGCGAAGTTTTTTAATCCTCGTTCTGTGATTTGCTTGGAGTGAAATTTGAAAAATTTTCGACAGATTTTTCGCTACGCAGTAAGCTGTTGAAGGAAAAAATTTGTTCAGTGCAGACAAGTTCACAACCATGTGTGGAGAGTTAAAATGGAGAGTCGCTGGCAGTATATGCCCGTATATGTAATTGGCGTGGAAATTTGAGATTCAACAATAAAAAATAAGCAGTAAATTGTTTTCTGTATATTTGTAATAAATTTTATGTTATTTTAAATTTTTGAATTTAAAAGTTAATTTATTAAAAAGAAAAAAATTATTAAGCTATCAAATCTATGTAACTGCGAAAAAGCTTCGCTTCTCTCGTGTGTCCAACGACGCACCTGTGTTTTTTAAATTTAAATGACTTAACAACATCTCAAAAATAGGTAAAAAAAATTGTATAAAGATATCTTGAATATTAAGTAAGTTATAAGCTTAAAAAAAAGAAGACCCGCGCGTGAGTTCGATATAATATAAAAATCAAGTTACTATAGCTGCTATTTTATTATATCATTTATTTTATCTGCTCAAACCGGTATATTTAAGAAGGGAAACATTCCAAAGAATGTTAATAATAATTCCTTTGTGTGTATATACAGTGATTTAATTAAGTTTTGACCACTAACGTCTTCGTATTATTTGTATTATTTTTCAAAACTGCGCGCAACCTAGCTCATAAACTACTTGACCAATCCTTACAATATTTTGAAACACATTTTTTTAATAATATTTTAACCAATCTGAATGAAACTGATTTTTAAAATAGCATTTTAAAATTGTTTTCTTTAAAATTTCACACAAAAAATAGGTAAAAAATGCAATTTTTTATTCCATGTATGTATAAATTTTTAAAAAAGACTTTTTTAAAATTCTGTCTCATTCAGATAAGAGATATTTTCATTACGTTTTAAAATATTGAAATTATTTTTTTTTTGGGTCAACCTAGGAGCCAGCAAAATGCCCGCAGTGCGACAAAAGACCTTTTACAACAATTGTTGTATCCAGCGCCATCTATGTTTTTGAAAAAACTGGTTTGAAAAAAACAAAACATTTTATTTTTTAATATAACTGTATATTTTTGAAAATTTTAAAACTCTAAACAAATTTCTTTCGATAAAAACCATTACCTCATAGTGACTCTTTTTTACTCTCCTCTAAATGTATTGCCGGCCTTAAATGACCATAAGAGAGATGACAAAAGTTTATAGAATTTTTTGATCAAATTAATTTTGAGTACTAAGTTTTTGATTTTTACCTATAGTATTTTGTGAAATGTTCAAAATTGAGCATTTTATTTTTTATAAAATAATAAGATTTAAAGGTTACATAAAAAGATTTCTTGCAGTTTATTAAAATCATAATGTAAATGAACTATGAAAAATTAAATTTTTTTTTATAAATTCACCTGTTGCAGCTTGATTCACAACTTATTGGAACATTTCACATAAACGGGAGAGCCAAAAAAAATATAGTCTTTAGATTTAGTTTCTTTTTTAGCTATCTTACGCCTCTATCCGATAAAAATCGTATTTAAATTTTGATGATTTTACAAAACCCGTAGTTCGAAAATAAGAATTTGCCAAGAACCAATATCTTATACCAAATGTCTCATTTGAGTTATCACTTATCAAAGTAGGGCTTTGGGATAGGTTTTGGCTTAGGTTTTTGGGATATTTAAGAATTTGTTCAGTCGTGGATTAAATTATGGAAACTTAAATTATTTGCAAATCAAAAAAAAAAAAAAAAAAAATAAATTAAAATTAAAATTTTTTGAACTTCGAAATTGTTTTTAATTTTTCAACATAAAAAAGAAATTTTGTTGTTTTTTTCCTTTTTTCTCGGGCTCAAGGTCAATTTATTAATATAAAACAATATATTTGTTTGTTTTTATTAACTTATTTATTTGTCCAATATTTCCAATAAAAAAGAAATAATTTTAAAAATGTCGATGTTTAAAAAATGTTTTTTTTAATTTATCTTATGAAAATTTGGTAACATTTGGTAGCATGATTAAATCGCCCATAAAATTGTACTGTATAAAATGTTTCAATGCTATTTCTTCAACCAAAGCTTTTTCAAAATTAGAAATAAAAATCCATTCCAACAAATGCTTTCTCAAATGTTTTGGATCCAATAAGCTTAGAATTAACTTAAAAAATGTCAACCTTATATTCTACAATTAAAAAAATTCTATTCGTTCAAAGCATAATTTCAAATATGGTATATATTTTTTCGTATATCAGGGACATTTTGAACATTAAAATCCCTTATGGTTTTAAATATACAGAAAAATAAAATGGTTCTTTAATATAAAAAAATTCTTGCAGTTAAATTTAAATATAATGATTATAAGTAAAGTTAATTTTTCTTTTGGACAAAAAAATTGTTTATTAATTAAGCAAAGTTTCCTAAATTTGTGTTGAAAATGTTGAAACTTTTGCAGCTTCAAGTTAATTTACATCATTATCTCAGTTTTTCTTAAAAAAAAAAAAAGATTACGTTATGATTTTAATAGTTTCATTTGTATAATTTTTTCATACTCTTTGAACCCTATGAGGAGCACAGGGGTTTGAACCCTAAAATCCCCCCTTGGCTATGGACTTCATTGACGAAGACCAAATCAAGAAGCTAATGGAGACAAACAAGTATTCGACAGACAGAAAATTGCGAGTGCTTTGAAATTTCACGATCATTGGAATCCGCTGGTTTTCAAAAAAATTGGAAGTCTGGGTCCCGCATGAATTGAAAAAAGTCACAAAGTCAACTGAGTTGACATATGAAAACTGAAAAAGTGACCCATTTCTCAAGCGTATGATTACGGGTGACCAAAAGTAAATTGTCTACAACAATGTCAACAGCAAAAGTAGCTGTTTACTACTACATGATACGCCGTACTGGATAAATGTGTAAGAAAACGCTTTCGAGTAACTTCAAGTTACTTGAAGTGAGTACGGAAACAGACCTAATATCTCTTCCCAATCAAAAGATATAATTAAAAATCTATTTTCATACCAAGTGCTATCGACCACATATATTAATAAAACTCATTTTCTCTTATTTGTTTTTTATTTGTTTGACTTTAATACAGATTTATACGGATTTCGTTCAAACTTGACACCTAGGTATATTATTTGCATCCACATAAGTGTCGCAGTGTAACTTGTTTTGACTCAACACAATTACTCATTTAACACAAATCCAAATAATCAAAAAAAAAATAATTTTTGTTGTAAAAAAAACTAGCTTAACCATTTGAGACAAAAACAAAAACACACTTTCATGTCATATATATTTTTTTTTTTTTTTTTGAGAAACGAAAATTATGATATGTAGGAAAAACTTCTTAAAGAAGATCTTGAAAAAACGAGCTGAATTGGAAATATTAATTTTGCTATACAATATATTTTAATGTTTGCTATACTATAAGCAATGTGGCAGCCGTGGCGCAATGGGTAGAGTGCTTGGCCCATACGCCAGAGAACCCTGGCTCAATTCCCATGCGACACAGAAAATGTTCAATTGAATTCATTTTTCTGTTCGGCCGTCACCTCTCTGCAGACAATGGCAAACCTCAGAGAGTAAAAACTGCCATGAAAAACTTCTTGAGAACATAAGCCGTTCGGGAGTCGGCATAAAACTTGTAGGTCCAGTTCTCGATCACTTGGGTTCAAACATTTCACAACACGTACAACACAGTTGATCATAAGAAGTTCGGTTAAAGTACTTTCAAGGGCTGAAATGGCCATTTCGTTTTTTGTTTTCGTTAAATTTACAAAATTGCGACAATTGTAATAATTGTTATTGATGTAATATCAATAACATTTCCATATATTCAAATCAATGAAAATTCTAAGAACGATTTGTAATGAAAAGTTTTGAATTTGTAATTAACTTTTTAAACGTTTCCAGTAAACCAAAATTAATTTAATTAAGAAACATTAATTTTTGGCACTCATAAAAGAACCCTTTATGTATCGTTTGTCGATCGAAAATGCCTGTCAAAAATTAACCTTATTTTGTTCAAAAATAAGTTGAAAAATGCAATATTTTGATATTGATATTTCAAAGGACAAAAGTCGTGACTATTTTCCAATTTCTACCTGTAATATCAAAATAGTAAAGTTATTAATTGGGGGAGTTATTTGATTACTTTTGTGCATGGAATGTTGTCGTGGTTTTCCTTCTATTTGTGCTTGATCATAATTGTCGATAGAAATCTTGAAATATTATCACAAATTTGTTGAAAGATGAAAAGCGAAATAGTTTTTCATACGTGTAGTAGTACATCCATCTGCCTTCTTATGGCGAGAATCAATTCGCACTGGTGAAAAAGTTCATATGACGTTTGTATGAAGGTTAACATTTTAATTTACTGTTATAAAAATATCCACAAAGTTTTATATTCTTCCTTTTTGTACTCATTTTAGAATATAAAAAAGTAACATTTATGATTCCTTTCTGAGCTAATTTGTGAACGAAAAATAGTGCGTTTGTCAGAAATTGGTTACAACTATTATGATAAGAAAATTATTCTCTTTTAAACTTATTTAAGAATGCAAAAAAGAAACATTTATGAATCATTTCCGAACTTATTCATGAACAAAAAATGGTTCTTTTACGAAAATTTTTACCTACTAAAATCATAAAAAAATGATTCTTTTTCGATTCAAAATAAGTTTCTTATGAATTTCGCCAAAGAAGTACAATTTTTATTTATGGGAAAAGTTTTCATGAATTTAAGGGAGTACTCCTGGTTGGCAAAAATTTTTTTAGATTTTTTTTTTGGCATACTTTTATAGCTTGGATATTTGAGAATATCGTCCTAAAAGGTTTTTATGAAATTCGAAATACTTTAGGAGATATGAACTTTTTTGTCCAGCAATGTTTTCGCCAAAATGCGATTTGCTTAATTTGACTACTTTTTGAATGCAACGGTTTGAAGCAACCACCGAATTTCGTTCAACGCGTTCTTTAGTAGGCAATAACTTGTTTGTATACGCATTTTAAAAATAAATTTATACACATTTTAGAGCTTAAGTACTCGAATGTTGGCAGCGTTAAGTTCACTTTGAATTGAGTTATAAACCGGATACAGTTTTGAAAAGTACAGTTTTGATAAAAATGTTTGTTTGTGCTAAAGAAAAAGTAAGAGAAATAAAAAGAAACACTGGTAGCATTCAAAAAACTCGTCCCTTGAAACTCCAGTTTCGTGGTAACCAACACGAAAGAGATGAGGACACCGAATTCACAAGTACATCGGAAAAAAAAAAATTTAAAAATAATGAAAACGAAGACATAAATAAGCATTGACAACAAAACGGAGAATTGCATTTTGGAGTTTTATACAGTTTTCTCAAAGAACGTTTGAAAAGGTCCGAAGCCAGAGCTCTGTCCGCATCAAAAAAAGGTAGAACTGCCCGAAGAGCACAAAGATCCACTGAGTCTTCATTTGGAAGGAGTTCTTTATGGGGCTGGCATTGCAGATTGATATATGTAAGTATTTCACAAAAAAAAAAAATGTTTTAATACCTAAAATTTTCTCTGAGTTTTTTCAAAATCACGTTTTTTAACTTCGAAGTCACTTTTCTCCGGTTCTACTGAACCGATTTCGATGAAACCAAGTGCAATCGACGCAGAATTGTCGAATTTTTCATTCATTCAATTTTCATTTCAATTTTTTGATGCAAAAAAATAACTTCCAACTTGAACGTGTTTATCTCGAAACCACATTTTTCGAGCTTGCGACCCAGATTGCGACCGTAGTTCTGAACCGATTTTGATGAAACAAAGTGCAATCAACGTAGAATTATCACCACTCTGGTCTCTACCTCAATCACAATTTTAAACAATTTTTTAATATTTTTTTTTTTTACACTACACTACAAAAAAAGACCCAAAATCGGTTTATCATTTTTCAATGACCGCCATTTTGTAAACAATAATCGCAAAATTATGATTGAGATAGGGACCAGAATTACATCTGTACTGAATCTAACGTCGTTCACTTTTTTCATTTACATACCTTTTTTTTTCGACGCTCAACTTTGAAGGCCGACTTGAACAGTCCTCGTACAAAGGAAAAAAATTTTTTATTTAATTTAATATGCTCTTAATACAATAAAAAAAAAACAGAATTTCAATAACTCTGCGTTTTCAGATGAGAAGTTTTTAAAAAGTTTTAAAAAAACAGTCTTACAACCAGGAATACTCCCTTAATCTTGTTAAGCAAGCATTTTTAAGCAACAAAATAAAAATCAAAAATATCAAAAAAAAAAAAATCAACCCAAAAACGTTCGCAAAACTCTCACCTTCCGCAAAACCTACGCTTTTGGTTCAGTGGATTGATTTTAAAATTTTTTGAAAATAACTGAATTTCAAAAATAATTTATTTATTTATCTTTATATCTTTTAGCAGTTTAAAGGTATAAGTACAACATATTTTTACAACATGTTTTTAACCATCTGAGATTTTAACTATTCTCAAAAAATACAAACGCTTATATCACTTGAACGAATTACTGATAAGGCCTCGGGTAACAGCCAGGGATGATATTTGGGGGCTTTTAGGGCTTTTTTGAGCCCTTTTTAATTGTAAAAGCCCCGAGGCCCTTTTAAGTCCTTTTAGGCCCTTTTGAAAAAATGTAAGCAAGTTTTATCAAGAAAAGTTTAATGGATAATGTCTGTTTACAACATTTGTGTACTATGCCATCGTTCTACAAAATTTTAAATTTGGAGGTAGGAAATGGAGGTAGGAAGTATCGTTCACAGAAAAATCGCACAAAAAATAAATTTAAAAATCACTAAAACGGAAAATTACCAAAAAAAAATATTAAAGAAAAATTAAAAAAAATACCCAATAAAAATAAAACTATGCCCAAAATTTTTTAAAAGTTGCCTAAAATGCAATCCTCCTGCGGTGTCGGAGTGCTTTATTAATTTATTAAATGAATGAAAATATCTGGAGAAAGAAATTATCAAAAGGTGTGACTACCGCAGGACGGTGACCGATTTTAAGGAAAAACTTTTAACTTTTTAAAAACATGATGATCGAGTGATTGCAATAGTTAGAATAACCATTTCGAAAACAAAAAGTTAAATTTAGTCCTAAAAAAGTAGGTTATTTTCATATGGCAAATAGCCAAACCAAAAAACGAAATTTCGCCCAAAAACGTGCAAAACCGCATAATTTTTTTTGACTGTTTCTAAACGAAAATTGACCGAATTTTGTATGGTAAAATTTTGGGTGATTTTTATTTAAAGCATATATTTCCTATCGCCTTTTTAAATGTTCTCATTAAAATAAGTTCCGTTATATACAGACATGGTCACATAAAAATCATACTTTTTAGTAATCTCAACTACAAATTTAGTTTGTTTTCCAAGCCCTGACAATGCCTTAATATACATACAAATTAATCCATTTTGTTATAAATTCAATATCAACGCTAAGAAAATCAGGCCAGTACCATCTCTCTACACCCTGATGAAGCTTTGGTGGCAAATTTCAAACTTATTTCTTGGCGATTGTTTTGTCACATTATCAGATGTAATTTGACTTAATTTTCTTTATTCTAAAAATTCTTTATTCTAAAATTGTAGTTATTAGGAAACTATTTTTTGTTACATTCAGCCATGCCTCAATACATTTTTTGACAGGAACTGATTTTTTCTGCTCAATTTCGTCCCGCTTCATTGATTTGTCTTCTTACAAGTCTTAACGGAGAAGAGTCTACATTAAATTGCTCATTCATTTCTGACATTCTACGGCTATTTAAAGGTGGATATAACCGATTTGCGGTGTTAAGTAGAAATCCTTTGCAATTGTTTGCTAAAAAATTTTTTGCAGAAATACACTATATTCTAAAAATTTTTGTCACATTTTGACTTAAAAAATTTTTACACAAATAATGCGAAAAATAAAATGTATTTGAAAGAATCACCTTAAACATTATTAAGATGGAGAGTGATTTAATTTAATCATTTGAGGTATAATATACGTGTAACAGCCAAATAAAAGCAGCTTTTTTAAAAAATATTTTTTAGATTCAAGGAGTTATAATTTTTTTTTTTAAATTTTTACATCTTATTGTACATAAAAAGTACGTTGTAAAAATGAATTTGAAAAATGTACACGTATATTAACTTTAAATTAGACTGTGCTATTTTTGTGATCAACCAAGAACTGACTTCCATGTTCGGCTTTAACGGCACAAATTCAGTTCAGTTTCAGTTTTTTTCATTTCCCAAAACTGTAAATTTTAAATTTCGACTTTTTTTTGCCAAAAAAGTGTGCTATTTGTGAGACCACGGCATGACCGTGTTACCAAATAGAAAGTCTTCAATATTGAATTGCCACTTTTTAAAACAAAAAGCCCTTTTAACGTCAAATTGGCCCAATTTTTGTTTGAATCCTGGCCCTTTTCCAACTAAGTCAGTATCATCCCTGGTAACAGCTAGTTTTCTTAAAAGTATTTGCTTTTTAATTGTTTTAGTGGTGCTGACCTTTTTTATTATATCTTTAAAAAAAAGTAGGAAAAAAACTGTTTCTTTTGATTCTTCATTGTATAGATTAAGAATTAATCTAAACTAATATTTTGGAAACTATTTAGATTTTTTTTCGACAAAAACTTTTTATATTTTTATATGCTGCTGTTTAGTAAGAATACGATGCATATTTGCAGCATTTAACAAAATTAGCACCATTTATAAACGTATTGTATTTTATTTAAAATTTTATTGTTTTCGTATTTTTTTTTTTTTTTTTGTAATAAAAAATTCCTTAAAATAAAAACGCGCTTTGAGACACCCTTGTAGTGTCAAAGAGTCACTTCTTTAAAACTATTTATTTAATTCTTTTTTTTTTCTCTTTTTTAATTAAAACACATTTAAATTTTTTCTCGATTTACCTTTATTTCGGAAAGTTATTGATCTTTACTAAACGAACAACTAACTGAATATAAACTTGAAATTCTAATGTAGCCAAGTTTTATTTATATTCTGTAAGCAATTGTTTGGTAACACCGAAACCAGCTGCAGCTTTGTTTTTAAAGTTGTCAAGAGCATAGCTTAAAACTAGTTTCATTAAGTGTGTAGAGCTTTTTCTTGGCAGGCCAAAAAATAAAAAAAAAAAACTATAAAAGAAAAAGAATAATAATGAATTCAAATACATGCATTTAAGAAAAAAGAAGAAAAACTTTAGACATTTTATAACTTCAAGTCATAAAGAGCTTTATAAAGCTTTTTTTTTTTTATCAAACTTGTTCTCATTTGTATGTTAATTAATGACAAGAAAAATCACTAAAAAATGTATAAATTATAATTTATATATCTTAAAACGCTATGAAACTTTCTTTAATTAAATTCACACAATATGCCGCGCATAACAGGTTCATTGTTGCTCTCAGTGCGATAGGGAAGTCTCAGAGCACGTCGACGCATGCGCTGTAAGAGAAAAAAGGCTGTTTAAAATTATGTGCATAGAAAACAAAATAAAAGATATTTAAATAAAATTTTCAAATGGATTTATATTCATATTTAACAGTTCTCTTTGTTATCAATATCTGCTCTTTGATAAATGGTTATAAATAATACCAGCTATATCATATTAAAAAAAAAAAGGCAATTTAAAACTGAGAATGACCTCTCCAGCATTTATCCAGCATTTATTTTTTTTAATTTTATGCACATAACTCAAATATACATATAAAAAATATTTTGAAAAACCTTCGTTTTTGAAAAGTGTTTTTAATATTCAACGCTTGACTTTACCAAATGTTGTGCAATCAATTTATAATTCATGCCAATTTTTGCAGTGACAAATCTAAATTTTGCATTCAGTTCATCGTACTTTTCTTCCGCATTGTTAGCGCTGCTAGAGCTGCGTTTTCGCTCACATCAAATACTTCTGTACTAACTTCTAAGTCAGAAATGAAATGTCAGACGAAAAATATATATTTATTAAACAAGTTATTTATCACCACAATAAAGATGATTGGAGAAATAAGTTCGAAACATAGTTTTCAAGCATATTCTAGGCAGAGTGAACAAATCAATTCGCCTGTGACAGATGGGCAAAATAGCCCAGAATCTCCTCCTCCAAGAGCTTTTTCATGTTGATGGAAGCGAAAATTATGCTCAAATTTTAAAAAATATACCAAATTTTACATTTTTACTTTAATGTTTTGCATTTTAATGGACTTAATTAAGGAAAATATTTTTTTTTTTTTGGTAAAGGACAATAATTTATGTATACGTTTGGGTTTCGAAAAATGTAATTAAAAAAATAAATGAAAATATTTTACAACGTGGTCAAAGCTCAATCTCAACGTGGTCAATGTAAATGTAAATCTCATTACCTACCACGAAAAAGAAAATACTTACTATTCAGGAGCACAGTGAAATAGTAAATAGGCCAAGTTTTACTGTCCACGATGTCATCAAGTGCTTTAAACAAACCAAATCGGTTGTAAATGGTAATAAATCCGGAAGACCAAAATTGGTTTCCATAACAGATAAGAGGTAGATGTTGAAGCATATCAAGAAAAATCCGACAGTCAGCGCTCCAAAGCTAACATTGGAAGTTTAAAAACATCTAAACGCCGACTCTAAAGCCCCCAAACTATAATACTTGTACTTAGAAAGAATAATTTTAATAGAAGAGTTGCAAGCAAATGAGGTGATTATCTGCATATAAATAGGCGTAGGCGAAACATTAAGGAACCAGTTTCTTACGAGTTTCTTAACCAATTTTGAATTTTTTTTTTTTAGATTAGATAGAAGGAGTGCACCAAATATTTTAATATTTGTCTTTATTTATTGTCATTAATTACTATAATAAATTATTATAACTAAAGCTACAGAAAGAGTACTTAGCCGCTGGGCCTACGACTCAACTTAAAAATAGTTATAAATCAAATTATATAATAGAAGTTAAATGGCAAAACTTAATAAACAGAGCAACTTTTATAATATCGTATCAGTGTGTTTGGTATTTCTTGTACTAGAGAGCTGGATTTTAAAGGTCAAAATAAATTTTCTCTTGTACTGCTTAGAGCTGTGAACTCATCAAGAATATGACCGACAGATACGAGTATATCAACATCACTATTGTCGGGAATTGTGTTGCGGGTTTTTATTTATTCGTTTTTAATCTATAAACAGCTGAGCACAATAAATGACATACAGTATGTCAAGAATTGCATTAGACATTAAAATACAAAATGAATTTTTTCATTGAATTTACCAACTTTTTCATATCATAATTACTTGGTATTTTTTGCCATTCTTCAAGTATTGCAGTTTTAAGGGGGTCTTCTCATTGAGCAACTTTTTTTTTTCAACTTTTTTTTGCATTTATTTATAGCTTGGGTAGTTGTGAATATGCCCCTAAAAGGATTTTTAGAAATTCGAAATACTTTAGAAGATACAGCCTTTTTTGTGAAGCAAGGTCTGATGGACAAGAAGGTGATGGAGGTAATAAAACCAGCTTACGAAGCGCTGTCGGCAGATAATTTGCTTGAAAGATGCCTTGGATCTGAAACTCAGAATTCCAATGAGTCCTAAAATTCTGTTCTTTGGTCACTTTCGCCCAAACACATCAACTCAGGCGCACGCACCATCGAAGTGGCCAATTTCATTGCAACGTGCCTCTTCAACGACGGTTTTATACCCATACTTAAAATTATGGGTTTGATGGGTATTGCGATTGGCAAAAACGCATACGAATACGCACTATCTCGCAATGAAGACAGATTGAACCGATCAGAGACTCGAGCTGCGGCATCATCAAAAGCTGGCAGAACGGCTCGCAGAGCAGAGAGGGCAGCAGAAAGCAGTTTCTACGAAAAAGAGGAAGGTGGCCTGTATGGAGCTGGCATCGCCGACTAATATTTGTCAGTAAAAATTGTCAGCTCTTTAAGACTGCATTTAAACATTTTTGATTTTTTTTTTTTTTTCCCAAAAAAATTACTTCAAACTTTAAACGCGTTTATCTCGAACCCACGTTTTTCGAACTGGCGGCCATGATATCTCCAGTTCAACTGAACCGATTTTCATGAAACAAAATGGAATCGACGCAGAATTGTCACCATTCTCGGGTGAACCTCGACCATAATTTTAAAAAATTTTTTACTATTTTTTTTTTACACTAAACTACAAAAAAAAACCCGAAATTGAAATTTTTTTTTTGAATGGCCGCCATTTTGACAAAAAAAATCACAAAATTAAGCTTGAGGTTCACCCGAAAATTAAATCTATACTGATTATAACCCCGTTTTTTTTTCATTTCAGACGCTCCGGAGACCCGGAATCGTGGCCGCCGTGACGACACCTTTTTTTTTCACCACCAACTTTGAAGTCTCATTACTTTTTGAACAGCCCACGTATCGAGGCAAAAAAAATTTTTTTATTTACTTTGAATCTTTTGTAATACAATAAATAAAAAAAGTTTTCAATTATTCTGTGCGTTTTCAAATAAGAATTTTTTTAAAAAGGGTCCAAAAAACGGGTTTTGAATGAGAAGACTGCCTTTAGCGCTGGTTTGTTTTTTGGATGCCTTTTGGCCACCTGCTTTTTTAAAAGGGCCCACACATTTTCTATGGGATTTAGATCCGGACTTTGGGCTGGTGTTTCCATAACTTTTCGGCAGTTATATAGCAGCCACATCCGTACTATATTCGCCTTATGTTTCGGATCGTTGTCTTGGTAAAATTTGAAATTTGGTTTGTTACCGCTCATCAAACCAAATTTTTCAGCACTGCTGGTCAAATGGGCTCTTAAGATCCCTAAATATTGTTGGGCATCCATTGTATTTTCGATAAATGCTAAGTCTCCCACTCCTCTGCTGGATATGCATCCCCAAATCATAACAGACAATTTTCCGAATTTTACTGTTGGAATGATGTTGCGATTTTCTAATGCTGTCAACGGCTTTCGCCACACTCTAGTCGGTCCATCATTGTAGTATAGCATCATTTTCGTTTCGTCGCAGAATATGAGGTCATCCCAATATTCTACAGGTTCAGAAATATGCATTGATGCGAAGGAGAATCGCTTTTCAATATTCTGTGCAGAAAATAGTGGCTTTTTACGAGCAGCTCTTGATGAATACTTGTTGCGAAGCATGGCCTGTCGTACTGTTTCATGGGAAACAATTAAACCACATTCTTCCTTGAGTTCTCTAGCAAGTATTCTCGTCGAAGCAGTCGGATTTTTTTTAAGTTTTCTTGCCAATGCGCGCTCTCCACGTTTAGTTATTTTCCGCTTACGGCCACCTCCTAGCTTTGGTTCGAATGTACCTTCGTTTTCAATTCGATTTAAAATATTATAAATAGTTTTTCTTGTTTTAGAAAACATGTCCGATAACTCCTGCACACTTTTTCCCAATTGGCGGTTATAGTATATCAACTGAACCACATCAGACGATGTTTTTTGACCCACCATTTTTTTAACACACAAGCTTGAAACAAGGATGAAAACAAAACTAAAATCTAGCACCTAATATATAAAACGATCAAACAAAAATATTAATGCAACGAGATGATGAGAAAAAATAACGGGAAATGTACTGTACAGTGTTGAATTGCTGCAAAAAGGCATTGGAAAAATTAGTGTAATGCATTTCTTGACACTTGCAAAAGGGAGTAGATTATGTTTATGTTATGTTTTTTAATTCTTTTGCTTTATATTAGTACTTTTTTTTTATTATTACTTAGTAAATACTGTAAATAACCATAACTGATACAAAAATTGTATGTGCATCAACAAAATATAAAATTTTTTGCTAAGTGAGTTAAAAAATTCATTTTATATTTATATAATTTAAAATTTTTGAAAAATGGCTCAAAAAACAAAAATTCACAAAAAAAAATGCAAAATCTTTCAATTTAGTGCTTTATTTCAAAGAGATAAGTTTGCCTTGTAAGAAATGAGCACAATTTTCAAGGCCCATTTTTTTCTATTTTTTCAAAGCCAATTTTAATTCAATTATCGTGCTTAAAAATCTATATAAAACATATCGTAGAAGCAATTTTATTTTAGCACAAATGGCAATTTTTTAATTTTTTTTTTTTCTTTTCAAAATGTGCATTTGGGACTAAAAAAGCTAATGGTGAAAAAAATTGCAGGCCACTGTCATTCCTTATTCCTAAAAAAAATATTTTTTTTTTCTTTTAATTCCAAGGGGCAACACATTTTTTTTAATATATGGAATATAATAAGAAACTATTAAAGTAATTTTTTTTTTTAAATTTTTAAATGATATTTAGGGGTCGCTACCTAGGCACATTCGTACAAATGGCAGGAAAAAGTGACCGAAACGTAGTAGACGACCTCACACAGTGTCGCAAGTTTCCAAAAATAGAAAACGTTGTTGTAGAGGGTTGAAATTTGGTAGAGATGAGTTTATTGCTAAAATTAAGAAAAAATTGTATTTTGTCTAAAATCGGATAAAGAACATGCCATCCTACCATATGTGCCTAAACAAAAAATCGGTATAAAATCCTCAATAATAAACTAATTACAATTCTACAAAGATGTTTGTGACATCAACAGAAACCAATGTGTAAGATTATATTAAAAGCGGGCAAAGATACGCACACCGCTCATAGATCCTGAAATGAAAATTTCCCGCAGAATCCGTAAAAAGAAACTTATACTTATACTTATTTATTTTTTCCCCACTAGCTAATGTGCGTTCTATACCATTTCTATACCTTTTGTACTTGCAGACAATTCAATATTTTGATAAAAAACTACGAGTTATATTGCCGTCGTTGGAAGTTCCATACCCCGTTTTGACCATGTCTACTAAGAGCCTCATTTTGCGCCGAAAGTCTTTTGAATTGTTTCTTTGTTTGAAAAGTCTTTCTTTGCTTATTTTCATGAAATTTAGTTTTATTTTCATCACCCATCACTCGCCAACATTTTATTGGTAGTCTATACGATATATGTATAATACACTCAAAAAATTTTATTTGTGCATGTAAAACTGCCAAACCGTATTTTGAGAACTAATCGTGTACATGTCGTCCTGTTGCATGAAATGAGTTCATAATCTTTGGAGTAGCACCACAAAGATAGCAGCTACTGCAAGAGTTGTGTTCGGCTAAAACGTTAGCAATCGCACCATCGATCATAGTAAAATGCATCTTGAATGAAACACTTATTTTAAAATTATTTATCTCAATACTAAAAACGGTTAACTTTTCGATCTGACTTGCAAAATCTTTCTCAGTTTTCTGAATTAACGATCGACTCTCTTTCATAAAAATAAATTTCATAGGCCGGCAGTAGAGTGTTGACAAGGGCGACTTATTACTCCAAATCTCTTTGTGATTATTTTCAGTGTACATTTTTACAGGCACTGAAGCTGTTATAAACATAAATTCATCCGTTTGATCTTGGTTTTCAAATCTTTGTTTATAGACGCTATGACCGGTTATTTGTTCATATAAATATGCTCATTTTCGCCAAAATATGCTCTAGGAAAAATGTCATAAAATCATTCATTTTCAATTTCCCAGCAGAAGACTTTAGAAATGTATACAGAAAGAGTTGTTATAATATATAGGTACTCAAAAATAAAAAAATAAAAAAGTACTCAGAACATTTGAGGTATTACTAATTTTGTATGTTCCTTTGAAATATTTGTTGTTTTCTTTGAAATATTTCGGCTTGTTTGAATAAAATAAAAAAATCATGGTTTGGTTATTCCGTAAAAGAATGAACCGTCAAAAAAAGCGCAGCATGTGAAAAATTTTTGTAAAAAATAGCAAGATTTTTCATCGATGATGATTTTTCATGGTGGTAATATTCGTTTGTTGTTTTTGGGTAATTTTTCGAAAAATTTTTAAACTTTTTTAATTTTGTTGGGTGAAATTTCATTGGGCCATTTTTCATATGGGTGATTTTCCACTTTTTTTTTTGGTGAATTTTTTTTTTTTTGCGATTTTTCATAGCGCCTACGATAACATATGACATATCTTTAACGATAACAGTGATGTCTACCACAAAAAACGCACTTTCTTTCTGAACAAACCAATACATCAGTACCTGAATTCTGCTTCATATCACAAAACATTTAATTAAACCAATATTATGAGCCCATAATACAAAAAAAAGCAAAAAATTTACTCTCAGTGTAGTAAAACTCATTGTTAAAACACCCCTTCTTCCCCCTTCCCCTCAAACAAGCTAAAATAAACTCTAAATATTCGAAACTCTTTTTGGTAAGACATTAATTGTGACAAGTCAGATAAAATCGTTAGCAACAATAACAACAACAACAACAACAACAACAACAAATTAATCGGCACCTAGCAAAGCACTCAACTATAGAAGAGGTCGAGGTAAAATATTATACAGCCAACCTGATTGTTGATTGTATCGCTAAAATACATTATAGCAAAAACGAACAAACAAATAAATGATTATAACACTCAAAACAACAACGTGTGATGACATGTCATTTTAATGAGTTATTGTTGGACAAAAACAAAAAAAAAAAAAAATTAAAAGGCCAGCCGGTGTAAATGCTCTAAGTTGACATTGCTTATTTTTAACACAATAAATCTGCTATTTAGGCGACTTGTTTCTTTGTTTATTTTTATTGAGAAAAATTAAATTAATTTTCTTAATTTCTTAATTATTATTTTAACCAAACATACCTGCAAAACCTCTAGAGACGTTAACCCTTCAATGCATATGTCACATGCGTTCACCTCACCATTGCATTGCATGCGCTGCAACAAATGTAACAACTCTTCATCGTTTTCCTGACGGCAGCCAAGCAATTTGATGCATTTCAAACTTTTACTCATGCTGCACAGGCTAAGCAAAGCTTGCAATGTCAACAAACGGCAGTATACAAAGCGTATTTCTCTTAGTGCTGTAAACTGTGCTAATGTGGTCACTATTTCCGTTTCCGTTGTAGCCGCCGCCAAATTCCATACTCGGCTATTAATTGTAGTATTTTCACGCATGAGCGCATAATTATGCTGTGTCAATGGCGATTTTGAAGCGTTCTCTACACCAACTCTATTATTACTAAATGCTAGAGTGACCAGCTGTGCGTATTTGCGTTGCAGTAATTTGACAAAGTACATGCTTTCGAATTCGGCAAAAGCATTCAACCAATAAAACTGCAAAGTTTTGAGTTGTTCCAAACTCAAAATGGCATCTAGAGCTGTTCCATTTGCAATAGCGCTCAATTTAAGGGTGTGCAATTTCTTTGCACTTGCGCACATTTGCACAATAAATTTTTCATTTTGTAAATGTTTGCAATCGATTATATTGAGTTTCTTTAAACATTTCAAATTGCTGCAAATTTTCAACATATATTTTGGAGTTAAATTTTCACAATCTTTCAAGCATAACTCAGTTAAATTGCATAACAAATGCACGTTTTTTCCGCTGAACCATCTGGTACTGACATCTAATAATTTCAGCACCTTCACATTTTTACAACAACGTGCTAGCTCACGCACAGTAAAGTCAGCCAAAAACTTTCCATGCACCTCTAAGGCCTGAATACTATTGCTGAAATGTGTCATATTTTTGCAAAAATTTACATTTATAAATTTTTTAGCACTTTGCATTAAATTTCCACCATCTGTCATTTGTTGCTGAAAGCTGGCTGAATAACGCTGAATTAGCGCAAAGTTCAAAATTGTATTGAAACTAATTTTCCTAACAAAAGTCCCGCTAATTATGAGAAAATCTTGCAGTTCCATTGCTGTCAAATCGTGCTTGAAGTCATATTCGTAAAGATCATATGAGAAGTTATTGCCATGGCGCCGAATCCAAATGTCACTGATGATGGCCAGCAGCGCTTGTGACACTTTGGCCAATTGTATTTGAGTTTTGAGTGAGCACGTTGTGCATACATAATGCAGACAGTCGTGGTTAAGTTTTACAATTATTGAGTTATGCGGCGGGAGTATTTCGACTTCTGATGCACTTGCACGAATTTTGTAAGTGGGAATGAATGCTGCGAAGCTGTTGTTAAAATTAAGTAATCTAAAAAAAAGAGCATTAATAAAATTATTAGGGCATTAAATAAGTCAATATATTTCTAAAAAATTTTCAAATTATTTGCTTTTTATATAAATTTTCTTTTTTTATATATGGGTGAATTCGATAATATGACAGAGATATTTTGAAATTTTTTTCAACTTTAATATCGTTCAACTTTATGTTGACTGCTGTTGTGAAAATTAATCTAACGCTCTTTAGATTAATTTTCTAAAATTAATTTTAATTTAATTAATTTTTTAAAAGATTAAAATTAATCTAGGAATCCAAAACTAACGCTCGTTAAAAAATTCTGATCAATTTAAAATTTTTTTAAATTTTTGAAAAAGTGCATACGATTTTTGTCTTGAGTGTTGTACCTCTAAAAAGTTCATTTTGAACCTGTCTAAGTTCAATTTGACTTTTGTCTTAAGTTGAAATTTTTTTTTTAAAAATAAGTAAAAGTTTAGTAATTTGGCGACAGAGACGTTGGTGTTGAAGCAACACTTAGGACTTTTAACACGATTTTTTACGTTACTTTTACTTTACGATTTTTTACGAAACTCAAAATATAAGTAACAGTTAAAAACTAAGCAATTAAATACACTTACATTTATTTTAAATACTTGAAACCGCAAAGTCATGGACAACACTCTTGACATATTACTCTATAATTATCATAATCTGCTGAATATGTTTTAATAAACACTTTAAAGTTTATTTACAATAGTTAAACTGAAATCTATAAATTGTATATTGCATATCTGTAACTAAAATAAAGTTTAGAGCAAATAAAGTAAAACATAACACTCCTGACACGAAGCGGTGACAATACAAATTCTGCAAAAAAAAAAAATACTGTTATGTAAACTTTAAAAATGAAAAAATACCAAAAACTCCTTAGAAATTATACAAGCATTGCAAATCAATGAATATTCTTTTTACTTTTCTTTCTTTTCGTTTTCTTTTTCTATATTGAATAACTGTATGAGTATGAGTGGAGACAAATGCTTTTCTATTAAACAGGTAAGAGAGGGGAGAAAATAAAATTAAAATTATTAGAATAAAACAGGAAAAAATGTTGCTGTTATTTTATTTAAAATGAGCTATAATTTTTTTAAGTCATTATTATGCGAATCTGACTGCAGCAATTGAAAGAGCGACCTCAAAAATAAACTAAGACTCTTAAAAGCCTTCATTTACGATTTTGATTTTTTTTTGTCAAACTTCAATAGCAAATATCACTTAACGAACAAAAAAAACGAAATGGCCATTTCAGCCCTTGAAAGGACTTTGACCTAGCTTCTTATGATCAATTGTGTTGTGTGTGATGTGAAATGTTTGCACACAAATGATCGAGAACTGGACCTACATGTTTTATGCCGACTCCGAACGGCTTATGCTCTCAAGAAGCTTTTCATGGCAGTTTTTACTCTCTGAGGTTTGCCATTGTCTGCAGAGAGGTGGCGGCCGAAAAGAAAAATTAATTCAATTGAAAACATTTTCTGTGTCAGATGGAGGATTCGAACCTGGGTTCTCTGGCGTAAGAGTCACACACTCTACCCACTACGCCACGGCCGCCACAATTCAGCCACAAAATATCACTTAACACTGTACTTTAAAATCTCAACAGTAAAGGAACTTCAATTATTCCAAATTTGTTTATTTAACAGTTCCGTTAAGACTATATTATGTGTTAGTTCTAGTTAATGTATAGTATTACCTCTCATAAGTTGCTTTGTCACTGCAGTTAACTTTCAATATGTTCCAATCTATATACGGAATAAGCAAAAAATCATCCAGTTTCCCAAATGCTCGTACCATCAGGCGTTTTAGCTTGTTTTTTGGAAACTGAAATTAATCAAAAATTTATAATCAAATATTAATATGGACCATTTTGCTATTTCATTTGTAGTTTTTAAAAATTTTAAGACTTTTCAAAAAAAGAAAAACAAATTCACATTTTATTTATATCTATTTTTTAATTAACCATAATCAAATAAAACACCTTTTAGTAACTCAGAAACCGGCATCTTTAAAAATGAGCTGCACCCGTTGAAAAACTATTTCCACACTCGGACTAGCATCAATTTCATAAACAAGTCCTAAGCTCCGATAATGTTCTATGACAGGCAGTGTTTTACTTCGAAAGGTCTCATAGCGATGCGGCAATAAATCGGCTCTATCATCGGAACGTTGACCATTGGTTTCGTAGGCTCGATGTAAACAACGTTTCCCACAAATCTCCTCCGCACAATTTAAATACAAGACAAGTTTCAAATCCACTTTGTGAGCCATCAAACGATTCCAATCGTCTAAGTTTGGCACATTACGTGGTACACCATCTAGCAAAAAACCTTGGTGGTTCGCGGGTGATGCTTGAGCCATAGCAGTTTCCAGCAACTCCAGCAATATTGTGAACTCAACCATTTGTGTTTTATTTGTTAGTGTTTTTTTAATCTCTGCGCCATGTCTTGAGTACTCACGCTGGCACTCCTGACGCAATAGCTCACCGGCTGAAATGTGCACAAGGTTAAAGTGTTGGGCGAGTTTTTGACATTGCGTACCCTTGCCAACGCCCGGCATGCCCATTACAAATACAATTTTAGGTCTAGACATTAATTGAACTGCCTATGTAAGCGCCTTAATTCGGATAAATTCAGAGGGCGTCAGAGTTATAGAACCCGTGCTACTAACCTCTGAGAGCGTACTGAAGAATATATTCCGTAGCTAACTATCGAATACACTTTGTATTATGCTGTATATTGCAGTATGTTATGCATGTATACTTTGTATTGTATATAATAATAATGGTTACACTTGATCTCGAACTGAAATGAATGATTTATGTCTTAAGAAAGATAAGCACACCATTGTATTGCATAGCAGAGAGTGAAGTGTATCTTAATTAATTATAAAAAGCTCATCTACGTTGTCTGAAACTGTAAATATTATGAATACAAAAATGCAGGCGGAAACATATCTCAGTTTATAGTTCGCTCTATAGTTGACAATCTACTAATATTTAATCTCGCAAAACTTGATAAAAATTTATAACATATAAAAAAGAGTGAACAGTATAGCGTGTATACAGTAAATAATTAAAACTTCTTCTCTGTATATACTCTTTGTATTTTAGAATAAGAAAGATTTTAGCGTGAGAGACAAAAAGGGAGAGAGAGAGAGAGCAACTCAACAGAAATTTAATATTAATTTAACTTTTCCAATAATTTTTTGTCATATCCCTATAAGCATTTGGAAGATCGTTGGAAGAGAAGTTGGTTTTGAAGACGCTTTCCCGATTCGCCTATATGTTTGTTGGAGCTGAATCGCTATTTGAACTTCTAACGACTCTTCCACGAATCGCCTATATGTTTGTAGAAAGATGAATTACTATCTGATCTTAATGCGACTCTTCCGCGATTCGCCTATATGCTTGTTAGAATATGAATCGCTCGTGGATCTTATGATGACACTTCCGCGAATCGCCTATATGTTTCTTGGAAACACGAATCGCTGTTTGATCTTCTAACCACTCTTCCGCAAATTGTCTAAATGTTTGTTGGGAGATGAATTGCTATTTCATCTTCTGATGACTCTTCCGCGAATCGCCTATATGTTTGTTAGAAGATGAATCGCTATTTGATGATTTAGGCGAATGAAAAGCGACACAGAATTCTAAATTTTTTCATATTAACACAATAACAATTTCAAATTACTTAAAACATTTTAGTTGGCATTGAAAAAATTCTAAGAATATTTTTAAATCATGCAAAGATTTTGAAATGCATTAAAGTAAGCACTTCGCAGAATTAAGAATTTAGTTCGAAATCGGTGCAGGTTTTAAACAATTAATAGAAAGAAATATTTTCAAACCATTCATTCGAAATAAGTTGTCGACGAAGTTGTCGTTTAACGAATCGCTCAAAGTCCCCCCTAGAGACTCTTCTGCGACGCTTCTTAGAGATTCCCTAGCGAGCCTTCAATGCTATTCATTCGCGACTCCCTTGCAAGGAACCAACTACTCACAACGGAGGATTCGCTGGCGATGAAAATGCGAGCTCGCTGGCGATGGTTTGGCGAAATTTAGACACTCGCTGGCGACTCTTCTGCGATTGTAAATGTATGTAGGGATGTCATACAAAGTATTACATTTTGCATGAATGATTTTGAAGTTTCGGTTTCATTTTCGGTCATATTGAGGCCGACCAGCTGTAACTGGCAAAAAAGAGCCAAAACCTACACTGAAACCGAGTATTCAGTCTGATACTAGTTAGAATATTATACAAAAATATTTGTTATAAATTTTTACACAACTATAAATTACTAAATTTAGTGTATGTTTAAACCAATAAACTAAATAAATAAATCAATAAAAAAATACTTAATTTAGTGTATACTTAAACCAAACGCATTCGTTTCGAATTCGATGTGAAACCGAGATCTTGGATATTCATTTCAAAAACTAAGTTAGTTCTCGATTTGCTATTGAATCCGAGAGCGGGAGAAATGCACACATCATTATTGAAACGAGATTTTCAATATATAATTGAATCACTTACGAAACGAGAATTTCAATATTAGCAAATCTTTTTCGAATAATTTTAGTAATTCGTTTTCTAAACGAAATTTTTTTAAATTTTCACCACTTACCCAAATCGATTATTATAAAGGTTTTTGACCTACAATATGCATTGCGTGCAACATTTGGCAGATGATGCTCGAAATATTGGATCATTAAATAAATTCAGTGCATTTATATATGAAAATTTCTTACATGAAATTAAGCGTAAGTCAAAAAAAAAAAAAAAAAATTTTGTACTCTCAAATTTATAACAGGCAAGTAGAGCAAAGCATATATGGAACACTATAAAAAAAAAAAAAATTATGACCAAATTAATATTGGTGACTTTAAGGAAGGGTCATTTTCTTTTCAAGCATACCAATTCGAAAGTGGCTTTAATTTTTACTCTTCTTAGAAATGTGGAATTTTATATTAAAATATATTCGCTATTTTAAAAATTCTCGGATTCATTTCGAATTCGAATCGAATAAGAGATAGCTGACCCAAGTTCTTAGTTTCGTTACTTATACGAAACTAACCCGAGATCGTTTTGTGGTTTATTGGGGCCATATTAACAATTACTCACAAAGAAAGGTCCCCAGATGTCACTCGCCGATTTGAATAATTTTCGAATATGTGATAGAGGACAAAAATTTAAGGTTGATGTATTATTTTATACGTGCTCAATCGATGGTTTGGGGTTTCAAAATGGCGTTTTAAATCAGCGGAAATATCGTTTTTAAATAACTTCACTATTTTTCATGGAAGCCTACACATATTCGTATTTGGTATCAAACGAAACTATTTAAAAGGTGCACGTAAAAGCATCTTATTTTTAGAAATAAATTTTATTTTTATTTTGTTGTTGAATTTTTGACAGTATTTAATCCATATCACGAAAAGCCTGTGATCGAAATTGTTACATTCTCGAACCAAATGTTTAATTTAAGTTAATTTGAAAAGTTATTTTTTTTTTGTTTTTTTTTTAATTTTTAACTTTTTATGTAAAAATTTTCTTTGTTCTTATTTTCTTAAAAATTAAATTTTTGTTTTTTAAAAACAAAAAAATTAAAGATTATGGTGCCCATTTTACATTATAAGCACCGAAAGTTTTATTTTTTCTCGAACTTTACGTATGTGTAGATAACAGTACGTTCAAAAAGTCCATAGGACGACACATAGATGGCGTTACTAGATTTTTTCCATCTGGTTTTCATTTAGTATCAACCTTCAAACGATACGTATAAAAATTTGACAACAATCTGGCAATTGATTCGTGAGTTATAGCATTTTGTGTGCAACTATTGTTATTGAAAAAAAAAAAATGGAAAAAAGTGAATTTCGAGTTTTGATAAAGCATTGCTTTTTGATGAAGAAAAATATAGTGGTAACCAAACAATGGCTTGATAAACACTATCCGAACTCTGCTCCATCGAGACAAATGATAGAAAAGTGGATTGCTGAATTTAAACGTGATCGTACCAGCACAAATGATGCAGAGCGCAGTGGACGCCCAAATCAGACTTTTATTCCACAAAACATCAAAAAAATCCACAAATTGGTTATGAACGATCGCAAATTGAAGGTGCACGAGCTAGCTGACATTGTAAAGATATCAGATGGTAGTGTTTTTACCATTTTACACGAAAATTTTGGTGTGTGAAAGCTCTGTGCCGCGTGAGCTCATAGTCGACCAAAAACAATAACGAATGCATGCTTCTGAGGAGTGTTTGGCGCTGTTAAACCGCAATAAAAACGAATTCTATCTTCAATATGTGACAATGGATGAAACATGGCTTCACTATTACACACCAGAATCCAAAAGACAGTCAGCTGAGTGGACAGTAGTCGGCTTGTAAGGTGATGGCGTGTGTATTTTGGGATGCGAAAGGAATAATATTCATCGACTATCTCCAAAAAGCAACCACCATTAACAGCGACAATTACTGTGCACTTTTGGATCGATTGAAGGCTGAAATCGCCAATAAACGGCCACATTTGCAAAAGAAAAAAGTGTTGCTTCACCAAGACAATGCACCGTGTCACAAATTGATGAAAACGATGACAAAATTGAATGAATTGGGCTTCGAATTGCTTACCCACCCGCCGTATTCCCAGATTTTGCCCCCAGCGACTTTTTCCTGTTTTTAAGTCCAAAGAATTTTAAGTCCAATGATGTAATCGCTGAAGCTGTCGAAGTAATCGCTGAAACTGAGGCCTATTTTGACGAGAAAGAGAAATCGTACTATATATATAAAGTAGTATCGAAAAGTTGGAAAATCGCTTTACTCGTTGTATCGCTCTCGCAGGCAACTATGTTGAATAATATAATCGAGCTTTATCAAAATTTTGTTTTTTTTCTTACTTGTCCTACGGACTTATTGAATGACCTGTTATTTGAACATCACATTTTATATTTAACCCATTTCTGCCCAATGGTCGAGTATTCGTTCCGAATACTGAATCCGAAAATAAAATCAACTTGAAACTTTGCACATATGTAAGTTCGAACTTTTGTAAACATACATTTTTTTTTTTGGTTTCGTGGTATTCGGTCATTTACATTTTCTGTTGAGTCTTGCCGCGAAGCAGTTTTCGGATTTTTATCGTATTTTTTTGTAATAATTCGTTTAAAAATATTTACAATCGGCTTAAAGTTATTTCCCATCAATTTCAACTAGATAGTATTTGATGTATATATGATGGCAAATTTAGTATGGTCGCGATCCGCCATTTGCCGAAATGCGAAATAACATATCAAAATAAAACAAAACCAACCAAAACCAAACAAAACATATTTAAACCAAATCAAACAAAACACAAGAAATAAAAACAAACCCAAATAAAATGCAATGAATCTAAGCAAGAATAAACAAAACACTTTAACTTTAGTAACTTACAACTTTAGTATCATGATACAATAATTTACAAGGTAGCCTTGACAACTACCTTTTTTCTCACAAGCGGCGATCGGGACTTGTCAAATCAATACATACTCAACTTGTCATCTGTTTTGCTGCTTCTTCGTTTTCTCTTTTCAATGTGTTTTTGACAACTCCAAATCGCCAAAAGAACTGTCACTCCTACCTTGTAAATCATTATACCATGTTTAGTATGTGTTTGACTTTGTTACGTTTGACATCTTCTCTGTCTTTGTTTAGGCGCTATTATAATTAGAGCCCTCCATGAGTATGCTTTTTCGCCTCCCTGAATTCTCTTGCTATAGAATAAAAAATTTCCTCTATCCCATGACTCTATCCCTTTTCTGCTTTGCTTATACCTGATCTTACACTCTCTTTGTTTTATTCAGATATAAGAAACCATGGTAGAATAAAAGAAGGTAGATGCATTTCGGACTGAGTTCTCTTTCTCATAGCCAAAATTGTCAAAATCAATACAAATTTTTTGTTTGCATATTTCCAATTAAAACTCGTTTTGACAGTTACGGCAGTCTGCTTTTCCGAAATGCATCTACCTTCTCTTATTCTACCATATACGAAACGAAGAGAATAAGAGCACGATGCTTTACTAACAACACCAGGTAGCAGATAAAGCTATAAAAAATAACAAAAATATCAGTGTTCATACCCTGAATATTTAGCGAATATTTTTTTATTCGTTCGATCGTAGAACGAATGTTTTTTATTTGACCCCTCCAGGAGTTAACTTCGAATAAACTATTTTCGACAGCTTTTTTTGTTTTTGTATGGGGAGCCAAATAAGGGTGGTAGATAGGGGTTAGGTGGGTTCGGAAGAATTGTTGAGGGGCAAAAAATAATAGGACCAGTTCATATATTTTACCCCTCTAGGAGTTCAGCTACGGCCGATATAAACTATTTTTCAACAGCTTTTGTGTTTTTTGTATGGGGAGCCAAAGAAGGGTGGTAGATAGGGGGTAGGTGTGTTGGGGATAAATGTTGAGAGGCAAAAAATAATAGGACCAGCTCATATGTATGACCCCTCTAGGAGTTCAGCTACGGTCGATATAAACTATTTTCGACAGTTTAAGTGTTTTTTGTATCGAAGGTAGAGAATAAAGCAACAAAAAATAACACAAATATGCATTAAGAATAACAAAAACCTTATTGCGGGGACAACCTAACGTATTAACTCTTATTCAGGTTTTTATTCACAGTTTACACAGTTTTTAATGTTACTCAATATATCAATATCCATTTAGAATGAAATATTTTTTATTAATATTAATGTATTTTTATCTTAAATAAATGCGTTTGATTGCACCTCTATCCAATATCAAACTGACTATGCATTAAGAATAACATAAAGCTTATTGCGGGAAAAAAATCAACATATCTGATTCTTATTCAGCTCACTGCAGCAGATACCTGAGTATTCGTGTAGTTTATGAAGTGCTCAGAGAAAAAACTGGAACAACGCGTAGATCGCAAGCTCACCTCAGTGCAAGAGTGTATGAAAAGAGAACAGAGAACAAATAAAAAGTTACACGACCTGTTGCTACACGATCTGTTGTTTACATTTATTCGCTTTCAGCTTTGCTTGCAGTGACTGCTACAGCAGAGAATCAGGGTTGATGAATATATTCATGCAGTGCTCTAATTATAATCGTGTTTTGTGAATTTTTCCCTTACAAAATTGTGGAAATTTTCTGCAAAAAAGTACCTCACTCAAGCTAAAATTGAGATTTTGATGAACGAAAGCACTGATGAAGAACAAACGGCTACTCTAATTCATAATGCTGATAGAGTGGATTTCGTATTGTTGCCTACACCACAAGTAGATCACCTAGGTGACGAGGAAGACGTCCAAATTTTGAATGATCCATGTGCATTTATGCCCGGAGAAGTGGCCGGCGAAATCGAATTGACGTGCGAATACGACGACGAGAATGAACATATGCCCGATTGCGTCCAATACAATGATACTACCAATCTGGAGAATGATGCGGCCGAACTCGTTATAGCTGGGCCTAGTCAATCGACTAAGAAGAAAAAGTCGAAGCTAAATATGTATACCCCAAAGTGGTCTAAGTCGAAAAGGATATATCGTTTTCTCGGTATTTCAAGTATTCAAGTATCTCAAGCATTTATAGTATCTTTAGAGATCTTTTCTAATTTGCGTTATAACGAGTGTAGCTTCAAAGTTCAAAGAGAAAATTTATAGTTGTAGCATAATATCAGAAGCACTACATCATTGCACATAGATTCAATACATAGGCAAAATTTCCGAAGCAGTTCAAAAAAGTTTATGGTCCACAAAAGAGGTTAAAATTGTCCAGAACATGAGTATTATTAACCTTTGCTTGTCAAACGTATACTTTTAAAACGCCGATACACCTCTAGTTTTGTTTTTTTTTTTTTTTGTCTACCAGTATCCGTTGATTCTGATCCAAATTCTGAAGTCTGTACTTATTTGAAGTCTGTTGGACTGTGTTATTTTCAAAATATCTGTTTATGTTTTTCAGTCTAGTACGCCACCGAACAGCATATAAAAGCTTATAAATAATTTTGTTTCTCTTGAATACAAATAAACACAACCAAAAAACACTTAGATACATTATCCCCAACAGAAGATCTTTCCCCACGTATTAACAAATTAAAAAAAAAATCAAAGAGAAATAGTTGAGCTTACATTTTTCTTAACGCCATATATTGTCAGATTATGCAAATAGTGTAAAATTTCTCCTGACTTCTCCATCAGTTCCTTGCAGTTGTGTGCAAATTTATCTAAAACAAAATTCATTTATCATCAAATTATCTACAGTTTATATAAAATCTGTAATATTTATACTTGCCTTATGTTGTTCTTATGATATAGTGTGTCTTCTGAAAAACTGAAGAGCAAATTATATCTAAATCAGCTCTCTATCAGAGTACTACAAACTGTTCGCACCGAAATAAATAAAGCAAGCGAAGCAATAGAAAAGTTTGAGCAAGGTTGATTTATAAGGTTGTCGCAGGGCTAATCGCACTCTCTTCTCAGTACCCATAATTGTCAAAACCAGCCAATTTTTCGAATGACTACGAAAGAAAAACGGATGATAATAGAGAGCACTTGCAGATTTTCTATGAGCTGTCAACTTCGATTTGACAATTATGGGTACTCGCTCTCTCCCTTGCGACAACCTTATAAATCAACCTTGAGTTTGAGTTAAATAAACGAATAACACAGTACAACAAACAAAATAATTCTGACTTCGATTCTGGTAGAGGACAAAAAGAAAATATAAGACTTACATATATCGGAGTTTTAAAAATAAACGTCTGGATATTTTTTAATATGGGTTTTGAGTTGGCACTAAATTTAGTAATTTACTAATATGAAGAGCAAGAAAACTTCTAAATATATGCCCTTTGCATGATTGTTGTGTTCACAGATCTAAAATAAAATTTTATAGGAAATATTTTATAGAATATTGTAACCCTCTAGCTCCCTTTCTTATCGGTATTTTTTACTTATTTAAATATATCATTATACTCGTCATTAAATATATCATAATATTCATTTAAATAAAATCAATCAATCAATCAATCAATCAATCAAAAAAGCAATCAATCAATATTATTTTGCGAAGAAATAAAATATTGATAAACTACTTTTTCTGAAAAAAATAAAATTGTTCTGAATTTGAACTTTTTTTCAAAGACCGCAAAACTCTAATTGTCAATTTTTTAAGAGCGTAAGAATAGTTTTGTAAAATATCTGGATAGCGTAATAAAAAGAAGAAATTTTACCATGATAGGAAATAAAAAAACAAAATGTTATCAAACTGAGAAAATTTTTAACGATTTTGACAAAAAAGAGAGCACAAGCAGACCTACAGCTGTTCCATGATACAATGATCCATGGTATAATAATTTACAAGGTAGACTTGACAACTACCTATTTTCTCAGAGCGTCGACCAACACTTGTCAAAATCATGGCAGAATTATAGGGTAGTGTCAACTCGGAGAGGAATGGAGTAGAAAGCAGAATAAGGCTACATTAGTGTCAAAAACAGTTGTTCATCGCGAATTTCTTTATGCTCACCTTTCGCAGTTGTTTTTAGGTTCAAAACTGTTACAGGCTTTTTTTTGCAATTTTAAGACTTCTTTCACATTTTATAGTTTTTATTACACTTTATTTATAATATTTTCACTCAAATTAGCACAAATTTAACACACGCGTTTATTTAACATAAAATATTTTTTTCATTTGCAATTTCTACGAAATTCGTCGTTTTAACATATATGTTGCTTCTCATTATCCACTCTTTGTTGACGCGTGAGAGCACTCAGCGAAACGGCCCTACCTTATCATTGTATCATGATCAAAATCAATACAAAGTTTAATTTTTCATTTGTTTTGCTGCTTATTCGTTTTCTCTTTTTTAATGCGTTTTTGACAAATGCTGCTCGACAAAAAAACTGTCACTCTCATGGTAGAATAAGACCATGGTAGAAATATACCTTGTGTCACTCCTACCCATGATACAATGATAAGGTAGGCCCATGATACTAAGTGCTCTCACGCGTCAACGAAGAGTGGATAATGAGAAGCAACATTAATGTCAAAACGACGAATTTCGTAGAAATTGCAAATGAAGAAAATATTTTATGTTTCCAAGTTGCAAACAGTGCGGTCGCGGGTATTAAATTTGTGCTAATTTCAGTAAAAATATTATATAAAAAGTGTAATAAAAACTATAAAATGTGAAAGAAGTCTTAAAATTGCAAAAAAAACCTGTAAAAGTTTTAACCTAAAAACAACTGCGAAACGTGAGCATAAAGAAATTCGCGATGAACAGCATTTTGACATCAATGTAGCTTTGTTCTGCTTTCTACTCCATTCCTCTCCGTGATGACCTTACCTTATAATTCTGCCATGCTCCTACCAA
Source organism: Coremacera marginata (assembly GCA_914767935.1). Taxonomy (NCBI): domain Eukaryota; kingdom Metazoa; phylum Arthropoda; class Insecta; order Diptera; family Sciomyzidae; genus Coremacera; species Coremacera marginata. Next base: position 168,523,657 of record OU612045.1, read on the forward strand.
GGTTGATTTATAAGGTTGTCGCAAGGAAGAGAGCGAATACCTATAATTGTCAAATCGAAGTTGACAGCTCATAGAAAATCTGCAAGTGCTTTCTTTTATCATCCGTCTTTCATTCGTAGTCATTCGCAAAATTGGCTGATTTTGACAATTATGGATAGTGAGAAGAGAGTGCGATCAGCCCTGGGACAACCTTATAAATCAACCTTGGCTCCTACCTTGTAAATTATTATATCATTTAATGAACCAGGTAGCAGCGAGCGAGAGAGAGTGCGTAGACTCAAAAATGTCAAAGCTCAAATAAAATAAGAAAACAGAATGTAAACAACCTGAAAAATATCTTGAACGTTTTTGATATGATACAATAAACCAAGGTAGACGCAAGGGAGAGAGCGCAGACTCAAAACTGCCAAAGCTCATAGAAAATAAAAAAACAGAATGTAAGCAAACTGAAAAATTTTTAACAATTTTGACAGTTGTGGCTGACAAAAAGAGAGCAAAGTGTGCTAGCATGGTTGAATAATAAGATTGTCGCAGGGCTGATCAAACCCTTCTTAATACTCTTAATTGTCAAAATCAATACCTTGATATCACTTTTTTTGACATTTTGCCAATTAAAGCTTTCTCATCGCTTTCAAATTTTGTATGAGCTATCAACTCCAATTTGACAACTGTTGCTACTCGCTCATACCCTTGCAATGACTTTATAATTCAACCATGGGTGCTAGATAATTAATATATTCTACAAAAATATTTCTTATAAAATTTTACTATAGGTATGGGTTTAAAAAAAATTAGTCAGTGGGAGGACTGCCGACCGAATTGAAAACTTAAAGCTATGAAATAACATATCTGTTATGAGTTTTCGAAGTAGCAAGAGTCGGCAAATTAGACGCGTTCTACTTTTTAAACTCTTTTTATCAACTAGGTTGGGTAGTCGGTAATTGGTTCGTTAATCGGTTGGTAATCGTTTCGGTAATTTGTAATCATTTAATAATCGCTTCGGTAATCAGTAATCGGTTGGTAATCGCTCATTTAATCGGCTGGTAATTGCTTCGCTAATCGGTAATGGGTTGGTAAAAGCTTCGGTAATCGGTAATTGGTTCGGTAACCAGTAGGTAATTGCTTCGATAATCGGTTGGTAATCGCTTCGGTAATTGGTTGGTAATCAGTTTGGTAATCGCTTTGGTAATTGGTAATGGGTTGGTAATCGCTTTGGTACTCGGTAATGGGTTGGTAATCGGCTGGCAAACGGTTCGATAGTCAGTATTAGGTTTGTAATCGCTTCAGTAATTGGTAATCAGTTGGTAATCGCTCTAGTAATCGCTTCGGTAATCAGTTGGTAATCACATCGGTAATCGATAATCCGTTGGTAATCGCTTCGGTACCTGCTTCGGTAATTGGTTCGCTATTCTGTTGGTAATCGCTTCGGTCTTCGGCTTGGTCGATGTAGCTAATCCCTAAAAAGGAATGCTGTAAAGCAATAATTTCAGTTACGCTCACAGCGTGATGATATCGCCAACAGCGTGATGATATCGAGAATCAATAGTTTTGCTCTCTACCAAAAAGTGCTCTCTACGCGCCTTAAAAAGTTTTCACTTCAAAAATCTCACCAAGATTGTAGACTGGATTCTTGTACGCTGAAGAAGTCACGGAATTCCCCATCGAACGCTTTAAAATCTTTAAAAAGATTTCATCATCGGCTTCGGCAAAGTTCGTTATGTAGATATTTTAACCGCGAATCCTAGTTCATCTTGTGTCTTGTGCTATTCTTGGCGCTCAGCGCACAGGTTCAATGCTGCACTCTGTCTGACCCCAATGAATTTGTGTCCTCTTCGCTGTTGTACTAAATATATGTAGTTGATACTAAATACAGACAGTGATTCTAAAAAAAAGTTTTCTTCTGCATCTATATAGGTAACTTTGTGTTATTTTGCCTAACTCGTTCTTTCTAGCTTTTCCATCATTTCCTCGATCGCGCGCTCTTTTTTCTCCTCTTAAAAAACCGATATTTTTTTTTTTTTTTTTTTGTGAACACAATGCTTTAAATGCAACTAATTTAAATTCAAATTGCATAATTTACACATAATTTTAATTATTTTTTGTAATTATAAACATTTATACAAACTTAATTCATTTAATAAAAACTCCATTTATATCAGATCTACTTAAAATTAATTTTTTTTAAATTTAATGATTTAATCGGTCGTATAACTCGTTTGCGTTCTTCACGATGCTTTTTCATTTCGTATTGACGTTTCTTCATGTCACGTGTCACAACCGGTTTATTGAGATCAAATGTCATCTGGCGATTGCCTAAAGAATTACCAATACTCTGTACTTGGTGGCTTTGCTGCTCCTCCATGAGTACACGATTTTGTAGACTAACACCGGTGGAAGCCAACATAGCGGCTCTATTAATGCCATTGATATCAATTTGACTATGATTATCGACTGAAATCATTTCAAACTTATTTGGATTGACAGCCGTCGAATTTATAGGCGGCAATTTTTTGGTATTTTTTATAAACCTGGCATTTTGCTTAAAAGAATTAGGCGCAGGTTGCAATGTTTCTTCCATTGCTTCAGCTGCCTCTTCCTCCTGCTCCTCTTCCTGTTTATCCTCACGCTGCCGCTTGACATCTTTGTAAGCCTTCTTCATTTCCTTTGAGAATTCGCGCACGTTTTCGTCATCAGAAGATTCTTCCGAGTTTTGTTCATCACTTTCGTTGTCATTCTTATCGAAACCAAATAGATCCTCATCATTGTCACTTTCTTCGTGCGGCTTAGCTTCATCGGCATGCAGCTCGGAAACTCGTGCCACCTCAATGCGTTGCTTCAGATCCTTAACCTTAGATTTCTCTAGACGATTGAGTACTGGAGCCAACATTTTAAATTCTTCAGCATTACGATTGATGGTAAAATCGGCATTTTCGAACATAGCCTTGAAACGGCTATCCTCCAAGAGGTTGGGTGTTTTTTTGGCTTTTGCAACAGGTGCTGGATTAGCTTGCTCATCCATAAGTTTGAGTGCCAACTCTTGATTAACTTTCGGCAAATGCTGGTTAATTTGTAAACGTGGCTGGCGCGCATTTTCAATTTCTTTGCGTATTTTTTCCTTGCGGAAACGATCAAAGGCGAATGGTTCGACAACGGCTTTGGCTTTATTATATAAGCGCACATCGATAAAGTGGCTGGGTGTAAAAAAAATTAAAATTAAGACATTTCAATTGCTTTTTATAAGCAATAATGGTTCATTTACCCATGCATGTAGCTTTTAAGTAGATTTGAACCGATCAGGTGCTCCAAACCAAGTTCCTCCAATTCCTTTTGGGTCACGAACTGATAATCGTCATACATATTTTCAACAACCTGAACAAGAAATCAAGTATAAAAACATTTTACACATGCAAATTTTAGTACTATTTAACTTCCAACAAACCTCAGATTCGATTTCTTCCGTAAGATTATCCAAAAATGAGCACCAACGCGGCGCAGGTCCCATAGCAGGCACATAGTATGTCAACATTTTAACCTCTTCCTGCGCCAGGAAAAACATGCCAGACTCATGTATCGAACAAAAGTCATTATACGTGGAAGTGGACTCAATGTAAGCAATTTGCTTGCCCTAAAAATTTAGAATATAAAAAAAAAGCATCTAAAACTAATCGCCATAAAATACAAATACAAACATTATTTTCATGCCACAATTTTAACATAGCTCCATCCATTGAATAGACAGCCTGTTGGCTGGCATTGAACTCTATTCTTTTAATAGGCAGCTTATTGAGATGGTCCTTTATAAGCAGTGGTTGACGTGAGCGTACATCGTAGAGTAACACATGTCCTGAAGCGGTGCCAACGCCCATTTGCAGACCATTTTTAAGCTTTATAGCAGTTAGCTACAAGTCAACGTTTAATAATATAAATAAAAAAAATACAAAATGGAAAGATTTTGAGCTCTAAACCAACCGAAGGAAATTCTTTTGTGCCCGGCAATTTTATGGCCACATCGAGTGTGGCACAGCGTGTTTTTGAACGTGGATCCCAGGCCTCGACAGTACCTTCATTGGTGCCCACCATTAACAAATGATGCTCCGGATTGATATCACATGCATTCAAGCAACTGGACTCAGTTTCATAAGGTTGCAAAAACTGACCACGCTCTAAATTAAGACGATAAATATCCTGCATACGATAATATATACATATATAAAAAGTTGGTTCTTATAAGCATGGCTTCACTGCTTACCCTGCTAGTACCCACGATGAACATATCGCACGATGGTTTGTGATACTTCATGTCTCTGCCAAAACGCGGTATTCTCAAGCGATAATGTCGTCCATGAGCAGCATGAATTTCCACAAAACGATCAGATTGCAGAAAAACCTTTGAAGCAATAGCAATTATTTGCAATTTTGACTTCAAGAAATAAACAAATTCTGTCCCTCACCATTTTGCTATAATCATCGCTGATGACTTCGAATGTGGTAACCTCAGAGTCGAAACATCGCTCAAACTTTAAACTAAGATTGCACACTTCGAAGCATTTTACGCGTGGCTTGTATGTGCCAGTAGCCAGTATATATTGCTGATCCGGACTCATACGTATGCTTGTGCAGACACTTGGCATGTCGAATTCCTGTATCAATTCAATTTGCCGTCTTGAATCTACTTTTTTCATCAATTTTGAGCGCTTGCGGCGGTCCGTCAGCCACTAAAAAACAAAAAAATCATCAGTTGATTAGTTTTCTGCTATATGCAGGTGCTCCCAAGATGCACTCATGGCTGCTCTAGATAAAATTGCTACTTACATCAGGCACTGACTTTCCTGCGCTCAAATTATAAATTTTCACTTCATTTACTTCGTTGACAAACATTTTTAGTGCATCTCTTTTATAAAATATCAAGATTAAATAAAATAGTTATAGCTAGTAGGTAAAATGTAAACACTACCTTGTAGCGGTCGCACGTGTATTCGAACCAAATGTCAAAATCTACAAGTGTGATTTGTATTCACAATGGTTGAAAATAATTTGCTGCTGACGTGCTCACACATGTTAAATCAAGTTTTTATATGAAATTGTTCTGAAAACTTAAAGCTATATGACATTTTGGTAGTTTTATCATAATTCATTATCAAAATTGCCTACGAATTAAGAATTTTTAACTTCATTTAAAAATTATTATTTTTTTGGAAGTTATGCAGTTCATTTAGAATTAATTTAGGAATAATTTCACTTAAGGGACCTGCCCCTTTTTTTGTTTTTGTTATATCTAAATGTGTATTTGGAGAACCTAAATCTAATGCTGTAAGAAAAAGGTCGGTCTGAAATGACTTAAGAGATAAAATTTGGGAAAGTTTGGAAAATTTGCCCTTTTTCCTATACGATAATACGATTTTTTATAAAAATTTTTCATGTTTCAGTTATTTCGTAAAAGGGTGAACCATCAAGCAGTATATGTATTTGTATTTGTATTTTTGTATTTATTGAGCACATATGTAAGCATATTAGAATAGATTTCGTTTGCATGCCGCAGATTCAAGTAAATAACAACTAATAGTAAATAACAACTAATGTAAGAAGCATAATATGTTAACTACTTATAAAGTATTTAATAATTTTTAAGTATTTTTCCTTATAAACTTGATTACGTTAGCATTTTGTGAAATTAGCTTGTGCGCACTTGTAAATTTTTACTGAACTTTCAAACTTCCACGATTTTTATCTCCTAAACCATTTGAGACCAACAAAGTATTATTGCACCAATAAGCTTAGGATATCCATATACATATAATAAAAATAAGAAAAAATATTGAAGCATGGGCCCTACAGTAAAATTATGCCAAAATTTGTATATTTTTAATACACATCTTTTAAATAATTTCATTTACATGTAAATTATTAATTTCTCATACTGATTAACACAAGGTGGCAGCTCTCGTTTATTCACGCATTGCGCTTTTATCTGCTTGTAAATGCAAAATTAATTTATGTTATTGTGAATTGATCATACAAAAAGAAATTAGTAAACAATCAAACTTGTTTTAATATTTTCGTCATAAGTGAAGAAATGCATTTGGCATTGAGTGATAGTAGCAACAACTTTAGATAATTTATGCTCTTAATTGAAATTTTGACATTATAAAAAACACTTGCAGTAGTGAAGACATGCTGTTCCGTAGATATCTAAACAGATTCTATTTGTGGTCATTGGTACCCAAAACATGCAGCGCTGGATTGATTATAGGATTAATAACATGGACGACAGTTATACTGATCTACTTGCATACCTTAAGGAGCTCTATAATTAAAGCGGGCTGGTTGCCTATACCCCCAAAGTCAATAAATCAATATCATGGTGAGCTCGATGTTATATGTGGCGGCGGGAATAATGTTCCTGTGACAGAAGCATCAATTTTCAATACGTTTGGCATAATTAGGAATGAAGATGACCAGCAGACACGCGATATAGGCTATAAGCGACATGCTTTTAATGCTTTGGTATCGAACAACATTGGCGACTATCGCGAAATTCCAGACACGCGACATAAAGTGTGCCGTCTTGAAGAATATAATGTGAAGGAACTGCCTACAGCTTCAATAATTATGTGCTTCTACAATGAGCATAAAATGACCTTGCTGCGCTCGCTACGTACCATCATAAAACGTACACCAAAGCAGCTACTTAAGGAAATCATACTAGTCGATGACTTTAGTGATTTTCCAGATTTGGAGCAGAACTTGTTGGAAGAGCTGCAATTGCACCTAAATTACGCACAGCTGCACTATGTGCGCAATGAACAAAGAGAAGGTTTGATAAGATCGCGCGTAACTGGAGCGCGCATGGCAGTCGGTGATGTGTTAATCTTTCTTGACAGTCACATTGAGGTAAATCAAATGTGGGCCGAGCCGCTGTTGCAGCAAGTGCAGCGCGAGAATGCATCGCTGGCAGTGCCAGTGATCGATATCATAAATGCGGATACTTTTGAGTATACACCGAGCCCATTGGTGCGCGGTGGCTTCAATTGGGGTCTGCACTTCAAGTGGGAGAATCTGCCAGATGGAACGCTCGAGAATGAAACTGATTTTAAGGGTCTGTACTCAGCTTTGATTTTCTAAACTTTGCCCTTAATATTGCAGTCTATCTTTCCTCTAACGTTTAGGTCCTTTTCGTTCGCCCACCATGGCAGGTGGACTATTTGCGGTGAATCGTCAATACTTTCAACACATTGGCGAATATGATATGGGCATGGATATTTGGGGTGGCGAGAATCTCGAAATATCGTTTCGAGTGTGGCAATGCGGTGGTTCCATTAAGATACTGCCCTGCTCCCGCGTAGGGCACATATTTCGCAAGCGTCGTCCATATAGCTCTCCAGATGGCAAGAACACAATGTTAAAAAACTCTTTGCGCTTGGCTAACGTCTGGATGGATGACTATAAGGAGCATTTTCTAAAGCACGAAAAACCACACAGAAGCTATGATTATGGTGATATAACAGAGCGCCAGCAGCTTCGAAAAAAATTGCAATGTCATTCCTTTGAATGGTATTTAAAGAATGTTTATCCTGAACTGCGCTTGCCAGGAGAAAAGCGTAAGCAATCTTCGGCGCAGGCGCCACCTTTTCAACCATGGCATTCGCGCAAGCGCACCTATATATCAAGTTATATGATGCGTCTTTCCGGTACCGATCTTTGTATCTCCGTAATAGCACCTAAAGTAAAGGGCTTTTGGCGCAAGCGTAGTGCCTTGACTTTGCAACCATGTCTCAAGACAAAAAATCAAATCTGGTATGAGACAGATAAATCAGAAATCATATTGGATAAGCTGCTATGTCTGGAGGCCGAGGGCACGCTGCCACTTATAAATAAATGCCATGAAATGTTGGGCGATCAGCAGTGGCGACACACCAAAGCGCAACACAGTCCCATTTATAATATGGCAACGGGCACTTGTATGCGCGCAGAGGCAGCAGTAGTGGGTGCAGGCATAAGTTTGGACTTATGTTCAAAACATGAGGCCAGTACATGGGATATCGTGGCGATAACATAAGTCAGCAAGTAAACTCTATGCAAGATGTTAAAGTAAAGATTTAGTGCTAGGTGTGTGTGCGTGTTTTCAGCATTCACACCAGACTGAATTTTGTAGATATGCTATGAACAACAGTAGTGCAGCTATTAGAATAAGCCGCAGCTAAAAAAGCAATTTTTTACCAAATCCTCTTTCTTTTATAACGTAATGCCATGCAACAATTTTACCGTTTTGATTATTATTTGTAATTTAGTAAAAAATTTTTATAAAACTAAAACTTGTTAAAAATACGTATGGGGTGTATATCACTCAAAATATTTTACGGTAAGCAATATCAGCAGTAACTGACGTCACAACTTCCTCAGATAACCTAAGTGCTTTTCTCTATTTAACGTTGAGATTTTTTTTTATTTTAACTTTATTCATAAATAGTAATGTAAATACAATATTCATAACATTCCTTTTATTGAACAAGCATTAAATAAAATAAGTTCAAATCCATTAAGATTGCTTCATATTTTTGCTGACACTTTTAATGGACTGAATTTGTCTATGATTCTTAAGCAATATTTTTGTATCTTTAACCGATAACAAAAACACTCAATACTGAGTCATAGTCAACTAATAGTATTTTATTATCATATCAAGTGTTGTGCCTAGCTAAATCGTCGTTAAAATATTTAAATAATAAATATATTCTTTTTTATTAGTAACAAAGATCTGTAAATAACGGGTTTGTGATTGTATTAGTTAGTTGAGAGTAATTCCCAAAGTGTAATATTTGCGTAGAATTTGAATCCGTGCTCAGAATTGCCTGATCATGTCAGAACTTTAACATATTTTAGGTTATGTACATAAAAAATGGCTATTTTTAAGGTTAGTTTAAAGCAGCACAACGTTTTTAAACTTGTTTTCTACTTAATTTACCAGCAAGTACTATTCTTTCTCTTCAAAACGAACCTCGAATGATGCCGTACGATGATTTTTTCAAAAATTATGGTAATTTCAAGACGGCGTCCTCAAGCAAAAATACAAGTACAGTCAGTGAAGTAGCTTTATGTGCAAACCTAGATTTTGTCATACATTTTTGCTTGCGGACGTCATCTTCAAATGGCCATAATTTTTTAAAAAATCATCGTACGGCACCATTCGAGGCTGATTTTAAAGAAAAAGAATAGTATTTCATGATAAAACGAGTAGAAAATTGTTTAAAAAATAGCCATTTTTTCGTGTAGTTAACCTCAAATATCTCAAAATCCTGACATGATCAGGCAATTCTGAGTACGGATTCGAATTCGAAACAAAAAATTACTTTACAATACTTATTCATATTTTAAAATTTTTAAAATGAAGAAATATGCAAATCTAATTTGGAAAGTGGAAATTTAGAAACTAATTTTTAAAATCAGCAAGTGAACGTTGACATTTATTGTCATGCAAAATTTCATAAAAATATAACGACTCTTAATTATTCATCACTTTTATATGAGCTCAAAGTACTGCGAACCAGAGCGTTTTTTGTCCATGAAATTCGATAACTTCAATACAATGAAAACCACGTGGTTAAAGTGGTGGCGAAATAACATACCTTGAATTAAAAGCTTGCTTATAGTAATTCTTTATACAAGTAGATGCGTCACCATCTTAAAATAAACGCTAGTAGTTATTTTAATGCCTTCTGGAGAACAGCGAGAACTTATCCAAGATCCTATTAAAACGGGCGGATTTGATCAGATTGCTTTATTTTTAAATTCTTTTTTTTTTTTACTTTTAAGAAGTCATCACTGTTGTTATAAGCTCTAAAAAAAATACAAAGAATTAGAGCTTGATTGATTTATTGTTTATAATGCTATTAACTATGTTGTTATATCTAAAAATACCTTCTTATTTAGCAAATATGTATTTTATATACACATTTATAAATACATACAAACAGTAATATATATATATATATATATATATGTAACATAACATGATGCTGTTTTTTGTTTTTGTTTTATTAAAATTTAGAAAAGTATTTTTTTTAATAAATAATTTAGTGTGAATTTGTTTATATTAAAAATTGGCTTAATTTATATACAAAAAAAAAAAAATAGAGTAACTGTATAATTAATTTAATTTGTTATTTTTTTTAAACAGAGCATATTGAGAACGTATTGAAAAAGATGAAAGGTTTGATCAAGAAAGAGATCGAAAACGAAAACTCGAGCAATTTAAATTTACTTATATTTTACTGAGATAGTAATTTGTATAAATGTTAAAGGACTTATGTTGAGCGTACAAAGTCAGCATAAATTTGGATCTTTTTTTGGAAGGGAGAAGTGCTACTTTTTGGGCACTTATTAAGCAGTGTTTAAATGCATTTTTTTAGTACTCGGGGCATGCATTAAAATATACACACATATATGTTTTCAAATGTTTTGCATACAATTAGAATAACAATAGAAATTTTAAGCTTAAATTATATATTTATATAGATTTACACTTTCGAGCTGTTGAAGTAATGCACAGTTTAATGTGTGAAAGGTGGTGGTGAGATTAAAAAAAAAAAAAATATAACAGAAAACTATATGCATTGAAATAACAAACTTTGGGGGTGTAACAATAAAACAGCGTGAATGTTTGAGTTTGAACATTCTTTTGACAAAATTACATTTTTTGTTTACAATATTGCAATATGTTTTACAAAATAGTCTATTCAACATTTATTTCATGCATACTCGCAACAAATGCAAGTTAAAGTCATCAAAGTTTATATGTTGAAAATATTAAAGAAAATACTCATTCAACATTTTTTTTTGCTCATAATTAATGTTGCAATAATCTAAATTATGTCGCTTTGTTTTTCTTTCTTTAAATATAAAAAGTGTTTGGCTACAAGTTATACATGTTTGTTAATTTACTATTCGAAATGCTTTTTGTTTTTGTTTTTTTTTTATCTAACGCACTTTACCCGAAGATTGCTCTTCAACTTGCTCCCAGCAACAAACAAATCAAACAATTTCAAGCTAACGGCTTCGTAAGTCTTAATTCTAATCATACATATATATGCAGATAATTCACTACATATGATTATAATTATTATAAATTTACTCGACAGAAGTGGTTTAATTTTGTTTTGTTTTGTTTTGTTTTCTTTTTGTGTTAAAGACCCAAGTTGATGACGTGGTTTGTTATTTCGTATTTTTTCCATTTGCTTAAACTTAAGCAAATGCTAAAATTTGATTAACTTAGCAAGAGCATTGATCCTTTGCATTCGGTGCATCGTTAGTTAAAGATGTTCGTCCGGTCTGTGATGGTCTGTGTTGTACGCCCGATTCGGAGGCATTTAAATCGAGGCGTCCCTCCTGTATGTTTTGATAGATTTTGCGTGCCGTTTCAAGAAAAGCTTCTTCGACATTTTGTCCACTGTAAGAGATGGAAATTTTTGTTGTCAAGGCATTTAAAAACGTTTCAAAAAAATGTTTATTTTTTTATTACAATTTTTATTATGATTTTACTTGTTGAAAAAATTAACTTACGTCATGGCACTTGCTTCCAAGAACAATAAACCGTTCTCTTCAGCAAATTCTTTGGCCTCCTCGTAGGTCACCTCACGTGTGCTCTCTAAATCAGATTTGTTGCCAATGAGAAATATTACTGTGCTCGGGTTAGTAAGATTGCGAGTGTCGGTTAACCAGCTGCTGAGATGATTGTAGGTAGATCTTAAAGTTTTAAAAAAGGGAAAAATTGAGAGGAACGATAACATATAAAAGACCAAAATTTATAAAAAATTTAAATGAATAACAAATTTGCCAAGCACTTTTTAATTTATAAAAAAAAAATGTGCTGTAATGAGTGCGATCAGTGCTATCAAGCCATGTACATATATATAAATGAGGTGAATATATATATTTTTGAAGTGAAAACTTCTTTAGGCGCGTTGAGCACTTTTTGGTACAGAGCAAAACTATAGATTCGCGAAATCATCACGCTGTTAGCGATATCATCACGCTGTTAACGTAACAGAAATTATTGCTGTACAGCATTCCTTTTTGGGGATATCCTAGCATCGACCAAGCCGAACATTGAAGCGATTACTGAACTGATTACCAGGCCGATTACCGAAGCAATTACCAACCGATTACTGAACTAATTACTGATTACCGAAGCGATTACCAACCCATTATCGAACCATTTACCGAAGCGATTACTAGTCAATTACCGATTGCCGGATGCGATTACCGAAAGGATTATCAACAGATTATCGATTACCAAGCCATTACCGAACCAATTACCGATTACTGAAGCGATTACCGAACCAATTACCAACTGCCGAAGCGATTACCAACCGATTACCAATTACCGAAGCGATTACCAACAGGTAAGCGATTACTACCGATTACCGAAACGATTACCAACCCATTACCGATTACAGAAGCGGTTACCAACTGAGTACCGATTACCGAAGCGCTTACCAACCCATTACCGATTACTGAAACGATTACCAACCGGTTACCGAACCAAATACCGATTTCCGAAGCGATTTCCAAATCAATCACCAACCCATTACCGAAGCGATTACCAATTACCCAAGAGATAACCAACTGATTACCGATTACAGAAGCGATTACTAATCGATTACCAATAACCGAAGTGATTTCCAACCGATTACCAATTACCGAAGTGATTACCAACCGGTTACTGGGCCAATTACCGATTACTAAAGCAAAGTAGCTGTGTATATATTACATATAAAGATTAAAAAATAGCAGTTTATACATACAATAACGAATAAATTCATAAAAAGAGTTAAAAAAGTAGAACGCCTTTGAGTTGCTGGTTCTAGCTACTTCGAAAATCACTTATTCACTTATTTTTCAGAATTTCGAAATTTGTGCTGTTATGTGCGCGGGTTGTGTGCTGCAATGTGACGTAGAGAAATCATAAAAATTAAATAGCTTAAAGAAATGTTTTCAGCGCGCCAGTTTTGCTCATTTGTAGCTCAAAAACGTGTATTGTATGGTAAACTGCTTAGATTACAAAGAAATAATGCCCATTAAATGCTTCTATGAGCCATTAAAAGCAGGTTTCATTTGAATAAATATGAAAGTGAAGCTGGCATTTTTTGCAAGGATGTAATTTTTTTTTTTAATTTTCTCTTTGGCAAAATGTAGCACATCTTCTGAACTTCTAAAAAATAAACAATATTCAATTAAAAGACAGTCACAAAAAGTAAATATTTCGCCTAATGCAGCACATGATAGCACACATTGGGCACATTGCAGCAAAAATATTTGTTAGTTAAAAAACTAAAAGTGCGGAGCTAACTTTATGCACATAAATACGCACCTTCTTGTAATATCATAAACCATGAGCGCACCAGCAGCGCCCCGATAATAAGAACGCGTTACTGCGCGAAAACGTTCCTGACCGGCTGTATCCCAAATTTGCAGTTTGATTTTCTTATCATCGACCTCAATGATGCGTGTGCCAAATTCAACGCCAATGGTGTGCGGACAGTTGGCCATGACTGAAAGGTTTGTAAGATAAGCAGATAGAGAAAAGGAAAAATCAATTGATTTGTTAACTTAAGAGTCGATGGAATACTTGCATTTTTTCTCGGTAAACTGATGCAGCAGACATGATTTGCCTACACCCATATCACCAATGATGATGTATTTGAATATATAATTGTAGTTGTAAGGAGCAGCCGTCATATTTGGACCTAAAAATAATTTAGATTTTATTGAAATTTTAGTAAACTTAAAAATATCAAATGAGCTCATTTTAAAATAATACGTTTTTCAAATAATTTATCAATGGTATCCACAAAATTGTGCATGACGTTCAGCATTTTTCGAATTGTGTGTGGAAACTGCGTTGTTTTACTGCATGTTCAAAAATTTAACAATGACGACAGAAAAAAAAACACGGTTTCTTATCGCTTTGGGAGTCATTTTGTTCTGGGAAATAATACAAGTTAAAGTTAAGTTTGTTCAAATTAATTATGCACAGTAGAGAGTGTGTGGTGTGTAGTGTTTTTAAATAGCAGTTCTGTTGGCAGAACTCAAGAATAGAAAAAATATAGAAACTAAATTAAGTGGTTGAAAATTAACGAACATGATCAGCAAACATTTCTCACAAGCGAAATACTTTATATTGGCAGAAGAAATCAACTTATAAGAGAATTTTTAAATCTTTTTTCGAAAACCAATAAGCTATAAACTATGCGAATACGAGCTAGGAAATCGTCTTAAGTTGGAAGTATTAGCAAAGGTTTCCGTGCGTTATTGATTATTCAATCTGTGACTTGAATCGTTCTGATTTATTGAAATATTCCCTGAACACTTTACGGCACAACCCTTAGATGAAGAATATATTAGTTCTTTGTACGTTTTCCTTTTATTTTTCAATTAAAGGTACAATTTTGAGCAATTTGTCATGTTGACAACGACAACAAAAATTAAAATTTGATTTTTGCCTGCTAGTTTGTTGACATAGTTACATTTTCTTTGTTATTTCTTATCTATGTGATAGTTTAATAGGCAAGCAAACAAACACTTTTATGGGCCGTTGCTGACAGGGTTCATGAATTTTGCGGACAGCATTTTAAAAAAATTGTTGGGTACGCGTACGTGGAATGCTTTTTTTGAGCTTATTATCTGCGCCTACAAGCCTGAACAATATTACGTATATGGGGCGTTCCAAGCCAAAGCGGCCATGATCAGGACTTGAGGTCTCTGATTTTTTGTCAAATTTTCAGGGTTGATAGAGGAACTAAAAAATCAAATAATATATATTTTATACTTTCATACTATATTTTCATGCTTACCCATTAGGTCGATCCTTATAAATTTTCAAAAACTTTTTATGCAATATGAAAGGCCATTTTGTGTACGCAGTAAATTAAATAAAACGTATTTGAAAAATCATCAGGTTCGACCTAATGAGCAAGCATGAAAAAAATAGTATGAAAATAATCGAAAAATCTCAATTTTGCAGTGAGTTTGGTGGCACCGGACTAAATTATTCGGTGATTCCAAGTCCAGAATCAGATTCTTCCCCCAAAATAACATCAAAATAGATGGTTTGTGCTTTTTTTCAGTAGATCCCAAATGAACATTTTTTTTTTTTTAAATTTCATATAAAAAAACCTTAAAAAAACTGGATTTTCTGGAGCAGAACCGGGCCGGTTTGACAATTTTCAACTTTTAATAGCTGAAATTATTTCATTCGCAACCGTTTACAATTCCGTGGGGCACACCGGATCCCAAATATTTAAGCATTTTAAACCATCGGAGGCATGGTCTCCCTCGTCGTCGTTGACCAGCGACCCTCGCCTCGAGAACCTTTTTCGCTGGACCTTCGAGGTTCAAGCGATGGACATGACCCAGCCAGCGTAGTCGCTGCATAGTTATACGCCCAACTACGTCAATGTCTTCGTAAAGCTCATACAGCTCGTGGTTCATTCGTATGCGATAGTCATCGCCGACTTGAACAGAACCGAAGATTTTGCAAAAAACTTTTCTGCGTCAGTTTGCGAAACTACCCATGCCTCAGCGCCATAAAGCAGCACAGGCAGAATGAGCGTCTCGTAGAGTGTTAGTTTTGACGATCGAGAGAGGGCTCTAGAACTAAGTTGCTTACTGAGCCCGTAGTAGCACCTATTAGCAATTATTGTTCTTCGCTTTATCTCCAGGCTGACTTCGTTGTTGTTATTAATGGCGGTGCCAAGGCCTACATACTCCTTGACTACTTCAAAGTTATAGCTGCCGGATGAAACGTGGGTGTCTAGACGCCGCGCTCCCTTGCTTGTAGACAGCATATACTTTGTTTTACCCGCATTTATCGTAAAACCCACTTTGGCTGATTCCTTTTCGATAGCGGCGAAAGCAGCGGTAACATCTTTCTTGGTTCTGCCGACAATATCAATAGCATCAGCGTACGCAAGGAGCTGGACACCTTTGTAGCAAATGGTGCCATTACGATGCACACCGGCCTTTCGTACGATCCCCTTCATGATGATGTTGAAGTGATCGCAAGATAGAGGATCGCCTTGTCTGTGACCTCTTTCGGTATTGAAGGTTTCGGAGAAGTCATTTCCTACCTTGACGGAGCTGCGTGTGTTGCTCAACGTCATTCTGCCAAGTCTAATCAACTTTTCGAAAATAGACCCCTGAATGCACATCTTTTAACAAAATGGAATGAAAAATTAAGAAAATTATGAATCATAGAAAAAAAAAAAAGTTGCAAAAGTATGTTTCGAGAAAAACGCATTTGAAGCTTCAAACTTTAAAAGCATCAAAGCGGTCAAACTCAAAAAAAAAAACTGTAACATTTAAATATTTTTTTCTATACAAAGTAGAATTTATATTGTTTATATCCATAGAAACATTCCATACACACATACACTTTTACATACATACACACAGCGAACATCACGCGTATTAACAGCTTTCGATCGGTTTGATCGATCGGTACTCTGGCGCACCGGGCTTTAAGCGCTGTAGATCCTGTATTATAATTTTTTACATATTCTCGAAGAGTTGTACAACGAAAATCAATTAAAAAAAAAATTCGATTTTCAAAAAATTGTTTGTCTAAAACCTCCCTTAAGATCAAGTTCGAAAATGAGCCAAATCGAATGAAAACCACGCATACCTCCCATCCCGTTCGGAGTAGGTCCAGTTTTCGATCATTTGAGTGCAAACATTTCACATCACACACAACACAATTGATCATAAGAAGCTCGGTCAAAGTCCTTTCAAGGGCTGAGGTGGCCATTTCGTTTTTTTTTTTTTAATTTTTCTCATACGCTTTGATATTTAATGACAAAAGCAGGGGTGGTATCGGCTAAAGTGATAATTGATAATTGACAATCAAAATCGTCGCTTTTGCTCCGTATAAGGTGATTATCAAATTGACAATCACTTTTTTCCCTATTGATTTCATGCGATAGGTATTTAGGTGTCGTTTTTAAAAACAACAATCAAAACAGCGACTGTCAACTATCACCTTAGGCGATTTCAGCCCAGATAAAAACCACGCTTAAGTCCCATAAAAATTGGCTTTTTTAACGTAAAATCTCTTCAAAATCCACAAAAATTAAAGGAGTGTATTGAAATTTTGCACATTAGCTTTGATATCTTAGCCATCTCTATGATATTTCTATAAAAACGGATGAAAACCACGCCTACCGCCCATACAAAGTGACGTCATCAAAAAAGGAACACTTTCGTAAATATATAAAACAGAATTTCATTGTGTCTATAGTGTCTAAATACTTTGAATAAACTTCTATACAGCCGCGAGGGAGTATGAATTGGAACAAAATATATGATAGCAAAGGGAACATTACTAATAAGCTAATTTCCCGATAGGATTTGCTTTTTTATGCTCTTAAAATAACTCTTGACATAACATAAAGTTTAAAAGAGAATATACACGGCCAATTTTATGCTATTGACAAGTCTTGACGAATATATTTATTTATTTATTTATTTATTTATTTATTTCTTTCATCAAACAGAGAAAACTCTTACTGACTACTTAACAATTTGAAAATAAATATAACTTAAAATTCACTAATTACACTAACAACATTTAAAATCAAGTAAAACAAATAGGACTTGAGAAAACAACTAAAAGTAAACATTAAATACTAATTTTAACAGAAATATAATAAAGCTATAATATAAATAAAAACTATACAAAAAATTTATATATACCCTAAACTTAGAATTTTACAGAAAAAAGTGAAAAACGATAAAACAGCAATTGAGTAAACTTAACTAGAATAAAATATTGAAAGAAGCATGAGTTGAGATTTAAAACAAATTCTCGAGTTCAAAATATCAATGAATGGCAGGACTTGATTCGTCTCAATAATGCACCGAGTGATCGGTTCGTTCCGAGCATGAACACATCTATGGAAGGGAACCCGAAAATTAAAATGACTTCGAAGATGTCGAGATGGTGAAATAAAGTCCAGCATTGCAAGTAGCGTAGGGTCTTGAATATGATGGTGGACCAAGTCGCGAATAAAAATAACAGATTGGATTCGGCGTCTGGAATTCAATGAAGTGATATTAATCAGGGCACACCTTGTACTATAGGGAAGAGGCTCAGGAAGATTCCAGTTTTTTTCGATTCTTAGAACTTGGGTTGAAGAGCAAGGATTCCAAACAACTGAGCAGTAATCCAAATGTGGTCGAACCAGAGAAGTGTAGAGAAGTTTAAGGGTGTAGTGATCTTTAAATTCTTTTGCGTTTCTGATTAAAAAGGCTAACATAGAGTTAGACTTATTAATAACGAGATTAATATGTTCTTTAAAATTCAAACGAGTGTCAAACAAAATGCCGAGGTCTTTCTTACAAGAAACTCTTTCTAGTTGATAAGAATTTATTAAATAACTAAAAATTAAAGGCAATGAAGCTCTAGAAAATGAAAGGCATTGGAATTTAGAGATATTAAGTGGCAGTTTATTCAACTCGCACCATGCGAAGATAGAATCAATATCATTCTGAAGAAGAATAGCATCTGCGAAAGAATTTATTGAACAGAAAAGTTTGAGGTCATCAGCAAATAAAAGACAGTGAGAATATTTAACTATTGATGGAAGATCATTAATAAACAGCAGAAACAGGAGAGGCCCAAGGTGACTTCCTTGCGGAACTCCAGATGTAGCGACGAAGGGCCCAGATAGGCAATCATTAACTTTATTCAACTGAATGCGATTTGACAGATAAGATTTAAGCCAACTTAGGAGATTGGAGTGAATACCTAGAGACGCAAGTTTGAGAATAAGTTGGTTATGGTCAACTTTATCAAACGCTTTAGCAAAGTCGGTGTAAATAACGTCAGTTTGAAGGCCGGCTTCAAAGTTACGCATCACAAAATTGCAAAAAAGGGTTAAGTTGGAGGAAGTAGATTTTCCTGTTAAGAATCCATGCTGGTCGGATGACATTATATTTTTGACATGAAATGATAATTTGTCGTACACAATTTTATCTAAGACTTTAGGGATGCATGATAATTTAGAAGTTGGTCTATAATTTTTAACGTCTTGTTTTGCACCAGATTTATAGATAGGAACAATATGAGATATTTTCCAATTAATAATAAAATATCCCTCAGAAATTGATTTTTTAAAAATCATAAAAAGAGGATAGGCTAATGAAGGAGCGCAATTTTTTAAAACAATTTGAGCCAAACCGTCAGGACCTGCAGATGAGCTATTTTTGAGGTTAATTAGAATATATTTAATGTCAGACGGGGAAATTGATAGGTCGCCAAGATTCAAAATGGAATCGAAAGGGATACAAGGATTCACAGAATTCGAATTAGTAACAGGGGAGTAGACAGATTTGAAGTAATCAGCGAAAAAATTACAGATAGATGGAGTACTATCAGAGGAGGACCTTTGATATGAGGATAACACATAAAATTAGGTAGACCATTAGTTTTTTATTTTATTGTTAATAAACGTTTCCGTAAATTATATCCATATATTGTCTATTACGTTATTTTTTAAGAGAAGTGGAATTTTCTTACAAAGTACACTAACAAAGTGTAAAGGGGGTGTATGAAGACTTTAGCCTCTAACTGTATGTTAACAAAATCATTTCTACTGCAAATGGTGCATAAAATCTTTATTCTTATAAATCTTGCTGGATTAATTCACTACTTTAGTCAATAAATTTATATACTTCTAAAAACTCTTTTCGTTACTCAATTCGAGGATTAGCTTTTTATCATTGAGTAAGTGAAGTTGTTGGTTGCATGTGGAAAATTTTCTAAAGGGCTTTGCGGTACATAAACAACGACATGAGTTAACGACATTTACTTTCGCAATATAGGCAGCTTGTTTGCATCTCATTAGCTAAGCAACAATACAGGCAACAACAGTAACAACAAAAAACCCCAAGTAAATTACATAAATTACAACATGACGTTACGCTGACTAGTTGAAGCTAGACAATCATACAAGCTGGCTTTAATTTTTTTCTATACACTGTTGCTTTGTATGTTGTTTTCCCTGTATTGCACCTTCTCGGTTGAATTTGCAATTATTTTCAGATTTAATTTTTTTTTTTTTTTATATTTCATCTTAATTATTTGTTAATGCTGTGAAAATTGCAAATAATAAGATTCGTTAGCAATAGCATCGTCTTATATATTTTCTATACTTGTTTTGTTTTTGATGTTTTTTTTTAAGAAAAATGTTCCAGGTACCTTTGTATCTTAATTTTATCAGGTTCAACGTTAAAGTTATTTTTGATAAAATTAATCCAGTCGGAATAAATAAATTTTATAACTATTAAATTTAAGCATATTTTGACAATTTTATACAGCTCAAAAACATGATATTGAGCTACCAATTTAAAGCGCAAAGCTACTCAAGATCGTTGGCTAAAGTCATAATTACTTTAAAAAATTATTAAAAAAGTTGGCACACTTTAGACAAAGCGACATTTTTAAACTCAAAAAATATATAAAATTTATTTATTTTTTTAAACCTACAGACTTTTTAGAGACGAACAGGTTTCAAACTTGATCAATAAAGATAAGAAATTCTGTTGAACTTATGCGATAACACAAACACTGTGTGTTTATGTGTTTTTTTTTTATGGAAAGTCTAAACAATAAACGGGTAACAAAATCTAGAAACTTATATGTGTTATATACAAGAGATTTCGGGATTATATAAACAAGGGAGATACTTCTGCAATTAGAGCGTGTTTGAAATAGCGCAGCAGTTAGCACCAAGATAATGTATAAGAATTAAACAATAGATTTTTCTTGGGATCACCAAACAATAGCATGTATGTATATCTACATCTTTAAAATTAAGCAATTGCTTGAGTTTTTATTCATATACTTTATAAGCAAAAGCATTTGTTTAGTTTTTGTTCATCTGGCTCAATGTCTTGAAAAAAACTTAGGGATGCCCTTTAATAGTAACTGCCATATTTGTGGTCATATCCGGTGTCAACTACGTTGCAAGACATTACGACTACGTTGCACTCGCATTAATTGCAAATAATTAACCAAACAAGGGGCCATGTATGTGTGAGGAGGGAAAGAGTGGGTCATCTCAAGTCGATACTGCTGCAGCAGGGAAAGTTTATTTGTTTTGCTAAAGATGTTTACATATCTCTGCCACAAGATACCCTACAAAAACAACACAACGTTGTCTTCACTTGGTTTTTTTCTTTTCCTACACATGGCAAAACAAGCACTTAAACCAAAAAGCATTTAAACGGGAAAAATCAATTTATTTCTTAGACCCAGTTATATATTAAAGGGTGGTTGCCTTACCTGTTATTTAAATGCTACTGCTGAACGTTTTTCTTTCTTTTAACGTGCTGATAATACTGCGAAGCACTTTTTAATCTTTTAATGCGAATAAATCACAAAAAAAGTCGTCGTTCAAGCTGATGATGAATAACCAAATTATTTTGCCAAATATATGTGGAAATTCTATTTAACTTCCTTCTTCTTATAACTTCTATTCTTTCTTTAAATATCTTCAATAATTTTTTCTTTGTTGCTCAATTGGTTTTTAACATTTTTAACACTTTATTGGCTTTATGCTAGTATATGTAATTATTTTATTTTTTTACAACCGAATCATGCAAATTATAATTTTCTGTATTTTCACTTTTACAGCTTATTTAATTTGTTTTATTCGTATTTTACTTTGTTGTTTTTGTTGTTGGTTAAATGACGCAGCGAGGGGCGAAATTATTTCGCCAGTGTTGAGATTATTATCAGCTTATTCACAATTGTGTGGAAGGTGTGTGGAAGGTGTTCGGCTGTCAAACTGCGCATATTTCTAGAGCGTACCATGATGCAATTAATAAGGTTATGATGTAATTAATAAGGTTCCCGAGCTTATGTCAAAAGATAACCAACTGACAACAGACAACAAAAATAAATAAGTTACCGCGCTGCTGCTATTTTTCTGATTTCTAAGGAAATCGCAAAACAGTTTTCGAGTAAGAAAAGGTAATTGTCTATTGCTGAAGAATATTGCTCTTATATTTGTTGGGCGGCAGAAAAATATTTTCTTGTCAACCTTGAGTTGCCTATTGCAGAAGAATATTGCCGTTATAGTTTTTGGGCGGCAGACAAATATTGTTGCCAATTTAATGCAAAAAAAAAAAAAAAACCAAAAACTACAAGTTTACAAAAGCAGCAGCAAAAATTCCTCATTGGCCCATGTCGCGAGTGAACATTTTTCGAATGGCACAGAACCTAATAAAAGTATATGACAGACTGTCAAAATCTCGGGATAACTTTGATGTTTGGTTGGAAAAAAACTTGAAAAACCACTAACCAGCCGATAAGATATCCAGACCTGTTAAGCTGCTATCCAGAAGAGAGCAATACCAATTTTTATCCAGAGATTTTAACCTCTGGTTAAATTCAAAGCCCTGGATAAGCTATCGGCTGGATAGAGTTAAGTATCCAGAGGTGAACAATACGGCCCTAAGTACTGAAACCGCTTACTAACCTCCAGGGTTCCGCACATAAATTCAAACCTTGTAAGCTTAGAGGTTTAATCAAAATCTTCAAATTTTGTAATACAGCACTGTGTTTATGTTTTTTTTCGTAGACACCAAAACAAAATGTCGCAAGCATGATGTAATAATTTGTTATATATTATTATATCATGGTCGCAAGTTGACTTCGGAAAACGTCAAACTTAACCTCCAAACAGGCAGTGTAAACAGTCTAGGGGTTATGATCTTCAGCCAGATCTCGAGTTTAAGCTGCAATATAAACGTGGTATAACTGTGGAAAAAGCAGTGCACACTAAATATTAAGGTTTTTCACATCTTGTCCTATATCAGCCTGCTATATTCCAAAGCACAAAATTGTTATTCATTTGTGAGCACCCTGTAGTATTTTCCTGTTGCTTATGCCATTCAGAAATGCTAAAAGATAAAACTTAAAAAAAAAAAACAAAAACAACAGGTAACAAAGTGGTATCTGTGCTTTTCTGTCGTATTCCACTTTTGTATGCAAAACAACAAAAAACAAATAAGCAATACGACGTCATAACGTCAAATTACAAGTTTTGAAATACCTAATTGAGGACATAGTTGTAGGTTTGGAAATGAGTTCTTAACTCCAAAAAAGTGTACACAATCAACAAATTTTATTCATCGGGATTTTTTTCTGTTAATATTTGATATTTGTTGTAAAATTGTTGTTGTTATATACCCGGCGTAATTAAGGATTGTATTTTTAAAAATTTTACTGTCACTCAAGGAAGAAATGGTTTTGTTCAAACAATCAAATAATATTTTTTATAGTGATGTTCATGTGTATTTACGTTTGAATTATTTTTTCAAAAATTAATATTTGTTCATCACTATTTTCCAAGCCTATCAAACTCTCATAGGTATGAACTCGTTACCATTTTTGTTGAGGAATTAGATCAGCCTTAAAATGCAAATAATGAATGCTTTGAAAGCAGTGAAGGGCATTTTTGAATTTCCTATGCATATGTATTCATGTTCAAAATAAAAATATTATATTTGATTTTCAAATTTCCAATTTTACCCTATTTATGTCACTGTTGAATTTTAATTTAACATTGCTATTTTTAATTTTACGTTGTTTTTTTCTCGGTGTACTTACCATCGTATATATGTTTTTTCTACATGTAGTATCATCCCAAGGGCCGTATTGGACGGTGTAAAAACCAACTCTATAAACAAGGGGCTTAGACGATAGCACATGTTGTGAAGCTAGATTGACGGCTGGCATTTCGACCAAACGATCCACCATGTTGTCAAGCCTCATTTAGCAACAAATTTTCAAGCTGCGAGTTCCTTTAAATTTGCCTTTGTTAGCAGATAATATTGTGAAAATTAATTGTTGCTTTTAATTGTTGCGTAAAACCTTTGCGTTGCAAGAAACCTGCATTTAAAACTGAATCAATTTAAATTATTAAAATAAAAATTTTCACACAAGCACAACGTGTTCTCCATTTTGCAATTTTTTTTAATATGGCGAAGTTTGACATGTTCACACGAGTGTTATGGCTGCTCATCAAACCTTGAAATCAAAACTTTTTAATTTCCATCCAACATGTTATCAGTCTGCTGCTTCGAGCGTTTGAATGGTCAAATACCCGGTTTGTCCAACCATGCATGACAAGATGTGATATCGTCTGGAACTTTGAATCCATGATCCCATTTTAGACACGCCGATATTGCAACGATTTTGACCGAACGATTTTTCTTTCTAATTCACTCTTTGTCCATGTGAGTGAAAGAGTGATCGCCTGTACGGCCGATGTGTGACGGCTTTTATCTCTCCTACCGATACAACGAGCAAAAATCGGTAAGTAAAATCGTCGCAATATCGCCGTGTCTAAAATGAGACTAGCGAAATCAATTCACAATAAATTGTTTTGCAGAAACTTCCAAAATCAACAAAATTCGCGCCTTGTGTTAAAATCATCAAAACTTGAAATTAATTAATAATTTTATTCTAAACTGCAAAAATGGAACAAATATCTGCAACTAAACCGGTGCCGACAATAAATATGGGTAAAGTTCGTACAAAAATTTGTATATACAATTCATAAAAGACAACATTTTTTTACAGACATCAACACGCAGCGAAATTTTGTAAAATTTATATCAAAACTTGGCGAGGTAAGTAAAATTTTAACTAAATCTTGCTAGTTAAATAGAATACTTTATGTTGACCTTATGCTGGCAGAAACCAAAAACAACGGTACGTTTCTTTGATCGTACAGAATGCTACACAGTGCATGGCGCTGACGATACCGAGCTAGTGTCCAAGTTTATTTATAAATCAACGGCCTATATACGGCAAATGCTAGCCGGTGAACAAGATGAATTGCCATACTTGGCGCTGTCCAAGATGGGTTTCGAACAGGCCGTGCGTGAGCTGTTGCTAGTGAAAAATTTTCGCGTTGAAGTTTATGTGCGTTATTCCACAGGCAGTGATTGGAAAATTGAATATCGCGGCTCACCCGGCAACCTGGTTCAATTCGAAGATATACTCTTTAGCAACAAAGAAATACTAGTAGGCAATGGCTTAATTTCGTTGCAACTGCGTCTCGAATGTGGCTCAGTAACACAGCGCAAATTGGGTGTAGCTGCAGTAGAGCAGAATGATTGTCAATTTATGATTACTGAATTTATAGACGATGATTTCTTTACCGAATTGGAAGCAACAGTTGTGTTGCTAGGACCGCAAGAGTGTTTGCTGCCTAGCGTGGAGGGTGAGGTGAGTTGTGATCGCTGTTCTTTCTTTAAATATATGTTAAAATTAGAATTTTTTGCGCTTTAGTATGCGGCAATACGCACTTTGATGGAACGCAATGGCGTCATGGTGACCATTAACAAGAAGACAAATGCTGCATCCGAGCAGCATGATTTAGTACAGGATCTAAATCGTCTCATACGTTTTGCAAAAGGTCAACAGGAGGATGCAAGCGGCTTGCCGGAAATGCAATTTGGGCTGGCTATGAATGCTTTGCGTGCGGCCATTAAATACTTAGACTTGGTCAACGATGCTGGTAACTTGGGTCATTACGAAATGAAGCAGTTAAATTTAAATAGGTTTGTGTGGAAAAAAATTTTAAACTTTTTCATTGTAACAAGTTGAAATGGTTGTCCAGATTTGTGCATCTCGATGCTGCAGCCGTCTCTGCTTTGAATATTCTGCCCAAGCCTGGTGCGCCAACCAATACTGCTTCTTTCCGCTGGCAGAGCATTTTAGGTGTTTTGGATCACTGTCGCACTTCACAAGGACACCGTCTTATGGCGCAATGGGTAAAACAACCTTTACGCAATGCTGATGTTCTCAATGATCGTCACAACGTGGTGCAGTGTTTGCTTGAAGCACCCGCCACATTGACTACCATACACGATGATTACCTCAAACGTATACCTGATATTTTAATGCTTACGAAGAAACTAATGCGCCGCAAAGCTACACTGCAGGATCTGTTTCGCATTTATCAAGTTATACTGCGTGCACCGAAGTTGGTAAACGCCTTGTTAGAGCTAGAGAATGCAACAGTGCGCAGTGTGCTGTGCGAACCTCTCAAGAGCTGCTTGGCTGATCTGTCAGGACTCAAGCAAATGGTTGAGCAGGTCATTGACTTCGATGGCATTGAAAATGGCGAGTTCCTCGTCAAAGCTTCATTTGACGAACAGCTGCAGGAGCTGAAATCGACTATGACGCGTCTGCAAGATAAAATGGTACGTTTGCAGTCTAAGGTCAGCGATGATTTAAACTTGGAGCGTGGTCAAGTGGTACGCCTCGAAAATGTCTCACATTTGGGCTATCATTTTCGCCTAACTCTCAAAGATGATTCCGTCTTGCGCAAGGCGAAAAACTATCGCGTTGTAGATGTAGTTAAGGGTGGCGTGCGTTTCACCTCAGATAAGCTTGCCGAATACAGTCAAGAATTTACCGAAGTTCGCGAGCAATATGAGCAACAACAACAAACCATTGTGGAGGAGATCATACAAGTGGCCATTGGCTATGCGGCTCCTCTCACTATTTTAAATAATGAAATCGCTCATCTGGATTGCTTAGTTAGTCTTGCTATTGCGGCGCAAACAGCACCAACACCTTACGTACGTCCAAAAATGCTGCCCGAAGGTGCAGGTGTTTTAGTGCTGAAGGATATAAGACATCCTTGTCTAGAGCTACAAGAAAATATCACATTCATTGCCAATGATGTGGAATTTCGAAAAGGTCAGGAGCTGTTTATTAGACCATCCTTTGAAGTTTTGTATAAATAATTTTTCATATTTCTTGCAGATTCCTGCAACATGTTTATTATAACCGGTCCTAATATGGGTGGCAAAAGCACCTATATACGTTCTGTGGGCACCTGTGTTCTTATGGCTCATATCGGCTCATTTGTACCCTGCAGTGAAGCTACCATTTCCATGGTCGACTCTATTTTGGGACGTGTGGGTGCTAGCGATAACATTATTAAAGGCTTGAGTACTTTTATGGTCGAAATGATTGAAACTTCCGGTATAATTCGTGTAAGTATAAAAAAAGCGAGCCTTAAGAAATCAGTGCAAACTGCTGATGAGTTTGTGAATTTGTGTAACGTAAAAGCCGTTAAGCCTGCTGTTGATTTGCTTTTTTCCAAAAATTTTTCAACCGGGCGATCATTATCCATGTCGAACTCGTCTTAAGCAGACTAAGTGGTGACGCATAGAAATGACTTAAAATTAGTACCATGGCTAGTCAGTGGCCTATGTATCCAGGGGCCGAATCGCCGCTTCCGTGAGCGTACAACTAGTCACGGAATCGTCTTCAACTCGTCATTCAATTGCATTCAATTAACAAAATATTACGTGACGAGTTGTACGTTCAAGGAAGCTACGATTCGGCCTTTGGCCTATGTCAAAGTGATTAATTGGGATGACCCTTGGGCAGCATCGAGGTATCCGTGGTTTACTGCCATATAGTACAGGTTGAGAACTAGATATAGAGTTATATATTTCCAACAGGCTATTGTAGATAAAATTCTTCCTGACTCCACTGATTAAGGGTATCAGTACGGCGGTCATTTTACATACAAAAGCATGTATTTTCAGATACCTTTTCCTCCGGTCCTGTGAGAGATATCAACTTACTTTTTGAAATGAAAACTTCTTAAGGCGCTTTGAGCACTTTTTAGTAGAAAGCAAAACTATTGATTCGCGATATCATCACGCTGTTAACGTAACAGAAATTATTTCTGTACAGCATTCCTTTTTAGGAATTACCCTGCATCGACCAAGCCGAAGACCGAACCGATTACCAACCGATTACCTAACCAATTACCGAGGCTACTACCAACCGATTACCGAACCAATTACCGAAGCGATTACCAACCAATTACCGAAATTATTACCGATTACCGAAGCTATTACCAACCAATTACCGAAGCGATTACCAACCGATTACCGAACCAATTACCGGTTACCGAAGCGATTACTAACCGATTACCGAACCAATTACCAATTACCGAAGCGATAATCAACCGATTACCGAAGCGATTACCAACCGATTACCGAAGCAATTACCAGCCTATTACCAATTACCGAAGCGATAACCAACCTATTACCGAATCTATTACCGAATATATTACCGAATATATTACCAACCCATTACTGATTAGCGAAGCGATTAGCTGTTTTTATATAAGTTTGAAAAATCGATCTGCCCTGTCGTGCTTAAAAGGCCAAAATTTAGTTTAGGACATAGTTGGGAATTTTTGCTTTTCACAAGATGATCTTAGTATTGCCAAAAATAAATTTTAAAAATAATAAAAAAGTAGACAGTGGGGGGACTGCCGACAGAAGTGAAAGCTTAATGCTATGAAATAACATAACTGTTATGAATTTCGGAAGTAGCTAGAATCGGCAAGTCAGACGCGTTCTACTTTTTTAACTCTTTCCATCAATGATGCGTTATTGAATGTATAAACTGCTATTTTTTAATGTTTATATATACCTAATATATTTGTAACTTAATTACTTTGACTGGGTAATCGGTAATTGGCTCGGTAATCGGTTGGTAATCGCTTCCGTAAATGGTAATTGCTTCGGTAATCGGTAAGTGGTTGGTAATCGCTTCAGTAATCGGTAATTAGTTCGGTAATCGGTTGGTAATCGCTTTGGTTATCGGTAATTGGTTCGGCAATCGATTGGGAATCGCTTCGGTAATTGGTGTATTAGACGAACTCACGTTCTCGTGCGGTCAACAAATACTCAGATCACATGAAACTCACATCTTATCAAAATTTGAATGGAAAATGATTATATGATCTCACGATCTAGACAAAAACACAGAGCTGCACTAAAACTTAAATCTTATTAATGCTATTTTTCAATCAAGAATGCTCGAAACTCAACCGAAACCCGTGAAACAAAAACCTGGAACTTAAAATACACTCCATAAATTCATTAAAATTGAAATTTCTTTACGGTACATTGCAGCACAATTCAATAATATTACAGCAAAATTGTCAAATTTTGGAAAAAATAAAAGTGGGCGTAATTTCCTAGAAACTTTGGAAATATACGAATTTTTTTAAAATTTACTGAATCACATCGCAACACAACCCGAGTACTTTACAGCACAATTGTCGAATATCTGAAAAAAATTTATTTAATTAAATTTAATTTAAAGTGCCATTTCATAATAATCAAAACATTGAAATAAATTTGTTTTCCAATGCAACATATTATAGCACATATCGGGCACATCACAGCACACATTTTTTTTTTTTGGTTTTTTAACAAAAAAAAAAAAAAAACGAACGTACTTATCTTGCACTGATCATCGCTGTGTTTTAGTACAAACATTTTTTCTCCTAAAATGAATTTCATTCTTTATAAAACATTGAAATCGATTGTGTCCAGATCCAGTACAAATAAGATAGGCCCAAAAACTAAAGTCTGGTTTTCACTATGTTAGTTTTATGACGACATAAAAGTTAATCAATCGAAATATCTTCTAAATAAAATATTTTCTGTAAAGCTCCAAGGACGAAAAAATTTGATTTTTCATTTGATTGACAGCAACTGACCCATTAAACTGACATAGTGAAAGCCAAGCATTACGCTTCAAAATTTTAAGCAATAATAATTTAAATATATTTTTAAAGATTTTTATAAATTTCTTATCTTATAGACTGCTACTGAGAAGTCTTTGGTTATCATTGATGAGTTGGGGCGTGGTACTTCAACGTATGAAGGTTGTGGCATAGCTTGGTCCATAGCTGAGTAAGTTAAAACATATTCAAGGATTAATTAAAGAGAGTTCAAAGATCTATACATTAAAAATAATAGTTTTTCGTTTTAATATACATTTGAAATCTCTCTCTTATTCTCAGACACCTGGCAAAGCAAACGAAATGCTTCACACTCTTTGCAACGCATTTTCATGAAATAACAAATCTGGCTAAAACGGTGTTGTCTGTTAAAAATTGTCACATGGCTGCCATTGCGGACGATGAGAATTTTACGCTGCTATATCAAGTGCGTCCGGGTGTCATGGAAAAAAGTTTTGGCATACAGGTGGCGCGCTTGGCCAATTTCCCAGATGCTGTTGTAAAGGTGATTTCGTTACATTTATTTATTCTTTAATTTTGTATTGATGTTCAAATTGTTATACCTGTAGAATGCACAAAATGTCTATCATGAATTCGAAGATGAACATGCTGAACAACAGTCCAAAGAGGATAAAGAACTTTTGGATAAAATTAACATAGCCATCGATCAGCTATCGACTACGGGCAATAATGTTGAAATCAATGAAACTGATCTGACAAAATTGGTGGAACAATTTAAACGCGATATTGAAGATTTGGATAGTGAATATTTTCGCTCAGTTTTATCAACAACAGCAATAGATGAGTAAACTTAATAAAAACGAGAATAGTTTTTGTATTGTATGTATTGGTCAATCAATACAAAATATCACCTATAAGTAGTATTAAGAAAAGGTATTAAAAGCATTAAAAAGTTTGTAAAACACGCACATATACCATGAAATCAATTAATTTAAGTCACTCATTTAAAGAAAAAAAAATGTACTGTCAAAAATTAGTCTTATAAATCAAATACTTCTTACGAATCTCAGGAAAACCAATAAACTTTTAAGTACTCGTATTTAAAATACTAATGCTAAATTTTTAAACTACAAAACTTTACTTTTACTTTTTACTTTTTTGCAATTGCAACTTTCATTTAAATACCGTGATAACTATTTACTGTAAGGTGAGTATTAAGTTTAACTCATTGTTTAACTTAACAAAATGAAACTGGTCACTTTAGGATCTCAGTAAAAATGATCACAGATTGCTAAGACGGCTGAAAAGTATATTGCGTGACAAAACTTCCTACATTCGAATGATCTGCCAAGTTCAACATGTTCAACTATAAATCTTTTAAGTGACAACACACTCGACAGCTTTCAATATTTTATGACCAAAAGATGTGTTGAAAATAGAAATAATGATCAATCAAATAATCAAAAGGTAAGATTTTCTTTTGTTTGATGCTTTTTTGTTTTAATGCGATATGAAAATAGCAACAATTTAATTTTATATATAAGTCAAACCAAATTCTTAATTCTTTTTCTTTACTATATGAATGCAAGCATCATGTGATATAAAGAAGCCCGAATTTAGATCGGATTTCTGGATAGAAAACTAAACTGAAAACCCAATCTGCTCGAGAGAGCCAATATAGCCCTTTACTCATGCAAAAAGGCAGTGGGTAATAAAAAGGGATTACAGCCAAGTGTTACTGTCTTTACACGACAGTTCTAAGGCCAATATTGCTATATTGTACCATTGCCTGGTGACAAGCACTACACAAACAAACACACCTCAACATATTTCGCAGAGTTCAAAGATCAGCTGAGCTGTTCATTAGTGGAGCACTAAGAACCACTCCTACAGACGCATTAGACACTATGCTCCACCTTATACCAGATGATATCCTAGTAAAATAGATGGCTACCAATACAGCCATCCGTCTAGAGGCCACCTCTTAATGGAGGAAGAGCACATTAGGACACTCTAGCATTAGGAAGTTCCATCCTCCTATTTCTAAATCCGTAGACTACATCACACAAAAACTTTTCTCTGACTGGAAATTTGATATGTCCCGAGAGACTGGCAACCTTTTACCAAACAATGTCATCGGTATTTAGACTGATGGATCAAAATTAGATGGCAGATTTCAAAGAGCAGTCTACTCTGACACACTAAACATTAATGTAACCTTCAGGCTCACTGACCATTGCAGTGTCTTTAAAGCGGAAGTTGTCGCAATACATGAAGCAGTAACTTGGCTTAAGATGAATTAAATATTCTCTACGGATATCTACATACTATCTGCCAGTCAAGCCGCCTCCAAAGCCTTAGAATCTGTTGAAACAACATCTTAAGCCAGTGGAGCTCACGAAATTTTACAAAAGAGCAAATGATCGCTGCCGCAGATGCCTAAATAAGATGGCAGAGCAGCTTAAAATATTCCTATGCTGGATTGCCGGACGTAGAGACTTCTAAGGAAATTGCAAAGCAGATGAACTTTCTCGCACCGGAACAACCAAACAACTCTTGATAGAGAAAGAAAGTATTGGTATATCTCTCATCACATGTAAACTGCTCACAAATGAGTTATCCCTAAAAAAAGTCAACAATAGGTGGTCAACGGGAATCACATGCTATACAGCGCGTCAGGTTTGGCCAAAAATCACCCTAAAACGCTTAAAAGAACTGATCTCCCTGAGAAGGGATCAAATCTGTACTATAATAGGTGTCTTAACAGGACACTACTTAATAGGCTATCACGCACGAAGATTTAACATCCTCCACAATGACTTCTGCAGAAGCTACAGAGATAAAGAGGAGGAGGAGAAGGAAGATTTAACATCCTCCACAATGACTTCTGCAGAAGCTACAGAGATAAAGAGGAGGAGGAGACTACAACACATCTGCTCTGTGCTTGCACAGCGCTAGCTAAATATCGTCACCTTCATTTATGTTACTGGTTCTACAAGGATCTAGTCGGTCTCTCAGAATCTTCGGTCTACCGAACCCTTAGCTTTGTCAACAGCTCAAACTGGTTTAAATAGAGAGGGAAATCAAGCCATGGTATCACAACGAGCCTTATTGGCCTAAGTGTGTCTCAAGGGCGACAGCCGCTTCAATCTACCTACTTTGGGTCGTATTTCGTATCGGACGGCAAGAAACTACGGTATCAAGTCCTACGATTCACACCTGTGTACAAACGATTTGCCATAATCCGCATCAAAGCTAAATTTTTCTACAAAAGCCTAATATGTGCGCATGCTCCGACAGAGGACGAGAAAGATGAGACCAAAGAAATTTACTACAAGCGCCTTGATAATAATTACGAGCACTGCTCCGTCACGACATAAAAATCGTGTTTGGTGACTTGAATGCTAACATGGACACATCTCCCTCTCTATGCGTGCGGCTGCCTACAAATACCACCCTGCAGTCGATCGTAACGCGTGCTGCTAAGGAGCGATACAGAGAAAGAGGAGGGGCGAGAGACGTCTTTTCAGGCGGAAAAAAGAGAGAGGCCGAAAAGAGCAAGTGTGAGAAGATTGAGTTGTATGGCGACATGAATGAGGCCCTAAACTTTTTCGAAAAGATAAAACGCCTGCTCGAAGGTTTTAGAACCGGGGACTCTTCCTGCAACTATGAAAACAAAAATCTAGTGACAAATATCCGGAGTACACTGACGTTATGGGGGCAACACTTCTTTAGACTTCTGAATAACGATGATGACAACAATCTCGCTAACAGAGATGATATCCCGTAAACCCCAATTACGGATGACACCATTGAAGTTCCGCTGCCTTACTATAATAAACTACTATAAGCCCTACTATAAGCCATAGCTCGGCTTGAGAACAACAAAGCCACGGGAGCCGATGGTCTACTTGCTGAGCTGTTTAAGAATGGAGGCGAAGCTCTGTTTAAATGCATTCACGAGCTTCTATGCAGAATATGGTCAGAAGAATGAATTTTAAACGATTGAAACTTCAGTGTACTCTGCCCAATCCACAAGAAAGGCAATCGCACCATTTGTGCCGTGGAAGAAACCTCCTAAATATCGCATATAAGGTCCTGCCGAGCGTATTATGTGAAAGGCTGAAGCCTATCGTAAACCAACTGATTGGACTTTATGAGTATGGCTTCAGACCTGAAAAATCTACCACCGACCCTATATTTACGCTACGACAAATCTTGGAAAAAACCCTAGAGAAACAAATCGACACCCACCATCATTTTGGCGATTACAAAGCCGCCTTCGATAGTCTAATAACGAACCACCTATACTCCACCAGGTCTGAATTTGGTATACCTGCAAAATTAAACCGTGACCTTATCCTCCCTCCTCATTTGTTACCAAACAAGTTTTTAGACAATGTGATTTCTTATCGTGAGGCTTTTTCAATCTTATAATGCAGAAGATCATCTGAGTTGCTGATCTGAAGCATAGTGGCACCATATTCGATAAGAGTGTAATGCTGCTAGCATATGCTGATGATATCAATATCATTGGCTATAATACGCCCGAAGTCAGTGCAGCATTTTCCAAATTAGAAAAAGTGTCTTGCAGTGAACGCTGATAAAACGAAATGCCTGGTGTCCAAAAATAAACAGTCTCATCGTCTTGGAACCCACGACATTGTTGACTTCGTTTACCTGGGATCCAGCATTAATTTGCACCAACAATATCTGTATTGAGATCAAATGAAGACTTACCTTTGATAACAGGTGCTACTTTGGGCTCAGTAGGCAATTAATTAAGTGACTAATCATGTCCGTTCTATTATATGCAGCACAAACCTAAAGGCTGGGCAACTCTGATGAAAAGACTTTGGGAGCCTTCAAGAGAAGATACTCCGCAAGATCTACGGACTGATCTGCTCCAATTGTGAGTACCGACTACGTTGAAACGATGAGCTGTATAAGCTCTACGCCGACATCGACATAGTCATGCGCATAAAAATCGAGCGGCTTCGCTGGCTAGGTCATGTTGAGCGGATGCAATATGACGCTCCAGTGAAGAAAATACTCGATTCGGTACCCAGCGGTGGTCAACGCAGAGGAGCACGAAAGCAGCTCCGTTGGAATGACCTAGTGGAGGACAATCTAACGAAACTTGCAGCTTTCAACTGCCGTCAGCAAGTGCAGAACAGAAATGGCTGGCACTAATTCTTAAACGAGACCAAAATCGACTTGCGGTTGTAGTGTCACCTAAATCAGTAAAATATGTTACATAAGATTTCCCATAATTGCAATTCTGACAATTAATTGTATGATTTATGATTCTACTACAGCTAAGGTTTGCTCTCTTCGTGTTCATGAAAATATAAACTAAATCCTAGTTTTCGAAAATATACCCTTTTATAGCAAATTTCTTTTTCAAAATTCAAGTACCAAAAAAAAAAAAAAAAAACTACAATCATAAGATTTTCCTAAGTTTTGTTTGCTTGTTGGTCTTTTATTTATTTCATTCCACTTAATGTAAGGTGTTTATTTTTAAAATCGTACATTTCCTTTTGTTAACATTTCACAATGGAGTGGAGTCGGTTTAAAAACATTAAATTGATAATAAATATAATAAATATACTCGTATTTTACCTACACATTTCAACACTTAAATCAAAAGATGATACATAAAAATATGCGTAATACGCATTTAAATTTTTTATATAAAAATGAATAACAATTAACTGATTAAAATTTAATAGTTTTGAATTGTTTAAAATTGATGTATGTATGTATGTGAATGTATCTATGCAGGTTTTAGATATAAATTGTATCCATAAGTTAAATTATTAAATTTTATAAATTCAACAATATTCATCATCAATATAAAGGCAATTTGTTAAACTTTATGTTTTTCACTGCTGGGATGACAAGAAAATCCCAACAGCTTAAGCGGGACTTAGGGGATGTCCCGTGTTTATTTATTTTTTTTTTTGTTTGGGTTTTTTTGTTTGGTTTCATTTTAGATTGGAACTTTCGAAAGCTCATCGAATAATTAATTAATTATGCTTAAACATTTTACATAAATATAACGATTATTACAAAAATCTCTTCAATAACTAACAATTTATGCATTAAAATAGGTGGTCACTATTACATAAATACAAATATTACATAAAAAATTTGCATGCATACGTTTAGGCTGCATTACTTAATTGATTTTTATTTTATTTTTAAATTTATTTTTTGTAGAAAATAACAATATAGTATGTTAATCTTTGTAAAAAGGAGTTGACTAATTTTTTTTTTTTTTGTTAAATTTTTGGCCAATATTTGTCATTTTCACTTTTGCTGTTGCACTGTTAACATTTATTTGCCACATAGAGAGATGCAGAGAGAGAGAGAGAGTGAGTGAGATAGAGTAAGAAAGTGTGATAGAATTATAAAAAAGTTCGTGTGTCATTGAGAATGATAATAAAATGTTATCATGTTTTAAAAACAAAATCATGCTGTCTATTTTTAGGCGCATTTTAAAGTCTACAATTTTATAATTTGTTCTTTTGTTAACTTA
The DNA here is from genome assembly GCA_914767935.1 of Coremacera marginata. NCBI lineage: Eukaryota > Metazoa > Arthropoda > Insecta > Diptera > Sciomyzidae > Coremacera > Coremacera marginata. The sequence goes on from OU612045.1 coordinate 168,559,798, forward strand.
TTTCGTATATAGTATGTATGTATGTAGCGGCACAAGTTGTGCCGTTATATTCTTTCTTTGTACATACATATTTATTTATCTTTTTTGTTATGTACATGTATTTTTTTTTTGGTTTATATAATATAGTTCATAAATTTTTAAAACATTTCTATTCGCGAAGGTAACGCATTACGAAAAATATTAAAGTTGTTATTGCTAAATTGATGACTTTAAGGCGTATAGTCGTGGCATCGCCGCAGTATGTATAAAGTTCCTCCTGTTGAAGAGAAAAATAGAAGTTTTTATTATTTGAACTTATGAAAAAAAAAATTAATTATGAAAATTAAATCTCTCTCTCTCTCTCTCAAATCCTTTACTTTGAAATTGTTTATCTTTAAATTAAAGATATCAATTGTATCTTTGTAATTATAGAATATAGATAAATTATCTACAAATTGAAGAGAAAAATACCTTTTATTTATGAGAATAACATCTCTCTAAAATCCTTATTCTCATGTATTCCTAGTACACTCATCTTTTTAAAAAATTATTCTCTTCCTTGGTGCTGTATTTAAGGAACGAATTCTATTAATCTTGGAACCAATAATACGATCAGGAGTCCCGTACGCAAGCCGTGCGAGAAAACTACAGTGAAAAGTGGAGGAAGGAGAGGCGCTCCTCTTCAGATGCAAAAAAAGAGAGCAGGAAAAGCGCGAGTGTGTGGAATTCTAGGAGTACAAAGGCAAGAAGGATGCACGAAAGTTTTATCAACAGGATAAGCATCTAACCCAAGGTTTCAAGCCCGGAGTATCCACTTGTAGAGATAAAAATGGAAATATGGTTACAGATACGCAGTGTAGGCTGAGATTGTGGAGACAGCACTTCTCCAATCTATTTACTGGCGACAATTCGAACAATGTCGCCTATGGAGAAAGCAGTTTAGCATCAATAATCAACGATGACGGAGTGGAAGTACTATCACCAAATTGACACCCATCATCTCTTTGTCGATTATAAAGCTGTGTTCGATAGCCCGAGAAGGGATTGCCTATACGCAACAATGTCTGAGTTCGGTATACCTGCAAAGTTGGAAAGACTTGCCAACTTTGCCACTCCGTTAAGGAAGTAAAGAGGTTTCAGACAAAGCGATCCACCATCTAGCGATCTCTTTAACATCATCACGGAGGAGATCATTTGAAAGACCGGTGTGTATCGTAATGCCACCATTTTATACAAAGGTGTCCAACTCCTTGCGTACGCTGATGATATTCATGCTTTCACCGCTATCGAAAAGGAATTAGCCAAAGTGGGTTTAACGATAAACGAGGCAAAGCCTTGGCACTGCCATTAACAACAACAACGATGTCAGCCTGGAGATAAATCGAAGACCAACAATTGCTAATAGGTGCTACTACGGGCTCAGTAAACAATTAAGTTGTAGAGCCCTCTCTTGATCGGCGAAACTAGCAATCTACAAGACGCTCGTTCTACCTGTGCTTCTTTATGGTGCTGTGGTGTGGGTTGTTTTGCAAACTGACGCAGCTGTTGTGGGGGTGTTCGTGAGAAAAGTTCTTCGCAAAACCTTCGGTCTTGTTCGAGTCGGCGATGACTATCGCATCCGAATGAACCACGAGCTGTATGAGCTCTACGAAGACATTGACGTAGTTCAGTGTATAACAGTGCATCGAATACGCTGGCTGGGTCATGTCCAGCGAAAAAGTTGCTCAAGGCATCGAGGGCCTTTGGTCGACGACGAAGAGAAAACCATGCCTCCGATGGATGAACCAGATTGAGGAAACCCTAACCGCACTTGATGTAACCGATTGGAGAAGGCGCGCGCAAAGCAGAGACGCCTGGCGAGAGCTGATGAGGTCGGTCGAAACCCGAACACGGGCTTATTAATGTTACCGACGTATTTAAATAAGAATATTTAATAAAATAAGATATACAGCTCGGTACCTCCTAATTAAAATTCCATGCTCCGCAAAATTGGGCATTTGGTACGGATCATTGGTATACGGATGACATAAGGTAAACGCCCTGAAGGCTAGTATACAGAAAGTGCTTATGTTGGGTAAAATAATGTCAAGGGCCGGCAATCTGTAGTATTAGACTTCTTCACTTAGGGGGGAAAGGGGTATCAGTGCCTCCCTCAAAAATATGGGACACCAAGCCAGAAACAGTTCTGAAATTGATAAAAAGTATTAATCTGGAAAGTTAATCAATGGCATGCACAATAGATCCTATAAGTCGTGGTGCATATGAGTCCACTACTAACAACAACAACAACAGCACGTTAACCCTCTAACTCGCAAGGTTGAAAAAATTGGAAAAAGGACCAGAACATATGCCACCTCTGTTTGCCACTTTTCAGGGAGTTCCCAGGAAATATCTCTTTAGTGAATCCCACCTATTAAGTTTTCTTCCTCAACATTTTTCCTTCACAAGCAAATCCCCTATATGTCACCCTTCTGGGACTCTTCCTACAAATTAAGAAAAACTTTATAATTTATTGCTTCCCAGGGTGAACTCTGGAAGTGTTAAGTATATCACCAGGTCCTCTTAATTTTTCAGTCTCAAAATTTGTTCTGAACTTTCGCACCCCCTATCTGCCATCACTTCTCCTGCAACAAAAACACAAAATAATCAAGAAAAGTGTTATAATTCATAACTCACCGGAATGCCCTCAAAAAGGATAAAATGTATTAGCTTGTCCTATTATTTTTACACCCCTCACATTTCTTCTCAGCATACTATTCATAATCTACCACCCTTCTGGGCGCTGGCCCACAAAAAAAAAAAAAAACAATAAATGAAGAAAAATGTCGAAAATAGTTCAGAGCTTCCGGGGGCTCTAAATGTAACACAACTACCTATTATTTTTTTAACCGCAACATTTCTTCAGAACATACCTCATATGCAACCTGGGGGTACTTCTACGCAAACACAAGAAATTAAGCAAAATGTCAAAAATAATTCAGACATCCCCCAGTATATTCTTTCGAATATACCCGTCTCTATAATATACTTTGCGGAGCATGGTCTTTTTATCAGTAGTTTCGGAACTATTGATTCCTGCAAAAAACAAAAGAAAGTGTTTCTGTACCTCATTAATCAATGTTCTAACTTGAACACCTTGAACCATTTATGTACTGACAGAAAAAAAAAATTGCTTACATCTGGATGTTCCGTAAAGCATTCTTCGATGCGGCGTCGTTCATAGAAGCTCATGTTTAGCTTATAGCATGGAAACTCCAAATCGTACTCAATAACTTGCGGCTCCGTTGTCAGTTTTAGACCCTTCGATGGCATCAGCACATTTACGACGACCAATAGTAAATTCGAGTTTGGTATTTTCTTAAGATAGAAAGGACGTGAAGTTGGAACTTTGATGTAATCGTTAATGCCCTCGAGAGAGTTTGATTGCAGAACGTACAATGTTGAACGGGTGTCACATATGGAATATACTGGTTCGGGTTCTTTTTCCTGGAATATTAGTTCACCCTCTTCGCCGAATTCTTTTGGTTTCGAGGATTGGCCAGGATAGGCATCGGGTACAGCTTCATAATCATCGTCAATTTCATCAAGATACTCAAGAACTGTAAATGCGAAATAAAAAGAAAAAAATAAATATAAGAAAAGCATGAAGAACACGGTTTAAAATATGCAACACTTACAGGGAGCACCATCCACCCACCATTGAATGCGGGTCCAGTACAAAACCAGTTCGGTCAAGAGCCATTTTAGACCAAAAGCAAGCAAACGTATGGGCTAAAAGCAAAAGTAAATTTATTGAAATGGTACATGAAGAATCATTTCATTTAGCTTACATGTAGTAATAGGTGTGCATCGCTTGAGGATTCCGGTCCCTCTGGACACATGGCTTGATAATCGTAAACATCAATGCTAAGGAAAATATTTTTCTCTACCATAGCTGCCATGACATCACCTTGATATTCACCGAAAAATTTGCCAGTATGATTAACATTACGTGAAAGCACAATATAAGCATTATTGTCGAGAACGTAGCACTCGCTTTCATCGCTGTCACAGGTTTTGATGCAACCATTACACTGTAAAATATAAACAGAACATTTAATTTTTAAACTGATCAATAAAAAAAAGCGTACATTTTCCTGCGAGGTGATATTAAAGAATCGTTCTAACATCAAAGCATGCGAAAACTGAAATCCCACCACAGCTGCTGGCGCCTCTTTGCCACCATCTCGCGGAAATATTGCATGAGAAGCTGTAACTCGCAGTTCGCTATCCTCTACCGGATCGCTGGCATGTTTTACTGAATAGACAAAACTTTCGGTACGCTCTTCATGATGCTGTAATATGGCACTCTTGTACCATGTCTCATCTATAGCTGTCGTGTGATAGTCACCAAATTCACGATCCGTATCCACCTCAACCTCACCGTAAATGAACTGCCAACGCGTCAACCCACTCATGGTGGCAACAAAACGCAACGTGGCACCAAAGCTTTCGATTAATGCGCGTTCCTCAGCATTGGTGAACTTCCATTCACCGTAACTGTAATTGGTGACCTTGGCATCAAAGATGATCAGATGCACAAGCTCTTTGTTGCAGTAGTAGGCATCGTCATCAAGTGTTTTACGACCGCAATTCACTAATTGGTTAGGTAAGAAGTTGTCAAAATAGTTTATTGTTGTTGTAATTATTTTTGTCTTACACTCTTCATCGTCGTTCTCATTGCTGTCTTCCTCTTCTTCATCGTATTGTTCCGTCCATTTCCAATCCTTTTGTATCATTTTGCCCAGAAAATGACGCAGTTCAGCTTCCGGTGTTTTAAATTCATGACCCTCAAGATAGTGGTATTTGCAATAGACCCTGTAGTTAAAAAAATATTTATTAAAAGAATCATATTAGGGTGAGTATTGTGTAAAACACGGATGGAGCTCAGAAACCATTTCTTCTTTTTCGACTTCCATGTGGGAAATGTACCATATAGTTATTTAATTTAATTGGAAATTATTACGAAAACTGGGCCACAATCGGGCAAAAGTCGAACAAAAAAACCTTATTATTCGGAATGTAAGACATGGGGAATGCTTTTTTGTGTGGATGCCAGTTGTTTCATCAAGCCAATAATAAGGGGATAATAATTGTATTATGAGTGTTTGTAACGTAGAATGGTGAGAACGACCCCCAGTAATTTGAGCTCCAGAGTTTTTCCATGGCAGTTTAGTATGCTAAGCTCTAACTCAAGGTCATTGAACTGTCTTAAAATTAAAAGATCCTTCAAAAATCTATACAGATAAGTCACATAATGGTCACTCGCAAATAATAGTATCTGAACAACTGTAATAAAGGATAAACCGGCATTTACTTCGGTACCTTCGGTATTGAACGGTTGCGTATCAATAGAAACCTAAATTGCAGTTTGATGGCTAATTTGAGCGACGGGCCACCTAGGCTTAAATAGGTTGTGCGTCAGGTTTGAGGCCCATCACGTAAAAAAAAAACCATTTCAATGGAAAGCTCAAGAAAAACGATAAAAATTATCCCTTAATCTGATGACGACTACCGCAAACGAAAAACTGATAGGGACTTACAGATGTGCACCTGGAATGTCCGAACTCTTAATTCGAAAGGTGCCTCTATACAACTGATTGATATTTTGGAAAGATACAAAGCTGATATCACTGCAATCCAAGATATGCGATGCAAGGGACAGGTTTGCTAATGGCAAGCATCCTGTAATATCTACTACTGCAGCCATGCGGAAAAGCACGACTTTGGGTACGGATTTGTAGTTGGCAAGAGATAACGATATCATGTTCTGCGATTCACACCTGTGAGCGAACGACTTGCCATAATCCGCATCAACGCAAAAAACGATGAAACCAAAGAAAATTTCTACGAGCGTCTTGAAGACGCTTTTACGCTAAGGTGGGCAAGGACACAATCTTTGGTCCTTCATTCGAAAAGTTCAACCTCCCCGACAGCACATCCGATAAGGGAATGAGGTTGATTGACTTTGCCGCAGCACGAAATATGGCCGTAAGTAGCACAAGATTCGAGCATCTTGATATTCATGAGGCCAACTGTCTGTCCCCTGACCGCGCAACCAAATTGACCAGGTTTTGATCAAAAAACTACACTGTTCCAGTGTATTAGACTTACTCATAATCCGTGGTACAACCATAGACTCGGATTATTATCTTGTCGCAGCTAAGATCTTGCATCAAAAAAGCACTCCTTCGATCATCGATATAAATGCTCGGTGGGCACACATCTCATACTAGGCTAGGTTAGGTTAGGTTAGGTAAGTAGGGTCGTGTTTCGTTACTGGAGCTTCCGCGGGATCTATAGGTCCATTGCGAATCCCTTTTTTATTGTGTGTGGTACATTATTAAACATTGTTCCAATTTATTGTTCCTTAAACCATTCTGTGCATTTAATGAAGCTTCAGATGTCTAGCAGTTGTTTGTTCATTAACTCTTCGAAATCTTTGAAAAATCTGTTCCCCATTTATCGGAGTCGACAATTCTCTGTCTATAAATTTGGACATTCGCATAGGAGGAGAATTATTGTTTCTATTTCAGCTCTGTTTGTACTTCCGGCTACTCCACACCTCGCCACTTCATCTGCTGCGTCTTTCCCTCCGATATTGCTATGTCCGGAAACCCAGCAGAAAGTGACGTATGGGTATTGCAGATACTGTTCAGTGCTAGTTTACAGTTTTGTACCGTTCGAGCCTGCGTCGTTCTACTGTTTAGCGCTTGGCTATCCACAAAAATGCCTACTCTTGTGGGGGTTAGATTTTTCCTGTAAATGGCCTGTGCAGCCTTTTCAATAGCATATATATCTGCCTGAAAAATGCTACAGTAATCAAGGAGTTTGTAAAACTCTTTGATTTGAAGCGTTACACAGTATACACCCGATCCAGTTCCGTTTTCCATTTTGGAACCATCAGTACATAATTGCTGATTACCGTAGGATGTGGTGTATTCTGTACCAAACCTCACACTGGGTATGATATAATCGGTTGCTCTTTTTGATTCCTCGGTTCCAAAAAGATTTAGAATAGATGTATGTCTGAATGTGTTGTTCTTCCAGGCTTGTGATTCGTTGTGGCGAATCGCGCTCTTGGTCGCCGAAGACTTAAGGAACTCTACTATGGGGAGAAGATTTGATATCATTTCCAGAACCGCCTGTGACGTAGATCTCATGGCTACTGTTACTCCTATGCATGAATACCTTTGGACTCCTGTTAGGGAGCTAAGGTAGCTCTTTTTGTGCGCTATCGTCCACCATATAAGAGAGCCGTAGGTAAGAATGTGTCTCACGATCGCTTATACATTCAGTGGATTATGTGCGGTTGCATTCCCCATTTACTGCCTACTATATGCGTGCTGCTACCGAAGAGGGTATTGCCTACCACAGCCCAAGTCGAAACCAGTGGCACGAGATGAAGAGTGGCAACGCCAATGCAGAGAATATGCAGCCTAGAAAGCCACCCTGCACTCCGTTGTAAGGAGAGATACAGAGAGAAGAGGAGGTATGAGAGACGTCTTTTCAGTCGGAAAAAAGAGAGGCAGAAAAGCACGATTGCGAGAAGATAGAGGTGAATGGCGACAGGAATGAGGCCCTAAATTTTTCAAAAAGATAAGACCGAGTCTCTTCCTCCAAGTATGAAAACGGGAATATAGTGTCTGATATACAGAGTACTCTGACTTTATAAAGGGAACATTTCTCCAGTCTCTGAATGACGATACTCCTAACAATCTCGCCAGTAGAGATTGATATGATATTCCGAAAAATCCTTATTACGAATCACAGCTTTGAGGTTTCCGGCTGCCCGACTATGATGGGGTCTTAAGGGGCCTAGTTCGATTTAAGAACAACAAAGCCGCGGGAACCGATGGTCTACTCGCTGAGCTGTTTTAGAACGGAAGCAAAGCTCTGTTTAAATGCATTCACGAGCTTCTATGCAGAATACGGTCGGAAGAATGGATTTTAAATGATTGGAACTTCAGTGCACTCTGCCCAATCCACAAGAAAGACAATCCCACCATTTGCATTAACAATCGAGGAAAAAACCTTCTAAATGTCGCATTTAAGGTTCTTCCTAGGGTATTATGTGAAAGACTGAAGCCCATCGTAAACCAACTGATTGGACCTTATCAATGCGGCTTCAGGCCTGGAAAATCTACCACCGACCAGATATTCACGCTACGAGAAATCTTGGAAAAGACTCTAAAAAACAAATCAACATCCACTATGGTTTTGTCGATTACAAAGTCGCCTTTATCGGTCTAATAAGGAGTCTATTCCCTAGGAGTCACCTATTCCCAAGGAGTAACCTATTCCCCACCCCACCCTGAATTTGGTATACATTCAAAATTAATCCGTCTATTCAAGATAACACCGACCAACACCAGTAGCGTAGCTAAAATCGGGAAGGACCTCTCCTCCCCGTTTGTTACCAAACCAGGTTTTAGACAAGGTGATTTATCGTGCGCAGCTCAAAAAATTCGTATGCGGGATTTCCGAACATAGAGACTTTCTAAGAAACCGCAAAACAGATAAACTAACTCGCACCGGAACAACCAAAAAAGATAGAGAAGAAAGTATTGGTATACCACACACCACATGTAAACTACTCACAAATGACTTATCCCTAAAAAGAGCCAATAACAGGTGATCAATGGGAAACACATGCCGTACAGTGCGTCAGGTTTGGCCAAAAATCACCCTAAAACGTTCAAAAGAACTGAACTCCCTGAGAAGGGATCATATCAGTACAATGATAGGTGTTTTAACAGTACACTGCTTAATAGATAATCACACACGAAGATTGAACCTTCTGCAGAAATGAATAGGAGGAGGAATCTACAACACATCTTGCCCAGCGCTAACTAAAAACCGCCATCTTCATTTAGGTAACTGGTTCTACAATAATCTAGACGGTCTCTAAGTATCTTAAGTCTACCGAATCCTAAGCTTCAGCTTCAAGATCTCAAACTGGTTTAAGTAGAGAGGGAAATCCACCCATAGTATCAAAACATGCCTTATTAAGTGTGTCTCAAGGAAGACAGCCACTTCAACCTACCCACCTATCTATCGTGCGACTTTGTCATTCTAATAATGAAATAATAATAACGGAAAATCGATACCATTGGCCATAAGACGCACGAAGTCAATGCAGCATTGTCCAAGTTAGAATGAGTCGAGTCGCATCGGTCTTGAACGGTACTATTGATAGCACCTCCATCGCGGCTGTGAAGGACTTCCCAGCTAGATTCAGCATAAGCTCCCAGGTAGAACTTTTGTCAACAGGTGTTAGTCTGGGCTTAGTAGGGAATTTGAGAAACAGACACCTCTCTTGACGAACAAAAGTTACCATCTAGAAGTCACTTATCATGCTCGTCCTGTTATATGCAGCACTAACCTGAACGCTGAGCTGTTTGGATGAAAATACTTTTAGAGCCTTTGAGAGAAAGATCCTTCGTAAGGTCTACGGACTAATCTGTGACAATGGTGAGTACCGAATACCGATTACCGAGTACCGATGAGCTGTATGAGCTCTATGCCGACATCAACATATTCAAGCTCATAAAAATCTACCGGCTGGATAGGTCATGTTGAGCGGATGGGGATTGGTGCTCAGCGGTGGTCAACGCAGAAGAGAACGACAGCGTATCATTTGGAAGGGCCAAGTGGAGGGCAACCTGATGAAACTTGGTGATTAATAGGATTCAACGAGAGGTCAATTACAAAGTCTTAACGAGCATTAGAGACAATATTTTTATATGATAAAATTATTAAGAGCTCATTTACCAAGTTATTTTACACCTCAACTTATTCGATAGAGTTCAAGTCACAACTCTTAAACTACGTGGGACATATCACTCACCAGTCTGGATGCACCTTCCAGTTCTCGCCCACAAAGAAATCCGATATATTGACCTTCATGTGGATATTCTTTAAGACCTCCTCGCCCACCTTGATCCAAGTCTTGCCATACTCGCTGGGCAAAACGATGCCCAGTGAAAATGGTGTATTCGGCAGAGGAGCAAAGAAATAATCCTGCTTCTCCTCCGACACGCGACGCATCTTATCGTAGTGAAATTTAACGCTAATATCTTTAAATTCTCCACTCTGATGTCGCACCATGGAGCTACGTAGTTGTAAGATAGACTCGCCAGGTTGACGTGGTTCATTGTCTTCAAACAAATGTTCGACTTCGGTGAAATCGATGCTATTATAGTTGGGATTCATGCGGCCATTTTTCTGTGGAAGATATAAAGAAGTTTTTGGAAGCATTAATGGGAAATGAGCTAAAAAAAACTAACTGCAACGGGACGCAAATCAGGATGCAGCAGCACGTATCCATTGTTGCTCACGACAAAAGAGTAACCATTGACACCGAGCTACAAAAAGAATTGAGAAAAATAGACACATTTTAATAAAAATATATTTAGGGCGTTAAGAAAAACTAACCTTATAAGGCAAGGTCAGTTTGTCTATGTCTTCGACGGGTACATCTGTGCCTGCTACGCCCAGTAAACGTGCGCGTTTTGTAGAGTTTTCACTGCGATAGGAACGATCAAAGGCGGGCACGCCCACAGCAATCATAAGACGTGTATCCGAGTTATTACCATCGGGTTTATACTGTGTGTTTTAATGCAGATAAGAGCAAAATTTGTATGAATTTTGTTTTGCTTTACTTACCGTTTTATCGGTGAAGGAGTGCGTCCAGGTCGGTGGGTGTTCCTCATTTTGTAGCACCAGCGGCGTTGCTATAACATCTACATATTTCAACACCTCCTCGTGAACCTCATCGAGAGTTTGTACATGAGAGTAATAGCCACGATTTAGACAAGCCATCCATTGTATCTCGCGTACCTTGGTCACCTCTTTGCCCAGTAGATAGGTAAAGATACGCACACGCATGTTGGATGTGCCATTTTCACCGTTGCCCCAATTGTATTTTTCGAAAATTTCGGTTGTATTGCCGGCAACACCATCGGTTACCAGCATGATGGCCTGGTTACAGGTCGAAGTCTCATTGCAGCGGCGTTCAATATAGTACTATGTATAAGAAGAAGAGAAAAGCTGAATTAGCTGGGTTTTAAACCAACCACAATTTACTGTTAACCTTTTTCAGCAACTGAAATGCTTTATCATAGGCAATCGTTAGGTTCGCATAGCCCTCCGGTACCATCTTCTTAATGGCATTGTTGAAGACATTTATATTTTCGGGTGTTGCCTGTACAAGCGCATCCTTAAAGCATGGAATGATGTCGTCCACCGTTGCCGAATAGTTGAAAATCGTAAAGAAATCGTTATTCGAAAATGTATCTAAGATACTGCGTATAGTAAATTTCGCCACATGGTTGCGAAATCCAGTCATTGAACCCGAATTATCCAGCAGTATAACAATATCTTTCGAACATGTAGCCGTTTCAATATACCACGATCGCTTGCGACAATCATAGGTATCCGCATTATCATCGTCATCATGTTCCTGCCACTGTGAGGCCGGATAGTGTCGTAGTATACCCGTATCTGAGCCAAAATATTGCCAAGACAAAGCCGGATCAGATTGATAGTTCTGACGAAATACATCATCCAATTCCTCGGACCACATAATCGATTTCAACACCTTGGGACTACGATCGTACACATTGGATGGTACATGGACGGAACTGTGCAGTGTATCCACAGAGATGTTGTAGAAGTGTGTATCTGGATTTAGACTCATATTTAAATACATCCAACCGAACTCCTCCACAATGGGCATTAGCTCTTCGGCTCGCTTGCCATCAAACATTGAAAATTTACTCGAATAATATTGAAATTCACTCTCCGCATAGGTGCGATTGAACTCAAATTCTTCGTAGGCTCCTTCGGCTTTTTGCAATATGCACCTTACGGCGTCCATTTTGCGTGAAAGCATTCTGCCCACATTGGCTGTAATAGATTTAATGAGTTCGGTGCCATTTTTGAGTTCCACGCGTGCATTGTATTCCTTGTATTTCTGTGAGCAAAATGGGAAGTTTTATTAATTTTTTTGTGCACACAATTGTTGTGAGCAAGTGTGAAAAGACTAAAAGCAAATTTCAACACTCACCGCTTTAATTTCTTGCGATTTAGTCATACGTTGCGCTAGTTCCCAGAGCTCATCTCCGAATTGTAGGGCCCACTTGCCAACTCTAGAAAAGTAAAAATAACGAAAAAGTTAGTTAAATAAAATTGGCAATATTATTGGAAAGGTCTATTGATGTATAGAAATGAATAAGACATTATTCGGCTTGACATAGAAGATACGTGGAGTTATACAATATATCAGGTGACTATAATAGAGGTTTGCGTGGAAAGAAAAGGCTTGAATTTTCATAGCATGGCATGATCAAAATCATTAAGGGATGTGAAACCTACATTTTTTAATTTTTATAAATTTGATACTGGCGAACAGTAATCACAGTGAACAGTGAATCAAACTCCGTAATTTAAATTTAAAAATGATGTAGTTCTTTTAACAAAGGGATGCCATATACATTTTTTTACTTTTACGAATTCGGTGCTGGGGCGAACACTAGGTCAAATGGGTAATTGAAACCGCATGCATTGTCAGAATTTAAAAGTTCTGTAATTTTTTATCATAGAGTTGTCACCTATGTTTTTATTTTTACGAATTCGCTGCTGAAAGACAAAACACTAAAATTCTTTACAATAAAAAAAAAAAAAAACACTACCGCTACAGGCAGACTCAAGAATACACAGTTTCTGAATACAGAAACTTTACAGACTTTCATCTACACATACATAGCTATATATACATATATAAGCGAGTCAGTCCAAAACAACTGCCCAAACACTGGTTGCTCGACCATATTCAAAAAAGTTGATATTTTTATTAACAGTTGACCTGTATATTTCTACTTCTGCTTTAGAAATGGCGGCCATATTCTCTTTGCTACCTATAGCGATATATGCATTTCTGTTAACTTATATTTCTCAGCTCCTATTATAAATAGAACAATGAACAATAATATTAAGCACACTTTGGTCTTTAATCTGAATTTCTTCATATTAAAAAAATTATTACATTTTTGTGTTCAAAACATGATACACTCCGAAAACTCTGTATAGCCTCATTATCTTTTTGAAAATATAATATGAAATGTTTTTAAGTTGGCCAAGCCCGTCCAATTTTTGTGCAGTATCTTGAAGAGAGTGAACTCTCTTTCAATAAAAACAAAAACATTATTTAATTGAACAAAAGTTAACGGTAAATTTAAGTGATCGGTATTTATGCACGTACTTCATGGTGTAAACTCAGAATAGAATCAATGCATTTTTTTTACTTTACTTTTGACTTTAATAGTGTTTAGACGTAAAGTTTTAATAAGTTTCGTAAATTCAGTGGTTTTTTTTAAAAACAAAGCATTATGGGACGATGTAAAGCGTTAAGTGCTGTTGAAATAGCTAAAATCCAAGCGTACCACGAACAAGGTCTTTCAAACCGTGAAATCGCTGCAAAAATAAGCAGAAGTCCAGTTATAAATAATTATTTAAATAACCCGGAGGAATATGGAAAAAGATATACAGGAAATCCCTCGAAGAAAGTTCCAGAAAGAGAGAGACGCAAAATCATAAGAGTTGCTTCAAATTCAGCCATGACATTACGCCAAATTGGAGCTGCTGCAGGGGTAAACGTAAGCAAAACTACGATTAGTAAAATTTTACAAAGCACTGAGTTTATAAAACGAAGAAAACTTTCGAAAAAACCACCTCTTAATGCTTCTCAAAAAGAACAACGACTGCAATTCGCAAAAAAACACATGACGTGGAAAGTGCAAAATGGACTACATCCGAACAATTGGAAGAAAGTCGTATTTTCTGATGAAAAGCGATTTAATCTGGATGTCCCGGATGGTTATAACTTTTATTTTCACGATATGAGAAAGGAGGAAAAATTTTTGTCTCGTCATCACAGCAGTGAAGGAGCAGTTATGGTATGGGGCGCCATAACGTACTATGGAGTAGCTAAACTCGTTTTTGTAGATCATAAAATGACTGGAGTGGGCCACAAAAACATACTAGTGTCGGCATTTGCTGAATTAAGATAGCTCTTTGGCCCACTTCCATTTATTTTTCAACAAGACACCGCACCCATTCATAATTCTCGCGTTGTTAAAGAATGGATTCATGCCCAAAACATCGAGTTATTAACTTGGCCACCTTATTCCCCTGATCTCAACATCATAGAAAACGTGTGGGGTTGGTTAACTCGAAAAGTTTATGAAGAAGGAAAGCCATATACATCAACAGAGGAACTAAAACGTGGAATAAAAAGTGCTTGGAATGAAATTCCATACCATTATTTGAATTCCCTATACCAATCCATGGAAAATCGGATATTCGATGTGACTCCATCATATTTTTCATTGTTATAAAGTGAGGCTATCCAGTGTTTACACCAAAAATCGTATGATTTTCCATATTGATTTACAAAAAATATTTTTAAGTTCCGTTAACTTCTACTGAATTTATTGAAATTGTTGTGTACTACAAGCAGTGAGTGCACTCTCTCAAGTACAGTTCAATCGATTTCGATAGTGCAGTAGTAAATACAAAAATTTTGTGTTTTATGTTAAGAAAAGATAATGAGGCTATCCAGAGTTTTCGGAGTGTATCATGCAACTTTAAGAATTTTTATTTTATAGAAAGCATTAAGTTGCAGTCATAATTTTTGTGTTCTAGAGTACATTTTAACTGTTTGCTTAAACATAAATTTTTTTAACATTCTGACTCATAAATTTTTTTGTTTACAGCCTCCTAAAAATTTAAATGTTGAGAAATTTGCTGAATTTTGCTGACTTCGGGGTCAGTTTTCAATTTCAATTGTCAATTTTTTGGGGTTGATTGGATATCTCTGGTGGGCATGGGTTAAAGAATTTGAAATTTATTCACAATAAGGTACAAATAGCATTATTATATTGCAGCTAAAATTTAAAGATTGATATTTACTTCGTTTGGAAGATACCCCTACAAACTTCGTGAAAATTCGGCTCATAATATGTATTGTATGTATGTTGTTGATTGGCTCCAAATGTCAAAATTGAAATTGAGCCCTAAATCTCCCCAATGGACCATTTGTCCGCTCCCATACAAAATAAAAATATTATGTGATAGGTGGTTGTGACCGAAATCTGTTTTCATCTGACGTGATGTTACTGGCGTTACGTTACTTAAATTTCCATTGTAATTCAATTGGGTAATTGAGTAGTTAGGTAATTAAGTAAGTATGTAATTTAGTAATTAAAAAACAAATTTAATATATTCTGCCTCTTCTTGCCTCAACCATTTTCCATTATTTTTAGCCAATGCCTCCCATTTTTACTAAAACAAAAACGTTTACGAAACATTTACTGAACATTTACTAAAAAGATAAATTATATTTGTGAAACAGTGCAGACGATTTGGTCATAAAAGTAAATGAGTTTGTGTTCCTGGGGTCCTGGGCGCTCCATAGCTCACTGAGCGCTCTCTGAGCGTAACTTTTCAAATGTACACAAAGCCAAGGTTCATTAATATAGGTTAAGTCACTTGAGAGAAAAGCACTCTTTTTCGCCTTTCCTCGAACTGTCAAAGTAGCTGTTAGGTAAAAAATTGTACAGATTCAGACTTTTTTTTTCTTGATTTCCTTTCATCCATTCTGACAGTTCGACCGAGCTTCCCAGTGGGCAATGGCAGTAGTTGGAAGCGCTACTAGCAGGCCTTCATATGGATTTCGAAGTGCTTACACACTCATATCCAAGTATACTTTCTTTTTTCTGTTTGCTCGCAGAAGCAGCGAGGAAGTCATGTGTCTTACCGCCAAAAGTAGCAGTAAATGTACGCCTTCATTAGAAGAGGCCTAGCTTCATTGCCTATTGGGCAGTAAGTACAATCATGCATACAGCATTGAGAATGTATACATAGTCCCGTTTCACATTGGTCAAGTATTGAAAGCAATTTTTTTTTACGTTCTCTTTTGGACTTGACGAAAGTTTTACATTTGTCAAGAGTTGAATTCAATTTCATATCTTTTTTGCTTGTTTTCTTAAAATCTAAAGCAAGCAAACGAAAGTGACTGAAGCTAACAAATTAAAAGAGAGAGAGAGAGAGAGAGAGAGAGAGAGAGAGAGACGCAAGCCGATATACAAAAAATAAAATGAAGTTATCTGAGAAAAATGCGAAAAGAACAAAAGGGAACACAAAAAATTTACTATACAGAGACATCGAGACCGTCAACTTTTTCTTCACTTCGTCACTTCCGATTTGCGGCGAATTGCCTACAAACTCTGATAATTGAATTCAATTCTTGACTAATGTGAAAGGGGTCATTCGCTTGATGTTTTGCATGCATGCCAGCATAAATGCAAGCTCATTTCCATTTTGCACGGCGATGTTATACAAGAGCATGTGTACTTTAAGCCCGCACAAATACTAATACTATATGCATGAGTAAATACTAATGCTGTATGCATGCAAAATTATTAATATTAATAACAAACAACACAATGTTTCGTTCGAGATTTTGGCACGAACTAAAGCAACAAGCATAACAACGTCAGCAGCAACTGAATCATCAATGCATTTTTCTCATACAAAAATGCGAATTTTTCTTCTTTTATTTTGCTATCTTGTGGCTTTATTAAAAACGTGACAAAATCTAAAGTTAGATATTCGTTTTATACACGATATAGCTGATATTTTGGCATAAATTTTATCGTTGTACGATGAATATAAAAGGCTGTATGTATCCCTAAAGTGCCCCCCAAAAAAATGTTAGCATGACCTTGACAAAATTGGTGAAAATACCTCCATACAAATCGCGCAAAAGTCAAAAGTTGATGAGTCAGAATGTTGACAAAATTTATGCTTAAACAACAAATTGAAATGTACTCTCGGAAAAAATTTATGTCTGCAACTCACTGCTTTCTATAAAAAAAAATTCTGACAGTTGCAAAATATCACGTTTTGAACAAAAAATGTAATAATTTTTCTAATATGAAGAAATTATTTCATAAGCATTTTTTTATAAGTCAGATTAAAGGCAAAAGTGTGTTCATACTCGTAGTATGGTTTTTAATTCATCATTCTATGTATAATAGGAGCTGAGTAATATAAATGACCACAAACGCCTATATCGCTATAGGTAGCAATGAAATCCGCCATTTTGAAAATAGAACAAAAAAAAATTTTTGTTTTTAAAGCAGCTCTGAGATGCAAATTTATTGGACAACTTTTAATAAAAATATCAACTTTTAAAAACGGTCGAGCAACCTGTACTCGTACTCGACTTCCCCTTTCACCTCCGTAAATATTGGCACTCCACTTCCGGACAACCTGTATAAAAGTCGATGCGACTGCAAAGTGCCATCTTGAAATAAATAAATAATAATTGAAAATAAATTTCTTCTCAGCTCGTTTCGTTACTTACGTGTAACCTTCAACTCATAGAAGTTTCTTCACGCTGAAAAATAATAGGCCTTCCCAAACATAACTTGCTGGAAGTATATTATGTTTTTCGTGTTTCTTGGAAACAAGTAATCATAATTGGTTCCACATATAATATGATTAATTAATGCAATTTTTCTTTGTATATATATTTGCATCTTAACATTATTTAATTGTACCTTAGCACTTGTTGTTTGAATTTAAAAACAATATAATTTGTTTTAAAGAAAATATGTTTTCATATAAATATATTGTAATTATAAATGGACTGAGAACACTTTTAGTCTATTACTATTTATTTGCTTGGAAATATAATTTAGTCAAGAATAACATAAAATATTCACGGACAAATATATATTAATTGGAGAATACATAATTTAATTGCAGTCAAGCAATTATTTTCAAAACGATAATTAAGAACAACATAATATATTTACCGATGATTATACTATATTTACTGGGAAACATATTTTAGCAAAAGAAATGCCAAAAGTTTTTCACTGTGATTACAAAATATTTGCTTAGAAGTAATTGTTGGTTTAAAGCAAACAAAATATGTTTAGAAAACGGTAAATAAGTTTTTCTCGAATCTAATTATGTTGAGAAATAACCATATTATGTTTAGCCGACATTACAATAATTTTTATAAGCACACATTTTCTAGTTGGAGAAAACATAATTTGGTTGGAGCACCCACTTTGCCAGCGAAGCACCCGCTTTATCAGCAAAGTTGCTTCAAAACTCACCAATTTTTACTGCTGAACCGCCTTATTTTTCTTTTATTTTGTTTTAAACACAAACACTTTCAATTTTAACAAACATTTTCAGAAACACTTTTCTGAAAAGCTAAACTTATCAACACGCTTGGCGCGGCTGCTTGAAACTTAAAATGACGCCAAGACTTGGCAACAGTTAAAAGCAAGCGCATAAAGCAACAAGGTTTCCGCTATTTTTCGTGCAAGTGCAAAAGAAACAGATATATGTATGTCTAGGCAAAACACATTAAAGAAAGGAGTTATGTTTAATTTAAATTTGCAGAGTTCTGTTCTTTTTGAGTTTAACAGTGATGCAAATATATATTTATTGGGTAGAAACACACAATTCTAGTTTGTCACAAGCATATTAATGTAGACGTTAGTTTTTTAGCTAAGGCAATTATATTAATGTTGGACACAACTAATATCTTCTTATATCGAAAAATAATACTATTGAAGGAAAGTTCTTAATCATTAGGTGGTTCCCTCTGAATATTTTGTTTTTGAAACCAAGCATATATAAACATATTTTTTTCTCTGCGTGTTGTTTTTGCTGACCCTTAATGAAATTTTTTTTAATATATTTTAACCCTTGACATCCGAGTTAAATTGACTTCTAGGGAGCTTTTCAAATAAGCTTTTCGGATAAGAGCGAGAGGGTTAAAAATGATGTGAGAAAATATTCATTACAAATATTTAATATAGGATCCTGGAAATAAGAACCGCCCTAAATTAAGCTTAACACATGGTTTTTAATTTTGTTTAATTCGATTTTTGAACAAATAATTCAAATGTCAAACCACTGTAAAAAAATATTTTTACGCAGTGGAGCAAAAAAGGATTGTTACTTTTGTTATTGATGTCAAATACTATCGTTTGAGATTAGTTTGATTTATCCCCGAAAATGTGTGTTGCTGTGTGTAATATATTATTGGCTTATAATAATACACTCAAAATGGGCCCTAAAAACACTCATAATTCGGATTATTAAAATGTACATGTTTCGTCACTCTTATGACTTATAAATAACAAAAGTTAGGACTCAGAGCAGTGTGCCTTTTACGGAAGGAAAACACGCTTTTTCCCAAATATTTTTTTGAGTGTATTGAAATAATCACTCAAACAACTTGACCAATAAATTATTTAAAAAATATTATATGACAAAACCACATAATTCTAACATTAACTAAAACGCCCACTTTCACTTTGGGGCCACAAAGTGTCGAGCCTACTTTTCTCAAAAGGCACACACACACACACACGCGCGCGTCAAATCTATAAAAATAGAAACAAACATAAAACAGCTGATGTTTGTTTACAAACAAACAATGATTAACGAAGCATTTAGCGAAACATTAGAACTTAAGAACATAAAGCACAGAGCGTTTGCAAAAGGTGTTGTAAGAGGCGCGAATACCTCAACAGGTGTGCTTGAAATAAACAATAAAGTAAACAATAAAAATAATTTAAAATTGCTATGATTACTTCTTTCGCCATTGTGCTTTTTCTATTGACGATTTCATCATGCATGCTCATTCTTAACAGTTTACTTTTTCTCTCTCTCGCTCTCTTTGTAGCTCTATTTGAGTGGTACTCTCATTTTTGTAACTTTTTGTTTTTATTTTCTCATTTATTTTTATGCTTCTATTATGCTCTTCTATTCTTCGTTTTGCTTTATTATGGCATTTGTAATTTTTGCGACGAATTAAGGCGGCTTAGCCATGAAAACATACTAACTGACAGTTGTTTTGACAGTTCGACACAATTTCTCTGCTCGACTCAATGGTTTGTCATTAGCTTTTGACTAATAGTTCATATGTTCTGGTATATTTTTTGTGTTATTTTTAGCCGAATGCTTATTTTGGTACTCTTGAGGGAAAAGCAAGAACACAACATGTATTGTCTTTTGTTCTTGGTCAGTAAAGAATTTATTTTAGATAATCTGTTTTTAAATTTAGAAAAATTGCGTTTATAGGGCAGCACTAAATTTAAGGGAAGTTATTATTTTGGTGGAAAAATTGGTTTATATGATTAAATGAAAGGTATAGTTCGGCTCAATCGCCATATTATTACAGTAAGATGGCTCGTTTTGTGTAGGCGGAAAAAAAATTTCGATACTTATACTGCGAAGTATGTGAAGTCTGTTTTCAAGAAGGTCTTAAAACCAAAAGGATTTCTTCTTAAAACCAATTGGAGCTTCCTTACTAGGATAAGGACTGGGAGGTAGGCGTGGTTTTCATCCGATTTTGCCAAATATCAGAAAGGTGGTTCAACTTATATATCAAAGCTAATGTGCAAAATTTAAAGACATTTCATTGATTTTTGTGGATTTTAAAGAAATTTTACGTTTAAAATAAAGCCACTTTGTATGGGAAGTGAGCGTGGTTTTCATGCGATTTTGCCGTATAGCATAGAACCAAAGCTCATGTGCAAACTTTCAAGATATTTCTTTAACTTTTGTGGATTTCTAAGAGATTTAAGTTTAAAATAAAGCCACTTTGTATAAGATGTAGGCGTGGGTTTCATCAAATATTATAGATATGGTTTATATTAATTATCAAAGCTCATGTGCAAAATTTGAAGGCATTTCCTAAATTTTAGTTGTTATTTCCAAAGTTGTTTGTTATTTATCAGCAAATTTATTTTTGTGGATATCTGACGCGCATTGGATAATAGTCGTTTTTGTAGGGATAAACTATTAATATATTTTTTTAAGAAATCATGAACTGTTTTTAAAATTTTGTCTACAACTCCAAAACTCGACCTGATAGAGAAAAACTGACTAGTGGGCGCTACTGAGGCCACCGGAATGCGTGTTTTTGCTTTTATATGTTTTTGTATATAAATATTATTAATTTGTTTTTTATGTTAAAAATTTCTTATTCTACCATACTCAAGGATTTGTTGTTGTTTGTTTTTTCATGTAATTGCTTTCGTACTCTTCAAAATAAATCTATGACGGTCGCTGATGTAAAGAAATTGGGATGAAGTAAGCTTAGTCGAAGAATGCTATTCTTTAAGCAATTATCAATACAGTCAATCGCGACGACTAGTGTTTACGAATAAAGTATGATCATATAATAATAAATAATATGGAATTTCGGTTTAAGAGTCAGACATTTTTTGTAGGCAGTTTTTTAAAAAATCGTTCAAAATAGCAATCATTAGAATCCCAGCTAAAATTTTGTGTAAACCTTAAGAATTGATGTACAGGTTGGCAACTAAGTATTTGCGAATATTTTTTAGAAAATAAAAGACAATTTTTTCATGGAACGAAATATCTTTATTCTGTAATGTATTGCCCATTTTGAGCAATGACCTTTTGCCATCTTTCAGGCAGCATCATAATTCCACGTTCATAAAACTTCTGGTTTTTATCGGCAAAAAACTGAACCAGGTACGATTTGACATCATCATTATTATTGAAATTTTTAGCATTCAAGGAGTTTAGCAAAGATCGAAATAAAAAGTAATCAGATAGTGCAAGGTCAGGACTATTTGTTGGATGTGGCTCCAATAATTTTTGCCGAGTGACCAAAGATGTGTGTGGCCTTGTATTGTCATGGTGGAATACAACACCTTTTCAATTTGTCAATTCGGGCCGCTTTTCTTCAACTGCATTTTTCAATGTAGACATCTGAATTGATCGTTCGGTTGGGTGGTAAAAGTTCAAAGTATACAATTCCTTTGTAATCCCACCAAACTGATAACATAACTTTCTTTTGATAAATATCAGCTTTTGATGTTGTTTGAGCTGGTTCACCTGGCTTGCTCCACGATCTTTTCCGATTAACATTGTTGTAAACAACCCATTTTTCATCACCAGTTATCAATCGTTTTAAAAATGGATCATTTTCATTAAGTTTCTTTAACAAATCGCAGATGTTAATGCGTTGTGCTAAATGATTTTCTTTCAGTTCATGAGGAACCCATATATCGAGTTTTCATACATAGCAAAGTTGTTTTAAGCGATTTTCAATGCATGTATGTGATACATGAAGCTTCTCTGCAATCTCACGTGTTGAACTGTGACGATTCGAATCGATTATTGCTTTGATTTGGTCGTCATCAACTTCAACTGGACGACCAGAGCGTTTTTCATCTTTGAGTGAAAAATCACCAGAACGAAATTTGGCAAACCAATTTTGACACTGCCGTTCTTTTAAAGCTTCGCACCATAAACAGCACATAACTTTTTGTGAGCTTGCGATGCGTTTTTTCCTTTCCGGAAATAAAAAAGCAAAATATGACGAAAATGTTCGTTTTGAATTTCCATTTTTCAACAGACGCCAAACAAAAACTACACAACCGATCAAAAAAATTTTTTTACTGATTGACAGTGGAAGTACCAACTATCAAATAACAAAATGTGTTTGACATTTCGATTACGTTAGCGAACCTAAAAATTCAACTAAAGCCATCTTTGAGTCAAATCCGCAATTACTTAGTTGCCAACCCAATAGATCAATTCAGTGACGAGTATGGTGAAAGATTCTACCAAGAAATTTAAAAAATAGGAACAAGTTACGTAGAAAAAAGCAAAACTCCCATGCAATTGGAATATTGTAAGTCCCTTCAATGCGGAACAAGCGATTATTGATATAAGAGGTATTATATAACCACTTAGGCCAGCAATACGTGAAATCAAGGTTTAAATATAAGAATTTCTCAAGAGTAAATTATTGAAGCGATTTATTTGAAAGTTTAAAGGAATAATGAGGCATGTTTTAAGAATACAAAAAAAAGAATTTATGACTGAAAAGAGTGTATTTATAGTAGTTATAGTGTAAAGCGTAAAGACAGATCTCAGAATTGGCGTGCATCCTAGCGTCGACGATATTAATATGAAACGAAGCAAAAATATCGTTTTATATTTAAGGTACATTCTCTTGAATATGCCAGAACCGGACTTTCGAAAACAAGTTTTTCAAAAATGGCGTTATAAATAGAATCGTAACATTTTTGAAAATACAACTAAAATTTTTTATGTTTTCAAAAATCACGCTCTGGCATATTTGCAGCAATATTGTCAAGTAGATGTGTATTTATAAAAATGCGATTTTGAGAAAAACATGTTCAAAGTTTTGAAGAAGAAAAATTGTAGATTTTTTTGCGTAACTTGTCAACTCCGTAACTTAATCTGCAATTTCAGCGCCATATAGCTTCGAATATCGCTTTAAAATTTTAACAGAATATTTTCAAGATGTTTCTGCAGTAATCGATGTTTCAAAATTTTGACCGCAAAAAAAATGTTCATGTATTGATGGCCTTAATGAAATTTATATGTTGAATGCCTTGTACAGTTTTCGTGTAGAACAGTGTTACTTTAATGAATGAAAATGTTAAACTCTACAGATTATTTTTTACCCGTGATTATCTCATTTTACAAACCATTAAGGGATCTTTCTCAATGAAAAGGCTGAAAAATACATGTTTTTGGAATTTTTTAAGTGAAAAGTTCTTTAGACGCGTTGAGCACTTTTTGGTAGGGGAAAAAGTTATCGCGCCAGTACTGTTAACGTCAGCAGTGTTAACATCAGCAATGTTTATATATTTATTTATTTATAAACCCCTTACAGATCCCTTACAGATTACCCACATTATTGTTATAAGCTTGTGCTTAATGAATACTTGACATTTTATTCAAATTGCTTATAAAGAGATTTTTGATCATTATTTAAGCAATATTAAGAAATGGATCAAAAAAACAAAATTACCAAGTAGCAATAATATCTAAAATCTGTTGTTGAAATAAGTTACGGTCAGTAAAGAAATCTAGTTATCTTGCCACAGAGTTCCAATGAGATAAGCATCTGTTTAAAAGTTGTTCAGTGATACGCTGTGTGAAATAGGTCAGAGTTTCTGAGTGCGCGACCTATTGGCATATTGAATAGAATGGCTGCTAAAAGTTCAGAATAATTAATTCTGCCATAATTTATATCCTATATAAATAATATGTTGGTAACGACACGTCTATGTGAGAAGCCTTGGAGACTCAACAATCGACAACGCAACCAATAAGCAATCATGGCTTTCCAGGAATATATCCTGTGTAACACAAACCTCGTGAAGCACTTCTGCATTTTTTCAATCCTCCCAAGGGATCCCAAGCCACATTTGCATATTCAAGAATCGACTTTACTTTATCGATTTACTTTTGAGATAATGTATTCGATCTGGATATCAAACGAGAGCTTGCAGTCAAATATCACTTTAAGGCCTTTATATTGGCTTACTCCAGAAAAACTACGAGTAGAGTCATCCACGTAGTTGCAGTTGATGGACATGTTTCTTCGAGAAAATGTTAAAACTTCACACATAGAAATGAATTCAAATGAATCTTATTAATGTTACAAAAATGAAGAAGGGCATTAATGCCCTCCTGTTAGTTACAACAGTCATTAGTATTATAATTAAATGATAGAGTTTATGATCACAAGCATAAAGTAGAGTCTTACAATAATTTAATGTAAGTGAGGTTTAATGTAAGCAAATTGAAAAGAAAATTACCTAATGGCTCACACATGCAACTTCAGATTTTGCCGCAATGGAACGAGAAACTCAACGTCAGCAATGTTATAGCGTCACCAATGAAGAAATGTTGAAGGGCAAAAAATAATGGTACCAGCTCAAATATTCGGGAGAGATATGAACTATAATCGACAGTTTTTGTGGTATTTGTATGGGGAACCTCAGAAGGGTCGCAAATAGGTGTTGGATGTGTTCAGAAGAAGTGTTGAGGGATACAAAATAATAGGAATAGCTTACATATTTGACCGCTCTAGAGGTCAATTCGGGAGAGATATGAATTATAAGCGGTGTTCGGAAGAAATGTTGAAGGGTAAAAGATAATAGGACCAGCTTATATATTTGCTCACTCTGGTGGTCAATTCGGGAGAGATTCTTTTGCTCTCGAAAATTTCGAATGCTTCTAAATAAGTTTCTAAAATAATCAAAAAAAGATTTACAAAAAAACTTGACGATGTACCTATGATATTCAGTGAAGACTTTAATATTAACCAATAATTGAATTTTCTAATGAAGCACTAGGTTTGACCTATGTCCAATGATCGAAAACTCAATACAACTATACATAAAATTACGATCGTTGCGCTATTTACATGCTACTTAAACAAATTCCAATCAAAAATTTTTCTTTCGTACCCTTATCAGTTACCATAAGCCTATTTTACCCTTTTTCGAATATAATGATATGACTGAGGTATGAATGATTTAATTCTTCAAGTAATTTGAGATTAAAAAAAAGAAAAACGGTCGGCGGCCCCCCACAGCCTATTTTTTTTTTTTTTTTTATACGATTCTAAGAAACAAAAATCTTTCCCATGCAAAAAGTGGTTTTCTGCCCAAAGAAGGCATTTTTTTTCAAAAAAATCCATGGAGACTAAGGCTTGGCACATTGCGAAATCACTTCATGGATGGTGTTCGAATCATGGCTTTGTCGAACTTTTTCATACTGAATGGAACCCGACCCGGATTAATGTGTATATGTCAAATGTTGTACGAAAACATCTACTATGACCTGCTCCGCTATGATCAAACTCTTAATTCGGATCTATACTGTCAATAATTGGATCATGGGAGGGAAGCAATCAACCAGAAGCGGCCAATAGGAGAGAAATTGTGTTCCATCAAGATTACGCCAGGCTACACATATCGATAGTGATTCGCCAAAAGCTCCGTAAGCTTAGTTGGGAGGTTCTTATGCATCCCCCTTATAGTCCGGATCTAGCACCAAGTGATTACCAGCTGATCCTGTCTATGGCGAATGATTGTTCTGGTAAAACATTCGCCTCAAGAGAAGTTTGTGAAAATCGACAAAAGTTGCTATGAGAAATAAACTTACCTTCAAAATGGCAACAAGACATCGAACATACGGTGCATTTTTTAAATAAATTGGATCTTTCTAATTAGGCTAAATAAAGCTTTCTGCTTCATGCAAAAATAATGAATCTATTTTTACTACATCTGATAATATTCAATAAAATTTGGTTTATTTTGAAATCTACAGTTAGAGCTCGCAAAATAATTGCTAAAAGCTGATTTTTTTTTAATAAAATTCATTACAGTTACGGTCCCTATTCTAAACAGCTTTTAAAACTTTTCGATGTCTCCGATTTATGTGGGCCTCGAACAAATGTCATTTGGCTCAAGCGTTCACCTATGTAAGCCCGTAGCATAGGGTAAAAAAAATTTGTCATAGTACTTTGATATATTTTATTGAAAACAATATGCGACGTTGTTGGGGCCAGATATCGCTCTTGTTCGTCAGTGTTTATTGATGGTCTACAGAAATAAGTAGAATCGATGTTAAAGCATTGTAATACACTGTTTGATAAAAATCAAGAAATAACTTAAATACCTCTGTTGTTAACAAACGAAATATTTGTCAAACTTTCTTGTGTATCTCTCATACAATATGTATTGAAAACAAATACAAAAAAAAAAAAAAAAAAAAAAATCCGCAAGCCAATTCACTTGCTTGCTTTATAGCACAAATTTGACTAACTATTTGTGTCTAATTCTACACATTAATTCACTAATTCGCGTTTTTATAACTCATACGAAACGAACATGAAACATGTTACAAGCCTAAAAATATGCAAATTAAAAACAATACGTTAACAAAACAATGCTGTGAAATGGACTACATTTTAATGAATGGC
Source organism: Coremacera marginata (assembly GCA_914767935.1). Taxonomy (NCBI): domain Eukaryota; kingdom Metazoa; phylum Arthropoda; class Insecta; order Diptera; family Sciomyzidae; genus Coremacera; species Coremacera marginata. The sequence continues at coordinate 168,586,703 of OU612045.1, forward strand.
AATAAATAGGCTAGTTAAGACTTGAGGTCAAAAGGGTTGGGGTTATAGATTTTGTGGTTTTTATTTGCTTTTATTGTCGAAAACATTTTCTTTTTTTTTTTTTATTTTTCACTAACTTACGCTTCATCCTCGGGAGTGGCACGGACATCATGCGGCGGCAGACATACTAGGTAGAACAACAGGAATGCGGTCAGCAAAGTGAAAAAATGTGTCATCAACTTAGCGCACGGCAATAACATTTTTCTAGCATTTTCTTGGCCAATTAAATAGAACCAGAGTTGCTTTGTGTAGAAAGTGTTTTGAAAAAAATAAACAAGTTGGAATAATAATAACAATCTTTTTAAAACTTATTAAAACAATAAATATCTCTGTTGCAACACTAAAGGAACGAACGACTTTGTCGTTTTTCTGCCATATATTATATATACTAGGTATAAAAACTTTTGGTGACTCGGTGGCGTGTATTTTTTTTTCTTTATTTTTTATTTTATCTACTTTTCATTATTTGGTATAACAATGGGTGGAACCTTTGATGTTGTTGTTTTCACTTCACTTTTTTGGACTTGCGGCTAGGAACTAATTTCAATTTTAAACTAAATTTAATAATATATTCACTTAATTTTATGCAGAAAACTCGTGTAATTTTTAGCTATCGTAACACTAATTTTTCACTTGGTACAGCATGTTTTGGGAAAAAATAGCTTTAATGTGTGAAAAAAAAACAAAGCAAGAATAAACTGAAAACTGAATAATGGCTGTGCGTTAATTTTCTATATTTATTTTTCACTACTTTGCTCCGTTTTTAGCTATGAGTCGACCGACCGACCAACCGTTTGACTGAGTAGTGTTCGTGGGCCCCGGTACTGTTCCGCCCGTTATTGTTGAAATGCTGCGAAAAACTGACGGAAAAATTTCAGATTTTCTGTATTCGTACTCATGTCCCTTTATCATTTTCACATTTTCCGTCATTTTCTCTCTTTCGGCTCTTGGTTATTGGCTATAAATAGCAGGACTTGCGGTTGACACGATGCTGATGAGTTTCATTTTCTGTGTTTTTTTGCTATTAGCTATGTTTTCTCTTTCGTTCGTTTTGAGTTTTGTGTTTGGAGATATGTTTTTCGGTCTATTGTCGGCAGTGGGTGGCTGACAATGCTACGCTCAGCTGTTTTGGTTTCCTCTTGGCTGCCATGCTTGTTTCTTGTATTGATTTTTCCCATTAATTTTGGCACATATTCTTTACTAAGTCAGTGCAATACACGTGCCTTCAGTTTTCTTTTGTTTTGTGTCCATCTTTTCGTAACAGAGAGAAATATTACTGTGTCAGAGAGCGAAAGAGGCATAGAGCGTAAAAAAGAATGAGAGAGCAAATTAGATTAAAGAATGTTTGTTACTATAGAGAAGTATTATATTTAAAGTTGTTAATATGTATTTAAAAGAAATTTAAAAATCATACTAAGGTTCTACTCTAAATCGAAAAACTTTCGGCTTTTCTGATGAGTTCGTTTTTGACAAACCGTTTCATGTGGGTATTATATGTCCTACATAGACAATCATGGGGTCTTAAGGTAAAAATAATTTGACCAACCGAAGTTTTGTGAGAACTTATCTCTTCTTTGAATATCGGAGTAAGAAGTAGTAGTAAGAGTTTTTATTATTAAAATCAGTGTTTGAAATTGCTCGACTATTTTCAATGCATATTAAAGGGCTGCACGAATGCATTCAAAAGCCGTTTCAACACATTCTCAAAAAAATAGAATGGAATGGAATGATCATTCTCAGCGCTGAGAATGGAATGGAATATGCATTCGAAGCGCTTAGAATGGAATGGAATGTGCGCTTGTGCGTTGAGAATGTTTAGAATAGAATACTCAACATTCTCAAGTGTTGATTTGAGAGTACTACCAAATGGTTGATGAAAAAAGGTTTTACGTAAAGGGATTTCAAAGGGGGGTTGCTGATGTCGAATCTGATGTCAGATTTTCAATTTTCAAGATGGCGGATAGGGTTGCCACCTTAAAATATCTTATTTTAGATTAGAATTTTAAAATTCCAAAATTTTTTTGAAAATAGGTTTGCCACCTAAAAAGTTGTTATTTTGCAATTTTTTTAAATGAGCATTTAGTAAAAGGGAGTCGCTGATTTCAAATCTGATGTCAGATTTTGAATTTTCAAAATGGCGGATAGGGTTGCCACCTTAAAATATCTTATTTTCGCGAATTCGAGGCTGGGGCAAACACTAGGTAAAAATGGGTCGCTGATTCCGAATCCGTTGTCAGAATTACCCATTTTTACCTAGTGTTTGCCCCAGCCTCGAATTCGCGAAAATAAGATATTTTAAGGTGGCAACCCTGTCCGCCATTTTGAAAATTCAAAATCTGACATCAGATTTGAAATCAGCGACTCCCTTTTACTAAATGCTCATTTAAAAAAATTGCAAAATAACACATTTTTAGGTGGCAGCCCTATTTTCAAAAAAATTTTGTAATTTTAAAATTCTGACAACGGATTCGGAATCAGTGACCCATTTTTACCTAGTGTTTGCCCCAGCCTCGAATTCGCGAAAATAAGATATTTTAAGGTGGCAACCCTGTCCGCCATTTTGAAAATTCAAAATCTGACATCAGATTTGAAATCAGCGACCCCCCTTTGCAACTACCATAAAACTCTAAGAAACATGACTGGAGCAAAAGTCAAAATTCATGGTAACCATTTGAGAGTACTCTCAACGCAACGAATACATTCTAGAAATTTCCATATTCGTTAGAACTCTCTCAAATGGAATGGAATGTTCATTCCATTCGAAAAATTTATGTCTCTCATTCATTCGTTTCGCTTTGCAAATGATTTGCAAATATGGAATACTCGCATGGAATGCGTAGAATGGATTCCAAATGGAATGTATTCGTGCAGCTCTTTAATGCATATCTAATTGCTTCGCTATGACTACGTTAAAAAGGAATCAGCGAAAGTAAGAAGCAAATGCGAAAAAGAAATAATATATCATATTGCTTCAGCTAACTGCACACAGGGTTTTGCTACGAAGTTAGCAGAATGAAATGCTTTAAAACATATTACAGCAACTGTCAGGAGTAAGCTGTTGTTTTCGTTTTCTTTGCTTTGACTTCACTTTTTTGTCGCTCTAGTTCTTGCAGTCGCAAGAAAGAGTAAATGCAGAGTTTGAAAATTTTTGCCTGCTTGCTTAACAAGCGATAACTCATTGCTGTGGTTTGCTGCTTCAGTCATTCATTTTTTTGAAGCTTGAGTCATACTAAGCGTTCATATAATTTTTTATGTTATTTTTTGTTACACGCGACGTCATAATTAACTCTTATTACCATGACAGAGAACTTAAAAAAACTAACTGGCTTAAGCTACAGATGACAGCTATGATCTGATTGCTTAGACCCCTTTTACATTGGTCAAGACTTGAAAGTAATGAAAGTGAGAACAAAAGGGAACACGAAAAAAGTGACGGTACAGAGACATTGGTACCATCAATTTTTCGCCCTTTCGTCGCTTCCGATTTGCGGCGAATTGCCCACAAACTCTGAAAATTGAATTCAATTATTGACCAATGTGAAAGGGGTGTTACTCATCAAGCGGAGCAAACATTTTCGATTTTCGACTTCAAGAACTAGAGCGACAAAAAAGTGAAGCCGAAGCAAATAAAACGAAAAAAATAGCTAATTGCTGGCAGTTGCTGCAATTCGTTTCGAAGCATTTCATTCGGCTAACTTCGTAAGCATAACCTTCTGCGCAGTTAGCTGAAGCAAAATGATCTTTAATTTGTTTTTCGTATTTGCGCTTAGCTTTCGTACGCGACCAACGACTTGTTGAGTAAGTATTTTAAAACGAAGTTTTTTATTTTGCTGAAAAATATGTAAGCAAAGCAAAAATATTTGTGCTGTTACTATTTTTAAGCTAGCAATTCAAACACTGATTAAAATCAATCGGTTTCATAAGTAACTGGAAACACGCATGAGGTCTTGAATAATCGTGGTGGAAACTATCGATTAGTGACTATCGTCACTAACGATGGTTTATAACTATCGTGACTATCGTTGGTAAAAAACAATGTATCGATAGTGTTCCGATAGTGATTTTATCCATCGTCGACAGTTTGCAGATAATGAAACTGTACTGAAATTTTAAAAAATTTTAATTAAAAATAAAGAAAAAAAAAAGTCAAAAAATGATTTCTAGGACAAGTTTCAGATTATTCACAATTCAAGCATATTTTTCATTGGTTTGAAAATTAGGTTATGATTTTTGGGCAAGTTAGTAATATCAAGCCGCGTTGTAAACAATTCGAGGCTGCAAATAACGATTATCGCTATCAATAAATCATTTTATAGAAATTATTTTTTTTGATCAATATTTTTTTGATCAGAAATAAAATTTTTATTTTTTCAATCAGAATAAAAGTTATTTTTGGTTCGATATTTTTTCAATTTAATATAAAAGTTATTTTTTGATGGTTATTTTTTTGCACCAAAAATTAAAGTTATTGAAGTGAAAACTTCTTTAGGTGTGTTGAGCACTTTTTAGTAGAGAGCAAAACTATAGATTCGCGATATCATCACGCTGTTAGCGTAACAGAATGGATTTTTAGGCTTTGCCGAGCGATAACCAACCGATTAAAGAAGCGATTACCAGCCGATTACCAATTTCTGAAGCGATAACCAACCGATTACTGAGCCAATTACTGATTACCCAACCGCAGTAATTGTGTTACAAATATATTATATAAAAAAAAACGAAATGGCCATTTCAGACCTGGAAAAGAGTCCTTTGACCGAGATGATCAATTGTGTTGTGTGTGGACCTACCAGCTTTATGCCGACTCCGAACGGCTTATGTTCTCAAGAAGCTTTTCATGGTACTCTCTGATGCTTGCCATTGTCTGCAGTGAGGTGACGGCCGAACAGAAAAATTAATTCAATTGAAAAACCTTCAGTGTCAGGTGGGAATTGAACCTGGAGTCTCTGGCGTATGGACCATGCACTCTACCCACTGCGCAATGGCCGCCTCACAATATACTCTATATAAGCATTAAATAATAGGAGGTTATACATTAAAAAACGCATAAATTGATAAAAAGAGTTTAAAATGTAGAATGAGTCTGATTTGCCGACTCTAGCTACTTCGGAAATTCATAACAGCTATGTTATTTCATAGCTTTAAGTTTTCGCTTCTATCCCCCTAGTCCCCCTACTGCCACCTTCTTTTGATTCACACACTTTGATGGAAGTCTTTAGAGTCATTGATTGCATTTAATTGTAATCAATTTTAAGTCAATGAAATCATTAGCAGTCAGTTGAAATCATGTTTTAAATCACTAAAATTGTGATATAACTTGAAGTCAATTAAAGTATTTTGAATGCATTTAAAAATGTTTGAAGTAATTTTGTATGCAGTATAAATTTTTGATTAATCAAGCAAAGTTAGGCCTTGAAAGTAAAGGAAAAAACAAAATTTTTGTTTTTTTGCGGAACTCTAATCCAGAGACTATTGTAGGAAAAAAGTAAAAAAGTCAAAACGATAAAGGAAGACAAAACGATTTGTATTGTCACTCAAACTAAAAATACAACATTATTAAAAAAAGATTTTTATTTTACACAATCAAAAAAAAAACATAGTGTATAAGAAAATGAAAAAAAAAAATGTGAAGTCTTTTAACTCTTTTGATCTGTTTTTGAATTTGTTTTTGAATTGAACTTGTCTAATGTATAGATTAAGTTAAGAAATTAACTAATAAAAACTAAAATTATGCTAAAAAAAAAAACAAAATCATAAATGGGTACTCTAATGATTACCCTTGGATATGATTTAATTTGTTTATTTTAAGGCTTAAAAAAAGACTTCAGGCTATGATTGCAATTTTAAAATAATTTTTGATTGTAATGACTTCCGTACAACAAATCCTGAAATTATGTTTGAGATATTGAATGCATAAAAAATTTGAAGTCATTGTTGATTTCATCAAAGCCATGACTGTATAAATAAATTCTTTGCATTCCTTAACTCTTTCGAAAATATTTGCAATCATCTTTAAAGAATGCAAAGAATTTAGTTTTAAAGTCATAATTTTAATGAAATTGGCAGTGACTTCAATTTTTTTTAAGCATTTAATACCTCAGAAATGATTCTAGGACTTCATGCGTGCAAGTCATTACAATCAAAAATGCTTTTAAAATTGCAATCATAATCGGAAGTTATTGGCTATGAAGTCAATGATTGTAATATAAAATTATTGCAATCTTTTGCAACTTCTTTTTTTTAAATAAAAGGTTATTTATTTTAAACATTCAAAACAATAACAAAGTTCATAAGAAATTATAAAAGTCTCTTAACTCTTTCTATCTGTTCCCAATAAACCAAACGGATTCGTTTTGAATTTCAGGTGAAACCGAGACCTCGTGTGTTTATTTCGAAAATTAAATTCGTTCTGGTTTCGTTTTCGAATCCGCGAGCGGAAGAAATCGAAACGAGATTTTTGAAATATTTGAATCGTTTTCGAACTTTCGAAAATATGAGATATTTGCCAATACGTTACATTTCTTATGCTTGTTGAACTACAGTACAAAATCAAAATTTACTTCTATTTTATGAGAACAATACGTATATAAACAAAAGATTAATTTTTGGGGTTTTAAATATCCAATTAGAAGTTATAAAAGGTTATAAATAACGGAAAAATTTTAAGTGGTAAAAATTTTAAGCTTACCATGTCAAGAATCGAAACCACGTCATGCGAAATGCTAGCCCAGAGCACCTTACCCATTCGGCTATTGTAGTTGTTGAAAATGTCTGGCTTAATTCGCGTCATAATGAAATCAAGCATTCGCGGACGTGGGTTCGAACCCCGACTCGACGGCACAACAAATTTTTTTTTTTAAGATTTGACTTTATTAAAGTTTAAAATTTATTTTATTTTTACTTTTTTTTTTACCAACTTTTTTTCATATACAACTTAGAAAAAAACAATTATTAACTTAAAAGACGTATAAATAACAGCGAACAAAAACAAACACTTTTTAAAAAAGTTAATCATATTTAAAAGTCGTCTTCGTTATACATTCGAAACGAATACGAGATCTCGGATTTGCCATCGCGGATTCGAAACGAATTCGAATCGAGTTCGCAAAAATCGACTATTCGTTTCGAATGTATACCATAATAAAGTCGACATTTTCATATGAAATTTTTTGAAAAAAATGTATTTTTTACTAACTTTCTGTTGTTAATACGTCGTTTTAGCGAATATTTTTTTAAAAACTTTTGTATAAGAAAAAGGCTTCTATTTTTAACCGACTTCAAAAAGGAGGAGGTTCTCAAGTTCGTCGGTTTCTCTGTTTTTTTTTTTTTTTTTAAATGTATGTACATCGATAACTCCTAAGCCATATGCCTGATTGCCATAATTTTTTGGGAACAGATAGATATCATAAGCATAGAGGTGCCCGTACAAAAGTGGGCGGTATTCGATAACTGGGCGTGGCGATAATAGATCTCGCAATACTAGATACTACTGTATCTCGAATAATATTGACACTAGGGTACCCCTACACTAAGGGTAGGCACAATTATTACAAATTACGGGCAAGAAAATGGGCGTAATTCGACAAATGGGCATGGCAATATTAGAAAAACAGTGTATCTTGAATAATTTTGAGGCTAGAGTATTGCAATTTAGTATAGGGGTAGGCATTATTATTACAAATTATCGTCAATAAAGTGGGCGTTATTCGAAAAATGGGCGTGGCAATATTATAAAAACACTGTATCTCGAATAATATGGACACTAGGGCACTGAAATTTAGTGTAGGGGTAAACATAGTTAATACAAATTACGGTCAAGAAAATGGGCGTTGTTTGACAAATGGGCGTGGCAATATTAGAAAAAGAGTATATCTCGAATAACATTGATACTATAGTACTGCAATTTAGTATAAGCGTAGGCATTACTATTACAAACTATGGCCAATAAAGTGGGCGTTATTAGACAAATGGGCGTGGCAATATTATAAAAACACTATATCTCGAATAATATGGACACTAGGGTACTGAAATTTAGTGTAGTGGTAGGCACAGTTATTACAAATTGCCGTCAACAAAATGGGCGTTTTTTGACAAATGGGCGTGGCAATATTAGACAAATAGTATATCTCGAATAATATTCATACTATGGTACTGCAATTTGGTATAGGGATAGGCATTAAAAGTAAAAATTACGATGAAAAAAGTGGGCGGATTTCGAGTACTGGGCGTGGCAATATTAGAAAAACAGTGTATCTCGAATAATATTGACACTAGGGCACTGACATTTATTGTAATACAGGGGTAGGCAGAATTATTAAAAATGATGGTCAATAAAGTAGGCGTTATTCGATAAATGGGCGTGACGCTGGGGTACTGAAATAAAGTACAGGGGTAGGCACAATTATTGGAAATAACGCTCCAAAAAGTGGGCGCTTATTTAACAAAGGGGCGTGGCAATATTTGAAAAACACTATATCTCGAATAATATTGACACTAGGGTAATAAAACTCGTTACAAGAATGGGTATAATAATTTCAAAATAGGTGACATCTAATTTAAATTTAAGAGGCAGATATTTGAAATAACCAACAAACTTTCAGATTTTAATAGAACAAATTTTTTCGGAACAATTTTATTTATGTTGTTTATACGCTTTTTTCGAAAATTTATCATATTCTCTAAAAAGAAAGAAATAAAAATTTTTTAAAAAACAAAACAACCGACTACAAAATCACTACAAAGTAAAAAATAATTTTAAAAATACTTTTCCTTTTAATTTCTTGGTCATATTTGATAAAAATATTTAAACATATTATTATATATGAAATCTTATTATCTTAATTTTTTTCTTATTTGTTTTATTATCATGAATATATTAATTTCTTGATGAATATAAATGCTTTGAAGTTGGCGCTTCTGATTAAAAGTCTGATTATATTAGAGCCAACCTTAAAAGCTTTTGTATTCATCAAGTAATTAATATATTTATGATAATAAAACAGTTAGGAAAAAAATCAAGATAATAAGATTTCATTTATAATAATATGTTCAAATAAATTATCAAATATGACCAAGATATTAAAAGGAAAAGTATTTTTAAAATTATTTTTTACTTTGTAGTGTTTTTGTAGTCGGTTGTTTTTTTTTTTAAAAAATTTTTTAATTAAATTTTATTATCAAAAAAAAATTTTTTTCATAAGTTTCTACAATATCAAAAATTTTTATCTTCTATTATATTATTTCGTGTCTGTTTTTTATATCAATTATTTGTGCTCATGATTTTTTCTAGTTTTGTATATGAATACGATCCGAAATTTTGTCACTAACATATCAATTTCACAAAGTTCCTGGGCCATTTTTTTTTTCATTTTATAAAAATTTTATAAATTCGTAAGCATTTTGTCATATGATGTTTTCACAAATTGTTAAGTAGTAACAAAATAGGTCCTTTTTTCTACTGAATTAAAAATATCTCCAAGGCTGATTTAAGTATTTGTGTTCATTTGATCAGTGGGAACGCTTGTTGATTTATGCCGATCACTTTAAACGGTGCCCGAGTATAACTCCCACCACCATAACGCTCGATTCTGTTTTTGGGTGTTATGATACATATCAAAACGGTCATTTCAAACTGTTATAACAATCTCAAAAGCATTTATAACGCTCAATAATGAGGTTATCAGAATGGCAAACTTTTTTGAGATATTTTCTAGAGTTCTATAATTCTTATTATTGTCCTTCCAAGGCAGACGTTGCCATCCAAAAATCTGCATTACTGCTTTATATAAATTTACATGCTAGTCGAATTAAAAATATACCTACATTTACATATTTTTACCCCTCATTTGACTATTTTTTTTTTTCAAATACTTTATATTAAGCTAAGCTGTGTTGTTGAAGATTGTTGTTAAAAATTTAATATTGTGTTTCTCAAAATTTCTTTTGGTTGAAAAGAAGTGATATTGTTCAATTGCAATAAAAAAAAAACGAACACTTATATTTTTGTTAATCAAGCATAAATCATTGTATATTGGGGCGTATGAGTAACATTTATTTAAAATTATTTATTTAGTAGGAATTATTTTTAAAAAGAAAGAAATGAAATTCATTATGTGTTGATATTCATTAAATTGATAATCGGCTCCAAATTTTACAAAGATCTTTCTTTTTATTTAAATATTATATGGTGTGAAATTAAGCCAAATCGTTTTATAAATAAGAATTTGCCCACTATCAGGCTTTATAGCCATGTTTGAGACGGTAATACTGCCTTTGGAATAGATCGAAAGCATATAGATATCCATGACGTTAACTTAATGAAATTGATTTTGTCACCTTTCTCTAACTTATATATAGTTATTTAGAAAATTACGACGCCCCTTGTCTAGTCCTACCCACTTTTGCTTGAAACACACTCTACCAGTTACAGATCAATCATCGATATATTGCTAATTACCAATACCATGCTGTAGATATTTGTTGAAATTAAGTACTAAAACTTAAGTGGTACGCCCTCTTCTCAGACCCTGCCCATATTTTTTTTTTTTTTTTTAGACATAACCAGCACTCAGGGCATGCCCCCTATAAATGCGAAAGCATTGTGTTGATTCGGAAGAAGGGTGATAGTTAGTTGGAGGGTGGAGGCACATGGACTGCTCATTATTCCAAATAATATTTATGCAAAATTTAATTGAAGTCGGACAAACGGTGAATTCGGTTAAATCGGATAAAATTAAAGTGACACGCCCACTTTTATAATACCGCTCACTTTTATAGACTACGGACTGTTTATCATGCCAAAGAATACATGTGCAAAATTTGGTTGAAGTCGGACAAACAGCGTAGGAGCAGTACGGGTACATACACTGGCGATCAAAACTGAGTGGATGTTTCGTAATTCAGCATTTATTAGCCTGCCAATTCTTTAATATTAAACAAAACTTAATAAAATTTTTACCATTTAATCTTTAAAGTGTTAACAACAAAACTCTGTTTCCAGAACAATTCATGTAAAATAAAATCAAAAATGACAGCAACAACACTTATAAATGCGGCATTCACTCAGTTTTCCACTTTTTGACCAGCTTCAAAAGAACACCAGTATGTAGACTAATATCAGTACTTTGTCCAAAGCCCTTTATTTTTGATGATGCCTTGCCAAATTGGCAATGATCTCTCTAGGAACATTGCTCCATTCGACCTGAACCCAACGTAAAAACTGCGTCAAATTTTCAGGAGCTATTTTGTACATAACCAAACGCTTTTTCACTATAGTCCACAAATTTTCAATTGGGTTCGGATCAGGGCTTTCGGATCTGCTGGTCCCTTCAGTTGCTGTAAAGTTTGCTCTGATAACCATTTTTTGACAATTTTGGATGTGTGTTTTGGGTCTCCATCCTGTTGGAATACTATTTCCTCTTCTGGGTACGTGCACAAGTCCACAAATTCCAGTAAATGGGTTCTTAAAATATCAAGGTAATCTTCCTTTTTCATTATACCATAAATTTTCACAAGAGGCCCAAAATGCCACCACGTAAAGCAATCCCATACCATCAAGCTGCCACCACCATGTCTTACGGTTTGCTTCACAAGGTGTTTTTTTATTCGTTCATGTTCACGTGCCCAGTATTATTGTTACCATCCGACTGTAAACGGTTCATTTTCATTTCATCAAACCATATGACACGTTATCAGTCCTCCACTGTCCAATTCCTATAGGTTCTGCTGAACTTCAACCGTGCCTTTACATTTTTGTCAGACAATGCAGGTTTTTTCTTTTTTATTGCTGACTGAAAGCCTAATTCTGTGCAAAGCCCGGCAGGTTGTTGATGCACTAACATATTTCTTTAGTGATTTAGCCGCTAAATATGGTGTTTCGCAATCATTCTTTGAATCATTTTTCATTCTTTGTGCCATAAGACGTGCGTCTGAGTTCGACAGTAGTGTTGGCCGACCACCAAGGTTAGGTGCAGAAGCAATTTGCTTTCTTTTTTTCACAGCAATAACAGTACTTTGACTTATTTTGATAACTATTCAAATTTTCCGAGATGAAAACCCATTCTTTTTCGTCGCAGCGACACTGTTTTCGATATCACTTTAAACTTTTTTAATTTTTTGCAAAAATTGAGTTTACTCCTCACAGAATTTTTTTACATAAATAAAAGTTGACTTAATACTAATTGAATAGATCAGAAGCGATTACTTATAAAAATAACCGTTATAACGAACACAAACAAGTGTTCTTTTGATGCTGATCGAAAAGTGCAAAACTGAGTGAATGCCGCATTTTGAAGTTATGTTGTTGCCATTTTTGATTTTGTTTTACATTAATTGTTCTAAAAACAGAGTTTGTTGTAAACACTTTAAAGAATAAATTCTGAAAGTATTATTAACTTTTGTTTAATATTAAAGAATTGGCAGGCTGATGAATGCTGAATTACGTAACATCCACTCAGTTTTGATCGCCAGTGTATAAACAAGGTGTTATTTAGCTTTACCATATATATTAGATAGTATAGGTTAGATTTAAATTTTACTCAATGCAACCCACATTGTATTCCGAATTAAAGCTTTTCTGTTAATTCGTACTCAACTTTATATATACTCGTATAATCAATATTAACATTTATTTCTATTTGTCGCAAAAAGGGAAACATCCACAGAAGAAAAAACACGTTGGCGCCATTAAAAATTGTGGCTTCCTGTTTTTATCTGTTATTAATTGCCACGTAGTTAGAGGCAGCAGACTTTTAGCTGACTTTAGTGTCGGGTTGCCCAGCGTTGTACCAAAATCCAATTACAAGTCAAATTGTAGTAGATATTTTTTTTTGTTTTTTTGACAATGGAAGTGAACTACAGTGTACTTGAGTTAATTAAGGTGACCATGTGTGGCTAGCACTTGTACTTGTACGGCAAGTGCATGTTCATAAATGTATGTGAGTAGGTGTATGTGTGTGCGTATGTGCTTGTATATTACAAGAACTGTTGTTGGACATAATTATGTCGACGACCGCACAATGCCGCACGATGTCGCAGCATGAATAATAAACAGGATGTACAGCAGCAGCTGGAACTTTCTACAATGATTGAGCCGCATGTCCTTCGACGCTTGCCGTTGAGTGAACGTACAACAAGCGACCGCTAAGGTTGCATGTTGTCACCGAAGAAGGTAGATATGAGTGTCATGAATGAATGGGTGGGGAAGTAAGTGCCATGATAACATGACATAAAGGCAAAAGTTGTTCAATGTAGCACAACACTAGGACATGAGTAGATGTCAACAGTAAGAAAGATGGGAACAAGGATTTAGGATTGTCTAACAATCTTTTTGGATTTATTTGGTTTTTTTTTTTTAATTTTTCAACGTGAACATTTTTATAATCATCATAAAAGCAGCCCTAAATGTATGCTGCATAAAATTAAATGTACTAATTAAATTTAAAGTTGACTTTTAAGACTTAAAATTTAAAATTTAAATTTTAAATCTTAGAGCTTTAATCATAACTGCTTACTTTTAAAACTTAAATCTTATATCTTAAATTATAAAACTTAATATTAAACATGAAATCTTAAATCTTAAGGCTTAATAATTAAGTCTTTAATATTAAATATTAAATATTAAATATTAAATATTAAATATTAAATATTAAATATTAAATATTAAATATTAAATATTAAATATTAAATATTAAATATTAAATATTAAATATTAAATATTAAATATTAAATATTAAATATTAAATATTAAATATTAAATATTAAATATTAAATATTAAATATTAAATATTAAATATTAAATATTAAATATTAAATATTAAATATTAAATATTAAATATTAAATATTAAATATTAAATATTAAATATTAAATATTAAATATTAAATATTAAATATTAAATATTAAATATTAAATATTAAATATTAAATATTAAATATTAAATATTAAATATTAAATATTAAATATTAAATATTAAATATTAAATATTAAATATTAAATATTAAATATTAAATATTAAATATTAAATATTAAATATTAAATATTAAATATTAAATATTAAATATTAAATATTAAATATTAAATATTAAATATTAAATATTAAATATTAAATATTAAATATTAAATATTAAATATTAAATATTAAATATTAAATATTAAATATTAAATATTAAATATTAAATATTAAATATTAAATATTAAATATTAAATATTAAATATTAAATATTAAATATTAAATATTAAATATTAAATATTAAATATTAAATATTAAATATTAAATATTAAATATTAAATATTAAATATTAAATATTAAATATTAAATATTAAATATTAAATATTAAATATTAAATATTAAATATTAAATATTAAATATTAAATATTAAATATTAAATATTAAATATTAAATATTAAATATTAAATATTAAATATTAAATATTAAATATTAAATATTAAATATTAAATATTAAATATTAAATATTAAATATTAAATATTAAATATTAAATATTAAATATTAAATATTAAATATTAAATATTAAATATTAAATATTAAATATTAAATATTAAATATTAAATATTAAATATTAAATATTAAATATTAAATATTAAATATTAAATATTAAATATTAAATATTAAATATTAAATATTAAATATTAAATATTAAATATTAAATATTAAATATTAAATATTAAATATTAAATATTAAATATTAAATATTAAATATTAAATATTAAATATTAAATATTAAATATTAAATATTAAATATTAAATATTAAATATTAAATATTAAATATTAAATATTAAATATTAAATATTAAATATTAAATATTAAATATTAAATATTAAATATTAAATATTAAATATTAAATATTAAATATTAAATATTAAATATTAAATATTAAATATTAAATATTAAATATTAAATATTAAATATTAAATATTAAATATTAAATATTAAATATTAAATATTAAATATTAAATATTAAATATTAAATATTAAATATTAAATATTAAATATTAAATATTAAATATTAAATAGTAAATATTAAATATTAAATATTATGTATTAAATATTAAATATATATTTAATATTAAATCATTAATCTTAAATCTTAACTCTATCTTAAATCTAGATCTTACATCTGAAATCTTTATTTTGAATTTTTAATCTTAATGCTTAAATTTTAAAACTTTAAGCTTTAATCGTAACTCCTTTCTTTGAAATCTTAAATCTCAATTCCTAACTTTAAAATCTCATATCATAATGCTCAAATCTTTTAACTTGATTCTTAGACTCAGCAGTTTTATTGACTGTTCTATCATGTTTTTATAGCTCATAAAGTACTGGTATGCTTTTTTTTTTTATTTTAACTGCCTGAAAATATGCTTCATCAACTCGTCATACAAAATGGTTTACAACACGTTTCAAGCAATCTTGAAACTGCCTGAAAATATGCTTCATCAACTCGTCATACAAAATGGTTTACAACACGTTTCAAGCAATCTTCTGTTGAAAGAAAATGAAGTTGTTTTGCTGTTTATTGACATTTAGTATGACATTTAATGTGATTTTCCTAGACGTGGCTTTGCTTACTCTATAATTTTAGCAACAAAAATTTTTACTCTCGACATTTCCCTACACGTACCCTTACAGAAAAGGTTCTCTACAACAACTTATATAAGTAATTTTGGCTTATGCTTGTGTGTGTGTGTGTGTGTGTGTATGTGTTTGTTGTTGATTAATGACTAGTCTTTAATCTGATTTGCCAACATTTAAGGTTATTGCCACTTTGCGCTTAGCTTTAAGTTGCATAAAAGTTCTCAATCTCCTCCCTTCTATAGGAGCACAATTATTTAATTGCTATAGTTGTGTTTTCGGTGTGTATTATGTATGTGAGTGAGCTTGCATATCTGTTTACATACGATAAAAGCTATTCAATTAATTATGCTTGTATTGTTTACTGTTAGGCAGCCGGAAATATAATTAATTAATATTGTTTAACAATTTAATCAATACTGAACTGATTTCGGATTTTATGTTTGTTGGAATCTGATTGGTTGCCTTTGTATGAGCTCTGCTGTATTGTGCCTTTGTTTCAATCAAAACCACAAACTATATATTTAAGTTCTTGGTTTGAATTGTTTCACTAATTGAATTAAAATTGATTATTATTCGAAAACATTCATCATATAGAAAACATGTTATTCTTTCACTTGAACCTATCCTGTGTACTGAGGCTGGGGAGGTTCGTGTCTGTATACCAGCCGGAAATGCTTGGTGTAGTGCATGCGCTGGACCACTTGATAGATGGCCGGGTAAATGGCAAGAAAATTGTCATTGCCCTTGACAATCAGTCGGTGATTAGGTGCATGCAACGGACAGAGATTACTTCTAGGTTGGCCATAGAATGTCTTACCAAACTCAATAGGTGCGCTCAGACAAATGAGCTCACACTTATGTGGGTGCGACGACATTCTGGCATAGAACAGAATGAAAAGGCTGATACTTTAGCAAGAGAATGATCAGCAGAATTCTTTGGACTAGAACCACGTATCGCCATAGGCGACAACATGGTGGCAGGCCTTATTAAGCAATGGATGAACTCGGAACACCGTACAAGGTGGGAAGAAGCTGGTAGTTGCAGGCAATCAAAGGCCGTGAAATGGTCAAGTAGTGAGGCAGCAAAAGTCACCCGATACAATCGGAAGACTTTAAGCTGGCTTACTGCACTGATCACAGGACACGGTCCCTACATGTACCATCTCAGGAAGATGACTCTGACCGAGGACGATGCATGTAGGTTATGCCTAGAGGAGCCGGAAACGTGCTGTCGTTCTGTGCCAGTACCTGGCGTTGGCAAGCATAAGACTGACCATTCTGGGACGTCCATTTATTGACGAAGCCGAGATTGGTCAACTGACCTACAAGGACATGCTTGAGGGGACAAAGGGTGCCTATATAAGGAGCATGCTCACTTATGAGTGCTCCGAGCAGTAGCATCCATCGTCAAATAGGGGATGAAAAGGGACCCACTGTGGTCTGATTCAGCCAATCCCTGACTTATTATATATATCCTGCACCTTCGCCGGAGTAAGAATGGTTGAAGTCGTCAACGTCCAAGCCGCAAGACGTAGCCACGCCTTGTTTACCTGAGTGCTCTCGCCAGCGCGAGACGGACACCGCGGGCAGTTTTGCTGCAAGCCCTAGCGTGCCGCAGGAGCGTTGAGCTTTGTGGGGAATCTGGTTCTAGTGAAGACGATGAGGCGGGTTTGGTGCGATGCACTCGGAATGCTGAAGAGTTGCGCGCATTTTATTGCGCGCTCCTGCATTCGCCATCATCGTTGCCATATCTGCAACAGGTGACTTCACTTCTCCCCACGGCGGTTGTCAAGGTGATCGATAAGGGTCACATTCATCGGGTTCGTGCTCTGATAGACCCGTGTGCAGAGATGTCCATTGTGTGGCATCGCCTTGTTTTCCAACATGGGGTCTCATCGCGGATGGTTGGCTCTCAAGAGTTTTGCTCCCTTACTCTCCTAGTTAACTACGAGTATTGCGTCATTTTACGCGAATTACTCCACGGCAATATTTGGACACGACTAATAGAGCACATTTTTCAAATTTGATGCTTGCTAATCCAGCTAGACAGCTGGATTCATATATATAATTCCAAATTTTTTTGCTGAGTTGTCTTATTTAAAGAAATTTCTGTCGTTTGATATATGACAGCATGAAATTAAAAAAAATATACAAAAAAAATTTAGTTTTTTTCTCAAGTGCTACAGTGTGTGTCATCATTTTATCAGCAGACACAAACTGTTTAAACGAGGTGGGAAGCAATAAAAAATATGATTGTAACATAAAGTTGAAAAGTGTATATATATATTTACAAATTTACAGGTCAACACGGATACAAATACACACACAAACACTCTTGCAACAAAGATAAATCCCTAAAAGTATGCTACAGTATTTAAAGCAATAATTTTTGTTTTTGCCCCAAGCAACAACAACAGCCAACGAACTGGATACCAATAATTAATATGTGTTGCTCTTCTGCCAACAAAAAAAAAACAACAACACTAACAACAACTACAAAAATAATCGATATTGTTCAATGACAGCCATATATCGGTAGGTAGTTGCTTGGTTGGAAGCTAGGCAGGTGCATTAATGCTGCCTGTGTGTAATGGTGGCTGGCTGAATGTCACATGCTCGAACACTTAATCAGGAGACAAGCGAGTGCCAACAAGGATAACACATAGCAGTTAAAAAATACACAATAGGTGAGAAAAACAGCGCTCAAAACACAATTGCCAATAATACAACAGCAACAAAGACAACAACAACAACAGTATAAAAATATGAATTAAGAGAGAGAAAAAAAAAACACAACTCTACAAAAAAGACAACAGACAATACCCAGATAATGGAAATTTATGTTATTGGCAAAATAAAACAACAACCAACTAACGGACCAAATGGCCAAAGTTGAAGTGGCTTAAAAAAAAAATTGATATGATTTTCCTTTGAGAATCGTTCAAGTGTAAAAAGGGATGAGTGGATATTTTGAAGGTATAAGTTTTGTCATTAAGCAAAACGTGTGTCGCTTTAATTTGTGGGAGGTTGAACATTTAACAAAAGCGGTTTGTAAGCCACATTTTCTTTTTTTTTTGTTTTTTTATATATTTTTATAATCTTACACTTTATTGCTAGTGACGAACTTTCTATCGATAACAACATGAAGCCTGATCAGGCGTGTAGCCTGGTCAATAAAATTGACTCAATTTGTTTTTATAGAATAAAGAATTTTTGAAAACGAAATACGATTACGAAAACGAAATATTGTTCAGCATATATGTTTATTAAATTTATTAATTTTAAATATATTTTTTTTTTTATAGGTTAGCTTCCAAGATTGCAACTTTTTATCGATGAATCAAATAGACTGAAGGACTCAAAAGTTAATAGAAATGACAAAATTTTCTAAAAACTTAGTGTTGATTCGTATTCTTATGATGAGTTAAGCTTTATTAATAATGTGTGTATAATTCAATAAATTTGAATCGTAAAGGGACTTTAGAAAATTTAAGATGGGGATGAGTTAATAATTCGAGATCTTTAAATTTTCTCCCAGGTGAATAGACTTTACGAGAGAGAGAGTTTGGAGGCCACTCCATTAAAGAAACATTTTGGTCCTTAATTCACTTCTTTACCACTCGAGTGGTAAGTATTGGGTCATTATCATGCCCATGGTAATGACCCAAAAATATTGAAATAGTGCGAAAATGCTTTTTGGCGCAGGTCTCTGTAGCGTGTGGCATTCATTTTAGATGAAATAAATTGGAGTTCGAATGAGCTCCATAAAAAGAGATGGCAATCCACACGATTATGTCCCCCTCATAACTGTGGTGGTGGGTCAAAAAGCGATATTCTGTTCTTATGCCATGTAATTAGTAAAAAATTTAAACCGTCTAGTTATGGCTAGCTTTTTTGTATGTGACCCGACTGTACGATGCCTAAAAAATAGCCAATTTTATCCCATCTCACTTTATGCGGTAGTGAACGCAAATGCCGCAAAACACTTGAACACTGCTTTTAGATTAATAACAGTGCATCGAGTGGCATGTAGAAGAATCATATTTGGCTCGCGTGACCCGCTTAACATAACACAAACAAAAAAAGGTAATTTTCATCCACCAAAACTGCAAACAAACGATACAATTCGACTCCCTGACGCTATGGTTCATTTAACAATTTTTGTGGGCAGGATTATTAAACGCAGTTGAATGCGCCGTAGTGCACAAAAGCGCAATGTCATTAAGGGAATGTATAGCAACATGGAAAGAATATGTGTGTTTTTGTATGGTGGTTTTTGTTTCATAATGAAGTGGTGAGAATATGAGGAGAATCATTAGACCGAAAGCTCTAATGGCTTAGTGTAATAGTGTAGTCAGTCGTAAGTTGTGTCCGACCGATTAACCGGCATCGGTTATCGGTATTGATATCGGTAATGGCATGACATTCAAGAATGGGTATCGGTTTAGTATTGGCAGCGCTTGAAATTTGAAAACGGCATCGGTTTTATATCGGTATTTTTTAAAAATGGAATCTTATACTTATAATTCTGCAGATTACTAAATGGAATCATAAAATTTGTGAATCTGCATCGGTTTTGGCATAAAGTGCTGATTATTTTTCGAATAGCTTCTTAATAACATACTGCAGTACCATACAAAAAAGATCGTAAAGTTCTAATGTACCTAGGATTTTGATGTTTATGGCATAGACAAAGAAACTTAGCATAAATAAGGAAACATAATAAAAATTGGTAGTAGAAAACGTTTCGACATCGGTAAAGGTATCGGTAATTCATTTGGTATTGGTATAAGTAGGCTGAAGTGGAGTGATGTATAACACGTTTTTATTTACTCCAATAAAAGTGTTCACAAACTGAATTTTTTATTGGATTAAAGGCCTATCCCTTGCAGAAGAACCAATTCAAAGTGAGTGTTTCATGGCTGTTGAAAACTTTGAAAAAACGGGTGAAGTAGAACAAAAATTTGAAATCTGGTTTTTTGGTCTATTTCAAATCGGTGGGGTGATGTGTAACACCAACAAAAGGTTGGCTTAAAGGCCATGAGCAGTAAATGTTTGTGAAAATTACAACAAGTCATGCAAAAATCTCGATCTTCTTCGGATAACGACGCAGAGCGCAGGTTTTGAGGCCGAGCACCTGCAGCTTCTTTGTCGTTTGTTCGGTTTTATTTTCCATATTTTGTTATTTTTTACCACTTGCTACAACTGTAAGCATTTCTGTGGCGTTGTTGGAACACAGCTTATTATTAGCTTCCTACCACGATTAGATTTTGGTCTGGGCTGAATAGTATGAACTGGGCCGATCATTTTTAAAGCCGTTGATGTGATTGCATTTCAGAGTATGATGTTGCTGTCTCTTTAATGGCAATTATAATGTGTAGGATGTGTTACACATCACCCCACCTTGAGTGCAACACATCACCCCAATGTAAGTCACTTTTTTCTAATTGATGATGTTCTATCACAACGTGAAAAAATGTAAAATTTTTTGTTATATTTAAAGATATTAAACAATGTCACATTTTACAACTACTCACTTTTAAAATCTGAACAAAAATCCCGAAACTCTATTTTTTGTAAATTAAAAGAAACTTTTCAACAAACATTTTTCACGCTTTTTAAGAAATCTAATGAAATGTGCGTCTTTCTACTTCCAACTCTTATGATAAACTAGATGTTGTGAAAAGAAACAAAGTACAGTTGTTCATTCACTCATATGTTAACATTTTGTACGACAAATTGCCGTGTTACACATCACCCCATGGTACACATTAAACCACCTAACCGTAGTGGCATCGACTTATGGACTGGCATCGGTGACAGGTGACAGTGATATATTCTCAATTCCTTGGCCATGCACGTTAAAAAATAGGTTTTTTGCATTTGACAGGAACTTTCACTTTCAAACTCTTACTCGAACTCTAACTCTAACTCTAACTCTAACTCTAACTCTAACTCTAACTCTAACTCTAACTCTAACTCTAACTCTAACTCTAACTCTAACTCTAACTCTAACTCTAACTCTAACTCTAACTCTAACTCTAACTCTAACTCTAACTCTAACTCTAACTCTAACTCTAACTCTAACTCTAACTCTAACTCTAACTCTAACTCTAACTCTAACTCTAACTCTAACTCTAACTCTAACTCTAACTCTAACTCTAACTCTAACTCTAACTCTAACTCTAACTCTAACTCTAACTCTAACTCTAACTCTAACTCTAACTCTAACTCTAACTCTAACTCTAACTCTAACTCTAACTCTAACTCTAACTCTAACTCTAACTCTAACTCTAACTCTAACTCTAACTCTAACTCTAACTCTAACTCTAACTCTAACTCTAACTCTAACTCTAACTCTAACTCTAACTCTAACTCTAACTCTAACTCTAACTCTAACTCTAACTCTAACTCTAACTCTAACTCTAACTCTAACTCTAACTCTAACTCTAACTCTAACTCTAACTCTAACTCTAACTCTAACTCTAACTCTAACTCTAACTCTAACTCTAACTCTAACTCTAACTCTAACTCTAACTCTAACTCTAACTCTAACTCTAACTCTAACTCTAACTCTAACTCTAACTCTAACTCTAACTCTAACTCTAACTCTAACTCTAACTCTAACTCTAACTCTAACTCTAACTCTAACTCTAACTCTAACTCTAACTCTAACTCTAACTCTAACTCTAACTCTAACTCTAACTCTAACTCTAACTCTAACTCTAACTCTAACTCTAACTCTAACTCTAACTCTAACTCTAACTCTAACTCTAACTCTAACTCTAACTCTAACTCTAACTCTAACTCTAACTCTAACTCTAACTCTAACTCTAACTCTAACTCTAACTCTAACTCTAACTCTAACTCTAACTCTAACTCTAACTCTAACTCTAACTCTAACTCTAACTCTAACTCTAACTCTAACTCTAACTCTAACTCTAACTCTAACTCTAACTCTAACTCTAACTCTAACTCTAACTCTAACTCTAACTCTAACTCTAACTCTAACTCTAACTCTAGCTCTAGCTCTAGCTCTAACTCTAACTCTAACTCTAACTCTAACTCTAACTCTAACTCTAACTCTAACTCTAACTCTAACTCTAATTCTAACTCTAACTCTAACTCTAACTCTAACTCTAACTCTAACTCTAACTCTAACTCTAACTCTAACTCTAACTCTAACTCTAACTCTAATTAACTCTATCGTTCATTTAACTCGAACTATTTTAATCTGTTTAATCTGGCGAATCTATTTGAAATTACTGTTTTGTTGCACGCATCTTTGTTATTTTTAAGTAAATCCAATTTTAACAACACGTTTCAATATCACCTGATCAGATCAATTTAAGACAATAATTACAGGGTGCCCTGCTAGAAATGCGTATACTATAAAATTATTATTAAATGCGGCTTCTGTTCTTTATCTGTAATCAAAAGTCAGTAATTGAAAGTAGCTTTAATTATATCTTTTACGAAAATTACGTGATAAACATTTAATAATAATTTTGTTGATATTCAACTTACGATAATTACTTAAGTTGGCCCTTGAGGCAATGAAGCATTAATCGAACTAGAACATATTATTACGATAGACATGCGAACACGCTTTAATTATGAAACTTAAAGATGAAAATTTATATGTTCACATAGGCATATTCTTACATGCCAAAATAAGTAAATTTATATGTAATATGTTTTTTGCGTGCCTTGGATACGCATTTTTCTTTAAATTTTAATATGTGACAATTGCTCAAAAAGAACAACTATTGTATTGTATAGGTACAGCTCTTTCATATGTGGTGACGTTATAGAAATTGAATGTTTATTTTAAAATTAATCATGTGACGAAGCTTTTTGAAGGCACACTATTTTTCAATTTATCATGTTTGGCAAAAAATACCTACTTTGTATTCACTACTAAGTTTTTGGGAGACTCAATTACAATTTATTAAAAGTAAACAATAAAATTTTCATGTGCAACATAAATAAAATTAAGGAACTTTTGTAGTATGTTAGAATGCCATCAGGGCCTGGGGGAGGAATGCCATTTGTAGAGATACAAAATGTTTAAAGACCACGTGCTCGTATCTTTTAGATGACATTGAAATGGCCTCAGGTATCACTTTACTTTAGGACTTATTCTAACTGACCCTGCAGCCAGAGAAGTGAGTGTTGAGCAGGAGATACTTCAGTAGACTCCGTCCATGTTCCATTCACATTCTTAATGGAAGAAGGACTGAAGTTTTTTTAGGACAGAATTTTACATAGTCTTGCCAGTTCTTTAAGGCTGTCGAATTGCTTGCTTGTACATGCTGAAGATGTCTAATTGATAATTGATTTCTCAGTGTCAGTTGTTGAATGTTATACTGAGGTCAGAGTTGTCAATGGGCAATTAATAGACTCTTTAACGAGATATTATTGTTAAATTTTATGTTATTTGATGCGTAAATTACGCATCTTTTGGTCCTTTTATCGAAACTTGATCACGTTCCTCTGTAAACCCCATTTTTGACCATTATAGCATATTTTTTAATGTTCCGAGTTCCAATAGGTGGAGTTTAGCCAAAAAATAAATTGCATATTGTTTAAATGGATCTAATTAATGTATTATCGGTATATTAACACTCCTCGTTTCTAATAGCCTTCTGGGGTAGCTTCGTTTATATTTTAATGGAAAAAAAGTTTGAATGCTATTTATTTTTATCAAGATTTTTGATTTCTTATGAATATTTATATTCTGGTACTAAATATGGTGTTAAAATTCTCAAATTAAACTCGTTTCAACACCTTGTAATTAAAAAAAAAAAATATTCACTTAAAATTGAACATTCATTTGACGTTGTGACAGTGTTTTTTTTTTTCAAATCCGTTGTCAAAATTTTGAAAATTTAGTTTCCAGATATTGGGTCTAGACCGCTCTAGTCTAAATAAAAAGTGTTCAGTTCCATTTGAACGCAGCGGAGAATAATTTAAAACTTTTAGGAAGTCTAAAATTTATAATAAAACACAATGAAAAATTAAAGCACAAATTAAAAAAATGAAATAAATGACTTAAGCATATTTTTTTAAAAACATAATTATGTAAGAAACATGTTCAACAGAAATTTTTATAAAAACCATTTTTATACAATCGAAGAAAAAAAATTGCAAATAAACTCAAAAATTCAAAAATAAAAAAAATTCTTTAATTTTTAGAAAATAGATTTCTATCGTTATGAATAAGCTCAAATAATAAAATCAACTAGAAATCTTTTAAATTTTCTAAAGCTTTTTTCGATCAGTGTAAATTAAATGCCTAAAAGTATGCAATTACAATTTTTTAAGCAATTTTAACAATTTTCCCTCGTCATTCATTTGGCCCAAAACAAATTCAATTTAATGATTTTAACCTCAACTAAAATGGTGTGCCAAAAACGCTTTATTTAATTTTCGAAATATAATCAAAGCTGCGCCTAGAACTATGCTCAATAAAATGCAATTAAAAATTAAAACAATGTAACCAACCAAACAAATAGCTTAGGTTCAATAGAGGCTAACATAAGCAACAAATGCTATTGGCAATAATGGAAATGAGCACATGCACACAGACACACAGGCACAAACGAGGAATGGGCAATAACACACAAACTCACATAGAATTGAACATTTATTGCAAACATGTGTGGGTGTGAATGAAAAGCATTCATTTGAAAATAACGTTTATTTGCATTTAAACTATTTGCGAACAGTTTATGCAACTGGTTGGCAACATTGGTATTTTTTTTTTTGATGCTTTAATGCATTAAGCGAAAGTTGAAACGTTGAATTATTGAATTAAATTTCTAGCTCGAATTTAAATACTAGCAGTATTTGAAAATAAACATTTTTAAATTGAATAAATAAGAGATAAAGAAAGGTTTCTTACCCAATCAACAAAGGAAATTGTTGGGGTCTGATTTCCTATTTGAATGAGAAAATCCAAATAAGGTTGAAAAATTGGAAATTTAAAAGTTGAAGCTTCGATTCGGCTTCTATATAGCTTGATAGTCAGATGATAGTGTTAATAGCCAGATGATGAAAAATAGCAGATGATAATTCCGGCAGCTTTATTAAGGTTTTAAACAAAATTCTTCAATAAGCTGTTGTAAAAAAATGTAAAACAGTTGTTATGGGAAGCTATAACTTTTATAGGGCTTGGGAAAACAATAATAAAGTTTCGATTATTTTTTCACAATTTTTTTGTTATACTTTCTATAGAAGTATAACAAAAAATTTACTAGTAGCTTCATCGAAACTACAGCGAACTATTTGCTTGAAGAATTTTGAAGATTTAATAGTTAAAGCTTCAATTCGGTTTTTTTAGAAACTAAAATCAGAAGCTTTTTAGAGGCTTGACTATAAGCTTGCAATAGGCTTACGTAAGCTTTTAAACAAATGTTGTGGGGAAACTATTAATTCTATAGATTTACAGAAAAATTGCAATTGGAATTGCTGTTGCATAGCCTGCAAAAATTTTCCATTATAACTAGTTGAAGGCTTCATTCAAACTATACCGAAGCTTTTTATGAAGCTATATAGTTAAACTGTTTATAACCTTTGGACAACTTCTATTTGTCACAACTCTATGAAGAGTACAAATTCATGAGCTGCAACATTTTATTTATACAAGTTTTATGAAAGTACTAACGAAGTTTTTGGCAGAACCTCAAGTTGATATACAAGCTTCTTTAGAGAAGATAAATTTGAAAGATTATATAGGCTTAACTCAAAGTTATACATATGCTTGCAATAACTTTTTTAATGGACGTTGGGAAGCTTTCAAAAAGCTTTGCAAAAAATAAATAAATGAAATTGCTATCGCATGACTTGCAAAGAGTTTCCCTAAGAAATTTTTGCTCTATCGAAACTTCATTGAAATGTTTTCTTCAAGCTCTGTACATACCCTATAGGAACAAACTAACTTGTTTTTAAAAACATCTAATTAAAAACTAATTTAAAATAAACCAGTTAAATTAAACTTTGAATTATATTAAGGCGGCAACTACTCTGATTTTGACATGTTTTAATTGCAAATTTTTATTAGATTACAAGTTTATATATATTTAACCATGTTATTTCCTCAAATATTATTAACTTTAGGCCATCAGTAATAGTTTTCAATTGGTTATTTTAAAGTCATTAAAAAATAATTTAAATATAACTAATTTAACAAGTAGTTGAAAATATATGCAGACGAAAGTCAATTGACTTATTTAGCGGACATCACCATACAAAATATGTTAGTTCGTTCTATGGAAAAAAGTCAGAATTTCAACTAGTTGTGGTTGACAAAAAACTACTTTATCAACTACTTTTAAATTAGTTTATTTTCCTACAGGGTAGTTAACAACATGCATCAGTTTATTTATCAAATATTTATGAAGGATGCAAATTCAAAGCCTTTATACTTTTGCTAGTCTAAGTTTTATGGAAGTGTTATTTAAGCTGTTCGTAGAAGCTTCCTTAAAATCTATGACGCATAGTGTGAAAAATGCTAAATAAGACAAAGCTTTTATTTTCATTAAGTTCAATGACATTCAGTTTTTTTCAGTGTCACAATTTTTATGCAAGCTACAGTTTCTTTAAGCATGAACTGATTCCGTTTCAATGCTTTTTCTGTATATTACATTTTGAAAGCTGCGTTGAAAGCTGTTTGAGAAAGCGTGCGATGAGTTCGACTAGAGTTTGCATAGGATGCGAATCCGCATACTACTAGGCACAAATATTGTTTTTCTCTCTAATACTGAAATCTCGCTTAAGCTTTCCGAAGTTGAATAGAAGTTGAAAGAGCTGGAAACAAACAATTTAAAGTTCGCTTTTTGAGCCTCTTATAGATGTTATTACGAACGTTTATTGAAAATACATAGCTTCTATAACTAGCTGCTGTAAAGTTTTCCGCAAGTCTTATAGATGCTTATGTATTAGTTGAGCGCATTTATAAAATTTTTATAATTTTAATATAAAAATCATTCAGAGCCAAGTAGTTTTTTTTTTTTTTGTGTAAGTTTTACACAGCAAAATGAGATTAATTACATGAATAAACAATGCTTGGTTGGATACCGGAAGTGTGCGCATATTTTTTTTTTTATACAAACGGAAGCTTACAAATTGCGTTTACAAATTTGCAACATTTTCTTTTATTTGCCTTCATAAAATTTAAAACGTTTTTTAACTATTTTTTTTTTGTTTTTGTTAATCATGCATGCAGTACATAAATATTTAAGCTCAAAATGCATGAATTTATTGACACACACACACACGCACACCTAGAACACATGCATATTTAATGCACACAATAACAGAATACAAACACATTTGTAGTCGTTGGTTTTATTATTCTTATTCGTTCGACTTCTATCGACAGTAACGAATGCAACATTGAGCTCTTCTCTCTTGCACATAGTCACAAAAAAACACTCTCACCCACATTTATCCCCCTTAACCCCAACCTAAGTCACAAATACCATCAGCATAAATTGCTGCCCACTCTCAGTGTCATTTATGTTTTTCTTCTACGTTGTAGCTTTGTGTGTTTGTTTTGTTTTGTTGTTATTGCTGTTGTAGGCAGTGCAAAATTGTTGTGCAAACTTGTAGTTTGACCTCATACGCACACACACACACACACACACAGCCACACACATTTACTTCCATATAAAGGTAAAAATTAGCTGCTTTTTTGTATGGTTGTTTTTGTGTTCTTAACCTTTCATCGATTACGCAAAATTTGCATTTGTTGTTGTCTTGTTGCTGTGCATACGAATTTTGTTGCATTGCTTCGAAACATGCAACAATAATAATGCATATGCATGAGCTAAAATAAATGTATGCGCCAGTGTTTGTATGTGTGCTCGTATATTTGTAATAAATCTGACAATGCAAGCTTGATAAATAGAGTGCTTTTTTACTGACGCTGTTTTAACGCATATATTATAGATATTACTGTTGCTTTTTTTTTTGTTTCTATTGTTATTTTTTTTTTGCTGCCACCAGACACAAGGTAATCTCAGCTTAACTAATTGCATGCAGCATCCGCACCATGGACGAAGGTTAAATCAGTCAGTTAAAGGCGCGTACCTTCGAATCGATATTGACGCAGCAATTTGACTTTGTATATAATCATAGTACAGGGTGCTTTAAAAAACTGTTTGCATTAAAATTAATCGATCCATCACAAGATTTTTTGGAACTTTAATATACATAATGTTTACTTACTAAGAACAATGTTAGAGTATCTTCATAAATACGTTTCTGTTCTGCAATGAGGTTGATAAATAGTTTAAATAAAAATTTTACAAATAGTATTTTTAAATTTGTATTAGGTCTAACCAAGTTCGATCTACTTCGTTTTCAAATTGATGATAAATTGCGTATATTGATTGGGTGTAGAATAAAAAATATAGTCGAAGAGATTTTGGGTATAAAAAAAAAGTGTCGCCATGAGTGGGACACCTGCAAAAGTCTTCCAAAAAATTCAAAAATTTAACTTAAACGTCAAAAACTTTAAATATCATCAATATCTATTTATTTCTTTAAGAGATTCTAAGCAATATAGTTTGTTTATTTATGTGAATTATTTGTATTATCCTAACGTAATGCGACATACTCGATTTTGGACGGTAAACTCTTTCTGCTAAAATGCCTCAGATGATTTACATCGTTAATTGGAGTACAAAAAACAAAATGGTTATCTTAAAAATTCCACTCTGCCTGATGTATACTGCTTTGTCTTTTTTGCATTTTCCAATTTTGTCGTAGAGTCTTTCGAAATAATGACATTTTACTCCATCATGAAATATTTAGTATACCCTTCATAGTTTTTTCGCATAAGTAGTTGAAAATCGAATAGCAATGTGTTTTCTTTTAAAGAAATCGCTCTCAAAATTCCAAAAAAAATTACAACGCAATAGTTTATTTCGAGAGTTATTGAATTCTCAAATCAAACCTAAACTCAATAATTTTATCATGACTGTCGAAAATAAACTTGTGTTCATCGAAAATACAACCTTAATACGTGTTAATATAAGAAAATATCTTCCAGAATGTTAAATAAATGTTGAAATGGCTTCCAGAAGCCCGTTTTGTGCTATTGTTTTTTCTAAAAATATTATACGTTTGATATTATGGTGCCGTTTCAACCATGGAATCGATTTAATTATAAATGATTTTATTGTCAGAATTACATTGAATTACCCTTGGTATTGTACCCTCAAAGTTTTTGGGGAAACTAGCTCTGGAAATTTTCTCCGGTATTGAGAGAAGTTATTCTTTATACATAAAATAGTAGGATAGAGTGGTCATGAATGGGACACTTTAGACGTTTGGCTTAAAATTCTTTTAGGCTACAAAGCAAACTATAGACTGTTCGAAAGCTAAATACAGTATGTATATTGATTGGAAGTAGGACAAAAAAAAAGCCATCTAAGAAGACATTCCATTTTTGGGCCTCAATCCCTTTGTAGGACATGGCACACCAAAAAAAAAAAATTCCCAAAAAATGTCCAAAATTTAGCTAAATGTCATATTATTGAAATTTCGTCAATATTTATATATATTAATACCCCAACGCATACTGCGTAAGGGGTATATTAACTTTGTCATTCCGTTTGTAACGCCAATAAGGAGGCCTGGCAGGTATAGAAAAGTATATATATTTTTGATCAGCATCAACTCCTGAGTCGATTTCCGTGTGTTCGTCTGTCTGTCCGTCTGTCAGTCTGTCGGCACGATTACAGCCGATATTAAAGATATTGCAATGAAATTCAAAATACAAGCTTCTTTTTAAAAAAGGAAGATCAAGTTCGAGAATGAGCCAAATCTGATGAAAACCCCGCCTACCTCCCATAGCTTTATAAGTTAAGTAGCCTTATATTAACCGTAAAATTCATTTGCATTTGAAATGAATTTTGCACATAGGCTTTTATATATAATATAGACTATCACTATGATATTTGGCAAAATCGGATGAAAACCACGCCTACCTCCCATACAAAGTGGCTTAATTTGAAACGTTAAATCGCTTAAAAATCTGCAAAAATTACAGAAATGTCTTGGAATTTTGCATACAAAGTTTGATATTTAACATAAGCCACTCTTTGATATTTGGCAAAATTGGATGAAAACCACGCCATACAAAATACAAAGTGACTTCATCAAAATTGAAAAGCTTTCGAAAATATATATAACTGAATGACATCGTGTCTGTATGTACCCAAGTTCCGCCCACGTCGTTTATCCAACCCATACATATATTCTACGGTAAAATGTGGAGTCTTTATACTAGAAAAGTGGGTGCGGCATTTTACTTTGTTTACAAATTACTCTGTGGCAGCTAGGGGTAAAATTAAATTAAGCGTAGCACACAAATATTTTTGCAGATTATACATAAAAATTTTATAGACGTCTAAAGACTTCGGATATACTTCAGTACGGCCGCGGGGGGTATTTTAGCTTCGGTACCCTGCCGAAGCTCCATTCCTTACTAGTTTTTAAGATATTTGAAACAATATAGTTGGCTTATTCATATGAATCATTCGAATTTTACTAACGTACTGCGACAAGCTAGATTTAGGAAACCCTAAATGAAACGACGTTTTGTTCAGTATTGCTTCAAGTTCATCATTTTTAACTTCCTGCTTGGACACATTTTGGTTTATTTTGTTATATTTAATTTAAAGAAAGCATTGAAAATGCATATTAATTTCTAATGTAATCAAAAACTAACATGAAAGGCAGCTTAAATCTATTTGAATGAAACTGCAGATTTTAAAAAAGTTGTTTGTGCCTGGGTGGGGGGGGGGGGGGGGGGGGAGGAGGGAGGGGAAAGCTGCTATTTATTTCAACATAATTTTTATCTACTCAATAAATTATTCTGATAAAAATAACGACCACATGAAAACACAAATTTGGAAGTGTCCCATTCATGACAAAAACTGTTTTTTTTTTTCGCGAGCATATTTTTCGGTTGCATTTATTTTGGAAATCATTTTACATGCTTAAAATATAGTCAATTCTAGGATCTCAATAAAAATAATGTCCATATGAAAAGCGACTTTTAAAAGAGTCCCATTTATGACGAATCAAGTGTCCCACTTAAACGACACTTAAACGATAAAAGTAGCGAGCACATGAAAAACAAATTTGTAAAGCGTCCCATTCATAACAAAAAAAAGTCATTCTTTTCGCTAGCATATTCTTTCGCTTCCAATTATATTGGAAACCATTTAACATGCTAAAATCAATCAATTCTAGGTGTAATGTACACATTAACCTCATATTTTCGATATACAAAATTTTAATTCGTATAGCCTCAAAAATATCTACTTTGATTTAACACAAAAATAAATTACAATCTTTTTAAGTATGTTTATAACAGCAACAGCAAGCATCCTTTATATTTCTGAACGCTACTCAAAAGTGAGCTAGAAACAAGACTATTCGATGTCAGTGGAAATTTAAGGTTGTCAGTATGAAAAATAAATTTTTTTCACTGTCCCATTCATGGCAATTCCACCAGCTTCTAACATATCTGCCTGTTCAGAGCCAGGGTAAGTAGCTTGATTTCAGGCAACGGACAGGTTGATCTTGTCATATTCTGAATAAAATTAAAGCAAGCGCTGAGCTTTAAGTTGGACGCAAAATCTGGGTAGCAAGAGGAACTTTTGGTATACAAGAGTAACTTATTGCCTGCAATGGAGTAACAATTATGCATAAAATTTGTTAGCACGGTGATTGTTATCTGTCGAGTTAAAAGCGAACACTACGCTACATTTTGTCAAGTCGATTGGGTGAATGAATGGGTGTGCTTAGAAGTACGAACTGCGAACGAATGGTCGGGTTTTGTATACGGCTTAGTAGGGTTAGTTTTGCTGCTTTTCTTGCGTTGACTTACTTGATTAAATTCGATAAGTTGAAGTAGTATCATGGTGACGTAAGTCACGGCCAGGCTCGACAAAGCTTGGTGTCAGTGGTTTGGAAGTCTTGTTTTTCGGCAGAAGCTCTAGCTTGGGATGACTATAGTGGGCTGGACCTTTTTGGTGAGTTTTGTGCTGGTTGTGGTACAAGCGGGCGATAATTCCCTTAATTTGTCAGAGATTTGAGATAGGTCTCAATGCTACCACCATTAAATGTGTTTGTTGATCAGCTTATTCACTTGCGACACTGGCATTATGAGTTCCAATGCTGGAACCTGTTCATATTCTATGTTCATTAATTTTAATACTTAAGTTATTGTGTAGATTCAGTGTTGACTATCGCATAATAGGGAGGTGTTTCCGTCCACATTTGAGGAAGGGGCACATGTGAAAGTTATTGGAATGGAAATAGTATAGCACCCGGAAGGTTTAATCTGTAAATAACAGTTTCTTGAACCTTCAACGACTTGCCATGAGACACGTTGAATTAAGATTACATGTCAAGTGCCAAAGTTAACTCTTAGTAAAACTTTAATGACCTATTCATGGCGATGTCCCACTCATGTCTACATTACTCTACCTTTTGGCATGATTGCTTAGTATATTTTTGGTCCTCGATTTATTGAATCAACGTATATATCAGCATTTTTCCAGAAACTGCAAACTTTTCAATGGCTTCGACCAATTTTTTGGGTGAAAGTTCTTAAACCCAAATCCATGATTTAAAAGCGGTAATTAAAACTTTTTTTAAAAATTTTTTTTTTAATCTTGAATTTATACCAACATATATCAATTACATGGCGACGGTGGCGCAGTGGGTACAGTGTGTGGCCCATACGCCAGGGAACCTTGGTTCGAGTCCCACCTAACACAGAAAGTTAGTTCAATTGAATTAATTTTTCTGTTCAGCCGTCACCTCTCTGCAGACAATGGCAAACCTCAGAGAGTAAAAACTGCCATTTTTAATTTGCCATGAAAAGCTTCTTGAGAACATAAGCCATTCGAAGTTGACATAAAACATGTAGGTCCAGTTCTCTATCATTTGTGGCTAAACATTTCACAACACACACAATACAATTGATCACAACAAGCTCGGTCAAAGTCCTTTCAAGGGCTGAAATGGCCATTCCGTTTTTTTTTTATGTCAATTACGCCTACTTTACGCCGAAGTAGAAATGTACGTTTATGTGAACCCACAAGTGTATTTATGTGAACCCTTCATTATTTAATTTTTCATTTATGAAACTCAGATTCTGATTCAATTACTTTTGGCCATTTTTGCATGCCATTTGTACCACTAGGTTTAGGAAATGGTTTAGGAAACCATTTCGAACACAAAACAACTATAGTCTTTAATATTAATACTTAGTATTGTACATAAAATATAGGGATTTTGAGAATCGTTTCAAGTGTAAAAAACTTTTTTTGTAAAAAAAAAAACAAAAAGGAAAATTTCCAAATTCATTTTCGAAATAAACGCAGTGTGTGGTTAAGCTAATTAAAACCAGACTTCGAGTAAGTTATTAACGTGATAATGCATTAAAAATGTATTCTATATACGATTTCCCACTTCTATATACGATTTCCCATGGCGATTTATGATGCTTAGCACTTTCTTGAAAGTAAAACTTTTTGTTTTGCCAATGTGTAAATTCCACCCAATACAATAACTTTTAAGAGTTCCCTTTAATATGAAAGTGTGGACAAGAACCTTGAATATTAAGTTTAGATTAACGCCTACCATATATTTCAGGGTTTTTCTTTCAAACAATGCAGAAGATGTTGTTTGTTTTCTCTTCTAAATAAAGATCTTTTTTTATGCAATTCGAAAAATTGTTTTTTATATTTGTAATTGAATTTTAAGTAATAATTCTCAAAAAAAAATTTTTAATTTTTATTAACTAGCTTAGAAAAAAAAACCAAATTTAATACACACCCTGTTAAACATCAATAAATGCAGCAGCAACCCAGCATCTTTAACCTTGAATGGCGCAGGTGGACACGATTTACTATCTCATATGCTGTCTTTCACTCATTCTCACGCTATGTTCCGCTTACTTTCTCTCTCTCTCTCTCTCCCTCTTTCTTTCTATCTTTCTTTTTTTTTTTTGCCTTTCAGTACAAAGTTGGCCTACACTGTAAAGCTCAAACACACCTTCACATACTCACACATTGATATTCAGTCGGGCTTCGACTGATTTTGGCAGTGGGCGGTTTCCCGGAAATGCTTTGCGCAGTATTTTGGCTACAAAGAAACGTTCTATGATTTTTGCCATATTGCACAATAAACCGAATTAATTCGAAATTAAATTTATTGCATTTAAATTAACTCAATTAATTAGGCATTAAATATACTGTTACGAATGCATTCATGTATGTATATGTAATTGCAATGTAATGGATGGCATATTATTTTGTATGAAAAAAGTGCAAAAAAAAGCAAAAATAAATTCTTATGGCAGCGAAAACTGTCGATTATGCAGCCATTTAATGGCGCCTGACAGCAACGCGCTGTCAAAAAAGTGGCAGAAAAAAGTTTTTTATGCAGGCATACGAATTTTATTGATAAAAAATTCCACTTAAATTTCATATAAATGCCAATAAATAAATTTGTAGCCAAAGTCAAGTCGATGCGATTTATTGCAACCTAAAATTATGCAACACAATTTCGAGTGAATTTTGTGAAATAAAATGCTATGAAATAAGAGGCTTAAAAGCTGAAGTTATAAATTTAAAATGTTTTTAAGAGGAAGGTATTTTTTTGTATGCCCATAATTATGCAATGAAATTTTCCTTCGTGCTTATGTAAGATATGAGTTTAATCTCTTTATTTTCAAACACGAAAAATCACACTAACGATGAGCAAAACAAGAGAAGCATTCGATTTTTGTATGAAATAAAGTTTTGCCTATCATTGGTGTGTTTTGTCGCAATACAAAATTATGAGGTTAGTCAATAGAATAGCAAAAGGGAATTTACTATAATGTATAGAAAAGTTGTTTATAACAAAATTCACCAACTAAAAATGAATAACAGACTTCGATCGATAATTTCAAAAAACTTCGATCAATTTCAAACTTTTTTCAAATTTACAGTTTTCGACAAACGGATTTTGGTAGAAGAGAAAAAAAATAAAATAAATTACACGTATACCGGCGTTTTTAAATTTTACGTCTGAGTAATATTTAATATGGATTTTAAATTTGCACTATATTTACACTGAAAAGTAACATATTAGTATCATAAATAAACATTAAGTATCATTAAAATTGAAAACAGTAAATTAATTTCTACAGCTTAGTTCGGGGACTGTGCGTCCAAAAGTACAAAAAGCAATATTTACAAGGTATTCACCCATAAAATTATCTATATGTATACAGGTAGATTTAAGTTGGTAAACTGTGAAAAGATAAAAACACTTTTGCTATCATTTTTGTAGCAAAGCTTTTTATGCCTCGTTTTGTCATTTGCTTGAGTGAAATGTCAAAAACGGCACTTTTTTTCGACACCGTTTTCCTATTACAATAAGAAAATGTTATATTTATATTAAAAAGAAACATCAATTAAAAAAAAACAAAAAAAAAAAACGGTGTCGAAATGAAGTCTGGTTTTTGAGCTTTCACTCAAGCAAATCACAAAACGAGGCGTAAAATTAATCTTTGGTTTGTCGCGGGTATTGAACTTGTACCCCAACGATTGATAGTTGCATACACTACCCACCAATACTCTACAAATTGTCAAATCTATGAAACTGCGAAAAAGCTTCGCTTCTCTCTTGTGTGAAGCACCTGCGGTTTTTTTTCAGTAGAAACTATAGTTGTTTTTATGCGATTAAGCGATTTAATTAAAAAATTTGCTATGTTATTGTTATTGCAAATTGATAAATTAATGCATTATTGAACTTTTGCCTATGTTGAGATGCGAACCGTGTTCTCGGCAAGTCTCGCATGCCAGTCAAATGCACATCCACAGAATCTTTTTAAGAGTTAAAAAATTTAGAGCAAAACGTGCTTATGAATTGCTAACAGTTCACTGGAACTAAATATATACACTGTAATTTGTAATTTTGTATACTGTAGTAATCAGTGGCGGATCTAGAAATTCCTTGTGGGGAGACCTAAGTTATCAGAAGAACCTGATAATTAAGATAAGAACCCAGGGAAAAAACTAGTAAGGAATGTAGCTTCGGCAGGGTACCGAAGCTAAAATACCCCCCCGCAGCCGTATTGAAGTATATTAGAAGTCTTTAGCTGTCCATAAAATGTTTATGTAAATATAATATGCAAAAAAATGTATGTCATACGCTTAATTTTATTTTACTCTTAGGTGCCACATAGAGTAGTTTGTAGACTGCTCATTATGTTAAAGATTGTATGTGCAAAATTTGATTGGTAGTATGTGAAATTTTATACCAACGGTGCATAATAATATCGTTTAAAATTAAAGTGTCACGCACCCCGTTCAATTCCGCCCAATTATCTAGACTAATGACTGCTCATTATTCCAAGGAATATGAAAAATTTGGAAGAAGTCGGACAAAGGCTATAGAAGCAGTTAGATTTAAATTGAAGTGACAGTCCCCTGTCTTATTCCGCTCAATTTTTTAGATTAACTAGGCGAATCACTGCTCATTATTCCAAAGAATATATTTGCAAAATTTATAAAAACGGAGCTCGATTAGACTTAAATTAATATGCCTCACTTTTGTAGGCTTATAACTTAAAAGGCTTAAAAATTGCACCCATTTTTGTAGGCTTAAAACTTTTCATTATACTAAAGAATATATGTGCGGAATTTGACTGAAATCGGAGAAACGGTGTAGATGGAAATAGACTAAAAATAAAGTTCCATGCCCCCTCTCTTGTAGGCCCTATGCTCCGCCTAGGAGCTCGAGGAAACGATGATGACAAAAATTCAATTTGAATTTAGTAAAAATAATATTAAAAAAGTTAACAATGCTTAAAAAATCGCATTATCTTTGATCCGACGGTAAAAATTTAAAATTTTTGATGCAGATTGGAAGAACTTTTTCACTACTATTATTTCTGACAATTTGTTTTTTTTATACTACCAAACCAAGCAATATTTTAAAAAAAAAATTTGATTTTAGAGATTGTTTCAAACCATTCAAGCTCACGGATGGCTATAGCTAGAGTCAAAATATTTGGGAAATCATCATAAATCATCATTCGAGAAACCGACCCGAACATTTTGCTTTTTTTTTCTACGGAGCGTGAGAGGCCGTAGTGTTTATGCCTTTGAATTTAATAAATCAACAAAACACGAGCTTTTTCTATTCAGAAATTTGAAATATTAACCCTTTCACTACATCTAATTTAATTGATATAACACACTAGTGCGAAGCAACAACAAAAGGAACAATTAACTTGTTGTAGAGTATGGGATAGGAAATTTTACGAAGAATCTATTCATAAATTTGGTTTTCTAAAGAAAATAATTTTCCTTCTGAATAATCGCTGAAAATGAAGACTTATAAAAATAAAAAAGATATTTTTAAGGAAGTTCGTTATTTTGAATGGGTCATAAAAAAAAACATAAATTTTGTCCATAAATATTTTGTAGTTACTTAGGTTAGCTGATTTTTTAACACAGCTAAATTTTTGATAATTTAAAAAAATTTAAAAATATACAAGCTTACTACACAATATCAGTGGAACTGAATGTTTTAGTAGCATTATATAAACCGCGATCCATTATACAGGCTTACTGCACAATATCAGTGCCTTAAGCTTTTAAATGTGTAAATTTAAATGTACTTTACATTTTGAAATTTTCTAAATTTATGTACGTCCCTAGAACTTACCTATTTACGTACGCTTTTATTATGATGATGGGCAACTAAGAGACAGGTTCTTCTGAATCTAGAATGTACCTACTATATACATATATGACAAATGTCACTGAAATTTATTTTTTTCTTTTTAGTTCACGTTTTGGTTTTAAATAAAAGCTTATTTTTTAAAATTTTTTTTTATAATTTTTTTTATATTTTACTTTTTAGTCTTAAAGATTTATTATGAACATCTTTTATTTTGAAAGCCTTACATATAGCATTTTAATTTTTTAGACCATTAACCTTAACAGTACATATTATCGTTATTTATACCATTTACATTATTTATTGCATTATATACTTTATTATGATCTAGCATTTTTATTGATTTGTGGGTGAGAACAGGAGGTGTGGCCAAATTTAAACCCCTATCTCCTATTTGATGTAAATATGCTGCCAAATTTTCAGCTGAATCGGCTTAGCCGTTTTGGAGATATAGCATTTTTATTGAGTTGTGGGTGGTAAAAGGGGGTGTGGCAACCTTTTTTTTCTAGCCCATGCAATAGTTGAAAGACATTTACTGCAAAAATTTCAGCTGAAAGAGCCCGGTAGTTTTGGAGATATCTTAATTTGTGTAGGCGGTAAAAGGGGGTGTGGTCAAATTTTTTCTTAAGCCCCATTTTCTACTTGAAGGAAATTTACTACCAAAATTTCATCTGAATCGGCCTGGTAGTTTTGGAGATATAGCATTTTTATTGATTTGTGGGCTGTAAAAGGGGGTGGGGCAACATTTTTTTTCTAACCCATGCAATAGTTGAAGGACATTTACTGCAAAAATTTCAGCTGAAACAGCCCGGTAGTTTTGGAGATATAATAATTTGTGGGCAGTAAAAGGGGGTGTGATCAAATTTTTTTCTTAAACCCCATTTTCTACTTTCATCTGAAATTTCATCTGAATCGGCCTAGTAGTTTTTGAGATATAGCATTTTAATTGATTTGTGGGCGGTAAAAGGGGGTCAGGCAAAAAAATTTTCATAATATTGCATTGTCACCGGGCTTGCACATGTATGGTAAATTTCAGCTTTACCGGAGACCCACAAGCTGTCGAAAAATTGTTTGCAAGATTTGCGGACATACATATATACATATATACGAACGAAGCAAGTTAAATAAAAGCTTATAAAAAGTAACTGAGTTGATTAATCTTGAGTGTATTAATGTGAGGCTCTTTAAACAATTTCATAGATCAGTAGAAATTGAATAGTTGTGGTAGTATCTGTGTCTTTATCGCGACATAGTGAAAGTAAATTTCTCTACACTACTCTTCATTACCTTCATATCATTAATTATGAACGCATTCTTATACCTCTCGAAGATCATTGTCAGACTAACAAACTATGCGGACTTGAACGTGGCCACGCTTGTTGAACTCTCATGATTTTTTCACAATCGCAATGAGTCAAAGCGAACACATGCCCATGAGAGGAGAAGATCAGAGCAGTGCACTTAATTTCTTTTTAACTAAACTAAAGGTCAAATTTGCAAAATTTTTCAACTTAACAAACGAGTGAACGAAAACGTGAGACACAGTTGAACATGTTCAATTAAGAAATCATTTATGGTGTGCAAAAAATAAAAAAAATTTAAATTTATTATAAAATCATAATAGTGACATGATTTCTTTGACTCTATAGTTCAGTAAAGTTAGCAAAAATTATTGGCATTTGTTATGATTTAAAATTTCTTTATTTTTATTTCATTCTTTGCTCTATTATAAATAGCATGATGAAAAAGAAAAAGTAGTTTTTGCAAATTTTCGATTTCTAATGCCAGACTTAACTTATACTCGTATTGCTGTTCGTAAAATGATCTTTCATAACGCGGTGTCCAATGACTAGATGTTAAGAAACAACACATTTAAATAAGGCAAAAGAACTTATTTTGGTGGTCAAAAAACTATACAATTTAATTATAACAATTATAATTTCTTGTTTATAATGTCTTATAAATATTGCTTAGAATTGCAAATTTTGCAAATAAAAAGATTCGTTCTCCAAAATATAAAAAAAAGCACAAAAACTCAATTTTTTCTTCTAAATGAAAAAAAAAACTGAAATGATTTGAGCGAATTTAATAAAAATTTTTATTTAATATCATATCCACATACCTGCTGGACTACTTTCATATACAGTAAAATAGCCTTATTCTGGTGATTGACAACTGTAAATTCATTGACAAGCTAGTCTGTTATGTCCCAGTTTTTGGTATAAGAAGTTGAAAACTTTCGAAATGATTCGCAAATTTACTTGTTCAGAATATTTTTTTTATGGTGTTGACAGAATAAGAAATTATTTAGAATTCGAATTAAAATATAGAATAAGAAATTTTTACAGTTGTCAATAAATTTACAATTGTCAATAACCAGAATAGAGCTATAAGTTTCATATACAGAATGCTGGTGATTCCTTAGGTCGAGACAAGAAAAAAAGTCGTATGGGAGGGAAATGTTCTCACTCTCCCTCCTAATTAGTAGTAAAAGTATGTAAAAAAGTTGAAATTTAAGAACAGTTTTGACTTGAAATATTGATGGTAGAGATATCTCTAATCCAAGAATGCTAAGGAATTTCACAAATTTTTGTAGTAAAAACTTCTTTAGGCGCGTTAAGCAGTTCTTGGTAGGCGTAAAAGTTATGAATTCGCGTCAGCACTGTTAACGCCAGCCCTTTGACGTCTGTTATGTTAACGTCAGCACTGTTATATCGGCACCACTGTTATTGTTATCACTATTAAGACAAGCAATGTTAAGGCTTGCACTGTTAATGCCTGTATTTCTGATTTAGTTACCAGGCAAATTTTTTGTATGCGCATCCCAAGACGGGTGGTAGATAGGGTGTAGTTGTGTTAAGAAGAAATGTTGAAGGACAAAATTTATTTTACCCTCTAAGGGCCAATTAGGGAGAAATACGAACTATAATCGAAGGTTCTTTGGTTTTTTGTATGGTGACCCCCAGAAGGGCTGCAGAGAGGGGGTAGGTGGGTTCAGAAGAAATCTTGATGGGTAAAAAATAATAGGATCAGCTGATATATTTCATTCCTCTAGGGTTCAAATCGGGAGAGGTATGAACTATAATAAACGGTTCTAGTATTTTTGTATTGGGGCCCCCAGAAGAGTGGCAGATAGGTGTTGCGTGAATTCAGAAGAAATGTTTGGGGGCAAAAAATAATAAGGACTGCTCATATATTTGACTGCTCTAGGAGTCCATTTGCGGGAGTTTTAAACTATTTTTGCCAGTTTTTGCAGTTTTTGGGTTTTTTATATTGGAACCCAAAGAAGGGTGGCAAATAGGGGTAGGTTTGTGCGGAAGAAGTCTTGAAGGGCAAAAAATAATAGGACTACCTCATATATTTAACCCCTCTAGGAGTAAATTTGCGGGTAATATAAACTATTTTCGACAGTTTTTGCAGTTTCTGTGTTTTTTGTGTAGGGACCCAGAGAAGGCTGGCAGATAGAGGGTGGGTGAGTTCAGAAGAAATGTTGGGGGGGAAAAAATAATAGGGCCAGCTCACATATTTGACCCTCCTATGAGTCCATTTGCAGGAAATATAAACTTTTTTCGTCAGTTTCTGAATATTTTGTGCCTTTTGTTTTTGGACCCAAAGAAGGGTGGCAGATAAGGGGTTAGGTGCGTGCTTGGAAGAAACCTTGAGGGGCAAATAATAATAGAACCAGCTCCTATATTAAACCCCTCCAGGACTACATTTGCGGGACATATAAACTATTTTCGACAGTTTTTGCAGTTTTCAAGAAATCTTGAAGGGTAAAAAATAATAGGACCATCTTATAAATTTGACCCCAATAGGAGTCTATTTGCTGGAGATATAAGCTATTTTCGACAGTTTTTGAGTTTTTTCTGCTTTTTTGTATGGTGACCCAAAGAAGGGTGGAAGATAGGGGGTAGGTGAACTTAAAACTTCGTTGAGTGACGAAAAATAATAGGATATGCTCATATTTTTGACCCTTCTATTGTTTCATTCGGGAGAGATATGAACTATAATCGACAGTTCTTTTTTTTGTTTTGCCTTATGGGAACCTCTATAAGGGGAAACAAATAGAAAAAAAATGAATTTCTAGTTTTGATAAAGCATTGCTTTTTGATGAAATAAAATACAGTGGAAACCAAACAATGGATTGATAACCATTATCAGGATTCTGCTCCATGGAGACAAATGGTAGAAAAGTGGATTGCTGAATTAAAAACATTTAAACGTGGTCGTACCAGCATAAATGATGCAGAGCGTAGTGGACGCCCAAATCAGACTGTTATTCCACAAAACATCAGAAAATCCTCAAATTGGTTATGAAAGATCGCAAATTGAAGGTGCACGAGCTAGCTGACATTGTAAAGATATCAGATGGTAGTGTTTTTACCATTTTACACGAG
The DNA here is from genome assembly GCA_914767935.1 of Coremacera marginata. Taxonomy (NCBI): domain Eukaryota; kingdom Metazoa; phylum Arthropoda; class Insecta; order Diptera; family Sciomyzidae; genus Coremacera; species Coremacera marginata. The sequence goes on from OU612045.1 coordinate 168,629,502, forward strand.
CATTTGGGTATGGGAAAGCTCTGTGCAAAGTGGGTGCCCAGAATCCAAAAGACAGTCAGCTGAGTGGACAGCAGTCGACGAACCGAATCCAAAGTGAGCAAAGGCCCAACAGTCGGCTTGTAAGGTGATGCCAACTGTATTTTGGGATGGGAAAGGAATAATATATCATCGAATATCTCCAAAAAGGAACCGCCATCAACAGCTACTATTACTGTGCACTTTTGGATCGATTGAAGGCTGAAATCGCCAAGAAACGGCCACATTTGCAAAAGAAAAAAAGTGTTGTTTCACCAAGACAATGCACCGTGTCACAAATCGATGAAAACGATGGCAAAATTGAATGAATTGCTTACCAACCCACCGTATTCTCCAGATTTAGCCCCCAGCGACTTTTTCCTGTTTTTAGATCTCAAGAGAATGCTTGCTGGAAAGAAATTCAAGTCCAATGATGAAGTAATCGCTGAAACTGAGGCCTATTTTGACGAGAAAGAGAAATCGTACTATCTCGAATCGTACTCGAAAACGTACTCGTTGTATCGCTCTCGAAGGCAACTATGTTGAATATTATAATCGAGTTTTATAAAAATGTTGTTTTTTTTTTTTACTTATCCTACGGACTTATTGAATAACCTGTTAGGTGTTCGGTGTGTTCAAAACAAATGTTAAAGTGCAAAAGAGTTATAGGATCAGCTATATATTTGTTGATGTTAACATTGCTGACGCTGACACTGCTGACATTTGCAGTGCTGACGCGAACTCATAACTTTTACCCCTACCAAGAAGTGTTTAAAGTGCCTAAAGAAGTGCCTAAAGTTTTTGCTTCAAAAAAATAGAAAAAGTTGTCTGATCTTTACAAAACTTATAATTTTTTTTTTTTGAGTAGTTCGAATCGAATTTTGCACATTTTTGAAAGATTATTGTAAGCAAATGTATGGTTAGACTTAAATCGAGTTTACATTTTATAGATGGTCAATGATTTGTGCTATCAGCTAAATTTTCTTTTAATTTGCTTAGCAATAAAAAAAATATTTTCATTGAAGACGATTTCGAAAGACCCAAAACAAAATTTGAGCAACTATTGCGTAACAATTAAAAAAGCCCTGCCTACTTTCAGGCTGCCTACTTTCACATATTATTTTTGTTGGTGGAAATAAATGTAATTGTAAAAATTAAAAAAAAAATTTTTTTAAATTTCTGTCAACGGGAGGATTTGGCAACATTATTAAAAAACACCTTAATACAAATAAAGCACCATCTTATTACTCATAATTTTTTTAAATTTAGAAAAGGAAATGGTAAACTTTTGGTTCTAAAGTAAATTTTACAGAAATGATCTCTTTTGGAATTATTTTCATAATTTTCTCGTTTGTTTTTTTTGCATTTGACAGTCTTATTTGGAAATATTTTTTTTTTAAATATGCAAACCTTTTTTTATGCATTCGAGTCTTAAACTCAAAATTCTGCCTTGACTGCGGGTCTGACTCTCGAAATGCTTATGTTTAATTCAAAAAAGCTTTCTAAAACAAGTTCTAAAATAAAATAATCTCATGAAATTATATTTTCACAAACTTAAATTAGAATTTCTAATAATTTCTGAATAAAACAAAAAAAAAATACTTTGAAAATCTTACTGAATATGTATATTGTAACATATCCTTGCTTATCGAAACACTTTAAGCTTCTATCAAAAAATAATACAAAAACCATAAAGCTCTATGAACACGATTTTGGCAAATTACACAGTAGTAACTACCGAAAGAACAAGCCCGAAAGTCTACACCCCGAACTCAAACACACTCTCACTCCGACACACTACAAACTAGCATCACGTATGGTTTTGCGCAATAAATGTCCGTGCATCCTTTTGCCATTATTTACATATAAACATTTATTTAACAATTTTTGTCCTTATCAAGGTCTCCCGCAGGAATGTGCGCTGTATACGGAGAGCGGGAAGTGCAGCAAAGCTATTCGATAAACAAAAGCTATCTACTGGCGGCAGGTCGAAAATTACAACAACAACAACAACAACAACAACAAAAACGGAAATTGAGCCTTTGTTATATTGGGCAGTTGCCTTGAAGGAGCGAAAGCTTTAAAATGCATTTTCAGTGAAACCTGGCAACATTTTTACAGTCAGAAATATGAGCACAAAACAGACAAACTTACACACATAAAATCAGTTTTATATTCACACACAAGAGATAAAATTTTTGCTGATGTTAAAAAAATATATAACCTAGCCTAAGTCAAAATACGGTGTGTGAGCAAGAGTCTAATAAAAGCACTATGTGTGTGTATGTGTGTGTATGTTCATATGTTAATCAAAGCGTCTTTTTCAAGCTTTGCAGAAAGTCCTTTTGCACCCAAAAGCTTTGGCGAGCTCGTGAAGTAGCAACTCAACTGCTCAGAGCAGTCAATGCTTTCAGCAAAAAGCTTTCAAACGAATGACCAAAGAATGTGCCATGCTGCAAAAGCTTTTAGGTTTTCATGCTAAAAGTACTTTCATTGATTGCTGTTGGTGCGAGGATGGAAGTGCAGCACAATAACAAGCAGCTCACGATAGCGAACGTGATTGTTTTTTTTTTAACAGTTTGGGGATTTTTTTTTTTTTTGTTTGTATTGGGTAAGCCACGTTTTCGTGGGTTTTTACGTCACGGGCTCCCGAATGACTGCCTTGTATATGAGCGGAATGTTTTTTTATGGCAGGAGCTGAGTGAGAGCGTTATTCTGCAGATGTGTGTGTGTAGGCATGCGTGAGAGAATTCGTTGTTTTTTTTGGAGCTAAAAAGAGCAGATTTCTAAATTAATACGCAAATTCATTTTTGGGTTGACGAAAAACGTAGTACAAAAAGTAGTAATTACACAGTACAACACAAAAAAACTACAGATTTCTGATAGACGAGACAAAAAAAGGATTGCATGTGTATCGGCGTTTTAAAAGCTTATGTCTGAGTAATACTATAATAATTGCCTTTATAATATTAAAGGCAAGCACAATGCTCTGCACCCGATATCACTCAAACTGTAATTATTTTTTGCGATCAGCCTGAAAGTATGCACAGAAAATTTGTTGATACTTATTAGTGGCATGCTTGCCTTTTATGTATATGCATACTTTCAGGCTGAATATTTTTCAGAACAGTATGTTGTAAAAGCACTGTAATAATGGCAAAAAATAAATACAGTTTAACGTTAATGCTTCCAACCCGTGGTAGGACGGTTTTTTATTTATTTATTTATTTATTTAATTAAGCTTAATACAAGCAATTTAAATACTTAAACTAAAAACTTAAATTTAAACAGTGATACATTATCTTAGTTGTAAGAAGACATTAAAGAGGGGGAAGACGTGGCGTTGGAGTTAAGAAGGATATTTCGGAGTCGAGGTCTACTAAGATGAAAATCGAATTCGCTAATCAAATTATTGGTTATGCGAAGCATCCTGGTTATTGGTTCACTGCATCCATAATCGGTGCGATGAAAGTTAAGGTGGAAGAGAGGTATAGACCTAAGGTTGCGTGGGTTTGTATTAAGAGATATTAAGTGGAGCAGTGCAGGGCAGTTGATGGTTCCGCATACTAGTTGATGAATGAAAAGTACATCGGCAACCTCCCTTCGTTTTTCAAGAGTATGCATATTAATCAACTTCAGACGGTCGGCATAAGGAGGTAAGTTGAAACTGTCAGAACCGGGAAGACCACGTAGAGCGAAACGAATAAATCTACGTTGAACGGCTTCGATTCTCATTGAATGGGTGTTGTAAATGGGAGACCAAACTGGGCTGGCATATTCGAGAATGGGTCTAACAAAGGTAAGATAGAGAGATTTTGTGACGTAGGGATTGGAGAACTCTCTGGACCAGTGTTTCACAAAACCAAGTGCAGAGTTAGCTCTACTAATAATTTTATCCATGTGAGATCTAAAGTTAAGTTCCTTGTCACAAATAACACCTAAGTCACATAAAGAGCTTACAGAGGGAACTGGCTTACCGAGTATGTAATAGGTTCTCGGGGGGAGTTGGAGTCGCTTACGAGAATATGTAATAGCTTGGCATTTACTGACGTTGAGTTCCAGCAAATTTTTTTGACACCAAGTGGAAAAGCTGTCAAGATCGTTTTGAAGATTTCGTGAATCGGTGCTGGTTTGTATGCGCCGATATATTTTCATATCGTCAGCGTACACAGAAAGATTGGATTCTTTGATGATGCCGTCAACATCAGAAATTGTTAAGACGAAAAGCAAAGGACCAAGGTGACTGCCTTGTGGGACACCAGAGGTAGCTGTAAAAGATTCTGAGTTGGAAAATCTAAAGATGACATTATAATGGCGTTCTTCGAGATACGATTTGATCCAGGATATAAACAGGGATGGAAAACCAAAGGCTTTAAGCTTAAGAAGGATGATAGTGTGTGAGATTTTGTCAAACGCTTTACTGAAATCGGTAGAAACAGCATCAACTTCGAAACCGCTTTCCAACGAGCATAGAGTGTTTGAAACAAATTCTGTGAGGTTAGTGGTAGTTGATCTACCCTTGAGGAAGCCGTGTTGATTATCAGGAAATATAGATTTGCAATGGAAGAAGAGAATGTCATAGATAATGCTTTCAAAAATTTTAGGAGCACATGACAGTTTTGCAATAGGTCTGTAATTAGAAATTTCATTTTTAGGTCCTTTTTTGTGCAGTGGTATTATGTACGAATTCTTCCATAACTTAGGGAAAACAGACTGAGAAATAGAAAGTTGAAAGAGAGTCAAAAGGGGATGAGCCAGTAAGTTCGCGAATTTTTTTATGACAATAGCAGGTAAGCCATCGGGACCAGGAGAATAATCATCTTTTAGATTACTGATCTTTTCTAAGACATCACCTAGTGAAATATCAACATATGTCAGCGAGGTTTGACCACAGTTCCTTAACGAAGAAAAGTATTCATAATCAAGTTCATCGTTGTGACTCATGAATGACTGACTGAAGAAATTTGCAAATAGGTTTGCAATTACTTCCGGGTTCTCTGAGGAGGTGTTTGAAAAAGTAAGGGTAGATGGGTAGCTATCAGATTTTCTTTTTATATTGATGAACTTGTAGAAGCTTTTAGGGTCCGACAGCAATTTAGTTTGAATATGAGCAAGATAAGACTCATATAGGTTTTCACAGAGTGCAGAAAAAAGGTTGTAGGCGTGTAGATAATTAGCGAGGTCAATAGAAGAGCGAGAGATTAAATAAGTGCGCCAAAGTTTGTTCCTCTTATTACGGAGTGAGCGTAGATCTCTATTGTACCAGGGAGGAGATGACGAAAAATTGTTCTGCTTAGTAAAGGGGACAGATTGTGTGAAGCAGAAGAAAATTTTGTCATAGAAGAGAGCAACAGCATTGTCAACACTTTCGTGAGCATAATCGAAGAGATGTTGGAAATCGATTCCGCTGAGTAACGTTTCTAGTTTTACAAAATCAGTTTTCCGATAGTTGAAACTGTACGCGTGCTCGAAGTGTGTATTTATGATGTTATGGTTGTAAGATAGGGTAAGAGATATAGGTGGATGGTACTGATCAAGTGTTGAGAGTAAATGGTCACTCGCTGAGACTAGGCAATCTAAGTCGGAAGAAAAGATAAGGTCTAGTTGTCTACCTATATTGTTAGTTACTCCACTTAACTGGTAAAGGCCGGAGTCAGAAAGACAGCTAGTAAAGAGAATTTCTTTTTCAGATGTTGCATTTGAAGGAAAATAGTGGCACTCGTCATCTGACAGGACCCATTGAAGGTTAGGAAGATTAAAGTCCCCCAGAAATATAATGGTATCAGATGGATCAGTTAGATCTAGAAGTGAATCGATTGCGTCCACTGCAAGCTGGTAACCATACACGGGTTGAGAAGGTCGAATATAACAGCAGATAACGAATATACTCCGTTTAGCGACACAAACTTTGGCACAAATAAATTCAAAGTTAGCTGTGTGGGAATTTTTTACAAAGACTGGATTGTAGCGATTGTGAATTGCTAGAAGGACACCACGACCTGAGGAGAGATCATCTTTGTCGAGTCCATCATCTCTGAACACCACAAAATCAGACGCAAATACTTCAGTATCCTTGAAATCCTGGGTAAGATTAGTCTCAGTAAGGTCAAAAATATCGTAGGGAAGCTTAAGAGAGTTAAGGAACACTGTAGAGATTTTAGTGCGTAGTCCTCTTACATTTTGGTAGTAAAGAGAGACAAATATTGGGCTGAGAAAAGGGGTTTGATTATGGGCAAGAGGCTGGTTAGGAATAATAATGTTGCTGCTCTTTACGGGTTTTTTGAAGGTAAGAGATGTGTTTTGACCTTACATGAGCTCCATAGGTGTCAAGATCTTCATTGACTTGTTGGCTTGTCAAGCCAAGCTGCTCATGGAAGCTGGTGAACAAATTGCGTAATTCATTGTCATCGGTAGGTAAGCCTTCCTGCTGAATCAAGACCTTGAGGTTTGTCTTGGTTTTGCCTTCTATACAAGTAGAGACAGGTGCTTTATACATGTATGCTAGATAGAGACGCACATTATTGTAGACACTGTTCTCTCTAAGGCGAGATAGGGCATATCTACTCTCCGTGTCAACACAAGAGTTCGAAGTTAATTTGACCTTTGGTGGTTGAAGAGGGTCGATGAAAGAAGTGGGACTGCCAGGTTGGCAGGGGGCACCACTTCTGATTGAAACAGAAGGAGATGGGTTTAAAGTATGTGAATGCACGAAGTTAGGATAGAGTGTCTGGAGTATATTACTCTCATTTTGATTTGCTAATGTGTCCGAATTAGGATTAAGATTGAAAGAGACTCGTTTTGGGAGAGATGGCTGAAGTGCGGGATTAGCTTGATTCGGATTAGAAGATGTTGTTTTTATGTTGCGAATGAACTGCGGAGTGAAAATTGGAAAAATATCAGTCTTAAGTTTCCAATTCGGATCAGAGCTAGAATGTGAATTGGGTAATATTTTGTCGGAGGGTGCGTAGTTTAAGTCATGTGAAGTAGAATTTTCTCTATGTAGAGTTTTAAAATGAGAGCTAGAATTAGAGTTATTAGATAAAGAGCTAGAATTATTGGAAGAACTGTTACTAAAAGTAACCTTATTTTTAGCAGTATGTAAATTATTATGAGAATTAGGTTTAGAGTTAGAACTAGAATTATAAGAAATAGAACTAGAGTTATTGTAGGAGTGAGACTTAGCGTTGATACTTTGAGGCATCCTTCTAGGTTTATCAATCCATTTTGAAACTTCAGCTTTTCCATTATCTAAACTGTGTGTGTGAGAAAATAACCAGGTGTATTTTGAAGGGATGTATATTTTGAAATTTCTGCATTTTTTCCTGCGGCTTGTGGAAGTTTTCTCGCAGTCAACATTTGGAATCGCGATGCCGTAGTTCTTCAGGAATAGCTTACAGACCCAGGAAACACTTGTTCTTAACGGCAGACCCTTAACAAATAGTGCAGTTTTTTTGGTATCGTTCCCACTAGCTAGCTTTTTTATTCTTTTTTCCCATTCAGCTAGTGTCCAAGTTGTTCCAAAGTGGTGAACCAATTTACGAGGTGCAGCAACTGGGCTTGGATTAGTTTGGTTAGAAGCTGTTTTACAGGGTGATGTTAGCGGTGAAGGAGAAGACCGGGCTGGTGAAGTTAAAAGCGTTGCTTCCAGAATTTCCTCCAGGACAGAAGATGAGTGACGATGGGGAGAGTCTGAAGTTTTGTTGACTACTAGTATGCGTATAATATGGGTTTTAAATTTACACAATATAATACATTTAATTAGCATAAAAAGTGAGAATACTTCTAAATATATGCTTTTGACATAGTTGTTCTGTTAACAAACCTAAAGCAAAATTTTATGAGAAGTATTTTTGTTAGATTTTTTAAAAAACCTTTAAAAAGCATCCTTAAAAGTAGTGGTAGAGAGTGAAAATATTAGATGATAATGTTATTAGTAGAATTTCACTATAAGTTGCTTTGACCAAAATTATTCTACGGCTTATTTCTATGGCGAAAAATATTAAGTTTTTAATTGTTCTCTATGCATCATTGGAAGAATTTGCCTTACATAGTTTTGTCTTACAAATCTTGCCTAAAGAAACTTATGACTACAGTGAAATTTTAAAAGAAACATTTTCATAGCGTATTTTAACCCTCTACGACGACTTTTAAGGGAACTTTTCTGAATTTTTTGAATTTTTAAAGCTGAAATTTTTTATGAGTGTTAATAAAATCAGCTAGTCGGTAATTAACCGGGTAACTACCAGTAACCTTTTTTGCTGGGTAGCTTTTTGAACTCATTTTTAATATATTACGCAGCAAAAAGGTTACAGATAGTTACCAAAAGTGGGGCACTACGTCTAAGAGGATTTAATTTTGTTTTGTTATGAACGATTTTTATCGAAATATTTTTGTATAAAGTTTAAAAGTAAAGAAGTGATGGACTTTGAATGGTTATGGTATGATGGGTATGGTATGATATAATGGTATGTTATACGGGTATGGTATAGTATGATGGTATATTATTATGATATGGTATGATGGTATGGTATGATATGATGGTATGGTGTGGTATGATGAATACGGTCTGATAAGTATCATGCTATGGTATGCTATGATATGATGAATGCGGCATGATGGGTATCATGTGATGGCATGGTATGATAGCATTTTTTGATAAGTTAGTGTAATGGTGTGGTATGAATGGGTGTGATGGGTATGATATAATGGTATGATAGAATGGTATGGAATGGTGGGCTTGGTATGGTTGGTATCATGTGTTGACACCAAAGAATGGTATGGTATGATATTGTATTATGTTATGCTATGATGATATGGTAACATATAATGTTGTGCTATGATGGAGTGGTATGATGTTATGGTATATCTATAATGGTATGGTATGATGGAGTTGTATGATGGTGTGGCATGATGTGTATGGTATGATGATATGATATGCTATGATATGATATGCTATGATATGATGGATTTGGTATGATGATATGATATGGTGGTATGGTATGATGGTATAGTATCATGATATTATATGATGATATGGTATGTTGATATGATATAGTGGTGTGGTATGATGGTGTGGTATGATGGTATTGAATGTTGATATGGCATGATGGTATTGTATGATGATATGGTATGATGATAAAGTATGATGGTTATGCATGTTATGTTAATATGGTATACCTTTAATGGTATGGTATGTTGGAGTGGTATGATAGTATGGTGTGATCATTATGGTATGATGATATGGTATGTTGGTATACTATGATGGTATTATAACGGTGTTGATATGGTATAATGATGTCGTATGATGGTGTGGTATAGTGCTTCTGTATGACGGTTTGGTATGATGTGATAAATAGGGGTCTCAAAACGGATTTGACATCAAATCCGATATCAGAAACCACGAGAATACACAAGAACCTCCTAACAGAGCTATTCAGAATATTGACAAGACGAAAGGGAAATTAAGACCTATGATCTATATGATCTGTTGATAAGAGGTAAAAAACTTTGTATGAGACAATTTTAGAGAACACTTAGAAATTTTCAAAAAAAAAAAAAAAAAAAACAAAAATTATTTTAAAATAAAATTTAGGGAAAATCGCACTCGAACTTTTTTGAGCTTTTATGTTTTTGTGCGCACACAAAATTTGAATTAGTTATCGTTTTTATTAAAACTGACAAATTTTGTTTTCATAACTGTTCTTAAATCTTAAGTAACTATCGTAATTTCAAAAGTGAGAAAAGACTCCACTCCCGTACAGTTTTTTTTCTTATCTCGACTCAAGAAATCAACTGTTTTCGAATTGAACTCCCTATCGGATTTAACCTGTACAATATTTTTTATTATCTAAAAGTTTGACAACAAAAAATTTTTAATTTTGTAATGTTTGATTCATACCTAATATAACCTCATGTCTTGTTAAAAGCGGAATATTTTTGACACTCTACTCTAATGAATCCCTTTGAAGTATCGCTTTAGATAACGATACTTTTTGTTCACTTACACAGAGAGAAAAAACCATAGTAAGAACATACAAGTTGGTTTTTGTGAAAGAAAAATGTACTGAGTGGTAAAACTAATGTGTAATGACAAAAGTATTTGTGCTAGCTAATGTGTAATGAAAACCATAGTAAGAACATACAAGTTGGTTTTTGTGAAAGAAAAATGTACTGAGTGGTAAAAGTAATGTGTAATGACAAAAGTATTTGTGCTAGCTAAACATGGTTTATAAATGAAAACTTCGATAGTTTTTACAAAAATAAATTACTTGAATTGTTAAAGTTGAAGTTAGTAAAATTGAGAAAAAAATCTTGTTAGGGTACACAAAGGCTTTGTATAAAATTTCTTTTAAACTTTACTTAAACTTAAGTAAAATTATAAAAAAAGATTTGGATAGAACGGATGTATGTATATATGATATATATATATGTCATTCAAATTAAATTCTATTGATCACAAATAAAACTTGGTTGTCTTATTCAAGAACTTGAAAGCCACCAAATTGCCGAAGCCATTGAATAAATTAGCATAAGTTTATTGGCTAATTTGTCGTAAGTTTGTTTTTTCGGTGTAAGGACTAATTTTTATAAATTTCAACAATTTTAGTTAATGGCGCACAATTTGCACTTCTTTATTCTAATACTCTTACGCCTAATTTAGCTACTACTATTTCTACTACCTTTTTGGATGCATAAAAATTACACAATTGGCTGCAGAATCTGCATGCATTTCTAATATTTTCACCGGCGTTTTATTTGCAAATTGTCTTTAAAAACAAATCGAAACACGTAGAAAAAAAACAACTCACAAACACAGAAATACAAGTACAAAAACACTGACCGACAGTCAAGCATACAAACAAAGGGACATTCACGAACGAACAACATACACCCTCTTGCAAAAACGCAAAAAAAAAAGGCAAAAATAAAACATTTCGTCTGAGAACGTATAAAACAGCATAAAAGCCGCACTCAACCACAGCCAACGAGGTATTCCAAGAGCGCAGCGCTTGTGCACAGTGGTTCTGGTACTCAGAGTTCAGGCTTGAACGGCACAATTTTTACAACGCGATACTTTATTTCCGACGAAGCTACATTGAATTTTCGTGTGTTGTTGTTTTGGATTTTTTTTTGTTTCAATCTGGGTTGTTTTGTGATTTGTTCGTTTGAGCCCACACGACGACAACGACAACGACGAAGTCTGCAGACTGAGCACTGCACACAGACGATGAAAACGACGACTTGGTCGATACATGGACGAGGTGCTCAGTTGGGCGCTTAACGTGTAGCTGCACGTAACGAGTTTTTGGAAAACGTCTTAAAAATCCTGAGTGTTTCTTACAAAAGGCCAGTCAGTAAAAGTGCAGAGCTTAAAAGGGAGAAAAAGTAATAAAAAGCACAAAAATTGAAGAAAAATAAATAAAAAATTTGCAAATTTGTAGTAGTTTTTGGCATGCAAAAGCTATAAATTTAAATTGGTTTTCAAAGGATAACGATGTTGGTCTAAAGCGTGAAATTAACATAAAAGAAGAAACATAAAAATTAAAGAAAAAAAAAAAATAAATAAAAATTAAAAAATAAAAAAAAAAATTGCTTTCGTGCGTGATTCATTGCGGTGTCTTCAAAGACGTTGAAGCTTCAAAGAAAATCAGTAGAAGCAGAGGCAGAAGATTTACATATATAAGTGAAAACATATACCTATATGTGTTGTATTTATACATATATATAAAAATTTATATACATATATATATATATATATAATAAGCCAATTGAGCTTAAAGTGAAGAAGTGTTGCAAAAGCAGTTAACTGCAGATTTAATAAATAAATTATAAAAATAAATAAATTTTCAAGCCAAAAAAAAAAAAAATATTATTGCTACTTAATTATAATCTAAAACTAACAAATTGTGTAAAATTTTTAAATAAAACCTGCAGCAAGTAGCTCAAAACAGTTCAGCAAACGTATTCTATTGCCTACCATTAGGCGCACAGGTAAATACAATTAAACAGTTTTAAGCAAATAAAGAGTTTTTTTTTGCTACACCTTCTTTGCGGCATGACGTTGTGTGTCTTATATTAAAATGTAAAAAATTTTGCAACATTTTCTACTTCATACACATCACACGATTTTTGCCTGGCATTCCCGACGCCTTTTTTTCGCACCGTACACAGATTTGACATTGAGTTGACGCCGTTTCAGATGGAAGAACAAGCATAAAACACAAGTAAACAAAAAAGAAAGAAAACAAAAAAAAAAAAAAAAACACCCACTCCCTTAATGTCAGGGCCAGCCAGCCAAGAGATGCTTTAGTTATCCCGGAAGTTTGCTTGTCCGCCATTGTAGGAAATTAAAAATTTTATCTAAACTACTCTATTTGAGGGTCTTAAAATTATCTTTAATTCAACTAAGTGTAAATTTATGCCATGAAAGTGCTTTAGACCAAGAAATGACTCTATTATTTACGATTGAGCATCTCGAGTGCTAATTAAGTCATTAAAAATGAATGGGGCAGGCAGAAAATTTTATGTTTTTTGTTGAAGGTGTTATTGTTTTTAAGAATTTTGCAAGAATTTTTCGAATGTGTTGATATTTAAGTGTAGACAAAAACTCAATGTTGTCAAAGTTTTGAAATAATAGCAAAATGTAACGGCTAAAACTCAATTCTAATACTTTAGAGACTTGTTTTGACACTTTAAGCTAATTGTAGATTTTAAAATGTCTTCAATATTCACCGTATCACTCATTATTTAAAGTTCTTAACTTCAATATTATCGTCACATTTATTGTCTATCTCCCTGTTATGCCCCTTCAGGACCCCTTAAGACTTTTTAGATATTCACCAGCAAACGAAAATAAACATTAAGTAGCGTATGTTAAGGTAGTGTATATTTTAGGCAACACTACATTAATGTTGCTTAGCGTAGTTCATTTTACTTTTTATTCTGTAGCGTTTAAGTTTGTGTACTTTAATGAAAACAAAAACACTACACTACGTTAGCATAAACAAATTGAAACGAACATTTATTGCCTTTCATCCTGAAATGTCCCTTTAGGACTCTAAGAATTGTTAGATATAAACAGAAATAAACATTAACGTAGCGTATGTTAAGGTTGTGTAGTGTTGATTTGAGGCATCAAATACATTTATATTATTTAGCGTAGATCACGTCACTTGTTATTTTGTAGCGTTTAGGTTTGTGTACTTTAATGAAAACTCAAACACTACACTACGATAAACAATTAACACAAACATCATTCCGTAACGGAAGGCTGCACTAAAAGAACCGTATCATAGTGTGAGATTTGGCCAATCTACGCCAAGAAAAAGCCTATGTAAAACTAACAAAAAACCTAGTATAATTTATAAGCTGGCTTTGGCAGTTTTCAGCCTCCCAAGTTCTTGATCGATACACCTAAGTTTAACATGTTAACTTGCCAATTTTTATTTGTGCTATAAATTAACTAAGTATTTTGTAATTTATATATTATGGCTTCGACAGTTTATATTAGCGTGCTTGTCTAATCTGCCGATCAGTGTTCAAGTTTTCAACAAAAAAATTTGTGGAATTATTAAAGCTAAATAGATAAATAAATATACATTTACTTAATCTACGCCAAGAAAAAGCTTATGTAAAACTAACAAAAAAACTAGTATAATTTATAAGCTGGCTTTGGCAGTTTTCAGCCTACCAAGTTCTTCATCGAAACATCTAAGTTTTGCATATTAACTTGCCAATTTTTATTTGGGCGATACATTAACTAAGTATTTTGTAATTTATACATTATGGCTTCGACAGCGTGCTTGTCTAATCTGCCAAACATAGTGTTTAGATTTTCAGCAAAAAAAATTTGAGGAACTATTTAAGCTAAATACATAAATAAGTATACAGGGAGAAGTATGAAATATATATTTACTTAGGTAAAATACTTGTGAATATTGCTTGTGTACAAAATTACCCAAGGAAAAGTATAAAATAAACACGTAATTAAGAGAAATATGTTTTATTTAAATACGAGGGTGGTTCTAGAAGTACCCGACCTGATGTATAGATAGGGGTTGTTGTTGAATATATAGTGGTTGAAAGTTGCAAGTTTTAAGACGCTACGTTGTTTAGTATTTGCTTGGCAGCCATCATAAGTAAATGCTCTCAGTGAATTTGCAAACACGGAAACAATGGGTCATCGTTATGTGATACAATACTTTCATTTGATAGGTCTAAGTCCAACCAATATCAAAGCCGAGCTAGATTATACTGTGGCAGAGCTGTAAAAGAATACAATCATTTGTGATTTTAAATCATGTGATTTATAATCAAAATGAATGCATTCATTTTTTGAAATCATTGATTGGGACTTGAAATTTCAAATCACAATCAATGATTTGAAAAATTATTGCATTCGTTTATTCAAATCATTGATTGCGACTTGAAATTTCAAATCACAATCAATGATTTGAAAAAATGATTGCATTCGTTTTTTCAAATCATTGATTGTGATTGAAATTTAAAAAAAAAATTGATTGCGTTCATTTTTTCATATCATTGATTGGGACATAAAATTTCAAATCACAATGATTGCATTCATTTTTTCAAATCATTGATTGAGATTTGAATGATTTTAAGTCACAAATGATTGCATTCTATTACAGCTCTGTAATGTAGGGAGTCTGCTTCTTCGTTTACAACAGTAAAATATTGGGTGGCAGAGTTGAAACGAGTCCGTATGAGCAGCCAAGACGAACATCGCAGTGGTCGACCAAATGAGGTGACTACGCCAGAAATGGTAAAGAAAATCCACAAAATGGTATTGGATGACCATCGATTGAAAGTGCTCGAGCTAGCAGACATGGTGTGCATTTCAAAAAGTGCTGTACATCGCATATTTACTGAAAATTTGGACATCAGAAAGATGTGCGCAAGATGGGTGTCGCGTTTGCTCACAATGGAACAAAAACAGCGTCGTGATGATGTTTCAATCGATTGTTTGGCGATGGTCCACAGCAATAAAGCCGAGTTTTTGCGTCAATTCATAACTATAGATGAAACATGGGTCCATCACTTCACACCGGAGAAGAAGGAACAGTCAAAACAATGGACTGAAAGGGGAGAATCGACTCCAAGAAAAGGCAAAGACAGTTCCATCTGCAGGCCAGGTCAAAGCGTCAGTGTTTTGGGATGAGCGTGGGATAATTTCAATAAAATAAAATGAAATTTAAAAAAAACGGCCACATTTGGCGAAAAAGAAAGTGTTTTTTCATCAAGACAATGCGCCAGTTCAGACATTCACTTTAGCAGTGTTTCTCACGCACCCTATTCGCCAGATTTAGCCCCCTCGGCTTAATTTCTTTTTCCAAACTTGAAAAATGGCTCGGTGGTAAAAGATTTGCCAACAATGAAGAGGTGGAATCTGCGGTTGGTGAACATTTTGAGGCGCTCAACGGTTCTCACTTTAAACCGGGTATCGAAGCTATTGAACATTGCTGGGAAAAGTGTGTCGAGCTAAAAGGAGACTAACAGGTCATTCAATAAGTCCGTAGGATAAGTAAGAAAAAAACACAAAAATAGTCCTCAGTTTCAGCGATAACTTCATCATTGGACTTGAATTTGTATCCAGCAAGCATTCTATTGAGATCTGAAAATAGGAAAAAGTCGCTGGAGGCTAAATCTTGAGAGTACGGTGGGTGGGTAAGCAATTCGAAACCCAATTCATTCAATTTTGCCATCGTTTTCATCGATTTGTGACACGGTGCATTGTCTTGGTGAAACAACACTTTTTTCTTTCGCAAATGTGGCTGTTTCTTGGCGATTTCAGCCTTCAATCGATCCAAAAGTGCACAGTAGTAGTCGCTGTTGATGGTGGTTCTTTTTTGGAGATAGTCGATGAATATTATTTCTTTCGCATCCCAAAATACAGACGCCATCATCTTACAAGCCGACTGTTGGGTCTTTGCTCGCTTTGAATTCGGTTCGTCGCCTGCTGTCCACTCAGCTGACTGTCTTTTGGAGTCTGCTGTATAATAGTGAAGCCATGTTTCATCCATTGTCACATATCGACGATAGAATTCGATTTTATTGTAGGGCCAAACACTCATCTGAAGCATCAATTTGTTGGTTTTTTTGGTCGACTGTGAGCTCACGCGGCACCCACTTTGCACATTCACTTTTTTCCATTTTTTTATTTTTTAATAACAATAGTTGCACACAAAATGCTATAACTCACGAATCAATTGTCAGATTGTTGTCAAATTTTTATACGTATCGTTTGACGGTTGGTACTTAATAAAAATTATATGGAAAAAATCTAGTAACGCCATCTATGTGTCATCCTATGGACTTTTTGAACGTACTGCTATGTTGAAAAATAAAAATATTTGTTCCCATATTTATGGTGTATTCTTTGTTAGGTCGGGTACTTTTGGGACCACCCTCGTTAAGTAAAATAAGAATTTTGTTGATACAACTTAAATTGAAATTTGACAGCATAAATTGACAAAGTAGAAAAAATTATGCATTTAAATCGTTTTCGAATGTATCAATAGTTGGATTTTGTTGTTCTAATTAGTTTACAATTTTAATAACACTATATCTATGTTTTTTAAGTAAATTTTTAGATTTTTGATGTTGATTTTGATTCAGATGTTGAGGTAGTTTACTCAAATTAAGTTTAGGCAGATTGTAACATTGTACAACTTGTAAGAGTATGAAAACACACATTACCTTTTGGCTATCTGCCCGATATTTTCAAACATCAGATCATGCTATTTTGGTAAAATAACACTAACGTTAGGCGAAGTTTGCGAAGTTTTGAGTGGTAAAAATTATTTACTTTTATATAAATATTTAATTAATTGCTTAAAATATACACAATTAGTTTTTCTGAATTGAATTATACAACTTTTTTGTACATTATTATTTCTATTATGTTTTTTCGTATAAGTTCACGAAGTTTTGAATGGTAAAAATCATTTCCTTTTATATAAATATTCAATCAATTGCTTAAAATATAGACAGTTAATATTTTCTGAATTTAATTCATAAAACCTTTTTGTAAATTATGTCTTTTATATGTTTATGAATTTAAAATGACTCATGTGAATCTGACACATAACATTTTTATGTTATGTCGAAATTGATTTATAATATTGAAATAGTTCTAATATTGTAATTTTTCTATGATTTTATTAGCTTTTATTCAAATAAATCATTCCTTCATTCATAGTCGTTAATGGAAATCGTGGGTTCGAATCTCGCTGTATATAGTTAAGATGAAAGAAAGTTACAATCTTTGGCGACACATTTATATATGAAGTAAATGATCTTACTTACTCTTTTTATAATTTTTTTTATAAAGCTTGTGGTACATTAAGTACCTATGTACATTTATTAGACCAACATATTTTGACAAGCCTAGTTCATTGCCTATCTTTCAAACATTTAAATACATCAAACTGGAATCCAATTGATTTCTATTGACATTGAAACGTTGCTGACCTACCTACATAAATAATTTCATACGATAAAATAATATACCGTTTTTAGGATTTTCTATGTAGAACCAAACAAATATTCTCTCTGTTTATCTTGTATAATTATTCATACAGGGGTGGAATCGGCTAAAGTGATAATTGATGGTTGGTAATCAAAAAGATCGTTTTAGCTCTATGTAAGGTGATCAGATTGACAATAAATTTTTTTCCTATTAAGATCATGCGACAGCCATTTAGGTGTCGTTTTCAAAAACGACAATCAAAACAGCGACTGTCAACTATCACCTTAGCCGATTTCACCCCAGTATTCTTATATAATAAATCATGAAGAAATTTTTCCAAAATGACTTAAAAAATTGTTGAATGTAATAAAAAGACTTCAATTTGATATCAATTGAATGCAATCAATTACTTCAAGGACCGCGACTTCAATTATAGTGAATGAATCAAAAGACTTCAACTTATGATTTAGAAGTCATAACTGCAAAGTGATTGTTGATTTCAAGACTTGAAGTCATGACATCAAAAATTTGCTGAAAAATCCCTAAAGCTGCAAGAATCAATTTCAAAAGCTAATATGTAACAAAAAACAATTCAATTCAAAAACAGAACGATATAAGCGAAAAATTTCAAAAAATATTTTTTCATTTTGTGAATTTTTTTGTCTTGTGTTTTTGTTTATTTTTTTTAATAAAAAATCTTTGTTTATAATAATGTATTTTATAAACTATTAGAAAAATATAAGTGGTTACATAGAACAGTCAAAATGTCTTCAAAAATTTTTGAATGCAATTAAAAGATTTCAACTGACTTAAAATTATATCAACATTTCAATGATTTAAAACATGATTTCAACTGACTTTAAATTATTTTATTGACTTCAAATTGATTTCAATTGAATGCAATCATTGACCCCAAGGTACGCGACTTCAATTATAGTGAATGAATTAAAAGACTTCAACACAAATTTGTACAAATTGATTTCGAAGGCATGACTTCAAAATTATTGCTGATTTCAGTGAAATCAAAAAATGGCTTGAATCATTTTTTTTTGGCATTCAGTGCCAGTTCTTGATTGCATGACTACATTTTTTAACAACTCTGTAAAGAAGTTACTACTTCAAAAATTTAAAAAACCAACAAATTTTTCCACCCAAACAAATGAATCTTTAACTAATTTTGGAGAATATTATCGTAAAGCCGGCAAATAAAATACAAATCTTTCAAACTCTTCACACGCACTGAAAAACTTCTAAAAATTTGCCAACTTGGTTGAGATAAGCTATAGTTTGCGAAGATTCTAACTTTAAAGCTGAACTTTTTATTTCTTATAAAAAATATCTTATATAAAAATTGAAAAAAATATGCGAAAAACATGCATATTAACAGTTTATTATTATTAAAGTGCACTGTATAATATTTATTATGTTGATATATGTACATAAAAGCAATGCATACAATGCATAAGCTGAGGGTTGCATTGCATCTTTTAATAAGCTTTATAAAGGATAAAAATAAAACATCAATAACGTGTTAATTTAATGATTACTTAAAATTGATGGCGTGTCCAACTATAACCGTTACACTTTTTATAGTTAAAAAGGTGCAACAGGACGTGCAGAGTACACATTTACGTCAGAACTGTGACTGAAATGGCTAATTATATCCGTAAACTGCAACGTTGCTGTTTAAAAACAATTTGTTAAACTTTTAAGCATACCTGCCATCACATAAAATTAAACATTGGGAAAATGTTTAACTGTAGTAATTTGAGAATTTCTAGAACAAAGAAACAGCAGAGAAGCAAAATATAAAACAAATTTAGAATTTGCTAGCGAGTAATTAGTTTTTAGTTTTACCTCAACACAGCATTCAAATCCTTTTGGTTGCAGTATAAAATTCAATTATGTAAATCTTGCATTTTACACAAAAACAAAAAAAAAATCTTTCTTTTGCAGAACTACAACAACTCTTCTGCTCGCCACTTTATGGAAAAAATTTTCAATTTTGCCCAATTTCACATTCAAAAGACAAATCAATCATGTGTTTGACGTGGTGCATTAACCAGAAAACCATGAAATCCGTTTAAAATACATCCACTTGACTAGCACGCGACCGACGTTGAGACGCTTACCACTTTTTTTTTTAATTCATTTTTTTGTGCATTTCTCTTTTGTGCATTTCATGCTGCCGCATTTGGTTTAGCATGTTAAGCATAAATCAAAATAAGCAGAATGAAAAGCTGAAGTAGAAAGAAAAAAAAAATTAAAAAAAAAAATATAAAAAAATTAAACCCCAAAAAAAGATATAAATGCGCTGCTGTAAAGATACGTATAGTGCTAAACAAAAAAATTATACTCGTAAAAAGCTACAAAGATTAGTATTTTTTTTTTGCAATTTATACATTTTTGCATTCTTTGTGGCTTTAACACTAAACTGTTGGACCTACAGTGTAGATGAATTAGTAAGATTAAATTTGATCAAATAAACATAATGCTAAAGAAAGTTGATTTAAATAAAATTTAATTTGAAGTCAAAGTCAAATCGCTATCATTTCAATGGACACGGCGGGTCAGAGACCGGATTTAGTTTAAGGTCAAAGTACTAGAGGTTTTTCTAATGAAATGTTTTCTGGGGTCCATCACGAGTCATTTTAGCTAAAATTAAGGCGCTTTTCAAAAAATCCACGTTTAGGTGATTTTAGCGGGAAAACTACAATGAGCTAAAAACAACGTAAAATCAAAGAGAACCACTTCAATTCAAATATTTTTCAGAACGATTTGGCACCAAATACGAAAATATTTAATTCAAAGTGCTTCCACTTCGGAAAAGACAAATACAGTTAAATGTTGTTTCCACTTTAAACTAAAGTATAAAACGCTTTGAAATGATAAGTATTCAACTAGAACTTAATGTAGATTCAGATTCAAATCAAAGAGGAAGCATATTCAAGTAGAATATTTACGTCTTTATTTTAAATGCGCTATAACTTTGAAATAAGTTCTCTTCTACTTTGATGCCACGCGGTTACATTAAAGATTCAAAGTGATTTTCACTTTAAATCAAATACATAACATTTCTGATATTGAATGGATATAGGGTCTGTGAAACAAAATCAAATAAATAAAACAATATTATTTTTTGCAGAATTGTTCTTTTATTGAAATATTAGAATACATTTGGTAAATTTTTATAAGAAATTATATGATTATTCAATATATTTCAGTAATATAAGAGGATTGTGATTAAAAAAATGTACTTATAAAAATTTATTTCTCATATAAGTTTGATTAGAAGAATAATGATTCACTTGGAAAAATGCAAGGGAATACTTGTGAAATAAGAAATATTTCTAAATTACCTCTTGTTTTCTTCATACAAACAACTTTTCTCTGAACTCAGCCCAATGCTTTGAATTGCTTCTTTAATATCGCTTTTTGATAAATATTTAAGTGACTGAAGCGTTATACCTCGATACATATATAAAAAAAATTTGTTTATGTTAAATTTCAAGTAGTAAATTAATTTGTATTTTTAAGCTTAAACAACAACACAATTAGAAGAGTGTTTTTCAAATTATAAAGATCAGCTTATTTGCAAAATGTTCATAAAGCAAGCCTAAAAAAACAAGTATAAATATCTATATTTGAAAATTTTTGTGAAGAAAAAGTTCTCTAATGTTCAAACATTTGTTGGCGCTAAAAACTTCAAATGAACCTAGTGTTCAAAAATATGATGTTAATCAGCTGAACATCTTTCAAATCAATTGGCATTGAAATTATGAAATGCATTTTTTAAAACTCTAATAAGCCACTTATTGCATGAAACTCGAATTCTGGACCCTCAAGTTCAAGCGTAGAAGTGTACTTGAGAATTTGTGTTTAAAATTATATCTCCATTTTTTATAAGATTTCTATACTTCAACTTGAGTATCCAAAATTGGGATGACTTGCATTAATCGGTTAAAATATTTAATTAATAAATGTTTAAATATAATAATGGATTTAATAAAATATACCCGATTTCTTATGGTTTTCAATAAAATAACAAATTTTCTTACATTTCAGACTTGTGATTGAAAGTGTTTTTCAATTCAAAATTTTTTAGCAGATGAGTGAGCTTTTCATCGTCTTCTTCCAAATTTGTGACTTCATTCACACTACTGAGAACTATACTGTCCAAGTGAAGAAGTTCGCCAAATTCATTAAAACATTGTATATTTTCCATTTCATTACTGTTGAAAAATATTTTCAACTTCGTTTTCACTACTGTTGACTTCAAATTTAAAAAATTTAATGTTGGAACTTATTTCAGAGTGGATCATCATTATTTTGAAGTTTTTCCACTTCTAATTGAAGATCAAAATGTTTTCATGTTTGATTTAAAGGTTTTCAATGTGAATGTATAGACGATTTTTTTAAAATGAAACAAAGTAAAATTGACACGATATTCTTTAATTTGAAGTTGCGATTTTTCCCTGAGTGTAACTTACAGAAAACTTATTTTGATGGCTTATTACAAAAGTTATAAAATCAGCTTTCTAACGGTATATCAACAAACTCCACCGACTTAATCTTTACCGAGCTGTGCTCGTGTGAATATGAAATCAATCGGTTGAAACTACAAATTGAAAGTGCAAATTTCTCAGTATTATGCGTCAAAAATGAAATGTTTTTTTTTTGATTAATTTTTTAACTTATTCAATTCTTTTTTTAATGACAACAAAAACATAAACATATCTCTAAAAATAAAATATTATACTTATTACAATACATTGATATTTTCTACTGTATAACTAATTGTAAAGTCATTGTATATCATTATTTTCTAATAAGTATAATTTTTTTAAGTAGAGTCATCTTTTTTATTTTTTGGATATGTTTATGTTTTTGGTGCACTTTACAAAAATTTTATAAAACATGGTTAGAATTCCTGTGTTAAATTTTTGAAAATTATGAATAAAACGATTAAAAATGATTATGAAATTTATGATTACATGAAATTGATGGCATTGCCAACTTTAACCTTTACACTATTTATAATTAAAAAAGTGCAACAAGACGTGCAAAGTACACATTTCCGTCGAAATGTTGGGAATTTTTCCTTTTTTTTTTATAGAAGTCAACAAAGTGGCCTTCCTTCCGTCCTTCCTTAAAAAACTAACTTTAGAAGACGACTGCTATCGATGCACAGTGGCTGGTTGAACTTCATACAAAAGTTATTAATAAGCAGAAAGATTAGTCGTAGACAAATAAAATTTGGTAAAAAAAATCAACTCATAAAAAAAAAACAACCACTTAAAATCAATGAAGTACATTAACGACATAACTTTACCTAAATAATTTGTTTAAGTTTACATTAAGGGAACATATCGCACACTATCTACAAAAGAGACACAACCCAAAATCTTAAAATTTTCAGGAGAAGGAAAAAAAAATTTTTTTTTTCAACGGACTCCATACAAAACAAGGAGACAAAATGAGTCTTTTTTATTAAAGAGTAAAAAGAGAAGTGAACAATTTTGATAGATGATGGAGGTAATCACTACGATTAGTTTAATATTAAAAAGGAAAAATTTGTAAATTTTGAGTTGGGCCTGTTGTGTAGATGGAGTGCGACTAGCTGAATACCCGGCTTAACTCGGGAGTTGATATAAATAATTTTCGGTTTCATTCGTCGATTTGAAAAAACTTTTCACAAACTTTAGAAGGAATTTTGTGTGCATTTTTCAAACTGGTAACTTTGGCGAAATGAGCGAAATGAGCAAAATGTAGCTTCAACATCTGAAAATTATGAGAAAAAGTTAGGGAAATCGCGATTTGTGTGTGCGTGCCGCCAATCGCACGCAAAAATATATTTGTAAGTTTTATATTGTATTCGATAGATTGCACATTTTTGAAAAAATAAGCAAAAACGAATTTTTGGCAATTCGCTAGGAAACTGGACAAAAATTTAATAAGCATTGAAAATAGAAATTGCAATGTCAAATCAACGCCAACTTACGACGCAACTGACTTGCGCATGTGTTAATGCGTACTCAAATACCACAGAATTCGGCATCAGCAGTCGTAAATACATATAAATACACATAAAAAAGAAAAGAAGATATTTATCACCCTTCGCGCTTTGCTACGCCTTACTGTATTTTGTAGTTCAAGATATAGCAAAATACATAGCGCCAAAAGACTCACCGCACCCGAAAACCACTTATAAAAATCGTACTTATCGGTTGAGTTGTTTTGAGCTTTTTGCGGTATTTGTACAACAGCGCACTCTGGTTTTAGAGATAGAATAAAAAAAAACGCCAAAGCCCTTTCCATACTCCATAATCAAATCCTATATATCCGATATACAAATTTTTATCTAAATCGAATGAGCGGGTTTTGAGTGTTTCACGATTTCTTAAGTGATTTAAACAAAAGCACCATCTGGTGTTTAAGATAATGCAGAAAAAAGTTAAAGATACTCACCGTATCCGAAATCTCCTTTGAACAAATGTTCACGCAAATCGAATGCACTTTTTCAAGATTTTTAAAACATTTGTACTGCAGTGCCCACTGGTTTTCAATATAGAACAAAATAGATGTCATAAAACCTACCGTACCCGAAAACCCCTAAATACAAATTTTTATGCAAATCGGATGGACGGTTTCGGAGATAAACTCTAAAAACAAAATGCCTTAAACACGATCGCAGCGCCATCTACCGGGTTTAATTGCGAATCTGAACCATTCAGGGATCCACTTAAGCGCACACAAAAAATTTCATCAAAATCGGTGCAGCCGTTTAGGAACAGTTTAATAACATGCACACGTACAAATTGTACAACAGCGCCCTCTAGTTTTCGAAACAGAGCAAAAGAGATAACGCCAAAACAGTTGCCCTGCACGAAAATCCTTTAGTAAAATTTTTCATTAAAATCGGATGAGCGGCTTTTTACTTTTTCACGATTTCTTAAGCGATTTGTACCACAGCGCACTATATATAGTACATATAGTAGATATAGTACAAAAAGATAAGTCCAAAACACTCACCGTATCAGAAAACCACTATTTTCCAATTTTCATGCAATTCGGATGCACGGCTTAGGAGTTTTTTGAGGTTTTTCAAAATATTTGCACTACAGCGCCCTCTGGTGCTCGATAGAGAAAAGAGTAGATAAGTCAAAAAATTTCAGCGTGTCCGAGAACCTCTACATAGAAATTTTCATGCAAATCGGATGAACGGTTTTGGACTTTTTCGACTTTTTTAAAATATTTGTACTACAGCGCGCTCTGGTATTCAAGAAAGAACCTAGCTTATTAGTCATAAAAACTCCCCGTTTCCGAAATCCTCTATATACCAACTTTCATGCAAATCGCATAAACGGCTTAGGAGCTTTTCGAGGTTTTTCGAAATATTTCTACTACAGCGCCCTCTGGTGTTCGTTTATTGAAACTCTCTCTGCTGTGAGTATGTATTTTGTTGATATTTCTTCGTTGTTGGTACCCTATAGGAACACACTAACTGGTTTTTAAAAACAACTAATTAAAAAACTAATTTAAAATAAACTAGTATATGAAGTACTTTGATTTATATTAAGGCGGCATCCACTTCAATTCTAAATAGTTTTTATTGCATTATATATGAAGTAATTGAAATAATACTTAAAAACAAGTGATTGATAAACTACTTTGAATTATATTAAGGCGGCAACTACTCTGATTTTGACACGTTTTAATTGCAAATTTTTATTAGATTACAAGTTTATATATATTAACATTATATATATTAATGTTATTTCATTAAATATTATTAACTTTAGGCTTCACTAAAATTTGTTTCAAAGAGACATATTTTTTTTTATTTTCGGCATTGAGCTGCAAGACAGACGTGGTAAACACACTTTAAAACTGATAAACTGCCTCAAAACCCTGTGAAACGATTAAAAATTCTGTATTATTTAAGATATTCAAATTAGAAACTGGTAGTGTTTAGCAAACACTGCACAATTTGGACTCTGTACGGAAGTTGATGCATTGCTTAACCATTCAGCAAACACCTCATCACTTCAGTAGTTAAGACGCGCGCCTTTCCCTACGTAGCGTCGAGTCTGTTATATCACTTCATTGCAATTGACACTTAAAAGAATCACTAAGCAAAATATCTGTGTGTCCATCGACCATGATTGATGGTTGCAAAGCGTGGAAAATCCCGCTGACACTCTTGTTTAGCTCATATTTTGATATGAAGCATCAAAAAGCTGGCTCGTGTTAAATAACACTCGCAGTATCCACACAATTCCGATCAATTGGATCGGCACTTTCGATCATGTACCCGGGCGGTAGCGTGCCCGTTTTTAGAACTGCTTTCGTGGTACTCATGCTCACATATAAGCGCAGAGTTCCTCCAGCTTCTGAAACTATCACCTGTTGGAAGCAGAAATAGTCCAATGAAGAAAGGAATAATGAAATTATATCTACCCTCGCAGCGTACTTCTGTTGAGCTCCTTGAATGTAATTACTAGTCCTTTTTTGAATTAACTGGCAATGAAGTTTGGCATGAATCACTTTTGAATTATTTTAAAATCAATTAAAACATCACAAAAAAAGACATTTCAGAATTTTCCATTAAAAAACTCTGATCACTTTTAACTTTGTTTACATTCTGCTTTCAAATTTTATATTTCAGAATTTATTTGTGTCGACCAGGCATGATTTTTTAGCATGATTTATGTATTTTTCAAAACAGTCTCTTTGATGTATAGAAATTTAAAATGTTTATGCTTTTAAATTCATCCTCAGTCAGTGGAATATTAAATAGTTTTCAATTGGTTATTTTAAAATAATTAAAAAAATAATTTAAATTTAACTAAATTAACAAGTAGTTGAAAATATATGCAGACGAAAGTCAATTAACTTATTTAGCGGACATCACCATACAAAATATGTGAGTTCGTTCTATGGAAAAAAGTCAGAATTTCAACTAGTTGTGGTTGACAAAAAACTACTTTTTCAACTACTTTTAAATTAAATGATTTTCTTACAGGGTATTTCTCTGCTGTGAGCATGTATTTTGTTTGTAAGACGCTGACTGCGTAACGCTTGATTTTTTTAGATAACGCTCGATTTCACTCGCAATAAAATTTTCATACCGCGGGCAATATATGAAATCGATTCTAAAGGAGTAAACTCCAATAAAAACTGTGATCTAATTCTGTACGTGAATATTGAACTTTTTCAGTAACAAAAGTCTATAAACAAAAAGGACAATTGATATGTCCCATGACATTGCCATGTTGAAAATATTAGTTGGCCTTATGAAAAAAAAGACAGTTCTTCAACTAATACTGGTATAAAGACAAACTGCTTTGGCAGATTTGGTTGCAATGAAGGAGGGAATGTTAATGAAATAAATTAGCAATTTTCACAGAAATTCTATTTATGGGTAAAAGTGTCACTTCTGTCACAGTGCGTGACAGCCACACACATATTTGATATTGTAAATACTTTTTTAAATTGTTAATTTTTTAATTTTATCGTATATTGCTAAATAATTTTATTTTTTCGTATTTTCAATTGCTATGAAGTCGTTTAAAGCTGAGCCAAAAAAATAAATAAATACATAGGTAAATAAACAAATAAATAGATAAACAAATAAATTAATAGATAAATAAATAAATAGATAAACAAATAAATAAACATATAAAACGTCTTTAGAATCTAATGCCTTTTAAACTAAAAACTTTCTACTGACCTTTCTGTCAGTCTCTAGAAAATAATTCCTACTTTTTTTCGATTAGTTCGCGTGATCGGCGATGTCTTTCGGGCTTACAACCCAATTAAGATGAAACAGGGTTAATTTATTCTTTACAAGTCACACTATGGAAAAATAAGACAGTCCGTACACACAGTCTGCATATGAACGCTAACGCGAGATTGCGGTATAAGTACTAATAAATGCTGTTATGTCACTTTTAATTTAATAATAACAGAACTTGAACAATTTATTATTATATTAAGACATTTTTGGCTGTATTTGCAATGAATCTCTTATTGGTATTTTGTTGAAGAGAAATTTTTTGTTAGATTAAAATAGACTATCAAAATTATATAGAAATATTAAGATAAAGTACAATTAAAGTTTTTTAATTAAAGTCAAATTAAAAATTTAAAAATGTTCATGAATTTCTGAACGCTTTGTTTGGTCTTAATGTTCAAACATTTTGTGTGCCAATATAGATTTCATTTCCGAAAAAATAACAAACATCCCAATAAACATTGTGACGAGGGGTGATTCGATAACGAATCGTTTGTGAATCGTTTTTTTTAAAGTTTTCGAATAGTTTCATACTGACTTCATCAGAGGTTGGCTTGATGATTAAAGAAAGAACCGATTAAAATAATGACTTTCCTAAACTCCATTTAAGATGTTTTGAAACAAAAAAAAAAAAAACAATTTTTTCCGACTTTTCAATATACTAATTAAAAAAAAAAGAATTTTTTACTAACTTTCTATTCTTAATACGTCATTTAAGCGAATATTTGTTTTTTAAATTTTATGTTTTTTTTTTTTAATTTTAAGTGAAAAAAAAATTTATATATAAATTTTCATAAATTTTTATATGAAAAAATTTTGTGAAATATTTTTCTTCTGTTATGTTATTTCGTGCTTATTCTTTATATAAATAATTTCCACTTATAATTTGTTCAAGATTTTCATATGAATAAGTTCTCGTTAAAAAATTGCTTTTTGTTGTTTTGGCGACTCGTTAACAAATTGCTTTTTATATTTTAATATTTTGCTTTTTATAGTTTTTGGCGACTCGTCAACGAATTGCTTTTTTCGGTTTTGACGAATGTATAACGAAGCCGAAAAAAAGTTGGTCAAAAAATTATAAAAAAAATAATTTCGAACTTTTGAAAAAAATACCTAAATAACAAAAAAAAACAACAAAAAAATAAATTTTTTTTTGAACAAGTTGGGGTTCGAACCCGTGTTCGCGAATGCTGGTTTTAATTAACAAGCAAATTAAGCAAGATACATTCAGCATCTGAAATAGCTGAGTGTGTAAGGTGCCGGACTAGCATTCAGTAGACGTGGTTTCGATTCTTGACGTGGTAAGTTTGAAATTATTTTTTATTTTTTTTTTCTTTTATATATTATTTCTTATTTTTTTATTTTATTTATATGATTCGTTATCGAATTGCTTCGTTTAGTTTTGGAAACTCGTTAAAGAATTTTGGCGACTCATTAACGAAGTGCTTATAATAGTTTTGGCGACTCGTTAACGAATTGCTTTTTTCGGCTTAGACGATTCATTAACGAAGTAGGAATTATATAATATCCCGCTCGCGATATTATAAATACATCGCTACTAATAATTGCTAATGAATGAAATGTACGAGAAAACGATTCGTAAACGATAACATTAGTGAATCATTTTGTTTATTGAGATGATACTATAATTCTGCAAATATATTTTTTTAAAATATATCCATTGAAATATTGAAAACTATTAGTGGAAATTCGTTCGAAGCTAAGATCTACAGTTCTTTTATTGTTCATTAGTGGCATTCACGTGCATTCTTACTTAGTAAACAATGCCTTGAATTTCGTTTTATCCTTTCAAGCTTTTTAATATTAAATATTTAATACATAAAATGCAACCTTTTTTTTACGAAACTGTTAGTGTACAAATTGATTTTACGTGTGAGTAGAGTGAGTGATGCTTTAAAAGTGTTTTTGGCATTAAGGCGGTCTTCTCATTCAAAACCCGTTTTTTGGACCCTTTTTAAAAAAATTCTTATTTGAAAACGCAAAGAATAATTGAAAAATTTTTTTATTTATTGTATTACAAAAGGTTCAAAGTAAATAAATTAATTTTTTTTGCCTCGATACGTGGGCTGTTCAAAAAGTAATGAGACTTCAAAGTTGGTGGTGAAAAAAAAAGGTGTCGTCACGGCGGCCACGATTCCGGGTCTCCGGAGCGTCTGAAATGAAAAAAAAAAGGGGTTATAATCAGTATAGATGTAATTCACGGGTGAACCTCAAGCTTAATTTTGTGATTTTTTTTGACAAAATGGCGGCCATTCAAAAAAAAAATTTCAATTTCGGGTTTTTTTTTGTAGTTTAGTGTAAAAAAAATATAGTAAAAAATTTTTTAAAATTATGGTCGAGGTTCACCCGAGAATGGTGACAATTCTGCGTCGATTCCATTTTGTTTCATGAAAATCGGTTCAGTTGAACTGGAGATATCATGGCCGCCAGTTCGAAAAACGTGGGTTCGAGATAAACGCGTTTAAAGTTTGAAGTAATTTTTTTGGGGAAAAAAAAAAAAATCAAAAATGTTTAAATGCAGTTTTAAAGAGCTGACAATTTTTACTTACAAATATTAGTCGGCGATGCCAGCTCCATACAGGCCACCTTCCTCTTTTTCGTAGAAACTGCTTTCTGCTGCCCTCTCTGCTCTGCGAGCCGTTCTGCCAGCTTTTGATGATGCCGCAGCTTGAGTCTCTGATCGGTTCAATCTGTCTTCATTGCGAGATAGTGCGTATTCGTATGCGTTTTTGCCAATCGCAATACCCATCAAACCCATAATTTTAAGTATGGGTGTAAAATCGTCGTTGAAGAGGCACGTTGCAATGAAATTGGCCACTTCGATGGTGCGTGCGCCTGAGTTGGTGTGTTTGGGCGAAAGTGACCAAAGAACAGAATTGTAGGACTCATTGGAATTCTGAGTTTCAGATCCAAGGCATCTTTCAAGCAAATTATCTGCCGACAGCGCTTTGTAAGCTGGTTTTATTACCTCCATCACCTTCTTGTCCATCAGACCTTGCTTCGCAAAAAAGGCTGTATCTTCTAAAGTATTTCGAATTTCTAAAAATCCTTTTAGGGGCATATTCACAACTACCCAAGCTATAAATAAATGCATACAAAAAAAAGTTGAAAAAAAAGTTGCTCAATGAGAAGACCCCCTTAAATCATGTCCATCAGGAACAGAGGAATAGCAGATAAAACAATTGCCTTTTTTCCCTTGTATCTTTTTTACTGCTGAATTTTTGAACTGCTCCCTTTCAATCTTTGTTGGATACTTTTTTAGAATTTTTGGCTATAAAAAAATTCATCTTCTACCACATTTTGTAATAAAGAAAAATAATGATACTCGTAGTTGTAATAAAGTTCGTGGAGATGAAGTTAAGACACTTAACGTAGCTTGAGTATGTAAGAAAATTGGCAAGATATCCTATTTTTTCGCCATAAATAAAAATTCAATTAATCTTTTCCCACCTTTCTTCTCACTTTTTTCACCATTCTACGTCTAGACTTTTTGAAGTGAAACTTCTTACGCGGCGATGTGACGGTTTTATTGAGTGAAAAATTTAAAAAAACACGTATACTATACATGCTTATAAGTACGTTCAAAAAGTTCATAGGATGACACATAGATGGCGTTACTAGATTTTTTTCCTATATAATTTTTATTCAGTACCAACCTTCAAATGATATAAAAATTTTAGAACAATCTGACAATTGATTCGTGAGTTATAGCATTTTGAAAAAAAAAAAAATAGAAAAAGTGAATTTCGAGTTTTGATAAAGCATTGCTTTTTGATGAAAAAGAATACAGTGCAAACCAAACAATGGCTTGATAGACATTATCCAGACTCTGCTCCATCGAAACAAATGGTAGAAAAGTGGATTGCTGAATTTAAACGTGGTCGTACCAGCACAAATGATGCATAGCTCAGTGGACGCCCAAATCAGACTGTTATTCCACAAAACATCAAAAAAATCCACAAATTGGTTATGAACGATCGCAAATTGAAGCTGCACGAGCTAGCTGATATTGTAAAGATATCAGATGGTAGTATTTTTACCATATTACATTTTATAGTATATAAACGCTGCCTAAGAGAGACACCGTGGTTGGCAGTTTTAGCTGATTGCTGGTTTCGAATCTGATGTCAGGATTTAAAGATTGAAGATGTCGGATAGGTTGCCAGCACAATTTTTTTTTTTTTGTATTTTTCTGAATCCTTGTAATTTTGAAATTCTGACAACGGATTTGATTTCGATTCTTATATCACAGTCTTAAAATTGAAGATGGTGGCTAGGGTTGCTACCTCCTAAATTTTTACCACAGGGATGCCACCTAACTGTTTTTTACGAGTTTTAAATATTTTCTAAGAGTTTTTGGAGGCCGCTGATCTCGACTTTGATGTCAGATTTTTAAAATTCAAAATGTCGGATAGGGATTTTCACCTAATGAAATGCATTTTTTAGAGTTTTAAATATCATATAACTGTTTTAGGAGGTGGCTGATTTCGAATCTGATGTAAGAATTTTAAAATTCAATATGGCGGATAGGGTTGTTACCTAAATTTTTTTTTTATTTTTATGAGTTCGATGCTGGGACGAACACTAGGTATAAAATGGGTCGCTGAATCCGAATCCGTTGTCAGAATTTTAAAATTATGTCATTTTTTTATCGCCTAATTATATGCATTTTTAAGAGTCTTAAACATTTCTAACAGTTTTAAGGAGTCGCTGATTTCCAATCTGATGTCAGAATCTGATTCGAGATGAATTCAAGTCACTGGTTCCTGTTGTCAGAATTTCAAAATTATGTATGTAAATTTAATTTTTTTTGACGCTAGGGTGGACCCCAAAAAAGTGTTTTTTTTTACACATTTTGTGCATATGCTGGCAGAATTAGAGAGTTGCTGAGTTTGAATTTGATATTAGAATGTCATAAATTGTATGTGACATTAGGGTGGACCCCAAAAATGCTATCTTTTTTATAGATTTTGTACATCAAATAAATATTGTCAAATAAAATTTTTGAAATTCTAATCACAGATTCTAAATCAGCGATCCCTAATACTGCCAGGCCATTTACAAAATGTGTAAGAAAAAAGCATTTTTTGGGTCCACCCTAGCGTTAAAAAAATTAAATTTACATACATAATTTTGAAGTTCTGACAACAGGAACCAGTGACTTGAATTCATCTCGAATCAGATTCACAGATTATTTTTGAAATTCTAACATCAAAGTCGGAATCAGGGACTGTCTAATTCTGCCACCGCGTGTACAAAATGTGTAAAACGAAAACAAAAATGTTTGGGTCCACCTTAGCGTCAAAAATTTTTTTGAAATTCTAACATCAAATTTGAAATCGGCGACTGTCTAATACTGCCATGTTCAAAATGTAGTAAACAAAAACATTTTGAGGGTCCACCCTACTGTTAAAAAAGTTTTTGAAATTTTAACCTAAAATTGAAACTCAGCGATTCTCTAATTCTGCCAGTGCATGCACAAAATGTGTCGAAGGGTGGTAAGTATGAGCTTTTTTTTTTATATGGTATGAATAACTTTTTAATTTGAACCCAATAACAAGCGTTAATATTGATTTGCTTTATATTGTAATCGATATAATTTTAATCAAAAAATAATTTTTTTCAATCTGATCGGAAAAATATCGATCAATGATTGGTTTTTATTTCTGATCGAAAAAATATCGATAAAAAATGTCTCTTATTTCTGACCGAAAAAATAACGATTAAAAAATGATAAAGAGAACCTTTTGTAATAAAACCTTACCTATGTATATTTCTTAATGAAAAGTTTGAAACTAGTATAAAAAGAAATCTTTTAACTCATAATCATAGAGACATTAAAGATTTTACTTTACATAATAAAATGTACAGACAACTTAATAACATGCAATTTTTTATTTTAAAAATTACTGTAACATGTTCTTCAAATGAGGCTTAAAATGAAATAAAAAAAGGAAATTCCTTAAATATAACTTAAATTGCTGTTGCTTGTCATTTCTATATTTTTCCAAAAAGTTCATAAGAGAAAAAAAAAACCTTTAGCTGCTAATTTTTAGCACCGAAACTAATTAGAGAAAATTGTGGAGAGAAGAAAAAATCTTTTAATTTCTCTAATAAGTAATCAAATTAGCTCAAAAATATGCGTGGAACAAGAAAAAAAGAAGAAAAAAAACAACGCCTATAATATTTTAATTTCTTCTTCTACTTCTGTGATACTCTTGTTTCTGCTTCTATAGCATCAACTCGACCTTCCTTTAGCTGCTGCGAGTGTTATTATTATATTTTTTTATGTTCAATTGCTGCTGCTGCGGCATGACTTCAGATACATTGCGAGTTTTTGTTGTAAAAGTAAAAACAACAAATCTGTTACTTTGCTGCTACATTGGCAAGGACATGGTCACATATATACATGTATATATATATATTTACACACACATACACACACAACCGCAGCCAAGTAAACATATACTTCATTGACTTCAGGCACGAGCGAAAGTTAGAGAGATAGACGGCAGTGAGCTGTATAGAGAAAACCGAGAAATTAAAATTTCATTCACAACAAAAACAACAACAGCAATAACTACAACAACAAGTTCAACTACAACAGGAACAACCACAACAACAACAAAAACAAAACTATATCATATTATTTTTTTTCCTTCCAAAGTAGATATAAATTTTATACTGCATTAATTTTCTACCCACGTCAACCTCCTACTATATTATATATATTAACTTTAACTTAATCTAAATTATGAAGCGGAGGAGTTGTTACCGGGATCATCTCTTCGCTGTCAAACATAGGCACAGAAATGCTGCACATGTTACATTCAGCTGGATTAGCTACAATTTAAAGCCATTTAAAGCAGCTCACAACTTCTTCCTAACGCTGCAAAGCTACTAATATTTTTTAACACTTACATAACTAGCAGAAGAAGCTTAAATTCACACATACACACACAAGCCATAAGCACACACACACACACACACACACACACACGCACATACAGTGACTACACAAAACTGCTTGAATTACTTGAGCCAAAGTGGCTCAGCTTTTAGCTTCAGCTCCACCTCACATAAGAATGCCAACCAACTATTAAAATTATTTGAATGACTTTTTTTAGGCTTCTTTTTCAGCTGAGTTCACGTTAAGTTTGTAATAATAGTAAGCTTAAAAATCAGCAAAGTGATATAAGCCAATTTGGAGTGAGTGTGCATGCGTATGTTGGAGTGTGGAAAAGAAGTTAAGCGGCTAAGTTTTTTGAGCCTTAAGAATTAAAGAAACCTATTTTTTTAAAATTTTTTTTTAAGTTTTACCGCAGTACAAAGCTTTACTTGGATTTTTAATTAAAAAAGATAAAAAAATTAATTTATCTGTGTATATTAAACCGGATCGATGGAAAGAGTGTCCGATAGACTCGGTCTAAAATATTTCTAGGCTCTTTCTATTACCTCCAGGAAATGATTTCGCAATCTGTCAAACCATTTTTTTTTTGGGAAAAAAAAATGTTTTTTGGGCACCTTTCTAACGGTGACTAAATGACGACGATCAGACGAAAAATTATATAGTTATGGTGATTGAAGTCGAAATCGTATTGAAATATATTCAAAAAATGATAAAAAAAAGACACAGTTTCGATAGTATCGTAAGTGTATCATGTTAATTTTTATGTTTGTTAAATATAAATAAATTTGAATGTTGTGTTTAATAAAATAAAAAATATTTCAGAAAAAAAATAAACTTACAGTAGCCGAAAACCTCTATATACCAATTTTCATGTAGATCGGATAAACGGCTTAGGAGTTTTTCGGCGTTTTTTTAAATATTTGTACTACAGCGCCCTCCGGTGTTCAAGATAGTACAAAAAGGATAAGTCCAAAACACTCCCCGTATCAGAAAACCCTTATATACCAATTTTTATGCAAATCGGATAAGCGGCTAAGGAGTTTTTGTAGGTTTTTCAAAATATTTGCACTACAGTGCCCTCTGGTGTTCAAGATAGAACAGAGTAGATAAGTTATAAAATCTCATCGTATCCGAAAACCTCTACACACAAATTTTCATGCAAATCGGATGAACGGTTTCGGTGATAAGCTAAAAAAAAAGAATGCCTGGAACCCGATCGCAGCGCCCCCTACCGGGTCCAACCTTTTTTTACTGGATAAAAAGTAGCCTATATGTTGACCGGGGATATAAAGAACCTGGAAGTCAAGTTTTATTTAAATCCATCCAGTGGTTTTCGCGTGATGCTTTAACACACAGACATGCAGACAGACAAAAACTTTGAAAATGTGATTTTTGGACTCAGCGGTGGTGGGTAGAGTGTGTGGTTCATATGCCTGAGAACCCAGGTTTGAATCCCCCATCTGACACAAAACGTTTTTTCAATTGAATTAATTTTTCTGTTCGACCGTCACCTCTCTGCAGACAATGGCAAGCCTCAGAGAGTAAAAAACTGCCATGAAAAGCTTCTTGAGAACATTAGCCGTTCGGAGTCGGCTTAAAGCTGGTAGATCCAGTTTTCGATCATTTGTATTCGATCATTTCACAACACACACAACACAATTGATCACAAGAAGCTCGATCAAAGTCCTTTCAAAGGCTGAAATGACCATTTCGTTTTTTTTTCGTCATTCAAAACGTTTTTTTAATTTCAGATTTTTTTTTTTTACAATTTTATATATATATTGATATAGACAACAACAATCAGTTACGATTCTTGATTTATATAATGGCTTATATATGGCTTATATAAGTAGTAGCGCTACTTTTTTTAATACCAAATATAAACTAATAACCTAAACATCGCTTTTTCATATTGGAACGTCTTATTTTCTCAGGAATTAGGCGGACAAAGCGACGCCACCCTAGCTGATTGGAGTCTGCCAGCAGACTGAAAGCTTGTTATCGGCGCAAGCATTTATATACGTATGCATTGCTTGTAAAGCTCTGAGAAATTCATAAAACGATTCTATTCAAGAAACAATACGATGTTGCGTTCGAGATTTCGACACGAACTAAAGCACCAAGCATAGAAACGTCAGCAGCAACTGAATCATCAATGCATTTTTTCTCATGCAAAAATGTGAATTTTTCTTCTTTTCTTTTGCTATCTTTTGTGGCTTTATTAAAAAAGTGACAAAATCCAAAATAAGCTATTCCTTTTATGCACAAAATAACTGATATTTTGGCATAAATTTTATCTTTGTACGATGAATATTAAAGGCTGTATAAGGCTCTAAAGTGTCCCCAAAAAACGTTGCATGTCCTTAATTATCCTAGTCAGCATCTCCCAAACAGAATTGCGAAAGCTGTTATTTCTAGGAATATTTACTGGTTTTACTGGCAGGCAGCATCAATAACTTATAATATAAACTTTAATGCTTCTACATTGTTTTAAGAGCTCAAAAGAACAGTTATTGATATAAAATTCTCGACAGTGTTTCTAATAGCTTTAGAAATATGTGTTTGATTGATATGAACTCTGACCTTATATGAACCTTTTCACACAAACTATAAGATATAAGTTATATAAGATTCGCTACAGTATTTCTAATAGCTTTAGAAATATGTGTTTGATTGATATGAACTCTGACCTTATATGATAATTTTCCCACAAACTATAAAAATGTATTTCTGGCTACGAGTTACTTAGACTCTAATTTTAATATTGATGTGATCGGCACCATATTCAAGGACCGGGTTGGCATGTTACCTCTTCAAAAAAGACCTTGGAACTCACTTTTGGATTTGTCTACGTGCACTTTGTGTAATTTGAGGGAGAGTGAAGACACCTTCCACTTTATAGGTAGATGCAAATGTGAGGCGGAGGTATTTTGGGTGTATGTCGCTTTCATACTCTCAGTTTATAGATGTATTAAGTGGAGTTAGTTGGATGGGCCTGTATTTTTGCATAAAAAAAATATCAATATCCTATTAAAAAATTAAAATGTAAAGTTGCCAACCCAGGCTCACGGTTAATCCAATGCCTTCCAATCCAAGTTAAAATCACCATTAATTGAATTGAATTGAACTGAATTGAATTGAATTGAATTGAATTGAATTGAATTGAATTGAATTGAATTGAATTGAATTGAATTGAATTGAATTGAATTGAATTGAATTGAATTGAATTGAATTGAATTGAATTGAATTGAATTGAATTGAATTGAATTGAATTGAATTGAATTGAATTGAATTGAATTGAATTGAATTGAATTGAATTGAATTGAATTGATTTGAATTGAATTGAATTGAATTGAATTGAATTGAATTCAATTCAAATGAATTGAATTGAATTGAATTCAATTGAGTTGAATTGAATTGAATTGAATTGAATTGAATTGAATTGAATTGAATTGAATTGAATTGAATTGAATTGAATTGA
Source organism: Coremacera marginata (assembly GCA_914767935.1). Lineage (NCBI taxonomy): Eukaryota > Metazoa > Arthropoda > Insecta > Diptera > Sciomyzidae > Coremacera > Coremacera marginata. The sequence continues at coordinate 168,667,213 of OU612045.1, forward strand.
ATTGAATTGAATTGAATTGAAATGAATTGAATTGAATTGAATTGAATTGAATTGAATTGAATTGAATTGAATTGAATTGAATTGAATTGAATTGAATTGAATTGAATTGAATTGAATTGAATTGAATTGAATTGAATTGAATTGAATTGAATTGAATTGAATTGAATTGAATTGAATTGAATTGAATTGAATTGAATTGAATTGAATTGAATTGAATTGAATTGAATTGAATTGAATTGAATTGAATTGAATTGAATTGAATTGAATTGAATTGAATTGAATTGAATTGAATTGAATTGAATTGAATTGAATTGAATTGAATTGAATTGAATTGAATTGAATTGAATTGAATTGAATTGAATTGAATTGAATTGAATTGAATTGAATTGAATTGAATTGAATTGAATTGAATTGAATTGAATTGAATTGAATTGAATTGAATTGAATTGAATTGAATTGAATTGAATTGAATTGAATTGAATTGAATTGAATTGAATTGAATTGAATTGAATTGTTTCCTCACTTAAATTGTATAAAAGTTTCCATTGCTTTCCTAGTAAGAGTTCTCTGCAAGATTTTATATTTGAAATGAAATCGTTATTGCAAGTCCTATTAAAATATTTCAATGCCTAAAAATATCGGCACTTTAAACACTTTATCTGCTTTTTGTTATAAAATAGTTTTGCTTTTAAATTTTCATGCGCACAAAATTAATACATATTTTCAAAGAATTTTTTTTTTTTTTGTTAAATGAAAATTTTTGTGGTTAAAACAATTTGAGCAGTAACATACATACAAACATATAACGAACATTACCCATTCTCACGCACAAGCTGCATGCTTGAATAACTTTTTTAAATAATTAATGTTGAACTATAATTATTTGTCTAACTAACGTCAATGAAGTGTGAAATGATAAACGTTGCGAAAGTTGAGCGTTTTGTAATTAAAGTCTAATAAAAAATAAATAGAAACATGTGTTTACATTTAGGCAAATTGCAAAAAAAAAGTACCTAAAAAAAAAAATATATAAAAAATTATTTTTTTTAATAATGATAAATTATAAATATGCACTTAGCAAAAATTTCTCATTAAGAGCGTATAAACAGTAGATTGCCAGTATTTATATTGGCAATGCGTCGATTTAAATTACAAAAATAAATAAAGTTGTTATTCTTATTTATAATATTTCAATTCATATCGAGCTCATTCAAGCGCCAATAGAAAGCATTAGTTTATTTATATTAATGCATTACATTGATCTTCAGTCAAAGCGTCTAATATTCTCTTCTATTCAAATTCTTTCATTGTTTGTGTATCTTAAATTTCATTGTTTGACTGGCGCATAATTTAGCCATGCTAAATGTATATTTGATGGCACGTGTTTTTATTTATATATACATTTAAATGCTCATGTGTCAGTATAAAATAATTATTCATCACTGACTTTATGTCAAAATTCTGCCAACTCTGCTTTTCCCTGCAGTTTATAAAGATATTCGAAACTTTCGATAAAGTAAAGAGTTATGAATCGCATGATAGAGTTTAAATGGAATTATCTTGCAATGACAGCTGACATGATTATTTATTAACCCATTCGGCCCGTACTCGTTGACAATTTTTTGTGAATTTTCGAACTTAGGCTTATTTGGGCCTAAACAAGAAAACCCCTTTAAAATGTCTTGCCTATGTGTTAAGCCAGATCGAAATTTAGTTTTCGCCGGACACCGACTCAAAAGTAATTTTTTTCTTTTTTATCGCGGAAATCTCAAGGAAGTGGTTTCAATTGTCCTGGTTCCTTTTTTTGCGAAAAAATGCATGTAACTTTTTTTTTCTTCAGAATGCAACACAAGAAAAACAAAAAAATAAATAAAAATTTCGATTGTACACAAATTTTGGCTAAAAAAATTTTGTAATTTTTATACCCCAACGCGTTCTGCATAAGGGGTGTATTAATTTTAACATTCCGTTTGTAACGCCAATAAGGAGGCGTTTTAGGTATAGAAAAGTATATATATATATTTGATCAGTATCGCTACCTGAGTCGATTTCCGAGTGTCCGTCTATATGTCCGCCTGTCCATCTGTGATCACGATTACAGCCGTAATTTAAAAGTTATCGAGATCAAGTTCGAGAATGAGCCAAATCGGATGAAAACCACGCCTACCTCCCATACACTCAGAAAAAAACAGCCTAATATCAAAGACAATTTACTTAATTTTAAAGAAAATTTTATTTGTTTTAGCGCCAAAGAAATTTTTTTTATATTAAAGTGAAATTGTTCTTTGAAAGAAAAAACAAAATTATTTTTGAAATAAAAAGCAGTATTTTAGAATCAAAAAATTTCTTAAAAACTGAATATATCAAAAATTTCATTTAAGCTAGTGGTAGTATTGTGCTCCCGTAAATTTGAGATATTTGGTAATGTTTAGTTAGAAAGAGTTTGTTATAATTATAATTATTATTTTATATTCAATTTATAGAATAACTTAAAAGCAAATTTTTAAAGCAAAACAAAAACTTAAAACAATTGCCGCCAGCCAGGCTTGAACATGGGCATTTCGATTACAAGGCGAACACGTCAACCAGTCTGCCACAACTCAATTGAAATATTTATTTCTAAATAACAAATAACAGCAAGTTTGATAAAACCAAATCAAATTTTGTTTAAAAAAATTTAAATACGCCTTATACCTTAAAAAAAGTGTTGTAAGGAAAATATTTTATTTATCTACAGTAATATATATATATATGCAATTTTTGCACGGGCGTGGATAATTTTAATATTCGTTATTTCCCTTAGTGCACAGACTATAAAAATGTATTTCTGGTTACTAGTTACTTAGACTCTAATTTTAATATTGATGTGATCAGCAACATATTCAAGACCCGGGGTGACATGTTACCTCTTCAAAAACGAACTTGGAACTCACTTTTGGATTCGTCTAGCACTCTGTGTCATTTGAGGAAGAGTGAAAACACCTTCCAATTTATAGGTAGACCATCGCCTATACCATATAGGTATTTACCATCGCGGGACTTGAACCTGGGCCACTCGCGTGTCAGTCTGTCGATTTTCCTATGCACCATCTCAGCTATTATTAAATAGTGGCGTAATTTACTTTAAAAATAAAAAACTACGTCCACAGAGCGTTTGTTCTAACATTCAATAACATGCGAATACACATGCAAAAACAATTATTTTGCGGCCGCTCACACCACCGACGAGTAAAGGCCCAACCAAAATAGACGAGTTGCTCCGTAACGAGTAGAGACGAAAATGTTCACTTTAATGCAATTCAATGTTGTCGCCCAAAATAAACACACGTAATTTAACGAAGCTGAACGAAACAGCTTGTCCATACGTTTTGTTCCGTAAGAACCGAACTGCTCAACTCGTCTCAACTCGTCAAACGTTCGGCAAATTGCAATCGTCTTGTAAATAGATAAATAGAAATAGAGATATGTATAGATGAACTATTTTGGTTGTGCATTAAAGGGTTGTATTTTGTTTTTGTTTATATTAAAATTGAAAAAAACAAGCCGATAAAAATAGAAAAAAAATTATGCCGCCATCAGGTTTCGAACCCACTTGCGACTATATCGAGGGTCTGAAGCTCTATGCTGTAGGCTTAGAACTGTTGTCGACAAGTAAGTCAAGAATCAATAAGTCAAACTAGCTATTTTTCTCTTACTAGAGTAATTTAGAGTAATTATAACTTTAATTTTTTCTTCAATTCCGTCAGTACTCAGCAAAATTTATGCATTTCTCTGCACAAATAATGTTCCAAAACCATAGCGTAACTTATTCTGTTGAGCTCTCAGTAACATAACTGTTGCTTCGTCTACACCTAAAGTTAGCACCTGTTCGGTTCCCTCATTTCGACTATTGACTATTTGCCAGGACTCCATATCAACACACTCATTTTGTGCTTTTAGAAGTGCCATGGTTACTTTGCAATCTTGTTCAGTGCTATTGGGTAGATATAATGTAATACTATGTGGCAAAGGGAGATGATCTTCCAAACAAGCCTCTAGTTCTACACCGCTCCAAGCATTTAGCTGTGGTGCTACATGAATTAGCCATTCAACCGTTTCAGAATTTTTGCAATTGACTAATAACATGCCTTTCCCTAATTCAATGCCATTAAATTGCAGATTTGCCTCCCAATTACGTGCCACCTCCTCTATAACAGCGGTTTCCAGTTGCCGCACTTCATCTGGTGTTAGTTTTCGTAGTGGATAAGTTTTTGCTAGCACTGCTACTCTTAAAGCATTATTTCTGTACTTAGTGCTGCTTTGTTGTTGTTCTGGAGTAAAATTAACATCTCCAAAATTACCTTGCTGGTCGTTGTCTTCTGTTTCGTTTTGCTCCTTCAGCTTCTCCATTCTGCGTTCAAACACTTTTTTCTTAGCTTCTTCGGGTTCGAAACCTTGTCCAATGAACTTTCTGAACCAGCCTTTGTCACCTCCTCTTATTTGATGTCGTGTACAGTAACTTTCAAGGTGAAAATTTTAACTGGTCACATTTCTATCGTATTGTTCTTTTCTAGCTCTATTCGCTAATACTTGCCTCATAGCTTCTTCAGGATCTACGCCTAAGTCTACGGTCCGCATGAATTGTTGGCGGTCTATTTTAAAGATGTTATTTAAACGACAAAAATCTCTCAATGCTTTGTCCTTGCTGCTAGGTGACGGAAATGAAGTACATATTTTGTGAGAATCTATCTGCGGATTTGCCTCTAGGATTCTTGCACCTATTTTTGATCCATATTTGTTTGCATTTGAACGGCGGTACCAAGACCAAGATCTGTTTTTATGTGCTTTTTTGGCTTTTTCTCGGCTGCTGGAAGGTTTGCTTTCTGATAACAACTTCTCCTCCTCCTTCTTTATTATAAGACTATTATTATTTTTTTGTTTTATTTGTTGTGTTTCATTCATTTTTGGTCCCACGAGTAGCTAGGGAAATAACGGTCCACCACGCCAGAGCCCCGCTTGACATAGTAAGGTCACAGTAACACTCTAAGGCGACCTGGTTTCAGAGAGGCGCCGTTATAATACAGCCGGTTTACCCCTGGCTGCAAACCATCCAACAGGCACGGTGACGCTTGACACCTTGGATTAGGGGTTGGTAGGGTAATTTTTTTATTTTTTTTTTAATTTTTTTATATTTTTTATTTGTTTTTTATTTGTTTTTTATTATTTTTTTTTTTATTTTCTTCTTTCTTTTAATATTTCTCGAGTTATTTTGTCTTTAATTTTTTCTTCAATTCAGTCAGTACTCAGCAAAATTTATGCATTTCTCTGCACGAATAGTGTTCCAAAACCATAGCGTAACTTATTCTGTTGAGCTCTCAGTAACATAGCTGTTGCTTCGTCTATTCCTAATGTTAGCACCTGTTCGGTTCCCTCATTTCGAACAGTGGCTTTTTGCCAGGAATCCACATTAATCCCCTCATTTTGTGCTTTAAGCAGTGCCATGGTTGTTTTGTAATCTTGTTGAGCACTGTTGGGTAGATATAATGTAATACTATGTGGCAAAGGGAGACGATCTTCCAGACAAGCCTCTAGCTCTACACCGCTCCAAGCATTTAGCTGTGGCACTACATGAATTAGACATTCAACCGTTTCAGAATTATTGCAATTGACTGATAACATGCCTTTCCCTAATTCAATGCCATTAAATTGCAGATTTGCCTCCCAACCAAGTGCCACCTCCTCAATAACAGCGTTTTCCAGTTGCCGCACTTCATCTGGTGTTAGTTTTCGTAGTGGATAAGTTTTTGCTACCACTGCTACTCTTAAAGCATTATTTCTGGGTTTAGTGCTGCTTATTCCTGGTTGTTGTTCTGTTGCAAAACTGCCAGCTCCACCATTACTTTGCTTATCGTCGTTTTCAGTTAAGTTTTGCTTCTTTGTCCTCTCCATTTTGAGTTCAAATACTTTTTTCTTAGCTTCTTCGGGTTCTAAACTTGACAGCAAGTTCGTGAAAATAAATTCGTAAATCCGACGCTAACTTAGCAAAGACACAAACCCATATTTCCAAAAATTTCCTATGGCCAATATCCTTAGCAGGCCACAATCAGTAATATATCCTTAGAAAGGTGCTTTAATTACCACTCAATTAAAATAAAAAATATTAAAATCGTACAAGTAGTTGTTGAGATTTTTTAATTCAAAGTGAGTACTATGAATCGATCGATCACTCCATTTTAAAAAGTTTCCTTTGGCCAAAATCCTCAACGCGGCACAATTAGTCATATACCCTTTTATATCCTTCAAAGGTGCTTTAATTACCTGTCCATTGGTATATAAAAAATAAAAATCGTAAATGTAGATATTACGATCCTTTATTTAAAATTTAGTATCATAAACTATGATTCGTGACTTTTTAAAAAATATCGTATGACCTGAATCGGAAGTTTAATCAATTCTGCATCGAATTTTCAGTTCTGAAGTAATTTTGTATTTTTCCCTTAGTTTTATCATATTTTTTGAAGGTTTTGAATATTAAGTTTCCTGGTTGATATTAAAAAGGTTTCTTTTCAAACGAAGTGAAATTCGTAGTTTTTTTATATAAATTCGTACTTAAAGTTAAATTCGTACTTTTTAATATTACGAATTTAAAATTCGTACTTTTTGGAAATATGGGTTTGTGTCTTTGCTAAGTTAGCGTCTGATTTACGAATTTATCTTCACGCACTTCTTGACAGCATATATTTTAAAGAAAATTGGATTTTCTTAGTTTCTTAAGACAAATGTCAATATTTTTGTTTTAAATATAAATTTACTTATAACTAAGGAAATTTTAAATCTTCAAAATAAAAACTGGTGGTTTTTGATATTAAAATAATTTTTTTCTGAGTGTGCAAAGTGGCTTTATATTAAAAATTACAGAAATGTCTTGGAATTTTGCACATATGTTTGGTGCGAATACAACCCACTCACAGTGTAGATCCTCAGGTGTATGATCACAATTTTTATTTAAGTTAAATTTATTTTATATATTTTATTTTAGAGCGTACAACTTTTCTTGTTAAATAATTTTTTTAAACTCCAAATCAAAAAATGAAAATTTTTGATATATAAAATTTTAATTTCAAGGAAAACTTAATTATATAAACATTATTAAAAGCAAAGTAATAATTTGTTATGACCACCTAAGTAAGTAAGTAAGGAAGTAAGGAGCAGTCGGTAGTTTATAAAAGTGGACGGAATAAGATTGAGAGCGTGATATATTAATTTTAATGTAACCCCTTCTACACCGTTTTTCTGACTTCAACCAAATTCTTCAACGGAATTAGAAGCGTGCCACTTTAATTTTAAACAAACTCCTTCTATTGCCTTTGTCCGACTTCTTGCAAATTTTCCACACATATTCTTTGGAATAATGAGTAGTCAGTAGTTAAGAAAATTGGGCGTAATCGAATTGTCTTTAAAAAACAATTAAAAATTCTCAATCTGGACCATTTTTAAAAAAATTAAAGGCAAAAACTTAGTAGCTAAAATTAACTTAATAAAAAATTTCAATAAACTCATAAACACAAACACATTGTAGAATAATCTTAAAAAATATGGTTTTGCTTGGAAAAATTTTTATATGCTTGCTTTTAATTTTTTACTGGTATCTACTTAGAGATTTTTTTTATCAAAAACTCGCTCCTTAGGAAATCCTAATTGTTTTATGTCATATGAAGTCGATTTAAATCATCTGTAGCTTATTAAAAGATACCTCAAGTAATTTTAATCATTTCAAATTTATTTCACGTGTATATGAAGTCATCTCAAGTTCATCTGAAGCTTACTCTATTTTATCCAAAGTCATCTTAGGTTCATCCAAGGCCATTGTTATGTCATCTAAATATTATCTCAAGTCAAACTCAAAAATCAACCTAAAGTTGTGGCAAGTTCATACTAAGACATCATAAATTAATCTCAAGACACCCAAAGTTCATATCATGTCTTCTTAAGCTATCTTAAGTTTAATTTTAAGTTTCATTTATCTTAAGTTTTCATTTATCTTTAATTCATCTGAAATCATTTAAAGCTCACCTCATTTCATCTTACGCTTATCTTAAATTCATGTCAACTTTCTCTCAAGTTATGAATTACATGTTCGGTTCCAAAGTATTGAGTTTTCCTCCTATTATCTTGGTCGTATTGTTGTTCATTTAAAAAAAAAAAAAAAAAAATGAAAAAAATTTGCCAGCATACCTTAACAAGAACTTCTTATGTATTTTACATGGTTATGGCTCAAAAACCAAACATAAAAAATTCGAGAAAAAAAAAATATATTTACATTTGATAAATTTAACCTTGAGGCATCAAAACAACCAAAATGCCTTGGGTTGAGAAGCTTCTGCGGCACTTGCTAGAAGACCTTTTTTTGTTGGATTTTCTTGTGAAATTCTCATAGGCACTTTTTTTTTCAATTGTATCTCGAACTGAAGTGTTTGTTTGTGTGCGTGTTAAAGTGGTTGTGGCCAAATGAGTGTGTGTTATGTGAATGAGTGTAAGCTGTCAATTATATTGAATTTTTGACATATGCTTAAGAGTTCAGGGTATTCAAGTGTTGGAAGGCGGGTAGGGGGAGGAATGGAGGTAGGCTTTGAAAAGTGGTTGGGAGCCGTTGGGAGCAAATGTTCACTTTTTATTTGCATAAATAGCAAAAAGGAAACAGAGCTTCAAAGCACCTACTATTATGCAGGCTATGTGAAGAGTTGCACAGACATGTGTCTCTCTGTGTTTGAAAGCTCAAATAGAAGTTTATGTTGTGAAAGTTGTAAATGTAAATTTACAGAATTTTTTTTTATATACACATCTTGAAAGTATAACGTTTAGTTTAGCAAGCTAGTTTATACTATAACATTTACTGAATACTTTACGTAGTATTTTTTCACCCTTGGAGACAATTTTTTGTATTATTAGTTGAGAAAAAAAAAACAAATGTTAAACTAGTTTCAACTGCTTTGATTTTACATAAATTGTTGCTCATTATTAAATTTTTTTATTTAACATCACTTTCGCAAATTTTAAAACAGTTGCGCACACTTTTCAATTTTTTCACGGTCGGTATGTTATGCAAACTTTTAATTAATCGAAAATTGGCCTTGCAGCTTCCGCCTTTATAAACTTCAAACAATTTTTGAAAAACAATAACAAAGACAATGAAGCTGCATAAATTAACCCGCAGCATCCTTTTGAAATTTTAGTTTCCTTCAGAATTCTATTGAATTCTGGCACTGAATTTGAACCGTTTTTTGAATTCTAACAAAGCACACGCTTGTTTGGTTGATATTAAATTAACTATCATTAACTATCATAGATAAAATCTGAACTATATTCAATATCTGGGCCAAATTCAAGCTCAGTTTGTTTATAGCTTGGCAACATTTACTTTTTGCTTACTACTTTTCATAACTTTTTTGCTTTCATATGCTTTTGATTGTAGCGACGCACAGTGTAACGAGTGGAAAAAAATTAGGTATGGAAAAAAATGTTTCAAATTTGTAAAAGTTACTATGCAAATTTATAGTTGAGAGTCTTAATTATTTGAATCTTCAAGAACTTTGCGATATCTTTCCATTTGTGGACTTTATGCTCTGTATATGTTGCCATGAAAATTTAACGAAATTTGAGTTTTTATAGTTTTGTACTGAATATTTTTTTCAAAATTGCAAAAATTTTAGTATATTTTACATACGAAACTTTAACAAAGATATATATGACAAGTTCCTGCTAAAGTCGCTATAGTTAAAAGTAAAAACAAAAAAATTTTCATATTCCACAAAAAAGGTCCTAGAAATCCAAAAAAAAACTAAATTTTTATATACAATTAAAAAAAAACGACTTTTTCGTTTTTCTTTGTTTTTAAATATGTTTCATTACAACTCTTTTTGAACACATTCCCCAAGATTTTGCTGGGATAACTAGACCATGTTTTGGCGAAAATGTGCATTTTTATATAAAAAAAATAACGAATTTTCCACAAAGGTTCAAACGCAATTAAGGCAAAGAGAAATTTTTGTTTTTCTTCATTTTTGAGTATGTTTTAAAACAAGTCTTTTTAAATACATCCCCATAGTTTTTGATAGCACAGCTCAAAGTTAAGGATTTTATGTCCTTTTTCCTGGAGCATGTTTTGACGAAAATGAGCACCCTTTGCGTACCAAAAAATCCATTTGCGGTTCTGTAATGCGTGAACCGAATTTATTTCTGGAGTTTCCTATAAAAGGTGACGCCAATACGAATATTTTTATGTACAAACGGTCTTTGTTTGTGTATTGGTTTATGAGTTATAGGCATTTCAACATGTATTTGTGCGTATATGGTGTATATGGGCAAATAAATATTTGCAAATCCCTATATCTCGGTAAATATGGGTACTACGATATTGAGATTTGGTACAGATGTGGGTAGGATGATTTTCAAACGCAGTAGAAAAAGTGGGTGGAATAAGTCAAAGGGCCGTGGCACTATAAATAAAAAACTATATCTCTGTAAACATAGGTACTATGGCATTGATATAAAATACCAAGAAATACTTAAGAGATTTGAACGCAAAAACAGTAATCGATGTTATCTTATCAAAAAAAAAGTTTTAAAAGCCACGCCCGCTATATTGAGAAAACAAAATAACACAAGACGAAGAAAAAGGTATCAAATTGTTTTGTATTAGATTTAGATGAAAAAACAAAATTTTCCATGCCTACATGCTAAGCCTATTAACATTGAAAAACAAAATTAAAAGTGAACGACTGAATCGATTTGAACAAAACATGAATCAAACAATTCTGACTGCATGATCGGACTTAGATGAAACTATTTAGAAACGCTCACAATATTGAAAAATATAACAAGAAGAGAACGCCTTATCGATTTGCAGTTTGCAGATTTACAGTTTAACAAGTCTGCCTGCCCCGTTCACTTTATTTCAAATAAACATCATAAGACGTGAACAGCTGTGCCAATTTTAGTAAAAATTAAATTAATGAAGTCTGTGTGTCATTGGGATTAACATCCCAGCAAAAAAGTACTTCCAAAAGAAGGTAAAGCGGAAGGGAAAGTATTTAATTCCATCCCTTCCACTTTTATACCCAGAAGGCATTCTTTCAACATATGCATATAATTGGGTCGTTCTCCAGAAATGTGTTCTTCCAGAATGTTTTCAAATGAAGATTTCTTTGAGGCATTCTATGAAAATAGTGCTATCAACCGACCGAAGACTTTTGGTGAGTATAATCTATCTATATACATAAAAATGAATGTATTTATGTGTGTGGGCGTGTATGTCAGATATAAACTCCGAAACCGCTAAAACAATTTTTATGAAATTTTCAGGGAAATTGTAGCAAAGTCTCGAGAGTATCTTGAGTTTGGTGCCGATCGAACCAATGGGCAGGCATAAGACAAGAGCATGCCACCTGCCTTTGGAGTTATAGGTAGCACAGCCTCGGAATTTGGTATTTTAATAAGGGAATATCCACCTTTTGTTAATAAATGAAATGCAATTAAAATGTGACTTTTTAATTTTGGCCTTTTTGCCAATATACGCAGTATTGCAAGTGGCTGATACGCGGTATAACACACCCAACGACTATATCGAGGGCTTATATTCAATACCAGACATACGCTAATTTTTGGAAAATGACTTTTTGATGGCAAATTGTTCACTAATGACAGCTACATCTCTGACGAAAATTTCAGAAAGAAAAAATCAGTTTAAGTACTCTTTTTTTTGAAATTTGCGATATCGCTATCAACCATTAGATTAATTTTTATATGCAATACCAGACAAAAGCCATAAAGAAAACAATACAACAACAATAGGCTTGTAACTGTTTTTATTTTGCTTTTGATTTAAGTTGTGCCTTTGTTGTTGTTTTTTTTTTTTTTTTGCTAAATAATGTCGGTTGCAGAAAATGCGTGATCATTTGCAGGTGAAACAAGGAAGAAGTGCGAAAATTCAAAATCTATAAATTAATAAAAAGTGTTCGTACAAAATTAAAAATATTTTATCAAGTGATTATTGTTTACCATAAAGTTTTTCTCGGTATGTAATATTATTCAAACGATTTATACTCGTAACTCGATGTAATAAAAAAATTCAAAACAGGTTAAAATGTCTAATAATTCCTTACAACGTATTGCTATTGATTATGCATCGTCGAGTGGTGAAGATGCTCGAGAATATCCAATAACAGGTGAGTTGTCATATTAGCAAATGTTTCAACAACAATTCATGTAGTTTATAAATTGTATTGGCCAGATTCCGACGACGAACATTATAGGCGTAGTAAGATAGTCCATCGTAGATCTAAAAGGGCACATAATCCTAAATCATCAAAACGAGTTGAGAATGCAACAAAGCGAGTGAAGGGACAGGAATATACATATGGGATTTTCAATAGCTGATGGATCATATAAACAAAACTTACCAAAACCATCAAAAGATATTGGGCATACATGTTCATCGGCGTTTTGTATGAAATCCAATTCAAGACACTGCCAAAAATTTGATGAAGAAACTAGAAAAAAAATATTTAATATGTTTTGGAACCTATGTTGGGAATCTAAACAAGTGTTTGTGAAGAACCACGTATCACAGATTCCTATAAAAAGAAAACGTATTGAAAATTCGAAAAAAACGCACAGCTTTTTGTATGAGCTACCACACAACTATGGATCATTACAAGTTTGCCGGTCTATGTTTTTGTCAACTCTTTCGGTCAAAAAGGACATGGTTGGAAATTGGTTAAAATCTAATGATAAACTTAACGACATTGAAACCCTGCACAAAATCAGCTTACATTTGTTTCTAAAAGAACTGATCGTAAGATGCACTTAGAACAATATTTCCAGAAATTGGACAAAATGGAAAGCCATTACTGTCGTAAAGATACCAATAAAATCTATATTGCTGCTACATTTAATACAAAAGTAGATATTTACAGGAACTATCTTACATACTGTTCCGAAAAGCAAGTTCCGTCTGTTTCAATTTTTACATTTTCGAAATTTTTTGAAGAGAAAAATTGTGGCCTTTTTATGCCCCGAAAGGATCAATGCGATATGTGTGTATCTTTTAATGACAAACAAATTACTTCTGAACAAAACAAGGATCATGTTTTAAAAAAAAATCGTGCTCAAGAGGAAAAGCAGCTTGACAAACTCGCGGCGCAGGAAGGAAAATGTCACGTGTTTACTATGGATGCGCAAGCAGTAAAGCTCTGCCCAAATATTAATGATTCAGCCATTTACTTCAAACAGCGTCTACAAGTTCATAGCTTCACCACTGTTTACAACCTTGCGACACACCAATGCACTAATTATTAGTGGAATGAGACTCAATGCGATTTGTCCGCTTCAACATTTGTTTCCATCATAATATACCACTTGAAAACACATTGCTCATCAGATAATTTAACAATAAACATTTATTCGGACGGTTGCGGTTACCAAAACCGTAACCAGTTTTTATCAAATGCTTTATCTAATTTTGCTGTTGAAAATAATAAGATCATAGAGCAAAAGTATTTGGAGAAAGGTCACACTCAAATGGAATGCGACAGTGCACATGCTAAAATAGAAACCAAACTTAAAAAACAATCAATATACTTGCCAATAGATTACATAAGAATAACATTAGTATCTCGAAAGACAGTAAAAATTAATGATACCGTAATCAGAAAACCATTTGAGGCGATGTATTTAAATTACGACTTTTTTAAAAACTACAATGATGCCAAACTTATGCGCCTTTCGATCATTAGACCTGGTCGGACCAAAAACGATCCAACAGTTTCACAATTAAGATCACTAAAGTATTCACCAAGTGGTGATGTTGAATTTAAAGTGAATTTCGATGAAGAGTACAAAAACTTGCCCATTAGAATTAAAAAATATACAGGATATACTGAACCAAAACCTTTACATACACGACAACTTCCAATCCAGCCCAGTAAATGGAAGCATCTACAAGATTTGAAGCCGGTTATACCACAAGAATATCATTACTTTTATGATAATTTGGATTAGATGAAGTCAAAGTAATTACAAGAAATGTAGCAATGTCCAATTCGAATTATATTGTTTTTTAAATTTTTGTTTATTTTTTTTATAGTTTTGTTATTGAATTGTTATATGTTAAAAAAAGTCAAGGAAAACATTGAATTAATAAAATTGCACTTTGTATCACAAAAAAATGTTTTTATTAGTGTGCAATACCCGCCATACGCCATGAAAATATTTGGTTATTTAAATTTCAATACCAGACATCAACCATATCACCACGAATAGAGTAAAATATTATATTTTTTTTATATGGTGGATTCAGTAGTCATATTTAAAACACATTGTGGAAGAAAGTTATATTCATACTTTAAGAATTTGAAAATTAAACAGTTTTTTCCCTTACCTGAAAAATTGCATTTTGGCGTATGTCGGGTATTGAATATAAGCCCTCGATATATTGTTCTTTCTTTGCCTCAATCATTTCATTGTTATCTTTAGCCGATACCTTTCGTTTTTATTAAAACAAAAACATTTACAAAAACTACATTTGTGAAACAGTGCGGGTAATTTGATCATCATGGTAAATGAATTAATGTATAAGTTGTGTAAATAAATCAAATTCAAATTTAAATTTAAATTCGAGATAATATTCTTAAATCATAAGTTTTTAATAACTTTTCATTTTACACCTGTGGTTCCATTTTCTGGATTTGCCAATATGTTAGCCTGTTAAAAAAGTGCCTGGCAAAGCGGGCGGGGGTTCAGCTAGTTGGCTATAAAATGCCTTTAAAATGTGGACGGAAATCGAAAAAGGCGCCAGAATACGAAGAACATTTCAAAATATTGGAAGAGAATAAGAAGATAGAGATAAGATAGAGTTCAAGGAGAATTCTAAGAAAAGATGGGTCTAATTGTCAATAGATGGGAACACAGCCAGAAGGTTCTTCCCTAATTACCAGTTATCCGCAAGTATTTTAAAAGTTGATAGTGAAATAATACAAAATTTCAGTTTGATTTTACGGACATTATCTAGCGGTAAATTGATTAAAAAAACCCTTCGAAACCTTGTTAGAACGTACTTTCTAGTTGTATTTAAAAGATTATGTTTGCTTTAAAATGCTGCCAACAGTACATAAAATACTGGTTCACGGTACTGAAATAATAGATAACTTTAATTTACCTATAGCAATCCTTTTAGAAGAAGCTTTAGAAGCTAGTCATAAAGAGTGTAGAAAAATGTGTTTAAATCATACTTGTAAAACTGTAAAAAACTGTCCAATAGAGATCTTTTCGTTGGCTTATTGCTTTCGACAGATACTTATATATCTTCCCATAGAAAAATATTGAAAAATATAATAAAGCATGTTAATGAAATCGATGAATTTATTTTATATGAAGATCACGATACGAAAGATGACACAAGTGATTTCTTTCCTGAACTCAATTTATCTGACTATATGTGGGGTGACTCCACGGATTGCACTGATGATACGAGTAGTCGAATAATTTTTTTTGAAGCGAAGCTTTTTACTCCTCGTTCTGTGATTTGCTTAGAGTGAAATCTGAAAAATTTTCGACAGATTTTTTCTTGGAATTTTGATGGTTTCTTTGTTGCTAGCGCTTATTACAACAAGAAAATTTAATATTTAATATTAAATACTAAAGTATGTCGTGGTTCCTGTGCGAATCGAACCCGTGCCCTCTTAAACGATAGCCCAGCACACTACACTCTAGGCCACAAAGACTTGTGAGAACAAGTTGTTAATTTAATATTAGTTATAACAGAAGCTATGCTGCAGTATATCGTCACCATCTATCAATAGATAGAGGATTGTGTATTTGCTATACTACAAAAATTTGCTTTTATTTGCCACAAGGTGTCTCCAGCATCGGTGTGTTTGTATTGTGAATGAGTTTGTAGTGTTGTTAGCATAGAGTATAAATTATTATGTAGAGATTGCATCAACTCTGCTAAATCTCTGGCATGTGTTAACAGAGGTTAACAGAGTTTCTTTTCTTCATGTTTTTTAGTGAAATAACTCTGTTAACACTGTTAGCAGAGTTGATGCAATCTCTAGATAATAATTTACACTCTATGTTTTAAGCGTCAAAAA
This sequence comes from Coremacera marginata, assembly GCA_914767935.1. NCBI lineage: Eukaryota > Metazoa > Arthropoda > Insecta > Diptera > Sciomyzidae > Coremacera > Coremacera marginata. Next base: position 168,683,340 of record OU612045.1, read on the forward strand.
AATAGATGATATCAATAAATATGGAATTAACAAACGCATGCATGAAATCGGCAAGGTATCGAAAATGTTTGTTAAATTTTTTTCGTGTGCGTTCTTTAATATATATTTTTGAAGCGAAGTTTTTTACTCCTCGCTCTGTGATTTGCTTGGAGTGAAATCTGAAAAATTTTCGACCGATTTTTCGCTACGCAGTACGCTGTTGAAATATTTGTTCAGTGCAGCCAAGTTCACAACCATGTGTGGAGAGTTAAAAGGGAGAGTCGCTGGCATTATATGCCCGTATATGTAATTGGCGTGGAAATTTGACATTCAACAATAAAAAATAAGCAGTAAATATGTTTTCTGTATATATGTAATTAATTTAATGTTATTTTAAAGTTTTGAATTTAAAATTTAATTTATTAAAAAGAAAAAAATTATCAAGCTATCAAATCTATGTAACTGCGAAAAAGCTTCGCTTCTCTCGTGTGTCCAACGACGGACCTGTTTTTTTTTTTTAATTTTTTCGCTTCTTAAGATTTATGTTAAATTTGAACAAACCTGTATATTAAAGATAAAAATTATTATTTCAATTAATAAACTGCATTGCATATTAAAGATTGTATGAGAGGTCGGAGAAGGCGTGGCAGATCATCATGAAATTTGTACATAATTTTAAATTGAATCAAGCCAATAATAAATAAGTTAATTTCCTTTTTTATACTTTCTAAAACTGGAGATATTGCGCTTTTAATCTTCATTTTGTATGAGAGGTGGGCGAAGGGCGTGGCCGATCTTGATAAAAATTTGTGTGGCGTTAAATATTTATGAAAAATGACACATGCTAAATTTTATGTACCTACGATGGTTCCTTCTATTTTTGTCCCTCATCCCATAGAACTCGTTGCACTGTGCGACGGCTTATATGCACAGCCGTCCTCCAAAATCCTTTTTTTACAGGTGATGATAAATTGCAATATATTTTAAACTGACAAAAGAGAAATAACGAATTTATAAACATAAAAAAAGAAAATAATTTATTGCTCAGATTTTTATCATTGCAACTGATATCAGAGCACAGATTTTTTTTTTTTCGATAAAACTGTTTTCGAAACGGTCGAAATTGTCGAATAGTGGGTTGTGCATATAAGCTGTCGATGTGTATCTATGTGTTAAGCCATGGATATCGTAACCTATTCTTTGGCAACAAATTTTCCAACGCTTAACTGAATTTTTATGTTTCGTTATACTTGTATGTCTTTGGCACATTTATTGTATCTGTCTATTGTCAACATAACTACATATAATCAGAACTTTTTGTGCGTCTATGTTTGCTACAGCTACTTTGTTATAAAGCAAACATTGCTATGGAGACCAAACTTTTTGCAAAGATTTTTGCCTAATTAACTCTAGATTAACTCGAGCTAGTTTAATTTTATTTATTGATTTATTATTAAGACTAATGCACAGAGTTGAGAAGAACTTTTCCAAGTATGACAAATAAAATTATGCCATCAATAGTTGACATATTTATTAGGTATTCGCTTTGTTAGACACACAAGCTTGTTAAAAATGTCAAATCAATCTGACGTGACAATAAGATGTTACTTTATGTTTATAACGTTCTGACCATGACCTTTTATTACATAATTGAATTGAATAATTAAAAAGTAATTCATTAAAAAACTTATGAGTAATATAATGCCCAAATTTATTCTAATATATAGGTATATATGAGCGAAACAATTTATTTGAGTTGAAGTTTTGATTTCTGGAATCATTTACTTTGGTATGCTACGTTAAATTACGCTCAAAGGATTTGATCATATATGAAAGGAGAGACTTGCATGTTGACACCCCATAGATGTTTTGTTCATAATTTAATATAATAATAATATAAATGGCCATTTCTGCCCTTGAAAGAACTTTGACCGAGCTTCTTATAATCAATAGATATGGGTAACGCAGCAAGAATCGCTGCGTTGATACATCAACTCAAACGCAGTTTACTGTATCAGCGAAATGCGTTAACGCAAATGCGTCATAGCGTAGTTTGAAATGCCATGATTCCTGTATCAAGGATTTTACTAACTCAGTGAGGGTTTGAATTGACCATCGTGTTGCGTTATGTGGTTCATTTGTCGAATGCGGTGAATATTGTGGCGGAATACTAAGCGCAAATTTGCTTCACTTAGAAAAAATAAATTAAATCAAATAAAAATTTTCAATCAACATATGGATCAGAATCTAAAGAAATCTTAATTCTAATTGATTCATTAAAGATATTTAAATCTAAAAGTAAGTAATATAAAATATAACTAAGCGAAGCGGAGATTACAGCACCCACCATAACTGAAGATATATTCATGCAGCCAAACTGAATTTTTTTTAAGATTTGATGCGAGCTATCAAACAGATACATACGCGTTGCTGGTACAAACAAAACAAGTTCGAAGTTGGACTCTTATTTACTTTTGCTTCGTACACGAACACGTCCAACAGTTGACAAAACCATTCTGTGAATGGAAAAATATTAATAACAGTCAAACGCACTCCAAGCATTCATGGTTGACTGCATCTTCCCCGCACCCCTTGTCAATATTTATGCATAGGAATAATGTTTGCTTTCAACTTTATGTTTCTATGTTCGATGTGCCGTACAAAATGTGCAATTTTTGCTAGCTGTATGAATATTTTTTACTTTTGCTTTGAGCTCGGCATTTGCATTATTGTGTTATTGCGTTACTTTTATTTAAAGAAGTGTATCAACGCAGTAACGCATTGAGTGCTTCAACTCATTAACGCAACTCAGCGCTGCGTTACCCATGTCTAATAAATCAATTGTGTTGTGTGCGTTGTGAAATGTTTCAACTCAAATGATTGAGAACTGGACCTACAAGTTTTATGCCGACTCCGAACGGCTTATGTTCTCAAGAAGCTTTTCTTGGCAGTTTTTTTTTACTCTCTGAGGTTTGCCATTGTCTGCAGAGAGGTGACGGCCGAACAGAAAAATTAATTCAATTGAAAAAACTTCGCTTCGGCAATTGATTCGGTAATGGGTTGGTAACCGCTTCGGTAATCAGTTGGTAAACGCCTCGGTAGCCGGTTATTGGTTCAGTAATCGGTTGGTAATCGCTTCGGTAATCAGCCTGGTAATCGGTAATCGGTTCGGTAATCGCTTCGGTCTACGGCTTGCTCAATACTAGGTAATCCCTAAAAAAGAATGCTGTACAGCAATAATATCTGTTACGCTAACAGCGTGATGATATCGCTAACAGCGTAATAATATCGCGAGTATATATTTTTGCTCTCTACCAAAACGAGCTCAACGCGCCTAATTAAGTTTTCATTTCCAAAAATAAAAAAAAAATGTTTTTACAAAATTGTGTGTCTTTGAAGTCGCGCGAAAACTGAAAACAAACTTATTTTTTGACGTCAAAAATAAAAATATATCAAAATACAAACAAAAATGTAGTTCCGGTTACTGAGGTTAGAGGTTTCTCCTAAAAAGAGCGAATTTTTAAATGGTTTAATGAAGTGAGGTCTTGAGTTCGAGAAATGTTTTCAAAAAAATGAATATGATTATCTATGAAATCTGACTATGACTATGAAATCTGGAAGTGTTAATATTTCCAGAAATTGTATAAAAGCAGAAATTATATGAAGAAAAACTATCCTTATATCAAGTCCACACCTTGTATCACAGTAGAGTAGAGATTTCTAAAAGAAATATTAGTTTGAAAGACGATTAGTTTAAAAGATTAGTTTAATTCCTGAATTAAACTAATAAATACTTTGTTTCAAAAATAAAAAAAAAAATTGCCTCAGTCCGGATTTGAACCGCTGACCTCTTAACTATCTAGTAATCGGTTCGCTTAGACCGCAGGGCTACCAAAGCAATTTTCGGCTGATGATAGATTTTAATTCATACATCGGAAGTTTTTCGTTATTTCGGATATATTTTTCCTGCGATTCTATAAAAATTTCTTATTTTGAGAGAAATATTTCTGTTAGTTATAGCCGATGATTAATAAACGATAGAAAAATTTATTCAAATGGAATAAGAAACTTCAACACAATTACGCTTAGTTTCTTCAATTTAGCGAAATAATTTATAAATTACACGGTGCAACACGGAAAATTCGAACAACTTCTTGACTGCTGTTCTTTAAAGTGCTGGACGTAATTAGGAAAACCCTACATGGAATCGGATTTTTTTTTATCTCTTGTCTTTTGGCTCAAACTTGATTTTTCAAAGGAAATTAATTTTTTCTCATGGCTACAGTTCCTAAGCAGTTCGAAATTTTGTTTTCTTTTCTTTTCTTTTGCAAAGTTTTAGCTACAGACTAGGAGAAAAATAGTGCAGACCAAACTGACCTAAAAAAACTACATCGAAGCTTTAAAATCGCATAAATTCCAAAAAGTGCCCACCATTTTGTACCATATTTGGTCAATATCTTAAAAACCGTTCCAAACTTTGACAAACAGTGAAAAACAAAATTGTGGGCAAGAAAAACTAAACAATTCTCAAGAAGCTGCCAACAGCATTCGAGCACTCTTTGATACCGTTTTGGCCCTACGAATGTGACATATTTTTACCGAATAGCATAATAACATCCATACTTGGTACATTTCTTTTTTTTTAACTAAACCATCGCTGAGGGAATGCCTCCCTTTAAATGCGAAAGCATTGCGTAGATTCGGAAGACGAGTGATAGTTATTTGGAAGGTGCAAAGATGAAGTAGTGTCGGTGAAGATTTGTTTTAAACTTGCGCAGATCAAAACTGTCGGGGAACAAGCTCACATGGAGATTATTCCACAATCTTTCTGTGCGACTAAAAAACGAATTATCTCGGTAATGCGAGGTTCTATTGGGCACCGACGCACAAAGGGGTAAAATGATCGAAAAGTATATTTTAATTCAAAAAATGAAATACATGTAACCTCCCAATTAATGGAAACCGATTAAAATAGATAACATTCTTCATCTTTATTCGAAAGAAAAAAGCATTTTTGACGTTCCGTTTTCCCGCTCCGTTCTTTATAAGTTACTCGATCGAGTGTTGTTGCGTGCATATACTGAAAAACAAATAAAGCCTATATTTAAGTGTGAAATATATTAAAAATTTGTGCAAACGAAAAAAATTGTAGTTTAACTTTAGGTAATTTTCAATGTAAATTTAAAAAAATTACACAAAAAATTTTTTTTTTCAAAAAGCTTAGAAATCTGGGTGTTTCTCAAGAATCGGAAGACAAATAGTTGTGTTTCAGGTATGTGCAATCAACTATTTTTTTTTTTTTATTCTTAATAATCTTGTCTTACATTTCCAAAAGCTAATGTTTTCGGTTCTTAATCTTTACGAAATTACTGCTTGCAAAGTATAAGCATTGCACTGTTGTTGTTTTCGTTTTCTGTTTTTTTCATATTCATATTTTTGTTATACGAATATGATGTCACTTTGTATGCACGATAGGCGTGGTTTTCTTACAACTTCTCCAAATTTTAAATTCAAAATACATTTTATTTACTGAAGTTATGTAGTTATGAAGTTATTATGCAATGAATTAATTTTTGAGGAATTTATAAAGGTTTTACTATTTAGATGACGTCATTTTGTATGAGAGGTGGAATCTTCATTAGATTGTGTCAAATTTCAAACTCAGAGTGCATAGTAAAAAAACTTTTTTATGCCTTTACCTTATTTTTATTAAATTACTCTGTATGGGAGGTACGTGAGGCTTTATTTCGATTTGGTTGAATTTCATATACAGAGTACACATTAAATGTCAAAGCTCATTTCCAAAATTTCAAGGCCATATATTAAGTTTTGTTGAATTTAAAGATATTTTACCGTTTTGATAACGTCACTTTGTATGGAAGTTAGGCGTGATTTTCATTCGATTTGGTTGAGTTTTTTACTCACAATAGATATAAAATTTCGAAGCTTTTATATAAAATTTCAAGTTGATATATTAAGTTTAATGGAATACATGGAGATTTTACTGTTTTAAATATATTTTCTTCCTTTTGGGCTAATTTTCGAACTTGATCTTTAGTTTTAAGATTCAAGCTTAAATATTGAGTTTCATGACATTAGCTTCAAAATTACGATTGTAATCATGTCGACAGACGGACAAAAGGACAGACAGATGGACGTACAGAACGTTTTTTCTTATTTGCATCCAATCTAACTAAAAAAAAAAGTCCAAAATTCCCTCCCACATCTAGGTGAGTTCATCTCAATTTTTTGCGATTTTACACCTCTGTGCGACACAATGGTAAGGGGATGGGCTTGAAAAGTTGCCCGAGTGGACCTAGGAAATACACGAGCTTGTTGCGCCAGACCATGCAACTCCCTTGAACACTTTCAAGCTCCTGCGCAAGTGTGTGAAAAAACTTGAGACTTTTAGACTACACATACCCAAACCCATTGTTTTATCGTTTTAAAATTTTTTTTCGCATAAAGCCAATATTTTGTAACTCTTCTTGCAGCTATTTAGCATCTTTTTTTTTATGAAATTTTGATGCAAAATATTTGTAAAAAAGAGTTAAAAAATACTTTCGTATATCATTAAAAAAAAAATCGTGATTTTCTTTATTAAAATTAATATTGTAAGACTTTATATAATATATATTAAATAAATATACTATTTTCATTTGCTTTACTGTGTTTATAAATAATATTAATAATATTATATTTATTAAAAATAAAACTAACCATTTACTCTTGTTATATCAATAAATATTATATATAAAATTTTATTTTATGGTAAAAAATTTAAAATTTTTAAAATAATAATAATAATAATAATAATAATAATAATAATAATAATAATAATAATAATAATAATAATCAACACTCCCTCGTATGTATCCAACCGTTTTTACTGAGGAAGATATAACATCTGCCATAAATAAAACGCATAATTGGAAGGCTCCAGGTCCAGACAACTTGCAGAATTACTGGCTGAAAAGATTTAAATGCACCCATGCATACATATCACGATTCTTCACCCATATTTTGCAACATCCAAATGAAGCACCGGAGTTCCTCACAAAAGGTAACACATATCTTCTCCCAAAAGATATAACCAACACAAGCAACCCTTCGAAATATCGGCCCATTACATGTCTTTGCACGCTATACAAAATTTTGACTTCGTGCATGACATCAAAAATTTACCAGCATTTGGAAGACAACACGGTTCTAGCGACAGAGCAAAAAGGATGTTCAAAAGGCTCTCAAGGATGCAAGGAACAATTAATCATAGATGCGGTAGTTATGGAGCAGGCCTACAAAAACACCAGAAACATATACACAGCATTTATTGACTACAAAAAAGCTTTTGATAGTGTGCCACACTCATGGCTTATCAGAGTGATGGAGATCTATAAAATAGCGCCAAATATTATTGCAACCCTTAAACATCTTATGTCCTCATGGGAAGTAACTCTACACCTGCAACATAGTGGTGGTCGGATTACTTCCCCAAAAATAAAGATCAAAAGAGGCATACTACAGGGCGACAGTCTAAGTCCTCTATGGTTTTGTATGGCCCTAAATCCACTCTCCACAATTCTTAACTCCTGTAGATATGGTTACCTTATCAAAAGTGAAAACGGACCACAACACAAACTCACGCACTTGTTATACATGGACGACATCAAACTCTACGCTAGTACGGACAGGCAAATGCTTAGTCTACTAAAACTCGTGGAAGACTTTTCTATCGACATTAAAATGTCATTTGGCATTGACAAATGCCGACGGTTAAGTGTTGTCAAAGGCCAAATGGTGGAAAGAAACTACGAGCTGGTAGTTGGAGAAACGATGGAAGCGCTCAGCCAGAATGAGCCATATAAATATCTAGGTATCAGCCAAACTCGTCGTATACAACACAATGATATCAAGAAAAATATTACGAGTGTGTACCTACCGAGAACGAAGGACTTACTCCGCTCTAAGCTCAATGGAAAAAAACATGATAAAAGCAATAAACACCTTTGCCATACCTGCCCTAACGTATACGTTCGGTATTATTAAGTGGACCAAAACGGACCTCGAGGAGCTGCAAAGATCAACACGACGACTAATGTCGAAGTATAGGATCCATCATCCTATTTCTTCTCTTGAGAGAACTACGCTTCCTAGACATCTTGGAGGACGCGGACTGATTGATATTAGCCACATGTGCAGGAAACAAACAATAGATCTCCGTAGATACTTCTGTAACCAAAGTAATAATTTACATAAGTCGGTAGTAAATAGCGATGACAGCTACACCCCCTTGAACCTAAAAAATAACAGCGAAAATGACTATGAGACTAACTCTGCTTATACCATCCGTAAGCTTCAGGAGTGGAAGATAAGGGAGATACATGGCAGGCATGCCTACATGCCTACCCCACATAGACTTGGAAATGTCAAACGCTTGGCTTACAAATGCCGATATCTTCGCCGAAACAGAAGCGTTCATGATCGCGATTCAAGACCAAGTCATCGCAACAAAAAACTATTGTAAATATGTGTTAAAATACCAAATAGAGGAGGATAAATGTAGAAAGTGCTGCCAGCAGTCAGAGACAATACAGCACATTACCGGCGCATGCACGTCCCTAGCCGCTACAGAATATCTAAAGAGACACAACCAAGTAGCAAGAATTGTACACCAGGCACTGGGCTTAAAGTACGGGCTTGTTAATGTAGAACTGCCGTACTACAAATACAATCCCGCAGCTGTCCTAGAAAATAATACATCGAAGCTCTATTGGGACCGGACTGTGCTGACTGACCATTTAGTTGCAAATAACAGACCAGACATAATCTTAATAAAGAAGCAAGCCAAGGAAACTTTTCTTATAGATATTGGCATCCCAAATAGCCACAATCTGGAAAGCTACTACCGGGAGAAGGAAAACAAATATCAACGTCTTGCAGAGGAAATAAAACAAATCTGGCGACAGGAAATGGTAAAAGTGCTACCGATAGTTATATCCTCCACTGGAATAGCACCGAAAAACTTCATACGAAATCTGACCGTGATGGGTATTGAAAGAAAAGCCATAACTATACAAAAATCTGTAATATTATCAACAACAGCGATAATTCGCTCAACAATCAACAGTGCATAACCTTAAAATAAATAACAAACAATAAAACAAATAACACAGCAACAGTGCTGAAGTGACTTGCAGGTCGACTGCCGTCATGTTCAGCTTAAATGGACTCCCCCTCGCGCGGTATGGGGAGGGGGAAGAGGCGTGGGAATAATAATAATAATAATAATAATAATAATAATAATAATAATAATAATAATAATAATAATAATAATAATAATAATAATAATAATAATAATAATAATAATAATAATAATACTAATAATAATAATAATAATAATAATAATAATAATAATAATAATAATAATAATAATAATAATAATAATAATAATAATAATAATAATAATAATAATAATAATAATAATAATAATAATAATAATAATAATAATAATAATATAATAATAATAATAATAATAATAATAATAATAATAATAATAATAATAATAATAATAACAATAATAATAATAATAATAATAATAATAATAATAATAATAATAATAATACTAATAATAATAATAATAATAATAATAATAATAATAACAATAATAATAATAATAATAATAATAATAATAATAATAATAATAATAATAATAATAATAATAATAATAATAATAATAATAATAATAATAATAATAATAATAATAATAATAATAATAATAATAATAATAATAATAATAATAATAATAATAATAATAATAATAATAATAATAATAATAATAATAATAATAATAATAATAATAATAATAATAATAATAATAATAATAATAATAATAATAATAATAATAATAATAATAATAATAATAATAATAATAATAATAATAATAATAATAATAATAATAATAATAATAATAATAATAATAATAATAATAATAATAATAATAATAATAATAATAATAATAATAATAATAATAATAATAATAATAATAATAATAATAATAATAATAATAATAATAATAATAATAATAATAATAATAATAATAATAACAATAATAATAATAATAATAATAATAATAATAATAATAATAATACTAATAATAATAATAATAAAAATAACATATAATTCAATAAATTTAGTTTTTTAAATTTGAAGTTAGTACAAATATTTTATGATAACACAATGCGACAGCCAAAATGTGAATAAAGTTCCGATAACGGTTTTTATTTAATCCCAGCAGAAAATGTTAGGCCTGATCAGGCTGTAATTCAGGCCTGACAGGCATGACCGATGCCTGAATTTTTCTTTAAAACAGCCCTGATTTGTTCATGTGTGATTTCTGATCTAAATATCAATTTTTTGTTTTTTTATTCAGCTGTGAAATCTGGGCTGAAATAAAAGAGGACTGATTTTTTGTGTAATTTCACATTAGAATACAGGTTTGTAAAAATGAAGTCTGAATTATTTTTTAATTCCAGCCTTGGAATCTGAACTGAATAATGGAGGATGAATTCAGTCCTGAACTCCAGTCTGACTATTCGATGGAAAGCTCTTTCTGATTGCCCAAATTTGTCCATTACGACAGGATTTTGAGAAAGTCGGTACTCAAATAAGGTTCAAATAATTTCTCCAGCGGATATACGCTTGAAACTTCGAATCTAAAGGTGACACGTATTTTTTGTCCAGCGCAAAGATGTTTGTTATGATAGTCAGAAAACTTGTTCATACTTCAAATTTAAACTTATAATAAATTAGTTAAAAAAACCTTTTAAAATTTATATAATTTAAATAGTTGCAGAATATCTGACATTTATGTAAATTTTCTAACGCACGCTAAAAGACTGCAATGGCAACCCTCTTTTTACTCCAACATTTCTCAAGCCCTGCACTGAACACCCAAAAAATTGTACCGGCTTATTTGAAAGTTTTGTTCTCTCATATTTAAAAACTTTCGCTCTCACAGACACAACTGGCGCATTCGGCTAACATCGGGGCTGCTGCTCAAAGCTGCAGAGCCCCTATATAAGGGACAAGGAAATTCTTGCAAATATTTTGAAGAGAACACATACCAACATGTACTTAATCACACACACGCACACATACACACTTGGGCTCACACACATGCAAACAGAAATGTTGTGGAACACGAATATAACACGAACGACAAGACGAGGAACACAAAAGTGGGAAAAACTAACGAATTCGAATGAAAACAGGAAAATTCAAGGTTAGCCAGCATCAGAGCGACAACAACAAGGGTGAGAGTAACAACGGCAAAAAAAAAAAAAAAAAATTTAAGAAAATAAACAAAAAAGGACTCTTTAAATTGTTGTTGTTGTTGCTGTTGTGTTTGTTGTACAAGCATCATTATAAGAGCAAGCTTGAATGACAAGGCAAAAAACAACAACAAGAACAACATAAAAAACAACAATAAAAAGCATGTTTGGGGTGAGGTTTGGTGACCGAAAAAATTTCAAATGCAGGATGCTGCACACAGAGAAAACTAGACCCGCTTAAAATAAGAAGATTGTCATCTTAAAAAGTTTTTAGGCTTAGGGGAATGACCGAGGCCAGAAACGAAGAAATTTCAAGAAGAATATATTCTTATTAATATGTTGCAAATCTTCTTAAATTTATTAAAAAGAGAATCACCTTAAAACAAGAGGATACCTTCTTATTTGGTACTTTTTTTTTGTCAAAAAATTGAGTTAAGATGAAATCTTCTTATATTCTGTCTTTTTTATAACGATAACCTAATAAATTTTTTTAAGAAGACAATCTTTTTAATAGTCTTAGGTTTCATCTTAATTTTATTGAGAAGATAAATCTTCTTAATACTACTATTTCCCTCTATAAATTGATTTAAGACGACAATCTTCTTATTTGATGTCTATTTTATATGGAAAACCTACTCAATTTTATTAAAAAGACAATCTTCTTAATATTATAAGATTTCATCTGAATTTTATTTAAAAGAAAATCTTATTAAAACTACTATTTTGCCTTATAAATTAATTTAAGATGGAAATCTTCTTATTTTATGTCTATTTTATAGGGAACACCTAATTAGTTTTATTAAAGAGACAATCTTCTTAATATTCTAAGATTTCTTTTGAATTTTATTGAGAAGAAAATCTTATTAATATTACTATTTTTCCCTATAAATCGATTTAAGAAGAAAATCTTCTTAATGTATGTCTATTTAATAGAGAAAACCTAATTAATTTTATTAAAAAGACAATCTTCTCAATATTCTAAGATTTCATATGAATTTTAGTGAGAAGAAAATCTTATTAATACTACTATTTTGCCCTATAAAATTTTCCGTGCTTGTACCTACTGTACAGCAGTTTGCATACACACACTCACACACATTCATCCACGTTACATTATGATCATCCGTAACGTACCAACAACTAACAACAAAGCAACAAGAACAACGGGTGCAGCTGCAAGCAGAAAGAGTGAAATTATGAAAAAACATGCATTGAAATGAGACGCAATGTCTGTTTCGTTCATAGTTTGTGCGTGTGTGTGTGTTCAAAGGCGCATGTTGTTGTTTTTGGTGTCAATATATTTTTCTTGTTGGAATGAAGCTAAAGTAATTATCAGCATAGTTTTCAACACTTTGATCTTGTTATTATATTGTTATGCATTAAAATGAGACGCAACATGTGCAAGCGTACAATATAACAACAAGAACAAAGCGTTGACAACTATGCTGATCATTACAGCAACAACAAGCTCGGAAATCGTAAACCGATAGGCAACATTACTTTGCACAACAAAACGAAGATTTTTAAATTTTATTGTGGTGTGAATTCTTCTAGAAGGCGGACGTGCGTTTTTGGTAAGTAAATTTTGTGTTATTATGACTGAGTGATGCATTTAGGAACTCAGCGTATTAGGTAAATATTATATTTCTACAATTTTTGTTTTATATTTTTCACAATTCAGAAGAGCTTGTTGGTGTTGCTGTGTTAAAAGGTGAGTGTTGTTGTTTTTGTTGTCTATGTCGTTTTTCTTGTTGGAATGAAGCTAAAGTATATAACAGCATAGTTTTCAACAGTTTGTTCTTGTTATAATATTATTATGCATTGATATAAGACGCAAAATGTGCAATCGTATAATAGAATAACAAGAACAAAGCGTTGAAAACTATGCTGATAATTACTTTAGCTTCATTCCAACAAGAAAAAATATATTGACAACAAAAACAACAACACGTGCCATTGAACACAGCAAGAAGCTCGGAAACCGTTAGCCGATAGGCAAAATTACTTCGCGCAACAAAACGAAGATTTTCAAATTTCATCGTGGCGTGAATTCTTTTGGAAGGCGGACTTGGGTTTAAGGTAAGTAAATTTGGTATTTTTAAAAATTAGTTCCTTAAAGCATTTATGCATGTGTATCTTATTTTAAATTGGTTTGAAGTTTTTTAATAAGAACTGCACAGCTATTCTATTTTTAAAAATATAACAGAGTTGCGCAGTAAAAGGGCGTCGAACTAATTTAATATAAAGCACAGTGATGCCTTGCAGAAATGCATTAAGGAACTCATCCTCTTCGGTATATTATGTATTATGTTTACACAATTTCTTAAATTTTTCAGAATTCTAAACCAAACTTGTTACTGTTGTTGTGTTGAAAGGTGCGTGCTGTTTTTGCTATCGATGTCCAGTCCAGTCCAGAATTCAAAACCAAACTTGTTGCTGTATTGAAAGGTGCGTGTTGTTTTTGCTGTCGGTGTCCAAAACCAAACTTGTTGCTGTATTGAAAGGTGCGTGTTGTTTTTGCTGTCGGTGTCCAGTTCAGCCCAAATCAGTCCAGTCTTAAAATTTCTGTAAGTACATTTTGATTTTTATGCAATATTTTTACATTTAAAAATCTTACTATATAAAAATGAAAATATGCGCAGTTTTGACTAAACAACTTATCACGAGATAGTAAAATGTTCCAAGATTTTTGTTATAAAGACAACTTTTGATAACAGTTTTTTTGTGTCTTATAAATCAGTCAAAATAAGGCTTAAATATCACTTCTTTTATTCTCATTATTTATTAGTTGTTAATATTTTCCAAAACATGTACGCGGATAGTTTTAATTAGGTTTCAATGTGGTTTTCCCTCTCCTGTTGCTTTTTCAGAGATAAGCTCTTATGTCAAAAGTCCACAGAAATTAAGATTTGGAATTTTATTTTTATGTTAGAAAAATAGTGGCAACATTTGTATAATTTAAAAATGGCGAAAGAAATAATTTTTTCAAAAAATGTTGCTACTTTTTCATAAATATATTCTACTTTGCTTTAATTTTAGTTTGTGGAAAAAACCATGTTTTGTTTTAATAATTTTTCAGATTTTAAAATACAATCAAAATTTAAGGCATTGTATTGTTTCCAGGTTTTCTTTGAATCAATAGCATTTAGTTTTCTTTATTAGTCACTAAATTCAACAAAATCGAAAAGTTAATTCATATATTAAGGTTAGAAAATACTTTTTAAAAAAGCTGTCTCTAGGTATACAATTTTATTTCTATGGCTTAAAAGTGTGATAAGAGAACCTTTTTCTTTGAATTCACCAGATTATTTTAATTACATCTTAAACTACTATCTTAATTACTAAACATATTAATTTAAATTTAAACATTTAACTGATTTTGATAACTAAAATACAATAGGGTTTAAAAAGGAATTTTCTTAAATTTTCAAAACAAATATAGTTTTCCAGTGATTGAAATAAATCATTTTCCTAAAACCGAATTGTATGAATTTTTTTATTCAAAATAACAAAAATAGCATATATCAGTTAAATCATAGTTGTTAACGTTCCTTAATTTGAAAAACTACTTTCCAGATGCACGGGCTATCAATAAATTCAATAGAAGGGTTTCTTCTTTCTTTTCAAATATTTCTTCTTCTTTTTAAAGTTACAGCTTGAATAATTTTTTAATCTTTTTTAAAAAAAGGAAAATATTTTAATTGATTCTAAAATTTTTGTAAAATAATAATAGAAATTTTCGAATAATTTTAGGAAGTCATTTGAAAAATAAACGTTTTGATAGTCTAAAATTTAATTTTTCCAAAGGAATCGTATTTCTTGGCAAAAAATCGATGCAAAAACCCCACTGGCAAATTATTTTCACGTTGGGCTAACTGCCTTAAAATTAAAACTACATTGTCTCAGGAAATTTCGCAACTTAAGGAGGTTGTCATACCTTATGGTTAGAACGAAATTACGTTTTTGTAAAAAAATTTACCAAAATTCAATAATTTGCAATCTTTAAACTTTACGGTTATGATGAGAATCATAATCATATAAATCGTTACATTCCTTTTTAAAATACAATATCCTTAAATAATTGTTAGTTTGCTGTAATGTTCGGTAGACTGCATTAGTTTTTTGAAGTTTGTGGTCTAATGGTTTTTGTACGCTCGGCACAGTTCCAACATGCTACTTATGAAACCACCACTTATAACTTCAATCAAAACAAGGTTACATGTAACTGGCAGCCAAACGATAGCGTATAACTAAACAATTGAAGGAACAATGGAATTAAAGGATATATTGATTAGTTATTCAACATTTAAAGTTTTTACGATTGCGCAGTATTCGACTATTGTAAATTTTTTTACAATCTCTTAAATTAACTAACTTATCATATTAATAATAATCATACTTACCTCTTATTGTCATTGCCATTAACTTACTATTTACAGAAGAGCTGATTGAGAAGAAGTGCTGGCTGGCCCATAACTGTACTCCTTGGGAGCAAGTTCAGCTATATTGGAGGGAAACTTCGAATTTAAGAGTAACGAGTGATACAACATTTACTAATTTGCTGCAGGAATGGCCCCGATTAAATGACTCAAACGGGTATGAATTAGTAAGTTTCATAAAAACTGTCATTCTATGTTATGGTTTTAACAACAATTTTTCTCTAAGATTGAAATTGATTTTGAGTGTATGTTCCCTGGGAAGGCAAACAATATATTTATGAAGGTAGATGATTTTTTCAAAAAAATTGTCCCTATCTTTCAAAAGGAAATCAGAGACCAAGGAAGCCGGGAAATGCTGCTGTCCAAGCTGTATGAAGAAAAAATTTCAAATGGTACGAAACGCAACATTTGTTTATGAATAAATAATAATAATAAATAGTAATAAAAATAAATAATAAATTCGAATACGCTGAAAAGATTTTATTCGTATTTTTATCCTAATCTTTTGAGTGTAAGCATTGAAATGTTTATGAATTTTAAAATTGTGCTCTATATATTTTTTCAGATTCGAAATACTGTATAGCCTGTCTTCTTTTGCATTCTCTCTTGCAACCGCAGCGTATAAGTAAAACGCACAAGCCGACGATAGCTGATGCACAAGCAGATTTCTTATATTTGGTAAAGACTCCAAACGATGTTATTCCAAAAATAAATTCCCTCATCAAAGAGTATAGCGACAGGAAACAGACACTGCAGCCACGGATAATTATTGTAGGTCCAGATTATAGTAATATATCAGAATTTTTTATTTTTTGCGATGGTATAAAATGGAGATGTTGCTCGTTTATGAAATGTATAGATATTTTGATTAAGCTCAGCTACGTATTTAAAATTAGTTATTCACAGAAAAGCAAGCAAGTTTGGGCATTTTTAGAGCAATATTTTTTTGAATTAAAGTCTGAAGATTTCTCTTCAGTTGCTAACTTATTAAGCAAAATACATTGTTCTTAAAAAACTTTTTAACTGTATTTAAAAATGCCAACATTTGCTTGCTTTTTGTGTGAAAAAACTTTTGTATATCCTATTTTACTTATTGACCATTTAAAAAAACACCATGGTGTACCAAGTATTTACAAATTTGTTTGTAATGCAGATAATTGTAAGCAAATATTTCATAACCTCTATAAATTTCAAAAACATTTATACAAACATACGAAAGACTTGAGTTCTCCTGAAAATAATGAACTCGTATGTGATATTTCAGTTGCACGGCAACTGGGTACATCATCAGAGAGCCACAATGATTTTTTGGAAGCATTTTCTTCCTCTTTTAAGCAATCAATTCTTTTTTTTATTCTTGATCTTCACAACAACTCAACATTTTCCAGAAGTAGCATTTTAAAAATTCAAAAGTCTATAACTGAGCGCATCGCTGTTCCGATATCTGAAATTATAAAACTTTTAATTCAAGGCAATAAAGACAATTTATTACTCCAAGAAATAATACGTAATATATCTCAGCCATTTTTCGATGTAAATTCTGAATACAAATTTCTTAAAGAGTTGGAAAGACTACAATATTTTAAACATCCACAGAAATATGTTCTGAGCAATGAATTGTCCGTGGTTGTTTTAAATAACAACCCCACTTTAACAGGGGCTAAAACAGAAATTGTTCTTGTAGATATTCCTTTTCAAATTAAAAAATTTTTTGAAAGTCATGGCGTGTTAAAAGAAACTTTGACATATATGAAATTTGTAGCAAATCTTAATACTTATTATAATTTTATCAACGGTATCCTTTGGAAAGAAAACAATCGTGACAAAAATTCTTTAACAATACCGCTCTTCTTATACCTGGACGATTTTGAGGTAAATAATCCATTAGGTTCAAAATCGGGCCAACAAAAAATATGTGGAATTTATTACAGTTTTCCAACTTTACCAAACCATCACAATAGTCGGCTGGCAAATATATTTGTAGCAGGATTTATTAAATCAAGCGATTTATATGAATGTGGCATTAATGTTTCCCTTAACCCTCTTCTTGACATTTTAAAAAGATTACAGACAAGCGGTTTAAGTATTGAAGCGGATGGAAGTCAGTACAGAATATTCATAAGACTTGTTCAAATTTTAGGCGACAATTTGGGCCTTAACACAGCATTAGGATACATTGGTTCATTTTCAGCAAATTTTTTTTGCAGAATATGTCGGAGAAATAAGGATCAAACGCGCATTGATTGTACCGAAATTTCCGATTCCTTAAGAAATAAAACTAACTATGATCTTGATGTTTTACTTAATAACCCTGCGCAATCTGGTGTCAAAAATTATTCTTTATTTAATTCTCTCCCAGATTTTCATGTAACTAATAACATATCATGTGATATCATGCACGACTTGTTTAGCGGAGTTTGTAAATATAATTTTTCTAAAATTTTAAAGTATTTCATTTATGAAAAAAAACTTTTTTCTTTGGAGACCTTCAACTATAGAAAGCAAATGTTCCAATACGGTAAAACAGAAATTGGTAACATAAGTCCTCCTATTCAAAAACCGCACATTCAAACTGCTTCATTTAAAATGAGCGCAAAACAAATGAAAACTTTTACACATTTTGTTCTTCTTATGATAGGTGATCTTGTTGATCAAAATGATTCTGTCTTTAAGTTTTTAATTATTTTTGTGAAAATCATTGATATGGTATTATCACCGAATTTTGATGATGTGCTTATATTAAATCTTCAATTATTAATAAAAAAACACAACGAGTTATACCAAAGTCTGTTTCTAGATAATTTAAAGCCCAAGCACCACAATCTTGTTCATTATCCTTCAATTATAAAAAAACTGGGACCTCTTAAGTTCTTGTGGTCATTCAGATTTGAATCTGAACACCAAATTCATAAAAAATATGCACAAAGCATAACATCAAGAGTAAACACCCCATTAACATTAGCCATTAAATCGTCCTTAAGGTTTTCCAATTCTATTTTACAAAACAACTTTTTTCAACAAGAATACATTTTCAATGATATAAGTCCAATTAAAATTGAAAATAGTTTGTACGTTTCTTCATTAAATTTAGGAGATTTGAATGCATATAACCGAACTGACACAGTTACTTTCCGAGGTAAATCATTTGATATTGGACACATTGTCACAATAACTGAAGGAGATATTAGTATATATGAAATATGCGATTTTTTAATAAAAGGTATAAATGTTGAAATGGTTGTTAAGAAGCATATTTGCTTAAGTTTTTCTGAACGATTCCAATCTTATTTAATTGGAAATGACACTGATACATACGATGTCATTAATTTTATATCAATAGATGGTCCTCCAATTCATTTCTATATTTTAAGTAATGGTCTTAAGGTCATAAGGCCAAAAAAATATTGGCGTTTTTTAAATTAGTTAACTATATTTTCATTGCCGTTATTATATTATGCAGAGCTGAGCTCTAATATTATATTATATATATCATTTCAGTATATATGTATATTATT
The DNA here is from genome assembly GCA_914767935.1 of Coremacera marginata. NCBI lineage: Eukaryota > Metazoa > Arthropoda > Insecta > Diptera > Sciomyzidae > Coremacera > Coremacera marginata. The sequence continues at coordinate 168,702,603 of OU612045.1, forward strand.
ATATGCTAAAAACATTGTTATTTTATTACTAAAAATATTACCAAAAATATTGACAATAAAATCTTAAATAAAAATTTAGCCCTGTTTTTATTTAAATACATTCTTAATGGATAAGAAGGTTTCTTCTTGATTTTGTTAAGAAGATTTTCACTTATTTTTAATAGATTTCTTCTTGATTTTATTAAGAGGATTTCATCTAATTTTTAATAGATTTCATCTTGATTTTATTAAGAAGATTTCGACTAAATTTAAATAGGCTTCTTCTTGATTTAGTTCAGAAGATTTCATCTAATTTTTAATAGATTTCATCTTGATTTTATTGAGAAGATTTCGACTAATTTTAAATAGGTTTCTTCTTGATTTTGTTCAGAAGATTTCATTTTATTTTCATTAGATTTCATCTTGATTTTATTAAGGAGATTTCGACTAATTTTAAATAGATTTCTTCTTGATATTATTCAGAAGCTTTCATCTTATTTTTAATACATTTCATCTTAATTTTATTAAGAAGATTTCCGCTTATTTTTCTAAGATTTCATCTTAATTTTATTAAGAAGATTTTCCCACTAATAATAATAAGACCTTCTTCTTGGGTAAAAACTATAGAGAAATCATCTTAACTTTGTTCTAGTTTACAGGGTACTTTTTGCTCTGTGCATACACAAAATTTTTGATTGTACAAAGAGGCCTTTTGACCCTATCTAAAAGCTTCACGTTTTTGTTACTGTTTCTTTTTTTTTTTTTTGTATTTTCTGAACTTTTATTGAAGCTTTTGTACTTTTATTTTGTGCTTTGTTGCCATATATTTTTTTTTTTTGTTGTTTTTATTTTTGTGTTAACTGTGCTCTTTGACTATTTTTTGTATATAATTTTTTTTTTTTTTTTTGCTTGGCTGTATTTTTTAAAATTTGACACCGATTGTCGTGCCAAACAATGATGTTGAATGCTGGATGCTGACTGCCAAACAACAACAACAATAACAATAACAACAACTACATCGACATGGCACAATAAAGTATGCCAAAAACTATTAAAACTGGCTGGGTTCTACTCAATGCAGCATTCTAAATATTATTTTTTTTTCTATTTTATTCAAACTATATGCAAACGTTTAAAAGTTAGAAAGAGAGCGTTAGTAAGCATAGGAGTAAACGTTTAAGATAAATGAAGGGAGATGCACGCAAAAGAAAAAGGCCCCAAAAAAAAAACATTGTCAACTTTCAGGGGCAACAATAAAACTCACTCGAGCTGCATTTTATGTGAAATAAGGACATCGTATGAAGTTGGCTGCCCGATAGTACTTAAAAATTTTTTTTTCTTTTCTATAGCTGCAGCGTTAAAAAGTGTGAGAATTGGTACAATTCTATTTTATTTGCGAAAATTGAAAAAGTTTTTGACACTTTTTTTTTTTGCTCTTAATTTTGGGCGGGGTGTGTTGTGTTTGAGTGTACGTTTGATATGCGGGCGAAAGTGTGTGTGTGTGTGTTCTCAACCGGATGCAGTGCATAGTTTTAGCTAGCTGCGCCATAAATGCTTGATTTTATAGGCCCAAATTTTACGAGCCTCTGCTTTTGTTGACATAATTGATGGTCCTTATGTTGAACAGGCCCAATATTTTCTAAGGTACTTTAGAAGTTGAGAAAAATATCAAATAGTTTTTGATGGGTCGCTTGAAATTATGAGAGTTGCCTTTGACTTCCGGTCGATTGAGCTTTTAAGTTTAACTTTTTTGGTGGATGACGTTTATCAAGTTAATGGAACAATTTTTCTACTTGACTATTTTCAATTACCTTGGAAACTTTTTTGCTAAAAATGTGATGTATTTTTTTTTGTTTTTTTTTTTTGTTTTTTGGCTAAAGAAAGTAACAATTTATGTTGCTGCTTAGATTTTATTTTTATCTGCCAAATAAAAAATTCTCTTATTTTATGGCACAATTTCATTAATAAGCAAAGCTTGAATTTTGTTGAATTTGATTCTTGACGTTAAGGTTTTACAGCTCTTACCTCTTACCACCCCCTTGAAAAATGAGACATGTCTATGAGGTAACTTTAGTATAGCAGAAGATTTTGAGAAAAATAAAATCTTATTCAATACTAGCTGAACACGATATAAATAATTTTTAAGCTCATTCGTCGATTTGAAAAAACTTTTCACTAGCCTTAGAAAGAATTTTGTGTGAGTTTTTTTGAAACTGTTAACTTCGGCGGAATGAGCAAAATTGTAGCTTTAACTTCTGAAGATTACGAGAAAAATTAGGAAATCGTGATTTGTGTGTGTGTGTTTTCCAATTTTATATTTTATTCAATGTACATTTGAATATTTTGGAAAAAAATTTTCAAAAAATCAGATCAAAAACAAATTTTTGGCAAAGCATTTATGTAAATTTTCTCATACATAAATACTCTCTTCCGAACTCGTGTCAGATCATAACAAATCAGAAAAACTCATCGTATCCGAAAACCTCTATAAAAAACTATAAATCTATAAAAAAAATTAGTAAGAATGGAGCTTCGGCAGGGTACCGAAGCTAAAATACCCCCCCCCCCCCCCCCCCCCCGCTGCCATATTGGAGTATATTCGAAGTCTTTAGCCACGACATACACGATGACATTCATTTTTATATATTAACGAAAGTTTTCCTATTTTGCTGACGTCACTTTGTATGGGAGGTAGGCGTGGTTTTGATCCGTTTTTGCCAAATATCATGCAGATGGTTCATATTATATATCGAAGCTTATGTGCAAAATTTCAAGATATTTCTTTAATTTTTATGGATTTTAAAGAGATTTTACGATTAAAATAAAGCCACTTTGTATGGGAAGTGGGCGTGGTTTTCAGCGGATTTTGTCATATATCATACAGATGGTTTATATTAAATATCAAAGCTTATGTGCCAAATTTCAAGGCATTTCTTTAATTTTTGCGTTTAAAATAAAGCCACTTTGTATAGGAGGTAGGCGTAGTTTTCATCCGATTTGTCCAAATTTCATATCCAGGATTAAGATTGAAGAGTTAAGCTTACGTGGCAAATTTCAAGGCATTTCTTAAATTTTTGTGGATTTTAAAGACATTTAACGGTTAATATAAGGTCACTTTGTATGGGAGGTAGGCGTGGTTTTCATTCGATTTGGAACTTGATCTTCCATTGCCATTGTGTCGACAGACAGACACACGGAAATTGACTCAGGAGGTGATGCTGATCAAAAATATATACATTTTTCTATACCTGCCACGCCTCCTTCTTGGCGTTACAAACGGAATGACAAAGTTAATATACCTCTTACGCAGTACGCGTTGGGTTATAAAAATGCCTGGATCCCGATCGCAACACCATCTACCGAGTTCAATTGTAAATGTAAACCATCGAAGTACCTACTGAAATACACACAAAAAATTTCATCAAAATCTGTTCAGCCATTTAGGATGAGTTCAATAACATGTACAGAAGAATTCTACATAAAAAGCTATGTTTTTCTTCTCAAGTTTCTTGCGAATGAACCGTTATTTTGAAAAAGTCCTTTTTTTTACTGAATAAAAAGTATCCTATATGTTAATAAGGGATATAAGGAACGTTGATGTCGAGATTTATTTAAATCCCTCCAATGGTTTTCGCGTAATGCTTTAACAGACAAACAGACAGACAAACAAAAATTTTAAAAATGCGATTTTTGGAGTCCGCATCATACAAAATGTCCAGCGCAAAAAGAATTTCAAAAAATTTTTCATCAGACTTTTTTACAGTTTTACATATCGTCGTTGGGCGTGCAATACCGCGTATCTGCCACTTGCACATACACACACACACACACACGGTGATAGTAAAATTCTATAGAAGTGCAGAAAAATTGCTTTCTTTTAAACTATTAAATGGATTTTCAACTAAACTAAAAACATTTATTGAAATTAGATACTTGTTTGTTCTGAAATCAACATTTAATGAAAAATCCGCCCGCCCTATATTAAGGTCTATTATAAGTCTAAATTCTTTTTTTGCTTAATGTGTTCTTTATAGTGTCTACAATATACATACGTATATGTTTTTAAAACGATACCTGTCATTGCACATTAAATAATAGTAATGTTATCAACCGATAATCTATATATATATTAAATTGTAAAAAAAAAATCTGTACATGAAATATTTTTTTGAAATTCCTTTTGCGATGGACATTTTGAATGACGCTGAGCCCGAAAATCGCATTTTTAAAATTTTTGTCTGTCTGTCTGTATGTTAAAGCATCACGCGAAAGCCACTCGATGGATTTAAATGAAATTTGGCATCTAGGTTCCTTATATCCCCGGTCATAACAAAGGCTACTTTTTATCCAGTAAAAAAGGTTGGACTCTGTAGGTGGCTCTGCGATCGGGTTCCAGGCATTCTTCTTTTCAGCTTATCTCCGAAACCGTTCATCCGATTTGCATGAAAATTTGTAAGTAGAGTTTTTGGATACGGTGAGTTTAGTTTTACTCTGTTTTTTTTTTTTTTTTTTTACTACTTATTTACTCTGTTCTATCTTGGACACCAGAGGGCGCTGCAGTACAAATATTTAAAAAAACTTCGAAAAACTCCAAAGTCGCTTTCCGATTTGCTTGAAAGTTGGTATGTAGAGATTTTTCTAATACGGTGAATGTTTTGGGCTTATCTTTCTTGCACTATCTTGAACACCAGAGGGCGCTATAGTACAAATATTTTAAAAAACGTCGAAAAAATTCAAAATCGTTTACCCGATTTGCCCGAAAATTTGTATGTAGAGGTTTTCGGACACGCTGAGTTTTTTTGACTTATCTACTCTGTTCTATCTCGAACACCTGAGGGCGCTGTAGTACAAATATTTTGAAAAACCTCGAAAAACTCCTAAGCCGTGCATCCGGTTTGTCTGAAAATTTAAAAATAGGGGTTTTCTGACACGGTGAGTGTTTTGGACTTATCTTTTTTATACTATCTTTAACACCAAAGGGCGCTATAGTACAAATCTCTTAAGAAATCGTGAAAACGTAGAAAGCCGCTCATCTGATTTGGATGAAAAATTTTATTAAAGGATTTTCGTGTAGGGCAACTGTTTTGGCATTATCTCTTTTGCTCTGTTTTGAAAACTAGAGGGCGCTTTTGTACAATTTGTACGTGTGCATGTTATTAAACTGTTCCTACCCAATAAACATTGTGGCGAGGGGTGATTCGATAACGAATCGCTTGTGAATTGTTTTTTTTAAGTTTTCGAATAGTTTCATACCGACTTCATCAGAGGTTGGCTTGATGATTAAAGAAAGAACCGATTAAAATCATGACTTTCCTATACTCCATTTGACGTGGTAAGCTTGAAATTAGTTTTTATTTTTTCTTATATATATTTTATTTCTTATTTTTTATATGATTTATATGATTTATATGATTCGTTATTGAATTGCTTCTTTTAATTTTGGAAACTCGTTAAAGAATTGCTTTTTATAGTTTTGGCGACTCGTTAACGAATTGCTTATAATAGTTTTGGCGACTCGTTTACGAATTGCTTTTTTCGGTTTTGACGATTCATTAACGAAAGAGGAATTTCTCCCGCTCGCGATATTATAAATGAATCGCTACTAATAATTGCTAATGAATGAAATGTACGAGAAAACGATTCGTAAACGATAACATTAGTGAATCATTTTGTTTATTGGGTACATGGCTGCAACGATTTTGATGAAATTTTTTGTGTGTGCTTAAGTGGATTCATGGATGGTTCAGATTCGTAATTGGACCCGGTAGGTGGCGCTGTGATCGGGTTTCACGAATTTTGTTATTACAGTTCATCTCCGAAACTATTCATCCGATTTACATGAAAATTTGTATTTAGGGGGTTTTCGGGCACGATAGTTTTTTTGACTTATCTATTTTGTTCTATATTGAATACCAGAGGCCATTGCAGTACAAATCTTTTAAAAATGTCGAAAGACTCCTAGCTGTACGTCCGACTTGCGTGAAAATTTTTACATAAAAGTTTTCGGATACGGTGGGTATCTTGGACTTTTTTTTCTGCGCTATCTTAAGCACCAGATGGTGCTAAGTACAAATTACTTAGGAAATCGTGAAACAGTCAGAAACCGCTCATCCGATTTAGATAAAAATTTGTAAACCGGATATATAGGATTTGATTATCGAGTATGGAAAGGGCTTTGGCGCTATTTTTTATTCTATCTCGAAAACCAGAGAGCGCTGTTGTACAAATACCGCAAAAAACTCAAAACAACTCATCTCTGATATTCTTCTTTATGTATATTTATATTCCACTTTCTTTTTTCGCAAATCAGGACACCTGATGCCGAATTCTGTGGTATTTGAGGACGCATCAACACATGCGCAAGTCAGTTGCGTCGTAAGTTGGCGTTGTTTTGACATTTCAATTTCTATTTTCAATGCTTATTTAATTTTTGTCCAGTTTCCTCGCGAATTGCCAAAAATTCGTTTTTGCTCTGATTTTTTTTCAAATATGTGCAATCAATCGAATACAATATAAAACTTGAAAATATATTTTTGCAAGCTATCGGCGGCACGCACACAGAAATCACGATTCCCCTTACTTATTCTTATAATTTTCAGATGTTGAAGCTACATGTTGCTCATTTCGCCGTTATCGGTTTGAAAGATGCACAAGATTTTTCACAGAAAGCGCTAAAATAGCCAAAATTTTGACCAAATTCTGAACACTGTTGTACTAAAAAAATGCTCAAATCTAACAATATTCCTATTAACATTTTTGGGGTTCTAGATACTTTTCACTTGCACCCTACTTTTGGGTATGTAGTTATTTCAGATTAATATAAAGTTACGGCGAAAAAAATCGTTGATTTTTGGCGAAAAAGTGATTTTTTTTAAAATCAAGACCGCTGGCAGACGGTCAAACCAATTTCGATATTCTTTTAGATTTAAGATAATCTTGAATACAGAATTTAGAATATGGGTGTCAAAAAAAATTGTTTTTTTACCCCTGAACAAAACGATCCACCTTAATATAGATATATATCTAAGCAAATAAAAAATGTTTGCTTTTTAAAGTGATGAAACCCCTAAGTATTGGACAAGTAGTGTAAAATAAAAATTTATTTTAAAAACATTAACGGGATAAAGTATGTTTTTACCATTTTTGTGATATACTACTGTGTATTTAAAAACTTGGCGATGCTTCTAGTCTTCATTTGATGAACTAAAATTTCGAGAATATTCAAAACCTCTTTCTGTAACCAATATATGCATATAAAATGTCATGTATATAAAAATATATATAAATATAAAATATATGTCTATAAAATGATTTTTTATATCATTGTCTGTTGTCAGAATACAATTGTATAATACTAACGACGAAATGTAGCCTAGGACGCTTCAAAGAAGTAGTACAAAAACACAAAATAGGGGAAAAAAATACTGACCTGCAAAAAATAAATAAAATAAAATGATCAACAAATCAATTTGCGGCATCTTAACCGGTCATTCAAGAATAAATCGAAGCTTTTCTTTGCAAAACACAGACAGACCATCGCTCAGCTCAGTTCAGCGTGAATGCAAACAAACTTTGAAAATTTTTAATTTCCTCTGAAATTCAAGTTACTGTTTTCCATTCCAAAAAATTGCAATTCATTGCTTGACTATTTTGTTATTTTTTAGTGTTTTTATTGGAAACAAAAAACAAAAAAAAAAAAAAGATATACCACACAAAACAAAAATAAAAAAAATAAAACCAACAAAATAGCAGATAAAGATAAAACAAAATATCGAAGAGAAGTAGTTGTGCACAGTGCTTTTGCCATCAATCATGTTGGAATCAATATGAGAATTACAAAAAAATACTGACAAAATGAAAGATATAAAAAAAAAACTGTGCAAAAAATAAATATATATATATATATATCTACAACCGGAAACAGGAAGCGCAAACAATAAGTGGTAGATGAGTGAGCAGCATGGCGATATTTATCTCATGTTCAAATAACTAAGGGTGTGTGGAAAATTACAAAAATATTTTGCAATTCACAAAAAAATGCTGCAGAATCAGTAGCAGGTTTTTCAATATAAAACTGATGCCAAGTAATGAGAAATTAAATTACTTGCTTAGAGTGGCAAAAAATTTTTGAGGTGGGTAAAAATTATGCCACTCGCAACTGTATTTCCGGTATACAGTTAAATATGACTTTTTACAACCACGATCTATGAATTTACAAACAAAATGAAAGAGAAAAAAAAAGAATGGAATAAACATTTGGGCGGATAAATTTTTTTGAAGCGAAGCTTTTTACTCCTCGTTCTGTGATTTGCTTGGAGTGAAATCTGAAAAATTTTCGACAGATTTTTTCTTGGAAATCTGATTGTTTCTTTGTTGCTAGCGCTTATTACAACAAGAAAATTTAATACTTTAATATTAAATACTAAAAATATTTTTCGGCCTGCCCGTGGGGATCGAACCCACGTCCTCCTAAATGAGAGTCCAATACACTATCCACCAGGCCACAAAGACTTGTTGGAAAAAGTTGTTAATTCAATGTTAATTATAACAGACGCTATGCTGCAGTAGATCGTCACCATCTATCAATATATGCTGCTATGCTGCAACTATTACAAATTTGCTTTTATTTGACATAAGGTGTCTCCAGCATCGGTTTGGTTGTATTGTGAATGCGTTTGTGGTGCTGTTGTCATAGAGTGTACAATATTATCTACAGATTGCATCAACTCTGCTAAATCTCTGGCATGTGTTAACAGAGTTACTTTACTTAAAAACGTGAAGGTAAAAAACTCTGTTAATCTCTGTAATTTACATAATTTACACTTTATGCTGTTGGTACGAAGAAAATTAGCAATGCCCACAAGTGCTTTGACAAGTGCGTTTTTAAGTGTCAAAAAAATAGATGATATCAATAAATATGGAATTAACAAACGCATGCATGAGTCAGTGCAGCCAAGTTCACAACCATGTGTGGAGAGTTAAAATGAAGAGTCGCTGGCATTATATGCCCGTACTACATGTACATGTTGGAGTGTAAATTTGACATTCAACAATAAAAAAATAAGCAGTAAATATGTTTTCTGTATATATGTAATTTATTTTATGTTATTTTAAATTTTTGAATTTAAAAGTTAATTTATTAAAAAGAATAAAAATAATTAAGCTATCAAATCTATGTAACTGCGAAAAAGCTTCGCTTCTCTCGTGTGTCCAACGACGCACCTGTGTTTTTTCCTTGCATCGCGTTGTATCAGTGTTTTTTTAATACATGGCATAAATTGTATTTGCCTCCCACACAAGCGGCTCCAGTATGCAATGAGCAATGTCCAAAACTTTGTTTGTGTTAGTTTAATACTACTGTAAGGCGTTGTGCCTTTTTTTTCTGCTATTGATTTTCCGTGTATATCCAGGAAGTCTTAACATAGGATGATTTCTAACGCTTTAGTTAGTTTTGACTTCAGCGCCCCTGTTATGCAGAGCACCGCCTACCACTCTGTTTAGTCCATGCGTTTGAGGTACGTTAACTTACACCCGGTTACCACCCAATGATTCTGTAGAGTAGAATTGGACGAACTGCCGTTACACTCGGACCCATCTACATTTTAATAGCCTGTCTATTCAGAGGTCGATTGCTGGTGGTCCATCTATTGTTATTGTTGAATGCACCTGAGATGTTTAGTTTTTTCTATGGCTGCTAATTAAGGAGTGTAGTGCCGTCTCAACCAATTTCCTTTTCGTATATGCGTGCTGGTTAGTTGCCATCCTTAAATGCAAATTTAACAGTTTCTCAAGAGCTTTAAGTACATACAAAGGAGGTTAGGCTTGTCCGTGTTCCGTGAAATAAAAAGGTATTCTTAGGGGCTAAGCTGTGCGCCACCGGACGAGTCACAGGTTACGGATGATGGACGCCCTCCAGATATGAAGGTTAGCCGCAAATAAGTTTGACAAATAAGCGGTCTCGGATAATACAGTGGGTGACCAGCGAGGGAGTGGACAGGCGTAGAGCCGGACAAGCGCTGCGTCTTGATTGAATAAACCCACATATTGCAAAAACTCCCTAGTCTTCGTCTTGACGTTAAAATTGAGGAGTCGCTCCGTGGAACTTAAACATCGAGTGTGCGCAGGGTTTGGGTCCTGCCACATTACACTGCCTAATGAAAACTAAACCAGCCTCGGATAAGAACCACAATTACGTTGACGACCACTGCAAATGAAAAACGGACAATGATTTACGGGTATGCACCTGGAATATCCGGGCCCTTTATAGGGAAGGTGCCATTATACACCTGGTGGAAGCCCTTAAAACAATAAAGACAGGCATCACCGCCATCCAGGAAATGTGATGGAAAGGTCACGGCTGCTCCAAAAAAACACACTGTGATATCTACTACAGCTTCCATGCGGAGAAATGCGAATTCGAATATGGATTCGTCGTTAGCCACAACCTACGCCACCTCGTTTCCCGGTTCACACCTGTGAACAAAAGATTGGCCACGATCCGTATCAAGGCAACATTCTTCTTCATCAGTCTTATTTGCGCGCACGCCCCGACGAAGGAAAAGACGAAGCCGTGAAGTACGCTTTCTACGCTAGTCTTGAGGACATATACAACCTCCTTCCGGTCCATGACGTGAAAATAATCCTCGGCGATTTTAATGCAAAAGTCGGAAGGGAAGGCATCTTTGGCCCCACTATCGGTCAGTTCAGTCTTCATGAGACTTCCACGAACAACGGTCTAATACTGATCGACTTCGCCGCGGTGCAAAACATGTAAGTAAGTAGCACCAGATTTCAGCACCTTGGAATCCACAAGACCACCTGACTGTCCCCGGATCAAAAAACGCGAAACCAAATTGATCATGTTGTAATCGACGGAAGTCATACTTCTAGTGTTGTAAATGTGCGTACATTTCGGGGGCCAACATTGAAACCGATCACTATCTTGTTGCAGCCAAGATCCGCATGCGATTATGCAATGCAAAGAACATACGCACAGCAATGCAACGAAAGACAGATGTCTGCTAGAAGCTACAATTACAACGGACTGCCGAGGCTTACTCCGCTCAACTCTCGGTTAAGCTCAACCAACCAACCTCTGAACCAGACGATGGACTTTGGACGCATATATCCCACTCCATGCGCGCTGCCACTGAAGAAGTCATTGGTTTCCGGCGCCCGCAACCACGGAACCAATGGTACAATCAAGACTGTCGCATAGTGATAGCAGTAAAAAACACCGCTTGTAGAAAAACACTGCAGTCAGCTGCAATGCGAGCCGTGCGAGAAAACTACCACGAAAAGAGGAAGGAAGAGAGACGCCTTTTCAGACGCAAGAAAAGAGAGCAGGAAAAGCGTGAGCGTGAGGAACTAGAGGTATACCAGGGCAAGAAGGATGCACGAAAATTCTATCAACAGGTTAAGCATCTAAACCAAGGTTTCAAGCCTGGAGCTTGAAACTTGTAGAGATAAAAATAGAGATCTGGTTACAGATACGCAGTGTGCGCTGAGATTGTGGACACAGCACTTCTCCAATTTACTTACTGGCGACGATTCCACCAAAGCCACCCATGGAGAAAGAAGTTCAGCATCACCAATCAATGATGACTGAGTGAAAGTACCACCACCTAGCCATGAAGAGGTTCAAGTTGCTATCCAACGACTCAAAAACAATAAAGCAGCGGGTGCTGACGGCCTGTCAGCTGAATTGTTTAAAACCGGCGGCGATGAATTGATAAGGCGCATGCATCAGCTGCATCAGAAGCATGCCCGACGATAGGAATCTCAGCGTACTTTGCCCTATTCTTAAGAAAGGAGACCCAACAATCTGCGCCAACTATCAAGGTATAAGTCTTATTTCCATGCATCACATACACTTATGCATTTATATGTACATAGGGCATAATTATATAATTACTAAGCCTATATGACTTTATTTTATCAATATCGTGCTCAAAAATACTAGATACAGGATTTCAATTTTTGGTTTTATATGATCTAGAATATATTTTAAGAATATGAAAGAAAATTACAAGTGAAAGAACTTTTTATTTAATTTATTTGCTGAAGAAACTATAGATTGCTGAGCCGTAAGTAAAATTATTATAGAATTAAGGAAAAAAACAGAAATATTTGCTTGGACTTTTGTTAACTATATCACCTGCTGCTAAAATTCGACCATATCAACATCAAATTTTTTCTTTTGTTTTTTTTTTCTTGACTCACCAACTTTCCTAATAAATTAGCCACCAGTTCTCTCGAATAGAGGAGAGCACAATGTGAGCGGAAAACTGAAAACCGAAAACACTATGTGCGAACTTTCAACGTTATTACGGAATTTTTTTTGAGTCTTCGTTCGTGTCTGCTTATATTCTTCTTGGTTTTTTTTTTCTCTTTCTTTGCTTATGTGCGAACATAACCGAACTCATGCCACAGTGTAAAAAAAAAAATGTAACGAAACAATACGGAACGTTTTTTCTCTGTCTTACTTTTGTGCGGATCTTCTACGTGCATGTGAACCCACAATGGGTGAAAAACATCACACATCAATTCATGTGTTGAAAACAGGTAGGTTCTAAGAACAATGTTCATTTCAGGTGCACTCCTTCTCCCAACTCTTATTCATTTAAAAAACAAATTATCAAAATCGGTTGAAAAACACGGGAGCAAATGGTTCCTAAATCTTTCGCCTGCGTCTATTTATATATAGTTTTATAGCGAATTTAAAAATGATTCTTTGGTACATTAGTTATACCTATTATAATAAGGGCAAAGTAGTGTCGAACAATTAATTATTTTTTAACCTTTAATATAAAGTAAAGCTAGTTTGATGGCTCCACTCAAATTCAAAGATAGCACACAACAGGTGAGATATACACAGATAAGCATTAATATTTGAGAAGTTAAGCCGAACTTTGCCAAAAAACTACCACAAATCAAAAGACTAACTAAACTTTATGGTTCCAAATCCCATTCTAGAAAATTTTCAAACTTTTCTCAAAGCAAAAACAAGCCAAACTTCTCATAAACTATATTAAAAACTTGTCATAAATATCAATGCCAAAAAGTTCGTAAAACACAGCACTTTGACAAAACATTAGAAATATACATATATATGCATATAACATACTTAAATTTTATTTCAACACCAAATCATACACAATCACTGCTTATAATATACATATTAGTGGCAACAAAGCAGTACTTTGTTTCCCAAAATATCATTATCCTTTATTATACGTTATCTATTATCAGATGCAACACTTAAAATAATTATTGCAATCATTTACAATACTCTAAGGATATCAATCATTTCTGGTGTGGGCTCATGTCTATCCAGCCAGCACTACTATCCTGCCAGCAGTCAGCAAAGCCAACACAACTAACATAATGTCCGTCGCCCACCTGAAAGAAACTTTTGACAAACTGACTTTTAGCCCATATTGCGCAGCATTTGAAAATTTATAATCCAAACTTTTATTTTTGGCAGTGGTACCGTGGCATGCCATTTGATTATTTTACCTTCCCCGCGCATCATGGATTTTAATCGATTTTTAATACACTTGGCGAGCGAGCATCCTTGAAATCCTTGCAGTAAACTGCTTTGTTGGCTTAACAAAGTTTTTCGTTTATTTGTTTTGATTTTTTGATATAAGTTTACATAAAAAAAATATAAAAGAATAAAAGCATGAGAGAGAGTAAGAGAGAGCGAGAAAGACAAAGACAAAGAAGCTAAAAAGAAGTTAGCCAAAATTTAAGGTAATGCAAAGTTTAGCGGGGTTGGATGTTAAATGTGTGCACAAAGTTGAAGGCTAGGTTAAAAAATTAGATGGGTGCGTTTTCTTAAGGGGCAGGAAAACAACAAAGTTATTTAAAAAAGTTTAAATTAGTGTGCAAATTTTTTGACATTAAACCAATTGTATTGAATTGTTCTATAAAAACAAGAACTTGCTTAATTAATTCAAATAGAATAGACGTTGCCATAGCTACCAATACAAGTGGGTTTGAGAAAAAAACCGAGGCTAGCGACTTTGTTTTAGAAGTTGAATAATAGCGTTTAGTATACAAAGGAACATGGTCTTTTTCAATCTTCTTTTTTTATCTGCATTCTAAAGGTCGGTAAGGTTGATAAAAATTCTTAAAAATAAAAAACTTTGGTGCTCATTTGGTGCTTGCCAATGCATTAGTTTTAGCAGTTCTGTTGTTATGTTCTTTTTTTTTTGCTATATTTATGCGTTTTTCCAACAAAACAGTTTTAAGCTGATGGCATTTATTTTGGCTTCTGCTATTTCTTAAAAGCCATCTCATGCTTGAAGAGCTATATTTCTATTGTATCGACAGTTTTGTTGCATCTCGTTATGTTGCATTCTGTCCCGCAGTATCTGAGTTTTTAGCTTTTCGCTTATGTTATTTTTTGTTTATTTTTTTATTCCTTTGCACTTGAATTGGTTTTGTGTGAAAAATTTTATTCTTCGTTTTGTTGTAAGACATTATCCAAAAGATCAAGTTGCAATTTAATCTCATTCAGGACTGAATGATTTTAAAAAAATACTTTTAGCAAGCAATTATATTGAATTGCTTGGTTTTCGGCGGATTTCTATGCAACTCAAATCATTTTTATGTTTTTAAAATCATTTTCATAAATACAGTTCTACAATTTCAATTCAATTCCAACTACAATTCAATTCCAACTACAATTTCAATTCAATATCAATCCAATTTCAATTCAATTTCAAGTCAATTTCAATTCAATTTTAATTCAATTTCAATTTAATTTCAATTCAATTTCAATTCTATTTCAATTCAATTTCAATTCAATTTCAATTCAATTTCAATTCAATTTCAATTCAATTTCAATTCAATTTCAATTCAATTTCAATTCAATTTCAATTCAATTTCAATTCAATTTCAATTCAATTTCAATTCAATTTCAATTCAATATCAATTCAGTTTCAATTCAATTTCAATTCAATTTCAATTCAATTTCAATTCAATTTCAATTCAATTTCAATTCAATTTCAATTCAATTTCAATTCAATTTCAAATCAATTTCAATTCAATTTCAATTCAATTTCAATTCAATTTCAATTCAATTTCAATTCAATTTCAGTTCAATTTCAATTCAATTTCAATTCAATTTCAATTCAATTTCAATTCAATTTCAATTCAATTTCAAATTCAATTCAATTTTAATTCAATTTCAATTCAATTTCAATTCAATTTCAATGGTTATGGTTATGGTTATGGTTATGGTTATGGTTATGGTTATGGTTATGGTTATGGTTATGGTTATGGTTATGGTTATGGTTATGGTTATGGTTATGGTTATGGTTATGGTTATGGTTATGGTTATGGTTATGGTTATGGTTATGGTTATGGTTATGGTTATGGTTATGGTTATGGTTATGGTTATGGTTATGGTTATGGTTATGGTTATGGTTATGGTTATGGTTATGGTTATGGTTATGGTTATGGTTATGGTTATGGTTATGGTTATGGTTATGGTTATGGTTATGGTTATGGTTATGGTTATGGTTATGGTTATGGTTATGGTTATGGTTATGGTTATGGTTATGGTTATGGTTATGGTTATGGTTATGGTTATGGTTATGGTTATGGTTATGGTTATGGTTATGGTTATGGTTATGGTTATGGTTATGGTTATGGTTATGGTTATGGTTATGGTTATGGTTATGGTTATGGTTATGGTTATGGTTATGGTTATGGTTATGGTTATGGTTATGGTTATGGTTATGGTTATGGTTATGGTTATGGTTATGGTTATGGTTATGGTTATGGTTATGGTTATGGTTATGGTTATGGTTATGGTTATGGTTATGGTTATGGTTATGGTTATGGTTATGGTTATGGTTATGGTTATGGTTATGGTTATGGTTATGGTTATGGTTATGGTTATGGTTATGGTTATGGTTATGGTTATGGTTATGGTTATGGTTATGGTTATGGTTATGGTTATGGTTATGGTTATGGTTATGGTTATGGTTATGGTTATGGTTATGGTTATGGTTATGGTTATGGTTATGGTTATGGTTATGGTTATGGTTATGGTTATGGTTATGGTTATGGTTATGGTTATGGTTATGGTTATGGTTATGGTTATGGTTATGGTTATGGTTATGGTTATGGTTATGGTTATGGTTATGGTTATGGTTATGGTTATGGTTATGGTTATGGTTATGGTTATGGTTATGGTTATGGTTATGGTTATGGTTATGGTTATGGTTATGGTTATGGTTATGGTTATGGTTATGGTTATGGTTATGGTTATGGTTATGGTTATGGTTATGGTTATGGTTATGGTTATGGTTATGGTTATGGTTATGGTTATGGTTATGGTTATGGTTATGGTTATGGTTATGGTTATGGTTATGGTTATGGTTATGGTTATGGTTATGGTTATGGTTATGGTTATGGTTATGGTTATGGTTATGGTTATGGTTATGGTTATGGTTATGGTTATGGTTATGGTTATGGTTATGGTTATGGTTATGGTTATGGTTATGGTTATGGTTATGGTTATGGTTATGGTTATGGTTATGGTTATGGTTATGGTTATGGTTATGGTTATGGTTATGGTTATGGTTATGGTTATGGTTATGGTTATGGTTATGGTTATGGTTATGGTTATGGTTATGGTTATGGTTATGGTTATGGTTATGGTTATGGTTATGGTTATGGTTATGGTTATGGTTATGGTTATGGTTATGGTTATGGTTATGGTTATGGTTATGGTTATGGTTATGGTTATGGTTATGGTTATGGTTATGGTTATGGTTATGGTTATGGTTATGGTTATGGTTATGGTTATGGTTATGGTTATGGTTATGGTTATGGTTATGGTTATGGTTATGGTTATGGTTATGGTTATGGTTATGGTTATGGTTATGGTTATGGTTATGGTTATGGTTATGGTTTTGGTTATGGTTATGGTTATGGCTATGGCTATGGTTATGGTTATGGTTATGGTTATTATAGTAACTGAAATTGAATTTATTAAAATGAAATTTTAAATTGTAAATTTATTGCTTTGTATAACATTAAAAACGATCAAACTAATAATAACGAAGCTACGTAGATTTTGTGCAATTAAAGCAATAAATATAACATATATAACACAAGCGCGTCTTTGTCATTCAACATTTAATAAAATATTTTGGCTTCAGCAGAACAAAACAGTTGCTTTGCTCTTATTACTGCTTGACCAGATGGTACTGACAAATATATCTTTCAGCAAACTTTCGCCATATATGTATATGTAAAAAACAAGAGTTTTCAAAACCATATAAAAAAAAGAAAATATGTACTGCCAAAATGTATTGTACAGAATATCCATAGCGACTGCTAGTTTAATGTGCCAGTTATAAAAAAAGAGCCGCAGTAGCGGTAGAGTAACAACAATATATGGACATAACGACGAAGACTCCCAATGTCGCCCCAGGGTATGCAATAAATAATTTGCTTTTTCATGTTCATGTGAAACAGACACCAAAAAAAAAACGAAGCAACTTTTTTCTTGTCATTATTTTATTTTTTTGTCATAAAAAACAAACCAACAGCAAGAAATACTGCAAAAATCTTTGAACTTTACGCTAACAAAAGCAGCAACTGCAGTAAAATATATAATGTTTCGCTGACTTTGGGTCACCCGCAATATTAACAAATACACATGTATGGAAAGACACACAGAGAGTGGAAAACAGTTGGCCACCAACACCACCATGCGACAGCGCTATATGAAGGCTCAACGCAAGAGTACTCGTAATTCGCATATAAATTAAATCTAATGAACTACAAAAATATAAATTTATGACCATCGAGAGTGTGTAAAAACTTGCATTTGCTTAATTTTTTTCTGTCATTCAACGTTCTAACTTTTATGTGCGGCCAAAGCATTATACCAAATTGCATACTTTTAGGCTTACATACAGAGCAAGAGGCAAGCATTAATATTAATAACAACTGCTTAGAAATTATATTGGCTTTTCTGTCGCGCTTATGCAAGAGATTACAAATTACATATAAACTGGAGAAATTTTGTTGAGCGTTTTTGATGACTGAAAGCGTGTAGAAAAAAAATTTTGTAAATATTAATGGTATTGTTATTCATATAAGATGGTGCTGCACAGCTTTAAAAGCATACCTTTAGGCTTGCTCAATAATAGTTGGTGAAAAAAAAGGAATATTGACTTAACCCTTGCTCTTGTATCACTAAAAGCTCACCAACGATCATCAAAACACGAGTGCACTACTTGCTTCCATACAAAAATCTATTGCTTGTCGTGTCTTGCTTATCGTTGGTGTGCTAGCTCATGACTGACATACACCAAAATGCCAAGTATCTTCACTTTAAAGTTCTACTGTGCGCCTTAAGCTATACAACTGTTTTATTTAAACGTAAAACAAGGCAGGCGTGTAAGCAGTTTACGTCGCATTGTATGGTTTAATTGCAAAGTTTAAAACTTTAGAGTAAATGTTTTAAAACAGTCTATGCATTTGAGGTTGGTACACATAGTACATTGGCAAAACCTGGAATTGTTAAAAATTAATGCCACCTAATGGCCTGCTATAAACTTTTATGAAGCATTAAAGCTCTCAAGATTAAGTTGTCAAATTTCACTGTTCAGTTGAAAATATTCACAAAAATTTTTATAACGTTTCGCTTAGAACTCATAAAATTTGAATATATTTTTCTTTAGAAATTTTTTTGTTACCCCATATTAAAAAATGTTGTATACTTTCAGGAATAGTTGATACAATCTTAAGTAAAGTAATTTTTAGTCTTACAAAATAAAAGAAATTGAACGGTCAATTCAATTCTATTTTCAATTCATTTTTAATTCAATTTCTATTCAATTTCAATTCAATTTCAAGTCAATTTCAATTCATTTTTAATTCAATTTCAATTCAATTTCAATTCAATTTCAATTCAATTTCAATTCAATTTCAATTCAATTTCAATTCAATTTCAATTCAATTTCAATTCAATTTCAATTCAATTTCAATTCAATTTCAATTCAATCAATCAATTCAATTTCAATTCAATTTCAATTCAATTTCAATTCAATTTCAATTCAATTTCAATTCAATTTCAATTCAATTTCAATTCAATTTCAATTCAATTTCAATTCAATTTCAATTCAATTTCAATTCAATTTCAATTCAATTTCAATTCAATTTCAATTCAATTTCAATTCAATTTCAATTCAATTTCAATTCAATTTCAATTCAATTTCAATTCAATTTCAATTCAATTTCAATTCAATTTCAATTCAATTTCAATTCAATTTCAATTCAATTTCAATTCAATTTCAATTCAATTTCAATTCAATTTCAATTCAATTTCAATTCAATTTCAATTCAATTTCAATTCAATTTCAATTCAATTTCAATTCAATTTCAATTCAATTTCAATTCAATTTCAATTCAATTTCAATTCAATTTCAATTCAATTTCAATTCAATTTCAATTCAATTTCAATTCAATTTCAATTCAATTTCAACTCAATTTCAATTCAATTTCAATTCAATTTCAATTCAATTTCAATTCAATTTCAATTCAATTTCAATTCAATTTCAATTCAATTTCAATTCAATTTCAATTCAATTTCAATTCAATTTCAATTCAATTTCAATTCAATTTAAATTCAATTTCAATTCAATTTCAATTCAATTTCAATTCAATTTCAATTCAATTTCAATTCAATTTCAATTCAATTTCAATTCAATTTCAATTCAATTTCAATTCAATTTCAATTCAATTTCAATTCAATTTCAATTCAATTTCAATTCAATTTCAATTCAATTTCAATTCAATTTCAATTCAATTTCAATTCAATTTCAATTCAATTTCAATTCAATTTCAATTCAATTTCAATTCAATTTCAATTCAATTTCAATTCAATTTCAATTCAATTCAATTCAATTTGAATTCAATTTCATTGCACTATCTTCGATATTGACAAATTTTTATATAATAGATAAAAAACCAAATTCATTTATTAGTGAACCGTGAACAATGAAAGAAATTTTTTGTTTCTATTTTGCTGCTT
Organism: Coremacera marginata; assembly: GCA_914767935.1. Lineage (NCBI taxonomy): Eukaryota > Metazoa > Arthropoda > Insecta > Diptera > Sciomyzidae > Coremacera > Coremacera marginata. Next base: position 168,722,647 of record OU612045.1, read on the forward strand.
TGACATTTAAAAGTTCGAAGTTTCGTTGTCGCTTGAGTGCGCCAATTAACATGCATAAATTTCCATAATTTTTGCAACAAATTCTTGGCTATTATATTGTTTAAATAGCTTACAGCAAATATGCTTCACCTAAGCAATGCGTCGCCCACCAGCACAACAAATAGTTTCTTCAAATAACGCCCTTTATTCGACTGAGTTTCATTTCCGAATACAATTAAAATTTTAAGTGGGCGCCTAAAAGACGGCTCCTTATTTGACTGCAGTATTTCTGCTTAAAGCAGATGTATGCATATTACACTGATCTAAGCACTGTTTGCACACAGCCCAATCACACCCACACACTCAAACAAACTTTCTGTTGAAAACCATTATCTTGCACGTTTATCTCGTCACCCAGCATGCTGCTCGTTAAGAAATGCAATACAATTGCATAGATTTTTGCACTAAAGTCACTAATATTAAAATACGTTTGTATAAATGGCTCTGTATAAGTGTTTGTGTGTGTGTGTGTGTTTGTGATTGTTTGAGGCATTCCATGCATACAACTAAACATATGTAAGACTGTGCCATGCCATTACGTGCCGCTTTCAGCTACTCGTGGGTGTGTTTCTAATGGCTTTGTGTGTGTGGGCTTTGACAAATCCTTTATTTTTGCGCTCGCTCATGTTTCGAAATTAGTGTATAGAAAATGTTAATGAAAACAAGTAAGATACCTACTCCTCATATTGTTGAGATTGCCAAATTTATGCGCACCAAGAAGTATGCAAGGATTTTCGTTTTCTATCTGTTTGTGTATGAGTAGCGCTGCTTGCCTACATACATACATAATGCTTTCTCTGCATAGAACAACAAAGAAAGATAAGTGATACAAACAGTTCAATTGATACCGTTCAAAAAGGTTTGAAGGACTTTTTTAATTGAAGTTTATTCCAAGAAATATGCAAAAGCTTTTGACACTAATGTTGGCTTGGCATGTTGGAGCAATTACTATTATATTGGTAGGTTGATACTCAGAGCGGTAAATATTTAGCCAAGAAAAATAGAAACACGTCAAAATGAATGGGATTGGGAGGAGCTCACAAGCAGGTTATGCCATGGATTTTAGTTTACTTGAATTGCAGTTCTCAGAAATATTGAAATGTTGTTGATTTGGAAGCTTCACTAGCTTGACAAAGAAAGACGAACATAAAATTCTTCATTATGTAAAATTACTCATAAAAAATTATTTGTGCAACTTACAGAATGTGTTGATGAATTGATTGAATAAGTAGATGAATTGAATAAAAACTGAATGTAGCAAAATATCTGGAGTAATATTTTTATAAAATAAAAATGTGACAAATAAACAAAAAATGTAAATATTGTAAATATGTAAATATTGAAATCTAATTGAATTGCATAAAATTGAGGTGTAACTTAATGAAAACATAATTAAAATTGTATAGAAATTAAATTGAAATTGAATTGGAATTGAATTGAAATTGAACTGAAATTGAATTGAAATTGAACTGAAATTGAATTGAAATTGAATTGAATTGAACTTGAATTGAAATTGAATTGAAATTGAATTGAAATTGAATTGAAATTGAATTGAAATTGAATTGAACTTGAATTGAAATTGAATTGAAATTGAATTGAAATTGAATTGAAATTGAATTGAAATTGAATTGAAATTGAATTAAAATTGAATTGAAATTGAATTGAAATTGAATTGAAATTGAATTAAAATTGAATTGAAATTGAATTGAAATTGAATTGAAATTGAATTGAAATTGAATTGAAATTGAATTGAAATTGAATTAAAATTGAATTGAAATTGAATTGAAATTGAATTGAAATTGAATTGAAATTGAATTGAAATTGAATTGAAATTGAGTTGAAATTGAATTGAAATTGAATTGAAATTGAATTGAAATTGAATTGAAATTGAATTGAAATTGAATTGAAATTGAATTGAAATTGAATTGAAATTGAATTGAAATTGAATTGAAATTGAATTGAAATTGAATTGAAATTGAATTGAAATTGAATTGAAATTGAATTGAAATTGAATTGAAATTGAATTGAAATTGAATTGAAATTGAATTGAAATTGAATTGAAATTGAATTGAAATTGAATTGAAATTGAATTGAAATTGAATTGAAATTGAATTGAAATTGAATTGAAATTGAATTGAAATTGAATTGAAATTGAATTGAAATTGAATTGAAATTGAATTGAAATTTAATTGAAATTGAATTGAAATTGAATTGAAATTGAATTGAAATTGAATTGAAATTGAATTGAAATTGAATTGAAATTGAATTGAAATTGAATTGAAATTGAATTGAAATTGAATTGAAATTGAATTAAAATTGCATTAAGATTGAATTCAAATAAAATAGAAATTGAATTGAAATTGAGTTGAAATTGAGTTGAAATTGTATCGGAATTTAATTGAAATTGAATTGAAATTGAATTGAAATTAAATTGAAACTGAATTGAAAAGGAATTGAAATTGTGTTGAAATTGAATTGAAAAGGAATTGAAATTGTGTTGAAATTGAATTGAAATTGAACTGAAATTGAATTGAATTGCATTGAAATTGAATTGCAACTGAATTGAAATTAAATGGAACTTGAATTGAAATTTAATTGAATTTTGGTTAAAAAAACAAAATCAACAAAAGTTTGGTTCGGTTTTCATTTTGGTCTTAAGCACAAATTTTCAGAGAACTATCGTCTGCTTTATATTTAAAACTCGTCCACGTCACCAAAAATAATTTGCTAAAACATTTACCACGCTGACAGTCATTTAATATGCAATCACAACAATATATTCACTAACCGTACAATAGTCATAAAACAATTTCATCTAGCACAATAGCTTAAGCGCCCACCTAATAGATTTTTGGTGCGCCGAAGAGTATGTAAAATATTAGCCAGAAATGGCTAAAACAGTTATGCACTCAAATTTATAGTTTTCAAATATTTGTTTCAGGTACACACACCTACACACACATACCATATATATATATATATTCAATGCCAGGCAACATTCCAATTTAGTTAAATGACTCGCGGGCTAAATGCGATGTGCCAAAAATGTGTGCAACGTACACTATTTTGTGAAGCCATTTATTTATGGCACAAATATTGCCTCAAAGTATGCCACACAATAAATACATTGCATATATTGGACATGTAGAATATTTATTAATGTTATGTTTAGAAATTTATGTTTACTTTAAATTTGTTTATTTTCACTCACATAGTATATGCTAATTTCAGTGAATACGTTCTAATTTTATTTATTTTTTTTTTGCATATTTCTAGGCACTCCAACTTAATTGCGATTGAGTTTTAACCCATAACGTGCGCCAATATCAATCAATGCAGTTTACTGATTCAAATCGAAGGTAATAAAACATATATTTTTCAATATATTTATATCAATGTTTACAACGTTATATTTCGAAGCTGATGTTTATAATGCAATATTGAAATTAATGAATATGTTCGTGCTATTAATTAAGGAGATGCAGTAAAAAGGTTAGATGTTATTTTTACTGCGCTTTGAAGTCATTTTTATTTTCATCAATGCCAGATGATGATGAAGTACAGAAGTGAACTTAAGGTGTCTGAATTTTAATAAAAAGTAACATTTTCAGTTTGAAATTCTAGTTTAAAATTATAGTTCGTATGGCTCAAAGAACTGGTTTTTCCCAAAGCTGTGGTCCATAACTTGAAAATTTTCCTAAAAGATCTGTAGTAAATAACCCAAAAATGCACCAATCCATCTGAAATTCTTCAGATCCTCATGTATGACCAGTCCGCTACTGTTTGGTTGCTACTATTGAAGTTAATTTTTGCATATATAGCTTTAAATTTTGTTCCAACTCAGTATTTAGTAATTCCTTCAGTCGCCTGATAGCTAAAAGGAGATTTTATGTAGCTTGTGGCGAATCCTCTTTACTGCCATTATCTTCTAAGAGTTCCTTTTTTGAAAAGTTCTTAAATTTCTTTGGAGGGCGGGAGGCAGGTTTTAAGGTTTGTGTTTGAATTTAGCTATGAACAATCTAAGCCAAATTTAAAAAAACTTAGCTTGATTTGGCAATGGAATCAACAACCCCGTGATTTCAGATGTTTCCATTATCAAGTAAGCTATCAGAATACATACGCCAGCATGGTTAAAAGTGAAACATTACCTTCTGTTTGCTGAAAAATTGTGTCGAAAATGTTTCAAATCCGTGGTCAGAATTTGCAGACAAAAATTTTAGGTTCCATATCGGGGCATATATTCCATATGTATTTGAAAAAAACATCATAGCCATTAAAATATTTTTATGATAGTTTCTTGAGGCACTCAATGATGGCACTCAATTTCCAATCCGTAGTCAAAATTTTACATTCATGTTGGAAGAATGTTTATATGAATTTAAGAGCGTTCTTGAAATAATAAAAAAAAAACTTTTATGTTAACCTTAGTTTCCAGTTTCCCAGTAGCAGAACATCACCAAATAGTAACTGCATTCTGAGTTTCAATGTTTCGTGACTATCACTTCCAAAGCTATCATTTAATGAAAATTTGGCTTGTATAAGCAGACCCAGAATCCCTTGTCCAATGCCCCTCCTAGTTTTGTAGTAAAAGAACATCACCAAGTGGTAACTCCATTCTGAGTTACCGTAACGTTTAATGTTCTATAACGTTTACTTCTTCAGCTTTTCTCATCAAAAATTTGGTTTGTATGGTGGAACCACGCCCCATTTTCCAATGCCTATGCCAGTTTTGCAGTAGAAAAACTTGGCCACTTAGTAACTTTTAACTGAGTTTCATTGTCTTGAGACATTTAACTCCAAGATATTAAAACTTTGAATGGTATGGGCGGTAACACGATCCTATTTCCCATGCTTGCTCAATTTCGCCAGTCGAAGGACAAGACTAAATAGTAAGTTCTTACAGAGTTTCATTGGTATGTGTCTTATTCTTCGAAATAGTGTCTTAAAGTTCGAAAATTATATTTTATAGTTCGAAAAAGTGTCGAAAAAACGTCACAAATAATTTCAGTCTAAAAAAATTCAAAAAAATTTCATAAAAAGAATCCAAATAAAAGGAGAACACAAGAAAGACCCATTCAAGGTCTCTATGCAAACATATGCAAGTGCTTTTCTGTACAACTCACGGTTACGAAGTTACAGCTGTTTGAATACATGCACTAATAGTATTTTTTAAGATATTTTTAAATTTTTTTCAGTGTATATCTTTGTAACGACACAACTTTCCGGCTGAGGTTGTGCTCGCCGGACCCAGGGTTCGTTGCAATTATTTATCTATTTGTTCGATGAACATATTTATTACAATCTTTCAGTTGAAATATTCTTAGAGATTAAAATTACAATTGTCTTGAATTATAGCAAACGAACAAATTTACGTACTAATCGCAGATAGCGATAGTTCAATGGCGCAAAGATGCACTTAAGCCATCAATGAAAAATATATGATTTCAGTTATTATAGTTAAAAGTTGAACAGAATGCAAGTAAAGATAATACGAGGAATGTGCTTAAACGTAGTCAATGAACTTGAAACTGAATAAATTCTCAGGATTCTTACCACCATATCTTGGCCACCTATGGCCTGTGTTGACCTGAGATTGCCTGAGGAAGCAGCATTGTTGACGCTACAGTCAACTCTCTATGATAATTAAATACGGTGCTAAATGTGACTTACACTATAGGCTCTATGATGACTTACAATCTCTCTATTAAATGTGATATTAAATGTGACCTATGATGTGAATGTGGACTATCTTTACCTGAGAGTTGAGATATTTGGTTAACCGGGTTTTGAATGGCGGTGTCGGATCAGATCATAACCATTCACCGAACGTATTCGATTTTATTTCGCAGAGTCGGATTAGGTCATAGCCATTCATCGAAAGTATTTGGTATTAATTCACTACTGACTAATCTTTTGACTTATAATGACTTGGAGGGGTAGAGCGGGAATATTGGCTCGTAAAGTCGGATCAGCTCATATCCATTCATCGAAAGTATTTGGTATTAATTCACTACTGACTATTCTATTGACTTATAATGACTTGGCGGTGTGAAGCGGAAATCTTGGCTGATAGAGTTGGATCAGGACATACCCATTCACCGAAAGTATTTGGTTGGCTCTTACTAATGGCTAGTCTTCTAACCTTGGGGTTAAGCCGGGTCTTAGCTCACAGAGTCAGATCAGGTCATACCCATTCTCCGAAAGTATTTGGTACTGATTCACTTATGACTCACTATACTTGTACCTTACGTTCACTCTCTCAAATACTTTACCTCCCTTTCTTATCAGTACACTATTACTGGGTGAATCTTTATATGCACACTGATAATACAAATTACTAATAATGATACAATAGGAATACTACGTGTTCATCAAACCACTCTAGGCCTCGATGAAGTGGCTTCTTAACCAATACTCTTGATGCTGGTACTCGGTTGCAGTCACTGCTCTGTTGCTGCTTGATCGCAGCCGCTGCTCGGTTGCTGGTCGGTTGCTGCTCGGTTGCTGCTTGGGCGCAGTAGCGCTGATACACTTGCTGGTTGGTGCGGACAGCCGACTTGCTGCCACCAACTTATACTCACACGTCTTAACACTTCAACTTCAGAAATCAAAAAGTTCTCGAATTCTCTTCCATTTGTCCTTTTAAACGCTCCTATTCCTGGCGTGGTGTCATTTGTTTTCCCAAGCAATGCTTGTATGCTTTATTTTCTGTTAGCGGCCAGATGTGTGTCTTTAACTTCTTGGAAGCCGTTATGCATAAAATAAAGGATACAAAAACAAAATAGATTATTGAATTTGAAAACGTTAACAACACTCGTTAGAAAAAAAGTTGGTAAAACTCACATTATTGTTATTGGCTGGTGAACTAAAAATACTTACTTACTTACTTAGGTGGCCATAACAACCCGTGTTCGGGTTTCGACCGACCTCATCAGCTCTCGCCAAGTGCGACTGGGGCTTCCTCGGCCTGGTCCATCCATCGAAGGCATGGTCTCCCTCGTCGTCGTTGACCAACGACCTTCGCCTCGAGCACCTTTTTCGCTGGAGCTTCGTCGTTCATATGACGGACATGATTCAGCCAGCGTAGTTGCTGCACAGTTATACGCCGAACTACGTCAATGTCTTCGTAGAGCTCATACAGCTCGTGGTTCATTCGGATGCGGATAGTCATCGCCGACTCGAACTGGACCGAAGATTTTGCAAAGAACTTTCCTCTCGAACACCCCCAGAGCGGCTGCGTCAGTTTGCGAAACTACCCATGCCTCAGCGCCATAAAGCAGCACAGGTATAACGAGCGTCTTATAGAGTGTTAGTTTTGTCGATCGAGAGAGGGCTCTGGAACTTAGTTGCTTGCTGAGCCCGTAGTAGTACCTATTAGCAATTATTAGTCTTCGCTTTATCTCCAGGCTAACTTCGTTGTTGTTATTAATGGCGGTGCCAAGGTATATAAACTCCTTGACTACTTCAAATTTATAGCTGCCGGATGAAATGTGGGAGTCTAGTGAAGATTGAACTGATCGACAGTGGGGCCAAAGATGCCTTCCCTTCCGACTTTCGCATAAAAATCGCCGAGGACTATTTTCACGTCTTGGACCGGAAGGTGGTCGTAACGTCCTCAAGACTAGCGTAGAAGCGTCCTTGACGGCTTCATCCTTTTCCTCCGTCGAGGCATGCGCGGAAATAAGGCTGATGAAGAAAAATTTTGCCTTGATACGGATCCTGGCCAATCTTTTGTTCACAGGTGTGAACCGGGAAACAAGGTGGCGTAGTTTGTGGCTAACGACGAATTCATATTCGAATTCACATTTCGCCGCATGGCAGCTGTAGTAGACATCGCAGTGTGCTTTTTTACATCAGCCTTGCCCTTTTCATCGCATATCCTGGATAACGGTGATGTCTGCCTTTATTGTTTTGAGGGCTTCCGCCAGTTGGATAATGGCACTTTCCCTATAAAGGGTCCGGACATTCCAGGTGCATATTCGTAAATCATTGTCCGTTTTTCGTTTGCGGTGGTCGTCAACGTAATTGGGATTCTTATCCGAGGCTGAGTTAGTTTTCATTGGACAGTAGTAATGTGGCAGGACCCAAACCCTGCGCACATTCCATGTTTAAGATCCACGGAGCGACCCGCCACTCAAATTAGCTGTCAAACTAACGGATGCCAGTTTGCAGTTGCCCAGGGAACAGTCGACTTGGGACGATTTCGACATGGATAATACTGGCCTCGCCCGGTTGAGGCGGTGAGACACGTTGCCATGTGAAGGTTCGTCCCCCCCCCCCCTCCCCTGTTCACCATGTGTTGGCTAAGGGTAAAATTAAACTAAACGTATGAGGTAAATATTTTTGTAAACCATTCATAAACTTTGATTATCATTAAATACGGCCGCGAGGGGTATTTTAACATCGACCATGTCGAGAATCCATTCCTTACCAGTTTTAGGGTACAAGTGGAACATGTATGAGCAAAATGTGATTGCGAAAGACTTGTGTACTTTAGTTCCAATCGACTTCTTCAATATTTTTGTTGTGATTCAGAGCTAGTGTCCTTTCTTCCTGGCGCCTACGCATCAGGGAACATGAGTTCATCTGATGCCCAGGCAAGACGCTCGAAATTATTAGCAGCCTTCCACATTTTCAAATGTAGCAATAGGCCATGAGAAAGACGATGCGTACCAACACTGTAACAAATCGATATTTTTGTTGTTTTGTTTCATTTCATGTGCTGATATGCTGATGATATTTTTGCTTATTCTTTTATGTTCGCATTCCTCTTTATTGTTATTAGCAGTCAAATTAAAAAAATTCCAACTTTACAACTACGCGACTCTAAACTAATGCTGTGCAAGGCTCTATACGAAAAAAAAGAGGCACAAATTTAAGAAAATCTGTTGATGTGTGTGAGCTGCCAAGACACGTATTGGTGGAATTTTGAAAGGAAAAAAAAAACCAAAAATTGCTATAAATCAAGAGAAAATTCAAAAATAAAATGCAAATTATGGCAAAAAAACAAAGATGTGTGTGTGTGTGTTGAGTGCATAAAAATTCAATGTGAAGGAATATGAAGGCGAATGCAAGAAAGATGTCTGTTAAGTTTAAAGAAGTGACATGCTTGCATATATAATGCAGCAAGGAAGCAAAAATCAATGTGTTTGGGTTGTGTGTGTGTGGGTGTGTGTGTGTGCGGCTGCTATAGTGGTGGAGCTTATATGCAGCAGCAGGAAAGGTCACACTGATACGCTACGTGCACACACACTAACGCAATAACACACAAAATAAATTGAATGTAACAAAGCGTAAATATTACGTGTTCGCAGAGCAAATATGGACAGAAAAGTGGACAGAAAAAAAAAAATTGCACTAAATGTCAAAAGTTTGCCATTCGAAATCCAATTCAAGACAGCAAATTTTAATATAATTTTTCTTCTTTTTTTTTCATAAGTTACAAACATGATTAATAAACATGTTATTAATGGGCAAAGTTTTATATATATTTTTAAACTTTATAAAACATTTTTCTTTAACAAAGTTGAGTAAATCACGTCTTTTATTGGCGCACATTTTTTATAGTTGGCCAAACTAAATAAAATTCACATAAATCTAGTTAAGGATAAAGCGCAATAAAAAAGAAAACTGTAAGTAGGTTTTATGCATAGCATACTTTTGGGCGCTAAATCAGTTGCAGCTGATTTAAGTTCAATTAAAAGGTTACCAAACAAAAGTGCAGCAACACATACTATACACACAAGGCAGAAGTGTGTGTTTATAAAACTTAATATTATGCGCTCGAAGATAATTTATGTGCTTGCATAAAAGTGTCTGAACTCTTTGTGTAATGCAGTGTATTAAGTTTTTTTTTTTTTTTTTTTGCTCTACAAAGCTATAGTTCGCAGTCATAAATTTTTATCACTGCTTGCATTGTTTTTTTCCAATTTTATAGTAAAGAAAAGCATTATAGTAAAAAGTGCCGAAAAGTATGCTTAAAAATGATAAATAGAGTAACAAAATTTTGTATCGTTCATTAACAATCATTTTGTTCTCAACACATAAAAAGAATATCACAACATTGATTTTAAATTGATAATTTTGCTCTTTAATTTTTCAAGCAATTCATCTGAAACTTTCGCAAATTCATACGAACAACTTATACAAATTTGTTCATATATCATAATTTCCAGCAAATTCCACTCTATAAATCGATTTACTCACACCCCGAAAATTAAAAAAAAAAAAAAATTTGCTAAAGTTTAGATTTTAGCATAATTTCCCGTCAACGACAGCTTCAATGATGATAGTATATGTGTGTGTATGTGTGTGTGTGGTTCCCGCTTACACGCCTTTATCATTCAAGTATTATTCAAGCATGGTCTCTTGCAACAGCACTACACCTCTTTCCCCTTCCACACCCGACAAGCTGCCACAACTACACAATTACAGCCATCAAGCAGCTGTCATTCATTATTTGTAGTCGCTTTTGATATTTCATCCAAAACTTTTATTTGCATCACAGCATTTCCTCCATGTCCATAGAGCAGAATGATATTTTTTCTCTTTATTTTTTTTTTTTTATATTCTGCTCCAATAAATTTGTGAAAAGTTTTGCGATGAAAAATATTTTCATTGTAATTCTAATTGATATTTCGAAAGGACATCGCATTATGTAAAATTTAAATTTAATGTTGAATTTTAATGCGGGTTTTTCATTTTATCTGGCTGATTTTTCAAACTTGTTATCAGCATTTGATTTAGTTTATTTATGGAACATTTTTATTTTTAAACTATTATTTTGTTTATTCTGTGCGATATTTTCGAATTCTAACCCATGTCACAACTCAAAAAGTATGCAACAAAAAACAAAATCATAATAAGGCTCAACGTATCATTCATTTCCGATGTAGTGGATGAATGAAAAAATACACGTGTATCGGAGCTTTTAAGCCTAACGCTTATATAAGGCTTTAATAGGCTGTATTTTTAGTTAACCTTTTTTTTGCTATTTTGTCAACTAAGTCATGAGAAAACTTGCAGTTTTCTGTTTCTGTCACAATTCTTGCGCTTAGAAAATAAGAATCAATTTCCACCAGAAATATTTGTCTAAGATATTTGAGCCTTTATCTATCTGTTTGGTAGGACTTAAATGATGCTTGCTCAAAAAAATGATGCTACTTTACAGAACATTATACAGGGTGTCCCAGACTTAGAGTAATGTAATGTGGGGGCTGATTCCTCGTGATGAGACGAGCAAAAAATTGTATGGGTGGGGTGGTCGCAAATGCCCCCCTAGGGGGCTAGGAGGGAAAAACAAAAAATTAGGTGTCGTTACGTTTTAATCCATAGCTAACATATCTCTGCAACGATGAAAAAAAACCATACTTTTTTGAAAAGAAAATTAAATTTGCTTTAAATTACTCTTGCAAAATTTTTCCATAAAGTCATAAACAAAAAATGTATAAGCACCTGAAGTCAAAAAATAGGTTTTTTTCTTTAAAAATTCAACTTTCAAGGCGATTTTCTCAGAAAAAAACCAAATGATTTATGATTTTTTATGACGCAGTTTTTTTCCTTGGTCAATTCTCTAAAAATCCATCATACATTGTTTATACCTCAGAGATAATATTTTTCGTATAATATCGATTTTCCGATTCTACCACTTTTTCCTCCCACTGGGGTACTTAATGCAAGCAAGGCGACTTTGTTTTTTTGTTGCTTACAATAACTAGTGAAACAGTTAGATTTAACGGAATTAAGAAAAAAAGCAATTTCTTATTATTAAGTGCATCACATGCCTGAATCGACACATTCTTTCACCGATCGTAGAGTTATAATGTCTTCCAACTCAGAGTACGCAGACATTATTTTTTGTTACGGTTTTAGAAAATTTTTAGAGAATTGACCAAGGAAAAAAACTGTGAGAAAATTGCCTTGAAAGTTGAATTTTTAAAGAAAAAAACCAATTTTTTGACTTCAGGTGCTTATACATTTTTGGTTTATGACTTTATGGAAAAATTTTGCAAAAATAATTTAAAGCAAATTTAATTTTCTTTTCAAAAAGTTATGTTTTTTTTTAATCGTTGCAGAGATATGTTAGCTATGGATTAAAACGTTACGACTTTTTTTTTTTTGTTTTTCCCTCCTAGCCCCCTAGGGGGGCATTTGCGACCACCCCCACCTATACGATTTTTTGCTCGTCTCATCACGAGGAATCAGCCCCCACATTATAGTACTCTAAGTCTGGGACACCCTGTATATCCAATTCCACATAGATAAAAAGGACACAGTTTCGATAGTAATGTAAGTGCGGTTGTAGATTTTTTTTTGTGATATATTTGGTGATAAAATTGTTGTTGTTATTGTTCATTTTTATGTTAGTTAAAAATAAATGTCATTCAATGTTATGTTTAAAAATAGAAATAAATATTTTGGAAAGTAGGATATGGATTTTTTTATTTTTTCCGAAGAACATAAAATTCTAATATGCAGAATTAGAAAAATATTCGGTCACGCCCACCTCCCACACAAAAAATAATTATGAGGAAGGTTTGCACATAAATATATATAGGAGCGGAGTACCGATTTTGAAATCGTTCCAATATTAAGGAAAATATGGCGCTTTAAATTATCCTGATGCAGGGCCGTAGCTAGCGAAATATCGGTCGCAAGACTTACAATTTTTTTTCAAAATTAGAAAACACTAAAATAATAATAAAAATGGAAACTTTAAGGGGGAGTTTCGAACTAAATTTTTTTTAAAAATTAGTTTTGTGATCATCTAACAAAAATGATGTCTATTAAACTCATCGTAAAATCATAAAAAAAATTTTTTCGACATTTGGGAAAGCATATTTATCAATAATTTGTCAATTTGAAGCAAAACGTATCGTCGAAATTATTTATAAAAAAAAAATTTTTTTTTTGATATTTTTAAAATTACCCAAAATCACCCCTTAAAATAATTTTAGAAAAAAATTTAACTCAAACCCCCCCCCCCCCCCCCTAAAAGTTTTAATTTTTATTATTATTTCACCGTTTTCTAATTTTGAAAAAAATTAGTTAGTTCTAGAAGCAAAATTTTTCTAGCTGCGGCCCTGTCCTGATGGATGGATGGTGAGAATGGTTGTGGGCGGATTTAAAATTTTATTTGCTCTGTGTGCGCAAAATTTTATTCCTCTACGACTATATTTTCTATTCAGTGACATATTTTGTATGAGGGCGGAAAAATTACCAAAATGGCAAACTTAGTATAAAAAGGTAAAAAAAAAATTCAAAGTAATTTTTTTACATTTGGAGCCAATGAACAACCATCCATCAATGAAAATCGGAAAAAGCCATTTAAATACCACCCTAATGTACATACAATGAGGTGAATTCTCACAAAGTTTGAAGGGCAGTATCTTTCAAACCAAGCAAATATCAAACTTGGACTTTTAACTGCAAAATAATATGCATACTAAAATGTACTTTATTGTGAATAAATTTCAAATTACAAATTACCAAAATTCAAATTACCCATACCCACTAGAGATATTTGACCACAAAATCAGCAAAATTCTCAAAATTAAAATTTTTAAGTGTCTGTAAACAAAAAAATGAATAAGTGTCAGATATCCGACAAACTTTTCGCATTTATTTCTTTTTAATTTAATTTTCATTTATTGTTTTTAAAAAAAGGTTAATTAACTTTTAATTAATTAACAAAATGAATAGATATTTTTAAAAACATTAGCGTCAGGAGTCAGAGAACTTCAGCGATTTATTTCGGAAGGCAGCGAGTTGTGACGCGTTCGGTTGATACTCTTCTACCAACTCGATGTTCTCCCAAGCATATCACTTAAACGCAGGGGTGCTTATAGGATTACCTTTGGGCTTGACATGGAATCGCCCTCGATTTCCTCACTTTCACTTGACGATTCGATGTCGGCGGTACCATCTAACTCGGGTGAGCATTGACACCAGGGTTTCATCTTATCGGTTGAATAAATGGATTCAAACTTACGCTGAGTAATCTGCATACCCGGTATGTCCTTAATAACATACCTGTCGTTGTCGAGAATTTTGGTGACCATAAACATAGGTTAATCTGTGATCAGACCATAGTACTGATAATGCTTTCTTTCACAGTGCCAGAATTGTCAAAACCAATTCAATATAAAATAATTTGCCGTCACTTGGCAAACTGAGTCTGAGTTTTTTTGCGTTTTTTTTGTTTGACAGTTCAGACACTCGGTCCCAAGCCATGCATTTACCCTCTTTATTTTACCATGAGTCGAAGCGAGAATTGACATGCATACATACATGCTAAGACTCAATTCAATCATACAGGAAAGAAAAGAAAAAAATGAACTGATTGTTGATTTAAGATGAGTTTGAGCTACCCAACTATGTAAATATGCTTTCGTGGCACCCAGTGGTTAGAACAGCTACCTACGGATCACAGTATACTGTGTTCAATCCTCAGTGGAAGCAAAAGTATGAAATATGTATTAAATTACAATTTTTTTTCGTTTTTATATAACAAGTGCGGCGAATTGCTGTGTTGTTGTTTTCATAAGAACCATTTCATTACTTTGGTCTTATCCCCCCCATTTAGCTCGCCGTATTGTTGTATACGCGGCTATAAAAGTTTCACTTAAAAAAATCCTAAACACGCTAAAGATGTTCAGTCAATCGCCTTACGTTCAGAAATTAACGAAATTTTGATCGCTATACAAACAAAAACTTTGGAACGCCGTTGAAACGATCACAGTGTGACATCAGCACTGCGAAGAAAATGCATGTCAAACGAAATAAAAAACATTTTTTCTTGTGTTTTGTTTTGATTTGCAGCTGAGCACTGTATTTATATGTACCTCATTTTCACCTTGCGCGAGGCTCATCCGTTTTTTATGTTGTGCTGTGCTTGCTGAGCAGAAAAAGAGAAGAGTACAGAACAACATGGAGTTTATTGAAATTCTCGCTGCACAAACACGTGAAAAGATAACGATCAAGCAATTCGTGACATCGGAGATAGTTTCTCAAAAAACCTAAGACTTAAATGAAACATACTTCTTATTAAAATTAAATAAAAAATACACCTATGCTGTGCTGTAGCACAAATATGACATTTTAAAAATTATTTCATAAAAATCGACCCAGTATTTTTGGTACTGGGTACTTGGTACTTGGACTTTGATTCACTTTATTGTTTCTCATTGCAAAGACAATAAAATCACCTTTTCAACAGTATATCAACAAACTCCACCAACTTTATCGTTACCGAGCTGTGCCCGTGTGAAAATGAAATCAATCGGTTGAAACTACCAAATTTCAGTTTTGAGTGCAAATTTCTCAGAATTTTGCGTAATAAATGAACATTTTTTTTTTAATAAATTTTGTAATTTATTTAATTTTCTTTTCAATGACACCAAAAACATAAGCATAAATTTATACTTATTAGAAAATAATGATAAACAATGATATTAAAATTAATTATGCAGTAGATAATATTATTGTTTTCTAATAATTAAAATTTTTTTAGTATAGCCAATTTTTTATTTTTTAAGATATGTTTTTGCTTTTGGTGTCATTGAAAAGAAAATTGAATAAATAACAAAATTGATCTAAAAAAAAAATTTCATTTATTACGCAAAATTCTGAGAAATTTGCGCTCAAAATTGAAATTTGGTAGTTTCAACCGACTGATTTAATCTTCACACGAGCACCGCTCTGGAACGGCTAAGTCGGTGGAGTTTGTTGATATACACCGTTGAAAAGGTGATTTTATTATCTTCGCAATGAGCTATCAAAACATGTTTTGTGTAAGTTAATTTTCCTGCGAGAAGCAATAACGTAAGCCAAAGTCGTGAAATATTAATTAAGTCTGTTGCTCCGAAGGATGGGAAAATAGACCCCCCGCCTCCCCTCCCTCACTATTTTTTGCTCACTTCGACATAACCTATCACCTCCGTTAGTAGTTGAACGGTTCCAAATTCCAAATTGTTCAAATTTTGAGCGTGTGTTTCGCCAGTCTTGGGACGGGTTTAAGTACTTATTTGTACAACATCGGATAAGCGGTTATAAAGATATTGCAAAAATATTGAATCCCCTTTCGTCCATACGATTTCTCATATAAAATCGCTAAAAATCAGTTCATCGTGTAAGTAAAAATCACAGAACACTGAAACTCAGAATTGAGTTACCACTTAGTGATGTCTTTCTTATAGAAAACTTGTACCAGCATTGGGCAAAGGGGTTTGGCTCTGCCCACATAAACCAAATGTTTGATATCGAATAGCTTTAAAAAAAAATCACAGAACATTCAAACTCAGAAGGGAGTAACCACTGTCTTTGGTGATGTCTTTTTAATACAAAACATGGACGGAGATTGAACAAGGGGCTGTGGCTGCACTACTATAAGCCTAATTTTTGATATCGAATAGCTATGGAAGTAAAAATCACAGAACATTGAAACTCAGTGTTCGAGTTACTATTTAGTGATGTCTTGCTACCGGAAAACTGGAACGGGCATTTGACAATGAGCGTGGTGTCAAGCAAAGGCTCAAATAAGAGGAATACAAAAGCTTTTAAGATCGGCACTAATATAATCAGACTTTTAATCAGAAGCGCCAACTTTAAAGCTTTTGCTTTCATAAAGAAATTAATATATTTATGATAAGAAAACAAATAAGAAAAAAATTAAAATAATAAGTTATCCAATGTAATAATAAGTTTAAATAAAAAAAGTTATGTTAAAATTAGTTTTTACTTTGTAGTGATTTTGTAATCGGTTTATTTTTTTTTTTTTAATTTTGTATTTCTTCCTTTTTCGAAAAAAGTGTATAAACTACATTAATACAATTGTGCTTAAAAAATTTGTTCTATTAAATTCTGAAAATTTGTTGATTATTTCAAATATCTGTTTCTTTAATATGAATTAGATTTCTCGTGTTTTGAAATAATTATACACATTATTGTAATGAATTTTTTTACCCTTGTGTCAATATTATCCGAGATAAAGTGTTTTTTTAATATTGCCACGCCCCTTTGTTGTATAAGTGCCCAGTTTCTTGACCGTTATATGTAATAATTGTGCCTATCTCGTACTTCATTTCAGTACCCCAGCGTCAATATTAACTGAGATAGTGTTTTTCTAGTATTTTCACGCCCATTTTTCGAATAACGCCTACTTTATTGACCGTAATTTTTAATAATTCTGCCTATCCCTGTTTTACAATACATTTCAGTGCCCTAGTGTCAATATTATGCGAGATACACTGTTTTTCTAATATTGCTACGCCCAATTGTCGAATACCGCCCACTTTATTGACCGTAGTTTGTAATAAGAATGCCTACCCCTATACTAAATTGCAGTACCATGTATCAATATTACTCGAGATAGACTCTTTTTCTAATACTGCCACGCCCATTTATCGAATAACGCCCATTTTCTTGGCCGCAATTTGTAATAACTGTGTCTACCCCTACACTAAATTGTAGTACCGTAGTGTCAAGATTATTCGAGATACAGTGTTTTTATAATATTTCCACGCCCATTTTTCGAATAACGCCCACTTTATTGACCATAATTTGTAATAATAATGCCTACCCCCATACTAAATTGCAGTACTCTAGTCTCAAAAGTATTCAAGATACACTCTTTTTCTAATCTTGCCACGCCCATATGTCGAATAACGCCCTTTTCTTGGCGGT
Source organism: Coremacera marginata (assembly GCA_914767935.1). NCBI lineage: Eukaryota > Metazoa > Arthropoda > Insecta > Diptera > Sciomyzidae > Coremacera > Coremacera marginata. Next base: position 168,740,368 of record OU612045.1, read on the forward strand.
AATTTGTAATAAGTGTGCCTACTCCCACACTAAATTACAGTACCCTAGTGTAAATATTATTCGAGATACAGTGTTTTTCTAGTATTGCCACGCCGCTTTCTCGAATACTGCCCATTTTTTAGATGGGCTCCTCCGTGTTTATGATATCTATCTGTTTACCGAAAATTATGGAAATCAGGCATATGGTTTAGGAGTTATCGATGTACATGCATTTAAAAAAAAAAAAAAAAAAAAAAAACAGAGAAACAGAGAAACCGTTGAACTTGAGAACTCCTCCTTTTTTGGAGTTGGTTAAAAAACGAGCGTGGCTCACTATACTTACTTCCACTTTTCAGGGCATAAGCGCAGAGCGAAGCGAAGTGCGCCTGGTATAAGCTAGTTTCTTATATAAATATTGCTTTTATTTAACAACAGTATTTTTGTTAAAAAGCAGGGACTGAAAAAAGTCGATTATTTTGAAATTCACTCATATATCTTGCTAGATAGAAGTTCTTGTCTTTAACTATAAACAGTTTGTACTAAGCTGACCTTTATAAATAAATAAATATTTCGAAACAAAGCAAAATGCATCTATTTAAAATCTGAAATGAAAAGTTTTGCTTAATAAAATTTTCAGCAGCGTTGTTATTTTATTTAAGTTATCTTGTTTATTTGTCATGATGACGCATTTAAGATGAACAAATAAAAATAAAAAAAAATTTATTCCGACTAATTTTACGTAAGCTACAGTAACTATTTTTAAACTTATAAATATAAACTGATATAAGAAACTAAGCTGAACTGATATAATTAAAATTATTTTTTAATTTCAATGGCTTATTTTTGAATTTAAATGCTAATTGTTGTTAAACAAAGACTGTTGAAATGGATTGCAATAACAGAATGACTAAAAAATTATGCCCCGAGTGAGGTTCGAACTCACGACCTTCAGATTATGAGACTGACGCGCTGCCTACTGCGCCATCGAGGCTATAAATAAAGTAAGCTCAAGAGACAAAAAAAAAAACATTTTTTTAAACGTGTTCTGATTCGCATTGATAATTTCGCGCTTTACAGTGGCGGAATTTAATACGTTTATATTATAATAATCTTTATTGGCTCATAAGCTCATTAAGTTTTTAATATAAACGCTTATTTATCGATAATAAAATTCTTAGCGTACTTTAAAGCTGTTATCTGTTTATTTTTGTTTGTTCATCGCTGTTTTTATGTGTGTGTGTGTTTTATTTATATTGTGTGTGTTTTATTATATTTAAACGCTTGCTTATCAAAATCTCATTAATATATGTTGAATGCTTGTTGCTCTGTTGATGTGTTGCTTTTTTTGAAGCAAAGGCTTTGCTCTATCGCATAATTATTTTTAGCTCAATATTGGCAAACATAATTTTAGACATTTTTTTTTTTTTATTTTGTAAACAGTTGATAAGAATAAGTAAAATTTTCTATAAATAGGACCTAAGCGTGAGCAGATTTGTATTAGCTGCAAATGTGTTCATAGCCTCGATGGCGCAGTAGGCAGCGCGTCAGTCTCATAATCTGAAGGTCGTGAGTTCGAACCTCACTCGGGGCATATTTTTTTTTTTAAATTTTTTCTTCAAAATTAATTTTATGTTTTCAATTTGGGCAAGTTCTTCTGTTATTTTATTTTTTATTTGGAGCCGCTGGACCGGATTTAAAGACGAGCGATATATTTGACAGGTGATGAAAATATTTCATCCTCTCTCAACTCTCTTGGGCATCGTCGCAATATTGGTTGCCTAAGCCTTCTGTACAGGTACTACCATGGGAAGTGTTCAAGGGAGATACATGGCCTGACACCACCAGCTCGTGTGTTTCTTAGGTCCACTCGGACAGCTCTCCAATCCCATCCCTTTACCATTGCCACTTTGTCCAATAGAACATCGCATTACCGAGATTATACGTATTCATTCGTCAGTCGCTCAGTAAAATTGTGGAACAATCTCCCTGCGAGCGTGTAAATTTAAATCAAATCTTCACCGACACTACTCCATCTTTCAACCCTCCAACTATCACCCGTCTTCCGAATCAACATAATGCTTTCGCATTTATAGGGGGCATCCCTTGAGTGTTGGTTAAGTAAAAAAAAAAAAACAAAATTTAGCTTAATTCTTATCTCTTTTACTTTTATGTTTGTAGCTCTTTAATATATATTAGGGCGGGTCGATTTAAAAATCGCTCAATGCTCTGTGAAAATCGTATTCTAGGGATCAAAATAAGAAACTTTGCCGAAGAAACCATACCTCTAAAACGAATTCTGATGTCCCCCAATTTGGGTCGAACTTTTGGGTAGGGGCAAATTTTTAAAAATCCCACAATCGAGTTCAAATGTATGACTGACCCCCACTAACTTTGGAGGCTTGACCCACCTATGCCAGTGGCACACCCCCTGGAACCCCCCTGTGGGGTTCCCCATACAAACATTTCAAAAAATCACCAGTTTTGGCACTTTACATGAAAAAATCAGCGAAATGGCTATGTTTTTTCTTTATTTTTATTTATTTATTAATAATAATATTTATTTTTTATTTATAATAATATCTATTTTTTCTCTTTTGAAATTTATTTAGTCAGAACATATGTAAATGTAAAAATTAATTTAAGTTAGTTATAGAAAAGAAACTAAAAAAAATTATTGTTTGAAGTCTTTTTTACTTTCAAGTCTGGGCAATTTCGCACGGCTCTCTAATGTCGTCGCCATAACAGCCTCTACATTTTCCGGTATAACGCGTTTGGAAACGCTAGCTAGCAATTGAACATGTCGTTCCGTTCCTTGTATGTGTGATGCAATTTTTGGATCATTAAACGGTGGATCATCTTGATTTTAATATTCTTTCAATGTATCGTACGGAATGCTTCGCGTGAATAGTGGTTCAAATACGTTATTTATGTCATTCATATTGATCATTTCCGAGTAACTTGTGCAATTAAACTTTATATCTGGTTTTTTATAAGCTCTAAGTTGCGTTGGGTCGTCAACATCTGTTCGATAGCGTAGAATTATGTTGATAGCACAGTCGCGATTTTCTTTGCTATCATCAAACAACATTGATAACAAGATATTTTCCGAATGCGCATAATATGAATTATCTGTAATTACTTGATTGACAATTTTGCGTAAACGAGGTTCTAGAAATCGTGACCAACTAATGAAGTTGAAAAATAATGCACTGCCGTACACGACAGAGCTGTAATACTTGATATTGAAGTACATTGGCACATAACATTTTATTATAAATTCAACCAGAATTCTTAAATTTGCATCTGGATTTTCCGTTGTCACATATAATACGTAGGGTGCCTTTTATATTTCGGGATTTGGCAACCCTGGTGTTGCAATCTGTCAACTGAAAGCTCTATCGCAAAGTTTGACATTTGTTGGCTTATACGTACTCAGAACGTTTTGACATACGAGCGCTATTTGTGTTGTTTATAGTAACTTTAAGATTCATCTCGGTCTAAAAATGTAATTAAATCGTGAACATTTTCGTGCGATTATTTCTTACAACTTTCGACGTGAATTAACACAGCAACAGTGCATGGATGAACTTAATTCAATTTTTGGCGATGAAGCTCCATCAGGGACCAGTGTTTATCGATGGTATGGTGAATTCAATCGTGGTCGTAGTTCACTCCAAGACGAATTTCGTGAAGGTCGTCCGAAATCAGCTGTTGTTCCGAAAACCATTGATGCTGTGCGCGAACTGATATTGCAAGACCGTCATGTTACCTATCGTGAGATTGAGGCAACCTTAGGCATAAGTGGGACCAGCATACATTCAATATTGCATAAACATTTGACTGTCAAAAAAATTTGTTCGCGTTGGATCCCACACAATTTGTCAATCGCTCAAAAAAAGGCTCGTGTCGATTGGTCGAAGGAAATGCTCAAAAAATACGATCGCGGTGCTTCGAAACACGTCTATGACATCGTGACAGGTGATGAATCGTGGATTTACGCGTATGAGCCCGAAAGTAAACAGCAGTCGACTGTATGGGTGTTTCAAGATGAGCCAAATCCAACAAAAGTTGTTCGCGCACGAAGCACTTCCAAGCAAATGGTCGCCTGTTTTTTCGGAAAATATGGACATGTCGCAACCGTACCACTAGAACAACGCAGAACAGTCAGCTCTGAGTGGTACACAACCATTTGTTTGCCAGTTGTCTTCCAAGAAATCAGGAAAACCAACCGCCGAAGACGGATCACTCTTCACCACGACAATGCGAGCTCTCACACATCGGCTCAAACAACTGCATTTTTGAGCACCCAAAACATCGATTTGATGGGTCATCCGCCGTATAGTCCTGTTTTGGCACCGAATGACTTCTTTTTATTCCCAACCGTGAAGAATAAGCTGCGTGGACAACGATTTTCGACACCCGAAGAAGCGGTTGCGTCATTCAGAATGCATGTTTTGTAGATACCTCAATCAGAGTGGCAAAAGTGCTTCGACAATTGGTTCAAACGCATGCAAAAGTGTATAGATCTTAATGGAGAATATTTTGAAAACCAATAAAGTGATTTTCGATGATTAATATTTGTTTTAGTTCTATAATCCCGAAATATAAAAGGCACCCCTCGTAGTAATAATCTAGCGGCCTTGGTGAGCCACCGAGAATGTACAATTTTCCCTGGTTTGATGTTAGCCAGATCCACCGAAACCACGCCGCTAGATATTGCATGGGCCATGTCGTATAAGTACTTCGAATCGGTGGAAAATTCAATTTTTTTCTGGAGCGGGGGCATATTTTGCAACTCAAGTTTCTGGAAGCATTATTATAATAAATTAGTGATAGCAATAACTTACCGGAAGAGTTCCACAAGTTTCGATTTGACGGCTCAGTTTTCCGGTTGCCGATCTTGGTCCAGTGCTGGTTGATTTATCCAAAGCTTCAAACAAATGCCGAAACGGAAGTTCGTTGAAGTGTAGAAGGCAAACGAACCAATGCAATGGTCTTTTTAACAGCAATTCGAATCGTCGTATAATTCCACCGTGTGGGCCAGTGTTTATTGGCTCACCGTCAGTGCATATTCCAATTAATGCATCCAGTGATATATTTTTATCGTTGAAAAAATCATTTAATTTGGTTGTTTTGTATTCAGCGGTTTCATGTTCCAGTCTTACGTAACCAATCAATTCAGAATTGGGTTCTCTCAAAATAACAAGATGAGGTTCTTTTACCATCCTAGTATGATACTTCTCATCAACTTTAGCTGTCGTTAAAGTATCATCTTTTCTGCCATCGAATGAAAACGCTAACAAATTGGTATGATCTAACCGTTTGCGAACCACTTCTTGTCTGCATTTCTCTTTTTCTCTGCGAACTTTCGATTTGTCCATGATGAGAGGCTTGCCATGCTTATCTTTCATTTTAAAATCTTGGAAAAGAGCGATTCCCAATGCCGATGCTACTCTATCAGGCACACCAAATCTGTCACATACCAAAGCAAAGTTAAAACAATCGTATCTCTCTGTGTATTGTGAACTTGTGCTTCTATCCATATCTTCTTGAACCGGTGGCGGTGCGTATGTTGAATCATCGGGATCTTGGTATGTTGGCATTGATGACATAGACGTTGCTCCTTGCTTTTCAGCTTCCATCACAACTGCATCCATTGTTAGTCTTCTCTGATTATGTTGATCGTGCATGAACTCTTTGAGGCGTTCGGGAACCCAGCCGCATGCACATGGAGCTGCCTTCAAATCGCATTTACATGTTCCAATGTAAAAAATTGTTTCCAGAGATTTTACATACTCTGTAAATTGTTGGGTTTTGTTTCTTCTCTTGATTTGCTCTTGATACTTGTCAAGCAATTTATTCAATTTATTAAATACACTCTTTTTCAGCACTATTTCCATACCAAGTTTTTCCCAAATTCCATTCAACTTATCTTGTACTTGAATAGTGAATGATTTATGGGAAAACTTTTTTTGTTCTGTTTTAGCACGTTCGCTTAAGTAAAAATAATATCTCAAGATATCCAGATGGGTTGGTAAATTAAGATCAGTCAAATCAGTAGACACACCAAAAACAGTAACATCGTGCTTGGGTATATGACTCATTGGGTTTTCGATAGTTGTTGTTGTTGCTTCATCTTGCGGTGTAGAGGATGGTGGATTCATTGTAAACTTTTTGATTTGGAATGGTCAACTTCACTTATTATTTTCTTTTTAAATATTTTTTTATCTGAAATTAGCACTTCACACTTTGAGTTCTTCACAACGACTTAATGCATTCACAAAAACTGTTGCGTTATATATGGTATACGAGACGAGGTAATTTCAATTCTACCTGCTGTGTCTTGTGGTGGCTTAAAAACGCACACAAGCAATTTTAGGATCTGCAATTGTGTCACAGTGATACCTTAATTTTTTAAAAGTGTTGCGGTGCATTCCAGTGATACCTTAATTGTTAAAATGGTTGCATAAAACGCGCATTTCTTAAGAAGGTGCCATAAAATACCCACAAAAAGGGTTCTAAAAACAACCTTCATTTCTTAAGTAGGTGCTATAAAAAAACTACACAAGTAAGTTTACGACATGCAGCTGTGTCTTGTGGTTCCTTAAAAAACGCACACAAGAAATTTTCCGATTTGCAATTGTGTCACAGTGATACCTTACTTTTTTAAAAGGGTTGAATAAATTTCTAACATCAAATTTCGTTACATCAGACATCAGAATTCGTTTTAGAGGTATGGTTCGTTCGGCAAAGTTTCTTATTTTGATCCCTAGAATACGATTTTCACAGAGCAATGGGCGATTTTTTTGCCTCATCACAAATCGTTTTCATGATTTTTTTTTTTTTTTTTTGGAGACATGAATAATGTTGGTGTATTTATTTCAGATGCATGTTATAGTTTAACTTTTAAAGTGTATTCGAAAAAAAAAATTAAAAATTATCGATAAATAAATACGTGGCAACGATTCTCCGGAGGCGCCTCGCAAAAAGTTATTTTGCGGAGAACACGATTAGAGCTTAGCGGATCGTCTAAAAAAAAGAATTCGTAATTAGTTTAAAAGGTTTCCCAAGGTAATACCGAAGAGATTTTTTTTAATGTTTTTTTTGTAGCGTTTTGAATTTGATATTTTATTATTTTAAAATAAAGGAAAAAAGAGCAAAAAATGTGTAAAAATAGTGTAAAAAATTTCAAAACGATCGGTCAAGTAAATTTTACGGCATCGTGTTCACCGACTTCAAAATTGTTGTTTTCCAGAAAATCGATTTAAAGCATGCCTGGGCAATCTAACACAGTCACAATTTATCTTGTCTTGTTAGTATTGGTGCGCTCTCAAATCGCGCACACTGAGTTCATACAATTTACAGCGCAAAGCAACATAGGTCACACACGAGTGAATTATATTCTCTTGTGTTGTGAGCTTTGTGAACATGGAAAAACCCTGTAGGAAAATCAACTAATTTAAAAGTAGTTGAAAAAGTAGTTTTTGTCAACCACAACTAGTTAAAATTCTGACTTTTTTTCCATAGAACGAACTAACATATTTTGTATGGTGATGTCCGCTAAAGAAGTCAACTGACTTTCGTCTGCATATATTTTCAACTACTTGTTAAATTAGTTAAATTTTAATTATTTTTTAACTACTTTAAAATAAATCAATTGAAAACTAGTTAATATTTCACTTACTGAAGATGAATATAAAAGCACAAAAATTTTAAATTTCTATACATCAAAGAGATCATTTATTTGGCTGTTTATATATTAAAAATATATACATAAATTCATTACGTGAATGCAGTTTACGGAAGCAGTTTCCAAAAACGGGCATGCCACCGCCTGGGTACATGAGCGAAGGTGCCGATCCAATTGATCGGAATTGTGTGGATACTGCGCCTGTTATTTAACACAAGACAGCTTTTTGATGCTTCATTTCAAAATATGAGGTAAACAAGCGTGTCGGCGGGATTTTCCACGCTTTGCAACCATCAATCATGGTCGATGGACACACCGATATTTTGCTTAGTGCTTATTTTAAGTGTCAATCGCAATGAAGTGATGGAGCAGACTCGACGCTACGTAGGGAAAGTCATGTGTCTTTACTACTGAAATGATGAGGTGTTTGCTGAATGGTTCAATTTCCGCACAAAGTCCAAATTGTCGAATGTTCGCTTAACACTACCAGTTTGTAATTTGAATATCTTAAATAATAAAGAATTTTTAAACGTTTCACAGGTTTTTGAGGCAGTCTATCAGTTTTAAAGTGTGTTTACCACGTCTGTCTTGGAGCTCAATGTCGTAAATAAAAAAAAAATAAGTCTTTTTGAAACAAAATGTTAGTGAAGCCTAAAGTTAATAATATTTGATGAAATAACATGTTTATAAACTTGTAAGCTAATAAAAATTTGCAATTAAAACATGCCAAAATCAGAGTAGTTGCCGTCTTAATATAATTCAAAGTAGTTTATCAACCACTTGTTTTTAAGTAGTATTTTATTTACTTCATAAATAATGCAATAAAAACTTTTTAGAATTGAAGTGGAAGCCGCCTTAATATAATTCAAAGTAGTTCATATACTAGTTTATTTTAATTTAGTTTTTTAATTAGTTGTTTTTAAAAACAAGTTAGTTTGTTCCTATAGGGTATTTACAGCGCAAAGCGACACAGGTCATCACAGCATCACCTACAGCGAACGACTGAATTATACCCAGAAGGAAATAACCCGAGTACTGTGTAATCTCTTGCATGGTTTCATACATTACATCCGTAGCCTCTACTTTTGTGAACAATAACAAAAGTATATGTAGCAATCTACTGCTTAATATTCGATGTTTGCTGAATCTGAGCACACCGTTGCATCGAGAAAGTTGTAAGTTTACTTATTTCTTCACGCATTTACAGATGCAAGAAGTAGCTAGACTTGATACTTTGCCGCAAACAATGCGTGTTGAAAATTCATTGATTCTAAGGCGGCCAAGTGCTGTGTATAATAATGGAAAGTTGTATTAGAACTTGAAGCGCTTCATAGTGTGTAATACAGCATTGATATAGTAAGCAGCAAATTTCCTTCTGGGATATTCTCTTCTGTTGTGAGCTTTGTGCACATGTGAAAAGTTACGCTCAGAGAGCGCTCAGTGAGCAATGGAGTGACATAGGCTATCACAGCATTACCGTCAGCGAACGACTGAATTATATTCTCTTGTGTTGTGAGCTTTGTGTACATGTGAAAAGTTACGCTCAGTGGGCAATGGAGCGCCCAGGCCTGATTTAAAGTTTCGATTTTAAGTCGATTTTAAGTGAGGTCCGCTCACTTGAAACGCTGTATCTTCGTTAGTTTTAGCACGATTTACTTGAAATTTTTACAAAATACTCTTGAAATGTTGTACATTCAAAAAAAAAAAAATTTCCCAAAAACAGTACCATCCCCTTAAGTCAACTATGCTAACGTGAAATTTAAAGAACTTAGCAGTCAACGCCTTGGAAATTTCAGTAGTTAGTCTTGAGCTTATTAATTTAATACAAAGTTATAATCATATTTTTAAGATTTATTTTAGAATTTAAAAAAAAAAAATTGCATGTTGGCTTACAAGCTATCGTCATATTTGTTGGACTCTATCCACAAGTCGTTGATCACTGTAATTTAAGAAGCACTCAACGGATTTGAATAAAAACTTAAACAGCGCATTGAAAAAAAAAACGAAATGGCCATATCAGCCCTTGAAAGGACTTTGACCGAGCTTCTTATGATCAATTGTGCTGTGTGTGATGAGAAATGTTTGCACACAAATGATCGAGTACTGGACCTACATATTTTACGCCGACTCCAAACGGCTTATGTTCTCAAGAAGCTTTAAATGCAGTTTTTACTCTCTGAGGTTTGCCATTGTCTGCAGAGAGGTGACGGCCGAACAGAAAAATTAATTCAATTGAAAGAATTTTCTGTGTCAGATGGAGGACATCGTATTGAGAGCGTAAAAAACTAGTGCGTGGTAAGAGTATTTTTCTTTTTTTTCATTAAAACTTACACTACTTACCAAAAGTGCAAACCCACCTACAATTTATTTTTGCATATTTTATAAGTTTAACAATATTTCAACTTTTCCAAATATGCGCATACTTCGACAATTATTATGAAAAAAAATTTGCGAAAATTTCTAGCAGTAGATAATTTAAATGACATGCTCCCTTGTCTAATCACGCCCACTTTTCTAGACTACGGATTGTTCATTAATCCAAAAAATAACGTATATGTGCAATATATGATTGAATTTGAACAAACGGTGTAGAAGGAGTTTGATTAAAATTCCATCCACTTTTCTACACTAAAGACTGCTCGTTATGCCAAAAAATATACCTACATATATGGAAAATTTGGTAGGAGTAGGTCATATACAGACAAGATGACATTCAACTTTATATATTAGATGGGGACATTTTTCAGGTTTTTCGTTAGAATGGTTAAAAGTAGGGGAAAATCAAAATTTTGAAAAACAAATTTTTCATTTCTTTTTTTTTTTTTATAGTTCTTTGATTTCATTTACCGTTTATTTGTAAATTTAACATGTTTCTGTAATATCAGATTATTTTCAATTTATAATCTTTGATAAAGCAGTTATCAAGGCTACATTTTTTAAGTGACGTATTTTAAAAAAATTACACTGAAATTAAAGCAAAACCACTCTTTGCAGAAAAAACATTATTGCCTTGGTTAGCAAAAAAGCAGCGCTGTCCGGTGTAGAGAGTAAGTCATGTGTCTTGTCGCCAAAGGCAATAGTAAATACTTGCCTTCCCTCAAAGTGGCCTATTCTAATTACCAATTGGGAGCTATTGTTAAAACTCATACAAACACACACACACAACTCCACACATGCCAGCACATGCTGACTTAACACAAAATCAGCAGGTTTCCATGCTTCCTTTTGTTGTTGCTATTTTCTATCTTTTAGCCTCTAGTTAGGGACGCATTAGATGCATTACATGCGGCGACGAACGATCTAAATTGTTAGCATTTAGGTGCACGCGGCAGCATTTATCCCATGCTTGTGCAGCATGTCCTTTGTATTGCTGTCATTCGCGTGTGCATGCGTGCATGTGTGTGTGTGTGCGTGTCTGATGGCTTACAAATAATTTATAAGCCAACAAAGGCGCGAATCCAGTGCACGGGTCTTCCAGAATCGAACACGTGTGGCGCTTGTTTATTGCATTGGAAATGTTGCTGTTGTAGGGTAGAACTTAGATTAAATGTCAACCGCAGGCCAAGAATTTAAACTTAATATAATTGAGTGATTTTAGGCTATTGAAATTTATTTAGTTAGTCGTATTAGATGACCTTCAATTATATAAAATACCAATTACCTTTGGTTGATAATTTTATTTGTTCAAGAATTTTTTTAAATATCATTCATTCATGCAAAATGTTGTCCTTTGCATTTGATTATACTTAAGGCTAAACATTTTTAACTTTTAAATACTTTTTATTCATCCAACGATGGCTAGAAAATATAGCCATCAATTTACAGATGAATTTTAGTATTAACAAGTACGCCTGCCATGTACTTGGGTGTACTTGCCTAAGTACTTGGGTCTATAGACCGAAGGTATAGTTCATGGAAAGGACGACCAGCACTAATGTGTTCACCCCATCTCAGACCCATTAGTGGCATGCAGTGAACAAACACACGGTCATCCGGCAAGGCTAACACGAACTGGAAGCCTTTCCACAAACAAAAAAGCATCACCCAGTGTCCTACCATTGAAAACATTATGACTCCAACTTATTATACAATTATATAACCATGGAACCGCATTGTTCCCAACAGCAGTACCAGTTTAACTACCAGTAGTGACGTACCTTTATTGCCATCTACTGATTGAGATGAGACCTATCCAATCTCTTGCATAAGTAACAGGTATGCCAGCCCGGTCGTACTACTGTGCGACCCCGCCGGTCAATCTAGACCTGTGTAGCATATACACAACCACAAACAGCACGAGACTCCCGAGGGGCCAGCCCATGATAGTCACCTGGGCAACTCGGTCTCGTCAAAGAAGCTCCCAACATCCCAGCAAGGAGACAAAAAACTCATATGAGTTTTTGTATCTGGCCGTACCCAATTAGAGCACTTAATTATACTTGACCGGCAGCTTCAATCCAAGCATGAAACTTATATTCACTTGCCATGGAAGAAGTGCCTATTCGCCCTGTTTTACAACCACAAGCAATGCATCGAATATATTGTGTCAGTCACTTCGACACCTTAATTGATTCACCCAATTTTACAACTCTTAAATGTCTCCTTGCCATGAATAGATAGGGTCGTCCTCTTTGACGAGTATGACTATCCCCGTGCTAGCAAGTTTTTAGGTCCATTGCTATACCTTCGCAGGCTTTTATCATTTCGATATATCGAATATGACCTGCTCCCAAGATGGGCGCAGGTTGGCTCTAAACTTTTTACGGTATGGGACGTATCCCATAACCAATCCTCCTCCTTAACCTGGCTTTGGACAGGCAGGTTTGCGTCCGAAGACCCTCCCCTGGTGGAGTTCGTGGCATATACAGACGATTTCAGCATTAACAACTTACACCTGCCGTAAGGCTTAAGTAAGTTGGGTTATCCGAAACCTAGGGTAATAGTTCATGAAACAGACAACCATGAACTTTGTGTTACCACAACACGGACCCGTTTACATTTTAGCAAGTAAAACGTACGGGGCATCCGGTGTGGCAACACGAACATGGAAGCTGTTTCACAAACACAAAGCATCACCCAGTGCCCTGCTGATTAGGAGCATTACGAATTTACATACTGCCCGTAATAGCAGTACCAGTTTAGACTTCCGTAGCGACGTACTTCCATCCATCTACTGGTGAAGACGAGACCTACCCAATCTCTTGCATATTAAGACAGATATGCCAGCCCGGTCGTACCTTTGCGCGACCCCGCCAGTCAATCTAGACCTGTGTAGCATTCACACAACCACAACCAGTACGAGACTCCCCGAAGAGCCAGCCCACGACAGTCATCTGGGCAACTTGAACCCGTCAGATGAGGATCCACAACATCCCCGCAAGAAGACCAAGAAAACACAAATGCAATTATGAAAGAGTGTCTTCTTATGCATGACTGTGCTGAATGAACACTTAGAGGCTAGTCTAACAGTTTGCAGGTGCCGACTCAGCTGGAAACTATTGCACATGACTGGTACCTACTTTGGAGGACCTTTGCAACTGCCACTCTCACTCTGGCCGTTCGGAAAGTCAACATCCAGACACAGAGTATTGGCCATTGTTCTCAGGGACTGCCATGCTCAGTATGAAAACCCTTAGTTTAAACAACCAACATCAACACTTCCCTCAGTGACTGCCGTGCCAGTTTGAGGGTGCGAGTCAAACTCTTGACAAGCAACACTTCGGAAAGCCGAAGAGTTGACACTTTGACGCACGCATGCCAACACTTCACATCCAGTTTTTCCAGCCGAATTAAGGTCTCCATGCGGTGGATAAATAGGGTCAACCCCATCCGACGGGTAAAGACTGTCCCCGTACTAACAAGTTTTAAGGTCAATTGCTATACCTTCGCAGGCTTGTTTCATATCGATATACCGAATATGACCTGCTACCAAGATGGGCGCCACCCCAAGCTCTTGGTTGGCTTTATCAGTTTTTACGTTTGCAGGACGTATCCTACAAACAACCCTCCTCCTTTATCCTGGCTTGGGACAGGCAGGCCGAAACCTGGCGGAGTTCCTGGCATATACAGTCGCACAGAAAAATATACATTACACTTACTTACTAAGGTGGCCGTAACAACCCGTGTCCGGGTTTCGGCAGACCTCATCAGCTCTCGCCAGGCGCCTCTGCTTTGCGCGCGCCTTCTCCAATCGGATACACCAAGTGCGGTTAGGGCTTCCTCAGCCTGGTCCATTCATCGGAGGCATGGTCTTCCTCGTCGTCGTTGACCAGCGACCCTCGCCTCGAGCACCTTTTTCGCTGGAGCTTCATCGTCCATACGATGGACGGCGAACTACTTCAATGTCTTCGTAGAGCTCATACAGTTCGTGGCTCATTCGGATGCGATAGTTATCGCCGACTCGAAAGGGACCGAAGATTTTGCGAAGAACTTTTCTCTCGAACACCCCCAGAGCAGCTGCGTCAGTCTGCGAAACTACCCATGCCTCAGCGCCATAAAGCAGCACAGGTAGAACGAGCGTCTTGTAGAGTGTTCGTTTTGTCGATCGAGAGAGGGCTCTGGAACTTACCCAATAGGCAATGAAGCTAGGCCTCTTCTAATGAAGGCGTGCATTTACTGCTGTTTTTGGCGGTAAGACACATGATTTACTCGATGCTTCTGCGAGCGCTTCTATGAGGCCTAATTTTTCGCTATCCAGGGCAGTACAACAATTATATTTTTCCTACAAAAATTGCTTCTGCTTATATTTCAGGGTTACTTTATATTATATTATATTATATATAAGTTCAAAAATACTGACTCATGATCAACGTCATGACTTGGAAATATTTTTATCTGACAAAAATATGTAAGATAAAATAAAATCACAAAATAAGTGGGTAGGTATTAATAAAAATAAATAAAAAAAAATATATTTTTAATTGTTTTGGTTAACTTCTTCTTTAAGCCATTCTAAACGAGTGCTTATAACAGGCCTCTTTAAAGCAAGGAGAGTGGAAGGCCTGGCAAATTTGGTCATTTCATATAAAAAAGTAGATGGTCTTGGATATGAGTAGGGCAGGTCTCCGACATCTATTTTAAGGCCTGCTAGCAGCCCATCGAAGGCCTGCCAATGCCTACTGGGTAGTTGCTTACTGAGCCCGTTTTAGCACCTATTAGCAATTATTATTCTTCGCTTTATCTCCAGGCTGACTTCGTTGTTGTTATTAATATCGGTGCCAAGGAATACAATTATACAATTAAAAATAATTAGAGTAAATCCGGTGTTTCTGAAATCATCAGTACAAAAACCCGAATTTGGAACCAGCATGCCATTATACTTTTAAAGACTAAATTTCAACAAATTCCAACAACTCCTTCTATTTTTTTCCAACAAATGTATGGGGCCATCTCACTGTGGCCCCATACATTCATTTAAAAAATAAAGTTCTGACGCGTATAAGACGATTTTCCCACCCTTTCCGAAAACGTAACAGTACGTTCAAAAAGTCCATAGGATGACACATAGATGGCGTTACGAGATTTTTCTCAATATGATTTTTATTTAGTACCAACCTTTAAATGATAAAAAAAATTTTACAACAATCTGACAATTGATTCGTGAGTTATAGCATTTTGAAAAAAAAAAATGGAAAAAGTGAATTTCGAGTTTTGATAAAGCATTGCTTTTTGATGAACAAAAAATACAGTGGAAACCAAACAATGGCTTGATAAGCATTATCCGGACTCTGCTCCATCGTGACAAACGGTAGAAAAGTGGATTGCTGAATTTGAACGTGGTCGTACCAGCACAAATGATGCAGAGCGCAGTGGACGCCCAAATCAGACTGTTTGTCCACAAAACATCAAAAAAATCCACAAATTGGTTATAAACCATCGCAAATTGAAGGTGCACGAGCTAGCTGACATTGTAAAGATATCAGATGGTAGAGTTTTTACCATTTTACATGAACATTTGGGTATGCGAAAGCTCTGTGCAAAGTGGGTGCCGCGTGAGCTCATAGTCGACCAAAAACAATGAATTGATGCTTCAGAGGAGTGTTTGGCGCTGTTAAGCCGCAATGAAATCGAATTCTATCGTTGATATGTGACAATGGATGAAACATGGCATCACTATTACACACCAGAATCCAAAAGACAGTCAGCTGAGTGGACACCAGTCGACGAACCGAATCCAAAGCGAGCAAAGACCCAACAGTCGGCTTGAAAGGTGATGGTGTCTGTATTTAGGGATGCGAAAGGAATAATATTCATCGACTATCTCAAAAAAAAAACCACCATCAACAGCGACTATTACTGTGCACTTTTGGATCGATTGAAGGCTGAAATCGCTAAGAAACGGCCACATTTGCAAATCAGAAAAGTGTTGTTTCACCAAGATAATGCACCGTGTCACAAATCGATGAAAACGATGGCAAAATTGAATGAATTGAACTTCGAATTCGAACCAGCGACTGTTTCCTGTTTTCAGATCTCAAGAGAATGCCTATTTTGACGAGAAAGAGAAATCGTACTATAAAAGGTGGAATATCGCTATACTCGTTGTATCGCTCTGGAAAACAACTATGTTGAATAATATAATCGAGTTTTATCAAAACTTTGTTTTTTTCTTACTTATCCTATGAACATGTTGAATGACTTGTTATATTTGGTTCATAGGACAGAACAAAAGATAATTTTTGTTACGCAGTATAATATTTGTCTGAGTATTCTCTATGAGACAATCACTACTTAAAATCATTCATATACTATTTGTATTGTAGTTAATCCTAACAATACCAAAATTGTCGCACAGTGGTATTGAAGATAATAATTATTTTTCCCAAAAATTTACACATTTGATTCCATTAATCAAATAGCAATGATAAGAATAAATAAGATAATAAATGAGAATAAAAAAGAAACAATAAGATTACTAAATTAATTCTACGCAGAATAAGAATAAAATCTTATCGCCTCGATGGCGCAGTAGGCAGCGCGTCAGTCTCATAATCTGAAGGTCGTGAGTTCGACCCTCACTCGGGGCATTTATATTTTTCCCACCACACTCCAACTTTTTTTGTTTTCCTGAAGCTTAAAGCATTTATACATACGCGTACATATCATGAGCTGAAGCTAAAATAATATGTTCAAATAAGCATTTTTCCCATAAGCTGTACAAATGTTAAGTCTTTTGGAATATAAGCGCTATTATTTTATAATTTAAATTTTAAGCGTTATTCTTTGCCCTTTCTTTTTCCCAGTCTCTTAAAACAAGTCGCTTAAAATCAAAATTATACAAGCGACGACAATAGCTAAATACACACTCAACCATACAATATGTGTAACACACATAAGCTAAACGACACTTACAGCACCCGCTTTTGTATTGTCAACGTATGTGAGAATTTCCGGAAGCACACACAAAAGAGGCCAACTTAACACCGAGCGCTTTAATTTTTTACAGCATTTCCTACACATTTCTACTACTTACACTTGAACATTTTTTTTTTTTACATGTCTTACACATGTGCACATACAAGTTTTATAGCGTACATTGTGTTGTGTAGTTATAGCTTAGATCTGTGTGCCTGCATGTGTCTTTATGTGCCTTTATGTGTGAGTGGCTGTGCTGGTGTTTGTGTTACCATGCATGTGTGTGTTAATTCAGAGATAATTTCGAAATTAAATTTGTTACCAATGTGCATAGCAGAGTATAAATAAAACACAGGCAGCAAAACACAAGCTGAGCGAACATGCATGGATGAAGCTTAAAACTTGTATTCGTTTAGCCTGTAAAACCCGCAGCCGAGCGACTGAAGCACATGCAGTGATGGCTGAGATAATAAATTAGGCCATTCATGAATGATTGAGTATCTTTTTTTTGTTTATTTTCTTTTTTAATTTTAAAACGTATGTTATTTAAAGTTCATTTTTGTGTTACTTTTATAAGAGGATAAAAATAAAATTGATTTTTAAGCAACTTAACCTCAATAATGAGTAATTTATTTTGCGAGTATTTTAATTGTATATCAGAAGACACATGATTACTTTTAAAGTTAAGAAAAAAAAAAAAAAATTATTGTAGTTTATAATTTGACGGCAATTCTTAAACTTAAATTACACAAAATTTGTATTCTTAACTTAAAATATTAGAATAAAACACAGCCTTTAGAGAGCTTCTTTTTATATTTGTATATGATATATATTGTACATATATTGTATACGCAAAATATGTTTCTTATTATTTTTATGATTTTATCTTAAAAAAACAACTGCCCCAAGTGAGGGTCGAACTCACGACCTTCAGATTATGAGACTGACGCGCTGCCTACTGCGCCATCGAGGCTGTACGAGTGTGCAATGCAATTGTGTTAGGAGACAACAGCCACATAAGATCCAAAATTATTCAGACTTACCAAAAAAATAATTTAATGCTGGCTCTCTAACTACCCTATAGGAACAAACTAACTTGTTTTTAAAAACAACTAATTAAAAAACTAATTTAAAATAAACCAGTATATGAACTACTATGAATTATATTAAGGCGGCAACTACTCTGATTTTGACATGTTGTAATTGCAAATTTCTATTAGATTACAAGTTTATATATATTTAACCATGTCATTTCATCAAATATTATTAACTTAAGGCCATCAGTAATAGTTTTCAATTGGTTATTTTAAAGTCATTAAAAAATAATTTAAATATAACTAATTTAGCAAGTAGTTGAAAATATATGCAGACGAAAGTCAATTGACTTATTTAGAGGACATCACCATACAAAATATGTTAGTTCGTTCTATGGAAAAAAGTCAGAATTTCAACTAGTTGTGGTTGACAAAAAACTACTTTATCAACTACTTTTATATTAGTTGATTTTCCTACAGGGTAGTGCCAGCTCTAAAAAGATGCCAGCTCTAACTAGTTTTCGAACCAAAAAAAAAAAAAAAAAAATTAAATATAAAATATTAAATAAATCTTATAAATCTGTGAATAGTATGAGCAGTGTTGTTTTCCAAATTGGAAAATCCTGTGGAATGTGTATTTTTTATTTTATTTTTCTGTTGAACATACCCAAATCATTGCTATTAAAAAAAGTGTCAAATATTTAAAAATCGGAAAAATCGAAATATCTAAAAAAACCAAAGGTAAAACAGAATTAAATATATAAAAAGAAATTAAAATTAGTAGTTTAGTTTCAGCATTCAAGAAACTGGAAAAATGACATGAAGAAGGCGTGGCATTAAGACATGCTTTTGAAGAAAAAAAACCCTGCGGGAATAGTGGCTGCGCATTATAAGCCAGGCGCGTTTTTCTATCAAATTGTGGATACGGACCAGAGAACTGCAACGAGTCTATGATTCGATCGAATGACTATAAATCATCCACTAAAAACCGATTGCGTATGCGTGCCGTTGCGTACAACATCCACCACTTCCACGCGAAGCATTCTCATGAGAGCGAAGAGCGACGAGTACCGCCGCTTTCACTCATCGCTCATAAGAATGCCGCTTAATGTTTCTTATGATTCTAGAGTCATTCCTTGTGATTCTAGAGTCATTAAGTTAAATCGCGTGCAGTGTTATCGCTGACATATTTTATTAAACATATAATATATAAATTTATTATTATATACATATAACACTAGCGGACTCGACAAATGTATGAAAATTAATCTTAAAATAGTATTAAAAAAAATATTTAAATGCATATACTTAATAAAAAAAAAAATTGAAATATTGAAAGAAATAAGTGAAAAATTGTGAAAATATTATTGAAAAAAAATATTCAAAATTTATGGAAAAATTTTTTAAGAATTATTAAAATTATTATAAATAAAATAAATAAAATCATTTTATAATGTATAAATCATTAACAGCGGCAATACTGTTTATTTTGCCGCTTTCCTTAGGGCATCACTAAACATAAAGGTTCTCAGCAATTCATCATTGCAAGTGTGAAAGTGATTTAAGAAATTGATTAAAAACAATACTTTAACAACAAGGAACAAATAATAGACAACATACAAGTTTAAGTAAGTTTGCTAAAATTTAATTCTTTGAACTAGCGTTCCCCAACTTAGAAGCTAACTATTTATCTTAATCGACACGTAAACACAAAACAAAAGTAAAACAAGGAAAACGGACGCCAATACTGAAGTGCACGCAAATCATTCAATGACTCTAGAGTCATTGAGGGTGCTTAGAATCATATGCTTAGAATTCAGCAGTCTTTCTATCGATTGGGTAATCGGTAATCGATTGGTAATCGTTTGGTAATCGCTTTGGTAATTGGTTGGTAATCGCTTTGGTAATCTGCTGTAGATCGCTTAAATAATCGGTTGATAATTGCTTTGGTAATCGATTCGGTAATCAGTAATTGGTTCAGTAATCAGTTAGAAATCACTTTGATAATCGGTAATCAGTTGGTAATCACTTCAGTAATTGGTAATCGGTTGGTAATTGCTAAGATAACGGGTTGGTAATCGCTTCGGTAATCGGTAATTGGTTAATTAATCGGTTAGTAATCGCTTTAATAATCGTTTATTGGTTGGTAATCACTTCGGTAATTGCTAATTGGTTGGTAATTGCTTCGGTAATTCGTAATTGCCTCAGTAATCGGTTAGTAATAGCTTCGGCAATTGGAAATAGGCTCGGTCATTGATTTGGTAATCGGTTGGTTATCGATTTGGTAATCGGTTGGTAGTCGCTATGGTAATCGGTTGGTAATTGCTTTGATAATCGGTTGGTAATCGCTTCGGTAATCTGCTGTTGATCGCTTAGGTAATCGGTTGGTAATCGCTTCGGTAATTGATTCAGTTATCGGTTAGAAATCGCTTTGATAATCGGTAATCGGTTAGTAATCACTTCGATAATTGGTAATCGATTGGTAATTGTTACGGTAATGGGTTGGTAATCACTTTGGTAATCGGTAGTTGGTTTAGTAATTGGTTAGTAATCGCTTTGGTAATCGGTTATGGGTTGGTAATCACTTCAGTAAAAAGTAATCGGTTGGTAATTGCGTAGGCAATCAGTTAGTAATCGCTTCGGTAATTGGTAATAGGCTCGGTAATCGGTAGTTAATTTATTCGGTAATCGGCTGGTTATCGATTTGGTAATCGGTTGGTAATCGGTTGGTAATCGCTTCAGTAATCAGTTGGTAATTGCTTCGGTAATTGGTAATCAGTTGGTAATCGCTTCGGTTATTGGTTATTGGTTGGTTCTCGCTTCGATAATCGATAATGGACTGGTAATCGGTTGGTAATCTCTTCGGTAATCGGTACTGGCTTGGTAACCACTTCGGTAATCGCTTCGGTAATTGTTAATCGGTAATCGCTAATGGATTGGTAATTTCTTTGGTAATTGATCGGTAATCGCTTCGGCAATCAGTAATGGGTTGGTAGTCACTTCGCTAGACGGTTAATTATTGCTTCGGTAATCGGTAGTTGGTTCGGTAATCGGTTGGTAATCGCCTCGATAATAAAAAAAAAGCTCACCAAAGCGTGATGATATCACTAACAGCGTGATGATATCGGGAATCTTTAGTTTTGCTCTCTAAGTACCAAAAAGTGCTCAACGCGCCTAAAGAAGTTTTCACTTCAAAAAATAGTTTATTAAAAAAAACAATTTACAATAATTAATTACACGGATTTATATTGTTCGTTTTTTATTAGGTCATTTATGGAAAACTAATTAACAATTAATAATTAAAATAATTAATATAGAAAATTAAAAGTTATGTAGTGGTGCTCTTCATCTGCTTCGATAATTTGTGTTCGCATTTGCATTCAGAACTGCAATTGCAACACCTATATTTTTAGCAGCATCCAGTTGCACTTGAATTCAATTAAGGCAAATGATCTGAACTGAACTGAACTGAAAACTTTTTCAATTTTTCTTGTCTTAATATGTTTTTCCCGGTATCTTTGCTACTGCGATGCAATGTGTGATTTTGTTGAAAGGGTGTTAATACAATTTTACTTATTGCACATCCACCATCACCAAGTAAAACTCCAGCTCACAGAGTATTTTGCGTTCCAAGAATTTTTCGTCTTATTGAATCAAGTCTCTAAATTCTAGTCATGTGCAGAACCACTCCACCGTGTTATAATACCTACTATTTTGTTGTTCGCGTCACATATAACTTGAATGTTTAATAAATAAAAGCCTCTCTGGAACTTACAACGTTCACCCAGTTCTACACCTTTTTATTTTTACTTGGGTGCAGTCGATTGTACCAATGCCTTATGAAAATTTAAATTTTGTGTTGCATTTCAGATAAAATTACATACAATAAAGAATTTTGTGATATTGGGAGATTTTTAAAGAAACCGAAAGAGACCATCTGTACAATAAGACCTGCCAACATTCTTTTGGCACTGCCCTTTCTTTACGTGTCCAGCACCTTTAATTCTGCACTCAAGGAAGTACCACGTCCAGCCCTTACGAGTCATCTTTTAAAAGTTGGTTTATATATTTTACAGAATCTTTCTCAGAACTTCAAGTGGGGCTTTTTTATTTAATTTTAAAGAGTTTTGTTACATCCAAACAGACCCATAAAATGATTTGAAATCAGCCTCACAAAAGCTGTGTAAAGGATCGAAACGATTTCAATATTCAATACAATTTTCAGTGCACTTTTAGTTCCTCCAACATATTAAAATCATCTAAAATATTCAAATTAGTTAACATTTTTAATTTTCCAATTTTTAAATAGCAAAAGTTTGAAGTTTAAAACGTTGCAATGATATTTGTAGAACTTGTGGAATGAGTTTTAGCATCAACATAGCAGAGGCAATCAGCTTGCAATTTTACTAAATAAAGTGGAAATAGATTTAAAAATGCTAAATATATGCAATTCTTTAAACGTACCTTTCAACTTTCATAACTCGCATAGCTCCATGACTCATACAATTGAATTGATCTCAATTGACCGGTTATTAATTTTGATGGTTGCATAACTTTTCGGAGAAATCACTGAGTCTTTTTGTTTTTGTTGGTTTTTTTCCAGTAAATCGCAACTGTTCTGGGAAGCCCCTTTGTATGCATGACTACTTCATTTATACTCTATTAGGTAGATGTTCGTTGTTAATTTTAGTCGCGTTTGTTAGTTAATGTGTACAACATCCATGTACAAAAATAAACAAGATATTTGAACTTAAAGTGTTAACAGAAATTAAACGATTGAATCGACTTAAGAAAAAAAAAGTGAAAAGCTTTTGAAATGATAATAAAAAATAAATAAATCAAAACATGATATCCGGTATAAATTGTTGCTTCATTGAATATTATGCAACACCTTACATTTAATACGAGTAAGTTCTATCTATCCACATTTATTCTACATTCGATAAACGCTTAGTGGTGATTCCCAGTTAAAGAAATTTGAATGCAGCGTAGCGGCACCGATTATCGACCAGCAAATTTAAATTCAACCACTGCATTATTTAGGGAATATTTATGTATGTGGAATAAAAAATTGTGTATGTAGTTTTTTATTTAAAATACATAAAAATATAATTTTATTGCTAAACTAATGTTCTTTAATTTACAGAAAAATATGGTTCAGAAGAAAATAAAAAATTATAGTTAACCAATAAACAAGAAGTTGCTCTAGAACAATGGTGTCCAACCGGTAGTACGCGGGCGCCTGGTAGCTCGCGACCGTATTTTTAGGCGCCCGCAAAAAAAACGAAAATAATACTTAGAATGGGCGATTTTTACAAGCATGCTTTTAATATGCTCAAATCGACTTAGCTTTACATGTTAAATAAAAAAACAGCTTTTCATTTAACTCGGTCGTTCACACTGCCTGAACTAGTTTCAAATTGACAGCGACTGCAGCTTTGTAGCTATTTTTTTGCAGACGCTTCAATTCTTTTCATTGCCACTCATGCCGTCAATAAATTCTTCAGATACTTGCACAATTTTGTACTGATATGGAAGAGACCAGAACATCTTGCTTTTCTATTTATCATTGTTTATGACTCTTTGTTTTGCTACAAAATTTAATTTGTAGATTTAACAAGCAAACAAAAAAGCTTTTTGTAACGTTAGTAATGTCAAATTTAGAAACTTTTTTAGATTCAGAGAAAAAAAAAACATTTTTATTAGTATTGGTGATCACAAAGCATGGTCATGGTTTCAAAGTAGCCCTCAGTGCAAATTCGGTTGGACACCACTGCTCTAGAATTATGAAATTTTGTGAGAATAAGTTTTACGGTAAAGAAATTGTTCTCACAAAATGTTGTTCAAATCGGCTGAATGACACGCCTAGCTCCCATACAACTGAAATAATGGGTAATCTGGTATATTTTTCTAAAAAATTATCTCAGATCAATAAAATTTCGTACGCATAAGGGGCTTTGCATAGATTACGTAACATTTTGGGGGGAGGGGGGATAGTCGTGCGTTACGTCACAGCAAAATTTTTGAATTTAGTTTTAAAAATTTTAAATTTTATTAAAATTTAGCTTTATTGTAAATATTGCTTTCATTTTTTATCAATAAAAGTATGCACCTAATAAAACGAATGGATCACAAATCAACCAAAAAAGTATGGTACGTAATTTATGAACAGCCCCTAATTATTTTACAGCAAAAAAATAGTTGTTGTTAAAATAAACCAAAACAGATATTTTTGCAATATTTTTGGAACTAGTGAAGAACTTTTTTGATTTATTAGAATAATTACACAAAAATCTGTATGTATTGACAGATAGATTTCACTTTGATAAAAATTTTCCCCTTGCAATACTTTTTTGGAACTACTGGAACCTATTTGTCAAAGTGGAAGCTATATGGCAAAGTATCCCAAGGCTTTTGTTCAAGGAGTTCACTAATCTAATATTTTGCAAATGGAACCTATTTGTTGAACCTATTTGAAGTTGTAATGACTCAGCTTGTTTCAAAAATATTTATATGTAACCTATGTGTCCAAGTGGAATCTATTTGGCAAAGTATACCTTTTTTTGTTTAAGAAGTTCACTGAGCACAAAAAATTTCCAATGATCCAACTCGTTTCAAATATATTGACAGTGGAACTTATTTGTCAAAAAATCTAGGCTTTTAATCCCATGAGTCCGCTAAACACAGAAACACTCCAATGATCCAGCTAATTTCAAAAATATTTTAAGTGGAACCTATTTATGTAAGTGGAATCTGTTTGGCAAATAATTCCAAGACTTTTGCCCAAGAAGTTCAGTAAGTGGAACCTATTTGCCAAAAAAATCCAAGATTTTAGTTCACGGAATCTATTTAACCGAAAAAAATTGCAATGACGCAGCTAGTTCTAAAAATATTTTAAGTGGATCTTGTTTTTGAAAGTGGAACCTATTTGTCAGAGTGGAACCTATTTGTCTATGTAGAAATTATTTGCCCCAAAAATCCCAACTTCTTGTCGAAGGAGCCCACTAAATCTAAAAAACGTCATTGTGATCCATTGAAGTGGAACCTATTTGTTCAAGTGAAACATAATTCTAAAAAACCCAAATTTTTGTCCAAAGAGTTCACAAAACCAAAAATAGTTACAATGACTAGTTCCAACTAGTTCCAAAAGTATTCCGATTGAAACCTATTCGCCAAAAAATCAAAAATATTTGTTAAAGGACAAAACCTAAAAAAGTTAAAATTACCCAACTAGTACCATAATCCATGTGGAATACCATAATACATGTGGTCACAGAATCAAAGTTTTTTGTAGCCTACTGAAATCATAAAAATTACAATGACTCTACTGGGAGATACATTTTTCTACAAACTGCTTAGTACTCATTTTTCTTCCTTCATTGCAGCGAACGGCTCATGAGCAGTCTCATGAGCATTAAAAGTTTAAATTTGCATTCTATTTCACGAGCGCGTACATTTTGGCAGGTACGCGGAATGAGATCCCATTTCAAAGTCGTGGACGAGAACGATAAAATATTTTCTAGAGTACGCGTCCTTTTTCCATAGTATGCTCACAAAGATACGTGAGCGGACCTTTTCATACCCTGCATACGGCAAATCACTTTGATATATTTTGAAAGTTTTTATATATTTTGCTAATTCTTATAAATTTATCGAAAAAATATTTTTACAAAACCACTTTTTATGAATTTTTAATACTTGCTTTTAAGGAATTTCCTTTGTTTTAAGCAAAATTCAAGAACTCCACAAACAATGTTACCACTTAATACAAATGTCAACTTTGCTTACGATGCATAAATGTGCCAAACGTCATTTATAACATACACATGCAGAAGAGGTTGTAGCCACAAAACCAAAAAAAAAAGACATAAAAACAAGTAAACAAGCAAAAAAACATGAAAGAAAAAAAAACGGAAATTTTCATCCAAACATTTCGTATGCAAACATCAACGAGAACGACGACAGGTGACAGGAGGCGGGCACACAAAACACCACATGAACACCCACACTCACACAAACACACACACTTATACATACATAATCCGAAAATACATAGATGGGCGAGAGCAATTTTATAAAAGGCTAGCATGCATGCATGCATGCCAGCAAAGTAAAAAAGAGACGTCTACCAGGCTGACATGAGCACACGGACCACTGACCACAATTGAATAAAAACGGTGCTGCTGAGGAATGTGCATTCGTTCAACCGCATAATGTGACGTTGCCTGAACTGAAACATAAATGATGTTGACAATTTGACATAGACGTGCACGAACACACACACACACACACACACTCTCAAACAAAAACACACCATTTAACACTATGCCAAAGGATAGGTTCAAAGTTCTGATAAAATATGTACAACTTTTGGAAATATGTTTTCATGTGAATGCTAATAATAATAATTATTTTAAAAATTATAACGATATTTCAACAAAAAGTTTTCATGTTAAAGTAGCTGTTGACCAATTCAATTCATAACTTGGGCTGGCTGAAAAACAAAGCTCGAATTGCTTTGATAGAAGTTTTTAGAAATATGATAATATTAGGCTAATTTTAGCATTTCTACATTAAGGCACTGATGATTTTTGGAATTTTTCCTGCATTACAATCAAACTCTTTCCACAAATTTTAAGGAATGAAAAATTTATTAATTTATTAAATTCACTTACAAGCAATGTGAACATTTTAAATTTAGTCTGAAAACCAGCTTTTGAAGCCTAAGTATTTGGCTATTCATGAAATTTCAGCTGATTGATATTTTTTGCTGATTTTTTTTTCAAGCAAAAATTCTATAAAATTTTATTCAGCACATATGCACTTTGAACTTTATTTGAATATTATATGAAACCCTGAGATAAGAATGTGTTTCTTATTTTTTTATATATGTCAAGTTTCGTCGGTGTTGATTGATTGGTAGCAATTCCTATAATTAAATTTAAATTGAGCTTAATTTTTCAACTGTTTTATGCTGTATTTATTTGTAGCACAGCCTCGATGGCGCAGTAGGCAGCGCGTCAGTCTCATAATCTGAAGGTCGTGAGTTCGAACCTCACTCGGGGCAATGATATTTTATGTTCATGTATTTTATATTAGCCATTGTTACTCGGGATTATTCAACTTTTTAAAGCGCTCTCAAAAAACGCTGTAGTTTCTCAGAAAATTGAGAAAATCTTTTTCGTGCACAGATTATATAGAAAGCACTTCAAATTTTTATCGCATTGAAAAAAAAAACTCCCGCAAAGTAAGCTTTCAAAAAAACAAAGTTTCCTGGAGAAATTTTTATTTATTTTGCATGCGGCTTATAATTTGCCATACTATCAATGATAGTATAATAATAAAGGGTTCGCTTATTTTGTGGTTGTCGAAGAATTATAGTTTTAAAAAAAAAGTAGGTAGTGGGGGAATTGCTGACCGAAGTGAAAACTTAAAGCTATGAAATAACGTGGCTCTTTTTATCGTTTATGCGTTATTGAATGTATAAACTGCAATTTGTAAATGTTTATATATTAATATTTGTAACACAATTACTTTCGTTGTAAAGGGTGGTTAAATTTTAAGATGTTAATTTTAAATAAAACACAAATTATTTAGGAAATTATTGTCATTTCTTTTTATTATGATAATATCGATATGGTTCAATTATGTATGGAACAAAATATCGGCCAAATGGCCGCCGCGACCTCGGCGGCACAACTCCATCCGATGGTCCAAATTTTCGATGACGCTGAGGCATAAGTGAGGTTCTATGCCGTTAATGTGCTGAATTATCTCATCCTTTAGCTCTTGAATTGATGCTGGCTTATCGACGTACACCTTTTCTTTCAAATAACCCCAAAGAAAGAAGTCCAACGGTGTCAAATCACATGCTCTTAGCGGCCAATTGACATCGCCACCACGTGAGATAACACGGCCATTGAATTTGTCGCGCAAAAGAGCCATTGTTTCGTTAGCTGTGTGGCAAGTAGCACCGTCCTGTTGAAACCACATATCGTCCACATTCATATCTTCCAATTCGGGCCATAAAAAGTTTGTTATCATCTCACGATAGCGAACACCATTCACAGTAACTGCCCGACCGGCCTCCTTTTGGAAAAAATACGGCCCGATAATGCCGCCAGCCCATAAACCGCACCAAACAGTCAGTGGTGTTTTCACATCTCCTACGGACCCGGTTTGCTCAAATTTTTGCAGTATTTTTCCGATTGTACGAAATCACGAAGTGCACGATATGCATTTTGATTAACGCCCATTTTCATAATAAGACCGAATAACTTTAACGCGTTGCTCGATTCAAACCATCTTTCCATGGTTCAAATTGAGTAAGTCTGAAATTGAGAAATGTCAAATGAAATGCAGAAAAAAACTTGACGTGTATAGTCGGTAATAAGCTCGGTAATCGGTAGGTAATCGCTTCGATAGTTGATAATCAGTTGGTAATCGTTTTGGTAATCGGTAATTGGTTCAGTAATCGGTTAGTAAGCGCTTAGGTACTCGGTAATCGGTTGGTAATCACTTCGGTAATTGGTCATCGGTTGGTCATTGCTTCGGTAATCGGTTGGCAATCGCTTTGGTAATCGCTTCGGTAATCAGTTATTGGTTCAGTAATCGGTTAGTAATCGCTTCGGTAATCTGTAATCGATTGGTAATCACTTATGTAATTGGCTATAGGTTGGTTATCGCTTTGGTAATCGGTTGGTTATCACTTCGGTAATTGGTAATCGGTTGGTAATTGCTTTGGTAATCGGTTGGTAATCGCTTTGATAATCGCTTCGATAATCGGTTATTGGATCAGTAATCGGTTGGTAATTAATAATCGTTTGGTAATAGCGTCGCTTATCGGTAATTGGTTGGATATCACTTTAGTAATTGGTACTCGGTTGGTACTCGCTTAGGTAATCGGTTTGTAATCGCTTAGGAAATCGGTTGGTAATCACTTTGGTAATCGTTTCGGTAATCGGTAAGTGGTTCAGTAATTGCTTAGTAATCGCTTCGGTAATCAGTTGGTAATCACTTCGGTAATTGGTAATCGGTTGGTAATTGGTAATCGGTTGGTAATTGGTAATCGGTTGGCAATTGCTTCGGTAATTGGTCGGTAATTGCTTTAGTAATCGCTCCGGTAATCGGTAATTGGTTTAGTAATCACTTCGGTAATTGGTAATTGACTCGGTAATCGGTAAGTAATTGCTTCGGTAATCGATAATTGGTGCGGTTATCGGCTTGTAATTGCTTCGGTAATCGATAATTGATTCGGTAATCGGTTAGTTATCGCTTCGGTAATCAGTTAGCGGTTTTCAATCGCTCTGGTAGTCGATAACCGGTTGGTTATCGCTTCGGTAATTGATAATAGGTTGGTAATCGCTTCGGTAATTGGTTCGGTAATCGATTGGTAACAGCCTCAGTAATCGGTAATTGGTTTGGTAATCGGTTGGTCATCTCTTCGGTAATCGGCCTGGTAGCCGGTAATCGGTTCGGCAATCTCTTCGGCTTGGTCGATGCTAGGTAATCCCTAAAAAGAAATGTTGTACGGCAATAATTTCTGTTACGCTAACAGCGTGATGATATCGCTAACAGCGTGATGATGTTGCGAATCTATAATTTTGCTCTCTACCAAAAAGTGCTCAACGCCACTGAAAAAGTTCTAAACTCAAAAATATGCAATAGTTTTGTGAAAAGAGCTAATAATTTTATTTTAATACAAAGTACAAACTCTGGAGTTAGTAACGAACCACAATATTTTTTTAGTTTTTTGTAATGATTTTGACATAACTAGCATAGTTGAGCATACAACTCTGTATAGAGCCAACATTAATTAAAAAATCCTTCCTCCTATCTGAGGTTCCTCCTATATGATAGATACTCAGCGAGAAGCAACTTAACAATAGAATAATCTTAACGATAAATACTTCGGGTCCCAAATAAGCAAAGGTAACAAATTCCATTCCACTGAAATTCCACTGAAGTAGGCGTGGCTCCAACACTTTTTTATGTTTTTGCTTGCACGACTTTCTTTTCCAGTTTCTATTCTTATGTAAGAAATTGCTTAAGCTATATTATATTAAAATCTTATGTCCTTTATTGTTTCTAGTTTTTCTAAAGCCACTTAAAAATTATACAACATTCTGTGGAACAAAAGCATATGAATGCTTGAATTGTTGATAAATAAGAAAAATAAAACTTGCTGTTGGTTATATAATAACAATAATAATACTTCATGTAGCGCAGAACCGACAATACAGCACATGCTAACTGTCGGTCTATATCTGTATGTCAGTCTGTCTGCCACTTGGTCTTCAGCAAATATCCATTTGTCCGACATTGTCTGAAGTTTATGAAAATTAAGAATAATGATGAACTCCGAGCTGCGGCATAAGGCAGCAGCAGCAACAGCAACAGCAACATCACTTGTCAGCAACTACAATATTTTGCTTTCAAATTAAAAATGCACACAACTCACACACTCACACACACATTTGTATGCACACATAAATATTAATGCTGCAACACAAATACATAACAACATCATATAATGACTATGTTGATGCTGTTGAAAACTAGTGCTTGTCTCTAAGAACTCAAATTTAACTAACAACCAAGAAAACTGAATGACGAAGCTTTTGTTTAGTGGGGAGGGGGAGGGAGGGATGTAGAAATGCTTGGCTGTTTGTAGGAATGAATAGTTAGCTGGTTGGCAGGCTTAGTGGTTCAATGACTGATAGGATAACTGATATGCTTTGATGATTTAATGTTATTAAAATAGTGGTAACATGTATTTTCACTTCACTCTACTGTCAGCCACTCATCATTGTCATTCGCCTCGCTTGTATTTTTTTTTCTTTCGTTTCCACTTTATTTATCCGCATAATTTTAAAAATTCCTGCTAAAAATCGTTATGTATACCATCACTTCAATTCACACCTGTCCTCGAAAGTGTCGTACATGAATAATTAATAAAACTGAAATTAACAAAAATTAAAACATGCATTAATAAAAATAAATAGAGTGCAAAACCAACAAATTAAATATCATTAACATAAGTACTTGTATGTCAGTTACACAGTTAAATGGAACTTGTTATACGTTATGTATGAAGCCATTGAAACACAACAACATGGGCGGTCGATATCGTTGTTGGCTGCCGGTGGTATTCGCTATTTGGCAAAACTTGGTAAAGATGATTTTTCCGCTGACATTCATACTCACGATGAACACACCACAAAAACCAATGAAATTTTCTCTACTTGGCAACGCATCAAAAACCAATTTTAATTAGAAATTCATGTGTGGTGGCGCTTATTCCTGAGAAGCCAAAAACATAGAGATAATAACACATAGCAACACGAAAATAGTTACGGAGATTTGATTATATTTTCGTAATCTACATGCTTGCCTAAGCAGAATTGCTCTACCAAGTTATTGCCTGGCCGGTCTGAGCTAAACGATATGGGGCCTGATAGACCCAATGTAAAAGACTGAAAGAAGAAACTGTTTTTTGTGACGTCATTCCTTCGTAATAAGCCAGGGTATATAGTATATACAAAATCTAAAAAAAATTAAAAAAAATTCTGTCAAAGTACACACTTAAGAATTGGAATTGACATCGAGTTTTTACAAATTTTATTTTTTATGAAAAATGGTGGCTTGCGGAAGTCAAAATTCAATATATGCTAATAATTTGGTGCATACGATTTTGTAGACTTTAAAAAAACTCGGCCCTAAAAAATAAGTTGATTAAGGGGGGACATGCCATTCGCGGCAGAGAAAACAGACCTTTTTTTAAAAATTCATAACTCGGTCAAAAACTAACATTTTTCCAAAATTTTTTTTATTATTGTAGAGAATTGAACAAATTACAAGAAAAAAAATTCAAAAAATATATTTTTCACTTCAACATGGTTTTATAGAGCTCCAAACTGGCGGCAGAGAAAAAAACCGGGGCCTCGTGGTTGCAGCGCTGGGAGTTGCAAAAATTGTCCGATCTGGAAAAAAAAGACTTTTTTAAATCTTAACAAAATTGGTTATCGTATGACACGAGCTCTTTTTTAAATTTTTGTTCAATTTTTGGTGATGTTCCAAATTTGAAAGTGTGTTTTTTCGAAAAAAATATTGACTTCATTGAATTCATAAGAAATCGAAAAAAAATTTAAAAAAAAGTTCGTCTCATACGATAGCGAACCAAGTTAAAAAAAAATAAAAAAAAAATTTCGTCAAAAAATTAACCCGCTAGTGCCGCAACCAGTACGAAAAACATGGTTTCGAGATAAACGCGTTCAAAGTTTGTGAACAAAGAAAAAAAAGGTTACCTTCAATCTGCCATGCCTGCTTCGTACTGTATGCCTTCGTTATCTTGTGTTTTGCTGTTTCTTATAGTTTTTTGCTATCGTTTAGCAATTCGGGCTTCCCCTTTCACCCTTCAAGTAAGTACGAAATAACAACCACCAAAAGTCAGGTAGCAAGTAAAACAAGTATATACCAGCTGCCGTACGTAGGTAGCGCAAAAATTAAAAATGTGCTCTTACTAATCCGGCTGTAACTTCTGAACCCGTAGGAATTTTTAGATCTTAGAATCTTAAGAATATTTACTAAAATACAAAATTATTAAAAAAAAGTCGATTTCAAAAAACTGCCAATGTCAAGTAACCCCTTAAGGTTAATTTCGGCCGTTTAGTTCTTGAATAATATTATTACGAAAAAATGACGAAAATTTTTTAATTTTTTTTAAATTAAATACGTTTTCAAAAATAAACAATAATTTTCATGTCAATATCTTCAATTAATATTTTCAAGTCAATTCCATAATTCTCTCATAAAACACACCAAAATTTTTCACAAAAAATGGATATAAGTCCCCTTAAACATGTTTGGTGTTGATAATGACCACTTATTTATAGTTATAGAATTTTGTTTATATTTTTGTCATCTATCATATATGCCGCCCAAAGCAAAATTTGTCATTTGTTCACAACATTTTGTGAACGTTTTTAACTGATAGAGTAAGAAACCTATAATTTGCAACCACCGACAGTTCATAAAAGAACTATGTCAGTGCAGCGCGCTGATTCCAATTCAGATTGAATACATTGTAGTTTTTTAAACAATAAAAATAATTTGAATTGCTTTGAAAAATATACTAGAAATCTACTAGAATTTGAAAATAAATAAATATATGTGTATACTGGATTTCAATCGGCAAGATTTGGTATTACTAATCGTGCACATGAAACCATTCATCACATAAAACCAATCACAACTATTCATCATACCAAACATATGATGATAATAGTAACACAAAACCATAACTTACATTTTACCATAACTATCATATTATATTCATCATATCTTAGCCTTCATACCATACCTATAATACGCACTTTAACTTCATACCATACCCTTAATATTATCAATGATATATAATCCATCCCAACATATTCATCATACCAAACCCACATTCCTATTCCATCATATCATACTAAACCATCTAAATGTAATCATTTGTATATATAAAAGGCAAGCTCAACGCTCTGCGCCCAATATCGCTCAAACTGTAATTATTTTTTGCGATTATTACAGTTTCTTCCCAACATGTACTGTTCTGAAAAATGTTCAGCATACTGAAAGTATGCATAGAAAATTCATATGACACTTATCAGTAATATGCTTGGTTTTTATGTATGTGCATGCTTCATTTTTCAGAATAGTATGTTGTAAAAAGCACTGTAATAATAGCAAAAACTAATTACAGTTTGAATGTTAATGTTCCAACCCGTCGTAGGACGAGCTTTTATACTAGTAGTAGTATCATATTCTTCAAATTCTACCCATTATACTCATCTTACGATGCCCATCAAACCTTTCATCAGATAAAACCCATCACAATATATTCACCAAACCAAACCCGTCATGGCATACCCAGGCCCGTAGACAAGGGAGGGGTTTTGGGTGTTCAAACCCCCCTTAGGGTCCAGAAAGTATAAAAAAAAATAAAATATAATCATTAATATGACATTTTTTATATGCGCATACTTAATGCGCCTACGTCTCTCTTCAGTAACAGTATAAACAGCAACACGATTAAGATATCGAATAATGTTCAATACATTCAATTAGTCCATTACGAGTGATTTCGTAATCTATTGCGTTGGAAAGTATTAAATGAAAGTGAGGAAAATGTTTACCTTTACAATTGTTTTAATTGTGGTTTTCTAAAATTTAAACCATTTGTGTTAAGTGTTATTCTATTGAATATTTTATTGTGCCAAAATACTTAAACGATTCCACTTAATTAGCTTCAGAAACAGCCATTAAAAAAGGCCAGAAAGGAGGAAAGTAAATCTTTGTTTGTGAACCGACGAGCGATCTCAACCTTGGGACAGCAACAATTTTTAAAAAAAAAATTTTCAACCCTTTTAATGTTGTCGAAAAAGTCAATTAAATTTAAAATTTTACTAAGGCCTGCATACCCTACAGGCCCGCAGCAAGGATTTTTGATGGTTTTGATAAAAAAAGTCTATAACTAGGTATCCGTAAAAAATCAAAATAAAGGATATGGAAATTTTTTTCAAGCATAATCGGTTACTTTACACTCAAAAAAAAAAAAATCAACAAAAAATTTTTGTTGGGCGTATATTGATAAAAATATGTCAAATCAACCTAGGTTTTTGTCAATATGAACAATGTTTATCAAATTGACAAAAACCTAGGTTGATTTCATAAATTTTTGTCAATATACGTCCAACAAAAGTTTATTACTGATTTTTTTTTAATGTAATATTATTCATGAAAGTATCTTATTTTAAATAACCACAAGAGATTCAGAACCGTAGCCAAGGGAGAAGGATTTCGTTATTTAAAAATTTGCCCCTGTGCTTGGGAAAATCACCTAAAATCTAAATAAGACTTTTATCAAAAAAATTTTTTTCAGTTAAAAAAAAAATATTTTTAAAAACACTTTATACAGTGATTTCTATGAGGGAGAGTTGCATAATATTTAAAATCATGGTATCAAATTGACATTTAAAAAAAAATTTAATGTTTTAAAATCATTTTTTATTGCGTCAAAAAAATGTCGAAGTTAAAAAAGTGTACCTTTACATTATTGCTATATTTAACTTTTCCATTAATTATTTTGCTTCTTCAAGCAAAAGTACATCATTATCTCAATTTTGATGTAGAATTACGTCTTATAGCGTGAAAGACCACCATACAGTCTTTTTCGCAAATTTTTTCAAGCACATGCAACTTTTTGGATCACTTTTTAGTGTATACCTACAGACTATAATATTCATCGTACAAAAATAAAATATATGCCAAATTATTAGTCATATGGCAAATAAAACGAATATATTTTTAGATTTTATTACTTCTTCTAATAAAATTCTAAGAATAGAAATTCACATTTTCATATGAGAAAAATCATCCATAAAATGCTTCAGTAGAAGCTTATGTTGTTATTATGGTTGTTGGTTTGTTTCGTGCCAAAACTACGAACGGAACATCGTGTCGTTTGTTGAAACAAGTCTTGTGTTGTTGTTGTTTTTGTTGTTATAAATATGTATGCAAATTTTTAAATATCATATTTTACGTTATTTTTAATTTTATATTGTTTTTTTTTTCGGTGTTATTATCTGAGTTGTGTGAACAAAACTAGCTTTCTTTTGTCAAAAGAGGAAAAAAGTATGTTTGATTTTCCCTAATATAAATGTAGAAATAACTAAAATCATCCTTTTGGTTAAACAAATGATTTCAAAACTCTGTATCACAGATTTAAAAACATATTTTCAATAAATTTAACCTCTAAGCTGACTATTGTTTATTACTTATTTTAGCTCAAAGCTCAAAACCATAATAAAATTATTCATACAAATTCTTTCAAAATATGTTTTGCATACACAAATCAAATTTTTTCAATATTGTTTTACATCAAAAATATAACCTTACACTTTTAAAAGCTCATAATATAGGATGTGTTCAAAATAAACAGGTTGTTGAAAACGTAGTAGTGAAATGTATCTTTAGTATTTTGTACTACGAAAAAGTATGATATTCATGCAACTGAGGGATTTTTATGTCATTGAAAAATTGCTCTTTTGCTCTCCTCTTCAAATAAGGGTATACATTCTTATTCTTGTGAGAAGACGTCAAATATCTGGATTACCTTTGAATGATTGAATCATGTACACGATAATATCAAAACTATCTTCTTTTTTTTTATAAAAAAAGGAAAACATTAAATCTTGATTTTAAAATTTGTATTATTTTTCTTTATATTTCCTGAGCCTTATTGGGGGTTTGAAGCCCGAAAACCTTATCAATGGCTACGGACCTGGGCAGAATCATATTTATAGCGATTTAAATTCACATACGTTTAATTTTCTGAACTTACATCCGAACCATAGAAGTTTCATTCTTAAAACGAATTGGCAATTCATCGAATACTGTTTCGAATTCTACATTTTTTTTGTCAAAACATTTGTTTTTGTCGTTTTATTTTCTTAACTTTTTCTTAGAAACATTTAGAAACATTTATATCATTATATAACAATAAAAAAAAAACAGTCTTGTTAGCATGCAACATGTAAGTAATCCAAAAAAACCGTCACGTTATATATCATATTTACAAGCTGAACAATTAAATGTTGCTCATACGCCATGTTGCACTAACGAAGAACCATTTTTCAAGTAAAGGCAATTAAAGTTATGCTAGAGTTGAATAACTCACAGTCAAGTAAGCTATATTTTCGTAGTAAAAAAACATTTCAAGTACCTAAACATACTCAAGTAGCTGCATATGCAGCACATATAGCTACATATAAAACTATCTTAAATGGAACTCTAGTTAAGTTAAATTCAAACAAAAATGCAAGCACAGCAGCTTATGCATTTTTAAACAATTTCTTTGCACTGGTACTCAACAAAAATAACAACAACAATGCATGTAAGCAGCTGAAGTGCATGTAAGCAAAGTTGTATGCAAAGAATGCAACGACAACAACATAGAAACATTAAAGCACACCTACATATAAAGAAATAAGCCTGAAGCCTTACCTTAAAATTCAATGCAGCACAGTATAACATAGCACAGCACAGCACAGCAATTTGTTTAGACTATAGCAATACTTGGACATGGCATGTTTCCTGGTTCATTGCAGCCAAATGACTGCAACAGTTCATGAGTTCACATTACAACACCTGCAGCTCAATTAAGCGCCATTTTGAGAGCAGTCATTTTTTTCCTTTATTTCTGTAATTATTTTTTTTAATTGAAATAGGCCTTTAAATAATTGATTGACATGTGAAACTTTGGGCCTGAAAAAAAAAACACAAAACAAAATTTTCTTTATAAATTTTTAAGCGCACTTGTTAGCGCACGACGTAAACTAACCGGAGCCCAAATGTGGTTATAGGTTTGAATATATAAACGGAAAAACTTCTAACGTTCATTAATAAATTTATATAAATTTTGATTCAGAAAGTATTTTATTACGAGTAAATAATAAAATTTAACACATCATAAAAAAGTAGATTTTCAAGCAAATGCTGCTTAAATTTCTTTGATTGATAAAGTAACTTTTATATTGTTAAGTACAAAAAAGACAATCAGGCATGTTCTGAAATCCGATTCACATCGGAATCAGATTTAATTTCAATGAAATGTCGGAATCAGATTAAATTTCAATGAAATGTCATTGGAAGAAAATCCGATTCCGACGTGAATTGGATTACAGAACATGCCTTTCTGTCATTAATCGATTATCGATATCATTAATCGATATTGAAACATTGTTCAAATAATATGTACATTTTTTTATATATGGGGAGTTCCAGTCAGATCAGCCTCGGGCCGGCGGGAAATGTCTCAGATTTAGTTCAAATTTTGAGGCACGATAGACTAGTATGAGGAATACAGAATTCAAAAATGTCCATATCACAAATTTTGTAACACTTTTTGCTTTAAAATTACACATAACTGGTAGGACTAAAAAAAAAAAAAACATACATTAGGCAGACATTAGGTCGATTTGTTTGGAGGTAAAAAAATTTAAGTTGCCTGGCCAATTTTCGGATTAGGCATGAAAACTTATTAAAAAAACAAAAGAAGGGGGACGATAGGGGTGCACTTTACTCTATCACATCTTCAATTTTGTGAATTTTTTCCTTAGGATTTTTTTCAAAATTTCCAAAATTTTTGTAAATAAACGCGTACAGCTAAAACAAAACTGATGTCAGAAATGAAATTCTGGAACACAATTCAACCTAAAACCAGTCTCACATTTATACGTTTTTATACAAAAATTGATAGTAAAAAATTCATAAAGAAAAAAATTCACAAAATTCAAGGTATAATCTTAACGTTGCGTATGTATTTTTGACCATCCTGGCTGAACCACTGAAGCTTATATTCACAACATGTGTTCGTGTGGTTCTCCAACATTTTTTTGTGTTTTTAGATCCCCGAGGTGGCACTGTGGCCGATTTTTAAAAAAAAATATATTTATAAACCGATTTCGCCCAAATTCACACCATATAATACTTGAATAAAAAGAATATCATTGGCAAAATTTGAACCCAAAATAAATAAGATTATATTCGGATTATCAATATCAAAAATATTAATTAATATCACGAATGCTAAAAAATATTATACCTTGAATTGGTTGAATTTTTTTCTTTAGGAATTTTCTACTATAAATTTTTGTATAAAAATGTATAAATGTGAGACCAGTCTTAAGTTCAATCGGGTACGAGGACTTCATTTTTGGCATCTGTTTTGCTCTACCTGTGCACGTTTATATATAAAAAAATTTTTTAATAATTTCTAAAGAAAGAATTCAGAAAATTGAATATGTGATAGGGTAAAGTGCACCCCTATCGTCCCTTTTTTTTGGTTTTTTAATAACTGTTCATGCCCGAACCGAAAATCAATCAGGCAAGTAAGGTTTGCAAATCGACCCAGCCTAACGTACATATTCCAAATTGAGTCTAGTTTTATAATTTTTATAAATAAATTTAATATTTTTGATTTTTGCACTGAAAATTTTTTTATCTTTTATCTTTTAGAAAAATCTTTATAACGGAAATTTTTTTTCTTTATAAAAAAATTTCGAAAAAATATATGTCAAAGGCTTTACGCAATCAATTTGAAAAATACCATTCCTTATGTAGAAGTTACCCAGCAAAAAACTTTCAATGTGCATTACTTGTATGCACATAAAGAGCGCTTTATTCTCATTGCAAATAGTGCTGTTTGTATAGCGCTATATTTGTAGCACTTCCGTTTCTTCTATTTCGTTTCTATTGCACTTCTATTTCA
Organism: Coremacera marginata; assembly: GCA_914767935.1. Taxonomy (NCBI): domain Eukaryota; kingdom Metazoa; phylum Arthropoda; class Insecta; order Diptera; family Sciomyzidae; genus Coremacera; species Coremacera marginata. Next base: position 168,779,738 of record OU612045.1, read on the forward strand.
AAATCTTTGAAAATTCATCAAATCGTTCCACGTGATACTTTTTTATATCGTCGCCCTAATTTTAATAGGATGTAAGTCGAAATTGGGCAAAATAACGTTTATTTCATTTATTATGAAAACAAGTGAGGTATATCGTTTGAAACAATACATTATCGTATGAGCTTCATACAAATAACCCAGCAGGGAAGCGAGCGCTCCATTAGCGCATCTGAAGCGCTCCAAAAAACAGTAGAGCGCTGCATGCTTCTTGTGTATAGCGCATTTTTTAACATAGTCATGTCATCAGATGTATGCGCTCCGCTCCAGCTGTAGAAAGTATGAAATCGTAGCAAGAGCCAAGCGCTTTGCTCTCCTTGAAGTTGGTACAAAAACCTAGCGAGAATCGAGCGCTTTGTTCTCCTTGTAGTTGTTATAAAAATTTAGCGTGAACTGAGGGCTTTGTTTTCTGTATAGTTCATATCGTCAGCCTAAGTCTAATATGACATAAGTCAAAATTATCTATTGTTCATGAGGCAAAGAAAACTGAAAACCACGCCAGGAGTGGTTTGCGCGTTTCAGCAGTAATGATTTTGACATCGATGACAAGCGACGTCTTAAGGATTTGGAGGCATTGCTCAATGCAGATTCGTGTTAAATAAAACAAGAAGTTGCATATTCGTTAGGAGTTGATCAAGCAATCATTTCCAGGCATCTGAAAGCATTGGGAATGATCCAAAAGCAAAGAAACTGGGTACAATCTGAAACCGAGAGACGTCGAAAGACAATTCTTTGCATGTGGAACTGACAAAATCGGAATGTTTTTCTTGCATCGTATTATCACTGGCGATGAAAAGTGTATTATGAGAATCCAATGGTAAAAAATCATATAGTTACCCAGGTCATGCCTCAACATCAACGGCAAAGCAGAATATCCCTGGTTCCAAGCACTTGCCCTGTATTTGGTGGGATCGAAGGTTTCTAACGATGACCCATGAACTGGCTAAGCAGCATTTCCGTTCGCAAGAAGATGCCTAAACATGGATCGATTCGTGAATAGGCTCAAAAGATGTGTCCTCTTTTCCTCGAAACGGAATCCGTAAATTTCTAGAGATTGGTATAAGTAGTGGCTAGCGATGGATAATACTTTAAATAAAATACATTGTACCAATTTTCCACAATAAAGTCTCCATTTTATGCATACTCCCAATAATAAATCATTTTCTATTTTTTAACGACTTCCTGTTTGCCAGGATTTATAGCTGGGATAGATCAGCGTGTGTCCAGGGATCGTACAATTATTTATTGATTTTGAGACAGTGACTTTGATTTCAATTTGTTTTCTTAAATTTATTTTATAAACGTTATAAACAATATACTCTAATTTTATTTTAATTATATGATACTTAAACAAATATCGATACTACCAGATCCTGAGTACCTGTTTTGTGATTATCGATTTCTTGCGGCTTGCTTGTCGCACGGTTTGAGTTGTAACGCAGTGACGGTTGGCCTACTGTATGCTTATAGGGTAACTTAAGACCAAAGATGCTTCTTTGCCAGCACAGTGCAAACTTGAATACTGACAGACAAGCAAAACTAAGAATAGAATAGCAAAGATAACTAAAGGATCTTGTGTGTCTGTGAAAGACCAAGGATGCTTATTTGCCAGCACAGTGCAAACTCGAATACTGACAGACTAGCGAAACTAGTCTGGGGAAATATCCTACAAGGGGTACCCTGCAGGAGTCTTTGCTGGCATCTCTGCTGATGTCTCTGCTGGCGTCTCTGCTTGTATATTTGCTGGCGTCTCTGCTTTGAATTCCTTGTTGGCAGCGCTGTTCACGTTCCTGTCTTGGGTTCTTGCGTTGGTGTCTTGTTGACGTCTCTGCTGCTCCCTGACTTTTATACACGGCGTACTCAGCTCTGATGGTCACCTGATTAACTCCAACCTGTGGTGCGTTTATGTAACTCTTCTCTACTACTTTTTTTCTCAACTGGTTGAGATTGTGACGTCATAATGACGACATTCTCAACTAGAGTGTTCATAGAACTGTGGTGAGTTGAGTATTGTATTTTCTACTAGTTGAAAAGTTCTCGTCAGCTTTATAGTACTTGTAGAGTCTGTCAATTTGCGATTGAGAATGAATGGTGTTGTAAGTATGATTTTTATTTCGTTTAAATTTGTTAAAATTTTTTATTTATTTCGGGTGACTGCAATCCAATAACAAAAATTAAAACATTCTCTCAAAATTATTGTTGAAATTCAACAATAACGATTGCTAATAAAATCATCAACTGCATTGCTAAAATTTTGTATTATATTTTAGCTATTTTATATTTTTAGGGATATTTTAGCTTCGGTACTCTGCCGAAGCTCCATTCGTTACTAGTTTGATATTTATTTTAATTTTTTGACATTTAATTTTTAATATAAATTTCTATTTTTTCGCTTTTATACGCTTTTTCTATTTTTTCGAGTTTTTTTCGAGTATTTTTCGATATTTATTGATAAAAATTTCGAAAAATCTTCGGAAAAATATAAAATGCTACATATCTCGAAGGGGATATTGAGATATGAAGTAATTTCTTAATTTTTTGTTTGGGTAGCCATATTTTAAGCGCCATATCTCGAAGAAGAGAGAAAGTTCATCATGCTTTGAATAGTTGTCACATTAAATTTAAAAAAAAAAACACTAAAATTTTCCCTGCATCGGGTATTCCTAACGTCAGATCTCGGTGACCGTACTAATTTATTTGTCCCCAGCCCCGATTGCAGTGTGCTGGTGCTCGGTGCTAGCATGTTGGTGCTCGTCGATTTCTGTTTGAACTTTTTACATGTGTTTGCTGTTGAGAGTGCAGCACTCTGTATAGAGCTCCGGTGGTGGGGCTTTTGGGTGCGCACCATTCCGAAGCCCGCTGGACAGCATCAACTACATAAGCGACAGTACAGAGCGATCAAGCATTTCAATACAAAAAATGAAAGCCAAGTTTTCAAGGCTGAAATTCACGCAAAAAAAAAAAAAACAATCATTACAAACAATTTTCAAATTAAAAGTATGCAGTTTTTACCTTATATATTGATCTAGATGCAGTTGAGATTAAAAATTTCTTTTTATATTTACTTGATTGGCACAAATTTTTCTCAAACAAGAATACAATTCTCAATCACAAATGTCAAATTGTCAACCCACCATGAATCAATTCTCAATTGGTGAGTTTCATGATATACATAAACACTTGTTTTCTATCGGTAGAGTTTAGCAGAGTGATTGAGCATGACGTCACTACCAGTAGAGAATTTCTCAACTAAGTTACATGAACGCACCACTGATTGACTGACTCCAACTACTAACCGCGATTTCTTGCTGGCTTTGCCTTTTATACCCTTCTATGTACTTGGTGGTTGTTATGACAACCAACGCGTGGCCTACTGTGACTGTATAATTTGTTGTTGCGTGTTTACGCTTTTATTTAGCATCGTTCGATCATCCGATTGTACCGTTACTCGATTGTAGATTTACAGGGTGCTTACTCTTGTAAAATAAAAAGTATGCTTAACTTAAGCAGGGACACGACATTCGCAGCAGAGAAAACAGACCTTTTTTTAAACATTCATAACTTGGACAAAAACAAACACTTTTCCAAAAATTTTTTTTATGATTGTAGAGAATTGAACAAATTACAAGAAAAAAAATTCAAAAAATATATTTTTCACTCCAACATGGTTTTATAGAGCTCCAAACTGGCGGCAGAGAAAAAAACGGAGCCTCGTGGTTGCAGCGCTGGGAGTTGCAAAAATTTTTTCAATTTTTGGTGATGTTCCAAATTTGAAAGTGTGTTAAAAATTCATAAAAAATCGAAAAAAAAAATTTTAAAAAAAAAGCTCGTGTCATACGATATCGAATCAAGTTTAAAAATATACAAAAAAAAAAAATTTCGTCAAAAAATGAACCCGCTAGTGCCGCAACCAGTACGAAAAACATGGTTTCGAGATAAACGCGTTCAAAGTTTGTGAACAAAGAAAAAAAAGGTTACCTTCAATCTGCCATGCCTGCTTCGTACTGTATGCCTTCGTTATCTTGTGAAGTGCTGTTTCTTATAGTTTTTTGCAATCGTTTAGCAATTCGGGCTTCTTTTGAAGCTTCATATGCCTTCACTCTGGCGCATTTCAAACGATTTGCATCATTTCCTTTGGAAAAATTGAATGCTGTAGCTCCTATGGTGATACCAAGTAGTTGAAACATTTGCAAATAACTAAAATCCACCCTTCAAGTAGGTACGAAATAACAACCACCAAAAGTCAGGTAGCAAGTAAAACAAGTATGTACCAGCTGCCGTACGTAGGTAGCGCAAAAATTAAAAATGCACTCTCACTAATCCGGCTGTAACTTTTGAACCCGTAGGAATTTTTCCATGAAATGTTTTTCTTAGAATCTTAATATTTACTAAAATACAAAATTATTAAAAAAAAAATTTTAAAAAACTGCCAATGTCATGTCCCCCCTTAATGCATTTCAATTTTGTGGTTTAGCAACAAATATAAATATATACATATATAAATATATATATTTGCACTCAAAGTTGAAATTTGGTAATTTCAAAGGATTGATTTCATTTTCACACGATCACAGCTCGGTAACGGTTAAGTTGGTGGGGTTTGTTGGTATGCCGTTGAAAGGGAGATTGCATGGCATTTAAAATGAGCTATCAAAATAAGTTTTATGTAAGTTAGTTTTTCTGCTAGAAACAATAACGTGAATCAAAGTCGTGAAATAATAATTAACCCTGTAGCTCCTAAAAATGTGAAAATAGACCCCACCCCCCTCCCCCTCCCATACGATTTTTTGCTCAGCTCGACATAACCTTTCAGCTCCGTAAATAGTTGCACTCACTCAATTCCGGGACACCCTGTATATTGATCTGTTTATATTAAAATAGCCAATAATAGTAAATAAATGAACAATATATTATGTGAAGTGAATTTTTAGGTATAAAAATTTTGTCTTCACAATTTATAATTTGGAAATAAAATGTATGGAAGTAAAAAATCTTTCAACGTTTCATTTAATTTTGAATACTTCTTATCGAAAAAATATTTATGTTTCATTGCCAGAGTGATTTTTTTATGGAAAACAGAAAAATTGGGAGCCATATTTTTTAATACAAACCTCTGAATTAAAACATAGGTATGAACTTGTCGAAAGTTGCTTTTGGTACCATACACTTCCTAGCAGATATTCGAGTTCAAAGATCAACAAAACCGGTCATTCGTGAATATTTCGACTTCTTCTTGTCGGTGCGATAATAAGCTTCGAAGAGAAAAAATATAGATCAGATAATTCTCTTTTAAAAATGCCCTTAATTGTTTTACGTAAAAGCAACTTTTTCAGCGCTTTTAACTTCCAGAAAAGTAATTAAAAAATTCCAGAAATGGAATTGCTAACAGAAAACTGTATGAAAATATATATAAAAAAAAAATGTATAAACATGCGTTTATGCAAAAACCACAAAAATGTTCATCATTTTGTGATAAGAAAAAGTAGCAAAAAAATTGAGAAAAAAATTTAATAAATAAAAATGTAAAATATGCATAAAATATTTACAGAACGAAATGAGTTTTTTGAGTTAAAAACGATAAAATGGCGAACTTATTTTAATTACTCTGAAAAGACTTAAATACCGTTATTTACACAAGCGGTGAAATTTGAGTGGCACCAGCGACCAAGAGCAACAGTAGCAAAAAATAATAAAACTACCACATAATGACAAGACCAAAATACACCAAAACCAGAAAACACCAGAACAACAAACAACAACAACGACAACAACGGAAGTAGCAATAATTTTGCTAACTGACTGCAAATGATTTGGCATCGTGACGTATAACAGCAACAAAAATATTTGCTATTTTTTCATTGCGTCAAACGTTACATTTTATGTAGAACGGCACAGCACAGCACAACAGTGAGCACAACACAGCAGTCATTTTAACGTCCTTCTACGTCACACTCGACCGCAAGCACTACCGCGCGTCGTCGTCCTTCCGTTGACAATTTCCTTTTTCCTCTTGTATTGACTTTGAATCTAGCAACGAAGTTATGCGAAAAACGTCTGTAGCTGAGCAATTTAACTGACGTATATTTACGTTGTCATCGTAATGCTTGTTCTACGTATGCACATAAATTTTTTTATGTTTTTTTTTTTCACAGATTTCAACTTGAAATTTATTTAGTTTAATTTCCTTGGAATTTTTAGCAGATATTGAATTTGAAGATATTTTGTATTGTAGACATTTTACATTGAATCTTCTGCTTTAAATTACATTACATTAAGAATAATACACTTAAGCATATAAAAAAATTACAGACTTCCAGCAACGGATATTGACTTTTTTACGTTTACGTCTGTCTGAGTAATATTTAATATGAGTTTTAAGATAACGCAACATTTTTCTTTTTTATATATTTATTTCACTATATTTCACATTGTCTATGAACAATATTTATTACAGACTGGTAAAGACAAAACACTATTACAAAAAAGTATTTAGAAAAATTCATAAATGATTTTTAATTATAAAAAAAAAATCTACATTGTGATTGGAACTTATATCAACTCTCTAAAAATAGGCTCAATCGCAGCATAATTAATACCAGGCCCGTAGATAAAATTGCTCATAGAGGACATTTGATAATTAAACTTGTAGATACTTGTTTAAAATGAAAAACATGGATATGGGAATTTTTTCAAACAAAATCGTTTACTTTTAAAATTATTTTTGAACGCGCCTTTTTTTTTTTAAAAAATCAATATAAATGCACCAGACTTTATTGAATTTTTTATCGAATTTATTTGGAAAACTAGGTTTGCTTTTGATTTTTGCCTAGAATTTTTTAATTATTGCCTCGAATTTTTTTGACAAATGGTCCAAATTGCAAATTTTTATTATTTTTTAAAATATAATTTTGAAAATTAACACAAAAACTTCTTACACAAAAAATAAGTTTAAAATAAAAATAATTGAAAAGAGAAAGATAATAAAAAATTATATTTTTTCTTAAACAAAAAAAAATTAGTTTTTTAAACTAAAAAAAATATAGTAGAAACTTTGCAACAGCTACTTGCAGTTTATTTAAATCAAAGTAAAAATGAACACGGATAATTTAAAATATTTTTAAATCTGTTTATAGTGCAATATCTTTTATTTTAAAAAACACTATTTTAGTGACTTATTTTTATGTACACATTTTTATTTGAAACAATTTGAAACAATTAATATTTAACTATTATGTATTTTATATCCATTATTTTTGAGTTTCTTTTTTAACATATAAACATATAAACACATAACACATACAATTATATATTATAACAATATTTTCCGAATGAAATTTTTTAAAAAATAAAATTTTTTAATAAGCTAAGATAAAAATATATGCATTTAATTTATTTAATAATTAGTTAATACAAAATCTAGCACCATCAACGGCAACTAATTTCAATATAAGTTATTATTTCATTATTAATTATTATTTAATTAATGATCATCATAATTATAGATTTTATCAGCTTTATTATAATCACTATTATTAATTTGTATTAACTATTTATTAGATTCAAATCTTTCTATCTTAACTTTACTAAATTAAAATTAATCTTATCTTTTTTAAACCAAATAATTTTATTTAAAAAAAAAGCAGCCCCCACTGGCCGACGACCGAAGTGAAAACTTAAAGCTATGAAATAACATAGCTGTTATGAATTTTCGAAGTAGCTAGAGTCGGCCAATCAGAAGCGTACTACTTTTTTAACTCTTTTTTGACATTTTATGCGTAATTGAATGTATTAGCTGCTATTTTTTAATGTTTTTATATAATTTATTTATAGCCCATTGACTTTGGTTAGGTAATCGGTAATCGGTCGGTTATCGCTTCGGTAATTGGTAATCAGTTAGTAATCGATTGGTAATCGCTTCAGTAATCAGTAATTGGTTCAGTAATCGGTTAGTAATCGCTTCGATAATCCGTAATCGGTTGGTAATCATTTCGGTAATTGGTAATCGATTGGTAATCACTTTAGTAATCGCTTCGGTAATCAGTATTAGTTCAGTAATCGGTTAGTAATCGCTGCGATTACCAATAATTCGATTACCTATAATCGGTAATTGGTGATCGGTTGGTAATCGCTTCGGCAATCTGCTGGTGATCGCTTAGGTAATCGGATGGTTATCGCTTTGGTAATCGCTACGGTAATCGGTAAGTGATTCAGTAATCGGTTAGAAATTGCTTTGATAATCGGTAGTCGGTTGGTAATCACTTCGGTAATTGGTTATCGGTTGGTAATTGATAAGGTAATGGGTTGGTAATCACTTCGGTAATCGGTAATTGGTTTTGTAATCGGTTAGTAATCGCTTTGATAATCGGTTATCGGTTGGTAATCACTTCGGTAATTGGTAATCGGTTGGTAATTGCTTTAGTAGTTGGTAATTGACTCAGTAATCGGTTAATAAACACTTCGGTAATTGGTAATGGGCTCGGTAATCGGTAGGTAATTGATTCAATAATTGCTTGGTTATCGATTTGGTAATCCGTTGTAGTCACTTTGGTAACTGGTTGGTAATCGCTTCAGTAATCTGCTGGTGATCGCTTAGGTAATCGGTTGGTAATCGCTTTGGTAATCACTTCGGTAATCTATAATTGGTTCAGTAATCGGTTAGTAATCGCTTTGATAATCGGTTATCGGTTGGTAATAACTTCGGTAATTGGTAATCGGTTGGTAATTGCTTCGGTAATCGGTAATTGGTTCAGTAGTCGGTTAGTAATCGCTTCGGTAATTGGTGATGGGCTCGGTAATCGGTAGGTAATTGATTCGGTAATCGTTTGGTTATCGATTTGGTAATCGGTTGGGAGTCGCTTTGGTAATCGGTTGGTAATAGCTTCGTTAATTGTTAATCGGTTGGTATTCGCTTCGGTTATTTCTAATTGGTTCGCTCTCGCTTCGATAATCGATAATGGATTGGTAATCGGTTGGTAATCTCTTCGATAATCGGTAATGGGCTGGTAATCACTTCAGTGATCGCTTCGGTAATTGATAATCGGTTGGTAATCGCTTCGGTAATTGTTAATCGGTTATTTATCGCATCGGTTATCGGTAATGGATTGGTAATTTCATTGGTAATTGGTTGGTAATCGCTTCGGCAATCAGTAATGGGTTAGTAGTCACTTCGGTAGACGGTTGATAATTGCTTGTAATTGTTATCGGTAATTGGTTCGGTAATCGATTAATAATCGCTTCTATAATCGGAAGTTGGTTCGATAATCGCTTCGGTAATCGGTAATTGGGTCGATAATTGATTGGTAATCGGTAGTTGGTTCGGTAATAGGTTGGTAATCGCCTCGATATTAAAAAAAAAGCTGACCAAACATGTTTGCCTAGCATAACCACGGCATAAGCAATGCTGTACCATGCAACAGAAATGAACAGCTAATAGCGTGATCACTAACAGCGTGATGATACCGGAAATCTTTAGTTTTTATCTCTACCAAAAAGTGCTCAACGCGCCATAAGAAGTTTTCACTACAATACAGTACACTATGCAGTACAAAATGTCTTTAATTATTTAACAATATAAACATTTTAGGTCCTCTACACAGTTTAACAGTTGAAGTTATGAATCAAGAATATTTATTTATGGAGCTTCTCACAAGAAGAGTACAATTAAAAAATAGCTGTATCTCTTTAGATATATTACACCTCTATTGGTTCCTACTTTTTGTAAGCGATTAGATGTCGGCCCTGTACAAAGCCTAGTTACGAATTTGTAAAGTCGTAAAAGTTCTAAAGTCAAAATATGACTTCTTCGAATAAAAAATTTTTCGATTATATTATTGAATATTCAAAAGGAAAAATTTTAAAATAATTCAAAATTTAATTTTTTAAGCTTCGGCTTACTTTATTTTTTAAAATATAAAAAAAAAAATAATTTTAAAAATGACGAAGACCTAGAGAATTTATTGAAATAAATCTAACAATTCTTCCACAATTTTTCTTTCAAAATTTTTTTTTAGCATGGAATCATTTACGACAAAAGTTAAAATTAAATTTCAGGTGATTTTACAATACTCGTATTCGGAAACTAGGCTGCGCACAAGACTTATATTTTATACTCAATTAAGAGAGTAAAGAGGTAAATTACCTAAAATCAAATCATTTTATTCATTCAAAATCATTTTATTACGTTTCTCTACCCACTGGTCCAAAAAGCCTTGCTACTGGTTACATAACTGACATAACTGCATAAGTATGTTAACAGATGCTGTATTAACAGATTAACAGTATGTCACAGTATTCTATTGATAACCATACAACAAAAATCTTTTAATAGATTATTGTGTTATGCTGCAGCATAACTTCAGTTGCAATTAATATTGAATCAATCATTATGCGTAACGAAGGAGTTTGGCTGGATACTTAGTGTAGTGACTTCTTAATCTGTGGTATCGGCGGGTGTGGGTTTAAATCTCCAGGGCAGGCGAAGGTAAGATTTTTATAATTGGTATTTAATTTAATTTTTTCCCTCCACTGCCTATTTCCCCCCCCCCCCCTCCCTCTCCATCTGGTTAACACAAACTACTACATGTGTTTGTAGAACAATAAAAAATTGAAAATTTCAAACAACATCCTAAACTAAATTTGCGTGTTTCTCAGGCTTTCACTTCATATTTATATAGCAAAACAATGTTTACGTTCCTTTATTTTTTTAAAACAAGCGACGTAAATTTGTTTTGTCAGCTGGCAGCACTTTGAGACTTATTCAGTCAAAAGTTTCTTAAAATACACCTTCAGAATTTCAGGCAAGAGTAAAAACATGTTTTTGTCTATTATGTTAGATATACAAAATGTCCTTCGTTTGTGCTGCTATTGTCGTTGAAATTGTCGTTGTCATTGTCGTTGCTGAGGCAGACTTTGAAGGCTGCTTTCGTTCATCTACTTGACTGAAGTGTGAAAAAACGGCAGATGATAATGATGATGATTATGATGATAACGATGATGATGATGATGATGCTCACAGATAGATATGAGTGTGATGCGATATAGATAAACAAGGTGAAAACAACAAAGCAGTAAACAGACTGTCAAGCACTCGAGCATAAATTATTATTTAAAAAAAAATAGAAATGCGAAATCGTTCTATGAGGCGTATGAGTGACTTGTTTGTTGTTGTGCATTAAAAAACAGATAACAACAAGTTAACTTGAAATATCGATAAATGAAAAATTAAGTTGAAAATATTCCGCCGGTAAGGTCATTAAGCATTTAAATTGATAATGGTGGAACTTTAAATTCAGAATTAATGTTTTCTGCCTGGAATATACAGGACGCCGCACAGTGATTTCAACAAGGAATTAAATAATTTTTTCTTGAAATTATTTTGGTTTTTATTTTTGAAAATTTAAATTTAGAAGCAAAATTATGAAAATGTTACTGCTTTAAAAAAAAATGGGATAGAAAACAAAAGAAACCACTCTAATTAATGAGTATCGAACTTATCATAAGCAAGTAATATCAGATGTTCACAATGATGTATTGAATTTAATAGTGAGGCTCACTACAACTTTTTTTTAATAAAAATGAAACGCTTAGCTTTTTGTTTGTGATTTTTTAAAATTCTTTAAGCGCGTTGAGCACATTCTGTTGGGGTAAAAGTTTTGAATTCGAATGAATTAAAACAAAGTATGAAAATAAGTATATCTTTTTAATAGAATTTTGTCGAAAGAATCTCAAATTTCAGGGATTTTAGGCCTTGCAGTCCCGAAACTGTCGGGGCTAGAAAAAGTTCGGAATTCAATCTCTTCAAAAGAAATGTTGAAAGGTGAAAAATAATACTGAATTTTTACACCGATCGGTGTTACAGGGAGTTCTACACCATTCAGTGTTAAAAAACACCGTATCAAAGTGATAGAATTTTATATCCGAAACGACGTATTATTTCCCCAACGATCGTTGTAAATAAGTAAATATTAGATAGCATGTTTATTTTGTACCCTGTTAGGTGTTTATTTAGAATACGCAAAATGATGATTTTTTTAACACCGAACGGTGTAATTTTCAACTATTCGAAAGGATGTTTTTTACAATTTTTATTTATTCGAATGGGTAAAAAATTTACTAAAAATCGATTTTGGTTAAATTCGATATGAACCGGTTTTTTCTTATTTTATAATTTTTTATTAACTTATGTGTTTATATAACTCCAATAATTTTTCAATTATTAAAGATTATATTTTATCGAAAGAAGGTCGTAATTAATTTACAAATAAATTCTATGGCAGAGCCCGGCCGTTGAAAATATGATTATTTGTGTGGGTTTACACACAATAAATTAAAAATCTAAGTTTTCAAAAAAGAAACAAATCTTCATGTCGTCATAGTTTAATATCAGCTAACTGCTGAAGCTAAGATCGACTGTGAAATATAAGAACAACAACAACTAGCACAACAAGTGCTTGAGTATTTAGAAAAGCTTTGATCTATCTTCGAATAATAGAACTTACTTTCCCTGAAAGTATGCTTCACAAATTAGAAGAACTTTAAGCTGCTTTCATATCATTTGTATTCTCGTACCGCAATTCAGGGTAATTTACTAATTGCATTCATAAAACAAGTAGAAAATTAAGAGCTTAGTGGATCACAGCAAGAATCACGAAAAAAGGCTACTGATGAGTTGGTGTAGCGGCCAACGAAACAGCTGTCTAGTCTGCTATGTGATTGATACTCTATAAAGGGTATTGTTGTTGTTAGTTGTTTTTCCTTCAGTTGTTTTCTTCGAAAAGCAACATTGACCTTGAGCTCGATAAAATATAATCTTTAATAATTGAAAAATTATTGGAGTTATATAAACACATAACTTAAAAACTTATGATAGAAGGTCGAAATTAATTTACAAATAAATTTTTTATTAGCTTTTTATAAATACAATGGCTAAACTTCTATTTAACGAAAATATTCAAAATTTCGATACAAATCATTAAGTAGAACTGTCTTTTCAACAACTTTCCCAGTGGCACATAATTGAGTAATTTCTCGATTAGTTCCACGTGTGAAGGCAGCATGCGGCGACAATAGCAGCGCTTCAAGATCAAGGCGTCGAGTGAATCGCCTTCTGTGTATTCAGTTTGCAGCAACGCAAGATAGAATTCCAATTTATTGCCAATTACTTTGTTGGAAATATTGTTCCGATGCGTTGGAACAATTTTTTTTTTTTAATTTCACAATCAACAAATTAAATCCGAGTAAAATATAACGCGTTGAACAAATACAAAAATAATGCAGTAATAAATGAGAAAATCTAGTTCATTGATTGTGAAATTAAAAAAAAAGAAATAGTCGAATAAAAAAAACGTTAATGTCAATTTTTGCCGAAACCATTTTACCAAACATGACTGAAAATTTTTAATCGCTTTTTATAAAAATTTTTACTTTCAGTCTTGACAAATTTCAAATATCAATTTCTTTGTCAACGATAATATGTTTTTAATGTTGCTCTTCTTCTTCTCTCCCTTTCTTATTTCACACCGATCAGATAAGTTCGGCGTTTCACTACGGGAAAACGGTGTATAATAACACTATTCGGTGTAAGAAATGTTAATATCCGCTCACCGGTGTGAACAGAGTTAAAAATGCCAGCATAGCCGTATACACCTGCAAGAAGACCTTCGAAAAAAAATGGAGTCTTCAACCAAAAATACTCATATGGCTATACAGTAGGGCGGGTTGATTTAAAAATCGCTCAATGCTCTGTGAAAATCGTATTCTAGGGATCAAAATAAGAAACTTTGCCGAAGGAACCATACCTCTAAAACGAATTCTGATGTCCCCCAATTTGGGTCGAACTTTTGGGTAGGGGCAAATTTTGAAAAATCCCACTTTGACCCATTAAGAGTGCTCCAATCGAGTCCAAATGTATGACCAACCCCCACTAACTTTGAAGGCTTGACCCACCCATGCCAGTGGCACACCCCCTGGAACCCCCCTGGGGGTTCCCCATACAAACATTTCAAAAAATCACCAGTTTTGGCACTTTACATAAAAAAATCAGCAAAATGGCTATGTTTTTTCTTTATTTTTATTTATTTATTTATAATAATATTTATTATTTATTTATAATAATATCTATTTTTTCTCTTTTGAAATTTATTTAGTCAGAACATATGTAAATGAAAAAATTAATTTAAGTTAGTTATAGAAAAGTAACTAAAAAAACTATTGTTTGAAGTCTTTTTTTACTTTCAAGTCTGGGCAATTTCGCACGGCTCTCTAATGTCGTCGCCATAACAGCCTCTACATTTTCCGGTATAACCCGTTTGGAAACGCTAGCTAGCAATTGAACATGTCGTTCCGTTCCTTGTATGTGTGATGCAATTTTGGGATCATTAAACGGTGGATCATCTTGATTTAAATATTCTTTCAATGTTTCGTACGGAATGCTTCGCGTGAATGGTGGTTCAAATACGTTATTTATGTCATTCATATTAATCATTTCCGTGTAACTTGTGCAATTAAACTTTATATCTGGTTTTTTATAAGATCTAAGTTGCGTTGGGTCGTCAACATCTGTTCGATAGCGTAGAATTATGTTGATAGCACAGTCGCGCTTTTCTTTGCTATCATCAAACAACATTGATAACAAGATATTTTCCGAATGCGCATAATATGAATTATCTGTAATTACTTGATTGACAATTTTGCGTAAACGAGGTTCTAGAAATCGTGACCAACTAATGAAGTTGAAAAATAATGCACTGCCGTACACGACAGAGCTGTAATACTTGATATTGACGTACATTGGCTCATAACATTTAATTATAAATTCAACCAGAATTCTTAAATTTGCATCTGGATTTTCCGTTGTCACATATAATCGTAATAATCTAGAGGCCTTGGTGAGCCACCGAGAATGTACAATTTTCCCTGGTTTGATGTTAGCCAGATCCACCGAAACCACGCCGCAAGAAATTGCATGGGCCATGTCGTATAAGTACTTCGAATCGGTGGAAAATTCAATTTTTTTCTGGAGCGGGGGCATATTTTGCAACTCAATTTTCTGGAAGCCGTCCACCACCTGAAAATATATAATAATAAAATAATTAAAAATGGTTGACAATTATAATAAATGAGTGATAGCAATAACTTACCGGAAGAGTTTCACAAGTTTCGATTTGACGGCTCAGTTTTCCGGTTGCCGATCTTATCTGCCGATCGTATCTCTCTGTGTATTGTGAACTTGTGCTTCTATCCATATCTTCTTGAACCGGTGGCGCTGCGTATGTTGAATCATCGGGATCTTGGTATGTTGGCATTGATGACATAGACGTTGCTCCTTGCTCTTCAGTTTCCATCACAACTGCATCCATTGTTAGTCTTCGCTGATTATGTTGATCGTGCATGAACTCTTTGAGGCGTTCGGGAACCCAGCCCGAATGTGCATGCACATGGAGCTGCCTTCAAATCGCATTTACATGTTCCAATGTAAATTGTTTCCAGAGATTTTACATACTCTGTAAATTGTTGGGTTTTGTTTCTTCTCTTGATTTGCTCTTGATACTTGTCAAGCAATTTATTCAATTTATTAAATACACTTTTTTTCAGCATTATTTCCATACCAAGTTTTTCCCAAATTCCATTCAACTTATCTTGTACTTGAATAGTGAATGATTTATGGGAAAACCTTTTTTGTTCTGTTTTAGCACGTTCGCTTAAGTAAAAATAATATCTCAAGATATCCAGATGTGTTGGTAAATTAAGATCAGTCAAATCAGTAGACACACCAAAAACAGTAACATCGTGCTTGGGTATATGACTCATTGGGTTTTCGATAGTTGTTGTTGTTGCTTCATCTTGCGGTGTAGAGGATGGTGGATTCATTGTAAACTTTTTGATTTGGAATGGTCAACTTCACTTATTATTTTTTTTTTTAATATTTTTTTATCTGAAATTAGCACTTCACACTTTGAGTTCTTTACAACGACTTAATGCATTCACAAAAACTGTTGCGTTATATATGGTCTACGAGACGAGGTAATAAGAATGAAATGGTAATTTCAATTCTACCTGCTGTGTCTTGTGGTGGCTTAAAAACGCACACAAGCAATTTTAGGATCTGCAATTGTGTCACAGTGATACCTTAATTTTTTAAAAGGGTTGCTGTGCATTCCAGTGATACCTTAATTGTTAAAATGGTTGCATAAAACGCGCATTTCTTAAGAAGATGCCATAAAATACCCACAAAAAGGGTTCTAAAAACAACCTTCATTTCTTAAGTAGGTGCTATAAAAAAACTACACAAGTAAGTTTACGACATGCAGCTGTGTCTTGTGGTGCCTTAAAAAACGCACACAAGCAATTTTCCGATTTGCAATTGTGTCACAGTGATACCTTCTTTTTTTAAAAGGGTTGAATAAATTTCAAAAGAGAAAAAAACTCCAAAAAGAAAAAAACATAGGCATTTCGCTGATTTTTTCATGTAAAGTGCCAAAACTGGCGATTTTTTTAAATGTTTGTATGGGGAACCCCCAGGGGGGTTCCAGGGGGTGTGCCACTGGCATGGGTGGGTTGGGCCTCCAAAGTTAGTGGGGGTCGGTCATACCTTTGGACTCGATTGGAGCACTCTAATTGGGTCAAAGTGGGATTTTTCAAAATTTGCCCCTACCGGGACATCAGAATTCGTTTTAGAGATATGGTTCCTTCGGCAAAGTTTCTTATTTTGATCCCTAGAATACGATTTTCACAGAGCAATGGGCGATTTTTTTGCCTCCCCACAAATCGAACCGGCCTACTATACAGCGTAGTAGTGCGTCCTATCCTGATGTACGGTTCACTATTTTGATGGCCGTCACTGAATAAGGCGTGCAACATATCAAAACTGGCAAGGATTCAGCGATCAGCGTGTATAGGTATTACGGGGGCAGCCGCTATTGTCCCACCGATGCACTTAACGTCCTAACATACCTACTTCCCATAGATCTCCATATTAAAATCATCGCAACAAACTGTTCAGTCAGACTAAGGGAATCCCACAACTGGAGGAACAGACTATATTGACACAACAACAGAATTGGTGGCAAAGAGTAGGGACCATGATATCCCTAAGCTTGATTTCACAAGGTCTTTTACTATTAAAGTCACAACCTGGGTAGAATAGCGCAATGGAGGACCTGATTCAGTATTCGATATATCAAACTACACTGATGGATCCAAGATGGACTGTGGAGTTGAAGCCGGTGTCTACTCAGTGCAACTGAGTGTGGCGGAAGCTTTCCGTCTACCGGACTCGACTAGCGCCTTTCAGGCCGAATTTGTAGAGATAAGAGAAACTTGTCGAGCTATTAGTCGAGTCAACACAAACAACCTTAATGCAGCAATGTTGTCGGACAGCCAAGCCGCCATAAAAGCTTTAGCTGCGGCCAAAACCAACTCCAAACTAGTTTAGCAGTGGAAAAAGGAACCAGCACAGCTAAGTTACCAACTTGACATCACCATAATATGGGTTCCCGGCCATAGGAACATTTATGGTCATGAAAAGGCGGATGAACTCACCAAGCTGAGTTCTTCCCTTGACGTTTCTAGTGCGGAACCAGTCTCAGTCCCACTAAGTACATTGGATTAAAGGATTTCACCTTACTACCTTGCCATAGCTGGTAATAGGTGGAGAGGACTACCAATTAAAACCTTGCCAACCCACAACTTAGGCAGAACCGGAGATATAATATCTAGATCCCGGATCGATATAGCTAACGGAGCACTGAAGCATTGGAGTGCACACGAAAAAAATCGGAATTCCCTTTAACTCCCATTGTCGCAGCTGCAACGACCCAAATGAAAAAGAAGCAGTAACACACTTCTTATGCACTTGCCCTGCACAGCCATTTTTCAGCAACCTAGAAGAACTCTCGTTAACGAAAATTTGCAGCCTACTCACATTTATTAACCGCACTAGATGGTTATGAAGCAAAACACCAACCTCCTGATGCGCAACGTACCCAACATACAAGAACAAAGGGTTATGGTATCAAAACGGTCCATCAGTGTTAAGTGAATGCTACTCATAGTAGTATCACCATTTAAATCAACCAACCAGGACCAGCTTATATATTTCAACCCTCTTGGGGTTAATTTGGAAGAGATATGAACTAAAATCGAAAGTTGAGTTTATTGTATGGGGCCCCCAAGAAGGATGGCAAATAGGGGGTAGGTGTGTTCAGAAGAAATGTTATAGGGTAAATAATAATAGGACCAGCTCAAATATTTGACCTCTCTAGAATCAATTCAAGAGAGATATGGACTATAATCGACAGCTTTTTGTTTTTTTTTTTTTTTTTTTTTATGAGGACCAGTACCCACAGAAAGGTGGCACATAGGGGGTAGGTGTGCTTAGAAGAAATGTTAAAGGTACAAAATAATAGGATCAGCTCATAAATTTTAACCCTCCAAGTATCAATTTGGGAGAGATATTAACTGCAATCGACAGGTTTTTTGTTTTTTGTATGGAAACCACAGAAGAGCGGCACATAGGTTCAATTTGGGAAAGATTTTTTATTTGAAAACTTGAAATTTATTCAAAAGAAGGTTCTAAAATACGTGAATATTTGATATACTATGATACTAAGTGGAGACTTTCATATTGACATTGCAGATGATAAAAACCTCCCACTTTTTGAATTTTTGAATGAAGTATTACGTTTGACTATGTCCCATGATCGAATACTCAGTACTACTAAATATAAAACGACGATCGATGCGGTTTTAACACGATTCTTACGGAAATTCCCATCAAATATAGTTGTTTCCTACTGATGTTACCATAAGTCTGTAATATAGGCTGGAGTAGGGTGATGTGTAACACGTTTTTATTTGCTCCAATAATAGTGTTAAGAAAATGAATTTTTTATTAGTTTGCCTATTCTTTGCAGAAGTACCAATTCGAAGTGAGTGTTTTTTAGGGCTGTTAAATATTTTGAAAAATGAATGAAGTGAAACAAAAATTTCTAATATAATTTTTTTGGTCTTTTTTAAATCGGTGGAGTGATGTGTAACACCAACAGTATGTTATTTTAAGGACCAGGATCTTTAATGTTTTTTATGTTTATTTTGACTTTTTATGTTTAGAAAAAGTATTATGAAAGCTCGGTAATCTACTGATTCTCAATGCACATACACACATGCACGTTGAAATGAAAAAAAAAACTGATCGTTAACTTCAAAATAATGTATGATTGGCTTTACTAATTGCAAAAAAAATACATTTCAAATGTAAAACGATAATTCGTTAGAAATATCAATAACGGAGTTACAATTCTCACAAGTAAAATAGCCCACAAAAAATACAAAAGGCGCTTGCATTTGTTGCATTCAAGTGAATTTTTGTGATTTAAATGTTTTGCCAAAAAATCGCAACAAATCATGCAAAAATGTCGATCTTCTTCAGGTGACGAAGAATATGTAAGATGTGTTACACATTACCCCACCGTGGGTGTTACACATCACCCCAATATAAATAACTTTTTTCTCATTAATGGAATATTACCACAACGTGAAAAATTTAAAATCTTTTACATCTACTCACTTTTAAAATCTGAAGAAAACTTTATTCGGAAACTTTATTTTTTGTAAATATTGTATAAAAAAAAACTTTTCAACAAAAATTGTTTACGCTTTTTAAGAACTCTAATGAAATGTATGTCTGCCTACTTCCAACACTTATGAAAAACTAGAAGCTGTCAAAAGAAACATCTCGCAGTTGTTCATTCACTCATATGTCAACATTTTGTACGAAATAATGCCGTGTTGCACATCACCATATGGTACACATTACCCCACCTCACTCTACTTTTTGGAATATAATGAAATGATTGAAATATGAATGTTTCGATACCACAATAAATTTAAAAATTAAATAAAGACACAGTTATTTCATAGCTTAAAGTTTTCTATTTCTATTTTCTTTTAAGTCCTTAAAAATTAAAGTAGGAGTTCAAGAATAGCCTTCAGCTTCTGTAAGTCTTGCACTATTTTTATTTCTATAACAATCCCTAAAATATCTTAAGCCTTCTAAATAATTTTTATTTTTCTATATCCTCTCATTGAAACTGATCTCTAACGTTTTTCCTCTCTTCTTTTCATTCTCTCATTGCAGTTCCTCAGCTTAGACCGAAGCACTTACAGAGAGCATCTGCTTCGCTCCATAGTAACCACTAACGGCGTTACGGCCTCGTCATTATCACATTGGATTACGCGCAGCTTTACGTTTGCCCAGAGCCAGCTAGTGGCCCGCATTGCATTGCTTCACGCGCTCCCGCCACCTACGAACGCACACATCACAGCATTATCAGTAACAGTGCCATACACGGCAGCGGTAACGGCGGACTCACACCCATTGGACGTAATTATCGCTTCTATCAGCCGAACTACGTGAACGGTATTCCATACGGTGCTGGCACTGTCATCAATTTTGGTCGCATCTCACCTGCAACAGCACATAGCGGGCCATTGTTGGCCACATCGGCATCGGGTGCCACAGTACCGCTTGCAAGTGCTCCAACGCCAACGTCACAGCAAGTAGCTGATCCATTTTTTAATTGCATATCAGAAGCTGCATCTGCATCTGCTGTTCCTGCTGCACCAACACCGCTTTCTCCTCTACCCGTGCCCGAAATTGAAAGTAGTTACGGTCCTCCGGCCGCCATACACTCTGGCGGCTACATCTACGATCAACACCAGCAGCAGCAGCAGCGGCGGCGTGAAAACAACAACCTTAGCTGCAGTGCAGACATCGGTGGCGTTATTGGTGTTCGCGATATTGGGGTGGGATTTCTTGACGAACGTCACTCTAGTGTTGTTGGTGTTGCTGCAACCGCTGCCAGCGCTTGTCCGCAACCGCAACAACAACCACAGCCTGCCAACGTTTCATTTCCGGCCGACGTTGTTTATACAGCAGACAAGACGACGCCCCAACATCAGCATCAACAGCATCACCATCAACACCAACACCATCAGCAACAACAACAGCAACAACAACAACAACATCATCCACAACAGCAACTGCCCCAACACGACGACAGTTGTGAGGAATTTAACAACATTGCGGACGACACCACGTGCGTGGGTAACAAAAGAATGATGGTCAGCAAGCTGTGGAACAGCTGTTTCCCAGAGTTTACGCCTGAGCATGTGCACAGGCACAACTTCTATCTGTGTCAGGTGAGTAAGCACTGAATGGAAGGATGGAGATTCTTTTCGTTTTAAAAATATTTATTAACTAAACTGAATATCTTCGTATTCTTCTTCCAGTGGCAGCGCAATACACAAGTACGCATAGTCTATCTCTTTTATCGCTGGATAACCGCCATCACCTGCTTAGCAGCGCTTGTCTGCTCGCTGTTGGATATCGGACGCACCGAAGAGCATTTTGAGAATCACTATGCGAAATGGTGGATCTACCTGACACATTGGGGGCTGTTATTTTGCACCGTACAGGCTTGGTTGGCAGCTTGGATTGTGACGCAAGGCATGATGGTGGAACGTGAAGATTTCGAAATAGTGCGTCAGGCAAAAAAGTCAAAACTGCATCACATCTATTGGGTGGTATACACGCTGGCCACAGTCTATTCCTTTATTGTGACCATGTGCTATTGGCTTTTGGTGCACGATCCAGGTGTGTTATTTTATGCTTCTCCTTGTCAAGGCAATTTTCATATAAATGGCCTTCACATTTCCTTTCCTACTGTCAAGCAGCTTTTATTGTCTTTGTCTTTTGTTGTTTTGTTGTAAACTTAATTGTTGTTGTTAAATTTGCTTTCATTCTTGCAGATATTCATAAAATAGATACGCTGAACATAATGGTGCATGTCTTCAATTCGGTGATAATGTTAATCGATTTGGCCATCGTTGGACATCCAATTAAATTGAGTCATGCATATTTTACAACTGGTGTTGGACTGGGCTATGCAATATTTACTGGCATTTATTTTTTGGCAGGTGGCACTGATAGGTGAGTCTGAATGAAATGCATTCTAAGGACAGCAAAATTATAACTCAATCATATGCAATATAAGCTAATGGAAAATAATGATATAAAGGTCATTTAAGGGCCAGTTAAAGGTTATTTTTGACAGCTTTAAATTGTCACTTAAGATAAGTGTATTAATTGAGTTAGAGAATTATACGAAGGGCTCTTAAAAAAGGGCAATCATACGCCACGTGCAACCAGTTTAAAAGTCTAATTTTATAAAATATCTTTCCTATAAATATTTTTTCCCTAGCTTTTGATAAGATTAAAGGCAAGACTAAGAGAGTAAGAGTTAGAATTAGAATTAGAGTAAAAGCTAGAGTTAGAGTTAGAGTTAGAGTTAGAGTTAGAGTTAGAGTTAGAGTTAGAGTTAGAGTTAGAGTTAGAGTTAGAGTTAGAGTTAGAGTTAGAGTTAGAGTTAGAGTTAGAGTTAGAGTTAGAGTTAGAGTTAGAGTTAGAGTTAGAGTTAGAGTTAGAGTTAGAGTTAGAGTTAGAGTTAGAGTTAGAGTTAGAGTTAGAGTTAGAGTTAGAGTTAGAGTTAGAGTTAGAGTTAGAGTTAGAGTTAGAGTTAGAGTTAGAGTTAGAGTTAGAGTTAGAGTTAGAGTTAGAGTTAGAGTTAGAGTTAGAGTTAGAGTTAGAGTTAGAGTTAGAGTTAGAGTTAGAGTTAGAGTTAGAGTTAGAGTTAGAGTTAGAGTTAGAGTTAGAGTTAGAGTTAGAGTTAGAGTTAGAGTTAGAGTTAGAGTTAGAGTTAGAGTTAGAGTTAGAGTTAGAGTTAGAGTTAGAGTTAGAGTTAGAGTTAGAGTTAGAGTTAGAGTTAGAGTTAGAGTTAGAGTTAGAGTTAGAGTTAGAGTTAGAGTTAGAGTTAGAGTTAGAGTTAGAGTTAGAGTTAGAGTTAGAGTTAGAGTTAGAGTTAGAGTTAGAGTTAGAGTTAGAGTTAGAGTTAGAGTTAGAGTTAGAGTTAGAGTTAGAGTTAGAGTTAGAGTTAGAGTTAGAGTTAGAGTTAGAGTTAGAGTTAGAGTTAGAGTTAGAGTTAGAGTTAGAGTTAGAGTTAGAGTTAGAGTTAGAGTTAGAGTTAGAGTTAGAGTTAGAGTTAGAGTTAGAGTTAGAGTTAGAGTTAGAGTTAGAGTTAGAGTTAGAGTTAGAGTTAGAGTTAGAGTTAGAGTTAGAGTTAGAGTTAGAGTTAGAGTTAGAGTTAGAGTTAGAGTTAGAGTTAGAGTTAGAGTTAGAGTTAGAGTTAGAGTTAGAGTTAGAGTTAGAGTTAGAGTTAGAGTTAGAGTTAGAGTTAGAGTTAGAGTTAGAGTTAGAGTTAGAGTTAGAGTTAGAGTTAGAGTTAGAGTTAGAGTTAGAGTTAGAGTTAGAGTTAGAGTTAGAGTTAGAGTTAGAGTTAGAGTTAGAGTTAGAGTTAGAGTTAGAGTTAGAGTTAGAGTTAGAGTTAGAGTTAGAGTTAGAGTTAGAGTTAGAGTTAGAGTTAGAGTTAGAGTTAGAGTTAGAGTTAGAGTTAGAGTTAGAGTTAGAGTTAGAGTTAGAGTTAGAGTTAGAGTTAGAGTTAGAGTTAGAGTTAGAGTTAGAGTTAGAGTTAGAGTTAGAGTTAGAGTTAGAGTTAGAGTTAGAGTTAGAGTTAGAGTTAGAGTTAGAGTTAGAGTTAGAGTTAGAGTTAGAGTTAGAGTTAGAGTTAGAGTTAGAGTTAGAGTTAGAGTTAGAGTTAGAGTTAGAGTTAGAGTTAGAGTTAGAGTTAGAGTTAGAGTTAGAGTTAGAGTTAGAGTTAGAGTTAGAGTTAGAGTTAGAGTTAGAGTTAGAGTTAGAGTTAGAGTTAGAGTTAGAGTTAGAGTTAGAGTTAGAGTTAGAGTTAGAGCTTGAATGAGAGTTTGAATTTCATCAAAATCCCATCGAAAGAAACTTATTTTTTTAAATTTAAAATCATTTTAGTTTAGTTAGGCAAGTATTAAATTATTATTTCATCACAATTAAAATTTTTTTTTATTATACAAATTTATTGCATCTCCTTTTTTTGTTTGCAGAAAAAATCAAACCGCCATCTACCCCATGTTGGACTGGACGAAGCCGGGCAAGGCAATCATTGTCACCGCCTGCGCCATTATCTTTGTGTTTATTGTTCATTTTTGCTGCTATCTATTGTATCGCGCACGCGTCTGGCTCTTCACCAAGCTTTGCATACGCAGCTCGCACAATCGTGATGGCGACATGGGCGAGGGACTCAACGAGGACTCTAGTTCACGTTTGGGTGGACACTCTGACTATTCACACCAGCAACAGTATCCGATCATACACTCCGAGCAGCCGTACTCGCAACAACATCAACAACAACAACAACAGCAGATACAGCAGCAGCAACAACAGCTACAACATCATCAATACCAGCAGCAGCAACAACAACAGGCGCAACTGCATGCCAAGCAACAGCAGCAGCAGCAACTGCAACAACAACAGCAGCCATTGCCCACAACGCCAATGCATGCGTCAGGCCCTGGAGTTGGCAGCGGTTTACTTGGCTCACTCTCCAGTGTGATGGCTGCTGCTCCACCACAACAACCACAACCCACACACACCTCGCCACAATATCAGCCACAGTACTCGGGCTATGCTCAGCAGCCAGTAGTGGCGGGCGTTAATGTGGGTGTGATCAGCGCTGGTGGCATTTATCAGGACAATAACAACAAAGGCAAAATGTCCTCACTGAGCCGTACTGTAGCTCATCTGGATGCCAGCCAGCGCGAACAGTTCTTGAATCCGAACAAAATAGTGGAATATAAGATGTAAAGGCGATGCACCAGGCACCGTTATACGTTTCATTTGTCATTGAAATTTTTGCAAAAAAACTGTCCACAATGTCAAGCGTCGCAACGGCAAGCTCAGGATTAAACGAGGTGAAAGAAGCAGGATGGATGATTTTTTTTCTTTTTTTTTTTTTATATATACACATAAGTATGTTTGTAGGTCAGGGAAAATAAAGACGCTTGATATGGCATTTAATTCAAAGAAGAGGAAGAAAGAAAAAGTAGTAGAAAAAGAAGACTGTCTGCCAGTGTTTGAACAGCTTAGGTTCCACAGTATTTATGATTAAGATAAAAAGCCACAAATATTATATTTATTTAAATAATTATTATTTTTAAACCTAATATTGATGTTTGTTTTTCAATAAAGGAAAAATATGCGGTATATATTTAACATTATGTTCAGATAAAATATTATTTGGAACATAATTCAAGCTACACTATTTTTTATTTATATACAGCAAACGTTCCACACTGCCTTTTTATTGCAGTAACTACTTTTTAACAGCACAGTGAAGACATATTTCATTAGTGTCGAATATTTTTATGTTAAGCTTTTGAATTCTACTTGTTAAAAATTAGTAGGTATTATTTAAATATTATATTATTAAAGAGCTTGCGTTCCATTTTTAGTAGTGTTCTTCATACTACACTTGAATTTTTACTAAAAACGTTTGGAAACTTTTACTGTAACGGGTTTTAATTTAAAGTATTGTTAAAAAATAACTCCACACCTATACGTTCCATTATACGAGTATGTTATGTTCCACACTTATGAAATAGGCAATTTTAAGAAAATATTGTTTTATTTATATATTAATAACATGAAAATACTTATATTTGGAAATAATGTTATTTAAATGTGACCGTCCCATTAACGATTTTATCATTTTTATATTATAGAATTTTATAGAATTAATTTTGCATGTAAGAAACTGCTACAGTGACGTCATTTGATTTATAGTATTATTAAAATAAAAGTTTTTGCTTATGTTCCACACAAAGTATCTAAACTATTTTGAATTTCAAACCTACTTTAGACACTACATATAATGTCCTTTAAGACAAAAAACTCATATTTTAATTTGTAATACTTGAAAGTAACAATATAAGCTTATGTTCCACAGCAACTTATTTGTGATTTTATCGTTTTTTGTTTATTTTACTTTTTTTAAAATATAATTATTTATTTTAAGCCCACATTCCACACGGCATTTTTTTGGGGTAAAACTTACAATTGTTATTAATTTTATTATTTTAATAAAAGAAATTTTATGATTATTTACACAAAATCGTCTTAATTAATGTAGTGGCACCGATTATCGACCGACTCCAAAATTCGACCACCTTATTATTTAAAGCATATCTACGCAGAAATCGATTGTACACATATGTATTTTTTTTTTTCGAACAAAATATATATTTAATTGATGTATTTTAAATAAAAAAAAAATACATATAGACCAGAGGCTTGCAGGTTGCCACTGTTTGCAGGTTGCCACCTTTGCTGTATATCGACATTCTAGCAGTGTCGTAACCTAAACTTTGACTGACATCGACATCAAAAGAGTGGTTGTCACTTTTAATCTACTTTTGGAGCGTACAGACGCAATAACGCAGTGTCTGCTTAAGAAAATGTAAAATATAAATTCTTAAAAATTTTAAAATTTAAATTGTGTTCTTGTCTTGTGCTCATATTTTAACATTTTTAATGACAATTCAAGTTAACTATTTGTGGTGTGGTGCTTTTTTATAAAATTTTCAGAATCTAAACACAGCTCCAAAAATATCCTGGATTGGCAATTTTATATTACAATATAGGTATGTTTCCGTACTTACTTCAAGTAACTTAAAATTACTCGAAAGCGTTTCTTTAGATATTTTTCCGGCACGAGAGAGAAGAAGAACAAACAAAATGTCACTCTCTATTACTTGAGCATTACCTGAAAAATTTCTTGGAGTACGAATGTATCTATTTACAATGTTAATGCTAAAATGGGGTCAAAATTCAGATTGGCACCTTTGTTGGCTTGCAGGTTGCTACCTCTATTTTTCCTTTACATGTTTACAAGTGTCATTGAGTGAAGTGAAGTTTTACGAGTATTTTTGGTGATTTTTTTATATTTTCGTTACATTTTTAGTATGATGCATTGCTCGGCGCAATTAAAGCAATCAAAGTTAGCAATAAATCGCAGAAGAAGACACTGCAAAATTCATGCAAAATTCAATAAATTTTTATAAATTTTCTAAATCAGATGCTTTTACTTGAGTTTTTCTACATTTTCAGCAATTTTTTAAGGGGTGGCAACCTGCAAACCAAAATTTCCAACGGTCTATTTTAGATACTTTTGGAAATTTTCTGTTCAATTTTTATTTTTTCAAGAATTTAAATGACTTTTCGCTTATGATTGTGGTTTTTGACATAATCTTATTCACATATGCAGCAAGTTAAGAATGCGTTGTTTGTATGACGAGTTATGTGGAACTAAGCTATGTGGTGGCAATCTGCAAGCCTCGTACCTGCAACTGTTTTCTGTAAAGATATTCATTAAATAATGTTGTGGTCGAAATAAGGTGCCGCCCTTTAGCCTGTCGATAATCGGTGTCACTAGGTTATTTGTGTTTTTCTTATTGATTTTCTTTATTTTATTTTATTTCATATTATTTATCAACAAACTAAAAATGGACTTATTATTATTATGTTTCACAGAATTTATTTTAATTCAAGCAAATATAAAATGTTTTTAAATTCTACTTGTTTAATGAAAATTCACTGCATCAATCACTTTTAAAAATTAATTCAAAATTAAAAAACTATTTTTGTAGAAAACATTTGAGCTTTTAAACAAAACCCTTTTTTCTGGATGGGTAGCACAAAATAAATTTCTTTCGGCCTTTTCCGTACTGGTATTTTGTTTCTTGGGTCCCGGTTTCAATTCTCGTCTGACAGAACAATTTTTCAATAGATTTTAATTTCGCTGATAGATCGTCATCTCTCTGCATACAATGACAAACCACAGAGAGTAAAAAATGCGAAGTAGCCCAGCAGTTATTTTGGAGTCAATTGAAAAAGTGAACTAGTTAATTTCTAGCGCAGTTCGAAGTAGCTCTGATCAGCGTATAATGATTTACAAGGTAGGAGTGACAGTTCTGTTGGGGATTTGGAGTTGTCAAAAACACATTGAAAAAGAGAAGACGAAGAAGCAGCAAAACAGATGAAAAGTTAAACTTTGTATTGATTTGACAACTCCCGATCGCCGCTCGTGAGTAAAAAGATAGTTGTCAAGGCTACCTTGTAAATTATTGTATCATGGCTCTGATGAAGTACAAAAGGCGTCCAGTGTAGGACAGTTCACTTTGCTTTTGTTTTCAAAAGTATTGCTTTAAAAATTGAATGGAATCTGATCACACGTTGTGGTAGAAAACGCGTTGTGGTAGAAACTGCGCTGGAGTTGAAAACGCGTTAAGGTTCGAAAACGCGTTCTGGCTATTTATTAAAGTTTGCTGTGCACTAGACGGAATCGGTTGTTGTTATTTAAAAAGTTATTTATTATTTAGTTTGTTATGAAGTTTTAGTTCATAATATTAATAAAAAATAAATAATTTAATAAATTTCTTCTTTAATACAGCTTGTAGATGGAAAATATAGTTCAAACCAGGTCTTTAGGACCTTTGTGCCAGTACACTAAATTTTTACACTCTT
Source organism: Coremacera marginata (assembly GCA_914767935.1). Lineage (NCBI taxonomy): Eukaryota > Metazoa > Arthropoda > Insecta > Diptera > Sciomyzidae > Coremacera > Coremacera marginata. The sequence continues at coordinate 168,808,275 of OU612045.1, forward strand.
AAAATGTTCACATTAAAACTAGTCAAAAAAGAACCACTTTAAGGCTAATGAGAAAGCAACCAGTTTAAAAATGTTCCTAATGCAAATAGTTTAAATATGAGAAAAAATTAGTGTTTATGGGGACAATTGTCTTTTCCTATGACATTAACCCTCAAAAAGCGTCAGTTCGTTCAATGTTAAAGAGTATTGTAGTGGAACTAGTACTGGTCCTTTTTGGAACTAGTTCAGAACTATTTCAAATTTGGTTCACTTTTCTGCTGGGAAGCTATACAGTGTTAAATAACGAAATTTGAATTTTTCTAGTTGTATATGTTATGCAGCTGAGAGGGCTCCAACGCCTGTTTATAATTCTCTCATTTATTTGGGCGTTGCCGCCAAAGCACTGATGACATAATAAGCGGCAAAAGTAGTAGGTTTGCTGCATATATGACGCACAATGCAGAAGAAAACAAAAATGTAATGCAATTTTTCTCATTTCAAAGCACAACGGAAATGAAAGACGAACAACCCAAATGAACAAACAAAACAAAATTTACGCAATAAACTTTTAAGGATATGACTTTTTCGAATTATTGGATGATTTTCTATTTTATTTTTGCCCCTTTTTTTTGTTTTCTTATATAAATACGAATACTAGCAGAACCTAGTGGTTCCAGCACCTATACTTTTTTCTTTTTGTAGACTGTGAAAGGGCGTGTGGCGAGCATTTTCTCCCGTAAGCCATCTCGTGATCGAAAACAATCTTCGAACACATTGCCAATCGTTCGTTCGATACGTTTTAAACATGAACAGTGCCAATTACAATGAACATTTTTTTTTTATATAAGGAAACCGAAGTGAAATCTCTTTCACACTAATTACCTGTACAAATTGCTTGAATTGTTTCAACGATCGGAACTAAATAGTTCCACAGGCATGTTTTAAAATTTTTTCGGTTTTTATTCTTTGCGGAGCGACTCGTCTATTTTGGTTGAGCCTTTATGTGTATCGCATTTATCAGAAACTGTTTGAGTACTCGTGTTACTCCATTTTTAGAAATTTTTATTATGCCTTTAGTACAACATTATAAAAAAATTTCAGCGCATAATCATTACCATTGCCATTAAATCTTTTAAAGCTCGTCTTATTTACGTCAATGTAGCTTCACAGATTTTTTCTTTTACAATTGAAAAGAAACTAGATATTTCTGCGAACTAGTTCCTTTCTACAAAAGAAACATTAAATGTGCTTTTTATGTCTGAAACAGTTTTGCTGTTATAGCATCTGAAAACCAGAAGTTAAAATTCTGGTGAGCGCGTCAAAATCACATTTTTTCCATGGTTGCATTATAGGTTATCTCAAGGGTGAGAGCGAGAACCCATAATTGTCAAATCGAAGTTGACAGTTCATAGAAAATCTGCAAATATTCTCTTTTTTGACTCGTTCTTATATCGTATTCATACGCAAAATTGGCTGATTTTGACAATTTTGGGTACTGAGAAGAGAGTACGATCAGCCCTACGACAACCTTATTCAACCATGGTTTTTTTTTGGCATATGCAGAGTAGACATGGGCAACGCAGCAAAATTCACTGCGTTGATACACCAACTCAAACGCAGTTTGCTGTATCAGCGGAATGCGTTAACGCAATTGCGCCATAGCGTAGTTTGAAATGCTATGATTCCTGTATCAACAAGAATTTAATCCATACAGTGAGAACGAACACGTTGCGCTATGTGGTTAATTTTTCGAATGTGGTAAATTTTGTGGTGAAATGCTAAGCGCAATTGGGTTCACTAAGAAAAAAATTAATGAATTCAAATTAAAATCTTTAAGCAATATATCTGATCTAAAGATATCTTACTGCTAATAGATTCATTTAAGATTATTAAATCCATAAGTAATAAATATGAAAAAAAACTAAAGGAAGAGCAGATTAAAGCATGCACCAAAACTGAAGACATATTAAACTTCAAGCACGCAGCTAAACTATATTTCGTTTAAAATTTGATGCGAGCCATCAAACAGATACATACCCGTACTTGGTATGCAAAACAAGTTCAAAGTTGGATCCAAATTTACTTCTGCTTCGAATACGAACAAATTGACAAAACCATTTTGTGAATGGCAAAACAATAATAACAGTCAAACGCACTCCAAGCATATTCCCTGCAACCCCTTGTCCTCATTTATACAGAGTACATAATGTTCGCTTTCAACTTTCTGTTTCTATCCTCGATGCGCCGTACAACATGTGCAATTTTTGCTCGCTGTATAAATATTTTTTACTTTTGCTTTGAGCGCGTCATTTGCATTACTGCGCTATTGCGTTAGTTTTGTTAAAACAATTGTATCAACGCAGTAACGCATTGAACTGCTTCAACTCATTAACGCAACGCAGCGCTGCGTTACCCATGTCTAATGCAGAGAGTAAAAATTATCTAGAGATCGCATGATCCCTGCTTAATCTCTGACGTGTGTTAATAGAGGTGTATAATACCGTGCTTCGGTAGAGTATCTCTGGCACTTTCGGAAGTTGAAAGTTACTTGTAAAAACTAAAGTAAGCTCGGTGTATAAGATTTTGGCTACAAAATTTTTCAAGATTTTTTTTTTTTTGTATTTGAAATTATAAGTTTGTTCAAGTCAAGGTTGATTGATATAAATTGATTAATTAACTTTAGAGCAGCTCTATCGAGCTGGCAGAATGAATGAAGGAAAATCTAGGAAAAAATCTAGCTTCCTTTGACAGTTCGAACAAAGGTGAGAGGCCAACCTACTATATTAATCAACCTTGGTTTAAATAAAGTTGATTATTGGATTGCTTTTGCGTTGAGAAACGCTTGTTAATATCTTTGTTGACTAAATTTTAGTGGCCAAACAGCACAAAGAGCACAATTAGCATTCACCACCAAGTATTACTTTATATTTATACTTTTTTTTAAGGCGGGACATGACATTCGCGGCAGAGTAAGCAGACCTTGTTTTAAAAATTCATAACTCAGTCAAAACCAAACATTTTTCCAAAATTTCCAAAAGTCGTCGTTTTGATTGACTGAAACTGTTGAAAAAGTCGAAAGTCGAAGCAGTTGTTGAACTTTCGTAAGTCGAAGCAGCATAAGTTTGACAACTGTTGTAGCAGACTGTTTTGCGCTTATAATTTCTGCTTATTCTTTCTAACCAATGTACAATTATAGTAATAATGCAATCATAATCATAACAAAATTGAAAAAATTTAATAAATCGAGTGATCAAACAAAAGTTAGAAATAATAAGCAAAACTCATAAGCGCAAAACAGTCTGATACGACTGTTGAAAAACTTATGCTGCTTCGACTTACGAAAGTTCAACAACTGCTGCTGCTTCGACTTTCGATTTTGCGAACAGTTTCAGTCAATCAAAACGATGGACTGCCGAAGTTGTCGAGTGCCGACGCACTTTGCGAACTATTGAAACTGGTTTTCTGCTTCTGCTTATGCTGCGACTGTTTGCTTTTTCGAAAGCACAAGTTAAAGCAATAGCAGGAGCCTTTGAAAAAAGCTCGGGAAAGACCTTTCAAGGGCTGAAATGGCCAAATCATTTTTTCGTTTGTTCCTCTCCTTAAGTAACTGGATGCAATGTAAAATGAAAGCTGAAAAACGTCTATGTAGAAAATAAAAAGAGCTAATTATAACTCCTTTTTTTTATTTCCAAATTAGTACTGTACTTTCGTAAGTTTCTGGAAAATAAAAAAAATTATATATAACGGGCAATAATAACTGGAGTGCGTTGCAATACCCGGCAACTATATGGGAAAATAAAAAGTTATTCAAAACTATTATTAGACCCTTGGTTTGGCACCAAGCTCATCGTCCAATGCCCGTTCCAGTTTCTCAGCAGCAGAATAGCACCAAAAAGTAACCGCATTCTGAGCTTCAATGTTCTGTGACATATACTTTCAAAGCTATTCGATATGAAAAATTTGGCTTGTAGGGGCAGATACCCACCACCCCATTGTCCAATATCCATCTCATTTTTCTAGTAAAAGGGCATCACCAAGTGATAACTCCATTCAGAGTGTCAATGCTCTGTGACTATTTCTTTCATAGCTATTCTGAATCGAATAGTTGGCTTGTATGGGTGGAACCACGCCCAGTTTTCTAATGACCGTGCCAGTTTTTCAGTAGAAAGACCTGGTTAATTAGTAACTCCATACTGAGTTTCATTGTTATGCGGAATTTAGTTCCAAATCTATTCGATAGCAACAACTTGAATTGTATGGGTGGTGCCACACCCCCTTGTCTAATGCACACTCAATTTAGCCAGTCGAAGCACATAACTAAATAGTAATATCGTAGCAAGTTTCATTGATGTGCGACCTATTATAGTACGAAAGGTATACCAAAAATTTGGACTGCTGAAAAAGTGCCTCGCCCATCGTCCAACGCCCATAAAAGGCTACCAGTAAAACGGCACAAGTAAATTGAAATCGAATACCGAATTCCGAGGGTGTTTGACTTATAATTCCAAAGCTATTCCATATCACATATTTTGATTGTATAAGATGTGCCACGCCACCTTGTCTAATGCTCGCCTCCATCGGCATTCGATTGGCACCAAACTTTACAGAAATACTATCAAGACTTTGCTGCAGTTTCACAGAAAATTTCATAAAAATTGTTCGGAGCAGTATCAGAGTCTATATCTGAAATACACACCACTTACATGCATAGGATACATCCATTTTTATATAAGTACCTATATAGAATCGTTTTCTTTTTTTTGAGTAGAATATATAGACAATAAAAACTTTCGTTTCTTCTGTTCCTTAAGTTATGAATATATTTGCTTATATTTTGCATTGTTATTTTTTAATTTTTTACACATCTTTCAAATAATACAAAACGGCAGACAGTACATATATATTGCTTTTCTCTTTTTCAATCTACTCAAAATATTCTGTAAAAGCTCGCTGTATGTAAAGTAAATAAATATATACACTCGTATGTGTTACCAAAAATTATTGACTGCTAATTAACATTTAGTTCAACCAAACATTTTTATGCTCAAAAAAAAAAAACAGGCATTACAAAATTGTATTTTCATACGTTACAATAATTTTTCATAATTAAATGGTTAACAAGTTTTTCTGCTTTTAATTAGATAAAACAAAATTGTAAAAAAAAGTAGTAGGAAAAGCAATATTTTTAGTAGTAGAAAAATGAAAGCATGTTAAAGAAAAACTTTTCATATGCTAAAATTTATTTATGTTGTTCTAAACCGAAGTTTTCCAAATAATTTAAGTTAGCACGATGTAGCAGAATTAAAAGCAGAATGAACTGTAACGATTTATTCAGTCAAATAGTAGTAGAAAACGAAGCTTTCAAAAGACTTATTTATTCCGAAACAGTATTTATGCTTATTTGCTCATGAAATACATCAAACACAAAAAAAAAAAAAACCAAAAGTAAAAAGAAAACCAAAGTATTACGGTGCGCAAAATTTGTGCTTGCAAAATAGTAGCAGCAAATCGCTTAAGTTTAGAGTAAACGAAATAAAAAAAAAGTAAATAGTAGAAACTGAAAATTATTATATGAAAAATGTACTCAAAATTGTGCTCACTATTAGTATATTATGTGTTAAGTTGAAATTAATTAAAAAAAAAAAAAAAAAAATACAATTAAAAAACATTAGCAGTAACAGAAATTTAAACTAGCAACAATAACATTTAACTATTTTGTTTGGAAATTCCAAATAAAACATGAAAAATATTATATTGACTAGTAACATAATAAACGTTAGTTCTAAAAAAAAAAAAACACGTATTTAATTGTAATTTAGTGAGTGATTATAACAGAACAACTAGTTTTTTATGCAAAAAAAAAAAAATAAAAATAATAAATCAAAGCCAAATATGTGAGGCTTTATAAAAAAAAAATAATGAATAAAAACTTAATAACAATATGTTTTAGAGTTATAAAAAATGTTAAAATAATCAATATATATAAAACAAAAATAATTTGCTACACTTAACAGCACCTTTTCACATACAGACACATTTAGAAAGACAGAGTAAACGTTTTTGCAACACTGAAACACAAAAAATTATAAAAGCTACCGATTGTACTGCATATATCGATAAATTGGTGTAAGAGGGTTAAAAATGAACGTATATAAACAAAATTTACAATTTTTTAAATATTACTGAAACATATATAAAAAGAGACTTAAAATAACACACTTATGTTTGGATATATTTGTTGTTGTACATGTTTTACGCATATACCAGAAATTCTTATTTCTTATTTTATGCGTAAAACACAAACAACAAAAAAGCTTAGCAAACATGTAAGCTAGCATAACCACGGCTAGCATAAGCACTGAACGTTGATTAAAAAGCTTAACTGAAGTTTCAAAGTTTTTTTTACAACTAACTACACACAGAGAAAATAAAATCAATCTACTCGTTATGCGCTCTTAACAAGAGCTTAAAAGGCACTGGAGAGCATTTCAAAAGAACTTGAGGAGTACTTCATCAAGAGCTCTGAAGAGAGCAATTGAGGATAAGTTTTTAACGAAAAATACTACCGTTAAAGTATTGTTTTAGCCGTTTCTTCAGTTTATGCAAATAAAAAAGTTTTTTCAAGAATTTTCAAAGACTTCATCACATTTTAAAGAACCCTTCAGGAGCATACTAAGAGGAGCTTAAAACTGTATCAGACTCCGTTTTAAAGAGCTTAAGTTTTAAGAAAAACTTCATTTATTAAAGTAAAAAAGTAAACAGTAAAAAAAATAAAAATTATTTATTAAAGCTTTTCAGTTACTCTTTGGGGACTCTTCCTAAATGAAAGCAATACAAAAGCAAGAATTTTTTAAATACAATCTAGGTAAGAGGCATCCAATAGGCCCAACCAAAATAGACGAGTTGCTCCGTAACGAGTAGAGACGAAAATGTTCGCTTTAATGCAATTCAACGTTGTTGCCCAAAATAAGCAAACGTAATTTAACGAAGCTGAACGAAACAGCTTGTCCATACGTTTTGTTCCGTAGGAACCGAACTGCTAGCGTCTCAACTCGTCAGACGTTCGGCAAGTTGCAATCGTCTCTTTTCGTCTATTTTGGTTCTGCCTAATGCCTGCTTACAATTCTCTATTACATTTGTTCGGACATGGCCATCAACACACTAATGACATAGTAAGCGGGCAACGTAGTAGCTTTATTAATCTTTTATTAATCTTTATTAATCTTTTATTTTTTATACCGGTTTTTTTTTTGCATTATTAATATAAAAATGTGTGATTATTTTAATTGAGTGATTATTTTATTTGAGAAAGCTTTTCTTTTTATAGCAAATTGTTAAATAAATGCGTTATTGAAACAATGTACAAGCTGAGTTGCAAGCAATGTTCTCATAAATGCCAGTAAAACACGGATTAAAAGATTGAAATCGAAACGTTTTTATAACAACAAAGCTAACTTTTTCAACCAATTAATTAAGTTTTGCTAAAGTGAATATATTTTTTAAATAAATACATTTTCAACCTAACAAAGACGAAAAAACTTGGTATTGTCACTTTAAAAGTTAAAAAGTTCGTTATAAAACAAAAAATTCTACCTTAATAGTTGAAAAAGTAAGTTTTAGAAGTTGAAAAATTCGTTACTTAGGTTGGAATAATTATTCAACTTAACGAAAATATCAAAAAACTTGGTTTAAATATTTAAAAAGAGAACTTATAAATGTAAAAATTTATCCCATAGGTTAATTTAATTTTTTTTGATTAGTTGTGAAGTGTTGAAAAAGTAAGCTTACAACTTGAAAAATTTGTTCCATATAGTTCGACTCAACTCAACTAAATTCAACCTAAATAGTTGAAAAAGTAAACTTTTAAAGTTGAAAAAATACGTTCATTAGGTTGAAATCATTTTTTAAAGTAAACGAAAATTTGAAAAATAAAATCGTTTTAAATACCCAGCAGAAAATGTCATGCCTGATCATGTTGGGCTTCAGGCATGACCGAGGCCTGACCTTTCCTTGAAAACAGCCCTGATTTTTTCATACAAGTGTTCGCCTTTTCAGACCTGAAATTTGGTATTACTTTTTTTAAATTTTCATCCATGATTTCTGGTCTGAATATCAATTTTTATTTCAAATTCAGATATAAAATCTGTCCTCAAAAATAAAAAAGAACTGATTTTTTGATTAATGTCAGATTAGAAAAGAGGCCTGTAAAAAGGAAACCTGTAAATTATATTTAAGTTTCCGCCTTGAAATCTGAACTGGGTAATGATGGCATGATTATGTTTAGAATTCAGTCCTGAATTCCAATTTGACTATTAGAGGTCTGAGCACGTATTCCGCTGGGTGCCCTATAGGAACAAACTAACTTGTTTTTAAAAACAACTAATTAAAAAACTAGTTAAAAATAAATCAGTATATGAACTACTTTAAATTATATTAAGCCGTCATCCACTTCAATTCTAAATAGTTTTTATTGCATTATATATAAGTAATTGAAATACTACTTAAAAACAAGTGATTGATAATTTACTTTGAATTATATTAAAGCGGCAACTACTCTGATTTTGACATGTTTTAATTGCAAATTTTTATTAGATTACAAGTTTATACAGGGTGTCCCAGACTTAGAGTACTATAATGTGGGGGCTGATTCCTCGTGATGAGACGAGCAAAAAATCGTATAGGTGGGGGTGGTCGCAAATGCCCCCCTAGGGGGCTAGGAGGGAAAAACAAAAAAATAGGTGTCGTAACGTTTTAATCCATAGCTAACATATCTCTGCAACGATTAAAAAAAAACATAACTTTTTGAAAAGAAAATTAAATTTGCTTTAAATTATTTTTGCAAAATTTTTCCATAAAGTCATAAACAAAAAATGTATAAGCACCTGAAGTCAAAAAATTGGTTTTTTTCTTTAAAAATTCAACTTTCAAGGCAATTTTCTCAGAAAAAAACCAAATGTTTTATTATTTTTTATGACGCAGTTTTTTTCCTTGGTCAATTCTCTAAAAATTTTCTAAAACCGTAACAAAAAATAATGTCTGCGTACTCTGAGTTGGAAAACATTATAACTCTACGATCGGTGAAAGAATGTGTCGATTCAGGCATGTGATGCACTTAATAATGAGAAATTGCTTTTTTTTCTTAATTCCGTTAAATCTAACTGTTTTACTAGTTATTGTAAGCAACAAAAAAACAAAGTCGCCTTGCTTGCGTTAAGTACCCCAGTGGGAGGAAAAAGTGGTAGAATCGGAAAATCGATATTATACGAAAAATATTATCTCTGAGGTATAAACAATGTATGATGGATTTTTAGAGAATTGACCAAGGAAAAAAACTGCGTCATAAAAAATAATAAAACATTTGGTTTTTTTCTGAGAAAATCGCCTTGAAAGTTGAATTTTTAAAGAAAAAAACCTATTTTTTGACTTCAGGTGCTTATACATTTTTTGTTTATGACTTTATGGAAAAATTTTGCAAGAGTAATTTAAAGCAAATTTAATTTTCTTTTCAAAAAAGTATGTTTTTTTTAATCGTTGCAGAGATATGTTAGCTATGGATTAAAACGTAACGACACCTAATTTTTTGTTTTTCCCTCCTAGCCCCCTAGGGGGGCATTTGCGACCACCCCACCCATACAATTTTTTGCTCGTCTCATCACGAGGAATCAGCCCCCACATTATAGTACTCTAAGTCTGGGACACCCTGTATATATTTAACCATGTTATTTCATCAAATATTATTAACTTTAGGCCATCAGTAATAGTTTCTAATTGGTTATTTTAAAGTAATTAGAAAATAATTTATATATAACTAATTTAACAAGTAGTTGAAAATATATGCAAACGAAAGTCAATTAACTTATTTAGCGGACATCACCATACGAAATATGTTAGTTCGTTCTATGGAAAAAAGTCAGAATTTCAACTAGTTGTGGTTGACAAAAAACTACTTTATCAACTACTTTTAAATTAGTTCAGTTTCCTACAGGGTAGTTATAAAACTGAATTAGCACTAAATCAAAACGAGAAACTCGATTGAAATTGTTGAAAAGGTGAGCTTACAAGTGAAAAAGTTGTTCCTAAGGTTTAAATGGATATAAATATATTTTACTTCAAGGTATAAAATTACAATTTTTGAGTTGAAGAAACAATTTTATATAGGGAAAAATTGTAAACTTCAACCACAAAAATGTCAGTAAAATTTAAAATTCAGGCCTAAATTGTTAACCGTGTATGTAATAAAAAATAATAAACTGCAATAAAAATAAAAGTTGCACAACGATGTACAAATGTTAAGGAGATTCAGTTCCATTTACTTTCAATTGCAATAAATGTTAATGTTAGATTCAAGAAACTTACAAAATTATTACTTATTTTCAATTTTAATTTCAAATTAAAAATTTAATTTATTTTTATTATATAATAAATTATAAATTATATTATATATATATATATATATAATATATATAATATATATATATATATATATAACTTAAAGAATGGTTACAAAATTACAACTTGTAACGAGTTTTGTTCTTAGGCTGAGGTAAGCTTAGCCACTCCAGGATCCGTCCAAGGGATCTCGCGCTGTAGGCAAAACTTATTTTTCCCAAAAGAAAAAACAAATTGCTTTTACATCACAGAATTTGTCACGGGTGACAAATCGGAGGTCCACTAAATCACTAAATTGGAAGAGTTAAGCTCGGATTATAACTTTTTTATTTATTTGTTCATATTCTGGTTAAATTTAATATTACGTTTAATTTCTCTTTTTATTTCTTTAACAATATTTTTTTAACATTTTACTTTATTTTCTGGTTAACGCTTAAGATATACTTAAGATTACTTTCTGGTTTTGGTTTGGTAATTTGGTTTCAGCTTCCTACAACCAAAAATTTCTGCTTAATCCGATTTTTTTTTATTTTTTTAAATCACCAGAAAGTTCTCTTAAAGCTTGAACACATAGATAACGAATATTTCTATATCAAAGGCACGATATTGCAGCATTATGCATGGAACACATTGATGACGGCAACGGCTTTACGACACGACAAAAGAGAGAAATGTAGTCATATCAATGGATACTTTATTGTTTTGAAAGCGACGCAACAAAAAGCTTTCCCACACGCAAAGCCAAATTATTAAATGAGAAAAGCTCTTAACATGCTCTCTAAGCAATGAAAAAAGAGCAATATTTATCGCCTGTCAAAATTGAAATATTTCTATATTGACGACATCAACAATAGCAACAATGTCGTTGAGACATATTCAACAAACTCACCTCCATACAAAATACATGTAAAAAAAGGTTGACCGAGGGTAACGTCGTTGTCGTCGTCAATAACAAAGATAAAGAGATAGAAAACTTCATGTTTTTCAAGGTTATTTTAGATTTCACTTAACAACTCTCTTTTTTATTCAAAACTCACGAATTGTGTATATGAGTTTGGATATCCCATGTTTTAGGGGAGTTTCTGTGGCTTAGCAACCTTTTACACATTTATGGTGAGTTTATGTATCCCATGTTTGAGGGGAGTTTCTGTGCTTGTGTTTTTGTGCTTGTATGAACATGTTGTGTTTGTATTTGACACAATCAGGACAGAGGGCTATCCCATTACCACAGTCCAAAATCGAAGTTTCCTTTCTCTTTATCTCTGGTGAATAAGTTCCATGCATTAGATTCTCTTAATAAGAACGCATGCAAAAATAGCTTACAGATGTCTAAAGTTGATGCCGTTGTCAATGTGTTTAAGCATTACTTACATAAAACAACTATTTTGCCAAGTGAACTTAACGGCCAATTCTTGCATTATTGCCTCCTATTTATTCATACCTACGTATCAACAACATGAGAACTATAGGCTGCCGACGGCCACTCAATGCGAATTGCACTCCCTTTGATTGAAATTACTGGTTTCTAGTGTTAGCTTCGCTTCTTGCGATTGTAAAAATTACGCAGCGTGCGTTTTTGAGTTGAAAAAATAGTTTTATATAGGAAAAATGTTAATTTCAACTACAAAAATTTTAGCAAGGTTGAAAATTACTCCTGAACTATTAACCGTGTTAGTTGAGTTATATTCAAGAAATTTACAATATTATCATATTTATAAATATTTGATCTTGAGATAAATATTTAAGCTCTTAAGACTATTTTCAATTACTTTTTTTTTTATTTGCACATTGATCAAAAAATTTCAGAAGCTACTTAGCAAATATTTAAATGCTCTTGAGAATAGCCAGAGCAAAAAGCAGAAATTCAATAATTGTGAAATATTTTGAAAGCAAAAACTCAGAGATTTAAAAATTAAGTCGTTAGCATACATCAAAAAAAGTTTTAAGAATATAACTATCAAAAAGATTTTAATGAATTTAATTATCTTAAAAGAAATTTTTACAATTTATTCCGATTGAAATTTGTAAATAAAATTATACTAAAAACTTTAAAACAGTACTAAACAATTTAAACCTTACTCGAATAATGTTTAAAAATTTAGTTTTTAACAATTACCTCATTGATACAAATAATTCACAAAATAGCAGATCCTTCAGCACTAAAACGGAGCTCTTGAGAATTAGCATAGAAATATAAGAGATGATCTTCAATATTTTATTTGCGATCAACTTTTATAGACACTTACAACTAATTTCCTGACTGACTGTTTATATATTATGAAAGGTCTTTGCAGACTCTTTGCAGAGAAAAGACCTCTTAAAAAGCTCTTAAAAGCAAACTTAAATCGATAGCTTAAAATAAAAAGAAATAATAATCCAAATTATCGATATATGCTGCACATAAAATATCTTCTTTGCATTTCAAATTCTCTATAAAACAAAATTTTAAACACATTAGAAATTTTTATTTGAAATAGTTAACAAACATGTTGATGAAATATCAAAAAAAGAGAAAACTCGTCAAGAGGAATGTGTTAGCATATATTTTAGTATTAATTCTAAAAATAAAATTAGCAAATAATAGCAAAATTTAAAAAAAAAAACCAAAAAAAGTTACTTATAATCAAAATAAGTACAATATTTAATAAAACAAAACGGAATTTATATCAATTGATTAGTTTTGAAAAAGAAAAACTAAGTAAAATTATTAAATTTTCATAAAAAAAACACTTAACTAAAAATATTGTATGTAAATCAAAAATTATTAATTATTATTATAATCAAAAATTATAATTATAGTTTTTTTTTTTAATACGCTAACAAAAATCGTTTACAACTTTTACAAAAGTCAATTTGATTTGCAATATAATGACAAAAAATTTTAAGCAAATATATACTTAGTTATTTGTAAAAAACTAAGCTCAAATGCAGCTCAAACTAATTCTCAAATTTTAATTTAAATTGAAAAAGAATGATTTTGCCGAAATAATAAGATATTATGAGATATGAGGTGGTATTGTATAGAATGTCAAATTGAGATAAAATATTAACAGCATTAAGTAAATTTAAAAACACACAAAAAAGAAAAATTTAAAAGTGAGAAATTCAAATACAGTGAAATTTGGTGTGAATAGCTTTAATAAGTGGTAAACTACTTATTATGGAACCAAGGAAAATTGTCTCTCTAGCAACCTCTCCCCAAATTAGACATTTCTCATAGCTGAATAAAATCACCTACATATATTTCTGATGATCTGAAGTAATGCTTGTGAGAGCTATCACTATAGTCCATTTTTTGAAAATAATCTTCCATTAGTAATTAACGCATGAGTAATAAGTATAGTTAGGTGAAGAGAGCTGTACATAAAAAAAGAATGGGATATTATTTAGAAATAATTTTTAGCTTTAATTAATATAGGTGGATAATATTTTTAATCATGCCAAGAACTCAAAAATAATTTTTTTTTTTAAATTATCTACACTTAAGGTGCGTTTCATTATTATAAAACCACCGAAGTTTTGTTGATATCTCCTAAAGTAATGGCTGTAGGGTTTATCGAAATGAGCACCTTATTAAGAGAGAACTATTCCCCTGAACACGGCTTCATATTTTACTAACGGGAATTCTGATAAAAAACAATATTCGCTCTGTTTCATAATAAGTATAACACCATTTTTGTTTTTTATTTTGTTTCATCCATTTTTTTTTTTTTTGTGTTTTTTATTAATAGTCAATTGAACTGCCGCACAGTACTTCGTCTCCAAACAAATAATGGGCAAAAATAGAATAATGGTCCGATTGTAATGAAACTTGGTTTTTAAATTCAAATGAGTACGGTGATTTCATAAATGAAGTCAGTTTTTTTGTGAATCTCATCGTTTTTTCAAAAATGAGCATTTTTTAACGGTTTTACAGGAGTTTGGGGTGCATATGATTGATATGAGAAAATTTTGCATATGGGCTAAAAAATCTGGCAAATTTTGCATAAATCTTTAATTCTAAATAAGCCTGAGGTCAAATCATATATCAAAAATGCAAAAAATGGTGAAAGTTTAAAATATGAAGTTTTTTATTTTCAGACTAAAATTTTCAGTGAATTTATAAAATTATTTTTTTTATTCCATTTATTTATTCACTAATTAAAATAAATTGATCACAAAAATTTTGTTCATTTTAATTTTCGCTTTCGGAGCTATTTTCGGAAGAACACTCGGAAGGATTTACTATTGACGAATACAAGTCCTCATTAGCTTCAACCAGAGTTCCTGGTTTCAAAACAAAATAATCGATTAATTTGTCGTTGGATTTCTTTTTTTCGCTTGTAATATTTCTTTTACTGGCAATTGAAGAATCCGACGACAGAAGACGGTGCTGTAAAAGGTATTTATTTGTTCGTGTCTTCTCGCCCCGTTTTTCTGGTGTGCTCTAAACGATTCTTGCGAACGCTTTTATGGGTTGATTCTAGTGCTTCCTCCGATAAACTTCCTACAATAAAGTTAGATTTACACAATGAGTTGTATGAGTGATTTCAATATTAAATTTACCAATTGGCAAGTCAAAAAACTTCATAACGTCGCATCCGCGGATCAGTACTTTATGTACCGCGCTAGGCATGTAGTACCAGCTATAATTTTGCAGATATAAATCTCTTGTTGCTTCCAAGAGCTTACCGAACCGTGGGTTTTTATAAATTTACCGCTAGATAACATCCGTAATATAACTGAGAAGTTATAAATGAGGTCCTTGTCGATTTTTGTGATATCTGCTGCTACGTCGACTTCTGAAAAAATCTGCATGCAGTATTCCCGTCATTTGTTGTTCCAAAGCCTGGTTTTACTTGGTCAACTATTAAACCATTTTTTTCCCTAAATTCCCTCTGAATTCGGATTTAACTTTCTAAAAATACAGCTTTACTTACATCTCGTACTTGCCAGGGTTTAAATGGGAGACGATATGCTGTATGAAGCAGGCATTCAAAAAATCGAATATAGCAATGAAGAATTGATAAGCCAAACTTAAAGTACTCAGAGTTGCCGCTTGCTCCTGCACAAATTGATTCATTTCAGTCGGACTAGCTTTGCATATGAAGCATCTGCTGGCGTAGCTCGTATTTGACAAAACAGTTGCTACAGAACCATCAATCATGGTACAGTGCATTTCATATGACACTTCGGCAACTTCACCATTGGTTTGAAATACATCACATTCCAAATCGCTTATTTTTTTCTTCATTGCTTGATATTTCTTCAGAACCAAGTCCTTGTTTTCCTTGGTATGGATAAATTTCACAACTCTACAAAATAGTGTAGATGACGGTGTTTTATTCACCCACACTTACTTCTTGGTGGACGAATGAATTAATCTGCAAATATAGTAAACACCATGATTACGTAATCGTAATCATAAAAACTATTTCAATACTTACTTAAGTGGCACAAATGCAATAATAAACATAAATTCATCGGATAAGTCACTCGAAGAAAATCTTTGTTTATATTGACTGTGGCCCAAACTACCGTCCATTCCCCATTTGCAGATAAGAGAAAAGTTTCTACCGAACTCCATACTTGAACAGAGACTAAAGATGCTCATCACTGTGACTCGCATTAAATGCTTCAAATAAACTTCTGCTGATATCTCTGTTGCAGTAATATCAGGAATTAGTTGCTTTTTAAAACCTCGCAAGGTATGCAGGCTGGGGAAACAATCGTGATGTAAGCTACTCAAAACTTTCCGCAGTACTTTATATTTTGCTTCCGACAAATATAAATCTAGGTATAAGGCTAGAGCTTTACTTGGCTTCAAGGTTTTTTTTGCATTCATCAGCACCACTCTGAGATTTAATGTTCTCAAATACGAAGGTTATCTCATCAGCATCGCTTTCATTTAATAATTTCACCACTCTAAGCATTTTTGTTCTTCTTGAAGCTTTCTTGAAAAATTAACTTCAGGTCTGCCGCGTTTCCCTGTGCTCGTGCTAGGCTGCTATAAATGAGAATAGTTAGAGATATTTGCATTGCATAATACTAATATGATTCGCTTACATTATCAATATCTTCCTCTTCCATAAAAAACATTGTCCACTGTAGCCAAGAAGAGTGCAAAGCTTCCAGTCTTTCTTTTTTATAAGAAGATTCTCTCCAATTTGCGATCATTTGGCTATGAAATTTGTCAACCTTAGACCGCAACAACTTTGAATCGAATTCTCGTTCTCCGATTTTTGACACAATAAAAGAACTATTTCAGATATTCTTCAATTAGTTTCTGTGGAAATCCACAGGCCAACCTATTCACTATTTAAACTTTTTAAAAACATTATTTTCACTTTAATTACAACCACTTTAATCGCGCTTGTTAACCAAAGTTAGGCTACACTTGCAAGTTTTGTTTTTTGTAAAATCAAACCGTAAGTTAAACGAGTAAAAAGAGTACAGATGGCCTCACTAACTATTAAATGCCCCACACGTGGGAGTCTAAGATTTTGTAGGTAATTTTTGATGGCGAAATGCATGAAAATTGTGTGTGGCATAACAATATAAAAAAAAAGAAATATATGCAAGCAAATAAAAAAAAATTTACAATAACAATTCTACTTATTTTGATTTACGTGCACTACTAAAAATGCAATATTAGGAAAAAACTGCGTTTTGGACGCTTAGAAAAAATTTTTATATTTTCAAGAATCGGAAAAAGTCGGAAGAGTTTTTGGTTTTTCCGGATAGATTAAGGTTTGTTGTTACAGAAACAGCAATAACATTTCACGGACTTTCATCAACTAATTTTCCCCGAACTCCTGAAAATGCCCAATTTTCATATTTTTCCAAAATGAAAACCTCTATGATTGCCATCTCCTAAGACTTTTACAATTTCATAAATAAAAAAAAAGTCTAAAAATTCATTTAACTGAGTTATTTCTTAATTTAATATGTTCTACGAGTACATTACATAGTTGAAACTAAAAATGTAATTTTGTCAACTTATCTTAAAAACACTTACGAGCGCTAAATTCATGTTCAATTATTTCAATATCATATTCGTCAACTTTGAACAGCTGTACCAACAAAAAGATAGGTATATATTATATATACTTATATATATATAATAGAATATATATATACAGTGGTGGCCATACAATTAGAAACACCCACTTAGCATTTTAATTTTATATCATCACTACTTCCTTACAACGAAAATTAAGAAAATAGATATCATATGTTATAAGGCTCATTTATTACTGTATATCCTAGATATATTTCGAAATGTAGGAATATTTGTGAAAGGTGCAAACTAGATTTTCTTATTGAACTCAAAAAACGCATTGGTCACGGAATTAGAAACGATTCTATCTTTTTTAAAAATGTATTATAAAATAATGGAAAAACAACTTAGTACTTCGTAGGATAACCCTCATTTTTTATAACTTCTGTCAATCTCCTTGGCAAACTCTCAACCAAACTTCGGCATCTTGAGGATGGTATCGATTCCCAAACTTCTTTTATATTTCGAAAATGTTCGTCATTATTTTTGGGTATTTTTGTTTTTAAACCTCTTTCGACATCTGCCCATAAATTTTCAATTGGGTTTAAATCTGGACTTTGCGGTGGCCACGACAAAACATTAGTATTCGTATCCATAAACCATTGCTTCACAACTCGGGAAGTATGCTTAGGATCGTTATCCTGCTGGAGAATATACGTAAGTGGCATATTTTGAAACGAAAATGGTTCCATTACAGTTTCCAGTATATTTTTATATTGGTGTTGGTCCATTCGTCCATCTATGCGATGTATCGGGCCAACGCCAAGCCAACTGAATGCACCCCATACCATCACATTTCCTCCACCGTGTTTGATAGTCTTGATAGTGTATCTGGGATCTAAAGATTTGTTCACTGGCCGTCTTACATAAGATTTACCGTCTGATCCAAATAAATTCGATTCGATTCGTCACTCCAGAGGATCTTTTTCCAAAATGTAAGAGGTTTTTGCAGGTGCTCTTTGGCAAATTGTAAGCGCTTCGTCATATTTTTTTTTGAGACGTGCGGTTTTTTCCGTGCAATGCATCCATGTAGACCAGATTCGTGGAATAGACGCCTAATGGTTCTACATGAGATATTCTGCGATATTTGAGGCATTACAATGGCATTAATTTCAGTTGAGGTCAAAAATGGGTTGGCTTTACTGGTTCTACAAATAATTCTATCATCATATGGAGTAGTTTTTCTTGGCATTTGAATTCTTTTTGGGTTCTCAAAACTTCCAGTCTTCTTAAATTGCCTTATTGCTCCAAAAACCATTTTTTTAGAACAGAAAAATCTTTTTGCTATGGCTGACATTGATTGTTTTTCGTCTTGATAGCAGCGCACAATTAATTTACGAAGTTCTGGCGTGCACGACTTGTTTTTACCCATATTTACACTATATTATAATAAAAATTAGTTAACCCTAAATTAAAGAAATAAAAAAAAAACAACTTACGTTGAAAATATAAAAAATTTCCAAAATTAAGGTACGCGTTTCTAATTATGTGTCCACCCTCATAAACACGTGTTGCTACTGTTTTTGCGATTGTGAGAAATTGTCTAAAGTATTTGCGGATATTTACACATCTAACAACATATTACACTGGAGTATATAACGGGACATGCAATAAAGAGAGACTCATTACGAAAAAGTTGTGAAAAGAAATATAAGATTGAAGTCATCGTTTCTAATTGTATGGCCACCACTGTAGATATATATATATATATATACTAAACTAGCTGAATACCCGGTGTTACTCGGGGGTTGGTATAAGTATTTTTGAACTCATTTGTCGTTTTGAAAATACTTTTCACAAATCGCATAGAAGGCCCTTTGCTGTCCTTTGTAAATTCCAAACAATGGCAGGTGCCTTGCGAGTATGAGAATCGCATAGAAGGCCCTTGATAAAAATAAAACATTTTGAAATTTTGATTTTTTTACACTTTTTTCGATTTTTTTTTCTTTTTTTTTTTTTAAAACCCGAACTGAAAAAATACCTTTCCAACAAAGTATAAATCATCAAAATCGGTTCGGCCGATCTCGAGTTATGGGATTACATCGCATTCGGACACTTTCTTTTATTTATATAGATAAGTTGCAGTTCCTTCTTATTTGGACTTTTACCTTTAAAATGAGTCCAATATTGTTGAATTCGGCGTTACTAACTTTTTTGATTTTTGTCCATTGACGGAGCATTGTGAGCCGTTGCAACTTTCCATAACTCA
Source organism: Coremacera marginata (assembly GCA_914767935.1). Lineage (NCBI taxonomy): Eukaryota > Metazoa > Arthropoda > Insecta > Diptera > Sciomyzidae > Coremacera > Coremacera marginata. Next base: position 168,827,891 of record OU612045.1, read on the forward strand.
GGGAAACGAGAGCAGGTTATGCATTGATTAATTATATGAGTGAAAGGCGCTAATATGGGATGTATAACTAATTTTATTAATTTGATGGGCATTTCATCAATCCCTACCGCGTTCGAACTTATCCTCATTATGCATTTGGCAACATAATTTTCACTTACAGCTGTAAATTCGAAAAATGGAAAGAAAAGTTACTTGTTTGTACCAGGAAATCGCTATTTCCGTACGGATTCATAGAATTAGGGCAACCAATAACCAAAAAGTAGTTATTGGCTTTTTGGCTTTTTGCTGAACACTCTATATTTTTTAATATTTTGCCAAAACTGCTTGGAACTTAAGTTTAAGTTTAGTTTAGAACTGAAAAACTTATTGAAATAGTTTTTTTTTATGATAGTGAATGTTTTTTATTTAAATCATGAATGGCTAATATTATTGTTTTCACAAACTGAAACTTTGTTTACAAAAAAAAAAAAAAAATCTAAGCTTGTGTAAAAATCATCTTGACTACTTCCTAAAATTTGTCATTGAATAAAGCTTTATATTATTTAGGTGAAATTGTTATCTGGGAATGGTTATCACAAACCACTGGAGTTTTTGCAGTTATTTTTTGGTGTCGCACAGTGTATTGTTTGTTTTATTATTAAAACTGATGAAGACAACAACAACTCTATTTAAAGCGTTCCAATCAAATATTTTTAAATTTGGTTTTTTTTTTCTTTGTTTTATTATTTTATTTATTATTATTAGTATATGAAATTTACTTAGAAAAAAAAAAATTGTTTCCCAATTTTAGAATGATTTGGAGATATTGAGTAAAAAAAAATAGAAATGAAGTTATATATTAATAAAATTTTAAAGGAACAAAAAGAACAACCAATATGACGTTAAAAATGCACTTTAGTAAAAAGTAGAGACACATACACACTCACACACGCATAGATGGACTGTAAAGTAGGACAAGAGAACAATAAATTAAGAAAAATTCATTTGCTTTTTTTTGAGCCATAAAAATCATTAAGTAGGTATTATAACTTGTAGTTAAATTAGTGTCAGAAGTCTTCATAAAATCTAAAACTCATAAAAAAACAATATGGTCAGTTCAGCCTCTATTAATTATTTAGTTTTTTTAATTAATTTAATCTTCTAGATCTGAAATACAAGCTTTTTTTTATTTTATGTGTAGATTAAAATTTTAAAATATTTTGATACTCGTCATAAAAAATTAAAAAAATCTTTTTTTGATTTTGAATACTTAACATAAAAAAGGACTGTTTGTTTCTATATAAAAACATGTTGTGAGCTTTAGAGTTAAATAGAATTTGCTTAAAATAATAAAATTATTTTTAATAGATTTTGTTGCAAAATGTAAAAATATAGACTGACAAAAAGTTAAAATCTTATGGTTTTTTTTAATATTAGAAATTTTGAATGTATGTATAGTATATGAGTTCTTTTACCAACCTATATATTTTATAGATAATATAATGAAAGATAATGTTGACTATAATTAAAAGAGAAAATTATAAATGGCAACTATTAAAGCGAAAAATATAATAATAAAGTATCTTAAAAGAAACACAATAATAACAAGAATAAAAGAAAAGTGATGATTATGATTAAATAAAAATAAATAATTTTCAATAAAATAATTTAAATTTTTTAACTAAAAAAATAAAAATAACTATAATTTTAACACTTATAATTATTTTAATAATAATAAATAAAAACAATTATTATAACTTTATTATTGAATTTACAATTTCAATAATGAAAATATAAATTATAAGAAAAATCATAATAAATGTTTTATTTTGCTCAATATGAAACCAACAATAATAATAATAATAGCAATGTTAGCTAAAAGATAAAAAGTTTTATTAATGATGAGAATAATATTACTACTCAAAGAAATAATATATCAGTAAAAGAAATAATACAAGTATAAAAATTAAAAAATAAAATGATGATGACTATAATATTGTTATAATAATAATAATTTTACTCAAAGAAATAATATATCAATAAAACAAATAATACAAGTATAAAAATTAAAAAATAAAATAAAAAAACTATTACAACATAAAATACTCAAATAATAAAATAATTCATAATTTAATAATAATAATTAAAATTAATAAATAATAAATATAATAATTATAATAATAACTAATGATGCAATTAAATGACCATAAACTATAAAGAGCAAAAAAAAACAATTATTAAATCCCAATTGCGAAAGTTAGGAAAATAGTAGGAAATAGTGAAGTAGTGAATTTTTTGCTTGATTACAAAATTGATAATACAAAAACAATAAATTTATTCTACAGCAATTAAAGTCCATACACACACATTCACATTCACATTCTAGAAAAATCACATCATATTATTGACACACACACTGTTTATAAAAATATTAACATATAAAATAACCTACAACCTAGATGATTAAAAAGAAAAATACGTATTACACCTATATAACTGTAAATTTTTTAATTTAAAATTAACCCTTATAGTTTACAAAATTAAAAACAATTATAAGTATTATTAATATTTAACTATAGTTAAAATTACCCTAGACAACCCATTTGCTAAACATCTTTTAACTTAGAAAAAAAAAAAAGTATAAATTTTATGATTTTGGAAACTTTTCACCAAATATTTTTTAACCGTTCACGACCTGAAATGTCATAAATTGCATGTGTTTTTCAATCGTTGTGTTCAGTTGAAAAACAGTTTTTAATTAAGCTCTAAACTTCACATCCCACAGTAGTTTTTCATGCGCTTTCCGAATCTAACAGCAGATTGACGCTATCTGCAGCCATTTTAAAATATGTCGGCTTCAAGGCAAAAACATGTAAAATTAAATCACTTTTTTTTCTAAATAATCGTGAATATGAACATGAAGACAATGATGTAGGGTGCTGAATCTCTATATCTGGTGGCATATTGAGTTTAACTAAAAGATAGGGCCAATAGTCAGATGAAGTTCAATATGGCGGATTCAAAATGGCCGCCAAAACTAGGTAAAAAATATTATTTTCCAAAAATCAATCGATTTGCACCAAATTTGATATTTAGTGGTTTTCCGGGTTGCTGATCACAAATCTGGACTTAGATTTATAAAATTCAAGATAGCGGATCCAATATGACGAACGAAATTTTCGAAGTTCAACCGACTCCCGCCGAATTTGGCGTATAGAAGGGTTTTCGAAGTCGCAGATCACGAATATGAAATCAGGTTTTTAAAATTACGTACCGGAGGGAGAACTGTGAGGGAGAACTGAAGAGATTTTTAAATTTATTCGAATTCAGATTGATTACTCTATTATTTTTTTTCATACGTACTGGTTTCGCCTGTTTGCCGTATCGTACTAATACGTTGCCCAACTGATACCAACGTGGAGGTCGACGGTCTAATCAAGCATAATTTTTACCTGGTTTTGGCCGCCATATTGAATCCGCCATATTGAATTTCAACTAATTATCGGCCCTTTCTTTTTCATTTTCGTGATCCGCGACTTCGAAAACCCTTTATACACCAAATCTTGCGGGAGTTGGTTGAACTTCGAAAATTTTGTCTGCCATATGAGATCCGCCATCTTGGATTTTATAAATCTAACTCCAGATTCGTAATAAGCGACCATCATATACAAAATTTGGTGCAAATCGGGTGATTTAATAAAAAATAATTTTTTACCTGGTTTTGGCCACCATTTTGAATCCGCCATATTGAATTTCATCTGACTATTGGTCCTGTTTTTTCATATTCGTGATCCGCGACTTCGAAAACCCTTTATACACCAAATTTGGCGGGAGTCGGTTGAACTTCGAAAATTTCGTCCGCCATATTGGATCCACCATTTTGAATTTTATAAATCTAACTCCAGATTCGTAATAAGCGACCGTCATATACAAAATTTGGTGCAAATCGGGTGATTTAAAAAAAATTATTTTTTACCTGGTTTTGGCCGCCATATTGAAACCGCCATATTGAATTTCAACTAACTATCGGCCCTGTCTTTTTCATATTCGTGATACGCGACTTCGAAAACTCTTATACACCAAATTTTGGCGGGAGTTGGTTGAACTTCGAAAATTTCGTGCGCCATATTGGATCCGCCATCTTGAATTTTATAAATCTAACTCCAGATTCTTAATGGGCGACCCCGAAAACCGTCATATACAAAATTTGGTGCAAATCGGGTGATTTTAGGAAAAAAATTTTTGTCTGGTTTTGGCCGCCATATTGAATTTCAACTAACTATCGGCCCTGTCTTTTTCATATTCGTGATCCGCGACTTCGAAAACTCTTATACACCAAATTTTGGCGGGAGTTGGTTGAACTTCGAAAATTTCGTGCGCCATATTGGATCCGCTATCTTGAATTTTATAAATCTAACTCCAGATTCTTAATGAGCGACCCCGAAAACCCTTATATACAAAATTTGGTGCAAATCGGGTGATTTTAGGAAAAAAATTTTTATCTGGTTTTGGCCGCCATATTGAATTTCAACTAACTATCGGCCCTATCTTTTTCATATTCGTGATCCGCAACTTCGAAAACTCTTATACACCAAATTTTTTATTGGATCCGCCATCTTGAATTTTATAAATCTAACTCCACATTCGTGATCAGCAAGCCCAAGAACCCGTATATACCAAATTTGTTGCAAATCGGGTGATATCCCGAAAATACTATTTATTAACTGGTTTCGGCCGCCGTCTTGAATCCGCCGTATTGAATTTCATCTGACTATCGGACCTATCCTATCGGAGCCAAACTCAATATGCCACCAAATATAGAGATTCAGCGCCCTACATCATTGGCTTCAAGTTCATATCCACGATTATTTAAAAAAAAAAATGGTTTAATTTTACATTTTTTGCCTTGAAGCCGCCATATTTAAAAAATGGCGGCAAATGTCGTTGATTTGAGGTCTGATTCGTAAAGAGTTTGAGCTAATTTGAAAAATTTTTTTTCAACTGAACACAGCGATGACATTTCAGGCCGTGAACGGTTAAACCGATTTTTCGGTTAATTTTTTACGGATAACATATATATAAAACTTCCTCGAAATAGTAGATATCTGAGTTAATACTTTTTACATTATGAATTTATGATAATTTATCTTATACATGCAAGCTTTCAAAGTATTTTCTTTTTAAAAAAATATTCATAATAAATAGAAAATGTAATTTTCCATGAAAACATACAAACATATCGGAACACTGAGACGATATTTTAAAGAATTAAAAAATAATCAAAGAAACCAATGCCATGCCAACCATTTTATAATTTTCAAAACTTTTTAAATAATTTAAATGCTCAACGTAAGGTACAAAAATAAGGGTACCACAAAAAAAATATCCAATGAAAACCTAAAAAAAAACCATCATATTCTAAACATTTACCTCATCATGCAGAAACACAAAAATAAAGAATAAAGCATATAATATTAAAATCAATATAAAATAAAAACACACACATATTTATTAAATATATGTAAAAAAAATATAAAAATAAAAAACTATTATTATTTGTAGAAAAGTTTGTTAAAATTTTTAAAAATGCATAAAATTGTAGAGGAAAAATATTGAACTTGTATGAAATGTGAACGAAAATGAACGGCAAAGCTTTATAGATTTAAAAAAAAAAAAAGAAAAAAAAACACAAAAAAAAAAACTAAACTAAAATCACTGTGAATATTACTTTTATGAATAGTGAAAAATAAGTAAACGTTTTTATGGCTTCTATGATTTTAGAATACTTTTTTTAAGCATTAAAAAATTTTTATTTATAATGATAACTTGCATAATAAATAAATTAAAATAACAAATAAAAAGAAAACCAAATTTAACAATTATGTATTTTTATAGAAAAAAACAATTAATTAGGCAAAAACACAGGCAGTTTTTCAAAACTCAACTACATATAGCTAACACGCAATTTATGTCAAAATTTTAATTATAAAAATAAAAAAAAAACTTCATATTGCAAAGAAAACCCTTAAAAAAAAAATTTTCAAAATAAATAAAAAATGTTACTGAATAAACTAAACAAGTTACTTAAAAATATAAATAACTAAAAAGTTGAATTTTTTGCAATACATAAAAAAGTAAAATTTTAAAATCACAATTAATAACATATAAAAACATTTTTCATAAAACAACCAAAAAAAAAAAAAAAAACAATTGTAAAAAGCAAATGAACATAGCATATAAGAAAAAAAAAATTTTTAATTATATGCATAAAATATTTATTTCAAAATTTTAATAAAACTATTATGAATATTATTTAAAAAGTTTAAGGCAAAAATAAAAAAAAAAATACTTAACAACATTAGGTATTTATTCCACAAATACTGCAAGCAAACTTTCCAAAAAATTTTTAATTATTCGAAAAGTATTATAACAGTATTAATAAAACTTAAAATGCATTAAAAATATTTTGCATTTTATAAATAAAAAACAAGAAAAAAATAGTAATTATTTGACAACATAAAATTAACTATATATATATATATAAATAAATAAATTTTTTAGTACAGTTTCAGAAAACAAACATAAAATAAATGCAAAATAAAAAAAAAAAGTATGTTGTTCGATATTAAATATTTCCATAACAACAATTTGCAAAAAGCAAAAGAAGAATTGATATATTTTAGCAGTAAATAGTTTAAAACATATATATATATTATGTATACACAATTGCATATAAAACACAAGAAAATATATCTACATATATATATATATATATATTATTACATATATAATATATATAAATTATAATATATATTAAAATTAATTTAAAAATTAGCATTACAAAAATAAATAAATAAAAATTATAAAGAACAAGAAAAACTATAAAACTGTTTATTATTTCTCAAACTTTCTCAGGCAGATACAAAAATTTTACAAATAATATTTGCATAGATGATATTAATATTTTGAGACATTAAGAATAATTTAGTAAAAAAAAAATTTCTATGTAAACAAGATGTAAGATGTGGTTACACTGAATAGTTGCCATAGATAAGAGTAGGTTTCTAGCAGAGAACTGCACAAGCCTATTCATTTGCAATTTCAAGTACATACATGCTAAATTTATGAATACAAGCGCGCTTGAACTTGTTAATTTTCAATCCAGTTCCAGTATACTTAACCATCGTATCTCATTTTTGCTAAAAAGCAGGATATTTCTGCGAAAATTCAGCCTTTCGCAGAATTTTTTTTTTTTAAAGCAGGACAAAAGCAGGGTTAATTTTTATTATTTTATTATTATTTATTAAAAAAAATTTTAAAATATTTGAAATACAAGAATCATAATTAATATGAGTTAATTTTCTTCGTCGGTTTCGTCTTCTTCAATTTGCTCAATAAAAGCTTCAGTGCGCACAGTGTATTTTTCTTTGGAAGATATTTGTCGGAGCATATCCGGCTGCGTTTTTACAAAATCGTAAAACTCTTGACACGTCATTTTTAAATTGACTTTAACTATTAAAATAGCTTTGAGGTTTTCCACCTTTAACCTCGATTTGTCGTCCGTCCAAGTCTTGTTCATGTCAGCGAAAACTCTCTCAACGGATGCGGTGGATCCAGGCAAACATAGAATGTATTCGGCAATTTTAGCGATTTCTTTAAGTTCGCAGTCTTCATTTTCTAGATGTTTAAATATCTCCACCCACCGCATTGCGACTGAAACCTTATCGGTTCTCCACTGTTCCAGTTTCTGCTGTCCACAGTAATTCTTCACATAGGTGAATTCGGTGTGCAAATGCGCTGCATTTTTCGTGTCGTATAATTTGTGCTTGCTCAGACTCATCATTACTGCCTCGACTTCTTTCCACGATGGTGTCTTTCTCAATGTGGCCCATGATAACAAATCTAATTCCTTATTCGGAGCTGTCCATTTGTCAATATATTCAAGCGCATCGGCTGCCAAAGAAAAATGAAATATAAATTAAATGTTGAAATATGGAAGCAAAAATCTATATATGCACCTAGAAATTCCCTACATTTGGCAGACAAAACTATGTCGGCAGCATAACCTGCACGAATCAAGGCTTCTTTCTGAACCAATGTCGCTGGTGATAGAAAATCATCTTCCTGGCGAGTTTTCAAAGTCATTTCCAGTTCTTTCAAATATTGGACCACTTCAATTGCGGTGACACTATTGCCTTCGATTTTCAAGATGTGTTCGGCGAACATCTCAGCCTAGACGAAAATGGATAAACGAATATACAGAATATGATCAAGTGATGAAATTATTTTATATTTACTACCTGTTCTTGAACGAAGCACAACCAAAACTTCGAGGATGGATTGCTAAAAAATTCTTTCAAAAATTTTTCCCCTTTCTTTAATCCGAGAAAAAGTTGTTTTAATGGCTCGAACAAATGCAAGATGCGCTTGATAGCCGGTCCAAGCGCTAAAAACCGTGTTTTTGCGTAACCCAGCAATTTAAAGTATTCGACATCGCCTTCTTCGCAAAATGATTTCAGCGCCTCTTCATGGGTCGTGTAAATGTAAAAATAACTATATATTTTAATGACAACGCATTCAACATCGAATGGCAAGACATCGCAAGAAGATTTGAGCGCGTTGTGCAGAATATGAGCCGTGCAACCAATGCCAATCAAATGCGGCAACCACGACATCATTCTTGCGAACACGTTGTTTTGGCCTCCTCGTGTTATACCGCCGAAATTCACTTTAGCGTTGTCTCCGCAAAATGCCACAATTTTTCCCTTCACAGCAAATTTTTCAGCTGTTTTCGTAACGAGGGCTTCGATGATTTCAGACGTTTCGCCGCATGTTGATTCAATTTCCATAACTTTAACTTGAACTCCAATTTTTGGAAGAAAATATCTTACAAGTACGGGGAATATTTTAACGCTCCCGTGATTAGATGCATCTGTGTAGATGGATACGTAGCTGCATTCATTCAAATGTTCTTTGAGCATTTTTGTGACCTTTGCAGCGAACACATTGACAACAATGGCTTGGCACTTTTTTTGTGAGCACGTAAAAGATTTCATTTTGAAACACGTTCGAAAGATTTTTGACGCACAATCAGATGATTTAAAACTGTGGTTACTGTGGTAATTCGATACTAAATTGCGAATTGCACTTTTTGCAGAAAACAGCACTTTCATTTTTCGTCTCTTCGAGAAACGGATACGATGATTTTAATTTGGTCGAAAAAACACATTTGCCTTTGAATCTATTTGACATTTTCCTTTTTATTCTAGACCTAACTCTCAAGCAAACAAATTGAATAGAAACCGACACTAAAGATGGGCCGAAAGTATCGGAGTTTGACCATCACTAGCAAACGCAACCCAACCCAGTGCACTGTTCTGTCCTATTTGCGACCGATTTCGTACCCGACTAGTACAAAAGCAATCAGAAACAGGACAGAACAGTTCACTGGTAGCATACGAAACAATAACGTAAAGTTATTTCTATCTTTATCAATCAGGGTATTTCACACAAGCTTGTTTGGCGTGAAACACATGTCAGGAAAATTTTTTTTGAGGCCAAACGTTCGAAAGCAGGATTTTACAGGATTTTTTGGCGAAAACGCAGGATTGTAAATTTGGGTCGAAAAAGCAGGAGTATCCTGCGAAAAGCAGGACATATACGATGGTTAAGTATACTTGAAATCAGTCAAGCCGACTTCAGCTTGTTGCCCGAACTTATGAATGCGTGATCTACGACACGAAGTAAAAACAAGCGGCAGCAGTCTTAAAACGTACGTCGTAGAGATTGAATAGCTTGAATTTGTTTGTGAATTTTCAACTAACTCAACTTACTTGCTTAAGAAAAGTATAGTTAAAGAAAAATTTGTTGGGCCCAAGGGTGTACCCAAATAAATAGTTTTAAAAATAGTTTGTGAAAAATATTGGTCGCTGATAAGGGCGGTCCTCAAAAATTCGGGTTTTCTTCGTGCTTTTCTTTTTAAATATTTTGTGCTGTAAATCGGGCCAATTATTTGGAATCTGATGTGTTTCGACGTCCCCCCCTAAAAATGTGCAAAATGGGGAATTGATAGACCCTCTATTTGTGCGTCTCAGAAATGCTTTTATCAGAAATTTTATTAGAAATGATTTTATCTATTTTGCTTCCCCTTCGAGATATGGCACTTTTTCTTTTTTTTCGAAGATTTTTCGAGAATTTTTCGAGGATTTTTCGATATCTTTCGATTTTATATCCATATCTCGAAGGGGAAGCAAAATAGATAAAATCTAACCAATTTTTGGGGTTTCCTATTTGAGGAAGTATTTTTAAGGTACGCATATAGGAGGTCTTTTAACCCCCCCTATTCGACATATTTTTAGGGAGGAACCGAAACACGTGTATGACTCACGATTTGACTTTCACTGGACAGTTAAACACGTGTTTCGACGTCCCCCCTAAAAATGTGAAAAATGGGGGAGTGATAGATCGCCTATTTGTGTGTCTCAAAAATACTTGTCCCCATAGTAGCCCCCAAAAAAATGGTTAGATTTTACCTATTTTGCTTCCCCTTCGAGATATGGAACTTTATAATCCTAGAACATCATCTTCAAAACATCAGAATCCAAATAATTGATCCGACTTAAATTGCAAAAAAAAGGCAAAATCTGTCAAAATCACAAAAAAGTATTGTTACGGTCCACCCTAGTGTCCAAACAACTCATATTCTGGCATCAAAATCGAAATCAGCGACCCCCAGGACAACAAGCTTTCCCAATTTGAACTATTTGAACTATTTGGATACTTGCAAGCTTATCATTTTTTGTCGAACATATCAATCTTTACAAGTATTTTCCCGAAAATTGCAAGCGCTTCAAGTTTTTGTGCGCAGCAGAGCAGTAAGCTTGCGATTGATTAGTTTGACGCGAAGCTTGCTTTGCTTGGTTTTTTCAAGTTCAAACCAAGTGAATTTTCAAGTACTTGAAATAGCTTGATTTTACAGCTCTTCCGCGATACAAAATGCTGGCTTGGTATATACCCTGTAGGAAAATCAACTAATTTAAAAGTAGTTGATAAAGTAGTTTTTTGTCAACCGCAACTAGTTGAAATTCTGACTTTTTTCCATAGGACGAACTAACTTATTTTGTATGGTGATGTCCACTAAATAAGTCAATTGACTGTCGTCTGCATATATTTTCAACTACTTGTTAAATTAGTTACATTTAAATTATTTTTTTTATTGCTTTAAAATAACCAATTGAAAACTATTACTGATGGCCAAAAGTCAATAATATTTGATGAAATAACATGGTTAAATATATATAAGCTTGTAATCTAATAAAAATTTTCAATTAAATCAATTAAAACATCAGAGTAGTTGCCGCCTTAATATAATTCAAAGTAGTTTATCAATCACTGGTTTTTATGTAGTATTTCAATTACTTCATATATTGAAGTGGATGCCGCCTTAATATAATTCAAAGTAGTTCATATACTGGTTTATTTTAAACTAGTTTTTTAATTAGTTGTTTTTAAAAACAAGTTAGTTTGTTCCTATAGGGTATACATAGAAATATTCCCTACACACACATACACTTTTACAAACACATATACAGCGAACATTGCAATCAGACATCAGACATGCGGCGACAATGGAATGCAGAGCAACATAAAAATTTTGTTCGTTGACTCGCACAACTCTCAGCTGAATCGCGAAGCAGGTAAACTGTTCTCTATATTTGCGATGGTTGCTCGTTGATTCGCACAACAACTCTCAACATGAGGATCGAAGCAAGCGTATTATTCCAAAATACTTATTTCAGTTTATTTTTAACCAACATAAAAATTCAAAAATTCATCAATAAATATATCAAACAAAAAATTCTACGACCACACTTACGATACTCTTGAAACTGTCTCTTGTTTTTAGTACCTAAGAAATCTTGTACTATACTATTAGTTTCATATTATTTTACAAAAGCTATAATTTATATAAATTTTTTTAAACGATTATACTCGAAATAAAAGATCTTTATGGATAAAAAATTATTTGGATAAATTTCGGGAAATTTGGTCCGGTTTTGAGACACCGGGACAGTTGTCAAAATTCGGGCACATGTCCATAGTAAATGAGACAGATGGTCACATTAGTTATGCTAACATATGGTATGTGGTGAAATCTCCTTCATTTCTTAAATAACATTTTATCTCGAGAAACAGAGTCAATTCAAATAATGTAAATTATAGGCTTAGATCTTCATCAACATATGCACCAGAATTGACTAAAAAATCCCATGCCGCAGAATCAGTGTTGCACTGTGTTATTTTTGTGATCCTTCAACAAAAATGATATCTATTAAATTCATCGTAAAAAAATAAAAAAAACTTGTCGGGAAAGGCCATTTATCTATAACTAGCTTATACTCGGCGCGCTTATACCCTAAAAGAGGGCGTAGCTTTAGTGAAGCCATGCTTTTATAGTAAGTTCTTACCGAGTTTCATTGATGTGTGACTCATTCCGGAAGCTATACCGATAATTTTGGGTGAGCAAAAAGTACCACGCCCCTCGTTCAACAGCCATAAAATGTTACCTGTGGAACGGCATGTGTAAATTGAGGTCGAATACTGAATTCCGAGGCTGTGCGACCTATAATTCCAAAACTTTTCGAAATCGAAAATTTTAGGTGTATTTAAGGTATAGTATAAACGCTTTCGTAGTCTTTACGTGATATACACATATACCCACATACGTATATACATTAAGTCGCCTCACGCTCTTTAGGAAAAAAAATTGTTCAGTCTCGTTCTTCAAAATAATCCATGGCTTATGTTATGATGATCCCCAAAATATTTCGACTAAAAATGTTGACAGGTACGGTAGTTAGAAAAAAACAAACGGTCAGAAATAAGAGTAATGAACAAAATTTTGCATCAAAAAATCTTAAATTTGTCCCGTTGGACCAAAGATAATGCGGATTATTATGGATTGTTTTAACTTTTTTCCTTTTTTCATTAAATTCAAACGAATTTTTTTCTATACTACTTCTAGTCAAATTAATTGTAAAATGTAAAAAATGTGTACATTTTTTGTAATCTCATTCAATTTAATTCTTCACTTTACACTATATTTTATCAACAATAGATAATTTATTTGACTTAAAGTAACATTGCAAGACGAAAAAAAAAAATTATTTAATTTGAATTTTAGTGGAAATAATATGAAAAAAGTTAAAAAATTAATGAAAATCCGCATTACCTCTGGTCCGACTGTAAAATTAAAAATTTATTGGTGCAGATTGGAAGAACTTTTTCATTACTATTATTTCTGACAGTTTGTTATTTTTAACTACCGCACCAGTAAATATTTTAATAAAAAACTCAATTTTTAGAGCATATTTTAAAGCATTCCGTGGCATACTGGTTGAGGTGCGTGGCTTGTATGCCATAGAACCCAGGTTCGAATTCCACCTGACACACAAAGTTTTTTCAATTGAATTAATTTTTCTGTTCGAGCGTCATCTCTATGCAGACAATGGCAAACCTCAGAGAGTAAAAACTGGCATGAAAAGCTTCTTGAGAACATAAGCCGTTCGGAGTCGGCATAAAACTTGTAGCTCCAGTTCTCGATCATTTGTGTTCAAACATTCCACAACACGCACAACACAATTGATCATAAGAAGCTCGGTCAAAGTGCTTTCAAGGGCTGAAATTGGCCATTTTGTTTTGTTTTTTTTTTTTTTGTGGGTGATACAAGTGAGCGTGGCAAATTTTTTATATATATATATTGACTGCCTTTTAGAGCACCTGCATGTCAAATGTTACAATCAAAACGTGTACAACTTAGGAATAAGCATGATTTCGAAAAAGTGGGCGTAGATATGTTTCGACCACGCCTATTTTTTAACAGTTGCCGACAGTGACCATATGAACTAAATTACCCAATCTTAGACTTCTACGGCAAAAGCCGTCTGATATAAAGCATTTTTACTGATTTGTGGGCGGAAAAAGTGGGTGTGACAACGTTTATATTTACATAGTGACTGCCACTTGGACTTATAGAACCTGTATACCAAGATTCACTATCAAAACGTGTACAACTCAGGAATAAGCATGATTTCGATAAAAGTGGGCGTAGATTTAGTGCGGCCATGCCCATTTTTTGTGCATTGGCTGACAGTAACCATTCGAACTAAATTACCCAATCTTAGTCTTCTACGGCAAAAGCCGTCTGATATAAAGCATTTTTACTAATTTGTGGGCGGTAAAAGTGGGCGTGACAACATTTATATGTACATAGTGACTGCCACTTGTATGCATAGCACCTGCATATCAAGATTCACTATCAAAACTTGAACATCTCAGGAATTAAAATTATTGCTGAAAAGTGGGCGTAGATATAGTGTGGCTACGCCCATTTTTTGTACAGTCACAGGAAGTAACCATCTGAACAAAATTACCAAATTTTAGTTTTATATGATTAAAACCGTCTGATAAATAGCATTTTTTTTTTGTTTGTGGGCGATAGAGCCAATTTGGGTTGTATGGGAGGTACCACGCCCCCTTGTCCAATCAACACTAAACTTCACAGGAACACTTCCAGAATGTTGCTTCAGTATCGCTAAACATTTCATAAAGTTTGGTTCGGTGGTTTTGGAGTCTATACGTGATATACAAGTTAACGTCATTTACGCCGAAATTAAAAACATAACTTTAAACAAACATCCGTTCCCATCATTTATGCTGACGCTATGTCTAGCGCTTTTTAACTAGAACAATGCACGCGCACAGGTAAATCGTCACTTACAGCAAAAGCTAAACAACAACAATAACAGCAGCAGCGGCAGAAGCAGCGACGCAGTAGCTGATAAGCTTATTCATAGTATTTCATAATTTTAGTCTCAGTTTGTGTTAAGTTAGTTTAAGACGTGTTGCAATTAATAAAATTGGCATTAGCCAAAAAAAAATTATATTTTTTTAATAAATGGGATAACAAAATCCTTAACTTACACACATATCCACGTACCCACACACACACATTCATTTTTATATATATAAAAGATTTGTCTATTTGAAGCAAAACGTATCGTCGCAATTAATTAAAAAAAAGATTCTAATTTTTTTAAAATTACCCAACTTCACCCATTACAAAATTTTAGAAAAAAATTAGTTCAAAACCTCCCCTAAAAATTTTTATTTTTATTATTATTTTACTGTTTTCTAATTTTGAAAAAGTTTGTTAGTTCTGGGAGCAAAATTGCGCTAGCTACAGGCCTGCTTTACATACCAATAGTATACATTTTAAAACATTTTATTATTACCGTTATAAAAATGATAATCACCCTGATTGTGGAAAACAGCGGATCAGTTGCGGCGGGAGTTGATCCGATCCGCACTCCCTTCACTTTTCAAAAAAAGCATAGTGTTGAATCCGTGCGTATGAACTGCAATACCGATCCGCAAAACTCGACCCGAAAAACAGCTGCGCAGCTGCCAAAACAAAATTAAAAACTTATGGATATGCAAAACAGTGGAAACTAAATTAACTAACGAAAATTAAGATTTCAATGTAAGTACTTAAGGAATGCATTAAATAAACATGTTTAAAATACTTTTCCAAACAGGAAATGAACTCGATTGCGTTGTTTTATAGACGATAAGAAAAACAGCTTTTAACATCTACATTGGCCGCGTGTGCATATTTTCAAAACTCCATCTAGATGTGAAATTGATTTTTTTTATCTATTTATCTTCTTTTTTTTCTATTTGGCTGTTCGGATCCCCCCCTACCACGCCAGTTTTGCCCCTGCATGCTGTTTATTAAATTGTCTCATTAACACGTCACGCTTTTGAACTGTTTCGAATAGTTTTTTAAAAAAGATCCAACTCAGTCCGCAACCTTCTCCCTATAAAGAGTTCAGATGGTGTTTTCCCTTCGGTGAGTTGTGCTTTAGAGTTGATTTATAGCACTCTAAAAAGGTTTACGGATTTTTCGCGAAACCATCAAGTTATTTCAGAGATAGTTTTGGATTTTTAACAAAACTTTCCGCTTGTTCGTTTGACTCTGAATGATATGGTGCTGTAAACTTGTGTTTTATTTCATCGTTTCCATCTCTGCTGTAATTTCTTTTTCGAAAAATATTTTTTTTTTTATCAATAAAAACAATTCTTATTACATGAATGCAATATTTTCATAAATTTATTTGTTAAAATAGTTGACTTTTTTTATTCATATTATACAAATTGTAGTATTAGGGATTTATAGTTATTTCCTTTTTTTTTTAGTACTTTTTTAGTTTTAGAGTTTTTGTTAAATTTTTCTGTTGTAGCGCTAGGTTTTTTTTATAATAATTGCTACAATTAAAATATGTATTTTATGGTATATAAATAATTAATAAATCACGCATTTAAGCTGTATTTTTTATTTTAATTTAAATATTAAGATCATATTTAATGTTTTGCATGTCTGTGTGAGTGTGGTGTCTGTGTGATTTTGAAATAAGCTCTTACAAGTTAAACTTTCCAATTGAATTAGAGAGTATTGTTTAAAATTTTTATCGAATTTCTAGCTAATTTAAAAATTTTAGTTAGAAAAACATTATTTATTTTTTAAACACTTTATTTCAAAATAATTGTTTTTGCATTTAATACATAATTGAATTTTTATGTACTTTTACTTTTACACACAAACATAGCTTGTTGTTACAAACTTACAAACACAGACTTGAATGCAAGTGGAAGTTTACGAAATACGTTAGAAAAAGAAGAGAAACGTAGAAAATCAAGCTAAAATAAAAAAAATATAAAAGCTTTTTAAATGCTATAATAGATTTTAATATATTTAAAGGTTTTTCTTATAGTTGAAAATAGTTTTTTATTTAAGTAATATAAAAAATTTATTAAAGCATTTTTGACATTAATAAAAAAGAAAGAGAAAAATAATTATCACGTTTCAGTTAGGCAACAAATCTTCTAGTCTCTACAACAACCAGTGACTGTTGCAATAAATGTTCAAAATATAAAACAAAAACAACTAAAAATCTTATTTAATTAATTGCAAATATCATTAATTTTGGTCAAGTTTTAAAAGTGTTTGTTTTTTTTTTTAAGGGCTGCAATTTTGACAACTTTGAGTTAATGTTTTAAAATTAATGCGGTGCATATAGTCAGCTCAAGTCGGCTTTGTAATTTTTTTTTTTTTTAATTTTCTTGGATTTTGTTATTCATAACTGCTTTTTACAATTCTTTTCAACAAACAAACAACACACTTTTTTAAAACTAGTTAATAACATTAGTTAACTTAAAACTTAAAAGTGATTCAATAATTATTATGATTAAACTATAGTAATAAAATTATAATTAAATTTAGGAAAGCTTCAAATACGACGGCGGCGAGCATTTCTTACGCAGAAATTTAATTATATACAGGGGCAAGCACGACACCAGCGTTATGATGGAGACCTTCCACAGGAAGTCATACGACCAAATAAACTCCCAATCTGAAAATTTTCAGATACGATTATCATTAAGTTGAAAAACTTTTCTCAAGTTTCAATCAAAACTCACCGAAATATTCATGCAGCACAGCTAGAGATATAAGATAGAGCGCTAAACTGAACAACTCAGCGAGCACCATTAGTCTAGAGCAAATAGAAAAACACAAAAAAAAATTGTCAAAATGTAAAACTACCAAAAAGTCTTGGCTTACCTGTGCCACGTGCGCACCGTCAATGCCACCATTATCAGCTCCGTCATGATCAACGCCGAGAAACTAATCGCCACAATGTGTATAAACTCGTCTTCGAACAATATCAGTGCGCCATACATAATGACACCACCCTGATAAATGCTGATGAGCACCCAGATAAAGAACGTCTTGTAGCTCAAGCTGCGCCCTTTGGACAGATCTTTGTAGAGCTCTGGATAGGTAACAGCCGTCGTTGTCGTTATATCTTGATCGAGCACCAGTGAGAATACCGGAAACATGGTGTACAACGTAGAGTAGCCAACCATAAGGAAACCTTGATAGAGAGCAACCGAACTCAAATAGAACACAGCCGAGAATACGGCTTGCAGTGTGGTGATAATCAGACCACGATGTATGACGAATTGTGAAAGTGCTGCCGAGCGTTTGTAGGATCGACGCCCATGCACCAGCAGCAACTTGGCAATATATGAAAATTGCGGAATACTGAAATCACCTGCCAATGAGGCCTGTCGACCTTCGCGTCCCTCAATGCCTACGCCAGCATCTGCCTGTTGTATCATGCTGACATCATTGCCTCCATCACCCACAGCACAGGTGCGTTTTCCAGTATGTTTCTGTATGAGTTCGACCACTTGTGCCTTCTGTGTCGGACTGCAGCGGCAACAAACTACTGCTGGAGACGCCGTGGCTAATTCTAGAAACTCCGGTCGATAGTATTGCAAGCATACCTCCAAAGATTCACCAGAAATAACCAACGCTTGTCCCTGACGTCGTCGAAATTGATTCAATTCCAAGTGCGCATCGGTGCGTGTCTTGACCGAGCGCAAAACATGCAGCCCCTGATTGCGCCCAATCAGCTGCGAACTCTTGGCAATGCAGCAGGCGGTTTCCAATTTATCACCCGTCAACATCCAAACGCGCACTCCAGCATTGCGTAGCAGCTCAAGTGTGGGTCTTACACCCTCTTGCAAACGATCCTCAACACCAGTTAAGCACAACAGTTCCAGTTCACGTTCCAATGATTCGATAACTGCCGCTACTTTAGTCACTCGATCGGTTACACTCAAGCGTGCCGCATTATAACGCGTCTCAAAGTCGTTATACTGATCTTCCGTGAGTACTTTTTTAGCAACGACAAGCGTGCGCAGACCTTCACGTGCCATATTGCCAGAGACTTCATTGAGCCAATCATTGTATTGCACAATGGCGGACATAACGACATCGGCACCTTTTAGATAGAATGTAATTTCGCCGGTGTGAGAGTCCTTAACAATGATGCCCATGCGTTTGCTTTCGCTGGTGAAGGGGAAAAGCTGAAGAATTTGAAAGTGCATTAAGCCATCGGCAGAGGAGTGTCCTGGGGAAGAAAGATATATTTTCAATAGTTATTTTCAAATGAGAAAGCAACAATGTGAAAAAGCTTTTTGAAATAAGGCCCCAAACTACAAATGAAATAAGGCGCCAAGAATGTCTATAAAAACATCTCGAATAATTGGGATATTTCCTATTTTAGTGCTTTAATACCTGGGCCTTGTTTCTCAAAAAATACAAGTCTTGTATTACAAGTAAAATACTTGGGGAAATTTTTATTTTTTCAAGTATTTTACTTGTAATACAAGACTTGTATTTTTTGAGAAACAGGGCCCTGGTCACGCAACTCAAGTATGAATTCTGGAATCGATGGTCCCGAGAATACCTCAATCTACTACAACAAAGACATAAGTGGAATAACCAATCAGAAAACGTCATTGAAAGGCAGTTGGTTATTATTAAGGAGGACAACGTGCCCGTTTTAAGTTGGCCACTCAGCAGAATCGAAAGGGTTTACAAGGCAAACGATGGAAAGGTCAGAGTAGCTGACGTAAAAACAGCATCAGGTATTTTGAAACGTCCAATCCACAGATTAGCACCATTATTCAATCAAGAGGAAGACATCGATAATCCTTCAGTACAAAAGGAACGAACTAATTTACGACACAGGCCAGCAAGTGATGAGGACTCAAATTATATGCCTCCAAAGAGAGGAAAATCAACAACCAATACGTTACAGTTAAAAATTCTCATTTCCTTATTACTTCTTCCTGCAATACTTGGAACTACAATTCACGTTAAGCAATTTGGCTCGGATCCTGGATTATACTTTGAAGGCATCGGGACCATTTTTTAAATGGCGTATTATTTCATAATGGAATAAAGCCCCAAAAATTGTATTTATTGGCCAAACAAGGCAAGGTAATTTCTAACAGGTTTTGCTTAATTAACTTATAACAGCATTTTTATTTCTATTTTTCCCCCTTCCCTCCTTTTCCTTTGATGCTCTAAGTGGGCATACTCCACCCACCGGATTGACATGATTTCAAAAAGCATGTCAAAAAGAAAACAAGATGAGGAAAACAAGTGGGAAATATCTAAGATACCACATATTAATGGGAGAGAAATATAAGAAGGGAATAGGGCGTTGGAAAGGATCCGCTAAAATGTGAGTTTAGACATGGAAGGGAAGTAGCAGTTGCTAAAGTTGTTAAATACTCTGCAGCTTCTACATATGGGCTCGTTGTGTCTATAGACAGTGTGGTGTTAGTATTCGTTTAAGCGACGTGTATGCCTGGTTCGTCTTATTGGGTCGTTAAATGTGAACTTATTGAAAAAATATTCGATGTCTATAACACCAGTAATTATATCAAATTTAAAACATGAACTCTATAACGTTCTTCTTGACGATAGTGGCATCAGATTAAGAAGGGAAAGTCTTTGTTCATACGGTGGTAAGTATAGAAAATCGCGGCGGTAAATGTATCTCTTAGTGCAAAAAGCAAGAATAGCTTCTGTATTAATTCAAATCATTCACTGTGTGTCTCAAAAGCTGGATTCCAAATTAGGCAAGCATATTCGCGAAAAGCTGATAATATAGCATTTATTAGTGTTAAGATAAAGTGTATTATGATTGCACCATTGCTCGCTCAAGGGAGATCAATTTTGATTGCAAGAAAATTTAATCTTCTTCCGACTAAACCATATAGTAAATCATTACGTCATCGGCATACATACGATGCGTAATTTCCATCAATACTACCGATAAGTCAGAGACGTAGATGTTGAAAAGAAATGGGTCAAGGTGACTAGCCTGCGGAACACCAGATGACACGATGATTTTTTTAGACAAGATACCATGGAATTAAACAAATTGGTAGCTTTCGGAGAGATAGGACTTAATCCAGTGGAGCAAGGTACCCGTTATTCCAAATTTTTGCAATTTAAGAATTAGGATATCGAAATCAACGCAGTGAAATGCTTTACTGAAGTCTGTATAGACTGCGTCTACCTGATGTCCGTTTTCCATATCAGTAAGAACACCAGAGACTAAGATTGCGAGATTTGTGTTCGTTGAGCGGCCTTTACGAAATCCATGTTGCTATTCATTAAGTACGGGATTAACTAGATATGATAGCTTCTCACATATAATTTTTTCAAAACGCTTAGGAATAGCAGACAGAATAGAAATACTGCTATAATATACGACTGACCTTTTGTCGCCACTTCCAATAAGACGGAAAAATACCAAGATGCAAAGATCTATTAAAAAAAAAGAGTATAGAAGTGGATTAGAGGTTGGTCTGCACAGTTAATACATGACGGAAAGTGGTCTGGACCAGCAGATTTCCTTGGATCAAGTTATTTTAAAGCTTTTTGAATTTCTTCTTGTGTAAGGAGGATCTTATCAACCAAGAATGGTTAAATCGGACACGGCGTCATAACTAGATGTTTGGATGACTGTACGCTAAAAACATCCTTAAAATAATCTGCATACAGGTTACATATCAATTTTTTTTTTTATTTATTTATTTCATCAAACAGAGTTAACTCTTACTGACTACTTAGGAACGAAAGAACTAACGTTTCCTCTGAACATGGTTGTAGGGTATCCAGCAGACTTTCGCTTAACATTTACAAAGTAAAAGAATTTTTTAAGGATCTTAAAAATTTTCTTCCAATTTCTTTGGTGTAAAATTTATAAGCTCGTTCTGACTTGATAGCAAACTCTTTGGATAGCTCAGTGTATCTCGCCTTTACTTCCTCACTTATATTGCGGAAATCCCGGAAAAATCCACAAAAAAGCATCACTTTAATCCCCCTTTTTGACATTTACTTGCAGCAAGTGCCAAAATTCACTGCCTCTGAAATTTCCTTGCAAGTAGCGCTGCAAGTATACTGCAAGTCCGAAAATGTTTGGATGTATTGAGTTTTTCGAACTTGCACTTGCACGTGTGGACGCTGGGTAAGTCCATGGTTAGAGCATCCCAATTTATGGCATTTAAATCGTTAATTATGCTATCGTAGTCCGCATTTAGAAAGTCATACGCAATTGAGTTATTTGGGGATTGAGTAAAAGGTATATTGGAATTTGACAACTCTAATGTGAAGGCAGTCTGATGATGGTTGAAACAACCTTCACTTCATCATAGGAATTTGTAAAGACTAAATCTAACCACCTGCAATTCAGGTTTGGAATTGAAGTAACTTGCTGAAGATCGTTGCTGTAGAACGTGCTGAGTAATGCATAGTCAATCGAATTAGAGAGTTTAACTGGAAGAAGATAGTTATCCTCTTCATCATTGACAAAGGAAATGTTGGGACGGTTAGTCACCAAAAATTATAATTTTATCTTCTTCATTTAAGGCCGTGATTATTGATGAAACTGCATTTGGGGTATTATTTCGTTATTATTATTAGATGATTTATTTAATTTTTTTAAAGTTAGGTCATATGTCGTTGCGAAATAGCGCCTCAAAAAGTTCATAACTCATTAAAGGGTCTTACTTAATACGAAAGAAATAATGTCTATACAAAGAGTAAAAAAAATAAAATTGTTCAAAACAAGGTTCGTTCCCTCACATCGCATAACAATTTATGTAATCTTTGATGGTTGGCTTAGCTTAAAAGATTTTTACTATCGCGAGATCTCTCAGATTATTTGTTCAATTCGACATCACCTTTCACATCCATAAATAATTGCACATAAATAGTTGGGGAAAAAATCCCAGATAAGTTATTAAAATTCTGGAATCCTGAATTTATTATCACAAAAAAACAGTAATAAATGCTACGTAATGTGATGATATATATATTTTCAATCAAAATGAAATGCTTACCTTTAGTGGGTGCCATTTTCAGCTGCAAAGTCATGGTATTTATATCTCTGGCAATGAGCGTGAGTCCTACTTGTTCGGTCCATTTAACTAATGCGATTTCGTCTGGTGAAGAAGCTTGATACTGATGTTCGGTTGAAGAAATAGAAGCAGAGCCAGGTGAATCAATGTTGACCACAGATTTGGTAGGTGAATTTGAGCCATCTATAAAAACAAAACAATGCGTCAGTTGATACAATTATTTTAAGTATAAAGAATAGCTGCTGAGTTATAAAAAACTTTTTAGTACATACTGCCTGAAGCTGAAAAGGTAGAAGCAGTCGACACCGACTTGTTGTCCTCCTCATCGGAGACTGGGGTGACATTGTGGCACAAGGCCAATGCCTTAACTGCCTCCCATTCACGCCAACCTTCGGGGCGACGCATACGATTGCCCGAATAGACAGCCTTGATTGCCTGACTTTGTTGTTGACCCTCTGCCGCCTCAGCCTGATGTAATATTATAGGTGCCAACGATTGTATCTTTTGACCTACATGATGAAATGTATCGCTGTCGTGTGAAACGATGCCAAGGTGAATTTTCTTAAAGACCATTTCGTTTTGTGTCAAAGTGCCAGTTTTATCGGTGAGTACGTAGGAGATGCGTCCCAGCTCCTCTGGAATGGTCGTAGAGCGTACAACAGTGCCTGCAATTTCAGGATCATTTTGCATTTGCCAGGAGTAAAAAGCTTTGCCCATGTCAAGATTAACGCGTAGACTAATGGGTATAATGTAGGAGAAAAGCAGCACAAAACGGAACATATAACGATACCAGGGACCGCTGAAACCTTTCAGCATCATCATAACTAGAGAGAGACCGAGTACGGCGCAGAATAGCACCTAAGTAGAATGGTTGCGGTTAGAAATGGAAATTTTGTGTAACAGATTTCTTGATCAAACCTTGGTTAAACCGTTTATTTCCATGTCCAGCAGACCAACTTTAGAACGAGGTTGCGAATTGTTCATAACACTGCGTGTTTCACAGCCTGTATAAATGACAATGCCAGTAGCTGTGCCAGCAGCGACCACAGTATTTGCCCAGAGCGTGTTTTCCACATTAAGCCCCGTTTCCTCGCCACCATGCAACTGTTGTAATAGATTAGCAAAAATAATTCATAAATAATCTATAAAAATTTTTATCGAAACCAAGAAGTTACCATAGAAAAATTGCCAATAAAGGAATGTATATCATTTTGTGGCTTCTCAATGTAGACATTAGCATCGATGCTAAACAAATCCGAATCCTTCAAAAGTTTTTGTGTGAGCGGCACAGCAAGGCGCAGTTTCCAATCGGTTTCACCTATCAAAAAAAATTATTAAATAGTATTAAATTAAAAATTATGTGTATAACCTAAACTATTGTCAACTCACCATCCAGCTGATCGGTGCGCACAAAAACTGAACCGCTTTTATCACTCGTACGCAAAAGTATCAAATCGGCTGGCACACGTTCGTTCTTTTCCACAATTATCATATCGCCAACTTTAAGCTTGGATGAAGGCACCATTTCATAACCTTGTCCATCTTGCAGATTCGATACTATGAGACGTTTATACTTCTGCGAATTAACTTCATGATCTCGTTGATGCCGTCGCAAATCATCGACTGCCTCACGGCCAATAGTAACCATGAGCACAAATCCCAGCGGTCCCCAGTAGGTGTAGGGATATCCAATACGTATATCAGGTATAAATTGTGACAATGCCATAAGCAGGAAATACAAATTTAAGAAGAAACGAAATTGCTCAAAGAGCACTAGCGGCAGAAACGTTATAAAATTGTACTTCTGATTGCGTATCTCGTTCGGTGGGAACTTTTCCGTGCCTGGACGTCCCAAAAAGACGGTGCGAGCACGGAGTTCACGTGCGGCAAACCATTTGCGCCAGCAGCTGAAAAAAATAAGTGCAATCAATTTTTTATATATATATTTTAAGTAAAAAGTTGTTGGTATTATAATTATAAATTTAATTAAAATGTTGTTAAATATGCTCAAAAAGCTAAAAGAAAGTTTCAAAGAAAGTACAAAAAACAACAGCTGTCAATGTCAATACGACACAAAATCATAACAGCAGTCATAAGAGCAAACAAAAAACCAAAAGTTAAGTAAGTGGTACAACAGAGACGAAAACATCAATAATAAGGCAAATGAAATTTGGCACATGTGCAAAAATCAATTTCCTTGACGAAGAAGATAACATGAGTAGGTGAAGAATTTGTAATCATTTGAATAATCATCATTTTACTTACTAGCACAGCTAAAAGTTTTAAGGAAATAGTTTAACGGAAAAAAAAAGTTCTTTTTAGGAACCGGAAATAGCAGTTATTTTACAATTTTAGAGTAAGTAAGTGAATTTATTGGGTTTTTACGTATTTAACAATGAATTCAATAAAATTGACATATGACAAAACAGAACTGAAGAACATTATTCTATTTAAATTTACTGGATTACTGCTTTTCGCAAAAGATTTTTAGTGATTGAATAATTTATGCTTGCTCGCGGCATATCTTTACATAGTATCTTATGACGTTTTGTCATAAATATAATTTAAAAACTAAATTAACTTATACTAAACTAATACTACACTTAATTACATAAAATAAATATAAATTAATTTTCATTTCATAGTTCAAATTAAATATTTTTATATAATTAATCTCTATGTATATCTTTGTTAGCATTAGCGTAGAAGTTCGGTAGAAGCAATGCAGACGAAATAATATCATGTTCAAATATAACGAAATTAAGATTTTCGTTAATAACGCCGACTGTTGAGATATAATTAATGTTTGACCTTTGAATTAATGATTAAAATCATTTTGTGGTTCAAAGATGTGTTTTATTAAATTATTATCGATGCTTCGTAATTTATACAAATAATTTTTTAAAAGAGTTATCATATATTTACATAAGGGAACAATGCGTGCGTTTATATAGATGTAAAAATTTGAGTATCTCTTTGTATATGATTCATAGTTTCGATCTATAGATAGTCGTAGAATTTTGCGTTCTAAATTTTTTTTTTTTAATTCTAAATTTTTCTAAATTCTGTGGCTGTGGTTGGAGAGATTGTAAACTAAATTGGAAATCCGTAAACTAATAATTTGAGAATGCTAACTTTATAAATGAGTAGTTTATTATTATTTGCCATATATTTATTTCGCATTAAATTTAAGAATACTCCAAAAAAATGTTTGGCTCTATTTAAAACTAAATTTGCATGCATATTAAATTTTACAAGTTTGTCAAATGTTATTCCCAAGTACTTTATTTTATTTTTAAATGGAATTGCTACTTCATTAAGAGTTAGCTGCATTCACCATTTATTTTTACATGAGACCTATTTCTAAAATATATTTTTGGAAGTTTGCTTGTCACTCCCCGTATATCTATACAACTCAAGATATTTAGCAATTTTGTATGCTCGACAAGATGCAAGGCTTTTAATAGATGAATAAATGTTGCTGCAACAAATTTCGGTATATAATTTTGTGCAACTAATTTTGTATATTTTTTCATGGTTGCTGTAATCGCAGACTCCGTTCCACTGATCACCAAGATTTCATTTCATTTACAGATTGTATTTTTGAAATTTAAATCTTGTTGCTATTAGAGGTTTATAGGGACTAGTTGAATATAACAATTCTTGGGCAAACGACAAAAGGCAATCTTCCTACTAAAGGCAATGAGCAGTTTAATAAAAAAGTGCATCAGTTTACACACTGCTACATCAAAGTTGCTGTTCGACGAGGTAACATAGCAAAACAAAAATAATGCCAGGAATATTTTCTCTTTACCTAAAACGCTTTGGTGTAGTCTCTTGGCAAACCATATAGAAATAAATAAAACCTTTGATTTTAGAATTAGATTAAAAAATAAATTCTAGGCTTTAAAAATAAATGCAATCGAAAATTGATTAAATTTTAACACTCAGACTTAACTTTTAACACCAGAAGCACGAACACAACACTTTAGTCAATACAACAACCAAATGAAATCATATGCTGACAAATCAGAGAGAGAGGGATAACGAAGCGTTAAAAAATTGAAAAACAAATAATGCAAGGCAAAAAAAAAAACAATAATTGATAACTGGAGCAGAAAAAAAGACAGACAGTAAAAAAATGTTAAAATTATTTAGTAGATAAATTGATGATTCACCTGAACAGATACCAGCGCCGTTTGGGACGATTTATTAACGGAATGTTTTCACGCACTATTGGCGTAGTCACGGAACTCTGTGACGAAGCGTCGTCCATTTTTAAAATTCACAGATCAAGTTGATTAACTAACAATCAATTTATAATGCGCACATCAACCGAGTCAAGAAAAAATTCTTTTACATTTATATGCACATTAAGTGACAAATGTTTGCACTTTTCGATTAAAATCTAATAATAATTATCTGCACTAAGTGTAGCTTTCACAATTTTCAACAGCAAAACTGCAAATTATTCGACTAATACAAAATTTTTCACGCAAACACTAGCAAAACACATAAAATTCATCCGAAGACTGATGAAAGTTTTTTGTTCAAGTATTTTTTTCAGAAAAATCGATAAGTCCCAGCTAACGTGTGTGTGAAAGAGAAAAGTAGTTGTAGCACTTGGCAGCACTAGCAAATTGCAGCACAAAACAGAAAAGCCGAAGGAATTATATATTTTGCGGTGAATTGGCAGCACTGCTGCTGATGTTTTGATTGCGATTTTTCTTTGTGCTGCACTTCGTAGTTAAAGCGACAAAAATTTTAGCACAAACAGCTGATTATCAGCATTAGGGTGGGCGCATAGATGAACACCGTTAAAATGTTCAAGAACAAAAATTTAATTTGAAAGCTTTTAATATTTTATTGTTTATGTTTCTATATGCAAAGAAAGAGGCTGCAAAAATAAACTGTCGCTCTATTTTGGATTAAAAAATACGAAAAATTAAAGACAAACTTTAAAAATACGATATCTCTGAAGGTTTTTTTAGATATTTATACAATATTTGTATAATCGACAAACAAATTTCAGCACTTGGAAGGACTTTGAACGAGCTTATTGTGTTATTATCGAATGTTATTATCTGTGTCCGACAAAACTTTGCCCGAATTCGAACCTTTCCTCTTTTTGTAATACATATACGAGACTAAAATTTACAATATAAAACATATAATTTCATACAAAGAATAAAAAAATTGAATATAAAATTAATATTACTTATATTTTTTTTCAATAATTTTTTCTCGTATGTCATACAAAATATATACAGCCCTATTCTAGGATCCGTCGTAATAAATCTACGAACGTAAGACTACGCTGCGAATACGAAAAATGTGCTATTCTAGGTTCCGAACAAAACTAAGCTGAGTGTTGAAGCCTCATTGAAATTAAATTTCGAAAATTCGAAAACATCTCTTTTTGACAGAAGACAAAAAATTTGTAAAGAATTGATTAATTAAAGTGTTTAATAACTAGTGTTTTACTTTACAATAAATTCCATTTCAATTTCCATTTTTGCACAGTATGAGGAGTGTCGATTGACTCCAATTCCTGGCAGCACCTTCCATCGTGACAGAAAGCAGAATGCAGTAGCGATTGCCTTTTGGTATGGAGCTGCAGCTGAATTGGTGATAGCGTTGGTGGCTGCCTCTGTTGACGCCATTCTACACGGAAAATCTTTTCCTACTGGATGTGTCTTTTGTTGGTGGCCCGAGACTATTGAGCTGTGCACTGGCATTCCCTAGAAACGCATAACATTTTCTATGTAGTCCTTACTGAATTCCTGCGCTAAATTTGGCCTTTCAGTCATTAAGCTGACCAAATGCGCGTACTAGTTCCTATTTGTGGTGTTTGACCTATAAAAAGGGATAATAAACCTTTCTTTGGTGATTTAAATGAAAATACTTACTTTTTTTTCCTATGTGCGGCTTATTTTCTAAAAGAAAACACAATTTTACTTAAAATATTAATGTTAAAAACAAATTCCGACAATGGAAACCTGTCGTACAAGAACCCGCAAAAAAAACTGTCAAATGTTGAAACGTTGGGAACGTGGAATGACAAATGTTACGAATTTCGAATACGACGTAACGATTCGGATCGTAGAATACAACTTTACGAATCCGAATGAAAATCACAGCTACGACGGATCTTGGAATAAGGCTGATAATTTTGTATGAAATTTTGAAATTTCGATTTCAGCCATATTACTACGTTTACATTGCAGCTTAAACTCCAGATTTGGCTGAAAAAGTTTTCGTAACCTCTAAACTGTTTACACTGTCTGTTGGGAGGTTAAGTCTGACATTTGCGAAGTCAACTTGCGCCATTAGGGGCGCTCACATTATCAAATTCTTCATCAAAATATTGGTCAAACAGTTTGACCACGCGAGTGTTCATATTATCAAATTTTTCGTCAAATTTCATTATTGTCTTGCACACCAAAGTGAACACATCAGCAGCACTCCACATGCTTTATTTCTAAATAATGTTTTTTTTTTAAAATTTCCGTTTTAATCTGCCAGTTATGGATATAGTCTATAAATTTCAATAAAATCATTACAAAAATCTTCTTCATCGTGCATTTTGAATTGATGTGTTCGCGTTTAAATCTTTCGTTAAGTGATGAATCGCACTAGAAAATTTGTCGAGTGTTCACACGTCAAATTTTTCATCAAATCGTTGGTCAAACAACCGAAAAATCAAAATATTTTGATTTTCGTCAAACGATTTGACCAACAATTTGATGAGTGTTCAAATGTCAAATTTTTCGTCAAATTCCATATATACTTGTGTGGGTCAAATTTTTTGATGACTTGTTGGATGAAAAATTTGATCATGTGACCGGGCCTTTTATCTGATTTCGAAATTTTTTAAGCGGACATTCCCTTTTGGTGTTTACGATGAAAAAACATAAACACAGTGTTGCATTACAAAATTTTAAGATTTCGATGAAACCTCAAAGCATACAAGGTTTGAATTTATATGCGAAACCCTAGAGGTTAGTAAGCGGTTTCAGTACTTAATCTCATTTTTGTACTTAACCTCCAGATTTGGCTGCAATGTAAACGTAGTATGAATTTACAACATAAAACATAAAATTTCATTCAAAGAATAAAGAAGTTTAATATAAAATTAATATTACTTAAATTTTTTCAAAAATATTTTGTCGTATGGCATACAAAATATATAATTTTGTACGAGATTTTGAAATTTCGGTTTCAGAAAGTGTAAAGGTTGAATTTGATTTGCAACAATTTGAGTTTGAAGTTAAAATCTTGTACAAGAATCCTTTGATAATGAATTTTTTTTTAACTTAATAACTACGAAAAACTGATCTGATTTTAAAATTGCACGAAATCATCAAGTTTAAAAATAGATTTAAAATTACACTTATCGTAGTTGATAAACAATCAGCCCAATTACGATACATTTGCTCCCGGGAGTTTGTAAAAGGGAGTTTTCGTTTTTAAGATAGCAGCTAAAGACATCTAATTTTTTTATTTTAAACTCATGAAAATTGACGATTGATGAACAAATTTGCATTAAAAATTTCCAAAAAGTTTTAAACTTTGCCTTAAAAACGCAAACTCCCTTTTACAACTTCCGGGAGAAAATCTTTCATAATTGGTCTGAATATGTATTGAAAGCTGATGAGAGAGAATAAAAAATTCCCCTTTTTAATAAGTTCTGTACTGAAATGCTCTGAATTTCATTGATTTATAATAAAGTTGTCGTGTTCTATTGATAACGCAATTTTTTTGTTATTCTTAAAGACAGCTTTGCTTTCATTAAATATTTATAATTGCTCGAGTATTTAAAGCAGTACAAATTCAATTTTAGAAGCAAGGCTTTAAAATAAACATTAAATGTTTGACCTATTTCAGCTGTGCGTTAAACAGAAAAGTACCATTGAATCATGAATTTATTAATTTTCTAACTAAATTTTTATAGTAAAAGCCGTTAGCGTGTGTGTATAGTTTTTACTTTTTTAGAGCAGACTCAAGTTTATTAAATTTTGATTTAATCAATAAAGTGTACACGAAGCTTTGCATTTGCATAGGCAACAAATTCAATTAAATATGGTCGCGTAGAAAATAATTGAACCATGCTATGCAACAGGAGTACATGGTGTGCATATAGAAAAAAGTATCTACTTAAAAAGATAAAAATCTATAAATGCATTTCAAAATGAAACAACTCACTGAACCACGCACAAGCAAAGGTCTGGAAAAAAATTAAAGTTTACGTTTTCGGATTGATATTTTGCACTGAATTAATTTTCATTTAGGATTAGGAATTTTTATTTTATTTTTATTTTGAAATAAACACGTTACTTTTTCAATCAAAATAAAAATAGTTTGAGGTGGGGTAATGTGTATCATGGGGTGTTGTGTAAAATGACGATTTTTCGTACAAAATGTGAACATATGAGTGAATGAACAAATGTAATATGTCTCTTTTGACAACATCTAGTTTTGGAGGTAGGTAGACACACATTTCATTACAGTTCTTAAAAAGCGTGATAAAATGTTTGTTAAAAATTTTTTTAAATTTACAAAAAATACTGTTTTGGATAACATTTTATTCAGATTTTAAAAGTGAGTAGATGTAAAATGTGGTATTGTTTAATATCTTTAAATATAACCAAAGATTTTAAATTTTTTCACGTTGTGGTAAAATTCCAACAATGAGAAAAAAGTGACTTATATTGGGGTGATGTGTAACACTCAAGGTGGGGTGATATGTAACACATCTTATATATTATAACTGCCATTAACTGAACGATTCTGTCATGGTAACGTTAATCTTATTGCCGAAGAAATTCACCTCTTGGTAACTATTACACCCTTTTGGTATTCTGCAACATTACCAGTGAATATGTTACCATCTCCTTAGGTGGTAACAAGCAAAACAGCCAGTTGTAAGAATAGAGCTTTATTTCTTCTTAAAAGAGCTTACGACCGATTTCTGAGGCCGGTAACGAATTTCGGTAATAAAATTACTATTATCGGTAACGCACAGAATCGATCTGTAAAGAGACAAAAACTTCAACTCTACGATGCAATCACATCAACAGCATTAAAGGAGATCGGCCCAGTTCATAATATTCAGCCCAGACCAAAATTCAAACCTGGTAGGAAGTCAATGAAAAGCTGTGTTCTAACAAAGCCGCAGAAACGTTTACAGTTGCAGGAGGTGGCAAAAAATAAATATGGAAAAGAAAACCAAACAAACAACAAAGAAATCTGCACATGCTCGGCCGCAAAACCGTCGCTTTTCGTCGTCATCCGAAGAAGATCAATATTTTTGCATGATTTGTTGCGATTTTTACAAAAATTGTGAGAATTGTCATCGGATATCTTTTGAACTAATAAATGTAGGATAGTGTGCTTGTGATTGTTTTTGTAAAAATGTTGACTACAAAAATGGATATTAAAAAAAAAAAATTAAAATATTTTAAAAGATGTATTAAGTCTTTTTTAAATATGTAACTTGTAATCTTGCAAGTTGTAACTTGTAATCTTGCAAGTTGATCAAAATAAATACATATATATATGAACTAAAAGGTATAGGATGATGTGCGACCCCTCATTATTTTTTAAGAAAATGTTGACTACAAAAATGTATATTGAAAAAAAAAATTTGAAAATTTCTTTAAGGGTATTAAGACTTGAACATGAAATTTAAAAAATTTTTTTTCGTAGTGTTGCAGCTTTTCTAAAATATCTCTAAATCTAGCAAGCGGATCAAATCAGAAAGTATTCATCATCAGCGAGTCCAAAAACCTAAGTTAGACCTTACATAACCTTATTATTATTCAAGTCATGTATGATTATCGGTATAGTTCACTGAATTTTAATAACAGGCGTTGGCGCCACCTAACGTCTATGGTCGAGTACAAACATCAATATTTTTGTATCAAATTTAAAGGGCGCTTGTTTTCGATACATAATCGAACATTTTAATTTTTGTGCTCACAAAAAATAAGAAGCTTCGTTTTTTATTTTGGGCCGGTTTAATGTACACTACTGTGGTCGTTATACTAATATGTAATATACTAATATGTTTTTCTACTATGTTATGCTACTATTTTCTACTACTATTTTCTACTACCTTTTCTTGTTATTATTTTGTCTACTAATTCTAATAGTTCCTACTACTATACTAGTATATCTTTACTTATATAACTATTACTACACTATAATACTAATATTTTCAATTAATATTTAATACTATTTTTTTCTATTAATGTTCTATTATTTTTTACTACTATTTTCCACCACTATCTTTTACTATTATTTTCTGTTACTATTTCTACTTCTATATCTACTACTACTACTACTTTCTTTTCTGCTCTACTACTATTTTCAACTACTATTTTCTATTTCTATTTTCCATCACTATTTTCTTCTATTATTTCCTACTACGAAGTTGGAAGGATAGTACGTATGAACATTATTTTTTATATACTTAATAATTTTCTGGTTTTTAAATTTAATTCAATAAAATTTTTATATGTAAATATTGATTTGATTTAATTTTTAGACGATATTATTTCATTAAAAAAAAATACACTTTGACATTTATTATACTAAATATTACAATGCAATTTATCAAATTTTTCCGCAAGTTATAATTTCAAAGTGAGAGATAAATAAAGCAAAACTAAATCATACAATTTTTTCTTTTCATCTTATATATTTTTAATGAATTTAAAGCATTTTTATTTTTTTGAGGTTAAGGTTACTTTTTCTGCTCATAAAAGTAATATAGTTTCTATAACTGGCTTATGTAAAGCTTTTCGACAGCTCAATAGAAGCTAAAATGTTAGTTGGGACTAGAGTCCTATCTCTAAAGGAGTAAAATATATGAGCTGGTTCCATTATTTTTACCCTTCCACATTTTTTCTGAGCACACCTAACCAATATCTGCCACCCTTGTGGGGGGTCCCCACACAAAAAACACAAAAAGATATAGTTTATATCTCTCCTGCATTGACCCCGAGAAGGGTTAGATATATTTGGAGGCCCTATTATTTTGTGCCCTTCAAAATATCTTCTAAACACACGTTCCCCTATCTGCCACCCTTCTGGGGTCCCCATACAAGAAAGATACAAAAACTGTCGATTATAGTTCACTCTTCCAAATCAACCACTTGAGGGGTCAAATATATGAGCTCATCTTATTATTTTTTGCCCTTCATCATTTCTTCTTAGCACACCTACCCTCTATCCGGCACCCTTCTAGGAGTTCGCATACAGAATCGTTACTATGTTTTCTGCATGCCTGGTAGAATCAGAAATGCAGGCATTAACAGAGCTAGCCTTAACAGTGTTAACGTTAACAGTGACGACATTATCAGTGGTGACGATACAACATTACTAACGTAACCATTGCTGGCGTTAACATAACTGTTGCTAACAGTGCTAATGCGAAATCATAACTTTTACCCATACCAAAAAGAGCTCAACGCACTAACAGGCATGCTACACAGGCCAGTAAACTGGCCCTGTAGTTCGAAAAACTCAACACATTCACACTTTTTTACAAATACATTCAACCAGGATTCACTTTCACGGCACTTTCATCGCTACTAGCAACGAAATTTCAGAGCCAGTGGATTTTGACAGCAGCGGCTAGTGTATGTCAAAAAGGGGGATATTAGTGTTGTTTTTAATTACTTTTGGTGAATTTATTTCGGGTTTTCCCTCGATTTCGTACTTTATTTCGGGTTTTCCTCGATTTCGTACAGGAAGCAACACTGATAACTTGTTTACATTTACAAAGCAAATGAAACAAATGTGAAAAGTTGCAAATAAAAGTGAATAAAAGTTCAAAATATACAGTTTTATATACAATATACAATAAATATACAAAAAAATATACAATGGAAAGAAAATTAACTCAAAAACAAATTATTAAATTAAATTGATTCAATAGCAGCGAGAACCTTCGCATACGATAAAATTTTTTTAATGAACTTTCACTAGCATGTGTAGCACCTCTTGCATGAAAGCATGAAAGTTCGAAATTCTTCGAATCATTCGAACAGTACACATATTCTTTCGCACTTTCACTGTCACTGGCCTGTGTAACCGGCCTGTAAGGTGCGTTAGGTTAGGTTAGGTTCACTTCTTTAGAGAAGTTTTCATTTAAAAAACTGATAAAATTCCGAAATAAAACCGATTACTCATCGAAAACAAACAAAATAATAGTGGTATTCAATTAACGCCGTATTTGTGGTGTAAATAGCGTATGTGCCGTAAGTTCATACAACTTACCACACATACGCAGTTTACATCACGAATACGTCGTTCATTGAATACCACTAATAATAAGACTATAAATGAACGTGTCATATTCAGACGTGCAGAAAACATGTTTTAAAGAGTTGTGACGTACTTGTCAATATCTAAGCATTAAAAAAAAAAAAAAAAGCAAACAGAAGGGGAAAAGTGTTTTAGTAACAGTTGTCACATATAAAGATGAGCCTATGCAGATGCTTATTTCAAAGACACCTTTGATATCAAAATTTATCGAAACAAATATCTTGCAAATATAGAAGATGAATACAAAAATTCTAAGACAGTTCTCATTAGTTCTGGAATTTTCTTTTTTTTATATTTTTCAAACAAATTAAAGGTATACATAAATCACATAACTACCGGTAGATGTCAACTAAGTGTTTGTATTTGTTTAGCTAGCACAAAAATAGTAGGCAACCAAAATATGCGCTACAATGTGTAAGCTTAACGGTGGCACATTTCTTAGGAGCGGGTGGCACATTTCCACGCAGTGGTGGCAAGTAAATGTTTATACATCAATTACTGTTCCACTACAAAGAAAACGATTCTTCTTGTAAGTTGATCACAAATACGTAAAAAAAAAATAAGAAAAAAAAAAGCGAACAGTGAATGTAAAACTAGGCCAAAGAATACGACGACTAACAACAACTTTGTTTATTCCGTGACATTTCGCAGCTCCATGCTAAATAAACATGGAGCTTGGAAACAGCAAAGTGAAAAACATGTTGTTTTGGTTAAGAAAATAAATAACAAAGCAGTTTTTAGTTGTATGAATGTAATTGTTTGTTGTAATTTTTTACATACAAAAAAACATGCAAACGTAAGTACGAATGTTTAACATTTCCTTT
Source organism: Coremacera marginata (assembly GCA_914767935.1). NCBI lineage: Eukaryota > Metazoa > Arthropoda > Insecta > Diptera > Sciomyzidae > Coremacera > Coremacera marginata. Next base: position 168,863,875 of record OU612045.1, read on the forward strand.
GCACATAATTCGTAAATAATTTTTTGTATAAGAAATTTTGTAAAACAAGACCAAGAAAAAAACAAAAAAATATAAATGTTTATAAAGCTTAATTTAAGCTACAAAGTAAAGCTTCTGTTATAGGCTTTTTTACTTTCAATTCAACTTTTGTAGTATTAAAAGTTGAATTTTAAGTGTAAAAAGTTGAATTTGAATTTGACTTTTATTCGAATAAGAAAATGTAGAAACTCCCTTTAGCCTGTAAAAAACAGGTCTAACGTCTGGCTTATAGATGACTTATAGAAAAAAACGTACATTCGTATTAGAGGTAGGATCACCTGCAAATGCTAAAAAAAAAATGTTTTATCCGAATTCGATTGAGTCCCAGCAAACCATATCTCGGTAGAAAAATGTTGCGATAGTATAACGACATCGTTACGATATCTAAACATAGAAATATGCGATATCGTCTCGATAGTACAGGTAACGATAGCATTTCGATATCTATATTACAAATTTCTTGATATCATCATGATAGTGTAATTACGATAGCATTTCGATATAGTATAAATCGCATATCGATATAAAAATACTAGACTAGATACCATTACGATAGTATAATACCGACAGCATAGCGATAATTTCTTTATCGAGAATTAATATGTTTTCGAAATTGTTAACGATATGTCAATTTTTATCGAGAAATGCCTTTTTCGATATCATTACGATATCGTCTCGTGTAGCGTAAACGATAGAAGTTATCACCTTTGCAATATCATCTCGATACCGAAATTTCAATGTCGTTTCGATATCGTGATTGATACGTTTTCGATATCGTTAAAGATATGTCAATTTTTATCGAAAACAGGTATCGTTTGGTTTGCTGGGATAGAATTAAAATTATTTTACCTGTCGTGAAAATAAACAAAGGTCTCATTCCCTGGTTGAATTGTTATTATAAAGTTTTTCAGGTTTGTTTCAACAAAATAAATATATTTTTTTATTGCTTTTGCTGAAGAATTTTTCTAGTGAACTTACTTCAATTATATGCAGAATGTAACAGCGAAGAAAACCGACAGAAAAAAACAATCATTAAAAAAGTGTTGAAGAAATAAAAACATACGAGAGTAAAAATAAAGACACGAGGTAAATGACACTTTTAGTGTCAAACACTGACAGCAGGAATGTTGAAAAAATTCCAACTAAAATGAAAGCGGAAGGAAGATAATAAAAAAAAATTCTTCCTTTTGTACTTGGTCGTTCGTTTTTGTGTTGATGATTTAAAGTTTTGCTGATTTTTATTATATGAAATAAGACCTACAGCAATGACGTTATTTGATATGTGATTTTATGAGTATTTTCATGAGTCAAAGTATGGATTCTAGGGATCGTTGAAATTGAAAGATTAACTTCAAAATTAAACATAAAAAAAATTACGCATTTAAGTTATAAGAATCAATTTAAACCAAAGCGTTATAAAAAGCAGTTCGCAGTTACGAAGCGAATAACTACGAACAGTGAAAATTTTATTTAAATTTTTAATGAGCGTAAATTTTCGAAGAAATTTATATGCTATTGACACAGCTTGTCTCAGTTTATTCTAGATACAATAAACATTTAGTTGTTGTTTCAAAACTGAAGCAATAAATTCTTTTCATTTAAATTTCATTTTAATTTTCTTTATTTTTTATGCTCTTGATATTCAGCTATTTATGCCTTGTCATACCTTCTGAACTTTTCAAACCTCATATTTAATTTTCTCACAGTCGGTTGCACACTCAAACACACACACACACACACGCACGCCATAAGCACCAATGTTCAACAACAACATTCTATATACCGCAACAAATTAAGAAAATGTGAAGAAAAATCAATAATTTTGTAAATTTTAATTGATTTTTTGTGTTTTGTTTGCTTTATTTCCATTTTCATGTTTATAATTTTCACAACAAAAAAGCATACTTAATTCAGACTAAATGAGCTCAAAAAAATTTAATTTACTTGTTGACATAATAAAATACTTGTAAAAAGTTGATTTCTTAGAACTTTCACCTAATTTTCTGAGGTTTTATGCATTGCATTACACATCAATCCGAAACAATTTTTTGCTTTTTAAAAAACCAATACTAAACCATAATTCGACTAGTTTTTAAAAAGTGCCCACATTTTCATTGAAAAACTAAAACGTACAACTTTCCAGGCATGTTTGCACATTTTTGGGTATTTTCGAAATTTTTCGAACATCTTCGAATTAATTTTTTAAATTTAATTTTAATAAAAAGACTGCCAAATTTGTGGTTATTTCAGCTTATTCGAAGTTAAACTTCGTAAATCAAATTTAATTAAGATAAAGCACGGAAATTTAATGAATTACAAGTTCGTGTAGAACAATAATTCCTCAAGAAACTGAAATTTGAAGATATTTTAACATTTTTATGCATTTTTGCACATTTATGAGTATTTTAAAAGTTTTTGGTTATTTTCGAAATTTTTCGAACATATGTTCGAAAAGTTTCTTTTACGAAAAACATATAAAAAAAGGAAAATTTTGAATTTTTAACCATTTTTTGGAATTTTTTAAGCAAATTGGAAATATTTCGGACTTTTTTATATAAAAAACACATAAAATTAAAGAACTTTATTTTCTTGTATTTTTGATTTTTTTCCACTTGACTAGCTTTTAAGTGTCCACATAACGAAAATCAAACATGAAACGCTTAATTAACATTTCGAAGACGATGTGCTTGCTTCTTTTGCGTGTTAATTGTAAATTTATTTCAGCTAGCTGCAAGAGCGGCTTTTAAGAAAACAGCGTTCAAGCATCTCTGCTTGAATTATAGTTTGTAACAATAATTGCTTAAGAAACTGAAAGTTTTTAAGCGTTATCGAACATTTTTGAGCATTTCTGAATTATTTCGAACATTTTAGAAAATTTTCGAACATATGTTCGAACTGTTTTTTCTTTGAAAAAGCTAAATTTATCTTGTTAATTTTAAACTATTTTAGGTAGCTGCTAGAGACGACCTTTAAGGATACACTTTCCAAATCTCTGCTCAAACGAAATTTTATGCTTTGCTAGTTTACACATGCATTACCAAAATTCGTTAAAAAGCTAAAGATGCAATTTCTTAAAACATTTTTATGCATTTTCGAGCATTTTTAATATTTTTGAGTATTTTCGAAATTTTTCGAGCATGTGTTCGAAAAGTTTCTTTTGAAAGTTTTCTTGTGTGTAACAAGTGTTGATAAAAAAACTGAAATTTTTTAAGCATTTTGAACATTATCGAACATTTTTTTATCATGTTCGAATTTGGGAACATTTTCGAAAAGATGTTCGAAATGTTTTTCGATGAAAAACACATAAAATTAAATAAAATTTTTGATTTTGTAAGTAATTTTTTTGATTTTTTGTAACTTGACTACAATTTTAGAAACCACATCAGAAAAATAAAATATGCAACGTTTTATTCACAATTCTGCAAATAAAGCGTTGCGTGTATGCTTACTTCTTTATCTTGTTAATTTTAAACTATTTTAGGTAGCTGCTAGAGACGACCTTTAAGGATACACTTTCCAAATCTCTGCTCAAACGAAATTTTATGCTTTGCTAGTTTACACATGCATAAGCAATAATTCCATAAAAAACTAAAGATGCAAGGTCTTTAAAACATTTTTATGCATTTTCGTAAATACGTTTTATTTAATTTTTCTAGCGCTGTGCTTACTTCTTTAGCGTGTTAATTTAAACAATTTTAGCTAGCTGCTAGAGACGACTTTTAAGGATTCATTTTTCAAAACTCTGCTAAAAGACAAACGAAGTTTTATGCTTTACTAGTTTACTATAATAATTCCTTAAAAAGCTACAGATGCAAGTTCTTTAAAATATTTTTATGCATTTTCGTACATTTTTGAGCATTTTTAAGATTTTTGAGGGTTTTCGAAATTTTTCGAACATATGTTCGAAAAGTTTCTTTTATGAAAAACACATAAAATAAAATAAAATTTTTGATTTTATAAACATTTTAAGACTTTTCTAATTTTTTGGGCATATTCGAAATATTTCAAAAAAAAACATGATATGCAAGAAGTTTTTTATTTCTACTTTTACACTTTTTAGATTTTTTTGTTACTTGACTAGTTATCAAGATTACCACGAATATCAAATATGAAATGCTTTATTTATTTACATTGTAAAAACGATATGCTTCTACTTTTGCGTGTTCTAAATTATTTTCAGCTAGCTGCTAGAGTGACTTTTGAGGAAACAGCCAACGTTTAAGCCTTTACTCAGAAAGCGGCGCAGTTGCAAGTTTATGTGTAACAAGTATCAATCAAAAAAACTAAAAATTTTTAAGCATTTCGAACGTTAGCGAACATTTTTGAGCATTTTCGAATTTTTGGAACATTTTCGAAAATTTTCGAATATATGTTCGAAATGTTTTTTCGATGAAAAACACATAAAATCAAATAAAGTTTTTGATTTCGCAAGTAGTTTTTTAATTTTTTATAACTAGACTAGAATTTAAGAGAGCACATCACAAAAATAAAACAAGCAACGTTTTATTTACATTTCTCGAGCGCTGTGCTTACTTTTTTAGCGTTAATTGTGACTTTTAAGAATACAGCGTTCAAGTTTCTGCTCAGAGGTAAGTAAAATTGTATGCTTTGCAGCTTTACCTACAAGCAATAATTCCTTAAAAAAATTAAAAATGCATGTTGTTTTAAAAACCTTTATGCATTTTCAAACATTTTTGAGTATTTTAGAAAATTTTGTGCAATTTCGAAAATCTTCGAAAAATTCGAACATATGTTCGAAAAATTATTTTTATGAAAAACGCATAAAATGAAAGAAATTGTTTGATTTCGTAAGCAAAGTTCTTATTTTTTGTAACTATACTAAATTTTAAGGGTCCCGCGTCATGATAACCAAACTTGAAACTAAGCTTTGAGCTCTTAAAGACACAGAATACAAGTCTCTGTTCGGGCGATTTGAATGCCTCAATTTGATCGATTCATCTGAAAAATTAAGAAAATTGCGTGGATATGATTAAAAAACGCTGTAAATATAGATTTTACTTGCATAAGGATAATGAAATTTGCCACGTTAATCACGGCAAAATAAATCAAATTTGAACACATTTGGTCATAGCCAAGCCTCCGAAGAGATAATCGAAATTTGTTTTAAGTTCAGCAAAACAAATATACCAGACAAGTCATTTCAAGATTAAGAATTGAAGCAGACATTATTTATAGCGCTCTACTGCAAATTTATTTATACATATTTTTGCCGAGCTATACCAAGATATTTGTATGAGAGTGTGCATTTGTTTCTGAATACTGTTGCTTGTGTGCTTTAATCTGATATTTAATGTATGTATTCTTAATACTAATTTGTGTTTCTTTTTGTTTTTTTTTTTTTTTTTTTTTGTGGGCTATAAAAGTTTTCCACAAACTGCTGCTTAAGTGATAGATATGTTTTTAGTATTATTTTTATTTTTTTGCAATTTTTGAAATATTTAAGCACTAATGCAATAATTTTGTTGCACAAAAATTTCTTGGCAATATTTTACCTCATATAACATTTTACCGCATACGACGACGTTGCAGCAGGAGCAGTAGCAGCAGCAGCAGAACGCGTGTCTGCTATGCTTGACCCGCGCGCTAATTCGTTACGCTTTATGGATACGTTGCATTTTATGCAGAATAACACAAAAAATAGTTTAAATAACAAAAAAAAAAAAAAAAAACAGAACACGCTAGGCTAATGTAATTATTTGTTGATGTTTCTGGCACACCCCCACCTTAGTGACGACTGTGGCTAATGCTATTTACCGTTGTTATTTTAACAATTTCCCTTACAATTTTGCGCTATTCACTCACTTACTCGACGTTTGCCATTTTTATGAGTTTTATTTTTTTCTATTTTTCAAATTCATTATAATTATGGTTTTCTTTAATTTTTTTTTTTTTGCTTTTCAACAACAACATAGCTGCTAATAATCATATTATTATTCATACGAGCCAAGTTAGTAGAACGCTTTTTGAACGCATTTTCTTTTGTGGCCTTATGTCAGCAACATCGTTGTTCCAGCCCTCCGGCTACCGATCGTCATGATAAACATACCGCCAAGGTGCGGTATATTTTATGGCGGTGATGGCATCATTTGAAGTGAACTCATTTTTTTCCCTTTCACAATAACAACAACAACAACAACTACAGTCACAATGAAAAATTGCGGGGAAAAATAATTTTTCCTTTCATGCCAAGTATTTGCTTGCTTTTGCCTAGCTTTTCAAACGAGGCTGCAGCACATCATGGAGGCGAAACTTCAAGTATTTTTAAAATAGCTCTATATGAGATGTTGTTGTTGTTGTTGCTGCTTTGGTTGTTTATGCTTGTTGCAAAATGGCAAAATAAGAATTCAAAAAATAAAAATTGTGCTTGAATAAACTGCGGTATAAATTGAGCAAATAATAAGTTTACATGCTTTTTTTATACTAGAAAAGTGTACAATAAATGAACAAAAACTATGCTTAAAATAGGCACTTTCGCAATTTCTGGTCAAATTTAGCCTGAAAAGTGGATCAAATTTTAAGCGAATGCAAAAAAAATCTTCTAAATCTAATCAATATTAATGACAAAAACTTTAATCCTTTGTAAGGAACAAGCTGAACCCATTTAACAAGCTCAACCCGAACCGCAGTCATTTAAGTTTAAAGCCAGGGCTCCAACCTTTCGATCAGAAAATAAAAAAAAAAACAATATTTGATCGTAATTATTTCGATCAAAAATAAAAATCAATCATTTATCGTTCTTTTTTTTCATTTTTTCCATTACTGTTCCATTAACTGTTCAAGCAATGTTGCATTCAGAGCTGGGCATTTTGCGATTACAAAATCTTTCCGATTACAATTACAGTAATCGTAATCTATAAAAATTAACGATTACTATTACTGTTATTGTAATGCAAAAAAGTATTATTACAATTAGGCTGAAGTGGGATGATGTGTAACACGTTTTTATTTGTTGCAATAAAAGTGTTAAGAAATTGAATTTTTGATTGGTTTTAAAGCCTATTCCTTGCAGACCAATTCGAAGTGAGTGTTTTTATGGCTGTTGAATATTTTGAGAAAAGGATGAAATAGAACAAAAATTCCATATGGGCATTTCCGCCGAAAAGTCAACCGTGACACGAAAATTAAAAGTTATTAAAAAGTTATTATTTAATGATATTATATTAGAGAAACATTTTTATTTTATTGATTTAAGCAATTTAAATATAAATTCATTTATCATGATGATACCAATCGTTTGCACTGTTTCACAAAAGTAATTTTTCTTTTTAGTCAATGTTTCGTAAACGTTTTTGTTTTAGTAAAAATGGAAGGCATTGGCTAAACATAATGAAAAATTGTTGAGGCAAGGAGAGGCAGAATATATTAAATTTGTGTTTTAATAACTAAATTACATAATTACTTAATTACCTAATTACTTAATTACCTAAATAAGTTACAATGGAAAAAATGTCACGTAACGCCATGTCACGTAACGTTTAATACTAAGCCCAATGAAAAAAAAAAAACGAGAAAAGGTTTTTAAATTTGATTACTTTGAAAAAAAAACTTATACTATTTCAAATCCTTCTAAAAAACTCTTGCCAATTTACATAATTTTACTAATTTTGTGATCCAAGTCAAAAATCATTTTTGGTGACTTCTATCTAAGAGCCGAACTTTTGACAACTCTTAGGTTTTACACCTTGTATAGTGTGCTTAGTAAGCTATTGAAAAATCAAAATAAAGAACTTGTAAGATAAATTTTTCATTCTTTTTTCACTCATTTAAGTCGTACGATCTTCACGTGCGTCACCACGGAAATGCTCATATATGGTTTTTTTTGTCTTTTTTAAAACGGTGGGGTGATGTGTAACACCAACAAAATGTTGTTTTAAAGACCAGAAATTTTAATTTTTTATGTTTACTTTAACTTTTTATGTTAGTATCTCGTAAATCTAACTGATTCTCAATGCACACACACACACATATACGTTGAAACTAAAAAAAAAAACCGATCATTAACTTCAATAGAATATATGAATGTCTTTATTAATTGCAAAAAAAAATACATTTTAAATGTAAAATGATTATTATTTAGAAATATCTCAATCGAAGTGCCAATTCTCACAAATAAAATGGCTCACAAGAAATAAAAAAGCGCCTGCATTTGTTGCATTCAAGTGAATTTTTGTGATTAAACGTATAATATTAGATTTCATTTCTTTTTTACGCTTTTACTGATCCCCAACTTGTGTGCAAGTATTGGACCTGTGTGAATCCTAGTTCGAGTTATCGTTAAAAGCCAAAATATTACTGTTCCCGAAAACGATTTCGACTATTTAAATAATATTCAAAAGATAATATTTTAAAATCTTTAAAAATTTAACTGTTCCATTTCCAGATAAATATTTGATATCATTACTATATAATTTTTTTAAATAAAATTTTTGAGCAGAGGAATTGACTTCGATGAAAGTCATATTTAAATTTCAGATTATTTTTTAAAACCAGTAATGCGAAAACTGGTTTTTGCACAGCATCAATATCTTACACCCAAAATATTATTTAAGTTATCACATCAAAATAAGACTTTGAATGAAAAACCATTACTCAGCTAAATAAATTTTTATAACAAGAATTAAACAGGCAAGCTACTTTTTTTTTAAATTTAAGAATTTAATCAGTAGTGAATTTAAATTTAAATTATTTGCAAATTAAAAAATTAAAAAAAATAAAAATGAAATTTAGGATTTATGGTTTTTTTAATTTTTTAACATAATAAAAAATAATTTTAAAAATGTATTTATTAATTTTTCTTATGAAAATTTGGTAACATGATTAAAAAATCATCAAATCCCCATAGAATTGGACTGTATAAAATGTTTTAAAAATATTTTTTATTGAGAATTTTTTTCAAAAAAAAAAGCGTTTTTAGATTTTTGGCGATTTTCCAAAACCTGTAATTTGGAAAAAACTTCGCACAGGGCTGAATTTTTGTGCCAAGTTATATATTTTAGATGTCTTGTGGTGTCCCACAATAGATTTACTATTTAAATATACTGTATCAAATAAATATTTTCATTTATGTATTGCTTTTAAATTTAAGAATTTCCTTTTTATATCAAGAAAAATAAAATGTTTATATAGTGAAAAACAATATATAAATTAAAGTATTTATTTGCTACAGTGTACAATACAATTTATTTGCTATGTGGGGCACCAAATTATTCCCCCTTCTTATGAAATCTTACTATACTAACTGTGTTGTTGAAATGTACTTTTTTTGTGGTTTAGGTCCTGAATGTAATATGTGTGGTGTCTCGGTATTTAGTAACGCTGGCTTATTTCTATCAATATTAACAGTAACTGTGGAATTGTTTTTAATGATTTTAAAATATTTGGGTGTTCGTTCTATAACTTCGAACGGTCCATCATATGGCTCTTGGAGTTTCCTATGGATGGTGTCATTTCTGACGAAAACAAATATGGAATTATTTAATGTTTTAGGGATCACTAGATCTAGGAGCAAAACTAGGAGCAAACTTTGGTTACGAAAATTACCCAAAAGTGTGAATGTTGCCTTGACCAGGTCAAGCCATGAAGAATTAGACGTTCTTCTTAAACTAGCAGATAACATGTGGGAAGTTAAAGCTAAAGTAAAGGTGAAACCTTCTCTATAAACAAGAAATCCTCAAATGCTGAAGATTTAGTTGCAATCACGCAACACTTTGCCGAAACGACAACCAAGATTTTAGAGAGTTTTAATAAGTTGTCGCTTGAAGTAAAAGAACTAAGGAACTCCTGTTCAAGGAACTCTATTTGTCAGCGGACATGGGCATGTCCGACGACATGTACGATCATTCGAAAGCAAAAGAGACGGTCGGACCGACATGTCCGATGAAAATCAAAAAATTTTGATTTTTCTGCCGGTTCGACCGACATGTCGTTCATGTGAAAGCATGTCGGACCGACTCGGTGCATTTTTCATTTTATTAAAATCGTCAGCGAGTGAACAACGGAGCGGATAAAAATAATGAAGAATATAAATCTGACAAACGTTCCAAATACTAAGTTTTGGATAGAATTTATTAGTTTTCTGCAAAGCATGAAGTCGTCGTACATGTCCGATCGCTTGAAAGCTCAACAAAATATTCCCGTTATTTTGTCCTCGTACAATGCACGCTGACATATACGTTCATCTGAAAGCCCCTAATCAAGAGAGATGAACTGTCATAGTGGGCATAGAATGTCAAAAGACCGTGATGACAGTTAAAACAATGATGCTTTTTGTATGTTTATAATTGAAATGGAGAAATTTTTGAGTTTATAAAATCTTTTGAATTTGATAGTGCTTTGCAATATATTTAAATAAATTTTAAGCAAAAATGTTAGCAAATTTTAACAAACGAAACATCAAAGAAAGAACAGCACAAAAGAAAACTTGCTGGTACGAGCAAGTCTGTACTCGTCCCCTCTCGTCACGTTCCGAGCGCTCAAAAACTCGACTTGCCGGCAAGAAAAATTACCGTGTGGAAAAGGTGTCCTACAAATATTTCACCAATTCGTACTATATGCGTACTCACTCACACCAATTGAATCCATGCATTTGTACTATTTGAACTGCTCTAGTTTTCATTTTCAATGACAAAAATTGAGCAAAAAAAATTAAGTATCATATACTGTGTTTACATACTGAGTTAACTCGGGGATAGGTTTTTCGTTGAGTTAAAAACATGGCGACGCTAACTCGATGCTGTTTACATACAAAACATCGAGTTGAGTTAGACTTGTCAAATTTACTTGCTTGTAGTTTTTCCTGCTCCACTACAATTGCTTACTTTTTTGGCGGTAATGTAGTTTTTCTTCAGATTCTTCCATTTCTTTCCAATATTTATTGCATTTTTGTCATGTATAGTTCTTTTTTTAAATTCACTTTCAACAATTTTGTATAAATCACTTCGTCTATACTTTTCCCGTCCATTATATCTAATACTTTTTTTTCTTTAAATATTTCTATTAAAAGCAAGGTGTCGTGAGCACTCCAAAAAACTCTTCCAGTCGCCATTTCTTTAGTAATAAATGCCATAATGCATTTTGACAGATAGAACTCAGCTAGATCCAGCAAGTTTCGTGGAGTTTACTTGAATTTAACGAAACTTAACTAAACTCTCGTTTACATGCAGGGTTAACTACGAGTAAACCCCGAGTTAACTCTGTTGTAAACACAGTAATACAGGCTTTAAGCCGACTCGGAGGAGAATGAAATAGACAGCAGAGAAAATGCTGGCTAGTTGTCAAAATCAAGATTGATTTATAAGGTTATCGCAGGGCTGATCGCACTCTCTTCTCAGTACCCATAATTGTCAAAACCAGCCAAACTACGAAAGAAAAATGGATGATAATAGTGAGCAATTGCAGATTTTCTATGAGCTGTCAACTTCGATTTGACAATTATGGGTACTCGCTCTCTCCCTTGCGACAACCTTATAAATCAACCTTGGTCAAAATTATCTGTTCATCTCGAGTTTCTTTGTGTTCACGTTTCGCAGTTGATTTTAGGTTAGAAATGCTACAAGTTTTCTTGCAAATTTAAGACTCTTTCACATTTTAAAGTTTTTATTACATTGTTTTTAAAATACAATGGTGGCTTCTTACGACTATTTATAGCACCACAAAAGCTATGGTTAGCTTGTATAGTAATATTCAACTTTGCTCAAGTCGATGATGTAAGTAAAATCATTTGGTATAAAGTAAGCTAATATTTGAGTTTTAAAGCATAAACGTTTACACCAGAACATTTTTAAGACAATATAATAATCTATAGGTAGGAGTGACAGTTCTTTTGTCGACCTTCTTTTGTCAAAAACGCAACGAAAAAGATAAAATGAATTAGTAGAAAACAGATGACAAGTTATGCTTGGTTTGCACTTTGTCTTTTTCAATGGTCAGTTGATGTCAATCAAATGAAAAATGACAACACGTAGGCATTTTTCTATCTTTGACAATGTTGAAAATGAAAGCAATTGAATTATCGAATTGAGATACACAGAAAATATAGATTAATTTTATTTAGGTGATATTTCAATTGATTAACTTTTATGTCGTCATAAAACTGACGGTGAAAACTAGGCTTTAAACTTTGCACTGGTTTTGACAATTTATGGTCGGCACTCTGAGAACATAGCCAGTTGCTAAAGCTACCTGTCTAATTATATCAAGAATTTTAAAATTTTAGAGTTTACTTTTTTATAGCAAATTTTTCATTGCACAGCTAGAGTTAAAAATAGTTTACTAACTTTTGCTAGAAGCAAAAAGTTGTGTACATAAATTGCAGACCATTTGATGACAACGCTTATAAATGTTCACGCTATATGCTGTATAGAGTGTGTTAATCGTTAAAACAAAAAACTGCCGCATTTTAACGACTTATATAGCAATAAAATGCTGAACTGACGTTTTTTTTTTCTAATTTTCAATGCTCAATAAAAATAAGAATTAAAATTGAATACGTTTAACTGTATACTTGTTGTTGCTGTAAATTATTCGCATTACTTACGTAAAAATAAAAACAAGAATTTGACGAGATTCTAACAATATTTAAAACAAAACATTGAGGGGAAAAAAACATAAGCACAGCAAAACCAGACTTTTTTGAAAAACCTGATATCGTGGCAATTTCAAAACAACTCTTAGACAACGTCATACAACAAAGTTGTTGTAGTTGTAGAATTTATGATTTATATAACTTTTGGATACTTTAATAATTTGGCATTGAGAACAACTACTTTAAAAGCAGCAGCTGAAAGAGGTAAACAGCTTTCAAATGAAAAATGCTAGCAGAGGAGTACAGCAAATAAAGGCTACACAAATTCAAAATAAACATTCTTAAGAAATTTTTTAAATATCTAGAACAGCTGCTGAGTTCACAAGAAGTGTTTTAGTAAAAAATTTTGGAGCGTGTAAAAAAAAATAAATTAAAAAAATTGTGCTGCTTATTAAATAAAATTTGATTTAATCTCCAAATTTTACGCTTAAGCATGTGCTGCTTTAATTTAAGTTTAAAATTTTTGGAACTGAACAATTTTTGCCAACTGCTAAATTAAATGAGCGTGAATGCTTGGCAGAATTCAAGCTTAAAGATTTAAAAACTTGATAAGCAGAACTAAGCGGTGAATTTATGTGGGTTTTTTTTAATTCGAGATTTTTTTTTTTTTGCTTAAAATTATCAAATAGCTTGAAGCACGCTATAGCAATATAATCACAAACGCTTTTTTATGGTTTTAAGTTTTAAGGTTGTTAGCAAAAATGGTCAGCTTTGCAATTAACAACAAATAATTAACAGCAACAAAAACAACAACAGTGGCAGCAGCAGCTTCAATTCAAAGCGTTGACCAAACGACCTTGATTTGGAGTCGTTGGAGAAAAAATACTGCTAATGTTAGACCATAAAGAACTGAAAAAAGCAGATTTCAGAGCTATAAATAAAAGGCGAAAGTTAAATTTAATTAAAAAATAAACAAAAAGCTTAACCCACATTTACAACTTAAAAATGTATCTCAGGCCACCTTAAAAAATTAGTTAAATTTCAAGCATTTGTCAAAAATGTTACTTTAACGAGTTTGCAACTCTTTTCAACACTCACCCGCACAGACACATCTTGCACAAATTGGCTAAAGATCTACGTTTGCTTTTTCTGCGATTCTTCTGATAGAAAACTGTTGTGGAACCGTTTTCCGGATCGATCACTGTTTGCATTACCGATGTGGAACCGGTACCACTAGCATTAGCGTCACCACCGCCAGCGCCACTGCCACTGCCACTACCAACTACACCCACACCAGCTGTGGCAGCTGCATCTACAGCATCTGCACCGACTGCAGTGTTGCGTCCACGATACGTTTGCGTTGTCTGCGCCAGCTTCGCGTTAGCTTTAATTGTGCCCGTTGTTGCTTTAGTTTGTGTTGTTGATGTTGTTTTGGACGTATTGGAGTTAGATGTAAAATGATTGTTGCCCGATATATATTCACGTTCGCGACTACGCTCATTTCTAAGACGAATCTGTCCGGCAGCACGACCTGTACTAAAGAGATTGCTAAGAAAACTCGTTGTTGTTGACGTAGCGTTCGAACGACCGTAGTAGCTACGTTTTGGCGTTGGTGTTTTCGTCGTCGTCGTCGTCGCTGTGCCGCCGTAATAATACGACGAGGCTGAACTGCCCGATGTGCTGGTTGCGTTGTGATTGACTGATTTCAATGTGGGTTTGATGGCAGTGTGCCGTATTAGCAGTTCAGTCTCAGAATCAGAGTCAGCCGAATCTTCATCGAAATCGCGCAGCTGTAGTTCGCTATCGGCTACCATGTTGAGAGCCTCAAGACCAAGCGGAGAGCTAGTGCTAGCCAAGAAGAGCGAGTCACTGTTAGTGTGAGGTGTTTTGTGTACACTCTACTCTGGCTGGCTAGAGTCGGTCAAGCATTTGCAGGCGTGTTACGTAGCGCTGACTAAGCGCTTAAATGTTTGACCGGCTGGCTGTGTTTGGTCTAGTCTAGCTTATTGCACGCTATCTTATCTGTAAAAAAAGCTTTCGATCTACCGTTTAGTTAATTGCAATTGTTTAAAATTAAATGCTTTGGAAGACTTGCGTGTATAACGCATCGGAATTCCCTAAAGCGGAAATTGAGGTTAGGTTAGCGCTCACTTTTGCTAAAGTTTCCAAACGCTGGACACTATTACTAGAGCAGCAAGCAACTTTAAGTGATCGCTTTTTATTGGTAGATATTTTAATGTGGCCAAGTTTTAATTCATTATTTTTTTTTATATTTTGTTTTAACTTTGCACTATTTCCTGCACATTCCACAACTTCTTGTTTTGCTCACTTAGCTTTATGCTCTGAATTTTCATTTGTATTTCATTGGTACATTCAATTTTATTTTAATAATTGTAATTTTTTCCATAAATCAAACATTTGCTAATTCCACCCTGTTCGTTCATTTCGCACTTATTAATTTGCTATACTAAAAATTTTCTCATTGCCACGTTACTCCCTTTTTCAATTAGCAACAAATTTGAGCACAGTATTATACAGAAAGTTTATAAAATTTAATTATTTAACCATTTATTTGCTATTTTTTCGTTGCTTGAAAACTTTTTGCTACTTTGCTGCTACACCTTATTTGTTAATTTTTTCTGTTTTTTACTGTTCCATTTTCGTTTGATATTCGTTGTGCTGTCAAAAAAAGCAGCTGTTTTTGATGTTTGCCAATTGATTGTGGATGTTAAAGCGAGACGGCGATATGAACTTTCAGCACTTTCGCAACAATGCTGCCAAATTAAAACAATTTAAGGGTTTGTTCGATTGACAAAACAAATACCAGTCTGCTAAAGCTTTTTAAATTTTATCACAGTATGCAACATTTTTTTAAAAATTTAGTTTTCAAAATTTCAAAAATAATTGAAGGTAGCGCAATCTCCATCACATCTAGTTCTTACTTAATTAGTGCGTGAAGTAGAACGAAGTTGTATTCAAGAACTGAAAAAAATAAACAGCTAAAATCAAGGTTGATTTATAAGGTTGTCGCAGGGCTGATCGCACTCTCTTGTCAGTACCCATAATTGTCAAAACCAGCCAATTTTGCGAATGACTACGAAAGAAAAGCGGATTATAAAAGAGAGCAATTGCAGATTTTCTATGAGCTGTCAACTTCGATTTGACAATTATGGGTACTCGCTCTCTCCCTTGCGACAACCTTATAAATCAACCTTGACTAAAATATGTAGAAAATATAAGAGAAATTTTTTCAATGGCATATTACCACATTCAGATTACAGAGAGAATACAGAGAGTATTCTACAAATAATTGCATTATTACTGCGCAGGTAAACATATGCAGAGACTGCTCAGGGTCGTTGTGCTATGCGCTATTTTTTTAAATATCATTATAGATTGGATTTATTTATTATTATTTATTATTATTATAATACCAAGATTTTCATTTGCAAGAAATCTTGTGATTTTGCATGATTGCGTCAAATCTACATTAAAATCTTCCAGATTTTCAATACATGTTAAAAATTTTTAAATGCTTGTCACAGTTTGGGGATAAAAAATTAATGAACTCCAATAATGAATGACTCTGCCGCAAAAATGAGCATATTTTTTAAATGCCTTCACACATTTTTTTATATTTCAACAAACAAGAAACAAAGAAATTCTCAAATTTATTTAAATTCACAAAATAAATATTTGTAACGAAATAATGAAGTTTTCATTGTCAAATTAAATCTAAATGTTAGTATGCTAAATGGAAACATTTTTAAATTGCTTTCTTAAAATCGCAAGATTTCGTGAAGGTGGAAGCATGGTATTATATTTAATTCATAATAAATATATATTTGTTTTGCAAATATTTAAATTTTCAATTAAATTTAAAATATATATATAAATTCTTTACTAAATATATTAATAAATTATATAATGAATATTTTTCCGAAATATTGAACTACATAACGATTTAATTAACGATTTTAATAAACTAACGATTTTAATAAACAAAAAAGAAACGAGTACGCTTTTACTTGGTACCACATGTCGGACGTACCGGCAAAGTAATAAAAAATTTTTGATTTTTATGTCGAACCTACCTGCCAGAAAAAATTCGTAGAAAATTAGCTAAGAATAGTTTTTAAGTTCCTCAAAAATAATCAGTAGAGGACCCAACAGAATTTTGCTTTTTGGTGATTTTTTTTTTTTTTCTTAGTTAAAAACAGGTCAACATTCTCTGAGTGCAGGTAAAAATGTAAAAAATTCTGCATCTACAGAGGACAGATTTTTTCCAAGAAAAGAAAACGACACTAGTGCTTAGTTATGTAGAACCAATCTAATATTTTAATTTATTAGGGGTGTAGTTCACTTATGCAGAAATGAAGGAATTTTTTAATTTATTAGGATAATACAGAATTTGTTCATGTAAAAGCAACCCCTTTGAGATGACCTTATACTTAAATAACTTTGTAAGGAACTCTTTGAAAATGTCTTGTGCATATAGCAATAAAAACAGTTTTAAGAGATATCTTATAGCTAAATTTATTTGTAAATTTATCATTAAAAAAATGTTGTCAAACTTTGTTGTTTTTTCTAAGTGGCTCTCTTCAAACCAACCTTCAAACAGCTCCGTCAACAGTGGGCCATACGCATATTCAGGTAATCAGTGTTGTTTTATTCTTAACCCTCCCTGTGCACACATAGTTTTTGTGACGCGCAAGTCACACTGGGGTTCAGTGGACCCCAATGGCTGCAAGCTGATTTCGGAAAGCTTTCAGTGGTTAAAATTAAAATTCATCAATAGAATCCTATTTTTTGGACTATATTTTATCAAAAAATACAAACAAAAAGAATGTCGAGTTTTTTTTCATAAAATTTTATACTATTTATTTATTGCAATAACAAAAAAAAAACAAAGAAGAAAATGTTGTTGGGGCTTAGTGGACCCCAGTGTGCACACGGAGGGCTAATGCCGACTGACAGGTGAATTTTTAACTCTATTTTTTTAGCTCTGGATTGTTTCTTTATGATGCAAAAGCAAGTTCTGAAAATTTCAGAAAAAATATTGATATTTAAAAGTGTCTCTAGTTTAGAAACCTTTATATTGAAAATTTGACTTATATGCGAAAATAGGGTTGTTTTTCCAAAGAAATCTTTTAAATTTTTTTAAGCTCAAATTTTCTAGAAACTGGTAGGCACTTGGTTTTTCATTTAATTTTCTTTTAAAATGAGTTATCAAACATGAAATTGTAACTTAAGTTACCAGAGTTAGAATTGTTTGCTTTTGAAAAAAAAATCAGCTTGTTCTACGTTGTATTGTAAAAAATCGCAAAAATTAAAATTTGTAAAATTCAGCGAAATTCCATGAAAATATTTTTTAAGACTATAGAAAAAAATCAGGCGATAATTTCGATAAAACATCCCTTTGTTTTAATTTTTTCATACAATTTTATTGTTTTTTATAACATACAGCCAATCAATATTTCGCTTCAAAAGTGAAGTTACAACATGTCGCCACTGATTTTCTTTCGAAAACTTTTGGGATTCCAGGGTTGCTATAATCTATATCTATAAAAGAAAATTGAGTTGCCCTGGTTGAAGAGTACAAAACATAATAAACACAACGCAAAAATCAAAAATCCACTTTTTCAGCAACTTTAAAATACACTGTACAATGTGTTGAAAAAATGTTTATCAAGTATACAGATGCAATCAACGTTTTGTGTTATTTTTGATACATTTCCAAATGGAAGCAATTTCAGAACACTTAAAAATCACAAATACTTGAAATATTTTGAAATACTAATATTCAATATTTGCCTTCAGTCGTAATTCTGGGATAATGTATTGCGATTATGATCTAGATATTTTCTTCAATATTCTTGAGCAACCTGTATAAGTAACCATCCCATTTAAATTTTGCCAAAAAGGAGCTTTTTTATTGTAAAAGTAGGGTAAAAGAAAAGAGAACTGAACACAAATAACATTTTCAATATCTTATTCCAAATGCATTTCCTCAAATTGATCTTCGTCAGCTGTTTGTTTGCCGTTGTAGGCACGAAATATCAAATTCACTTTAAAGGTCAGAATGACCTTAAGTGTGCTGACTTATAGTTGCGTTGTCTTTGTCATCAACGTCTTATTCATCGCAGTAAAAATTCTTTCAGCAGAATCTGTTGGATTGGGCAAGTATAGAATGTATTCAATTATTCTACCCATTTCTTTGTAGTAATTTTCAGTATCCAAAGGGCAGCAAGTGCTTTCGACATTTACAAAGTAATATTTTTGTTTTAAACTATTTGCGTTAAACTTTTATTTGCTACTTTTTCTGCAAAAAATAAAGAAAATGGCAGCCATACCAAAACATTTTGATCTCTCATCTCTGATGACACAATTGAAGAAATCTTCTTCCGTCGCCTGTCAAATTAGAATTTATTGAAGCTGCCGACAATGCCGCGCAACAATGTGTCCACAAAACCTCAAAAAATTGCGTCCCATAAGAAATACATGTAAATTAAGTGGCAATTGGCGCTCGTCGCTTGTTGCGCTCAATGTGTTTGGGCTATAAATCGTTGAAAAATATGTGTAATAATTTGCTTGTGAAAGGAAGATGATCAGAGGGCAAAAGGAGGATTTAAAGCAAAAAAGTAGGTTCGGAGGTGTTCAACAATTTTGGCATAAAAGGGAGGATGATCCTTCTAAAATGAGGATAGATAGGATGTTGTACATAACCATTGCAAATTTAGAACTAAGAAAGTAAACAATCAATTATATAAAATGTAATAGTTACTTCTAAGAGGCATTGTACGTATACTTGATGTGGTTTTTTAGTGATTCAACTATTAAAGTCCGAAATAAGTTTTACTCCTCACTCTGCAGTATCGTTCTTGTTATTATTGCAGTCACAGATTTGGATCTATTTCTAATTTGATGAACGAAAAACGAAAATGGCCATTTCAGCCCTTGAAAGGACTGTGACCGAGCTTCTTATGATCAATTGTGTTGTGTGTGTTGTGAAATGTTTGAACACAAATGATCGTGAACTGGACCTACAAGTTTTATCAAATGTTCACAGAAAGAATCTGAGTGATTAAAATTTGTTGATTGTGTACCATTTTAAGAAGTTAAAACTCGTTTAAAAGCTAGTGAATCGGAAACTGAATGTGTACACAATATTTAGTGTACACGTTTCGCAGTTAGGTAATAGGGCCACATTTTAATGAATCCCTTTATATTTAAAAAAATTGTTTAGTAAAAGGCATGGCAGAATTATAATTGTATCATTCGTAAAAGGCAGCATTATTTTCGTAGACCGGGCCGATAGCCTCTGTTGCTAGTGCCTATACAAATGTAATATTATTATATATACAATTATATTTCATTTAAATAAATAAATAAAAAAATTTTCGTAGACTATAATGGTATTCAAAAAAGGCCCGCTATCGCCCCTGCAACCCAAGCAACTTTTAGAAATTCAGCAGTTTCATTAAAGTAGATTTTTAAATTTGGATTTTTGCCATTTCTTTGATACAACAAGAAAAAAATTTAATTTTTCCCCAAAACTAAAATATCATAACTCTGGTAATTTAAGTCCGATATTCATGTTTAATAACTCATTTAAAAAAAAATAAATGAAAAATGAAATGCGTACCAGTTTTTAGAATATTTGAGCTTAAAAAAAATTATTTTGGATTTATTTGAAAAAAACAACACTATTTTCCCATATGAATAAAATTTTCAATATAGAGGCCACTAGAGGCACGTTGAAATATCAATATTTTTCTGGGAAATTTTCATAATTTACTTTTTACATCTAAAGAAACAATCGAGGCCCTTGCACATTTTGAATTTGTAAAAAAATATTTGTTTAATACAGTTAAGGGCCACTCTCTTTTATAATTATGTTCAACGGACTTTAGTTGACCGCCTATAATCAAGGTTTCTTTGTCTTCAAACATTTCAGCTTCACCCGCGATATTATCATAGTCTCCTTTCACATGGGTCAAGAATTGAAAGCAGTTTTTTTGACGTTCTCTTTTGGACTTGACGAAAGCTTCTACATTGGTCAAGAATTGAATTCAATTTCATATCTGTTTTGCTTGTTTTCTTAAAATTTAAAGCAAGCAAATGTAAGCGACTGAAGCCAACAAATTAATAAGAGAGAGAGAGAGAGATGCAGATGAAGTAATCTGAGAAAAATGCGAAAAGAACAAAAGGGCTATGTTATGGTGGCGGTCATATGAGCCTCGGTCACGTCTGTTTTTACGCTCTTTTTTGATTTGATTCACTCTATGACCAAAGTGTGTTATGGTGGCGGTCATTTGATCCCTGATCACTACTACACTTTTCGCTACTTTTAGTACTTTATTCAAAAAAGTATCATTTATGTTAACAAAAAATTGTTAATCTACCACTTTTTCGCGCGCATTGTACGTATTCAACAAGTTTTAACGAATTTTTAGAAATCGAAATGGAAAATATTGATTACGGACTGCAGGCGTTAAAATTTGGCATCGCCTATTCCAAAAACATATTTTGGCAAGATAGGCACAGGAACATCATTAAGAAATGTTTGAAAATATTTTTATTGACGCAAAATAAAAAACGCAACCGCAAAAGCAGATCATGTTAATTAATTTATTATGATAAAATTATGCATTATAAATAAATTCATTACTTACGCTATCCTTTTCGATAAATGCAGTCAAACAGAAATTGCATAAATTAACATGGCTAGCGTAGTATTGCTTTGCGCAAGTTTTATTTATGATTCCTACATTTCTCACAAAAAGTGTACTATTTTCATACAATTAAGGAATGTCGTGATCACTCTGTGAACAGATATCGTATGCTATACCCATGTTATCGAATGCACTTCTTAAGATTGTTATGCCTATGACAAAAATGGTGACTGTTAGCGGATAAGAATTGGGCAGTGAAAATGAGATGGAAGATTTTTGGTGAAGTGCCGTTCACAAATTTAAAAATTTATTTTTACAAGCTGGTGTAATTTGTGTGTCCGCTAAGACTGTTAGGTTAATAAGATATATAAGAATTGGGCAGTGAAAACGAGATACAAGATTTTGTTCCGAGAAATCAGATATGACCATGCTCAAATATAGACACAAATTACATAGAAATGACTAACTCCCATGATAAATATAAACATGCTCTATAGTTAAGCAGGTAGTAAAATATATACATCGTGTACGCTGCGTTCAATTCATGTGCTCGGTAGAATAAGACAGTTTATAAATAAAGGACATTCTATACAAATCAGTAGTACTCTAACGTTAAAAGTGTGCATATATTATTCAAGTCTCCGGTTAATTATTACAGTACAATATATACTACAACAGTACAACTATATACTAGTTGTGATTTACTACTTGCAAGCAAATTTCACTATTAAATGCTGACTTATTTCAAAGAATTTATTAATTATAAATGTGGTTCGAATGTGAAATATATTAAAATGTAATACAAACAGTGATCGTTATCAGGAATCTTTTCTCTATATGCACTCACACCCCAGGGACGAATATTTTGTGCTCAGAACCTGCTCAAAAGGTTTCAAAACCTACGTGCTCAAAACCTTATTAAACACTCAACAGAAAATTTGCTTCAATATTAGCATTTCAGTTATGAACAAAGTCAGGTTTTTATGAAAAAGCCTTTGAAGCACAAGAAACACAATTATTTAAATTTAATTTAAACAATGAAAACAAAATCGATAAAGACTATCTAAGCCATTGGTATGCGGCGTAGAATACATGATATAAATTATGCTATTGTAGACAATACATCATTCATCCATCAAAATTAAAACCAAAGTTTGGCAGCTGTAGTGCTTGTAATTAATTGTTTAATATTTTCGACGACAATGTGGCCATTGTATACACCATTGTCGAAATTATCTCTATTGTCGACACATTATGTACGTTGTCGACACCAAAAAGTCGATAATTATAGTCGACGCGTAGAGGAACATCACTGGCTGCAAGAGCTGCACGAATTGTACGAAAACTACGGAACTTGGAAGCATTGAAAACAAGGCATCACTTCTCAAAATGCAAAAAAAAAAAAAAAACAAAATGTATAAACAAATTTGACTTCAACGTAAACGATAAGGATATAAAATGACGTTTTGTTCATGTCGTCACTTTTTTACACATTGCAAGACGAACGTCTGAAAACAATCAATGAAATTCCGTGGCTTAAAACACCAACCTTGCTGAATATTTGCAATAGTGTTCGAGAAAACATCAAGGGTGAACAAATTGTAATTTTTCAAGTTGCTCATTGCTGCTGTAATTTTGGAGTGCATTTTAATTTGGCTGTAGCTGCAATTGAAGTACGCCAAGGTGAACAAGTTGGCTGTTGCAGCTTTGTAAATAATTAAAAGTGTTAATATAATAGTGTGCAATAATCTATGTGCAATCTATGACCACGATGACAACGCGTTTAAACGACAGCGACTCCAGCATGAAAGGCTACAAAATCACGGATAATCAACGCAGTCGTAGATATGGCATAGGTGCTAATTCGCTAGTAATGCTGAAGGATAAGGCGGCAGCAAAATTTTCTGTAAGTAGTAGAAATTGATAAGAAATTTAAAAAAATGCTTGAAAAGTAATTTAAGGTTACGTTGAAAAATGTCTATTGCGTTGTTAATGAACGAACGTCTGATATGAATGGAAGAGTATACATGCACATTCGCGCACAAGGACCTTTCAAGGCCAATGTCGTTATAGGACGAAGGACGTGTCTTTGTTTCCTAGTAGTAATGCTGGCTCCCTTTTATGCAGCGTTATTCAATGCAGCCAAGTTGTGCGCAACTGTGATTGGGGTTGGTTATTTCTTCTTTTTTTTTTGTTTGAAGAGGGTGTTCAGGGTGTTGAGGTAGCTCTGCCAGCAATCACTTGTTGCGCTGGTTTGTATCAAACATACTAATGCTCCTTCCTGCTCAATACAAGGACATTCAACTTTTTCGGGCATTTATTTTAAGGTTAAAATGATTGTTGTTACACTTGCGAGGGTCAATAAATGCGGTCAGGGCTTCGAGTGCATTAACTGTATTGCTCTGCCCACTTATCTGGAACAGTTATTTATTTATTTTTTTCTGCCTTGAACTTTATCACAAATCAAATTTTATTTGCTTTGTATACATATGTATATCCAATGTAAAAAGTTTCCATTTGACTTGTGGAGAGCACCCATTTTGTTTCGTTGTGATTACAAGCAAAAAAACTATAGATTTCTTTTTTGATACTCATGTCCGATTTTACAAAAAAATACTTA
Organism: Coremacera marginata; assembly: GCA_914767935.1. NCBI lineage: Eukaryota > Metazoa > Arthropoda > Insecta > Diptera > Sciomyzidae > Coremacera > Coremacera marginata. The sequence goes on from OU612045.1 coordinate 168,887,753, forward strand.
AAAGGACTTACACATCAGCGAACCTGTTTGTCAAACAAAATGGAGCAGCGAACCTGTTGGGGAAAGGTTAGCGTGCAAATTAAACGAACCCATGCATCAAACGAGCGATTCATTGTTCCCTATAATTTTTTTAGGGCGATGCTATATAGATGGTCATGTGCTCGGCCTATCATTGTTCCCTATCATGTAGCGCAGCAAAATGAACCATAAGCAAAAAGCGTTAGTTTTTTTATTTTAGATCTTTCTAGCAAAAAAAAAAAAAAAAGAAAGAACCAAATGGATGAAAAAGTGAATTAGGGAATAGGGAAAGCATTTCCATGTAAATTTGTTAAAAACTTTTTAATTTTTTTTTATATATTATTTATAATTTATTTCAATAAAACGTTCATAGCTGTCACTCTTGCTATTAAGATTGCCAGTTAAAATTCGGAACAATCCTCACGGAAATTACCTTTTTCCCCACAGTGCCATAAATTAAATACCACCAGAAATACCATGATAAAGGTAAACAAAAATTCCCACCGCAATTAAAAATACAACCAAAAATTCCGCGATCATTAAAAATTATCACAAAAATACCACCAACAATCTCATATGCATAAAAAAAAATTTATAAATACCACAAATTTTTGCATTGAAATATGTACAAATAAATGGAACACACTATAATTCAAAATTTTGCATTGTCTGTTTCAAAAATATACCAGAAAATAAAATATAAATTCTTGTACAAACCTTTTCATATAAATAGATTTGCTTAGTAAATGTGAAAAAAATCATTTGAAGAAATAATTCCCAAATACCAACGGCAATTAAATAATAATACACTTAATTCCTACAAAAAATACCATGCTGAACTAAAAAATACCATGGGAATTCCCAAAAGCAATTATAAATTTTCAGGAATGGGATTTTCCCCACATAATTGGCAACTTTTTGCTTGACATCATTTGCTTTTTTTTTTATTTTCACTGGCCATGTTGCCTCTACATAGAGTTGTCAGTTATGCACGATAAATCGTACTTTTGGTATATTTTTGTGCTCTTGTGGTAAAAATATCAACTTTAGAGCTCGAACAAAACCAAAGCGGGTGGCGGATGACGGGCCTCGGCGAAATCCGCTGAGAATCCGTCCAGAAAAGGAGCGGTTGTCGGATAAGCGTCGCTTTTCGGTGCGATGCTTAATTTTAGAGAAAATTATATCATATTTTGTTTTGAACTTACATGAATGCAACACAGATACGCAAAATGAAACGTCAGCTCATGATAAAAACTAAGATAATAATACTGAACATAGCTACTTCTAAACAAAAATATGGCATTACTTACGCCACTCCGAGAGAGGTTCGCCAGTTTTTGGAGAAAAAATTAAAAAGATTCTATTCTGGCGTTTTTCCGTCGCGGATTTCTACGGTAATTTAATTTTTGGCGGCTGCATACATTTATTTGTTTTTTGTTGCATGGCGAATCCAACAACTGCCACCCGCTTTGGTTCTGTTCGGGCTCTTAGTGATGCTGCGTCATAATGTAAAAATATCAGCTTTGGGTGGCGGATGACGGGCCACTCTCGACGGACGGATCTCGCCGGATTCACCGAGTAACAAAATACATGAAAATGTATGTGTCCGCCAAAAATTAAATCGGCATAGAAATCCGCGACGGAAAAACGCCAGAATGGAATCTATTTTATTTTTCTCCAAAAGCTGTTTGGTCTCTCTTTGAGTGGCGTAAGTGTTGCCGTATTTTTACTAAGGATTACAAAAAAAAAATACCAAAAATACCACAAATTATAAAAATACTACCAAAACGGGATTTCTACCTAGAAAAATATTTATGCACTTTATGAATACGTTTATGGTTGTGTGTGTTTGAAGCTTATTCGGTGTTTTGCAAGTAAAACGTTAAAAATTCAAAGTGAAAAATAAAAATAATTATTATGTTGGAAGAAAACAAATAAAAAAAAGTTTACTCAAAAATAAAAAGCTGAATTATTACAAAAATGTTTGTTTTATGACTAAAAACCTTAAAATTTATTGCAATTTACGTCCGCTTTCGTTAAATTCTTTGCAAATTTTTGATAATCACTGAAAATATATTTCAAGATATTTTAATATTTAGTTATTTCATTGACTTGCTGTATTTTATGGTAATTTTCGAGATTTTGTGGTAATTTGAGGTAATTTTTGGCGTATGGTAATTTGTGAGACTTCAATGCGAGAAAAAAAGAATGTGTGAGGTATTTTAACTGACAACTCTGCCACCGCGTCAGCGTCAAAAAAAAACTGTTAAACTGCCGATTCCTTCATATAACACATGCAAAGACATTTATAATTGTTTATTTTGTTCATTACTTTTGTTCAGGCTATGAATTGGTGCATTCAGCGAAAAACAAAAGAAAACCCGATTTTGATGTGGCCAAATTTCGGCCACACACGATACTAGTATAAATTATTTTTACAAAATTACTTGTGTGATACTTGAATGGCGGTGTTCATACGTCAGTCAAATGATTGAATCAATAAAAATTTGTTGTTGCTTTCCTATGTAAAAAAAAATTAACTTTATCTCAGAGCGAAAATGAACTCCAAAGTCTTCTCTCGTCAGTCAAAATTTTGGATGAGCTCCAGACCTGCATCAATCAGTCAAAGGGTTGCATTATTTTACTTGCCTATTTTTTTAGTAGGCAATTATATCAAAAAAAGTAGTTAACTGGAAACAAGTAGTTTTTTGAATGGAAAAATAGGTGTAGTTTCTTCAGTTCCTGCCATAATTTCATTAATTCTATTATTTTTTTATGACGTGCATCCGATGGTCATTCAAATAGGTAAAATTTCCGGCGTATTGATTTCTTAATGTGATCAATTTTAATCCTAAAAGATCAACTATATTTCCGCTATTGTTTTCCATTTTGTAAAATTTGTGTGCACACAAAACAACTTAATTAAAAAAACACCAAAAAAAGTGATGACACACAGCACGATATGTATTCACAAAATAGTAGGTAGAAGAAAAGTAGTAAACGCCTGCGTCGGAGCTTCAATCAAAAAATCGTGTGTGAGCGTCAATCAAAATTTTCAGAGAGAGTAAAAAATCGCGATATACTTCAATCCAATGTTCATTAATATAAGTTAAGTCACTTGAGAGAAAAGCACTCTTTTTCTGCCTTTGCTCGAACTGTCAAAGTAGCTGTTAGCTAAAAATTGTACAGATTCAGGTTTTTTTTTCTTGATTTCCTTTTATCCATTCTGACAGTTCGACCGAGCTTCTCTCAAGTGACAACCTGTATTAATGAACCTTGCTTCAATCATTGACTGATGTGTGAACACCTACTATGGAATACATACATAAATTTCAAAGAAAACTATTTCTCTTAGGGCTATGTTATGCTGGCGGTCATGGGCACGTCATGGGCATGCATTGTTGTTTCAATGTAAATTGAAAAATTGAGAGCGAGAGAGAGAGAATAAATTTTGCCCACCACGGTCACCAAATGATTCGATAAAAATATGAAATCACGGGATCAAAACAGTGTTGCGTTGTGGAAGTATTCACAACATTTGTGTTTTCGCATTAAAATAGTACAATTTCAGTGCGAAGTATATGAAAGCAGTAATGAATCCTGCTTAATAGCAACACTCAACCATGTTCAACGATGATAATTTTTTCGGATAAAGTACTAAAAGTAGCAAAAAGTATACTAGTGTTTGGGGATCATATGACCGTCAGCATAACATACTTTGGGCACAGAGCTCATCAAACGCAAAAAGAGCGCAAAAAGTGACGTGACCAGGGATCATTTGACCGTCAGCATAACACCACCCTTAGAGGGGGAAAAATGTTGCAAATTGCTTAGACCCCTTTTACATTGATCAAGACTTGAAGTCAAGTTTTTTTGACGTTCTCTTTTGAACTTGACGAAAGCTTACACATTGGTCAAGACTTGAATTCAATTTCTTGTCTTTCCTTGTTTTCTTAAAAAATAAAGCCAGATAGGTAGCAAGCAAACTGAAGCAAACTGAATTTTAATAAATTTCTATTAGCTCCTTTTTCCACTTAAACGACATTTTTGGCTATAAAAATATATAATTATTAAAAATATCTACAAAAACCTCATTAAATAAGTCACACACAAATTTTACTGCAACTGAAGTCTAACAAACTCACATTGATATGCGAAAAATAAAATAAAAAGTACTGTCAACAACGCGAAAATAACAAAAGGAACACGAAAAAATTGCCGGTACAGCTTCAAGTTTTTTTCCCCCTTCCGTCGCTTCCGATGTGCGGCGAATTGCCAACAAACTCTGAAACTTGACTTCAAGTCTTGATCAATGTAAAAGGGGTCTTTCTTCATACTTGTGTAGAATGTCTAGAATAAGATTTCTTTGAATTTATATGTACCCCTTTCACATTGGTCAAGAATTGAATTCAATTTTCAGAGTTTGTGGGCAATTCGCCGCAAATCGAAAGCGACGAAAGGGAGTAAAATTGACGGTACCAATGTCTCTGTACCGTCAATTTTTTCGTGTTCCCTTTTGTTCTCACTTTCATTGCTTTCAATTCTTGACCAATGTGAAAGGGGACATACAAACATTTTTTTGTAACACCCCTTTCACATTGGTCAATAATTGAATTCAATTTTCAGAGTTTGTGGGCAATTCGCCGCAAATCGGAAGCGACGAAAGGGAGAAAAATTGACGGTACCAATGTCTCTGTACCGTCAACTTTTTCGTGTTCCCTTTTGTTCTCACTTTCATTGCTTTCAATTCTTGACCAATGTGAAAGGGGTCTAAGCATTTATACACTCTTATCGCTATCTTGAAAAGTTGATGATTTAGAATGAAGTCGTTTTCCATATCAAATGTCCATAAATATTTATAATTTTACTCTGATGCTGCGTGTTTATTAAAAGAAAACAAAAAAAAAAATCTTTACAGCTTGCTGACTTGCACGTTTATCTTGCTTCCAATGGTGTTGAAGTTGATGATGAGGAATACTTTCAGACTATCGAACCGCAGAGTCTCTTTATTATTGCCGGCCCGGAAGAGCTTATTACAATAGGTTAGTTTTTAAAATCTACTTTATTATTAATTTTATAGTTTATAGTTTTATAGCTTAAATAGCTAAAAATATCTCTATTTTTAACTCTTAATTCTTCACACAGATGATGACTTTAACTATGATAGACTGAGAATGCCGTTGCTGAAAGTTTCCGACATTATTTGTGACTTTATGGAAAATCATCCGGAAAAGTTTCGCAAAATGATTGAAGATTATGAGCGCAGTCATCCGTCTACAGCTAATTTGGCCTCTGATCAGCTGCTTTTGCTTAAAACAAATCTTAGTCTCAAGTCAGAGCATTCGGAATGGTTTGTAGGCAGTCAAGATGAACGCTGCAAAAGCAAAGAGGAGGCTATGTCAAAACGCGCTCAGGATCGCGTACGTGGTTACTACTACAAAACCAAAGACGATCTGACGCGCACTAGTCTCTATCGCAGCAATGCTAAAGCACGTCGTATCATTGATGAAATATTGCGTCAATTCCGTTATCTGCTCATTGGCTGCGACTATTTTTCCATGATGTTCAATCGGAAATATCCCAAAAAACATGTCTCTCTCGAGGGAAAAGGTGACGAAGAAGAGGACGACGACGAAACCGATGCCAGCGTCGTACCAAACAAACGCTTGAAGCAGGTTATCAAACGATATACTACGGAACATGCAATCCTTGACGCTTGGTCGGTGTCGCTGTGCAATGACTTGGGTGAATTCTATTGCCAGGGCGCTTATTCTGCACCCGTCGAAAACTGCTGCGCCAAGCAACACACTATCAATCCTTATGCCTCGCGCGAAAACCTGATACTCTTTCAAGTCTGGAATTTGGATCATCAGATTGAATTGTCGCGCAGCATTTTGCCCGCTATTTTGGCGCATGTGCGCACCCTGGTTGAACAGCCACAAACAAAGTGTGCGCTGCATAAAAAGCGCTGTGTTGTGGATGTGTCTGTCTTGGAGTACTTCCTGGAAATTTTTTCGCTAAAGAATCTGAAACTGGTGCATGTTGTGTGTCATGAGAAAGTACAACGTGCCAATAAATCAAATGGACGCCTGATATGCGAAGAGTGCCACGAGTATCGCATTGTCAGGGAGCTGATGTCGGTGCGTTGTGAAGAGGCGGATAATGTTGATGCGTTTTAAAGCAGGTGAACTATTTTTAAATTTATTTTCTTAGTATTATGACAATTATTAGTATTATATACCTATTCGTTTATAAGTTTTTTGGCATTCAGAATGGAATTTTGAAGTTAAGTTTTAGTTATTAAGGCCTATGATGAAACTTATGCGGCACAATAGTTTAACAGATTTTTTTTTTTAAGTTTATGAAAAAAAAAAATTGCAAAGTTTTCCTTAAATAACCAAAGTGGAATAATTTCATAAAGGCTCACACATTTTTTTAACATAATTTTAAAATGAAAATTTAAGGCCTTTATTAATTATCTTTAATTATTAATTATCTGATTTCTTCCTAAGGTTATTTTTGGTATTGAAAATTGAAATTTAATCTTTGTTGCAGGCTTTAGCCGCGTGAAAATGAAACACGATTTAATTTTGTTAACATTTTTATTTTCTTAAAATGCTAGTCTTCCGCAGGACCAAAGAAAATATTTATCACAAACTTTAAACATTATTTTAGCACATTTGTTGCAATTGACTTTATTTGTTTGGTTCCTAACGTAACACTGTGAAGCCGCTGGCTGCGACTCAAGACCAATAAATAGAACAACTTCCACTCGTATTGACGTTAGCGTTTATTTATCTATACAATATTAAATTCAATATTAAGAGGCAAATCAAAAATCATTTGTCTTGCTTACATCAAACTTTACTTAAACTTACATTTTGTCTTGCTGTTAGCACCAAAGTTTGGAATGACAAATTAGAGACAAAATGTATGAGATACAGAAAAATTAATGATAAACTAAAATCAAGTGCTGATCACACTACAAATAAAAGGGCCCGCTTACACCGCCCACAACATTGAAAATAAAAAAAATCAATATAAAAAATTTAACATTAAATATTGAACATGAAAATTAAAAATCGAACATTGAAAACTGAACATTATAAATTGAACATTAAAAATTATTACAATTAAGGTCTCTATCCAGCTCTCAAGTAATTACTTAAGAAAAAGTTACTTATATTTCTTTAGTGTGAAAAAGTAGTAGGCAAGTAATTTTGACGGCAAATGTTTTGACAGTTTCATCATTGTTGATATTTTATCTTGATATCTAGCGCGGATTTGTTTTCATCAAACATTTTAATATATTTTAATAAATATTGAAATAATTCATTATTGAATAATGACTGAATTGCAAAGGTTAGTAATAGAGAAAAGCGTTTGTTTACATAAATTATTGATGTGCGTGTACATTTTCTAGAGCCAATTTAGTTTCTCTTTTAAATTGTGGGATATTCCTGGCTGGCATGGAGTTGTTGGAGGAGGAGGAGAAAAGAAAGATTCGGCGAAGTCCCAGGTATTGGGTGAGCCCATACCTTAAGGAGCGGAATCAGAAGGGAAGGTTCTTTACCGATTTTGAAAATTTGCAAAGTGCGCCACAACTCTTTTGTGAAAATTTTCACATGTCGCCTGCAATTTTTGATGAGTTGTACGAGCTATTGCTTCCACACTTGGCTCCGAAACGGAACACTAGGCCAAAGGACTTTATCCCAGCCAAGGCAAAACTCGCCATTGTTTTAGAGTAAAATTTTTAATAGCTTTTTAATAGCTTTAATGTCACATAACATTTTTAGATATTTAGCATCCGGCGATTTACAACGTCATCTTGCTTCCTGCTATAGAATAAGCAAACAACATTTCGGCAGAATTATTGACCAAGTTTGTGAAGCAATATGTATAAGTCTTCAAAACGAAATTCCTCGATGGAGTGAAGACATGCTTTTGGAAGTCGCTGATGGCTTTCGGAATGAGTGGAATTTTCCGAACTGTGTCGGTGCAATAGATGGAAAGCATGTCAGCATTGTAGCTCCTGCAAATAGTGGCAGCATATTTTATAACTATAAAGTATGTTGTATGTAAAAATTAAGTGCTTCTTGCTTATCTTAATCATATACCTTATTTCAGGAATTTCATTCCATAGTAGTGTTAGCCACTTGCGATGCCTACTATAAATTCACGTATTTGGACATCGGAGCGTACGGTAGCGAGGGTGATTGCAATATTTTTAAAAATTCAAAATTTGGAGCCAGTGTGGTAAATGACACCTGCCCTTTTCCTCCAGATGCTTATGTGGTTGGAAAAAACTCCCACATTTCATCGTTGCTGACGACGCCTTCCCGTTAAGCAAGCGGATCATGAAACCAGTTAATTGCAAACCAATTTCGCGTGAACAAAGGATTTTTAATTACAGACTAAGTCGTGCAAGACGATGCATTGAGAATGCTTTTGGCATCTTAAGTGCGAAATGGATTTGTCTTAAAAAAACATTATTTTGTAGTCCTGATCGAGCTCAAAAAATTGTTTCTGCATGTTGTTTACTGCACAATTTATTGATCAATAAAAATCGCCGAAATTATTGCCCAGCAACGTTCTCAGGATATGAAGACAGCGATAGAAATTGGGTGAACGGAGAATGGGAAGCTAACGAGCATCGACAAAGTTCAATGATGCAAACTGGCTTGTCAACCTATCATGGCAGATCTTCCGATTACGGAAAATATATTCAGAAAACGCTAACAGAATATGTAAATTCTGCAGCTGGGTCTGTACCTTGGCAAAATACGGCAGCGTTTCTTTAGTGCTTAAAATCTTACAATGACACACACAAACAACAATAATAACACTACTTATAGTTTTTAATAAAAAAAAGCATTTAAAAAAATTCGAAAATACAGAACTTTATTTTTTTATCAAGTTCTTTCCTACTACACAGTTAAAGAAATTGAGATAGGGCCTCTCTTTATTAAGGGAGTTTTCCTGGATGCAATGTTGTTTTTGTAATTGAGGTAGGGACCAGAATGGTGACATTTCTGTGTCGATTGCACTTTGTTTCATCAAAATCGGCTCAGAACTACGGGCGCAATCTGGGCCGCAAGCTCGAAAGACGCGTTTTCGTGATAAACGCGTTTAAGTTTGAAGTTATGTTTTTGCATAAAGTGGCTTCGAAGTTCAAAAAGGTGATTTTGAAAAAAAATACCCACCTCTGTGCCAAATTCCAGTATCCTAGTATCAATATTAACGCAGATATAGTAATTTTTTTATAGTGCCACGCTTATTTAACGAACTACGTCCACTTTTCCCATTTTGGTTCGAAATGGTCCTACCCACCTCTGTACCAAATTCCAGTATCCTAGTATCAATATTAACTCAAACCATTGTTTATTATTTTTTTATTTAATTTTAAAATAAACAAAAACTTTTAATTAAAAAGTGCAGCACCGCACTACACTTTATTTTTCAGCATTGTGTTGGGCAATTTTTGCCAATAAAGATGCTGAAAACTCGATGCATGCTGCATCAGCTGCACTTTTCGGTAGCTGCTTTAGCATCCAGTCAATGCTGGCTAGTGCCTCTTTAAATGGAGACTCAGGTACCCTTCCACCTTGGCTGTTTAGCAAGTTTTCCTGCTGCTTCAAAAGACCGTCGAACCTTTGCCACATTTCGGTCTTATTTGACGTGCTTGGTCGGCTGTCTTCGGAAGTCGTAAGATCCTGGGATATGGTCTCCTAAACAAAGAATAATCAAAAGTTATTACATATATAATGGAAAGTAGTTCATGTTCAATCACACTTACATAGTTGTATACTGAGCAACGATTACTTCCTGGTGATACTGGCGAGCCTTCATTTTCCGGAAAAGGAGTCGTAAAAGTCCTGTAAAATAATGACATCATTTCATGCATTCACTCTTGCATAAATTCAACTTACTTTCTTTTTTTAGAGGTGCTCGGCAAAAACGACAAGTCCTCACCAAACTCCCAGTCGACGCTGTCATCAAAACTTGGTTCTTCCAGGGACTGGCCACCTGCGCTACCACTTTTTGCCTTCCTCGCTGTTTTGGCATGGTAGCGGTAGCTTTCTCTCATTGCAGTCCATGCCGACTTGCATTCACTTTCTGTATTGAAACATAATTAGTTTAAGCTGTCTTTTATAAGGTTAAGTTTATTTACCTGATTTTTCCAAAACACTAGCTATGGCTCGGCAAGCTTGGTCTACCGCGTTTTTGTTGCTGTGGTGTTTGTTGGTGATGTCCCAGATGGCTGGCCACTCCTTTACTTCCTTTGCCAATCGGTGCTTTTGGTCCTCGGAAAAGTTGGCAGACCGCTTCTTCCGTATAGCTTTCGATGTCTTCTCGGAAGACATCTGTCCCCCAACCTGCTGCTGCTCATCATTCATCATGGAATCTTGCTTTTGATGTCTACAATATTAATTTATTAATTTTAAATCAATAATTCAATAAAATTAAACAAATTACTTACCTATGAATGTCGTTTTCCAAAATTTTACTTGAAGTAATAAACAAACTTGCATATATTTCTTGACATTGACAGGGTTGACGCTGTTACTTTTCAATGAAAAAAAGTAGTAAAAACTAAAAAATTTTTCTTACGATCTGGAATCTCTTTCAAGTAATTTTGACAAAAGAAAATTGCTTTTCGATTACTTTCCAGTTTTTTGTATGAAAAAATGCTTTACTTAAGAGCTGGAAACAGGCCTTTACCCGTAACACTTAGCAAAGGTACTTGTTTGCCGGTGTTACTTTGTCAACTAATTTTTTTTTTTTTTATTATTTATTCAAATCAAAGTATATTTGGTGGATGAGCAAACAAATTTTGTATATTTTTCTAGCAATTTATTTTCCGAATGAGTTTATTAAAATTTATTTTTATATAATTTTGCTTTGAATAGATTTTTACAACTATAATTTGTACAAAAATCACTTTTGCCTCAGCGCCATTAAGGCTTTTTAGAGGCTTTTTGGCAACTTAACATTAGTTCAAATATTTATTACATAACTTAAAATTATTTATGAAAGTTATTATTAACATGTGTTCAAAGTTCAAAATTATGCAATTTTATATAAGAAGCGTATCTATTTTTTCTATGCTTATAAACATTGTTTTTAATTAAATGCTTATAAATGTGCGCGCAGTTATCGGTGCCCGTTTTGTAGTTGAGTCTATTTTGAATGGGTGTGTTTATTATGTGAAGCATTATTTTTATGGTGTATCTGCTTTTGTAATTGTTCTCTTGTGTCAAAATCTTTGATTTTTCAATTTGGGAGCTTGGCACCACCTTACGCAATCGACCGCTGTAGTGTTACTTGAACCGTAATGTATCTGGATAGTCAGGTTTTACGATTGTTTTTAAAATTTGATCAGGATTGTTTTTAAAATTTGATCAAAACAATTTGATTTGATCTAACATTTAATTGGTGTTTTGCTTTTCATTCACTTCCTCATTAATTCAACATTGGAATTTCTGCTGTGCTTGAGCGCATTGTTTACATTAGTTGGTGACACAATGTTAGCATTGACCTAATGCAATTCAATAAACGTTGGTCGTTGAAAAGAATGAATGAAAGAAAAGCGAATTCCAAAACATCTTTTTATTATTAAACTGTGGCGTACCGTTAGCTGGCTGTGCTATGACACTACACTGCACGTGCTGTTTAATTGTCCTTCTTGTTGTTTATATCTGATCTGTTCGCTGGTATTCTTGTTCTTAATTTTGATTTCGTCGTTCCAACGTATATTTTTCCGCATATATTGTACTCTGTAATCACCGGTATTGTCCTTTACTTTGTACTTGCCGATATTGTTGTGGTTGTTATTACAACGCTAGATCACTGCGGTGGCTGTAACATAGTTGCCTGTGTTATTGGCTGCAAATGCTGCAGTGGGCACTTCAATGTGGGTGCTGCAAGGTGGCCCGTGTCTGCCGCTGCTGTTGTTGCATGTGCTAGTATTTTCGAGTGGCGCTGAGGTGGCACTGCTGCTGAATTTTCACTTTGAATAAAACTCTAATTTTCACTTTGAAAAAAAACTCTAATTTTCACTTTGAATAAAACTCTTGTTAATTTTTAGAATTTTTGTTTTATTACAAAACCGAATCTATCTTAAGACTGAATACTTATAATTCTAACATCGGTATTTAAATAAACTTATTTCTTCTACGAGGGAGTCTCAAAATAACTTTGTGTGCTCTTTCGGCAGAGTCTTTTGGGTAGGGAAGAAAGTGACGCAAAATTTGTATAACACTTTCTTTCAATTTTTATTGGTTCTTAATTATTTCTTTCGTTGTGACTCGATGATTGGTCTGCGTATGTTCGCTTATACAATTTACCTGCACTTAGCGGACTAGGTCAGTAAGCAATTGCTTTGCTTGCATAATTTGCCTGCGCTTATTTCTTAAGAAGCGAACTAGGTAAATAAGTGAACGACTGACTCGCTTGCGCAATGGTTCATTGTGTTGCTTTCTTTTAGGTCAGTAAGTGAGCGTGGGATTGTTTACACAATTTCGCTTGCGCTCACTTGACTTTCCGTGGAAATGCATGTTCTTTCGAATGCACTTGGCGACCGCTATTAGTTTTTGGGATGTTCAAGTGGATTCGAAGAACTTGTTTACGCAATCTTTGAAATGTTTAATTTTAAGTTAATTTATTATTTTTGAATTTGATATTGCCACACAAGTTGTGACTAAAAAGTATGTGACATGTTTGCGACACCATAAGTGGGTCATAAAAAGCAAACATGGGTTTTAAACTAATATATGGTAAAATGTTCTTGGAATTATATTAAGAACACTTTACCATGCGTTAAATTATTATCCATGGGTAATGTTACAGGGTGTATTGTAACTCTGCTGCTGGGCCACTGATGTGGTTTTTGCTGTTATTGTCGGGTGTCGCTGTTGTGGAAACTTTTGTTGCCGCCGTGTGGGTGTCGCTGCTGTTGTTTTTGTGCCACTGATGAAGCACTGGCCGCTTAGGGTGTTGTTGCCAGTGCTGTTGGCGCAGGTTGTTGTGGTGGTGTGAGTGGTATGTTGCTGCAATTGTGTGGACGCTGCTGTTCCTGTGGCTTATGAACCACTGCCGCTCTATTTCGAGCAGCTTTCTTTCGCTTCGTTGGTATATGGGTGAAGGCCGCTGTGTGGTGTGTAAATAAATATTTTTATTTCACCAGCAAACAAACTCACGGAGCACTTACCTGTGCGTTCGTATGTTGTATTTAGCGTCCGCTGGTTTTCGTGCTTTCCGCAGAGAAGAAGAACCAGAGACGGAGAGATCTTGTATAAAGGTTAATACTATTTATATTAACTAACCTTCCCTATCTTCCCTATTTGAGGACAAAGGGGATTCTTGGCCACAAGGCCTTTCAAACTCAGCCGCAAGGCTTTATTTCATATTCTGCCACAAGGCAGTGTTTCAATATAGTTAAATATTGAATAAGCCACAAGGCTTGATTTGAGTTATAGAGAATACTTCTTTTTATTGATGTGATTCTAATTTTGTTTTCTTTAATTTTTATTGATTTTGATCAAAATTTTATTTATTTTTACAAAAATTTGTTTGTGCAATTTTAATTGATCATTTATATATTTAGTGTTGATCTTTGCTTCACAAATAAAACAGTGCTTGTATTCTGTCATTTTTTTTTTTTATTTATTTTATTTTTTATTTTAAATTTTAAGTCTTTGAGTTGTCTTAAAAATTCAACTCTTTCTTTTCCCTTTGATAATGTTATTAATCTATATATATTATTTAGTTCCTTCCTTTGCCGAACTTGTCTCCCAGCTCTTGTCTTCTTCTGGATCTGTTTTTCCTGTTGTTGCTTCTTTGCTGCTGTACGTCTGTTGTATTCCTCGATAGTAAGCTTCTTGGGTCCAGGTATTGGTGTCGCCTCGTATTGTGGTATTGTTGCTACTTGTTGCTGGGCAGCTACGGGAAGGGGTACGTATCTTTCCACTGCTTTTTTGGTTTTTGCGTATTCGGCTGCCTGTGCAACGCACTTCTGGAATATTTTGTTGAACTCCTCCGACATTCAGCTTGCTGTATTATGACGTCGTCGTTAACTTTGAGGATTTCGTCCACAGGATCTTAGCTTCTCCAGGATTCGGTCCGCAGGATCGCCATATAAAGGTTAATACTATTTATATTAACTAACCTTCCCTATCTTCCCTATTTGAGGACAAAGGGGATTCTTGGCCACAAGGCCTTTCAAACTCAGCCGCAAGGCTTTATTTCATATTCTGCCACAAGGCAGTGTTTCAATATAGTTAAATATTGAATAAGCCACAAGGCTTGATTTGAGTTATAGAGAATACTTCTTTTTATTGATGTGATTCTAAGAATGATTTTATTTAATCCCAACTCGGGTTTTTATAATAAAAATATTGAGTGAAAAGTGACAATATTTTCTTTTCACTCAAAATAATATTTATTCTAAATAAGTTCTTACACATATACAATTAAAAGTCATGAAATCTAAATACAATTATTACACATCTGCTTACTATTACTTTTTACTTACTTACACATCTGTTTGTAATAAAATCCATCATAACCCACTTACAGGTTACAAACTCCAATGACTTACTTTTGGCAGCGATTTGTTTTCACAATGTATAACATGAATCATGCCGCTAGTAGCACTTGAGTTTGTCACTGCTTGCGCTTCATGCTTTGGTTTCGCTGCAGGTATGCAGTGAGACCAACGTAGAGCGTTTGTAGCGTTGTGTGTTTATGTTATTGTTGAGGTAGGTTAGTGCTAGCCACATGTGCACTACACTTGCTCGTTCAAGGAAAAGACGAAGGCTGGGCTTTTCTTTGTGGATATTACCTTTTATTAGCTGACTTGTACTTAGTTTGAAACTCTGATCAATATCTGAACAGTCTATTAAACACTTGTCAATCTCTGTGTCTACTGATCTCTGCCGTTTTCTACTCCGGTCAGTGGTATTTAAAACAACGTCTCACTTTCCAAAAAAGTTCCTACTTTACCATAATTTCCAATAAGTGGAAATTATGTATCATCTCTACTCAATCAAATCATTACATGTCATACATTATATTTACATAGCAGTAATTTACATATTACTTCCTCTTTAGCGGTACGCTATCACGTACGCCTTAGTGTCCATTTTTTCGGGCGCTTCTTAATTGGTTCATTTTGGCCCTCCAAATTTCAATTAAGACACTCTCTGCCCCATTCCACCACAAATTACGTTTTTTGAATCGTTTCTTCTCCATTTTAACTTTTTTCTATATACTTGTTTTCTTAAATGACAGCTTGTGATGCAATTTTTGCGATTATTTATCGAACAAATTAGTGCTGACACCGATTGTATCGTAATTTCGTTGGTAATTTCTGATAAATTACTTAACTTCAAAGTAATTTCAATGACAGATTTTCCACTGCGAAATTACCTAATTTAGACATGATTTATGTTAAATCAAGAATAAATCAAGAATGAGCCGTAAATTACGATAGTGAGAACATGGTATTACATGTTGCGTAGCTGCAGGCATTGCACTTTGCGAGCAGCGCAGCAACTAGGGTAGGTAAATGATCGCTATTTTTCTGACCGTGCAAGCTGATGCCGATGCACCCAAACAGTCACTCGCCTTGCTTTGTTTTGTTTTGTTGCTGACGGCGTTATAGTAGGAAACGCTTAACAACCACAAAGCAAAGCGCTGTTTGGTAATTTGAGCGTATGTGCTCAAATTAGGTCAGTTTCTGTGGTATGGAAACAATTAAAAATTTTTATTAACAAAACTTACTTTTCATGAACGCCTGCAATTCGAGTCACCGCACTTGAATTGAGTCTTGATCGTTCATGGAAATAATAGCAATAGCAATATTGAATTTTAATTTATTGATTGGTTCGTAGGAATCGTTTGAGGGTTTTGGCTTTGTGTGAGGTCGAGCTATAACAAGTGTACAGTGTTATGCATATGATGGGGTTGTACAAAGAGTACAGGGTAATGTTATGCGGGTCACAACATCCCTTCCCCCTTATAAAAGAACATTTTTTTTCTTGAAGAGTTTAAAAAAATTTTCTGTCGTTCTACTGACCGGTAATCAGAAATGAGCATAGAGTATTTACATTTTGTATGTGTAATTTAGTAATAATGAAAATAATCTAATAACAAAAAGTTTAAATATATATAAACTATATAATATTTATATATAATTTTATAATATATAATTAATAATTTTTTCCTTATAACTTTTTTTTTTTTTTTTTTTTAATCAATTTATTCATTATTATTTTTTTCCTATTCTGTTGATTATTTATATACACACTTTTTTTGTAGTAATAAGTATTGTTGTTTTTTTTCAGTGGGTACTTAGGTTAAAAACTCTGTTGTCTTTTATTAAAATGAGTGAATTTTTTTTATTTTTTTTTAATATTCTTAGTATGTATTATATTTTTTTTTATATATATATACATAGCAACAAATTCTTTTTTTTTTGATAAATTTTTTTTAAATACCTGTTGAAAGCTTTTTGTGAAAACTAGAAATCTCTCTTTTTTTGTTTTGCGAATTTTTATAAAAAAATCTTTCTTTTAAGTTTTTATAAATCACTTGGGCAATATTTGTATCGTCTTGCAAAATTTGAGAGGGAACGGGGGGGGGGGGGGGGGAAATTGTGGAAAATCGTTGTGGAAATATGTTTTTTTTTTTTCTAAGCTGTAAAAAATGGCTAGTCAAAAGCAATCTAACTAGAAACCTAAAAAACATTTTTGTTGTGTGTCTCCCTTTTTATTTTAGTAAAGACTTGTTTTATTTTTATTTTCTTTTGTTTTTATTTATTATGTTTGTTTTTTTTTTTCTTATATTTACATTACAAATGAAACCAGAAAATAAATTGCTATTCTAAAAATTGTTTATTTAGCCTGTCCAGCCTATTTTGTCGTGCCTTGAGTACCTTTTGATACTCTTCTATAAAGTCCGCGGTGTCCTCGTCATCACTAAAAACGGAATCCCTCTTGAAGGCTTCGTAAGCCTCCATGGTCTGCAACTCCTTCGTTGCCTGGATCAATGCTAGAGTTTCTTCCTCTAGCGTGTCCAGGTTATCGTAGTCGTTGGCAGTGGGCTCCCGGTCTCGACGTCCTATGTAGGACCAGACCATCTTTATTGCACGGACTTTCGATTCGTTGGGTTCATATTATAAATGATTTTTATAGTTTTAATGTATAGTGGCAGACTGGCTGCAGTTTGAATTTATGGATATATTTATATGAACAATTTTTTGCATTGCTACGCAGAACGAAAAAATTTTCTTTTATTTTTGACTTGACAAAAGAAAGTGTTTTTGTATTTTATTCTTTTTATTACTTTTGTTGTGCTTATGTTGGCAAAACATACCTTGGCTTGGTGTAGTTACCTTCTGTTGGCTCTGTTGTTATGGGTTTTTTATTTTTCCCATGTGTGCAACGTATGTATATTTTGTAACTAACAAAAAGGGTTATTACGATCAATAAACCGTAGATCAGGCTGTAATGATGCACATCATGCACGCTTACTCGGTTAAGGTCAATATTTTCTGCAGATTTCTCATCTGCTATCTGAGTGGAGAGTTTGTTTAATTCCTCCTGCCGAGTTGCAGTGTTAAGGAAAACCGTTTGTTTTGGAACATTTGTTAGTAGAAATTATTTTTGTTGCGGCTGTGGAATGAATTTAGTAATGTTTAACGGCGGAAGGTAGTGGTTGTTAACTTTTGATGTTTTAATGCTTGATCTTCTTACAGTAAGGTCTCTTGATTTTATGTAACAGTTTTCGTCCAGGTCAAGTATAGCTATGACATTTATTTGGCATTCTTCTATTGTTGAGTATATCCATCGGTTTGCCTGAGCGAGTTGTATCCAGATTATACCTACGTCTGCTTTTCTGATATCGCAGATCTTTGGCAGGGTTTGCTCGCTTGTGTAGATTGACTACACAGTTTGTGTTTTGGCCATTTACCGTGTACACGGGATGTTCTGCATGGCATAAGTATTGTTTATCTTCTATTTTTATGCAATTTGTTAGTTCTCACCTAGTAATTTCATAGTAGTGTTCTCTCTCGTAATCGATGGCAATTTGTTTGATATCGGAGTTTATAAAAATGAGTTTATTAGAGAATAATGTTGTATATTTGATATGTTGTACTCAATGGCAAAGGTGTTGTGATTTTGTAAATTATTTTGTTGCATATTATTTTTGAGTGCATTGTTGATATCTGGTAAAGTGTTACTATGTTATTATTGAGAGTGGAAGGCAGTTTTAAATTGGAAGGTAAGGAGTTTGTTATTGTGGTGAGTATTACGATTAATTGTTCTGGTGCTATTATTGAAGGTTGTGTCTTGCCATGTTTTGCTCTTGACATTAGGTCAAGAAGGTTGTCCACAACATTTTGGTAACGCATTAACATTAGAGTTGTAAGTGAAGTGAGAGCCTCCATTTGGAGTGGTGCTCTAGCATCATGTTTCGATTTCAAAATATACTTAATTTGTTGTTGTATATTATTTATCCTATTGTCCATTGCTATTATTTGATTATCTAAGTTTGTTTTTGATTTATTAAATATATTGTTTGTTGTGTTGATAATCAGAGTTTGGTTTTTTATTAGGTCGAGTAAGTGGTGTTCATTTTGCTCCAACATATCTATTTGAGTATTGTAATGATCTGCATCTTCCTCGCTGAGTGTTCCAAATAAGGTTTTTTCTATCGTTCCCAATTGCATTAAATAGAGCTCTTTTGGATCTGTAGTTTGGTTGTAGTACATCCATTTTTCGACGAAGCTCTGTAGTTATGTGATTAATTTCGAAAACTGTGCTACTGCATATAGTTGAAAGTTCATTGTCTGCAGTTATCTGATTACAGATTTGGTTTATACTTTCAATAGTTGTGGCCATATTATTTATTCCTTGCGTTAAATCCGTTATGTTATAGTATGGCACTATTGTCCATTCATTCGTATATAGCTGAAGATTTCCGATTTCTTCGAAGTAAATACCCGGGTTGTGTTCGATTGGTGTTATTTTTCTAGACCCGTATACTAATGGTGTCAGAATTATGAGTATGACCACCATCATCTTCTGAAAATAATTGTATTTGCGTTCCTGTGCTTACTAAAAGTTTGTAGAAAATTATCATAGGTGCACGCTGCTGATGGGATAGATGTTGTCCGTGATGATGGTGCTGCTGTCGTTGCTTTTCTCGCTCGCTGTTCCAAAAGAACAAATTTGTTTTTTCTCAGGCGGAAGTTTCGCCATTCGCCGCCATGCCAAATTTATTTGACATAAAAAAATGTCACTTGGGGTGTGTTCAGTAAGTTATAAAAGGCATGTGCTCAGTTCACAATAGCCGCGTTTTATTGGTTCTGGTTTAAGGCCTGTATCCAGCTCTCAAGTAGTTACTTAAGGAAAAAGTTACTTACATTTCTTGAGTGTAAAAAAGTAGTAGGCAAGTAATTTTGACGGCGAGAGTTACTATAGCTAGGTTTGGCAGGCAAGGCATCGAGTTAAGTTCAACCACACTTACGTAGTTATATGCCGAGCAGCCGGTACTTGCTGGCGATGCTGGCATATCATTTTCTGCTACAGGAGTCGCAAAAGTTCTGTAAAAAATAATATTATTTCAAACTTTTAAACTTGGATAAATTGTACTTACTTTTTTTTTTTAGAAGAGCTGGGTAAAAACGACAGGTCTTCTCCAAACTCCCAGTCGCCGCTGTCGTCAAAAGCAGGCTCTTCCAGCGCTTGACCTGACCACCTACGCTACCACTTTTGTTTTTGTTGGCTACCTTAGCGTTATAGCGGTAGCTTTCCCGCATTGCGGTCCAAGCCGACTTGCATTCACTTTCTGAATCAAAACATATTAGTTAATATAACCGGTCTTCTATCTAGATTATGTAAATTTACCTGATTTATCCATAGTTCCAGCTATGATTCGCCAAGCCTGCTCTACAGCATTTTTGTGTGCTGTGGTGGGAGCTCGTTATATCCCAGATTGCTGGCCACTCCTTCACTTCCTTTGCCAACTGGTGTTTTTCCACCTCGGAAAAGTTGGCAGACCGCTTCTTCCTCTTCACTTTTTTTCTGCCCTTCAGACTGTGCTGCTTCTTCGCATTCGGAGTTCTTCATTTCGAATTCTAGAATTGTTATTTATTAATTTTCAATAAATTTATCAATCAAATTAAAAATGACTTACCTCTTGTTTGTTGCTTGTCAAAATTTACTTGCAGTAATAATGAGACTAGCATACAGTGGGTGATCATATTATTAGAGCCACCTTAAAAAAAACGTATTTTCTAAGTTTCGGGTTAAATAAAAGGCACTATAGTCGATGTTTTTGCATCACAATTATTTTATTAGTAAAAAACATGTAATAAAGCATAGAAAAAAATTAACATTAAGCTTTTATAACTGCAGAAAAATATATTAAAAAATATTTTTGTCAATATTTGGTAACTCCACCTTTTGCTGCAATGACTGCTGCTACTCGTTTTGGCATAGATTCTATGCATTTGATGCAATTGAATTTTATGGATTCATTTCGGTGCCACACTTCAATCAAACGCTCTATTAATTGGCGTTTGCTGGTCACGAATTCTTTGGAAATTTCACGCTTCATGAGTTCCCAGAGGTTCTCAATAGGGTTGAGATCCGGAGAATTTCCAGGCCAGTCAAGAACACAGACTTTTTGGTCATTAAGAAATTTTGTGACTCTCTTAGCCTTATGACAAGGAGCAGAATCATGCATGAAAATAAATTTGTTGTTTGGGAACCATTCCTGAACTTGCGGTAGCATTTTTGTGTCTAGAACCTTGATGTATTGATCCTGTCTCATCGTTCCTTCAACAATGTACAGGCGACCTGTGCCTTGGCTGCTGATGACTGACCAAACCATGATGCTTAAAGGATGCTTTACTCGCTTCACAATGCAGTCATCTTTGAATTTCTCACCAGCTCTTCTCCTAACGAATTGAGATTTGTCAGATAAAATCTGAACTGAAGATTCATCGGAGAAGCAAACCTTGAATAAATTTTTCAAAAATAGTATACTGTCAAAATATGGTAGCAAATATAAAATTTTTAATTTACATACTTTTTTCCAGTCTTCTATTGTCCACTTTGCGTTTTCTTTAGCCCAATTTAGACGTTTTTGCTGCATTGCCGGTGTAAGAAATGGTTTTTTTTGCAGGTCTGCGACATGCGAAGCCCAAGTCCTTTATTCGTCGACGAGCTGTCATAGGAGATATTTGAATCCCAGCAGTCTGCATAATTTTTGTG
Source organism: Coremacera marginata (assembly GCA_914767935.1). NCBI lineage: Eukaryota > Metazoa > Arthropoda > Insecta > Diptera > Sciomyzidae > Coremacera > Coremacera marginata. The sequence goes on from OU612045.1 coordinate 168,909,055, forward strand.
ATATCCTTTAGAGATGCACTCCTGTTTTCCGAGCAAATGTCTCTAATTTTTCTTTCGTCACGGCAGGTCGTAATTTTTTTTCGTCCACATTTCTTTAAACGTTTCGGTGCTAAGTTCATTTTTTTATCAAGTTTATTTTTTATTCGGTCCACTGATGCTCGTGAGACAGAAGCAATCGACGCTATCTTTCTTCGAACGAAATAACGGCTACTCTTACAAAATTGCGTCGACTTGCCACGTTATGAAATTAACAGCGTTGCCAACTGTATATTTTTTTTTTAAAAACATTGTTATGTCTTAAAAATATCATAAGCACATGTAAGTATCCGTTTGTGTTCAACTATAACTTTGGAAAGTGAAAAATTGTGAAAATATGCAAGTGGCTCTAATAATATGATCACCCACTGTATATTTCTTGTCATTTACAGTGCTGCCGTTGTCACTTTTCATTGAAAAAAAGTAGAAAAATAAAAAATATTGACTTACGAGCTGGATTCACTGTCAAGTAATTTTGACAGCCATGAGTTTAATAGGTATTCTTTGATACCTTAACAGTTGGTAACGATTTTTTAATTGAATTTTTTACGTAGAACTTTATGGCGTATCAAGCATATACCTTGAAAAATTTTCAAATACTGGCGGACTTGAGCGAATCAGTGCCGAAAAGGAGATTTACTTGTTTTTATGGTACATTGCTAATACAGAGCCATTTCGAACCGTGGCGAATCTGTTTGGCGTGTGCAAGAATGCAGCTTGGAGAATTGTAAGGCGAGTGTGCAGTTGCATCATTTCTATTGGCCATCCATCACTATGTTAGGTGGCCTGATGATTTGCAGAGCCTAACGCAGAGTTTCGAAAATAGATGTGGTATACCAGGCGTCGTAGGTGCTATCGACTGCACAGATATCCACATTAATGCTCCTTCTACAAAACGTGAAGACTATTTCAATCGCAAGCGCCATTACAGCATTAAACTACAGGCTATCGTTGGAGCAGACAAAAAATTTGTTGATCTGTTTTGTGGCGAGCCAGGATCAATCCACGATAGTAGAGTCTTGCGCCGATCACCAATTTATCGGAAAATGCACAACAACAACGGACTTGGAAATTATTTTATAATTGGAGACTCCGTCTATCTATCGATGGATTGGCTGGTTTGTCCCTTCAAGAATGCAGGAAACATTACTGAAACCCAGGCTTCATTTAACTACCTACACTCCTGCACGCGCATTGTCGTTGAACATGCATTTGGTTTGCTTAAAACCAGATTTCGCCGACTTCAATTTTTTGTCGAACAACGTGACATCGGAACTATTGTTAATTTAACAGTAGCAGGATGCATTTTACACAACATATGTATTGACAACCACGATATAATAACATTGGACAGCAATCAACTCGATGGAACTAATGAAGAAAGCAGCCAGACAGTCAGAGAATCTACCACAACTAACAGACGTGAGCAATTATTGCAGGAACTAATTAATAAAAATTTAATATAAAAACCTTATAATATGAATTTTAATTTTTTGCTCCAATTTTCAATTCAGAACTTATCCTATCCTATTTACTCAAATACTCCTCTCAAACTCTATCTTAACATAAAACAACATAAAATCGAAGAATTTTCAAAAAAATTCGTAGTATTTGTGGTTCCAAATTTTGTCTCTAGCTCAATTATTAGCAAATTTATTAAGTTTTCTCTGTGTTGTGTCTTGTATTAGAGGTGGGCGTATTTGTGGGCGTGTCACTCCCATTTTTGGTACTCAACTTAGAATTGATATAACATATATGCATACCAAATTTTGTCTTTCTAGGAAAAAACAATTTTCTACTAGCAAAAAAAACGAAACATTTTTAAAATTTTAAATGTGTTCATTTTCATTTATTTTTAAAAATTATTGTTTTTTTATGCGACTGCAAATTTCATTAAAAACTTACATTTTCTCGGCATGACGATTTTGTTTGCTCTGCTCCGAGGCTTTGCGATGCTGAGCTTTTTGTAGTTTGCAGCTTCTGTTCCAAGTATTTATTTTTTGTCATCCGTTGCTTATTGCTTTGAACAGCATTAGTGACACAGTTTGATGAGGATGGTTGCACTTCGATAGCTTCAAATTACATTGCTTCGATATTTTCATCCGCCTCTGCAACGGCTGACGTGGTTGGTAGGCTGGCAATAGGATCTCCAGACAATCCCAAGCAATGTTGGCAATAGTCGGCCGACTTCCAAACAGCTCCTCCAGTTCATTTTCAAAAGGAACAGCAATTCTGGCTGCTCCTGTTTGGCCAGCGTTGTCTCTGGAGCTTTTGTATGCCCTAAGCAGGTTCTTCAGCTTCGCATTCAGCATTTCCACGCTTGTTGGTTGCATCTATAACACCCATAATTAGTAGAGAGCAAATAAAATTTAATTAAACAAGCTTACTAAAACTCCCCTGCTGATTAGGTCTTCCAACACGGAAGCCATTGTATTTTTCTTTCGTACTGGATGCTTAAACTCCTCCTGTCGGCTGCCATACGCATCCAAAAATGCCAAGGTTTCCTCCTTCGTCCATTTGCGTCGTCTATATAATTTGTTTTAATGAAATACAATTAAATTACTAAATGAAAAGGATATATATAAATAATCTTATGATTCCTTTGCTTCCATAATTTTCACTTTTTGTTTTATTTTTGTAGAAAACAAAAACAGCTGCTTATTTTACCAGCAATGGGTGATTCATAATGCTAAAAAACACAAATAACGACATCTATTGGGTAATAGCGGAATCGATTTAGCAATGAGAAAAAAGTTCAAACACATGAACTGACGAATGAGCAAGTTCATCTTTTTGTTAGTGTTCTACGTGTAATTTTTAACCATTTTGGTTAAACCAGAACCAATAAAAGGCTGCTAATGTATGGCACACTTGCGCGGAGAACTTAATTCACAAGGTTCACACACTGCAAGGCTTTCAGGATTCACAATGTTCAACTTGAAATATGTCAGCCGTCAGATTCAAAATGTGACAGCTGGAATAGAAATATGACAGCCGCCAGATTTTAAAAAAATATGTCAGCTGTCACCTTCTGAGTGTGCCAGCCTCCATGAATTCTTGCTTCCATGTTTAAATTTGAATTCCAATTATCATTTAATAATAACTTCAAACATGGACGCAAGAATTTACCACGTTTTGTGGCTTTACAACTCGTCTCCTGTACATGTGATTGTATACACAAGATTTGATTTGTCCATGTCTTAAATTTTTGACTTTGTGCTACTGTAAATTTTTCCCAAGGTGTCGTGCGATTTTGGAGCAAGTTAAAAAGGTAAAATCTAAATATATTTTGGTCCATACAATTCATTGTATATTTTGTACTATATATATTTGTATACCATAAGTTTTTATGCAAATTTTGCTTATTCCTGTGGCTATTAGTTTTGGGAGGTTGAAATAGTTGTTCATCCATATCAATGATTTTTTCTTTGCATGCTATACAATGTTTTTTAAATAATGGACCATAGCATCCTTGGTACTTGCAAAGTGTTGCGGTTTTCATGATTCTATAATGTTGAAACTATTATTTAAAATTTATTATTTTCATTAAACGTTCGCTCTGTTGATATGTTTCCATAAGTATTTTTTGTAATATAGGTTAATTCTATACATAATGTAAGCTATTAAAGAAATAATTACTAGTGTTATAACTACTGTCCATGTTATATTATACAGCTATGGACATTATACCGTATCGCAAAAAAAAAGTTCGCCGTACACCTTCTATTCTGAAGCATTTATGCAAGTTAATTTCGAAAATTTTTTTTTTTTTTTTTTGACCGAACGTAGGCGTCGCGCATTTACATTTTTTCTTCGTCATTTAACGTCAGATTTTAAAGTATGTTATATCAAAGTTTTTGTCTCGAGGAGACCAATATTATTGTTTCAAAGGTCATTGACCTCAGACCCCCCGTTCTAGTACTTACTCACCAGATCTCAGTTCCTACCATGCTAACATGCCACCCTGATTTCAGAAAAAAAAGCTCGCAAAAAATGTGTAAACTTTTGTGAAGGAAGTATATCGATTGTTTCAGTGCAAATATTTTTAAAAATTTTTTTAATTTTCTTTGACGAAATTAGGTTATTTTTACACTGGAGTATATCTTAAAGGGCTTAGAGCTACCTTGAATTGCAATTTTAAGACAAAAGGCTATTCATAATCAAGAATTAACAAATGAAATAAAACTTTATTGAATTCAGAAACCATTGGAAAACCTATGATTTTTGATCTTTTGAAAAACCTCCATAAAATTTAAAAGCAACAAAGTTTTTGCTGTATTAGAAATTTGGTACAGACAGTTGACTTAACAAATATTACAGCAACAACAACAATAATGATCCAATATAATACCCTTACCCTTTTTGAAAAAGCCAGTTTTTCATACCGTATAACAAAATATTGAAAACTACTGAAACAAAGAAACAACTTCAATATCAGAACAAAAATAAACAATGTGATTAATTCTTTATTGTATCTTTGTCATAACAGTGATCAAAGGATGCTTTTAAACAAGAAGCTGTAGGAAACGTTATCCTTTTGTGGCAACGCGCGGCATTCCAGTTATATCGGTAACAGCAGTACGTAAACGTCTAAATAAACTCGTGAATGAATATTACAAAATTGCTAAAAATCCATTGAGATACAATGTTTATGCGTGGAATAAATTGTTCCTAATTTCGCGATGCAAGTATGGCATTGAAAGCAATAACTCGATGATGAGTGACATAAATTAAAAAGTAAAAGTAAATTACAAATTTTAATCCATCAAATTTCAATCCATCAAATTTCGACGTGATTCAAGTTGGCTGTATTTCTGACGGCTCTCGAGTTTAGCTAAAATGTGGCCCATACGTTGTTCATCGGTGACGGCCATAGCAGATTCATGTACTACATGGACAAAACGCTTGGTGTTTTGAGAATGGCATGGATAAGCTGTACAAAAATATTAAGGCTTAGCAAAAATCAAACTATAAAATTATGTTATTTTTCTTATGCAAACCTGGTAATTCAATGATTTCATTTGAATATTGTAATGCTTCTAGCTGGTCTTGCGTGAAGAACTGCAAGCATGGCGGCTCCGTCACTTCGAATTTGGTCCAATTAATCATACTGAAGTATGAGTCACTCTTAAAATTTATGAAATTTTGTTCCTGAGGACCAAACATTTGCCGAATGCTTCCTGTTACTTCCTTGCGGGCTTCTAAAATCTTCGCATATCCATCTGAACGCAATTGAGCATCTGGGTCCGTTATCATCGATAACAAAACATTTTCGGGGTGAAGAAAGTATGCGTTATTTTCGATGATCGGAGGGACGGCCTCTTGAATGTCTTCCGGCAACTGACGAATCCAAGATATGTATTTGTGAACGTTGCGACTTCCGTGAATTGCCAGTGGTTGGCTTTTCACCAGAAACCAGAATGGCGCATAAACTTTCACAACGAATTGAGCCAGTTTTTTCAACGTCATCGAGGGTTGCGTGCACGTTAAATAATAGCGAAGGATTCGAGACGCTGTTGTTAGCCAGCGCGCTGTGCTAATTGGTCCTGGCTTCTCGCTGGCTAATCTCTCATCGCAATCTCCAGTATGAACGGCTTGAACCATATTGTATAATAAAGCTGGTCGCCACGAACATTCCATCCTTCTATGTTTTCAGGCATTTCTCCCATAGGAATGCGTTCGAAATTTTGTTTGACCTAACCAAACGGAATAAGCAATAATAGATCCGAATTACAAATAAATTCAATGTTTACAATAACATTGACGTATAGTACACGGAACATGAAAAATTGTTAAAACAAATAATGTACTATACTTACAGAATACTGCATGCAATTTTGAATTCCTGCTCCGATATTTCCTGGCCAGATTCCAGGTCCTTTTTGTTTTCCAAGCATTGATCTTAAAAGCGCATTAAATGGCAGCTCGTTAAAATGAAATAAGCACACCAACCATTGTAACGGTCTCTGTAAATGACGTTCCATCCTCGCAATGACTCCACCTTTGTAGCCAGTGTTGGTAGGAGTTCCATCGCAACTAATGGCAATCAAATGATCCATTTTCAAGTTTTCTTTACTTAAGTAGTCCACTATGCTGTTCTGGGTTCCAACTGCGGTGCTGTTAGTGGGGGTAGTATAGCCAATGAATTTGGAATCTGGCTCTTTTACAAATGCCGAAATATTAAAACATTATAAGAAAAGTGAAAGAAAATATGATGTGAGTGCAAAATAAAATAAATTAATTGGAAAAATCATGAAAAATATGATGTAGAATTGGAACTAATAGAAATTTTCCTGATATTGGGATGCACAAGTACTTATACTTTACTTCGACTCGAGGTAAAATTATTAATTCCTTACTCAGGTTACTCCCTAATAAAATACCTAATCCTGAGTATGATGGAAGTGGATCGTTAAAATAATTTTCAACCGTCAAAAAATTATATCCCAAAACTACATCGTGGTCACCTTCTTTCTTAATGTTCACTAATTTCAAAGGTCCTGACTTATTACTAAAACAATAGCAGTAATTTTCTTTTTTAGGGTTTAATATAAAAGAGCCCATTTTAGATATTGTAAAAAACTCTAATTCTTGCCTATTTTCCTCATCACGCCTTAAGTAAAGTTGTTGCAAAATTTTATTATGATTTTTTATAATTTTTTTCAAATGTTGCATATAATTTCAAACTTAAAAGCCGAAAAATTATCTAAAGCTCCATATTGCTTGCAACAATCTACCAAATGCAACAAACCGTGAATGTTAGAACTAACCAACTCCCTTGATCCCCAAAAATATCCCCAAATTGCTCTATAAACTCATTCAAAATTTCCTGTGCTACATCACATTCTGTCCTATATGTGGTTTCACAAGAAAGAAGTCTTATACCTGAATGCAATAACAGAAAATTAAAATAAATATCGCTCCCAATGGTATCTTTTAAAACGTATATTCCTAAATATAACAAGAACTACCTAAATTCTGTTGACTTCCAATTACAGAGCTCATCTAAGTTCCTGCATACTCGACCAAATTCTGAAGGAACGAAATTTGCAATATACTTAATTCGTTCATTCATTTCTCCTTTAATACCCTTTTTAACATACAGTCTCACTAATTTCTTTACAACTCCTAAATCAACCAGGTGCATAGGGTCTAGTGGAAATTGTGACACCATATTTATCATGGCTTTTTCTAATACATTCTCACTTTGCCTAAACAATATGCTTTGATGAATTGGATCTATTCTATCTTTAAATGAAAGGTCTGTTCTTAATGTGCAAATATTTTTTGAAAAGCAAACGTCAAAGCAAAGCGTCAGTTGTTGCAATAAAAGGTTAAAAATCCGGATATTGTAATACTGGAGGTCCACTTCTTCAATAGGTTATTTAGGCATTGCGCGATACTAGCGAAATCTTTGATGAATCGTCTGTAATAATAGAAGAATGTTAGCTTTCGGAACTGAGCGACAGGGAAACGACAAGCGCTCGGATATCGAGGAAGATCATCCGGGACTGCAGAATTAAGGATATACAACCTATAGGATAGTAAAACAAACTATATCATAGTAAACAGTCATAACTCTAGAAAACCATTTACCTTTCTTATCGACACAGGAGCAGATATATCTATCTGCAAATTAAAAAATATTGAAGCAGATTTGATGATGGACACTACATCAGAGGTCGGCAAAACTCAAACTGAGTGTGTGTTGGTGAGAGCAAATATTCTGCAGTGAAAAAAATGTATGCTGCATATGATTTTAAAATTTGTACACTTGCACACAGGAGTGATTTAATGAAACTATTTCAAACATACTATGGCAAAGGTATGTTATCAATAAGTTCAGAAATGTTAATTTTGTTATCGCAGTTTCTTATTAAAATAATGCTTTTTTGAGGAGAATTAGTTAATCTATTTCGCTGCTTTGAGCATATGAATTTCAGGTCGGAAAAAATTTGTTCACAAAAGTAGGTGGAAGGATAGGATAAAAAGCTAACAGTTTGTAAGAAACTGCTTTTAGTTTTGGGTAAAAGCTGCCATCAATGGTTTTCCAGAATTCTACAATATGCTGTTCATCGATCATTTCTATTTCGGTTCGGAGAATTATCAATTCAGATTGAATCTGGAATTCATACTTCGTTACATCACATTTTAAAGGATTTTCAAATAAATTAAATAACGGCTGCATTTCTTCAAAGTCTTTAAATCTCTTTTCAAAATTATTTATAAGGGTTTCTATTATGTCAATGTGTTCATTCTTTTGTTCGCTTGTAATATTTTCAAAAAATGATGCTCTTGGGAAACTTGAATAATTTTCTTCTTGAATATTAGCTAAAAGTAAAAATAGTGTTGTTTTGAATTCAAAAATGCTATTGTATGAATTGTAAACAGTCTTATTTTTTCCTTGAAGCTGAAGGTTTAGCTTATTTACGAAATTGGTTATATCTGTTAAAAATGCAAAATCCAAATTAAAGCTATTGTCTTGTAAAGCATCTATTAAATGTTCAGTATTATCTATTTTTTCGATTTTCAAAAACTGTATTACTTTATCCCTTAGATCGTAAAGCCTGGAAAGGCAATCGCCACGACTGAGCCACCTTACTTCTGTGAACATTTTCAGGTCATAATGTTCGGCGTCGGCATTTTTAAGAAATTGAACAAATTTCCTATGGGTTAGAGAATGATGTCCTCCTCTTATTGTGTTAATAATTTTCTCTGCTGTTTTCATGGCAGGAAATGTGCTCAAAAACTTTGAAGCAAGTGCAACCTGGTGGATGATGCAATGAAGAGATGACATTTCGATCCCGTGCTTTATCAATTGACCCACAAATCCATCATTTCTACCAACCATAACGCTAGCACCATCCGTACACACTCCAATTAATTTACTCATATCTAATTTGGAGAAAACGTTTTCATTTAGAATATCAAACAAAATTTTTCCCGTAACATTTCCATGTAATGTTTCCATGGAGAACATTGATTCAAAAACTACGTAATCAGAACTTACACTTCGGATGCAAATTACTAATTGACACAGATCGTTAATATCAGTGCTCTCATCTAATGATATGGAAAAATATTTGCAGTTATTCACCGTTTTCAAAATTTCAAACTCAATAGAGTGAGCTACTTGTTCTATACGTCGAGCTATGGTTCTCGCGGACAAGGGAATGGATTGAACAACATCAGTTTTATAATTTATTTTATTCAAAATATCAGTGCAAATGTTCTTAATAAAAGTTCCGTCAGTAAAAGGTCTGCCATGTTTTGCTATATGAAGAGATATTATGGTTGACAATGTCACTTTAAGTTTCTTTTGGGTTTCCAGATGGTTCATTTCATTATCTGTTGCTTCCATATCAGAAAGCCATAACTTGAATTTTTGTAACACAGAATCTCTTTTTTCCCTAAAAATCCTATATTTTTCAACTCTATTCAATTTAGTTAATTCATTATGAGAATGTTCATAATGCCTTTTAAAAGCGTCTTCGCGTGGACTTTTGAATGCTGTGTAACAAATTAAGCATTGCATCTCATTAAAGGCATTCCTAAATAAGAAAAATTTTTCGCATATATTTTCAGCTTCCATTTTGCGCACGATGTTCTCACTTCGGTGGCTCAAAGGCGAATGAACAAAATAACATATTTTGCGCTGTGTGGTTGAACGAAAGAGCGCAAAATACGAAAGAGCGTAAGCGTCTGTGTGAATTGGTTTTCCACAATTGTGGTATGGAGTGCCGACCTATGCACTACATGCAAACTCACAACATTAGGCAAAATAATTTTAACATTAGACTTTCAACATGCTAAACTTTTTCACAATTTCCACGCAGTTGAAGACAATTTTCCGATACAAACCGACTGAATACTAGGCAGAGATTTTTTATCTAAACAAGCATGCAAAATCGACTACGAAACACAAACATTGACGATAGCAATAAAGGACATAGATATCGTGACACCATTACACTTTAATAAGCACACGTATGACACAATATGTATACCACCGCGTACAGAGATTATACTTCCTATTGTTGGGATCCTCCCTGTGAGGATACCCGTAGGTCCTTAGTCGTGGCCCTAAAATGAAGTGCTATCTGATTCAAAACCTCATGCGTCTTTCCTCCAATAGGAAAGACCGCATCCTACCACAATTTCCCTAGATAAAAAAAATGTTACCTTATATTTAACCGGCAGGGTAGCTGTCAAATGAATAGGCAGCCGTGAGGTTGCCAAAAGATTTTGGGTGTGTATTATAATGGCTCACTAGGCGATTGTATACTCGTGTGTACTGGTGTGTACTGGATCCACACTGAATTGAAACTCTCACGATCTGACTTAGTACGCTCGTTGTTTTCCCATCAACTGAACTCTATTTAGCAGAGACTAGATATTTATATTATAACTGGGCTCGCCTCTTCTTATTAATTTTGTTACATACTTAAGTCTAGCTTATCGATTAATTTGCTATACTTAACACTTATTTAATTTCGCAATACTTTACAATGGTTTAGTTTCATAATTTCAATTTCACAAAACATTTCCTCATAACATGGCCGAGATCAAAATTACCCACAACATTCTTAGGTTTAACATATGTAAAATGCTCGTATTGCATTTTGTTTATTATCATACTTTTAATTTCCCAAAGGCGGAATTCTTTTGTTTCAATTATTGTCCAATTATTAATTGCAGCAAAAACTACTATAAATGCATGCAATTACAACAATAAAATATTATTAATTTAAAATGCTGTCAATGCATTTTCTTCCCGGTGCAGAAGGCACAACGGTGTCAGTTTATTTCTCACGACAATGGCAACAACAACATGCTATCGGTATTGCTTGTTATTTAAGCTGCTCGCTTGTTACCGTTTAAGTTTTGGCACGCGTCATAGCTTAAACGGTTTGTTGCAGTTGCACTTTTACTTGGCATTGGTCTTGAATTCAGAAATTCAAGGTTGTTGTATGGCACAAAAGGTAGTGCCTACAAGTATGCAGTGGTTATTTGCTTCGTTTGTAATTAATTCACAACACTATTTTACTGGATTTAAAAGAGGATAGTGTAACGAAGAAATTCAACCCGGAGTATTTTTGGCGAATTCAATTATACCACCAACCGGTAAATGCTACGTAAAACTTCTTAACACAACATACACCGATATCAAACTAACAAAGTTCACACCAAAAACAGCCCGTTTCTAACTACATTCAACTAAACCAAAATAACACATACACAAAACACGTTTCAAAAAACTCACAAGAACTAAAAATAGATGACAATCACCCTCTAACGGAAATTTTTTAGGATTTCCAACACATTTTCCATCTAAAAGACGAAAAACTAACAATAAACAACTTCTATACACAGACATTAACTATAAATGACACAACTCCCTCCTACCTACATAAAAAACCACAGACTACCGCACGCCCATGATGGAGAAATTCATAAGCAGGTACAAAACTTACTAAAAGATGACGTAAGCCCATACAATACACCACTATTACTAGTACCTAAAAGGTCAGAAGATGACAAAAAAATGGCGACTAGTAGTAGACTTCAGGAAGTTAAATGACAAACTAATTAACGACAAATTCCCACTGACAAGGATAGAAGACGTTTTAGACAAACTGGGTCGGTCGAGCAAAATACTTTTCCACACTCGACATGACAAGTAGTTTTCACCAAATACCTTTGGACAAGAAATCTAGACCACTAACAGCTTTCTCCACAAACAATGGACACTACCAATTCAAACGACTTTCTTTCGGATTGAAAATATCCTCCAATAGTTTTCAACGCATGCTTACACTCGCATTAACTGGTCTAAGCTCAGAAGCATTTCTTTATGTCGATGACATAATAGTTTTTGATTGCAGTCTCCAGCACCATAACGACAATTTAATTAAAGTTTTTGAGCAACTATCAAAATACAATTTAGAAGTAGAAGTAGTTTACCTTGGACATTTAATTACGCAACATTGGATTAAAACTGACCCATCAAAAAACGATACGATAAAAAACTATCCAATACTGACAAATGCGGATGAAGTACGACGTTTTGTAGCTTTTTGCAATTATTACTGCCGTGGCGATGCTTGAGTTTAACAGTTTGTGAAGTGTAGCCCCTGTTAATGGACTTTTTTATATTTACTTTTATTAGTTTTAATTGTGTATAGATTTTAAGTAAAGTTCTCATGAAGTATGATATGTGAAATATACAAGCGATTTGTTTGAATTAAACCGGATTTTGTACACGGTTAACGTGCTTAAGAACATATTGTTTGCAGTAGTTATTTAATTTATAACCGATGTAAAATATTATTAGGATTACTGCAATTGTTATTAAAGCAGTTGAGCTTATAAAAAAAAATATATAGAAATATAAAAAATATATATATATATAAAAATATATATAGCTTAAAAAAAATATTTAGATTAATTACATCAAATTCTTGAAAATAGTTTCTGTGATTTTTTTTTTTTTAATATGGTTAGCTGTTATAAGTTTAGCTGAATTTTTGAGCTTAGAAATATACTTTAGTCTCCTAGGAGTGCATCCAGTTCTTCTGGTCTGAGTTTCCTAGAAGCTGGTACTGTCACAGTGGGTGCTGTGGGAGTGGACGTGGAACTTGACATGACAGGAGTGTTTACAGTTGGAGGGTTAATAACAGGAAGAGGTATTACATTTGGGTTCAGCTCTATTGCTTTACAACTTAAAGTATTTAGGATTGTTGTCAGTCTTGAATTCATGACCTCGAAATTCCTTGTAAGATCCTGAACAATTGAAGACTGTCAACCATCCTGTACAAGCTTCGTTAAATGTATTAAGTGTAGGGTTGAAATGCTTGTTAATTTGAAAAGATAGAGTTTACGTTTATCACGAAAAGACCTGTCGTGATGAAACGTTTGGCGTTTAAGCTCATCAATGTGCTATGCGTGATGGCTTATGAGCCTCGCTTCAAGTTTGATGGCTAAAGAGCCGTGCTGTGTTGAGACCTTCAATAATAACTCAGAGCTGTAGAGCTCACAATTCGTCAAGATTAAATTCTGCCTTTATTTCCAAAATGTTCGACTTATATAATAAAAAACACAGTATTTTCTTAAAATTATTCTTACCATTATTTCCAATGCTCCTCCTTAAATTCCAATATATTTAAATGTTAAAATGAAAATCAAAAGCTGACCAATCACTTTCAGTTAGTCATCATTCTACATAATTACCCCTCAAATTCATATTCTTACCAACGTTATTTGGTATGCTCAGTACGAAACTTGACTTCAAAGTGTCAGCGGCACTAAATCAACTTATAGCATGTTGTTGTTGTCGCTGTTAATATCTGATGGTCCCATCTTGCTGCTAAAAATTGGAATAATAAGTCTAGATTCATCAGTTCTGTAACGGAGCCCAACTTTGGACATCCTTTGGGTCTGGGTACCGGGTGGACCTCACATTCTAACACCATTTCAGGATAAACTTGAGGTGTGACCGTCTGGGAACAAGAGGGTTCATCAAAGGGTGCAGTAGGAGCCTGTTAGTCTCCAAGACTTGGTAAATCTATTTTTAGGTTAGAGAGAGAGAGAGGGAGGGTTGTGTGTGGTTGGAGACGTGGATTTTTTTGGTGACTGAAGCATTAGTTCCTTATCTTCCACTTGTAATAGTTTTCTGCATAAACTAATCAAGTCTGATGTGTAATTAGAAAAACCTAAATTAAGAACATAAAATGTTCTAGTTATATCTACTTTATGTTGTGACAATGAAGATTCTATAATATCTCGAGCTCTTACATAGGGGCCATGAAGAGCACATTGGTTCTTAGAATCATACCATTTAGATCTTTTAAGATGCAGGACTCTAGCCCAACAAAATACAGAAATATAGTATGTTTGAAATTAAGATTATGCGAGCAAAAATTATCATATGTCTCGTTAATAAGTGACGTTAATCCGTCAAACCCTGTAAAATGGTTAAGTTCCTCGGGTAAGGGAACAAGTTCTTCGCTAGGCGAAGGAAAAAACGCTTCAAGATATTTTTTTTTTATTTTACGATGAACTTAGTCTTTGGTGGTTAATATAATACGAGATTAATGGTTATGCATATATAATTGATTAGAGTATAGTTAGCCATCTAATGGATATGACCTAACCGGTTCGTTGATTGTATACATTAGGAATGGGTATGTAGATTGCAAATGAGATGTTCATATAAGGTACACGTGATTACTATGTACCTTGGGGATCATGTCAGGGTGCCGTAACTAATTATGATTCGCGAGAAGGTGGATTCGTGGGATGACTGGGTCCTGGGCGATGTCCTATTGCTGGAGCAGGCAAATGATGATCTGTATATTCGTAGATTTCAGCTATATAATACTGATCATAGATATCAGTTATGTCAAGTAATGATGTACTTACTTGGGTGGCTGGGGGAACATTGATCCCCAGAGTCTGGAACCAAGTTAGTAAGTCTCCGGATATAGCAGTAGATGTTATGGAGGGTATGGTAAATTCGGTGGCGTTGGAATTGTCAGGTAGCTCTTTCTGGATGCCTATCTCCCTGGCTAATGCCATGATGGCGGCGATGGCTTTATCTTGGGGCGTTGCTAGGGAAGCTAACAACGCGGGAATATCCTCAATGTTATAAGTCCCCAAGGCAATTTGATTTGAGCCTGTGGGTTGCTGATTTGGCGCTAGATTTTCGACCACATATTGTCTGGTCTCAGCGGCCTTATAAACTTTGTAGCCATAGCTGGCCACTATGAGTTCAGTTGTGACAGCTGATTTAGCGGCAGACGATTCTGTAGATCTAAGCTCATCTACAAAAGAATCGAGGAATGCTCTTGTCTTCCTAGAGTTAGCCTCTGGAGTGCCTAGGTAATTAGCCTGGCGGGCAGTTCTCGTTTCCAGAAAAGACAATCGAGTGCCGATATATGCCAAATCGGGATATAACGAGGTGGTTACTGGAGGTGCTAGAATAGAGCACCATGGATTATTTAATAAGGCTAATGCTAAAGTTAGAACTGCATCTATTTGCCCTATATCAAATGTTGCTTCAAGGAATGTATATGTGAGCAACTTGTGTCTAGAAACACCGTCTGCGAACCCCATAAAGGAGCTCACATTAGGCGCTCTTGATTGTTCTAAAATCCAGGTGATCACGTCTAGCCCACTTAACTTGGATGTCTGATATGACATGATGATTGCTGAAATCATTTGTTTAATTTTCAAACCTGAACGTGGGAATAACTGAGAGTATTGTCGGATGATGTCAATGGAAATGTAGGATAAGGATGAGAAGCCAGGTAGTTCTACTTCTATTCTCTCTAGGCGCTTAGCAACCCAGTTTTCGGTGAAGTTAGATTTTGCTAATGAAGATACTAGCACAAAGAAACTTGAAGCCTGAATAAGAGTAGATCTAGCTGTATTCTGCACCATAGCACATTTGGACAACGTGATGAAAAAGGAGGCTATCTGGAACTCGTCCAATTGACTCCAGGCATTTACCAATGCTGTTTCTTCTGCTGGTATTATGGTGGCAATTTGCTCTTCTGTTAATACCATAGGAGTCACATGTGCATTCTCTGGACAAGCTCTGGATAACCAAACTTTGATTTCTGCGATTATTTCTCCGGTGTATAGGGATAATGGGAAATGGTGTAAGTCATATTTGTGAAAGTTGGCTGTTGTGAGATTTGGAGCTGTATGCTACTAACAAATCTCTTCAAAGCTGATGTTAGGTAAGAAGTGGATGGTACTTTTGTCCTCATATCTTTAGTGATGGAAGATCTAGCAGCCTTGATTTTGTCAGGTGTATCGTACATATCTGGGGTTACCAGATAAAAGGCATTCAGGCAACCCAGGAGAAAAGCTATGCGCTTTTCCTGAGATGCTGTCTTCCAGTTGGGCAAAGAATTCACCCAATGCTCCGCTACGAGAACCAAAGCCTGAGGAGGAATCCAACCCTTTGCAGGATTGTCTCCTTCTTTAATTCCACAAAAAGCAATGAATGGAAGGGTCACGTTGTTGATAGATGTCCCCATACCTTGTGGTAATATTAAGGCATGGAAGGGTGATTGCCTAACAGTCAAAGCTGCTCTGGCCTGTGCTTTTCCCTTCCTGCGTAAAGCTGAAATTTGATCATTCATATTTAAGCTGTTAATAAGCTTGAGAGTTTGGGTTCAATAATTGAGAAAGAACTTAGAGAAGATAAAGTTTAATTTTTTAAAAACGTTTGCGGTCACATACCCATATAACATATCCTTATATCCCATATAAGGGATCGTTTTTCAGTTCAGAATTAGTTTTTGAAAGATGTTGTCCAGTAGGCATAGTTGCTGGTTTCGCCTGTGTTGCTGGTTCTTTCGCATTTAATGGTGTTCGAACGTTGTTCTTTGGATCGTTCGAAATTCCACCACGCCGGTATCCTCCTCGGCCACGGCCACGACCTGAAGTCTGTGGTGTATTATATGTATATGAGTCATTCTCATAATTATTATTATAATTGCTAGCTTGATTATATCTTATCGTGTCATTTCGATTTTTTGTAGGTATACTCTTGATAGATATCCATTTGTTTTTAGAACCATTCTGCCCATAATGAGTGATAAAATCATCTATTTTCTTTATATCTCCGTTCTTAAGGTATTTGTTATACAGAATAAAATATGATTTCATCTTTTTTCGTGTACCCTTAAAAATTTGTTTTTTCTTCAGGTATTCGAGATCATGACGATTCTGGAATGTATTTCCAAGTATTTCTAAAGCTTGTTTCGACAATGATTCATTTCTCTCTTGAATACAAACATCCAAGAACCAATATGTGACATCTTGAAAATTAGATCAAGAAATTCGCCACAGAGTAGTAACTGGCCTTAAGGCCCTATTCTCCTTCAGCTTGCTGTTTTTGGACCCTTTTTGAAAAAATTCTCATTTGAAAACGCAAAAAGATATTTGAATTTTGTTTTTTTTATTGAATTAGTAATGAATGAAAGAAAATAAAAAAATTTTTTTCGCCGCGATATAGGGGCTGTCCATAGATGATGGCACCGTCAAAGTTGGCCCTCAAAAAAAAAGGCATGGTGCTGGCGGCCACGATTCCGGCCCTCAGGAGCGTCTGAAAAAAAAAAATATATATATAGGGTTATGATCAGCATAGATGTAATTCTGGCCCGTAGTAAAATAAAAATTTTGCGATTTTTTTTGACAAAATGGCGGCCACTTGAAATTGACAAATCGAATTTGGACCCATTTTTTTGTAGTTTAGTGTAAAAAAAAAATAGTAAAAAAAATCGCAAAATTTTACTACGGGCCAGAATGGTGACAATTCTACGTCGATTAAACTTTGTTTCATCCAAATCGGTTCAGTAGAACTGGCGGAATCGTGGCCGCCAGCTCGAAAAACGTGGTTTCGAGATAAACGCGTTCAAAGTTTGAAGTTTATTTTTCGAAAAAAAAAATTATTTTATCAAAATCGGTTCAGTAGAACCGGAGAAAAGTGGCTTGATAGTTGGAAAGACGCGATTTGGACAAAACAAAACTCACTCTTTTATGAAAGAAAAAAACTGTTTTTGGAATACTTACCCAAATTATTCAGCGATGCCAGGTCCATATAAACCACCTTCTTCTTCTTCAAAAAAGCTTTGATCTTTGGCTCTTTGAGCTCTGCGAGCAATTCTGCCCTCCTTTGATGCATCCACAGCGTAAGCTTCCGAGCGGTTGAGGCGAAGTTCATCACGTGATAACGCAAAATTGTAGGCTTGGTTTCCAATGGCGATTCCCATCAACCTCATAATTTTGAGTATTGGCTGAAAACCATCGTTGAAAATGGCGGTTGCCATGTAATTTGCGATCTCCACTGTCCGCGCTCCAGCGTGCATATGTTTTGGTGCAAAGGTCCAGGCGATACTGTTGAAACCTTCATTGCTGTTTTGAGTCTCAGACCCGAGGCATCTACTCAACAACTCGTCCGATGACAGCGCTTCGTAGACGGGTTTTATCGCTTCGGCGACCTTTGGGTTGAGCGGATCGTAATTATGTTTAAAGTCATCCACGTTACCCTGCGCCACGGCCTTTTGATACGTGCACCAGCTTGACTCACCGGTCGGGCAATTTTGGTGTTGGGGATTTTCGTCGGTAGATACTTTGTGAAAATACGTAGCCCAAACCGCCTTATTCATCTCTTCTAGGGATTTCGGATGACGGCGAATCGCCAAACCGTAGTAGGTCATCAGTTCACTTATAAGCTTATCTGTCAGCTTTCCAGCGCCCTTGCCACCTATACCTTTGTTCTCCTTTTTGACTTTGCGCAGCCTGGACCCCATTCTTTTTTGAACGTGGCCAACGCATTCTTTTTTTACCACAGTGGGGTCGCCATCGTAGGGGTCTTCGGTGAGAATTGCTTTGAAAGTTTTAGAATCGCCGTCGCCGATATATTTTTCATACTTGACGCCGTGTTTTTCCATTGATCTTGCAAACATCTCCTTAACCGCATCGACTTCCATTTTTCCTGCGCTGCCTTCATGATTTTTACGGCATTCCTCTTCATGCAACTCCTTCCAAGCTTCGAAACCCTCTGGATCGATATATTGCTGGGATTCCCAATATTTGCAGCTATTGCAAATAGCAGACTTGACCACAGAGTCAACAACTTTTTTGGTGTACTTGCCGATCAATGTCGTTATACCATAGAAAAATGCGAAGCCGCGTTTTTTCCACGTGCCATCGCCCGACACAGTCAATAGCGTTGGATCGCACCCTTCATTTTCTTCCATGGTGGCTTCTTTTTCTTCACGAACGGCCTTGGAAATAACGAAATTATAAACGGCCTCTGCAGCTGACTGCAAATTTTGAAGGCTGCTGTAGAACAAATTGTTGCTCAGACCTACTCCTATGTCCATAATGCCACAAAACATGTTTATGCCTTTGGGACCAATGCCCAAAAGTCTCATGGCAACAACCAAGCGGCGATTTATTTCATACGATTTGCAGGCGAAACGTGATGAAGGAATAAGTCTGGTTGGGCAAGCGCAGTTCACAGCGATTTTGAATGCAACTCCATTCGGCGATGCTTTTTTGAATTCGAATTTTTCGTTGCATGTGGCACAAATGACGAAAGTAGCAAGTGTTGTGAATACTGAATAGAAGTCCAAGATGCAATTCTCCAAATTGTTTTCGATGACAATATCCTCCGTGGGATTATTTTTGAATTTTTTGGCTGAAGTACTCGCAAACTCAGTGTCCTCTACTCTATCAAATTTATTTCCACGAAATTTGCGTTTTTTAATTCGACCGGCGCGAACATAGTTCACTTTGTTTACGGGTTTTTGACGTGTTTTATTACTTTTTTTATCCATTTTACCGCACAAAAATAAATTTTTTTCAAAACTGTACTTTTCCGCAAACCGTAAGCGCAAGCGTGCGTCCGCTATTCAACTCAATCGAAACTAAACTAAATGCGGCTTTGATTTCATATTCATTCATATGTTTCTGCAAATGTGTATTCAAACCTGTTTTTGCCTGTCCATTAACTATTCAACGGAATTCGGTGGTTAATTGATGCCGTTGCGTTCAAAAACTAAGCAACATAAAAACTACTCATTTTAGCGAAGACATGACCCCACAAAAATGGCCATATCTTCTAAAGTATTTCGAAAAAAAAATCCTTTAGAATCCTCCAAAAAACCCTTTTAGGGTTATATTCTTAAATGTCCAAGCTATAAAAAAATGCAAAAAAAAAAAGTCGAAAAAAAGTTTTTGCTGAAAGAGAATAGGGCCTTAATTCTCTTGATGCGACATTCGATTTGTTGTTAACTTTAATATACCAGGAATATCGACACTTTGTAGGATGCTCATTCCTTTGTGAGAAAGTTTTATTAGACTTCGATTTCGATTGTACTCTGCGTTTATCTTCATCAAATGTTGGATTATCGTTGATAAAGTTTTCCAAAGTTATGGCATCTTGCACTTTATTGCATGCATCCTCTAATAGTGCCTGATGGTTGTCGAGCTGTTGTTCAATGTGTTGTACTTTTGCCTCGCAAATGAAACAGATTTTTTAATTTAATAATTGACTGCTAGATGAGGATGACTGCATAATATTTATTTTATTTTTTATCTTGTACTTCAAGTCCTTGATCTGGTTTGTAATATTTTGTTTATATTGCCCCCTTGCAATGGCAATCAACCTGTACAATTCTTGTAGCTGTGCCTTTTGGCGCGCTCGTCGTCCAGATCTTCTAGTGTGCTTCCTTTTTTCGATGTTTTGTTGTTGTGGTACTGCTTCGTACTGTATTTCTTCAATTTCGTTTTGAAGCGTGCTGGTGCGCTTTACTAGTTCGTTGAATTTTTCTTCGAACTCCTTGTTCATGCTTCTTTTGGAAAAATCTTCAGTAATTTGGATGTGCTGTTAAAATCTCTGTTCAGAAGGTCCAGATGTTTGGCAGGATCGCCATGTGAGGGGGGGGGAAGCCGATTCCGCAGATAGTTGTCCGAAAACGTCTCTCTGTAAATATATTGAGATAGGACGCGCCGCGGAGTTTGCGTGTAAGCTCGCCAGCTTTACTTCGTTAAACAGCCTAGCCGGCCAGAGGGAGAATTTCATCAAATAAAAACAAAAGAGTTTTCCTTCTTCGTTGTAACTTCAAGTCTGAGTTTTATTAAAAATATTCTTATTATTTATACAAAATCTACAGGTATTTTATATATTGTTTTATTTTTAGAACTTCGTTAAAGATTTCTAAAAGTTCTTCCATTAATAGTTACATTTTTGTTTAGATTGGTTTACGATTTATTACAATTTCTACAAAATAATTGTGAATTATATTCAATGAAATCAAATTTACTTAATTTAACTTTACATATGTTGCATCTGCAACAATGTTGATGCCAATTGTTATTTTCATATGAAAAATATATCATTTTTCCAATGTCAATTATTTTGTGAGTACATGCTGTGCAATGTTTATTAAACAGAATACCGTAACAGCCTTGATATTTGCATAGGGTTGCTTTCTTCATGATTTTGATTTGATTTTTCTATTGAATTTGAATTTAGAATTTAATTATTGACTATAGCTCTAACATTATGTTTCCTTATATATTGTTTACAATATTTATTGATTCTATAGATAATATAAACTAATAATGCTATTACTCCTAAAGTTATTAAGACCGTCCAAGCTATTTGTTGTATGTGGTTGGTCGTAACAACCGATCCAATGTTATTGCCTATATTCTCATTTATAATTATTCTTTCTTTATTTTCGTTATTAAACATTCCTAATTCTTTATATAAATAAGTTACATTAGGTATTTGTATCATATAATATCTTTATTATCTTTAATGTGCATTTTGTGAATTTATTGAAACATTTATCATTATATATTTTTATTGAGAAAATGATTATTGATAAAAATTTACATATTATTTACTAAAACTTTTTTTTTTGTATAAAATTATTATTAAGAAACATTTACATGTTGTTTTTTTTTTGTTTTTATAAATTAATTGTTCTGTTTTTACTTTTTTTAATAATTCTTTTCTTTGATTTTCGTCTGTTATCCTTATTATTCTAAATAATTCAGCTACTCGTTGTTTTGCTTTAACTATTTTTCCCGATCGTGGTCTTCTTACTGTTGACACTGGTGGTTGTGTTGGTATTTGATTTTGTTTTGTAATTTTTGTCCTCTTTTTGTATTCACTTATTGTTAGTGGTTTTGGACCGGCGTTGCTCAGGTTGGTTGGAATGTATAACGGTACCTGTTCTGTTGATCGCTCTGGTTGGTATTCTTCAGTAGTATCTTCTCGATGATTATATTCTTTTGAGTTTGGAAATGTATAATTTACCCACGTAGAAAAATGTCGTTTATTTCAACTATTGTTGTCATATTAGAAAATTTCAGGTCTATAGTGCCAGGATCGCCATGTACGATGTTTTTAGTTTGTTAAAGTATTTCACTTATCACGAGGAAATCCTGTCGTGATAAAGTGTTTGGTGCTTTTAGAGCGCACCAACGCTCAAGACAATATAGCTAGAAAGCCACGCTTATTTTGAGATACTAAAAGAATTATTTTAACTAAAGAGCCCAGTTTCACATTCAGATAGAATCTGGTTTTTATTTGTTAGACTTCTGATATTTATATTAAAAATAACATTATTTTTCTTAACCTAGCTTACCCACTATTTCCAAGACTCCTCCCTAATTTCCAATATTTTCAAATTAAAAATTGATATTCTATTATCGACCAATCATTTTTACTGTAACAAAAATCCTCATATTTCTCCACAAATTGATTGTTAATTGTGTTTACCAAATTAATAGCCTTGACTTCAAAATGTCATCGGCACTAGTTCAAGTTTTTAGCTGGTTGTTGTTGTTGTTGTTGTGTTTTTGCATTTGTAACACAACACCCGCTGTCGCGATCATGTTTGTGGCATGCTAGCGGCCCAAGCAAGCGTAAAGGGTGCTAAACGCATTGAAAAGAATTCGAGTTAAACGTTTTGTTTACGTTAACATTTTTGGAGTTTAAAATTATGAATTTGTTTAAATAATTTTGTTTATGATTTTTTGATTTTATTGTTGGCATATGTTGGTCGATTGTACTTATGTAATATGTAAGTACACTACAATATGGTAGCGATCCAATAAGCCATCCATGAGATCGACGCCCCCATGTGGTGATTGTATTCTCGGATTACTTTTGGGCAGTCGACTTCAAAGTATTTTTTATCTTTTCTATCATATCTGGTTGCTTTGGTTGGTTGAACTTGGTCAGCTGCAATTAGAAATGGCTTTATACCAGTGTATGTTGAAGCTAAGCGTACACATTTTGTATCTTTCCACAATACAGTAGATATATCGATACCAAATGCACTGCCCACAAATTCTTCTGATAAACCTCTTTTTTTTTGGTAACTTCTTTGTCATTTGATAATTTACAATTTGGAATGCGATTAGCAAGAACAGTACCAAGTGTAAAGATTCCCCTACTTCGCAAATAAATTAGAAGTGGCAGCGACGTGTAAAAGTTATCAAAATAAATTATGTGAATTTTGAATTCAGGGACTGTTTGCGACAAGCGAATAACAACATTTGACTTTGCAACTAAATCTGGCACGTACACCTGCTCCCATGTACACCTCGAATCTATAAGAAAATCCGTATTTATCACACAGATCAAATAATTTCATTCCATATTTATGGGGCTTAGCTGGCATGTACTGACGCAAAGCTAACATCATTCGAATTATCATCGAATCGAAACGTTTATAAAGGTTAATACTATTTTTATATTTATTATAACTAACCTTTCCTATCTGAGGACAAAGGGGGATTTGGCCACAAGGCCTGTTAATTTCAGCCGCAAGGCTTTAATGCATTATTCTGCCACAAGGCAGTGTTTCAATATATTTTATATTATTCAAGCCACTAGGCTTGGTTTGAATCAATAGAAAGACTTCTGTTCGAGGTGATTCCAAGATTTATTTTATTTAATCCCAACTCAGGTTTTTATAATAAAAATATTGAGTGAAAAGTGACAATATTTTCTTTTCACTCAAAATAATATTTATTCTAAATAAGTTCTTACACATATACAATTAAAAGTCATGAAATCTAAATACAATTATTACACATCTGCTTACTATTACTTTTTACTTACTTACACATCTGTTTGTAATAAAATCCATCATAACCCACTTACAGGTTACAAACTCCAATGACTTACTTTTGGCAGCGATTTGTTTTCACAATGTATAACATGAATCATGCCGCTAGTAGCACTTGAGTTTGTCACTGCTTGCGCTTCATGCTTTGGTTTCGCTGCAGGTATGCAGTGAGACCAACGTAGAGCGTTTGTAGCGTTGTGTGTTTATGTTATTGTTGAGGTAGGTTAGTGCTAGCCACATGTGCACTACAATGTTATAACAAGAAGGGTTAGAGAGTCTATCAAAGCAGAACCAACAGGATATTAATTCACAATCTTTCCTCCTTGGACAATCAATTTTTGCGAAGAAAGTCTCACCCAGTGTTTCTGAACCTATCCAAACTTGTAATCTTTTAGTTATTGATAGCAATCCCATAGGTATTTCTATCTCACTAGCAGGAATCATGGATTCACAAAAGGTGGAGACACATATTCTAATCTTCGGCAAATTCAAAGGGGTATACCGCAATAACATCTACCGAGTCCCTACGTTCTAAATGCCTTGAACCCCGCAAGGTCTTCCTCATGGCCTCAACCGTGCCTACTGGTAGCCCACGAGACTCCATCTCGTAAACCAGCTCTTCCTGATTCAACCGGTTGATCTCCATGTCGAAAACGAACAATCAAAAAAAATTCCACGAAAATAAACGCGAGGTAATACGAACAAATCCGAATAGTTATTATAACACGCAAAGTAACCGCGACACGCGACCAATTAAAGTAGATAATTCCTCCATACGAGGCGCACTAGGAACAATCGATACACTTGAATTTTTCTTTACATAAGGTCCAATATCTGGAGGGCTTTGCTCACCTGCATTTACAAGTGCACCAACATTTAAATGAGGTAGTAACGGTGATTCGATATAATATAACTTGTACACTTCCATAAATTTTCTCCAAATTTCACGTCCAGAACGTGTACTTAAATGCGTGTAATCAACTTGTGCCTGATCTGCATCCACAAGAGACTTTCTTGTAATTGTCGAACTACGATTCGAATAATGTACTTCAGCAAAATACTCATCTAGAAAAGCGTTAGAACTTATCTCACCAACTATCTCTAAATAAACTGTAAATCCAGTGTACACAGAACTTCTTCGAAGCTTGTTCATGAACTCATGTAAATCAGTTTTCTTGAGAAAAATTGCTCCATATTTTACACCGGGCTCAAAATCATTAAGAAAATAGCGAATCACATCACTAGTTGCTTTATCTTTAGTCGTAAAAATTAATGTCACATTAGAAAATTCAGAGTAACTGTCTTGATATATATGCTGGGTAATCGAGGTAGGTTGAACAGCGTAGGCGTAACTCATTTTTAATCTTTTTACTTTATTTTTCGGGCCCCACGTTGGGCGCCAATTTATCACCGATTTCTACGTTCACTATTTATTTAAATGCAAATAATAGAGAAAGCACTCGCGAAGTTAATTTTATCTTTTTTCCGAAACGCAAATTAACTAAAAATTCCTCACAAATAACAGCTGGAATTCACGATAAAGCTGTCAACAACTACCGGCGATATAGAGTTGCCAGCTGCTCAGTCGCGACGGGGGTGGGTCTTATACCAACAAGGTGTCGGAAAAAAAAGCAACTAATTCACAGGTGGGTTCGATAAGACTTTCTATCAAAGTGCTGTCAAACAGTGGGATGGAAGAGGCATAAATTCAAATAAATAAAACTAAATAAAATTAAATTAAATAAGATAAAGAAGCATAAAATGTTCACCTGTGGAAAGTACTACACACACTAAAATAAACTACCACAAAATCGGAAAACAAAGAACAAAGTTTTTGGGGCGCACTCTAGTTGCGGGCTCAAGGAGATTACTTGAACCCTCACACGATTCTACCTGGTAGAATCAATTAATTCACCGGTCCTTGTCCGAACTCGGCTCGAGTGCAGGGCCTAACACACAAAAAAAACAAAATGGCTTCGGGGAGCAAAACTACAACAGCGAATATTTAACCACGACAATTACACTCGACAAACGACTCTACAAACCAAGCAAATTAACTGACGGGATACTACGACCGTCTAAACTACCCGTGGTTGGACCACACTAACACAAAAAAATACTACCTTTTGAAATCCAGTCAAATCCTCACAGTCCAGATCCTGCGGCTCCTCGGTTATTCCTCAATCCTGGCTCCAAAGTCCCACGTCTTCCGTTTGGGTCACCACACAAAGGCAGCACGATGGTTTTTTTTCTTATACATTTTTTTGTTCTCTTCCTTTTTTTTTGGTCACAAAGTCGCTTAGGTTTTTTTTCACACTCGCACTCAGACACTGTTCAGACTGAACTGACTTGCCAATCCCTATCTTCGATTGGAGGGATTTAGGTTCCACATTATTGGAACATAAACACCGCCATCTTTTACTAACGCAGATGCGGTTTCAAAAAAACCAGTATTCAGAACGGAAGGCTTTACTCACACCTATTCATAAAATTCATCAAGGAATTTTTTGGTGCTTTTTTTGAGTAAATTTAAATAAACCTTCCTACCCACCAAATGTTTACACAATTTTGGCGGCATCTGCGTTAGTATTGGTGTGGCAACCTCCACACTTTTCAGCCCACACTGGCAACTACCATTGTGAATAAACCAAGCGATTTTGACATTCTATTCACAATAACTGTTCTGGTCATGTTCGTAAAAATAGTCGCGGAATAAAGTGCGTTCAGTCCCGTGGGATAAGGGATTTGTTTGGACATAGAAAAACCATGAGAAACCCCAAGTAGACCTCGGAATACAATATTTTTGTCGATTGGACAGAATGGTATATAGAACCAGGGCCTTTGGCCTACTGGAGTACCCTTCGTGCGCAGTGTCACCCCGCCACGGGCAACAAATTTCAATATTCGAGAAAGTCTTATATGATCAACAAAAACAAAACATTCGCGATGCCGTCTTGCTCCTACTTCACCGCAGTAAGACCAAGGACAAATTCGAAACAGATTTTTGAAATGCGACACCAGGTCCAAGTTGTCGGAGAGAAGGGCATGGAGCGGATTCGACGGATGCGCCGGTAAACCAGCAATTCCAGGAGAAGAGACGACAGCGTCAGGATGGTTTTGGCTAGACGTGATATGGGGGAGCAATTCATGTTCAATTCCGATTAGATTACGATTAAGCATTTTATTTTTCACTTATTAAGTTTTAGAAAAGATTTTAATAATAGCTGCGTTCGATTCACCAGTGCTCAACACACTTGCGAAAAAAAATGGCTACACGCTTAGCTTTCACTTGCTCAATAGTTGGCAACACTTTTGTTCCCTTTTTCGGCGTCTGACATTTGAAAATATTCAGAACGAATTGTTAAGTTTGATTTTGTTTTTGTACTTACGTCACATTTTGAATCTGAAACTCCATTGTTGCATCCGATGATCCGATAATGATAATGTTGATGTTACGTAAATAATTTCACCATCAAAGTTGTTTATTGTACATTTTGAACTTTGTTTTTAACTAAAGTCAGTTGTCGATATGATTCTTTTTATATAACAAAAATTCATCAGATTTTTCCCTGTGCAAATATGTATTTAACACATCTGCCCAAGCATACTACTCATAAAAAAATTGATATACTATCGTAAAAAAAATTTAACCCAACCCTTTTTCAGTTTTTCTTTAAAGATAACTTACAATACTTGACTTAGCCTTTTTTCAATTCTTTAACGAATTGTCGAAGCTAATAAATTACAAATAAATTAAAGAACACGTATATATTCTAAAAATATAAACATTTAATACATCGGCCCACGCATAATGAAAAAATTATTTTATTCGTAATATGCACGTTAATGGTATTTTATATACATTTTTGACCCGTTATATAGGTAAAAATATGAGCCCCTATGAGTTATACATACAAATTATAAAATTTATTTGATTTTGTATTTTATTCTTTTTTATTTGATTTTCTTGTTAGTATTTTTATTTTTTGTTTAACGTTGTTTCAATCATATCAGTGCGCATTGCTATGGGTCGTCATGAAGGAGTGAAACCAAATAGATGCTGGATCCGATTTCTTAATCTATTTGTTTCAAGGCCCGGTTCCAATTGCGGGGGGGGTGGGGGATGTGAAGGGGGAGATATGTATGGTTGCACGGGGGGGGGAACATAACCACTTTCTTCTATCTTCGAAGCACCGGAATTTGAGCCAGTGGTTGGGCAGTAGGCATTTACAGAGCTCCGTTGGGACATGCCACTAAGGGGCAAATCCTGCTGATAACTCAAAAAGATCATTCCCACATTGTAGGTGTATAGCCCCAACAAAAAAGTTAGAGCACGTTCACTTTTACATAGGAAGACCACTGCCATACAGCATACAACAAACCATTGAAAACCCCAAGCAGGGAGTAAGAGAAGGGCAGCAAAAAGGCACATGACAAGCAACAAAGCTGTTCGAGCGCCATTGACCCCAGAACCAAATGTGAGAAGCATGCCCTCTCGCAAATTGGTTAGCGCCATTGCTTGCCCTCTCCCGCACCATACTCGAGATGTCCAGTAGTGTTGGATGGCCCATCCAGCGGGCGCCGCAGCGGCCAGGAGGAGAAGAGATGGTCCGCCAGTTGTGGCCAGGTTATAAACAACTGTAAATACTGTTGTGAAAATCCAGGGTGAGTCTGGAAAACCAGCCAAGAACTTGGTTCTTTCCTCATCTTTCCTCTTCTGGGAACCATCTGCGGCGCCTCGTATCAACTGAGTTGGACCACAAAATTCATCCACTGCCATGAAGATTAAAAAGGTATAACCTAACCATGCCCGTAAAATGTCGAGCACACTAGTGAGGTTTATGGCAAAGCTGGTAGATGTTACTGTTTGAGTGTTCCAGCTATTGAAAAGTTGTGGGAACCAATTGATATCCGGTGGCGCGGTTGGGGGACGGGGGGGTGCGAGGTGTGTTTCCATAAAGGTGAGTAGCATACCCATGACTTGCGGGACTGAGAAAAAAGCAATGATAACCATCATAAGGATCCCTATCAGGCCAGTGGTACTGTTACCACCCACTCCAGGCACATGATGCGACAACATGATGACCATAACTACAGGGATAGCTGGCCCCACGGTCACCTTTACGTGAGCCGGTGAGTAGGCAATTGCAGCAAAAATCACCATGATAGTGATGACACTGGCATAAACACCAAATGATTTTGACGTTGGTGTGTAATTAGCCATTGGCGCATACATGGTTTGCCGCCAATCCTGATGAAAGGTCAAATCGCGAGTTTTCCACTTGTACATCATGCGATATACACCATACATGTTTAACATAATGTGCAAATAGCCGCACTCAATCTGCCACTCTTGGTTTATGGAAAGGTAAATGAATGAACTATGAAATAGGATAGGAAGGATAGGATTCAATGCAAAGAGGATATAATTTAGGAAGACTATGATGGCTGCATAAGCACAGGGTAGAATCCAGTAGGACTGTTCAAGAAGCCCTTGGTCATATAACCAGCCGTACAACTCAAACCCTAATTCAGAGTAGAGAGTATTTCTGGTCACACGATCATAAAACGGATGGAAAAACGAAGCTGTATTCTGAGAACGCGCTTCGTTAACATACCCAAAGCGATCATCATCTTGAGGATTTTCCGAATCATTTGTACTGCCCCGATCCGGTTCCTGGGGCTGACCTAAAAATCCGAAGGGATTTCGGGAGGAATCTCACCAAAAGCATGATTGCTTGTTTTTTCCCACCTCGGATTCAGTATCTGCTCCTGAAAACCGCCAATTTTCATCTGCTCAACCAAGAATTCACCAACTACAATGTGAAAGTTGACTTTTACGTCAGCACAAAAATAGCGCATAGGGAAGACGATAGCCACAGCTCGGTAATGTTTGAAAGTTGTCAAATGTTTCCACAGCATGAAACTCTGACAAGCTCCTTCAGCCGTGTCCATCGCTGCAATTGCGGCTTCACCAGCATTGTAGACAGTCTTTGTGCGACCTTCTCCACTCACTACATTGGTGCCAAAAGGGGTGTTGGGAAATACCGTGGCATCGATGTCAGAGTTGGTAAAGATGATAGTTGGCTTGGTGGATTCGGTAGCATGTACATAAAACAGGGGAGAGGAACCAAACGTCATTGGATTGGCACGTATTGAGGCCGACCTTGCGAATTGAAAGTGTTTCTGGTAACCGCCAACCAAACGAGTTGACGCACCAGTCACTATACCCACAGAATAGTAGGTAGCATCGCTAGGGGTTTCAGCTATAATGTCTTGGAGTTGGTTAACAAGGTCTGTCATGGTAATGACACCAGCACTATAGCGTGAGCCTATGCACTGCACACGGGCTCCTACTTCGGAGCTAGTACAGGCTGCTAAACATGTTTCATCCAACGACTTGGCAAATGTAAGCACTGATACAAATAAAATAAATTTAAACATTTTTGAATTTTTAAAATTAAATTAGTATTGTTTCAAAGTGACAAAAATATCGAGCTTAAACCCAGAATAGTAGGTAAACTGGTATCTTCAATATTATGACACACAAATTTCTCTTACGAAAAATTTTTATTTAACAATATACATATATACATATATACATATACATTCATTCTAACAATATACATATATGAAAGTCAAAAACTCCCCTAATATTAGTATTTTATACTGTTGAATCGATTTTCGAATCGACCGAATCTTTTATGAAATTTAGATCTTGATTTGGAGCTGATATAGCATTCTGATATAGCTGATATAGCTGTAGATGAAAAATGATAAGCTACTGCTATTCTTGACTTCCCTATCAGAGGACTGGGGGATTTGGCCACAAGGCCTGTTAATTTTAGCCGCAAGACTTTATTTCATTATTCTGCCACAAGACAGTGTTTCAATATGTTTTATTTTGTTTAAGCCACTAGGCTTGGTTTGAAAATTAGAAAGACTTCTGTTTTTCGAGGTGATTCCAAGATTAATTTTATTTACTCCCAACTCGGGTTTTTATAACAAAAATATTTGAGTGAAAAGTGACAATATTTTCTCTTCACTCAATGTAACCTTTTTACTCAATAGATTCTTTATATATACAAAAATAGCTTAAATGAAATCTAAATAATGCAATTCTTACACATCTGCTTACTATTAACTTTTACTTAAATATCTGTTTGTAATTATATCCAGCACAACCCACTTACAGGTTTCAAACTCCAGCGACATACTTTCGGCAGCGATCTGATTGCACAACGCATACTTGAGTTTGTTACTGCCTGCGCTTCATTCTTTGGTTTCGCAGGTATACAGTGAAACCAACGTAGATCGTTTGTAGCGTTGTGTGTTTATGTTATTGTTGAGGTAGGTTAGTGCTAGTCATATGTGCACTACAGCAGACATCTCGGAGACCATTGAATTCTTTAGGGGTTAAAGTAAATTGTTCGCGAATTACAAATATTTTCAAAAAATGACTTACCTTGGCCATCCATCGCGCATGACTAGTTGGACCAGGAGTTCGGAAGCTGTCACGTTCACCAAGAAATGTTAGTGTAAGTTGTAAAAACCCATTGTAGTCGTCGCGGCTGTGAGATTCGGTTAATTTCAGATAGCACAACATTTTTATCGCCTTGCATTCATATTTTTTATTAATTTAGAACAAATAATCTCATCTTCGAGGCCACTCTTGAAAAATTTATTATCAATATTCTTCGAAGCTTTTGCGAGTCTTTTTAAAATAAGCACATCATGGTCTGAGGTGGCCGCAAATCTAACCTCAAAAATACTCCACAGAACGATTACAAAGTATTTGAAATTGATTCTTTAGAATATGTTTTTTCACAACACATTCATCATCTTCTTTTTCAAAACTTTCATATAAGTTGTTATAGAATATATTTCCATTTTCCTTCTTCCTCTTCTTTTTAATGATTAAGAAAATACACCAAAAAGGTCTTTAACTTTCATTAGAATGTGTAATGTTTCATTTAAATAATCCATTTGATTTTAAGTGATAATCAAAAATCTTTTTAGCAAATAAATGTGATATTCTTTATTTACAAGACATCTTATACTTTCGCCATATTTTGTATCTGCTCGCTCTATCCTGTTAACTTCATATGGAACATTTACTTCCATATCTTTCTTGAACTTGAGAATTATGTAATCGTAATGAAAATCGTATATTTTCCACTTAGATAATTCAAGAACTACAGAAATTCCAAAAAAGAAAATTTTTATGACGGAAGTTTGTCATTTGCCTGCCTGTTTTCGATATTTTCTTGACATAACAAGAATATATCAACTGGAGGGTGTTTCGAAAGTCGTAACTACTTATTTAGGGAATGTGCTAAGTTCACAATGTGCGACACACTTGTGTAGCGAACACAAGGTTCACACTCACTGTGAACCTTTCAGCTTTCACAATGTTAAACTTGAAATATGTCAGCTGTCAAATTCAGAGTGTCAGCTGTCACATTATTGGGGAGCTGATCAACCGGGTACCTACACCAACAAATGATGGCACCAGAGAAAAAGCGTATGGCAATCGTTAGGCCTAGGCCTATATTTAAGAACATATGATTTTTGTTTATAATATTTTCACTCAATCACAATATATTTTAACTATACTCAAAAATGTTATTTATTTAGTTAAGACTTAAGTACCGTTATTTTACTATTAGTCCGGCCAACTTAGACTAAAAAACAATAGTGAAAGTACATAAATTCCCAACAAGCTGAAAGTTAGTAAAATTGTTCAAAACAAACGCATGGTGAATGCGCCCCTGTGTACCTCTCACAGAATAGCAGTCAGGGCGCCTGCTTCCCTCAGCCGATGCCACCGCCCCTGGTCAGGTGACCCGCGGACACGTGATTGGCCACGACTTCACGTGCTGGTTTGCCTGTGTGCCAGCAGTTCGGTGAGATATGGGGGGGGGGGGGGGGCTTCGTTGTGGCCGTCCACGTGTACCAGACAGTAGTTTTTTTTTACCAGACAGTAGTTTTTATTGATCCCAAAAAATATTTACAGAGTTACTTCATTTATATTACATATTTAATTGTTCCTAACATACAAATTGCATTTATCTAGGAATTACCTAAGTTATACATTTGATAAATAGAAATTATAAACATATGATGCTTTATCAATTCACATTATTTTAAATAAGATTTCCCAAAAAAATGGACATTAAAAAAGGAATAATTTTACAGTTTTTAACTATCCTAAAATAAAAAAGAGTACTTAAAACTAGACAAACAACTTAAAACTAAACAAACATAACAAGAGGAACTATATAGTATTTACATGTTCACATATTAAGTACCTACATAAATTAATGTATAAAGAGTAACACATAAAATTTTAGTTAGTAGTATTAGTATTGACTTATGTTATATACAAGGTTGGTGATGTCAAGTGAATTAAATTTTTTTGTGATAAAATAACAGTTTGTTTGCCGAATATAAATTGTTAAATTTAAAAAGTATTTTTAAATGCATAGGTGACAAGTATCTCTCTAAAAATGGGTATGCAATTTGATTTTCTTTTTCTAAGTATTGTGATAGTAATGCGTTGTCAACGTTTGGTACATTTTCCAAAAATTTAATTGCTGATTTAACAAAAAATGTATCTATGCGCTCAATTTTACAAATATTATATAATTTTGAATTTGAAATTTTATTCCTAAAGTTATCCTGAGTTGGTTGCCAATCTACACCAGTACAAATCCGTAAAATGCGTCTTTCAAATTTCCTTAGTCTCTCCATCTGACAAGACGAGATGTTAAACCATATTGGAAAAGCATAACATAAAATAGGCCTAATAATTTGCTTGTAACAATTTAACTTTATACTATTTTGAAGATCCTTTGTTATAATCAATTTTTGTGACACCATTTTCATCATATCTTGTACACCCAATTTCTTCTCCAGCTTCCATCTCTTTTAACCGACCATCCAAATATATGAACCCACCACCACAATTTTCGTATGTTGGGAGTTTAGCATCATAACATGGGCATATATTAACATATATTCGCCTATACAAATAATTTCACGTGCATAAAAAAAAATATCACGTCGATGATTCAAACCAAACAAACGGATCTGAAAAGAAAGAGAGAACAAAAAATATTTTATACCCAGAAAAGGTTGGGTGCCCCTGGCTCTTTTTAAAATTCAGCTATTATGCTGTAATGTGCTCGGTGCCGTTCTCCGAAAAAAAACGAAAGCCTTTATGGGTGGAAGTTTCGCACGAAATTTCTTTCACTTGTTTTAACTGAACTAGTTTATAAGCAGTATCAATTATACATCATCTTTGATCCAGTGCTGTAATGTGCTCGGTGCCGTTCTCCCAAAAAAAAAAAGAAAGCCAGCCAGAAAAAACAAAAACCATTGCCCTGAAGTTTCGCATTTCGATACCTTGGCTCCTTAACTTTCCCTTTCCGATACCTTTCATTCACATCACGCAACGAAAAGTACCGATGGTCCAATGTGTAGGGTATTTGTTTCATTCAGTTTCTTTCAGTCCCTTGTTATATTTAACGTCCAAGGTTCTCGTGCTTTCGCGAGGAGAAGAAGAACTTTTGGACGGGAGAGCGAAATAAAATACTTTATTTAATTTCTTTTAATATTTGACTTTATTTTTTAGCATTTAATTTCTTTTAATATTTGACTTTATTTTTTTAGACTGCTGTACACTTACTGTGCTGTACACTATCTGTACACTCTCTGTCCGTTTCTGAGTCGGTCGCGGGTATTTAAAGCAAAGTCCTCAATTTCCAATTTTCCCATAATTCCCATAATTTCCAATAAGTGGAAATTATGTATCGATTCTACCCAATCAAATCATTACATCTCATACATAAAAATCTTTATAACATTTACATATCGCTTCCCCTTTAGTGGTACATGCTCACGTACGCCTTACATGTTGCGTAACTGCAGGCATTGCACTTTGCGTGCAGCGCAGCAACTAGGGTAGGTAAACGATCGCTATTATGCTGACCGTGCAAGCTGATGCCGATGCACCCAAACAGTCACTCGCCTTGCTTTGTTTTGTTTTGTTGCTGCCGGCGCACAGTGATTCGAGTCCATACAAGCGATGGACAAAAATAGAAGGAGTGGTCGGAATCGAATGAAATTTTGCTTGTATCTGAACAATGGTATACTGAATCGAAAAACGTAAAAAAATTTAAATAAACAATTGTTTTTTTAAATTTAAATAGTTTTTAAAAAAATGGGTTTTTATCATTTATTTTTTCTTCATTATTCTGCAAAGTAGTACTGCCATAAAATGATACATTTTTATGACTATCAGGGAGAAAAACTAGAGATAAAATGTATTATTTATAATATATAAATAAGTGAATTTAAAATTTATTGCGTAATGAAAAGTTGTTAAGGAAAGTGTTCAGAAACTTACATATTATGCATAATGAAAGTTATTAGTAATAATATTAATATAAAGACATAAACAGGATATGAAACGATACTTCTTTAGTTTTATCGAAGAAATAACAACCAAAGATTACATTTTTTCAATAAGGTTTTAATCAAAAATATAACTTTCATCGGATGAGCTTTCTTCTGCATCATTTAACATTTCTGCAAAGTTATCTAGTTCGCCTGTCCCTTCCATATTAATTTCAACTAAATATTTTGCTATACAATTATCATTTCGCTTTTGCACTTTTGATATCAAATTCCATTTTGATACAATCCCTGGATCAGATGACAAAATTAAAAACCGCATAAGGTCTTCATTTGTATTTTCACGACTTGTTTTTCTAGTGTGGGAAAGTCTAGCATTTCTAATAATTTTATGAGTTGATTCCAAAGTTTCCTCAGAAAGGGAACCTGCAAAAGATTTTTTCCAAATTTGAAGAAAATTTAAAATAATTTGTAAATACATATATCATATTTAAATAACCTATTGGCAAATCGAAGTACTTGATGACTTCTGTTCCGTGTATTAACACCTTATGCAATGAGCTGGGCATGTAGTACCAACTATAGTTTTTAAGATATAAATCTCTTGTTCTCAGCAAGAGCAAATCAAATTCTTTAATATTTATGGTTTTTCCACACGACAAAACTTTCAATATTAAGGACATATTGTAAAGCAAGTCCTTATCCAACTTTGTTATTCTTGCTGCAGTATCCACATTGGAAAAGAATTTACGAGCAGTGTTTCCATCGTTCGTAGTACCGTATCCTTGCTTGACTTGGTCGATAATCAAACCCATTTCTTCTTTAAATTCGCGCTGAATACGATATTTGTTTTCTAAATATATTTCTTTATTTTCATTTCGCACTTGCCACTTTTTGAACGGAAGACGATATGCAATATGGATTAAGCATTCCAAAAATCGAATCCAACAATGTAGAATAGATAAGCCGAATTTGTAGTGATCTTCGTTGCTCAACCGACTGGTTGTGACAAGGTTCATTTCTTTGGGAGAGGCTTTACAAATGAAACATCTACTTGCACTTGTATTTTCTGTTAATACGTTAGCTACTGACCCATCAATCATGGTGCAGTGCATAATATAAGAAACTTCTGCAACATCGCCATTCTTTAAAAATGTATCACATTCAAGATTATTTATCTTAAAATTCATGTTATTATTCTCCATCGAAACTATCTGTTTGGATTCTTTTGTAAAAACAAATTTAATGGGTCTGCATGAAAGTGTTGATGAAGGTGTTGAATTTTCCCATAGAGATTCATTTGTTGAACTATCAATCAGCCTAAAAATGATAAATGAAATAATAAAAATATATTCGCATTTGATGATCAATTAAAAATTACTTAAGCGGCACAAAGGCAACCACAAACAAAAATTCATCCGTATGTTCCTCAATAGCAAACTTCTGTTTATAAAGACTGTGGCCTGAGCTGCCATCCATTCCACATTTGAATATAAGAGCAAGCTTTCCCGAAGGTCTTCCATTTCTGCATTGCTCCAAAATTCCATTTGTTGTCATGCGCATGAGTGGCTGCAGATCAACTTCGGCTGAAATCTCTGTCACTTTTATTTTTGGTGTCAAAGTGCGTCTCAACTTTCGTATAGAATACAAACTTGGGAAGTTTTGGCATATTTTATAATGTTTGCACTAAATCAATCGCACTTTTAACTTTTTTGCCACTTGCTTTATGTCAAATGTAAACAAAATTAACCCAATAGTGGCTACTTCATAAATTTAAACAAAATAAAGCTTAAAGTTAATAAAAATAATTGTGGATAAAAATAATTCTAAGGTATTTAGGAATTTCTAATTAAATTAATCAAAATTTTTATAAAAAATTCTTAATAATTATGATATTTTAAGCCAATTGTTATTTTTATATTACATTACTTATGCTTTTCACATGCAATGCAATATAGGGTTAATTTTTTAACGGTTTTGATTTTATGTTTACAAAGAAAAAGAGTTAAAGCAAGAAACAACAAAAGTTGATGTTTGGAAAAAGAGTAATATTTTTAAAAGGCGGACGAAAGCGGAGTAAATTTTTTTAGTTCTTGTTAGTAGAAAGTTAAGACTAATGATATATGAAAAAAAATTTTACCGAAGTTTATGCATATTTTTTTAAATGTCTTAGTAATATTGCTATTTTGCAATTTTAAGTATTAAAAAGCGTGACTTTGAAGTGAAGTAAAATTAAAATTTTTAATTTTATTTTTACAATTTAAAAAACTTAAATTCGACCTTTTTATTATCTTTACAAAAATGTTATTATTTTTTTTTTTTTTTTAAATTGCAGTTTTCATAATTTTTTTTGTCTTACCCGATTTTCAAGATGCGATAATACATAAAATTCATGAAAAACAATCAACTCTTAGAACCTATAGCGGGCGTAAATTAAACTCTAAACAAATAATTTTTATTTATATTTTTAGTTGATGTTTTACCTTCCAATTGATATCAAAACATTCTTATTCTCTGCCATAAATTTTTTTGATTTTTGTCTATGGGACGAATGACTGTGCGTCGGTGTGTCACCGTGCCAACATGTGTGGCCACAAATAAACGTCTCAAGTGATCGTTTAATCACTTAAAGAATTTGCTTAGTTTGCCGCTTGTGTGACAAACTAAGTTGCTAGAAACAAAGAGTGGATGTTTACATTACATTAATTAATATGCGGTTTAAAGTTGCACCAAAGTGTCGCCAACTGCTTGAGGAGCACAATACGGGAGCGAATCAGAACTGAAGGTTCCGCCACAGAACTAATCATCACGGACGCACGCGAAGTGTGACAGCTGGCCAGTACTTGTGACAGTTTCCGAAAACCAACACTGTCAGATTCGAGTTAAGGGAAATGTGAGAATTCAATTCAGCAGAAGAGAAAGACAAGAAAAAAAACGACGAATATTAAAAAATACTATACTGTCAGCTGTCAAGGATGAATGGTTAGCTGTCAAAGGAAAACTGTAAACTGTCAAAGTACAAAGTGTCAAAATAAAGTGCAAGAGGGATAGCAGATGTTAATAAACAAGAGATGTAAAAAAATAAAAATCTTAAACTGTCAGCGTTTTGATTTTTTGCGTAAATGATTTTGTTATTACAATGTTTGCAATATTCCTTACAATATAGAATACCAAAACAATCTTGGTATTTGGCAATAGTTACGAACTTTAACTTTTTGTTTTAATTTGACTTGATTTAAATTTCTTCTTTGTTCATTACAATGTTAGATCTGAGAACTTGCTTTCTAACGTATTTTTTGTAGTAGGTGTTTATTTTGTAGCAAATTTAAAAAATTATGCCTATTATGATTAATGTTATGATTAATGTTGTTATGATTGAATTTATTTCTGTTTTCGTTACTATAGAGCCAATGTTATTGTCAATGTTCTCATTGATTATGATCCTTTCTTTATCTACTTTGTCAAACATGGCTAGATAATTATAAATTAAAGTTATGTTCGGTATCATAAATTTTAAATATAAATATCCATTGGAATTTAAATATTTTATCTTATTTTTATTTTTCTACATTTTTTTTTAAATTATTAATTTTTTGTTTTATTATAATTTAATTTTTCTAATCTAATTTGTTTTAATAATATATTTTTTTGGCTCATATTTGTAGTAGTTCTAACTATTTTATATAATTCGGCAACTCGCTGTCTAGCTCGAACTGTTTTTCCAGCTCTGGGTCTCTTGGTAAACGTTTGTTCTATCGGTTTTTATGCTGTTAGTTTTTTCTCCTGTAGCTGCCTTTCTTTATATTGCTCAATAGTGAGCGATTTTGGTCCGGCTGATTTTCTTGTTTGTACATACACTGGTGCGTTGTTTGGTTGTCCTTCAGGTATGTATATTTCTGGTTCTGTGGGTTTCAACAATTCTTCCCACTTTGCAAAGATTTTGTATATCTGCTCTTGTATTGTCATTTGGAGTAGTAGAATTTAATGTAAGTATTTCAAAGTTAGTTAACGAAAAATGTTAAAACATCTGAATTTGTGTCAGAATTCGTAGGGTCAAATCTGCAGGATCGCCAAGTGGTGTTTAATAAATTTATAGAAATGATATTCTTATCACGAAAAGCCGAGCTTGATAGAGATATTTAATAATAACGCTGAGCTGATGAGCTCATAATTTGTCAAGATTAAATTCTGATTTTATTTTCCATAATGTTCGACTTATAAAAAAAAACTATAATACTCTTCTTGTTCTTTTTGGTTTCTGAAATTCCCTACCTGATAAAACACAAGTTTCGTAATCTATTTTGCAATTATATTTCAATAAAAAAATCTCTTCCAAGTATTCCATCTGCATTTATGTCAATGTCTTCTTCTATGACATTAAATCTGTGAGTTATTGTTCTATTGTAATTCCCATTTCTATTATTAAAATTACTCCTATTTCTGAATGCCATTACATTATAGTTGTGTGCGCCGCTGCTGTTGCTGTTGGGGTGTTGGTGTGTGCGCCGCTACTGTTGCAAGTGGCTGCTGTTGGCGTCCCTCCCTCCCTGCCATGGAGGACCCTGGGGCGAAGTTATTAGTCCTCCCCAATCTTTGCCCGAAATCTTTCGAACATTTACAAATGAAATGAAATAGAAAAACCTGTTGTCCTGGGCTGCTGTCGTTGCTGTGTTGGTGGTGCAATTGTTGCTGCTGCGGTTGTGCACCATTTTTGGGGTGCGCAGCTAGTGAGGCTGTTGGTGTGTGCGCCGCTCCTGTTGCTGTTGGGGTGTTGGTGTGTGCGCCGCTGCTGAGGCTGTTGGGGTGTGCGCCGCTGCTGTTGCAAGTGGCTGCTGTTGGCGTCCCTCCCTCCCTGCCATGGAGGACCCTGGGGCAAAGTTATTAGTCCTCCCCAATCTTTGCCCGAAATCTTTCGAACATATACAAATGTAATGAAATAGAAAAACCTGTTGTCCTGGGCTGCTGTCGTTGCTGTGTTGGTGGTGCAATTGTTGCTGCTGCGGTTGTGTTATTGTTGCTGCTGCGGTTGTGCAATTGTTGCTGCTGCGGTTGTGCACCATTTTTGGGGTGCGCCGTTAGTGAGGCTGTTGGTGTGTGCGCCGCTCCTGTTGCTGTTAGGGTGTTGGTGTGTGCGCCGCTGCTGAGGCTGTTGGGGTGTGCGCCGCTGCTAATGCAAGTGGCTGCTGTTGGCGTCCCTCCCTCCCTGCCATGGAGGACCCTGGGGCGAAATTATTAGTCCTCCCCAATCTTTGCCCGAAATCTTTCGAACATATACAAATGAAATGAAATAGAAAAACCTGTTGTCCTGGGCTGATGTCGTTCCTGTGTTGGTGGTGCAATTGTTGCTGCTACGGTTGTGCACCATTTTTGGGGTGCGCAGCTAGTGAGGCTGCTGGTGTGTGCGCCGCTCCTGTTGCTGTTGGGGTGTTGGTGTGTACGCCGCTGCTGTTGCAAGTGGCTGCTGTTGGCGTCCCTCCCTCCCTGCTATGGAGGACCCTGGGGCGAAGTTATTAGTCTTCCCCAATCATTGCCCGAAGTCTTTTATAAAGGTTAATACTATTTTTATATTTTTTATAACTAACCTTTCCTATCTGAGGACAAAGGGGGATTTGGCCACAAGGCCTGTTAATTTCAGCCGCAAGGCTTTAATTCATTATTCTGCCACAAGGCAGTGTTTCAATATATTTTATATTGTTCAAGCCACTAGGCTTGGTTTGAATCAATAGAAAGACTTCTGTTCGAGGTGATTCCAAGATTTATTTTATTTAATCCCAACTCGGGTTTTTATAATAAAAATATTGAGTGAAAAGTGACAATATTTTCTTTTCACTCAAAATAATATTTATTCTAAATAAGTTCTTACAAATATACAATTAAAAGTCATGAAATCTAAATACAATTATTACACATCTGCTTACTATTACTTTTTACTTACTTACACATCTGTTTGTAATAAAATCCATCATAACCCACTTACAGGTTACAAACTCCAATGACTTACTTTTGGCAGCGATTTGTTTTCACAATGTATAACATGAATCATGCCGCTAGTAGCACTTGAGTTTGTCACTGCTTGCGCTTCATGCTTTGGTTTCGCTGCAGGTATGCAGTGAGACCAACGTAGAGCGTTTGTAGCGTTGTGTGTTTATGTTATTGTTGAGGTAGGTTAGTGCTAGCCACATGTGCACTACACTTTCGAACATATACAAATGAAATGAAATAGAAAAAACTGTTGTCCTGGGCTGCTGTCGTTGCTGTGTTGGTGGTGCAATTGTTGCTGCTGCGGTTGTGCACCATTTTTGGGGTGCGCCGCTAGTGAGGCTGTTGGTGTGTGCGCCGCTGCTGTTGCTGTTGGGGTGTTGGTGTGTACGCCGCTGCTGTTGCAAGTGGCTGCTGTTGGCGTCCCTCCCTCCCTGCTATGGAGGACCCTGGGGCGAAGTTATTAGTCTTCCCCAATCATTGCCCGAAATCTTTCGAACATATACAAATGAAATGAAATAGAAAAACCTGTTGTCCTGGGCTGCTGTCGTTGCTGTGTTGGTGGTGCAATTGTTGCTGCTGCGGTTGTGCACCATTTTTGGGGTGCGCCGCTAGTGAGGCTGTTGGTGTGTGCGCCGCTCCTGTTGCTGTTGGGGTGTTGGTGTGTGCGCCGCTGCTGAGGCTGTTGGGGTGTGCGCCGCTGCTGTTGCAAGTGGCTGCTGTTGGCGTCCCTCCCTCCCTGCCACACAGTGGGATTTCTTCATACAAGCTGCTGCAAAAAATCGAAGGAATCGAGGTAGGGCTTTGAAATTTGGCACACATCTCTCATATTGCCAAATTAGATGAAAAATAAATTTTTGTTAAAATCCGCCCACAACCACGCCTACCTCCCATATGACGTAAAACTAAAAGACGTTGTATTTTCCTTATTTTCATATGTATATTAATAAAAATTACTACCAGTGGTTGCATTTGAGTCCTCAATTATATTAAAATTTTAAGTGCCACGCCCAACGCCCATATGATAAATTTAATTTTCCACGATTTTCAAAAAAACAGATTTAAGCCTTTGTAGTTTGTGATCGATGCCAAGCAGCACTTACATCTATATAAATAACTAAAGACTAATATGTTAGCTGAACATTTGCAAAAAAAATTAGGGGGCCATGGCTTAGCGTTTTTTTTTTAATTAACCAATCATTGCAAATAAAAGTCAAATTTGTACTATAAAATTATATTATAAATTATAAATTATAAATTTTATTCTTCAACTATCATTTCTTTAACTACATCATCTAGTTCTAACAGATTTTTATGCGGCTGACGTCTTATACTACTTATATATGGATCAGATGATGCAAGCAGACGATGGAAAACATCAGTATTTGTTGCAGTTCTATTGCACTTTCTAGAAAACATTAATCTATA
Organism: Coremacera marginata; assembly: GCA_914767935.1. Taxonomy (NCBI): domain Eukaryota; kingdom Metazoa; phylum Arthropoda; class Insecta; order Diptera; family Sciomyzidae; genus Coremacera; species Coremacera marginata. Next base: position 168,951,588 of record OU612045.1, read on the forward strand.
GTTTCTGTAATCTTTATTGCGTGCTTCTTCTGCTTCCTCGGATAGCATACCAATAGGAAGTACTGCTGCATCAATAATGTCCTTTCCATGTATAAGTACTTTATGCACAGTAACAGGCATAAAGTACCACTTATATTTTTGAACAAATAGCTCAGCTGTATCCCATGCAAATTTTTGAAACTTCACACTATCAACTTTCTGTCCACACGTTATTATCTGCAGAATGATTCGGAAGCGATCTATTAGTTCTTCATTAACACCAGTTATATCAGCAACAAGTGCAGGATTGGAGAAGAAACGCCTTGAGGTATTGCCATTGTTCGAAGTGCCAGATCCTTGTTGTACAGCATCCACTCGCAAATTCATTCTTTCTTTAAATGCCGTCTGAATTCGATCCTTGTTCTCTTGTTTTAAAATCTTATTTCTTGCTTCGATCGCAGACCACTTTTGAAAAGGCAAATTATACGCTATATGGAGTATACATTCCATAAATTTTATTCGGGCGTGTAATGACGAAATGCCCAATTTACAAGCCTCATTGTCAATACTCTTCATTGAAATTTTGTCCAAATGGTTCATTTCAGAGGGCTTTGCATTACAAATGTAACATATGGCGGATGAAGCTGTACCTGTAATTGTCTGAGCCGTTTTTCCATCTAGCATCGTAAATACTAAATTGTGCGTTACATTGAACTGTTTGCCGAATACTTCAACATTCGTTTTCCCCAAAGCAGCAATATCTGATTTAATGTTCTCAACAACGGTTAACACTTTTTGTTTAGTCTCCTTAGTAAATTCGAAGAAAAGTGGTCGACAATACCTTGTTGATGATGGACTTTTATTGCGCCATTGTTCTTCTTCAGTGTTTGTTTTCAAACTTAAAGGCACCATCGATGCTAATAGCAGACTTCTATCGCTTACATCAGGTGGCAAACTCTGATTGTACTCTGCATGACCCGAAGAACCATCGCAACCCCACTTCGACGTAAGAGTGTAATTTGAATTTGTCATACCATTAACCCCACTTTGTGGTGTGATCCATCATACTTTGCAAGCTTGCAGACGCTTCCTTTTCTGATACTCGGATTTCATTGGGATAACATTTTTTCTTCTCCTCAGATACCTTTATATAAGGTGGTAAAATATCATATCCCTCTCCTTTCAAAACATTTTTTATTGTTTCGTATTGATGTTTTGTTAACTCTGCATCCAGCAATAACGCTAGCGCAGTAGACGAAGGAATATATGAAAATGATTTAATTTTTGAGTCGGTAACTCCACTTGCCATTTTTAATTGTTGTTGGCTGTACTGGGATGTTAAATCGGCAGCTTTGTACCTTTTACTACGATATTTGCAATCATCGAATTCCTTAACTGGCCTTCCCTTGTTCCTTGAACAACAATTTCTGATGATCAAAGCAAGTGATACTTCAAATATATCTTAAAAAAATTTGTTATGGTTTACAAAGTTAACAATAAATGATTTTTGTTTCGCAACTTACTTTTTAGCCAGACATAATTTTTCTGAAAGAAATACGCTTTTATTTTGTGCGATTCCGCCCAGCGTTTACAAAAATTACCAAGAAATCGCTTATGAATGTTTTTTGTCACTATTTTGATTTCATTAATCGTAAGCACCGAGTTTTTTGCTTTTATAAAATCCGTTAATAAATTAACATTATTACCACAGTTAATAAGTTCCATACACAATTCATGATATGATACAGAAAATGAACTCATTTTAATAATTATTTTTCACAATTTTATTACACTTTAGGTCTACCAAATTTTATTTACCTAATCATATGTTTTTGTTTTGTATTTTGTTATGCTTTTCTTTGGAATTGCTGTCAATCAGTTATTAACAAATTGTTGCTAAAGTGTATGTCTAAAAGTAGGCACACTTTTTTTATTACATTTAATTGCAAAATTTCGTTGTAATACTATTGACTTTTTTTATAAAATTTATGCGTTTGTAAAATATTGAGAAAAGTTGGTGGATTTTTTTGAGTAAATTTAAAGAAGACAGTCCCACCTTTCATTTTTTTGCAACCAGAACACAACGATCGATAACGCTCACCTTTTTTTTGTCCAAGAAAAACTAAAAACACTGACTTTTTGAGTTCCTTCAAAAAAGAACCTAAATATATATTAAAATATTACGGTAATGCAATTCCTTTACTTCTACATTAATGCTGAAATACTATATTTTTCAAATATACTTACATCATATAGATACGAGAAAAAGAAATTATGTTTCCAGCCCATTGAAATGGGATGAAAATCTAAGGCAGTTACTGCAGAATTTCGTTTAGGTGACTTTACCGCGTTATTTTGTAAAAAAAAAAATTGTAGAAAAAATTGTATGATGAATTTATCTTAATTAAACAATTCTCTACAAAACTGCATCATTACATTTTTGATATTTTACACTCAAAAAAGGGGGTTTTTGCAGCCAAAATCCCACAGTGTGCCATGGCGGACCCTGGGGCAAAGTTATTAGTCCTCCCCAATCTTTGCCCGAAATCTTTCGAACATATACAAATGAAATGAAAAAGAATAACCTGTTGTCCTGGGCTGCTGTCGTTGCTGTGTTGGTGGTGCAATTGTTGCTGCTGCGGCAGTGTAATTGTGGCTGCTGCGGTTGTGCAATTGTTGCTGCTGCGGTTGTGCACCATTTTTGGGGTGCGCCGCTAGTGAGGCTGTTGGTGTGTGCGCCGCTGCTGTTGCTGTTGGGGTGTTGGTGTGTGCGCCGCTGCTGTTGCAAGTGGCTGCTGTTGGCGTCCCTCCCTCCCTGCCATGGAGGACCCTGGGGCGAAGATATTAGTCCTCCCCAATCTTTGCCCGAAATCTTTCGAACATATACAAATGAAATGAAATAGAAAAACCTGTTGTCCTGGGCTGCTGTCGTTGCTGTGTTGGTGGTGCAATTGTTGCTGCTGCGGTTGTCCAATTGTTGCTGCTGCGGTTGTGCACCATTTTTGGGGTGCGCCGCTAGTGAGGCTGTTGGTGTGTGCGCCGCTGCTGTTGCTGTTGGGGTGTTGGTGTGTACGCCGCTGCTGAGGCTGTTGGGGTGTGCGCCGCTGCTGTTGCAAGTGGCTGCTGTTGGCGTCCCTCCCTCCCTGCCATGGAGGACCCTGGGGCGAAGTTATTAGTCCTCCCCAAACTTTGCCCGAAATCTTTCGAACATATACAAATGAAATGAAATAGAAAAACCTGTTGTCCCGGGCTGCTGTCGTTGCTGTGTTGTGGTGCAATTGTTGCTGCTGCGGCAGTGTAATTGTGGCTGCTGCGGTTGTGCACCATTTTTGGGGTGCGCAGCTAGTGAGGCTGTTGGTGTGTGCGCCGCTCCTGTTGCTGTTGGGGTGTTGGTGTGTGCGCCGCTGCTGTTGCAAGTGGCTGCTGTTGGCGTCCCTCCCTCCCTGCCATGGAGGACCCTGGGGCAAAGTTATTAGTCCTCCCCAATCTTTCCCCGAAATCTTTCGAACATATACAAATGAAATGAAATAGAATAACCTGTTGTCCTGGGCTGCTGTCGTTGCTGTGTTGGTGGTGCAATTGTTGCTGCTGCGGCATTGTAATTGTGGCTGCTGCGGTTGTGCAATTGTTGCTGCTGCGGTTGTGCACCATTTTTGGGGTGCGCCGCTAGTGAGGCTGTTGGTGTGTGCGCCGCTGCTGTTGCTGTTGGGGTGTTGGTGTGTGCGCCGCTGCTGTTGCAAGTGGCTGCTGTTGGCGTCCCTCCCTCCCTGCCATGGCGGACCCTGGGGCAAAGTTATTAGTCCTCCCCAATCTTTCCCCGAAATCTTTCGAACATATACAAATGAAATGAAATAGAATAACCTGTTGTCCTGGGCTGCTGTCGTTGCTGTGTTGGTGGTGCAATTGTTGCTGCTGCGGTTGTCCAATTGTTGCTGCTGCGGTTGTGCACCATTTTTGGGGTGCGCCGCTAGTGAGGCTGTTGGTGTGTGCGCCGCTGCTGTTGCTGTTGGGGTGTTGGTGTGTACGCCGCTGCTGAGGCTGTTGGGGTGTGCGCCGCTGCTGTTGCAAGTGGCTGCTGTTGGCGTCCCTCCCTCCCTGCCATGGAGGACCCTGGGGCGAAGTTATTAGTCCTCCCCAAACTTTGCCCGAAATCTTTCGAACATATACAAATGAAATGAAATAGAAAAACATGTTGTCTCGGGCTGCTGTCGTTGCTGTGTTGGTGGTGCAATTGTTGCTGCTGCGGCAGTGTAATTGTGGCTGCTGCGGTTGTGCAATTGTTGCTGCTGCGGTTGTGCACCATTTTTGGGGTGCGCCGCTAGTGAGGCTGTTGGTGTGTGCGCCGCTGCTGTTGCTGTTGGGGTGTTGGTGTGTGCGCCACTGCTGTTGCAAGTGGCTGCTGTTGGCGTCCCTCCCGCCCTGCCATGGCGGACCCTGGGGCAAAGTTATTAGTCCTCCCCAATCTTTCCCCGAAATCTTTCGAACATATACAAATGAAATGAAATAGAATAACCTGTTGTCCTGGGCTGCTGTCGTTGCTGTGTTGGTGGTGCAATTGTTGCTGCTGCGGCAGTGTAATTGTGGCTGCTGCGGTTGTGCAATTGTTGCTGCTGCGGTTGTGCACCATTTTTGGGGTGCGCCGCTAGTGAGGCTGTTGGTGTGTGCGCCGCTGCTGTTGCTGTTGGGGTGTTGGTGTGTGCGCCGCTGCTGTTGCAAGTGGCTGCTGTTGGCGTCCCTCCCTCCCTGCCATGGAGGACCCTGGGGCGAAGATAATAGTCCTCCCCAATCTTTGCCCGAAATCTTTCGAACATATACAAATGAAATGAAATAGAAAAACCTGTTGTCCTGGGCTGCTGTCGTTGCTGTGTTGGTGGTGCAATTGTTGCTGCTGCGGTTGTGCACCATTTTTGGGGTGCGCCGCTAGTGAGGCTGTTGGTGTGTGCGCCGCTGCTGTTGCTGTTGGGGTGTTGGTGTGTACGCCGCTGCTGAGGCTGTTGGGGTGTGCGCCGCTGCTGTTGCAAGTGGCTGCTGTTGGCGTCCCTCCCTCCCTGCCATGGAGGACCCTGGGGCGAAGTTATTAGTCCTCCCCAAACTTTGCCCGAAATCTTTCGAACATATACAAATGAAATGAAATAGAAAAACCTGTTGTCCCGGGCTGCTGTCGTTGCTGTGTTGGTGGTGCAATTGTTGCTGCTGCGGCAGTGTAATTGTGGCTGCTGCGGTTGTGCAATTGTTGCTGCTGCGGTTGTGCACCATTTTTGGGGTGCGCCGCTAGTGAGGCTGTTGGTGTGTGCGCCGCTGCTGTTGCTGTTGGGGTTATAAAAGGTTAGAACTTGTTTTACTTTTTGCTATAGCTAACTTCCCCATCTAAGGACAAAGGGGATTCTTGGCCACAAGGCCTTTCAATCTCAGCCGCAAGGCTTTATTTCATACTCTGCCACAAGGCAGTGTTTCCATATAGTCAAATATTGAATAAGCCACAAGGCTTGATTTGAGTTAATAGAAAAGACTTCTTTTTATTGATGTGATTCTAAGACTGATTTTATTTAACCCCAACTCAGGTTTTTATAATAAAAATATTGAGTGAAAAGTGACAATATTTTTTTTTCACTCAAAATAATATTTATTCTAAATAAGTTCTTACACATATACAATTAAAAGTCATGAAATCTAAATACAATTATTACACATCTGCTTACTATTACTTTTTACTTACTTACACATCTGTTTGTAATAAAATCCATCATAACCCACTTACAGGTTACAAACTCCAATGACTTACTTTTGGCAGCGATTTGTTTTCACAATGTATAACATGAATCATGCCGCTAGTAGCACTTGAGTTTGTCACTGCTTGCGCTTCATGCTTTGGTTTCGCTGCAGGTATGCAGTGAGACCAACGTAGAGCGTTTGTAGCGTTGTGTGTTTATGTTATTGTTGAGGTAGGTTAGTGCTAGGAATATTTCTATTCCTATTATAGTTTCCATTTCTATTATTATAATCATTCCTATTTCTGAATGTCATTAGATTATAGTTTGCATTTGTGTTACCATCTACTTCTGCTGCTATCTCTAAAGCTTTAGCAAATGTATTAGGTTGAGCTGCAAGAACTATGCTTCTGAAAGGCTCATTTAAACCTGTTTTAAATGCATTGACCGCTAATTGGTCATTTAGTTTTATGATTATTTTTTTTTTATTCTCTCCTTGAGTAGCTATTTGAATATCATTCAAAGATGATATTATTGTTTCTATTCTAGTGGCAAAATTGTTAACATTCATAGACCCCTGTCTAGTCTGGTGCAATTCATTTTGTAATTTTAGTGGATTTTTATTTAACTTGTAGTTTTTTGCCAATACTATTTTTAACTCTTGAATTGAATTTGGAACTGCCACAGGTAATAGTCTGTTTCTTACTTTTTCACTTATTTTTGCTGCTAGAATAAATTTTAACAATTGAGATTTCTGTGTATCATCCTTAAGTGTTGATGCATAGAATTCAATTGTGCCTAAAAACGTTGATAGTTTTTTGCTATCTCCATCAAACTCATCAACTATTTTTGATGCTACTGAAATTTCAAAGTTCGCCATTTTTAGTGTTTCTTTTTCACTATCACTATTACTGTCACTACTACTGTTATTAAGGACTGCGTTCGAAAAAATTGTTCATCATAAAATATTTAAAATCCTGCGAACTAGTGCTCCGATTTTAAAAAATAAACAAATTTAAATAGACTACTTTCATGCAGATTAATACTGCTTATTTATTTTTATTTTATCACTTCTCATTAATAAATTTTTTAATTTTTTCTGGTGCCCCTTTCATCAGCGATTTTACGGTCGTTTCGGTTACCTTTTGGGTTGCTGCAGACCACTTCCTCTTAAAATCTTGAACATCTCCAGTCACGTTCTTTGTGTTTTTGAGTTGTCTCTTGCACAAAGCCCAGTATCGCTCAATTGGCCTGAGTTGTGGGCAATTTGGTGGATTTGCCTCTCTAGGTACCAAAAGCACATTATTTGTTCTGTACCACTCTAAGGCCGCTTTGCTGTAATGGCAGGAGGCTAGGTCTGGCCAAAAGAAAGTAGAGACATCATGATGGTTCCAAAACGGCTTTAACCTTTTCTGCAAGCATTCTTTAATGTATACATTAGTGTTTATTGTGCCTTTGGTTACGAATGACTTGCTTCTTTTGCTACAACTGCAGATTGCTTGCCATACAAGAAATTTTTGGGGGAATTTAGACTGCTTCCTTGTCTTAAACTTTTCGTCCACGTTTCCCCGACAATCCGCAGTATAATACTCCTGACCAGGAAGCTGTGAAAAATCAGCTAACACATACGTTTCGTCATCCATAACGCAGCAATTGAATTTTTCAAAAAATTTTTTTTTAATTTTTTGGCTCGTTGTTTTGCCTCCTTGTTTTTCTTGGCATTCCTGTCTGGAACTTTTTGTACCTTAAAGGTCTTTAGACGAGCTTCCTTTTTGGCCTTGCGTACCAAAAACTCAGAGCATTTAAACTTTTTTGCCACTTTTCTACCCGATATGTTTGGATTTTTCTTTAACGCGGCACTGATTTTTTTTGCTTTATTTTGGTCTTGTATCCCTTTTTTTCTTCCGGAACCTGACTTTCGAGTGACAGTCAATTCATCCTTAAACTTTTTCACTACTCTAGATACAGTCTGTGGCGTTATTTTAACTTCACGAGCAATTTTTTTGAAAGTCCAATTGGGATTTTCTTGAAAAACTTTAACAATTTTTTTGCGTACTTCCACTTCACTTGCCATTTTGAAGAAAACTAAGCGCCTAAAAATTAAAAAATTAAAAAATTTATTAATGAGGAGTGATAAAATAAAAATAAATAAGCAGTATTAATCTGCATGAAAGTAGTCTATTCGCAGGATTTTAAATATTTTATGATGAACAATTTTTTCGAACGCAGTCTGCTATCTATTTCATCATCCGTGTCATACAAAGTTGATCTGTGTTGAATTAATTTATTTATAGTTTTTATTAATGCTTTACAATCTATAATATTTTTATGATCTGGTTGCGGACAATTTATAAAAGTTTTTAATTGACTTTCTAATATGTACATATATTACATTCTTTTTGCTTATCTTGTAAAGTTTCTTTTTTGAATTTGCTTGTAGGAACTTTTGTTATACTATGTTTTAATTTCTTAAGTGCTTCTTTTAATTTATCCATAAAATTTTTTAAATATTAGCACTTGCAATTCTTTTTATTACATATTTTTTGTAATATGCATTGACTTTTTTTAGTACATATATTAATAATGCAATTAAACCTATGGCGACAAAGATGTCTAAATACATTTCTTGTTTGTTAGAAATATTTCCATTAAAAGAAATATTCTCTGTTATTTTTGTTTCCTGTCCTAGAGCAACCATTGTTTCTTTTAAATTTGTGATATTTACATATAAATGTGGGACATCTTTAGTCATGAATTGAATAGTTCAAAATTTTGTTTTCTTTAATTTTTATTGATTTTGTTCAGTACGTCTGTTGTATTCCTCGATAGTAAGCTTCTTGGGTCCAGGTATTGGTGTCGCCTTGTATTGTGGTATTGTTGCTACTTGTTGCTGGGCAGCTACGGGAAGGGGTACGTATCTTTCCACTGCTTTTTTGGTTTTTACGTATTCGGCTGCCTGTTATGTTTAACGTCCAAGGTTCTCGTGCTTTCGCGAGGAGAAGAAGAACTTTCGGACGGGAGAGCGAAATAAAATACTTTATTTAATATATTTTTTTTTAATTATTTGACACTTTATTATTTGATTATTTGTACACTTACTGCACGCTTGCTGTACACTATCTGTGCACTCTCTGTACACTCTCTGTACACTCTCTGTCCGTTTCTGAGTCGGTCGCGGGTATTTAAAGCAAAGTCCTCAATTTCCAATTTTCCCATAATTCCCATAATTTCCAATAAGTGGAAATTATGTATCGATTCTACCCAATCAAATCATTACATCTCATACATAAAAATCTTTATAACATTTACATATCGCTTCCCCTTTAGTGGTACATGCTCACGTACGCCTTACATGTTGCGTAACTGCAGGCATTGCACTTTGCGTGTAGCGCAGCAACTAGGGTAGGTAAACGATCGCTATTATGCTGACCGTGCAAGCTGATGCCGATGCACCCAAACAGTCACTCGCCTTGCATTGTTTTGTTTTGTTGCTGCCGGCGTTATAGTAGGAAACGCTTAACAACCACAAAGCAAAGCGTTGTTTGGTAATTTGAGCGTATGTGCTCAAATTAAGTCAGTTTCTGTAGTATGGAAACAATTAAGAATTTTTTTATTAACAAAACTAACTTTTCATGCTGACCATGCAAGCTGATGCCGATGCACCCAAACAGTCACTCGCCTTGCTTTGTTTTGTTTTGTTGCTGCCGGCGTTATAGTAGGAAACGCTTAACAACCACAAAGCAAAGCGCTGTTTGGTAATTTGAGCGTATGTGCTCAAATTAGGTCAGTTTTTGTGGTATGGAAACAATTAAGAATTTCTTGTTAACAAAACTTACTTTTCATGAGCGCCTGCAATTCAAGTCACCGCACTTGAATTGGGTCTTAGTCGTTCATGGAAATAATAGCAATAGCAATATTGAATTTTAATTTATGGATTGGTTCGTAGGAATCGATTGAGGGTTTTGGCTTTGTGTGAGGTCGAGCTGTACAAAGTGTACAGTGTCAAGCATATGATGGGGTTGTACAAAGAGTACAGGGTAATGTTGTGCGGGTCACAACATCCCTCCCCCCTTATAAAAGAAAATTTTTTCCTTGAAGAGGTTGAAAAATTTTCTGTCGCGTTACTGACCGGTAAGCAGAAACGAGCTTAGAGTTTTACATTTTGTATATAATTATAATAAAATCTTTTTACATTTTGTATGAAATGGATTAATAATATAGTTTTCTAGTAAAATGTTTCTTAAATTTTGTAGTAAATAGCTTAATAATGGATTAATTTTACATAAAATGTGATAATACTAATACATATAATGTGATAATGAAATGTTTTTACATTTTGTATGAAATAGTTTAATAATGGATTAAGATAATTTTTTTCTTTTTTTTTTTTTACATGCAATAGTTTTATAATAATTACAATAATTTTTCAATTCAAATAATTGGGAATGAACTAACAGCAAAACTGAAAAAAATTTTTTTTTTTGGAAGGTTGCGCATTTTTTTTTTTCTTTCTCTTGAATCTTTATAGATTATTTGCGCAATCTCTGTGTCATCTAGCAAAACTTGATGTGAAGCAATGTACCTTTTTTTTTTAAGGTACCTAGAAAACGATATATATGGCGATCCTGCCTTTTCCCTTTTAATAAAAATAAGTGAGTTGTTTTTTTTTTTTTTTTTTTTAATGTACAGTAGTGGACTTAAGTGTGGGACACTTTTAATAAAATTGCTCGTATGTTATATTCATTAATCAATTTTATAATTATATTAGTCTTTATTGTTATTTTGCTATGTAATGATTTCGGGAATGTATTTTACTATTATATTATAGTACTTTTGAACTATTTTCATAAAAAAAAAAACAAATTCCGAATAAAACATCAAAATGGCAAAAAAGCAAAGAGTTTATTCTCTACAAAGACTTTAAAAATTAATAATAAAAATTAATATTTCGTCGGAAATCCTTTGAGTTTGATTACTTGCTCAATCCTTCGAGGCATGGAATCAACCAGACGTCGCAAATCTTCAGCTGTGATTACATGGAACCATGCTTGAAGAATCGCTTCGATTAATTCTCTTTTGTTGCTTGGATTGCGTCGAGAAACCAGTACTTTCAGCCTTGACCAGAGATTTTCAATAGGATTCAGGTCCGGGCTATTCCCTGGCCAAGGCAGAACTTCAATGTGGTGATCCTGTAACCATTTCATGCTGGTTTTGGCTGTGTGGCATGGAGCCCCATCCTGCTGAAAGATGCATCTACTACGGTCACCTTCGAACAAATCCTGGATACTAGGCAATAATTTTGGCTCCAGAATAACATCTTGGTACCTTTTAGCCGTGATTGTGCCGTCTACTACTGCCAGTCGCCCAACACCATCTCTAGTCATGCAACCCCACACCATTACACTGACAGGATGCTTCATTGTGGCGGTTGTGCATTCCGGTAGCATGTCCTCGCCTTTACGACGACGAACGAATCTGATCCCATCACTCCCGAAAATCGAAATTTTGGTCTCATCACTCCATACCACTTTTGCCCAGTCTTCAGAGGTCCACCCCTTGTGTGCTGCAGCCCATTCCAACCGTTTTTGCCTTTGTTTAATATTGAGGTAAGGCTTTTTTCGAGGTATTCTTGCTCGTAATCCATTCTTGCACAATTTCTTCCTAACTGTTCTATCGGTTATATCAAGTCCGGTAGCTTTAAGGACCTTATTAATATCTTTGGATGTTTGACGCCGATCCTGCAGCGCAAGTCGACATATCCTCCTTTCATCCTGTGGCGTAACTTTTGGCTTTCGGCCACATTTTGGGGCAGTTTTGGTTGATTTTGTCTCCTTGTAGCGTTGGCACACCTTTCTTACCCCAGACTTGGTAGCTCCTCCACCCAATCGTTTTGCTATGTCTTCATACGTGTAGCCTTCTTCACGAAGTGTAACAGCTCTAGATCTCTTTCCGGGTGACCAATCGGCACGTTTGGTCGTCGTTGGAGCCATTTTCGTTAAAAAAACACTAATTTTACTTCAAAATTGCTTAAAAACAACCTCAGTTGACAATGAGCAGTGGATGACTAACACAAATTGCCAAACATGTGCCATGTTACATTTTAAAGTAACCTGATTGGATCATGTGATCATCCCACGCTCTCTGGGATTGGTTTAGACTGAACACGTGGTAGTTCAGTGTTGCCACAACTCGAAAGAAAATATTACCGAAATGTCATAGTTCGCAAGGCATTTTTTTTTATTGATATTGAATGGTATTAAAATTTTTTAATGATATAATGGCAGTTTAATAATAAACCATAGCATAGAGAACAAGAAAAAATTAACTTCGTAAGGTTCTACATTAAAAAAGTACTATTTTTGTCAATTAAACTATGAAATGCAAGAAATTTCAAAAAGTGTCCACACTTAAGTCCACTACTGTATGTATGTTATATGTATTTGTATGTTACTACATATGACAGTTGGTTATATTATAAATATAAAATTTGAAAATAAAAAAAAATACTGTCTATTTCCTGTTTATTCTCTCCAGCCTCCTTTCCCTTGCCTGCAGTACCTTCTTGTACTCCTCCACAAAGTCCGCCGTGTTCTCATCATCCCTGAGAACAGGATCCCTTCTGAAGGCTTCGTAGGCCTCCATGGTCTGCAACTCCTTCGTTGCCTGGATCAACGCTAGAGTTTCTTCCTCTAGCGTGTCCTGGTTGTCGTAGTCGTCGGCAGTGGGCTCCCGGTCTCGGCGTCCTATGTAGGACCAGACCATCCTCATTGCGCGGACTTTTGACTCCTTTGATGGGTTCATAATTATTGATGTTTACTGGCAGACTGACTGGAGTTTGTGTTTATGGGTATATTTATATGAAAAATTTTGCGTTGCTACGCAGAACGAAAGGCTTTTTTTCTTGAAAATCCTGGATTGAAGCGTGCTTATTTGGTACATTGCCATGATGTTTTTGTCTAAAATTGATGGTAATCTTACTTCATGTGGCAAATTTCTTTTAATTGTCATTAATATGTCAGATATTTGTGGTGGTGATACTATAGTTGGATGTGGCTTGCCATGTTTTGCCTTAGATAATAGGTCTATGATACAATCGATAACGTTTTGATAACGCATAAGAATCAATGTTGTTAATGATGTGAGAGCTTCCATTTGTAATGGAGCTCTGGCATCATGTTTTGACTTAAGTATGTATTTCATCTGCTGTTGTAGGTTATTTATTCTGATGTCAATAGATGCAACCTGATTGTCTAAGTTAGATGTTGATTTATTAAAAAGATTATTTGTGGTTTCTACTATTAGTGTTTGTTTCTTTATCAGATCTAAAAGATGGTTTTCATTTCTTTGTAGGTTCTTAATTTGGTTGTTATAACTTTCCGCGTCTTCTTCAGTAAGTGTTCCAAACAAAGCTTTTTCGGCTGTTCCTATGGCTCCAAACAGGGCTCTTTTGAGTCGGTTTGATGGATGGATCAATTTCAATTTTTGTCGTAATTCTTTCGTAATGTGGTTTATCTCAAATACTGTGCTATTACATACTGTTGATAGTTCATTATCTGAGGCGAGTTGTTCACAAATACGGTTTATACTGGTTATCGTATTTTCCATATTGTTGAGTCCTCGAGTTAATGATGTAGTGTCATAATATGCTATAATTTTCCATTCATTTGCATATAATTGCATTTCACCCAATTCCTCAAAGTATATCCCAGGATTGTTAAGTATTGGTGTTATTTTTAGCGCTCCATAAACGTACGGAATCAGTATTGTAAAAATGAGTGATAACATTATTATTTTCCTTATCCTGCCGGTCGTTTATATGTTTCTGATGTTTTCCTTGATTTGTTGAAAATATCTCTGCTGCTGAAATTGTTGTTAAAGTTGTATTTGCTGAAAATATCTCTGCTGCTGAAATTGTTGTTGAACTCGTTCTTGATGTAGTTGATGCCAGGAGGCTCTTAGTAGCCTTATAGCTGGTTATCCTGGGCTTCTTGATGGGCCAGGAGACTTCACGTCTTATAGCTGGTTACCCTGGGCTTTCCTCTAAAAATTTTTTTTTTTTTTTTACTTTTGTGTTACACTGTTCCGATGTTTTAGCCTCGGTACGCTTTTTTTTTTTTCACTACAGAAAACTACCGATGTCAAAGCCTCGGTACGCTTAAAGATTTGTATTGGGTATAGCGTTTTTTTTTTCTTTGTTATCAAAAGGATGTTGTTTCCTTTTTGTTATTTTAAGGGATTGGTATGGATCTATCCCACCGCTGCCACTAAATGTTATGTTTAACGTCCAAGGTTCTCGTGCTTTCGCGAGGAGAAGAAGAACTTTCGGACGGGAGAGCGAAATAAAATACTTTATTTAATATATTTTTTTTTAATTATTTGACACTTTATTATTTGATTATTTGTACACTTACTGCACGCTTGCTGTACACTATCTGTGCACTCTCTGTACACTCTCTGTACACTCTCTGTCCGTTTCTGAGTCGGTCGCGGGTATTTAAAGCAAAGTCCTCAATTTCCAATTTTCCCATAATTCCCATAATTTCCAATAAGTGGAAATTATGTATCGATTCTACCCAATCAAATCATTACATCTCATACATAAAAATCTTTATAACATTTACATATCGCTTCCCCTTTAGTGGTACATGCTCACGTACGCCTTACATGTTGCGTAACTGCAGGCATTGCACTTTGCGTGTAGCGCAGCAACTAGGGTAGGTAAACGATCGCTATTATGCTGACCGTGCAAGCTGATGCCGATGCACCCAAACAGTCACTCGCCTTGCTTTGTTTTGTTTTGTTGCTGCCGGCGTTATAGTAGGAAACGCTTGACAACCACAAAGCAAAGCGCTGTTTGGTAATTTGAGCGTATGTGCTCAAATTAGGTCAGTTTTTGTGGTATGGAAACAATTAAGAATTTCTTGTTAACAAAACTTACTTTTCATGAGCGCCTGCAATTCAAGTCACCGCACTTGAATTGGGTCTTAGTCGTTCATGGAAATAATAGCAATAGCAATATTGAATTTTAATTTATTAAATTTAATTTCATGAGCGCCTGCAATTCGAGTCACCGCACTTGAATTGGGTCTTGGTCGTTCATGGAAATAATAGCAATAGCAATATTGAATTTTAATTTATGGATTGGTTCGTAGGAATCGATTGAGGGTTTTGGCTTTGTGTGAGGTCGAGCTGTACAAAGTGTACAGTGTCAAGCATATGATGGGGTTGTACAAAGAGTACAGGGTAATGTTGTGCGGGTCACAACATGCCTGTGCAACGCACTTCTGGAATATTTTGTCGAACTCCTCCGACATTCAGCTTGCTGTATTATGACGTCGCTTAATTTTGAGGATTCGGTCCACAGGATCTTAACTTCTCCAGGATTCGGTCCGCAGGATCTTAACTTCTCCAGGATTCGGTTTGCAGGATCTTAACTTCTCCAGGATTCGCTCCTGGCAGGATCGCCATATAAAGGTTAGAACTTGTTTTACTTTTTGCTATAGCTAACTTCCCCATCTAAGGACAAAGGGGATTCTTGGCCACAAGGCCTTTCAAACTCAGCCGCAAGGCTTTATTTCATATTCTGCCACAAGGCAGTGTTTCAATATAGTTAAATATTGAATAAGCCACAAGGCTTGATTTGAGTTATAGAGAATACTTCTTTTTATTGATGTGATTCTAAGACTGATTTTATTTAATCCCAACTCGGGTTTTTATAATAAAAATATTGAGTGAAAAGTGACAATATTTTCTTTTCACTCAAAATAATATTTATTCTAAATAAGTTCTTACACATATACAATTAAAAGTCATGAAATCTAAATACAATTATTACACATCTGCTTACTATTACTTTTTACTTACTTACACATCTGTTTGTAATAAAATCCATCATAACCCACTTACAGGTTACAAACTCCAATGACTTACTTTTGGCAGCGATTTGTTTTCACAATGTATAACATGAATCATGCCGCTAGTAGCACTTGAGTTTGTCACTGCTTGCGCTTCATGCTTTGGTTTCGCTGCAGGTATGCAGTGAGACCAACGTAGAGCGTTTGTAGCGTTGTGTGTTTATGTTATTGTTGAGGTAGGTTAGTGCTAGCCACATGTGCACTACAAGGGGTTAAAGTAAATTGTTCGCGAATTACAAATATTTTCAAACAATGACTTACCTTGGCCATCCATCGCGCATGACTAGTTGGACCAGGAGTTCGGAAGCTGTCACGTTCACCAAGAAATGTTAGTGTAAGTTGTAAAAACCCATTGTAGTCCTCGCGGCTGTGAGATTCGGTTAATTTCAGATAGCACAACATTTTTATCGCCTTGCATTCATATTTTTTATTAATTTAGAACAAATAATCTCATCTTCGAGGCCACTCTTGAAAAATTTATTATCAATATTCTTCGAAGCTTTTGCGAGTCTTTTTAAAATAAGCACATCATGGTCTGAGGTGGCCGCAAATCTAACCTCAAAATACTCCACAGAACGATTACAAAGTATTTGAAATTGTTTCTTTAGAATATGTTTTTTCACAACACATTCATCATCTTCTTTTTCAAAACTTTCATACATATAAGTTGTTATAGAATATATTTCCATTTTCCTTCTTCCTCTTCTTTTTAATGATTAAGAAAATACACCAAAAAGGTCTTTAACTTTCATTAGAATGTGTAATGTTTCATTTAAATAATCCATTTGATTTTAAGTGATAATCAAAAATCTTTTTGGCAAATAAATGTGATATTCTTTATTTACAAGACATCTTATACTTTCGCCATATTTTGTATCTGCTCGCTCTATCCTGTTAACTTCATATGGAACATTTACTTCCATACCTTTCTTGATCTTGAGAATTATGTAATCGTAATGAAAATCGTATTTTTTCCACTTAGATAATTCAAGAACTACAGAAATTCCAAAAAATAAAATTTTTATGACGGAAGTTTGTCATTTTTTTATTATTTATTTCAATTGTTTTGTTATAAAATTAGAAAATGGTTATAAAGCCAGATTGTAAAACTGGCCACCTCACTCCATTGCTGGATGAGAGGACACGGAGGATGGGATAGAGATTTGATGATCGCAAATCCAGTTGACAGTAGTTGGTTTGCGGAGGAGGAGGACAGCATCGCGGAGAAGGGCGATGTCTGGTTTGTCATTGACCAGCGAGAAATAATGCTGGAGTGTGAAGGCGCGTTGGGCACCGGAAAAGAGGATGGCGTGGCGTCCATTTTGTCGATGTCGACATGGAAACCATCGATGAGACAGGATGAGGAGGGTTGGAAGGATAGGTCGAACAGCACCAAGTCCATATTTTGGGCGTCACGGATAATGGTGGCCACTTCAATCTGTCGTGAGATGGAATAAACGACGAATTTGGAATTCATAGCTGGGACTGAGGAGGAGCGGAATTTGCGGGCGGCAGAGATGAAGTTGGTTAAGAATCGCATTTTGGAATAAGATTGAAATGAGAAGAGCAATTAACCTTTATAGGTTCAATGGATAGAGGGAAAAGCGACGTGGATAGAGCCACGAAGATAAATGTGAGCGAGCATGAGAACGTCAGTGGTAGGCTTGGCGTGGACGTTTGGCTTGCAGGAGGAATGGACGCCAAAAGTGACGCGAGGGTCGTCGGTGGTGGCGACAGGGCTTTTGATGACGTTGGTCATGAAGTCAAAGGAAGCTGGGACGATGTAGTTTTCGGAATTTACGGCGGAGCCAATGACGCGACGGGTGAAACCGATCATTTTATATACCTCGTCTTGAAGAGGCACGACCGAATTTGGGGAGAATGCAACATCTATTGCGAATGGCTCTGAAATGACTCGAGCGGTGGGGGCAATATAGAGTTCTAGACTCGTGAGGGTGCAAAGGCGTCCAAGGATGGTAATGGCGCGGACTTCAGGCACATCAGCGATGCGGCGAGTGGTGAAAGAAACGGAACCGGTATAGGAGCAGAGCAAGCTCTGGAAAGGCAGGGTTATACCAGGTCCAAGTTGTTGGGATAAAAGGGCATGGAGCGGATCGAGCGGAGTCGCCGGTATACCAGCAATCCCAGGAGTAGAGACGACAGCATCAGAGTGAGTTTGGCTAGACATGATATGGGTGAGCACTTCATGATCATTCATTTGCCTGCCTGTTTTCAATATTTTCTTGACATAACAAGAATATATCAACTGGAGGGTGTTTTGAAAGTCGTAACTACTTATTTAGGGAATGTGCTAAGTTCACAATGTGTGACACACTTGTGTAGCGAACACAAGGTTCACACTCACTGTGAACCTTTCAGCTTTCACAATGTTAAACTTGAAATATGTCAGCTGTCAAATTCAGAGTGTCAGCTGTCACATTATTGGGGAGCTGATCAACCGGGTACCTACACCAACAAATGATGGCACCAGAGAAAAAGCGTATGGCAATCGTTAGGCCTAGGCCTATATTTATACCTTTACTTAAGAACATATGATTTTTGTTTATAATATATTCACTCAATCACAACATATGTTAACTATACTCAAAAATGTTATTTATTTAGTTAAGACTTAAGTACCGTTATTTTACTATTAGTCCGGCCAATTTAGACCAAAAAACAATAGTGAAAGTACATAAATTCCCAACAAGCTGAAAGTTAGTAACATTGTTCAAAACAAACGCATGGTGAATGCGCCCCTGTGTACCTCTCACAGAATAGCAGTCAGGGCGCCTGCCTCCCTCAGCCGATGCCACCGCCCCTGGTCAGGTCACCCGCGGACACGTGATTGGCCACGACAGCACGTGCTGGTTTGCCTGTGCCAGCAGTTCGGTGAGATTTGGTTCGTTGTGGCCGTCCACGTGTAGGGGAGAGGTGTGTACCTTGGTCCGGATTTCACTTTTTTCAATATAATAAATTTTGCAAAAGATTATCTTCAGTTATTCTTTTATATCATTTTTCTCATATGTTTGCCGCATTAAATGACGAGTCAATTGTATTTCTACCTCTTACCAATTAATAGAAAAGCTACTTTTTCCATACCAATCTGAAACGGTCCAAGGTACACAATGCAAGTGTACCTTGGTCCTTTGGTAAGTGTACCTTGGACCGTATAAATTAAAAAAAATAAATTTATAAAATGTAAGAAATTAAGACTATTCATTTAATTGCATGAGTAGAAGTTTTATTTTTTTTATGAAAAGAAAAACAAATAAATAATTTATTTGAAAATTATTCAAAATAAGGTTACAAAAAAGATCGTAGGTTAAATAAAAATGGTCCAATTTTCAATGGACAAGGAATAATAATGAACTTTTTGTTATAAAAGAAAAAATATTAATCTGTTTACATGAAAATTCCATTATTTTATGGAACACTGGTAAAAAATAATGAATAAATGAAATATACCTATAAGTTTTAAGTAAATAATAATGCTTAAAATGGAAAGTATTTAAATCTTCCTTTTTGCTCGGCGCAAAAGACTTGAGACGGACGAATCACTGTCTGTGCTAAAATCCCCATCAGGCTCAATAAGAACCTCATCCCGAATCTGGACCTTTTCTTTAGAAACTCTTTTCGGCATGGTTCTAAGTACTGGAGAAATATTTTCTTCATCTTGTGAAGATGAGGATTCGTAGATCAGCTTCTTTTTATTTTTTTTGGCAGCTGGTTTTTTTTTATTTATTTCCAATCTAGCAGCATCTTCTAGTTCTTCTTTCTCAGGTGTGTCTGTTAAAATTCGCGTTTTCCCTAATTTTCGGCCGCCTTTTCCCCGCTTCCGTGGATTAGCTTTCGGAAATGGCCGTATTTCCTGAGGAGAGACCAAAATGTTAGAAAAGCCTGGAACTCCATTTGATGAAGAAAACGCAGAACTGGATGTTGATCGAATTACTTCGGCAAAATCACCACTTTGATTCATATTTGGCTGTTCATTAAATGGCCGGTCTGTAACATACGATGATAAGAACTCATCATCGCCAAAAACGCTTTCATTGAGGGGCCATATTCCACTTCAAAGCCCTTACATATATTTTGGATGGAAAATGCTTTAGGGTATGCCTTTCCAATGACATGTGCGACTTCATAGATAGTTAATGGCTTGCCAGGGTTAGTCAACATCCATTCATTCACTGCTTGGTTGTAGAATGTCTTATATGGACCGAAAACAGTTCTATCTAAAGGCTGAAGCTTATGAGATGAATGTGGGGGCATTGTCAGCAAAATTACATAATTTTTTTTAGCTTCCAGAATGACATTGACTGAAATATGTGAATCGTGGTTATCCATTATTATGAGAACTTGTATCATCTTCCGTGGGCTTCACAAAAGCTATGAAATGCTTTAAAAACACCAAAAATAAAGCTTCATTCGACCAACCACTTGGATTTGCGCCTCCAATCGTTCCTGAAGGAGCTCCTATGATCATATGATCTTTGAAGTGGACCCTCGGAAAAATAAGCATTGGAGGCTCATGGTTTCCCACCGCATTAACAGCTGCAATCATTGTGACATTAAGTCCCCTCTCGCCCGATGTTACACTGCCAATTTGCTTCTGCCCCCTTTGTGCCAAAATTTTCGGTGGAACGTGGACCGTGGAGTTTCCGGTTTCGTCAATATTATAAATACGGTTAGGTCTAAACTTATAACGATCCAAACATTCTTTGTAGTTTTTGAAAAAGGCCTCAACATTCGTTTTATTAAAGCTAGTGGCTCTAGATAAGCTGGTAGCTTCTGGCGTCCGTAAAGCGATGGTCTGATGGCGACGGAGAAACAATTTGAGCCAATCTTTTCCAGCTTTTTTTTGCATAAACCAGTTTTCAGGAAATTTTTTGCCATTTTTCTCAGCAAACTGGAAAGCTAATTTCTGCAATTCTGCTTTTGGAAGTCCGTAATGCAATTTCGAGGCAGTTAAAACATACTCGACTAAGGCTTCTTCTTCTTCCAACGTAAATACTTGTCGGGTATTTAGTCTACTTTCATACACAAAATCTGTGTTCGCGGAAGCTCCATGTTTTTTTATTTGCCTTATCAAGGTCGTCTTCGAAATGTTGTTAGTTTTTGCTGCGCTGTATACAGTTTTACCGCTTGCCACGTCTTTCACAGCATTCTTTAAGGCTTCACTATCCACCGGTGGTCGTGTGGCTCCCGTTTTACTTCTTGGCATTTTGCTAAAACAGTACAAAATAAGAAACAGTAAGCCAATACTTATCATATATGTGTACCTTGGACCGGTCCATGGTACACTTGTAAGCGTAGGACCGAGGTACACCTTCTGCTTGTTTTACAAAATATAAACAACAATATCATATTTTGAATGTAAACAGAAGTAGAACTCATGCTACATTTAGAAAAACAGTAAACTTACCAAGCTTTATTTGCCGAATTGCAAAATTGTGACGTTGTTCTGCACAAAAACTTTCGATATCGCCTCAAAAAAAAAAACTTTTACGCAAAAAAACAAAATTTCCGTTTTTTCTCACACGTCCGTACAGCTCGACACTCTGAAGCAAACTAAATTCAAGCAACAGAGTGAGTGGAAAATTCCATAGAAGAACATACGCATGTATGTGTTGTAGTTGAGCGGCAATCTACACTCGGACCGAGGTACAATCGGTCCAAGGTACACACCTCTCCCCTACCCTTGCCTACAAATAATTTCACGTGCATAAAAAAAAATATCACGTCGATGATTCAAACCAAACAAACGGATCTGAAAAGAAAGAGGGAACAAAAAATATTTTATACCCAGAAAAGGTTGGGTGCCCCTGGCTCTTTTTAAAATTCAGCTATTGTGCTGTAATGTGCTCGGTGCCGTTCTCCGAAAAAAAACGAAATCCTTTATGGGCGGAAGTTTCGCACGAGATTTCTTTCACTTGTTTTAACTGAACTAGTTTATAAGCAGTATCAATTATACATCATCTTTGATCCAGTGCTGTAATGTGCTCGGTGCCGTTCTCCCAAAAAAAAAAGAAAGCCAGCCAGAAAAAACAAAAACCATTGCCCGGAAGTTTCGCATTTCGATACCTTGGCTTCTTAACTTTCCCTTTCCGATACCTTTCATTCACACCACGCAACGAAAAGTACCGATGGTCCAATGTGTAGGGTGTTTGCACGTCAGTCTGATCATTAGGGATATTTACACGGCTCACACTCCATGTGACCCTTTCAGTCCCTGCAACGTCCGGATAGAACTAATCATCACGGGCGCACGCGAAGTGTGACAGCTGGCCAGTACTTGTGACAGTTTCCGAAAACCAACACTGTCAGATTCGAGTTAAGGGAAATGTGAGAATTCAATTCAGCAGAAGAGAAAGACAAGAAAAAAAATGTCGGATATTAAAAAATACTATACTGTCAGCTGTCAAGGATGAATGGTTAGCTGTCAAAGGAAAACTGTTAACTGTCAAAGTACAAAGTGTCAAAATTAAGTGCAAGAGGGATAGCAGATGTTAATAAACAAGAGATGTAAAAAAATAAAAATCTTAAACTGTCAGCGTTTTGATTTTTTGCGTAAATGATTTTGTTATTACAATGTTTGCAATATTCCTTACAATATAGAATACCAAAACAATCTTGGTATTTGGCAATAGTTACGAACTTTAACTTTTTGTTTTAATTTGACTTGATTTAAATTTCTTCTTTGTTCATTACAATGTTAGATCTGAGAACTTGCTTTTTAACGTATTTTTTGTAATAGGTGTTTATTTTGTAGCAAATATAAAAAATTATGCCTATTATGATTAATGTTATGATTAATGTTGTTATGATTGAATTTATTTCTGTTTTCGTTACTATAGAGCCAATGCACTATGGCCGAAATCGCGATTTTAGCGGCAAAAAATACTTCCCGACAAGATAGCTTCACCAAATTTGGTGTGTAGACTTCTAATGATAAAAAAAGGGTTTGAAAAAAATGGGTGGGCCACGCCCCCTTTTTCTAAAGAAATGGCAAATAGTAGTTCCCGACAAGCTATCTTCACAAAATTTGGCGCAGAGACTTTTAGTGATAAAAAAAAGGATGTAAAAAAAAATGGGCGGACCACGCCCACTACTAAAAACCAATTATATGCTACCAAGAAATTCATTTATTTCTTAATTCATAAATTTATAATTTTAAAGAACTTGAAAATATTAATGTGTTAGTCTGAAAATAACAAAAGATATATGCCTTAATTATTCACAGTGGCTTTCTTCAATTTCAACCGCTTCTAATTCCAAAGAATAATTATTTAACGACTCTAAGCTATCATCAGAATCCGAACTATAACTGCAGCTGGAGGCTTCTTGAGATGTTGAAGGTAATAACAGTTCTGCTGGTAATTCAGGCGCTTTAAAAATAGCAACGACTTCTCGAGGAAATGGAAGTTTTTTTAAACTATTTGTACGTTCTTGCAAACATAAACTTGAAATGTATGGGTCAGAGCTATCCATAGCTCTATGATACATGTCAAGTATGTTGTGCATTCTTAAACTCTTTCGAGCGTGACCAGTTCGATCTTTTTTATAATGTTTGTTTCGCGCCGCAGATGCATTTTCTGCAAGGCATCCTACGGGTACTACTGAAGCTTGAATTATTTGTGACGAATGTACTAATATTTTGTGTACTGTGGCAGACATCGAGTACCATTCGTAGTTTTGGAAAAATATTTCACTGGTTTTAATGCAATGAGCTCGAAACCTCTGAGCATCAATTTCAAATTCAGAGGAGAGAGCAATTAAAATTATGTGTAAATATTTCAAGAAATCAATATTTACACCAGTAATAGATGCCAAAAGGTCCGTGCGAGAAAACGCTCTTCTAGCTGTGTTGCCGTCGTTGGTGTTGCCGCTGCCATTTGCTTTCGGCTTATCGACATGAAGCCCCATTTGATGCAAAAACTCTTTTTGAATTTTTTGTTTCTTTTCTGCTAGGATTCTTTTTTCTTCTGTTCCACGAACTTGCCATTTTTTCAAATCTAGCTTATATGAAAGTTTTAAAACAAACTCGAAACTACGAAAGCGTCGGCCTTTGCTTCAAAGATTGGAGAATCAAAGTTTCTTATAGTTCGGAATTCCTTTGGACCGGCATGACAGATGGGACATTGCTGTGCACTTTTAGTTTCTGTCAACACATTTAAGACTTTCCCATCTATTAATGTCATATATAAATCATATTTTACTTTAATTTGTTTTCCATTGCTTAGTGTGTACTGTAGTGGCTCCAACTTCTTTATCTGTTTATTTATGTTGCTGTTTTCAGTTAAAATATGCTCTTTTGTTTCTTTGACAAACTCCACTTTTAATGGTCTACAAAAGCGTACTGACTGAGGTGTGCGGTTTACCCAAATATGCCATCTGCTGATGAAATTAATTTTAATGGAATGACTGATGTCACAAAAAGGGACTGATCGAAACTTTCCGAAGTCTTTTCTACAAATTTTTGCTTAAACAAGCTGTGACCGGTAGAACCATCAAACCCGTAGCTCAAAATTAGGATCGATTCTTCAACATCCATTTTACACAATACTTCATCTTGATATGCAAGTATTCTTTCTGCTGTGTGGTTTACCAAATTTTGCAACGATACTTCGACAGAGCTTTCATTCCCTTTGATTCCATCTGGTCTACATTTCAATTTACTCTTATAAAGTTTATCATAGGTCGGATAAATACTAGAGTTGTGTTTTATGTTTAATTGACGCATGTTTAAGTACACCTGTTAAACCGTTTTCTAACAAAAACATTAGAGCTTCTTCAGGTGATACTTGGGTAACTTCTTCATGGCTAGTATTAAGAACTTCTCGAATTTTTGCTGGCCGGTTTGGAGATATAGCAACTTGTTGTAGGACAAATTTCAAATCCGTTGCGTTGGATTTTTTGGCAGAAATAGTGGCAGCATTAACTAATAATTGCGCATTGTCTCCTTGCTGGGAAGCTAATTCGGATGCCAATCTCCTTTTATTTCTTTCGCCGCTATTATCATAATTTAGTTTTGGTCGCTCAACAGTATTAATCTTTTTCGGTATAACAAAAATTGTTTCTCGATCCAACCATTCCTTATTATGTTTTCTAAAACCTTTTTCATTTCGGTATTGTCTATCCCATTTTAGTTTTATAAAATTAGATAAATTCCGAGCTTTAGCACATATTAATTTATTTAATTGATCGTCAATTTCGTACGGAATTTTTTCTTTTATATAACTCGCAACATTCCTCTTGTTTGTCAACCAAAACTCAAATATTTCAGCATTTTCGAACCTGAGTGTTTCTGCAAAAATTTAAAAAACTCGTTTATTTGCAGTCAAACGCATAAACTTTTGTCACAACATAAAACTAGAGTTTTCTACAAACAATCACATGTAAATAGTTCCAATGACACTTCAAAATATTTGTAGTTTTACTCCACGAAAAAAGACACACACAAAAAACCACCAAAATAAGTATGAAGTACAAACATTTAGCAAACTATATTTATATATAGCAAAACTACTCACCTTGTGTTTTAGAACTCATATTTACACTTTTTGTTTACAACAATATATTATTAAAATAAACTGTTTTTAATTTTACAAAATTGTGCTGCTTCACTTGTATTAACACGTGCTAAAAGATAAGCAAACTTTAACAGATGTTTGTACATAAACAGGGTTGCCAACAGTAAAAAAAAATTTTTTACTGTTACACCATCTAGAAAATATTAGGAATTTAAAGTTGAAAAACTGACTTTTTGCCGCTAAAATCGCGATTTCGGCCATAGTGCAATGTTAGATCTGAGAACTTGCTTTCTAACGTATTTTTTGTAATAGGTGTTTATTTTGTAGCAAATATAAAAAATTATGCCTATTATGATTAATGTTATGATTAATGCTCGTATCTTGATTTGGTCAAAATACAGTATATTTGCCTCAAAAATCCGAAAAATACAGTATTTCAATTTTCAAAAAACAGTATTTTTTACAGTATTCATTTTATTCAATGAAAATTACAGAAAAGAGCTGAATTAGTAACTTTCAACTTTTGTATTTATCCTTTATAGAAATTTGACGAAGCAAGCCCGGCTTTGTTTTAAGGTATTTGTAGAAATCACCGCATTCATACTTCAAGTTACATTTTACGATCATAATCGCCTTCAACGTTTCCACATCCAATCGAGTTTTGTCTGATGTCCATGTTTTGTTTACCGCAGCAAAGATTCGCTCGACCGATGCTGAAGTGGCTGGCAAGCATAGAATGTATTCAACGATCGTAGCCATTTCTTTGTATTCACAATCAACGTTTTCGAAATGAGTAAATATTTCGACCCAACGATTCACAATCGAAACGTTGCCATCCTTCCACTGCGAGATTTTCTCACTCGTACAGTAGTTTTTAACATATCGGAATTGCGAGTGCAAATTTGCGGCATTTTCGTTGGCATTGCACAGATTGTTTTCGCTCAACTTGTTAATAACCTCTTGTACATCACTCCATTTTGGTGTTTCTTTCAATGAAGCCCACGCAAAAAGTTTCAGCGGCTCAAATGGTGCTGCCCAAAGGAGGAAATAGGAGAGTGCAGAGTCTGCAAATTAGTAGAAAAAATTAGTATCAAATCATTGAAGAGCAAAATACAAAAGCAGGCAAAATATTAACGAAAAATTCGTTTGCAGATAGCAGCCATCTCTTCTGAATTGTATCCATCGTCAATAAGTCTTTTTTTCTCAGCTGCTGTTGCTGGTGACAAAAAATCGTCTTCTCTCCGCATTTTCAGTGTTTCTTCAAGGTCATTCAAAGATTGTGCCACTTCAATTGCCGTGACATCATCACCTTCAATCTTTAGCACGTATTAAACGAACAATTCAGCCTAAAAAAATAGAGGAAAATGTTAAGTTAAGTGAAGTTGTCAGAATTACATAACAAAAAAGTTTTTTACCTGTTCTTGCACGAACATCAACCAAAATTTCGATGATTCGTTTCTCAAAAACTCCTTCAGCTGCTTTTCTCCTCTTTCATGTGCAAGGAAATACGATTCGAGAGCATCATAGAGTTCCAAAATACGTTTGATAGCTGGTGCAAGAGCCAAGAATCGTGTTTTTGCATATCCGAGCAATTTGTCATATTCCACATCTGCATCTTGACAAAATTCCTCCAGTGCCGTCACGCGTACAGTATTACGGTAAAAATGGGAATATATTTTAACAACAACCCATTCTACGTCGAATGGTATCTCGTCACATGCAAATTTTAATGCATTGTGTGTAATGTGAGCGACACAGCCGATGCCAATCAAATGGAGCACGGGAAAAAGTTTAATATTTCCATGGTTCGATGCATCAGTGTAGATTGATACAAAACTACATTCTTTCAAATCTTGTTCAAGCAATTTTTGGGCGTGCGATGCGAAAACATTGACGACTATTGATTGACATTTCTTCTGAGAACACGAAAACTTTTTGATATGAAAACACGATTTAACACATTGAGTGCCATGGCTACACGTTTTCGTGCGACACCTAATACTTCCTGGGGTGCCACGTCGCACGTTTTCGTACGACAGGCATTGTCTGGCCTTAGATATTGTCGTGCGTTTCTGTGTGACTCTACAGGGTTTTTTTAATGTGTTTCTAGTACCCTAATGTTTGCCCTAAATTTTTGTTCAAGTTTCATAGAGATATCTTAATTTTTTGCGGTTTTATGATAAAAACTCGGAGGTTCTTTTTAATTTTGAAAATTTATTGGAATTCATTCGATATTTCGGAAAAAAAGTATAAAAAAGATACAAAAATATTAAAATTAGGATATGATAATTTCAATTTACATTAATTCTTTAGATGTGCATATTTCGGAAAGCAATCAATGCACAATTGGGGAGTGTTGGGGCATTGCGGACAGTACGTAGTTGTCCTTTTGATATTCTTTCTTGCTTCCTTTCGACTAAATTTTTTTTTTGCTTCAGCGTAGCATAAAGCGCAAGCACGTCGGATGGTTTTATTATTTTCATCTACTCTTTTTCTGATAATATGTTTTGATTGCGATACAGGCTGAGGGGATGTGAGATTTAGCAGGTCCTTAGCAATGCGTTCACGGAATGTTCGTATATTAATGTTTTTATTCGTAGCTGCTTTATACACAGTAAAGGCATTTACCACGGAAAGTCCGAGTAAAAGTTCAATTCCCAGGTTTCGATACCATTTTAACCCTTTGCGAAGGGTATTTGAGTAAGAAGCCATTTGGTCGGAAAGATCAATGCCTGCTTTCCCCTTATTATATTCTAGCACAGCCAATGGCTTTTCTGTTGCTCGTCTGTTACGTCTCGCTCCTCGACTAGTTGAAGGCTCTTCAGGATTACGTGCTCCATCTGTTGTGGATACCATTATCGGGGCATGTTTCGTAGATAGCATTCTGACGTCGCGTTTATCTTTCCACTTCAGAACAACTATACCATTGGGATCTTCTCTAGCCACTACTTCGCCTTTCTTTATAGGAGCAACCATAACTTCTTTTGGCAAATGTTTCTTGTTGGCACGGAGTGTACCGACAACATGTGTTTTTTGATCTAGCATTGAACGAGCCAATTCATAGCTTGTGTAAAAGTTGTCTACATATAAAGTTCGACCTTGACCTTTCAAATCAATGATCAGATCCTCGCAAACTCTTTTTGCCAAACCGACTTCTTTCAGTCCACTTGATGACTTTCCGGAGTATATTTGCAATGACCAGGTGAATCCTTCGGTAGAGCAGAGCTTAAAAAGCTTTATACCATAAGGATGAGCTTTATTTGGTATATATTGTCGGAATAATAGTCTGCCACGCCATGGAATAAGGGTCTCATCAATTACTATGTTTTCACCTGGTACGTAAATGCTTTGGTATCTCGTTTGTAACATGTCCAATAGTGGTTTTATTTTAGCAAGCCTATCACCTGGTACAATTGAGTTATTGTCTGAGAAGTGCATGAAACTAAGCAATAGTTGAAAGCGATTGCGTGACATTAGTTTCCCCGGAATTGAAAAGTTGTAGAGCGAATCTTTGGACCAATAGTCTTTTAAACACCCGACCTTCACCAAACCCATCCACAAAAGAAGGCCAAGGAACTTCTTCATTTCAAAATCTGTTGTTGGTATCCAATTTTTTTTTCGAGAAAATCTGGTAACAGCACCTTTATTTACATATTCCTCCGCATACTTATTTGTTTCTGATACAATTAATTCAATAACGTCCTTGTCAACAAATAGGAGAAATGCATCCAAACAGGAAATATCTGTTCTAATAGACTGTTGCAAGCCTGATCGCCCAGTGAATGTAAAAGTTTTCTGACGAGAACTAAATTCAGTCCAAATGTTTGTTTCGGAAGAACCGACTATGTTTGACAATGCTGTTGGCTCGTCCTCATCCATGTCCTCATCCATGTCCCAGTCGTCTTCAGTATCGCTGTTATAAATGCTATCAATGTTATTAGTATCATTGTTATTATCAGAGTCAGTGTCCGAGTCATCTGGTAGCCAGTTCTCATCAATCAACTCATCGCATGAAAAATCACCATCATCACTTTCTTCCAACGCTTCACGTATTTCACGATCTGTAAGGTTTCGCTTCGGCATTTTTCTAATTCAAATCTACAAAAATAAAACAAAATAAAGAAAAATAAAAAACAAAGAAAATAAAGAAAAATAAATATAAAGAAAACAAAAAAAGAAGACAAATAAAAATAAAAAATAGCACAAAATAAAAATAAAAACAGATATAATAAAAAATTTAAATAAATGTAAAGAATAATGCGTAAAAAGAAAAAAAAATTAAGAAATAGCAAAAAAAAACGCGTCGCACATTTTCGTACGACAGTGATTTTTACGATTGCAATTCCGTCGTGCAGTGCCACGTCGTACAGAAACGTGCGACATAAAAAAACCGTTATAAAATCCAAAATAAACCACAAAATTATCCGGGATTGGCGCAGAACTGAATATTTTCTACTTTTACACCAGTTTAAAGCAAAAAATGTGCTTGGCACCCGGGGAAGGTTTTCGTCAAAACCCCTTGGCACTCAATGTGTTAAATATTTTCGTGGCACAATCCGACGACTTGAAACTGTGATTGGAATTTACCACATGATAGGCCCACACTCCTTCTATTGCCGCTATATGTATGTGCATCCAAATCCGACGTAAAATGTGATTTTATGGACGTGCTGGCAGAAGCAGCATTTAAAGCATGTCTATGTTTTTTTGCCGTAACATGTCGCGCAATATACGCGTTACCACCAGATGCAATTGAAAATGTACTTCTACACACTCTGCAAAAAACATCACTTTCACTTTTTGCTGCTTTTTCGAGAAAGGAATACTTTTCACGAAGTTTTTCGGTCAATATATTTTAAGCTTTTGTTTTCGACATTTTTTATTCTTTTAAATTAGTAATCGAGAGCAAACTCCAAGTGACGCGCGTTGAATATGAAAGAATAATGACAAGACAACAATTAAAAGGGAAAGAAAGAGACAGCTATATATGATATGTTGCTATGTACGCTTCGATTTTCGCCGTTTACATGTGTCAATATTCGCAACGTTTGAATTCGCTTTGACTGTGTTGCCATTGTTGTGTCTAATATTTTGAATTTAAGTTGAATTTCGGAGCGTTAAAAAAATTAAAATTTCATTTTTTTCTCCAGCGACAAAACAGTATAGTAAAATACAGTATTTTGGGGAAAAATGCAGTATGCAGTATTTGGATTGAAATTACAGTATAATACTGCGAAATACAGTATGTATAGATACGAGCATTAGTTATGATTAATGTTGTTATGATTGAATTTATTTCTGTTTTCGTTACTATAGAGCCAATGTTATTGTCAATGTTCTCATTGATTATGATCCTTTCTTTATCTACTTTGTCAAACATGGCTAGATAATTATAAATTAAAGTTATGTTCGGTATCATAAATTTTAAATATAAATATCAATTGTAATTTAAATATTTTATCTTATTTTTATTTTTCTATATTGTATTGAAATAACATTTTTTTTTAAATTATTAATTTTTTGTTTTATTATAATTTAATTTTTCTAATCTAATTTGTTTTAATAATATATTTTTTTGGCTTATATTTGTAGTAGTTCTAACTATTTTATATAATTCGGCAACTCGCTGTCTAGCTCGAACTGTTTTTCCAGCTCTGGGTCTCTTGGTAAACGTTTGTTCTATCGGTTTTTATGCTGTTAGTTTTTTCTCCTGTAGCTGCCTTTGTTTATACAGTGGTTGTCAGCTTATTTGATGCAAGTGAAAAAAAAAAGTTAATACTTCAATTATCTGCTAAACTAAATGAGATATTTACAAAAGTTAAAAGCCATTGTTTTATTTCAGAATATGTGTTTTTAATTATGTAATTAAAATTTAAATTAATTGTATAATTATAAGGAAAACAAAAAAGAAAACAAAATAGTAGTATTTTCAAATTGAGCAGCTTATTTGATGCAGTATAAAAAACATTTAAGAGATAACAAAATAGGTAATTATTTGTAAGATTTTAATATTTGGTGTGGTAACCCTTTTGAGCCACAACATCCGACAATCTTTTTGGCATCGATTCAACAAGTTTTAGTGTGGTTTCTGGCGTTATTTTGTTCCACTCATCCATTAAAGCTTTCTTGAGACCTTCTTTACTAGAAATGTTGTGTTTTCTAATGTTGGTTTCCAACAGTGCCCATAAATTTTCGATGACATTCAAGTCGGGTGACTGCGCCGGTGGTTCCATCACATGCGGGCAGTTCCATATGAGCCAGGTCTGAACCACACCAGACTTGTGCTTGGGGTCATTGTCCTGATAAAACCGGAAGTTGCGCCTTAGGTTCAGTTTTTCTGCACTTTGCAGCAAATTTTCTTTCAGGACATTAAGGTACATAGTTTTGTCCATATTTCCTTCTATAAACACCAAATTTCCTACACCAGTTGCTGCCATGCAAGCCCATACCATGACACCTCCACCACCGTGTTTTACTGTTGCACGCAAATTCTTAAGCTGAAGCTGTGTATTGGGCTTTCGCCACACGTGGACCTTCCATCCGAACCAAATATATTAAATTTGGATTCATCTGAAAAAATTACGGTTTTCCAGAAGTCCAAGTCCTTGAGATATGGTTTTGTGCGAAGTTTAGCCGGCTTATCTGATTTTTTTGATTTATGAAGGGCTTTTGAAGTGGAACTCGACCATGAAAATCATGGGAACGCAAGAGACGTCGAATTGTTGACGCACTACACGTCTTGCCAAGAGAATTCTGTACCTCATTTGCTAATTGTTGAGCTGATAACTTTGGATTTTCCTGGACTTTTCTGATAATCCATCGTTCATCGCACGGTGTAAAAATTTTATTTGGCGCTTTTCTGCCCTTGTTTTGTACCCTATTCTCTCGCAAAAATCTTTCAATTATACAGTGCAACACACCTCGGGGATCGCAGAAAATTCCAAAACAGGGTGAAAGTACACCTCAAGTAGAGACGATTTGCCAAAGGGTTTTGAAAAGTTAGCCTCGGTTTTGATTTAATGCGCTGTTGAGATGGTCACCCTAACGTTTCGATGATTTTACATGTGTAGTTATAGCCGCATAACTTGCAAACGGCTCAATATTTTGATGTACTTTCTTTGGACGAAATTTTAAGAATTGTCTGCTCAACAATCGCTTTGGACATAATGGGGCATAAAATCCACTTTTTCATGGCCCAATGGGATAAAATGTGAAAAAAAAAATATTTTTCACCCTATTTCACAACATTTTGTGAAATAATTTGAAAACCTTGAAGAGTATCTCATAACCCTCTTCCACAAAAAAGTTGTTAAAGTTAAAAAGTATTTAAGATATTGTAAAGAGATTGAAATTTTTATAAATAAAACAGGATTTTTGCTTCTTGAATAAAAAAAAATTATTGAATTTTTGCGATATTTTTAATGAATTAATTAATTTTCTTGATTAGTTTCAAAAAGATGCATTATGCATTTAAGGTTAAGTACAGCTAAAAATAAAAAACTCGATAAGGCCAAAAGTAGAAGAAAAAATAAATTTTGTTCAGATTTTCTTTACTTTATTTATACAATTCGCTTACAGGGCGGTTCGGATTCATCAGAATTATCTGAGACGTCTAAGGCATAAAATGTTTCTTCAATTTCTTCTTCGAAGTTGATGGAGTTTGTATTATTTTGTTTTGTTTTTAAGAGCCAACAAATTTCACCGAGCATTGAATCAATTTGTTTACCTTTGAACCTAGTTTCCATGGGCATTATGATTTGATGAAACCTTTCACCATGCTCATCAGACTCCGTGGCCAATTGCTTTGCAAAAAAATCAAGATGGCGATGCAAAAAGTGGATTTTAAGGGACATGCTGATTCCTAATTTGTCAAAAGATTTTAACATTTTTTGTACCACGACCTCATAACCGTCAACGCGGTGTTTTCCAAGAAATTCAGCAATGAGAGTTTTAATTAACGTCCAGGCATTCCTTTCTTCAGAAGAAAGCACTTTCTTAAATTCTTCACTTGCAATTAGCTTTCTGATATCGGGTCCATTGAGAATGCCTTCAATTAAAAAGAAAAAAATCAATTGTTCAATATATGTCTCTGGTGAATTAAACATTTGATTTTCATATTAAAAATACCTGCCATCAATTTTGTATCACTTAATTTTGGGAATATATGTTTTAAGACTTCAAACGTACGAGCGTTCTTCGCAACTTTTTCCACAAATTTCTTCACAATTCCAAGCTTAACATGCAAGGGTGGAATTAAAATTTTGTTAATTGGCACTAATGTAAGGATAGGGTCTATATGTGCAAAGGATGTGTCTACTCAAAATGTAGTAGACAGGATCGCCAAGTGGGGGATCGTCATGTAAAAGATATGTAACTAAAAGAGTTTCAACTAACTGCCAACTTCGGCAAACTGAAAATTATGGCATTGCTGCCGCTCTTGGTATAAAAGAAAGAAAACCAACTAGTTTTTAAGCTAGATTAATTCTAATTTTTATTTAAAAATTTGTGGCTTATTTATATTAAAATAATACTACTCAAAAATCAATTCCATTTTTAAATATTGTTAGCGCATAATTTTCATTTACTTTTGCTAATGCAGTTTTTTGATCAGCTGTTGGGGATGCGCCTAAGTCTTTTATTTGTAATTTCGTTAAATCTGAAATTAGTCGTAACAGTTTGTCCTTGTAGTTCGTCACAGACATGTTTCTTTGCGTGAAAGATGAAAGTTGTGTGTACAGTTGTGCTGTTGTTATGTTGCTTTTGAATTTATTTTGAAGTTTAATTTTAAAGTCAGTCAAATTTTCAAATTCACTATCGTAACCTAGAGTTGTCTTTACTGTTGCACTTAATTTTACACTGCTTACGAAGTCTAAAAGAATTTTCTTAGCTTCCTCAGTATATGAATTATATAGTAGCTCAACAATTTTTATGAATGACTCTAATTCATTGTAAGTACCATTGAAAATTGGTATTACCTTTAAAGCAATTTCTAAATTAAAAGTTGCCATATTGTTTTTCTTGTCTATTTCGTTAGTTTTTACAGAAGTTTTTTCTTTAAGTAGTTTTGTTATTCTGATTTCTATATCAATAAATCTATCAAATTTTTCTTTGAAATCTTTGTTTTCTTTATTCTTGCTTAACAAGTTTTTTAGTGTCTTAATTTTTGCCAAATGTTCTTTTACATATTCTTCCGAGTATTCCCTATTAGGTGCTTTTTTTAATTTTGCATAGAGTGTTTCTAACTCTTTTAATTCCATATATTTATTTATTAAGACTTTTATTAGGATTATTTAACAATTATATAATTATGTAATTATCTCTTATTGTAATTAACATGTCTAGATGCAACGTTGGCATATTAATTGAGATTTCTTCTCTATAAATCCTACTTTTGCAATGTTTACTTTACAAATACTACATCGAAAACATTCGCGATGCCAATTTTTTTCTTTGTAAGATATATACATAACTTTACCTATGTCAATTATTTTATTTTGACATACTTGGCAATGCTTTTTAAAAAGAATACCATAGCATCCTTGGTATTTGCAAATAGTTCCAAATTGTAACATTTTAGTAATTAAAAAAAAATTTGTTCTTTACATATATTGAAAATATTTATTTGTTATACATTGTTATTTAAATTTATATTCCTAACAAGCTGTTTTCTAACATAATTTTTATAATGATAATTTATCCAATATATTAATACTATTATTATGAAAAAAATTGAAATTAAACTTATTATAGTGTTTGCCTCGCTGCTACTGCTGCTACTGCTGTTGTTGTTGTTGTTTGTTGTTACCAATTCTTTGGTTTCGAACCATCCCATTTTTTCTATGTTTGCCTCCCGTAGTTTGTCTTCTTATATGCAATTTTTGGAGGATTTTTTTCTTTTCTTCGCCGGTTGTAATTGCTGCAATTCTGTAGAGTTCTGCCACTTCCTGTCTCGCTTTTACCCTTTTTCCGCCTCTTTTTTTCTTTTCTGGTTGAACTGGCGCGTGCTGGGTGTAATAATTTTTCACCTGTTCCTTGTGGTGGCTCTGTCTCTTTTTGTACTCTTCGATCGTAATCGCTTTCGGTCCGGCCGTCTTCGGTGTTGGCACGTATATTGGGGCTGCGTCTTGTACTTTTACCGGTTCTGGTATATATTCAAAGAACTTCGCTGCGTCTCGCAGGGTTTTATCGAATAACTCGTGAAAACTTCCCTTGTCCATGCGTATAGATGTAGGGTGCAGGATATTGATTGATTACAAGGTTTTTTTTTTCTTATTTTCTCACAGGATCGTTGTCCGCAGGATCGCCATGTAAGGATAGGGTCTATATGTGCAAAGGATGTGTCTACTCAAAATGTAGTAGACAGGATCGCCAAGTGGGGGATCGTCATGTAAAAGATATGTAGCTAAAAGAGTTTCAACTAACTGCCAACTTCGGCAAACTGAAAATTATGGCATTGCTGCCGCTCTTGGTATAAAAGAAAGAAAACCAACTAGTTTTTAAGCTAGATTAATTCTAATTTTTATTTAAAAATTTGTGGCTTATTTATATTAAAATAATACTACTCAAAAATCCCCACTTTCCTAAACTCCTCCTCCAATTTTAATTTCACTCAATACATTGAGTCAGTCGTTTATTAGTTTTTCTTTCATTCATTAACGTCGCAGCCAATAAGAAATTATGCTGCGCTTGCATTTACGTAGTTGGCTAGGTCAGTGTGACAGCAAATGCATTGATTGCATTACTCACGCTGGCCGTAGTAAAAAGTGTTGCGATTGAATGCAACATGATCAGCATTGGTGCAACGTACGAAAGAATAAAAGGAAGAGAACAAATTATTTGGGTTAACTTTGTGTTATTACTAATTGTTTGGCATGTACGGTATAGTGGTCATGCTGTGCCACTACACTAAGGCTTCATTTATCATGCTTAACTCCATATTGTATTCTTCAGATCTTAGTTTCCAGTTCAAAAACTCATATTGGTTTCCACGAAAACGAGTATCCCAATCGCACATAAAGCACATATGCTTTGGAAAGCCGCCTTTAAGACCACGCAAAATGTTTATAACTTTTATGTCACAGCAAATACGCCATTGATGTTCATTATATTTTATGACTTCCAGCAACTTTTTCATTGTGCAAAGGGACTCTTTTGTGTTGGTACTGTAGGCCAGGGGTTCCCAAACTTTTTTCACCGCGGCACCCTTGTTGCGCGAAAAAAAATTCGCGGCACACCTACTCTTAAAATGGTGTGACTTCTTAGAAATACAAGAAAACACAATGCAGTTTTGCGCTCATTTATCTTTAATGGGAAGAATGAAACTGTTTAAATGAATTTTTCATTATTTCTTTTAAGTTGATAGGAAGTTTTGTCAATTTTACCCTTAAATCACTTGAAGCTAAAGTTTGCTCCTGTATCTGTTTTTTATGTAAGCATACGTTGAGAATGCAGACTCACATAGATAAGTTGAAGTAAAACGGACAAGTTTTTTTATTGCAATTTTGCCAATAGAATTATTTTCTGTGTATACTTGCATCCAGAGCTGTTCTTGGTTCCCGTCGTGGTATTTTTGTTTCAAAGTGTTGTCTTCACTGATTTCCAGCAGATTTTGAAAAGCTTCATTTGCCATCCCAATAGGTTTACGTGTTGGGTTGCACGAAAACGGGTTTATCATCCAGCTGTAGACATCCTCAGAATCAATATCAGGAAAATACTCAACAATGGTTTTTTCCAAACCTACCAAGTGGGTGGTAATAATTTCGAGGAATTTTGGTTGAAGATGGATCTCATTTGTTTTGACAAATTCTTGTAACCGAGGAAAGTTGGAGATATCTTTGCTCTTAACACACGTGTCAAGAAATATAATTTTTTTGCGCAGTCCTTTAATTTTAGCTAATTGCGCTCCTTCTTTCCCTTGAAGAGATGTGGTGGTTTCATTTAATTTTTCGAATATATCGGAAAGGTATCCCAATTTAAGCAGCCAATCGATATCAGTTAATTTTTGAATGGAAGATTGCTCTGTAAATGTGACCACCAGTGCATCTTTTAGTTCAAACAGTCTGGCTAAAGCCTTACCCCTTGAAAGCCACCGCACTTCTGTGTGCAGCAAGAGGTGAAAGTGTTCCATACCCATATCTTCGGTGGTAAGTTTTAAAAGGCGTGCTTGAAGTGGGCGGCTCAAGCGCTTCGCTTATCAAGAGTTCCTCTTCTATTTGCATTGCGAATGGGTACCTCACAAATACAAGAAGTACAGCAAGTCCCGCTACGTCGGTACTTTCATCAAGCTGTAAACTAAAAAATTCACAAGATTTTAATCTTTTTATAAGTTCGTTCTCGACTCTCTCTGAAATTGAGCTAATTCGCTTGCTTATCGTATTATTTGATAGCTGCACAGCATCAATCTTCTTGGCATTATCTGGACCTAAAATACAACTAACAACATCCTTCAGACAAGGTTTAATTAATGTCTCGGCAATAGTATGAGGTTTTCCAGTTTTTGCAATATGTAAACAAACAATAAATGAAGCCTCAGTTGCATTTTCATTTTCATTTTTAGAAATTCTCTCCATCATAGATGACCCTGCCTGAAGAGATAAAGCGCGGCGCATGAAGATTTCTTCACCTTTATGCACTAAATCAGAATGATTACATTCCAGGTGTCTTTTTAATTTGGATGGGACTAAGCAGCCATTAGCAACAATTTTATGACAATCAACGCATTGCCCTTCGGGTGTCTGTTCGTTTCCAACTGAAACAAAGCCAAACAAACAACAAACAACAAACAAAAACGAAGCATGTTTACCGTCGGATCTCCAGCACATCTACCTGAAATAATTTTATTTTTTAAGTTTGTATTGAGTTTTAGAATTTAATATTTTTCGCATACCTGGTCGAATCGAATCATACCGTTGCGGGATGCTTTCATAATCCAGAAAGTAATCAAATTGTAAATTATGAACTAGGAGTGGGCCGGGAGTCTTACGTGCTTCACGAATAAGCTCTTGAAATTGCGATGGTAGATGTATTTCTCTGTTTTTAATTTTTCGTTCTATTAGAGAGTGCGTGGAGTCACATTCCATTTGTGTATGTCCTTTGATTAAATATTTTTGTTCGATCGATATTTTACTCGCAACACAGAAGGAAAGCAAAGCGTTGGATAAAGTAGCATTGCGGTTTTGGTAGTTGCAGCCATCTGAATAAATGATAATATGATGAATTTCTGGTGATTTTGTGATGATATTTTTGAGGTGCTTAATAATTATCGTAGCAAAATTTGATGCTACAAGAGTTCCATTTGTTTCATCCCAAACATAGTTATCTCATTTATGGGTAGCTACATTATACTTATACTGTGAAATTATGCAGTTGTAGCTTCGATTTGTAATAGGTTGCGTTAGCGTTCAGTTGAGGGAGTAGTTTAACTGCTTGCATATCGACACAAAGTACCACACATAAACCAGAAAGAGCATTTGCGATATCATTGCGTTTCTCATCTCGCATTAACTCGATTTCTTCTCGATGTTTTTGATATGATTCTTGAGGTAAATTCTTCGTTCTATAAGATACACAAAAATCACATTCATCTTTTTTTGGACGAAAAATAGAATAGTTGAGGTTTTTGAAAAGTTTTACAAAAACCGGATATGATAGCGCAATATTGGCGTTTTCTTTATCTGATTCGCATTCATCCACATAGAACTTGTAAAGCTCATTATAGGACCTAAAGTTACCTTCAATGTATAATTTTTTTGTTTTTTTTCTGCAGTAATGGGATTCCATCATTGGGAGATTTTTTAACCAATTTTCTAAGTGAAAACGCTTTGCTTGATTCCTTTGTCCAGGAAGTGATAATCGCTTCAATTCAACTTGCACATTATTTCTTAATTCACTACTGAATTCAGTGCCATGTTGTCCAGTGTTATCTATCCAATTTCTTATCATTTTCTCTTTTACACCCAAAGTAGATAGAAACATTTAGCGACAGACTTGGAATCGAGTTTTATCATTTTGCAAGAAAAATTCCAAAGTTTTTGAGCGTTGAGAGTTTTCGGATCTACGTCGCTTTATTTCAATACAATTGATCAGACCACTTACGTACATTTTTTTCTGTTCCCAGGACATTTCCCAAAAGCAATCGAAAATTTCCTTGCGAATGCTTTCATTGAAGCTTGAACAGTTCCGTTTAGTACTTATTTTACAAAAATTAGAATTACACGAAGGTCCTAGAGATCTGGCTGGTTTTTGGCAGTAACCTTCTCCGTTTTTTGATCTTCCAATGTACTGTTCGCCACGCATGCGTTTCTTCAGACATGTTTTACGTTCGTATTTACCTTCCATTACCTCAACTTTAGAATCTTCGCGGTGTTAAACACTGTACATTTAAAGCAAATATTGATGAAAATTTAACTTCACCCGAACCGCTCCAAAACTTAAATTATTTAATATTCAAACACGACTACGATCACAAGAAAACTTAAAAACGTAAAGTCAAGAACACAAAATCGTTGCCAACTAAAAATTTTACTGATCATCAAATGAAACAAGTGTTGCTAATGCATGAGCAAAGAAATTTGTGTTAGTTAGGGCTTTTGTGCATGCAAGTCGTTGTTTTTTTTTGCGCAATGCTATGTTTTTGGAGAAAGGGCTTTTGTGTATTTGCTATAACGTTGTTTTTCACACCAGGGCCAAAAAATTTTGTGTGGATGTGTATTTCAGTATTGGCTATCAGAATTTGCAAAAAACCCATTTTGAAAAAATTGTTGTTTAGGGCCTTTGTGCATTTTAGTAACGATATGTAAAAATTGAAGGTGACACTTGTGGACATTTTTTGTAAATGACTGTTGAAAACAGCAAATTTTACAATTTTTTTCAAAATTTTTTGATAATTTAAAATTCAATTTTTATTACTTATTTTAAATTTTCTTGCTAATATAGTTAAAATTAATTTTTTCTCACTGTTTCCTTAAAAACACAAAAATAAAATCACTTGAATAGCGTAAAAACTGTGCTAACAGCATGTTTTTCTTT
This sequence comes from Coremacera marginata, assembly GCA_914767935.1. NCBI lineage: Eukaryota > Metazoa > Arthropoda > Insecta > Diptera > Sciomyzidae > Coremacera > Coremacera marginata. The sequence goes on from OU612045.1 coordinate 168,991,749, forward strand.
AACCTTCCTATACTCGCGCGTTGGTCTCTCAGACCAATCGACCTTCATTAATTGTTCCATCAATAGCTACTAAAGATAATTATATCTTTTATTTTCTTCTTTTTAAATGTAATATTAATTATAGTATATAAAAATACAAAAATCATAAAATATTATCTATTGCCACTGATCAATAACATTTCATTTGTCGGTCCGAGAGTCAAACGTGCGAGTATAGGAAGGTTAAATACAACGCGAAGTCGAAAATTCTACAATAATAAAAACGCATAAAAAGCGTTGACTTTGAAGAGGTGTAGTTTCCACAAAACTACTTCTTTTGCGAAGAAAATTTAAACTCTTTTTAGTGAAAGTATTACCTAACTTACAATATCTATTTTGTTAGGGTTCGTCACCATGAAACTCTTGATTTATTCCTACTGGACAAAGTACTGTGCGCCGCTAGTGAGGCTGTTGGTGTGTGCGCCGCTCCTGTTGCTGTTGGGGTGTTGGTGTGTGCGCCGCTGCTGAGGCTGTTGGTGTGTACGCCGCTGCTGTTGCAAGTGGCTGCTGTTGGCGTCCCTCCCTCCCTGCCATTGAGGACCCTGGGGCGAAGTTATTAGTCCTCCCCAATCTTTGCCCGAAATCTTTCGAACATATACAAATGAAATGAAATAGAAAAACCTGTTGTCCTGGGCTGCTGTCGTTGCTGTGTTGGTGGTGCAATTGTTGCTGTTGCGGTTGTGCACCTTTTTTGGGGTGCGCCGCTAGTGAGGCTGTTGGTGTGTGCGCTGTTGCTGTTGGGGTGTTGGTGTGCACCGCTGCTGTTGCAAGTGGCTGCTGTTGGCGTCCCTCCCTCCCTGCCATGGAGGACCCTGGGGCGAAGTTATTAGTCCTCCCCAATCTTTGCCCGCAATCTTTCGAACATATACAAATGAAATGAAATAGAAAAACCTGTTGTACTGGGCTGCTGTCGTTGCTGTGTTGGTGGTGCAATTGTTGCTGCTGCGGTTGTGCAATTGTTGCTGCTGCGGTTGTGCACCATTTTTGGGGTGCGCCGCTAATGAGGCTGTTGGTGTGTGCGCCGCTGCTGTTGCTGTTGGGGTGCTGGTGTGTGCGCCGCTGCTGTTGCAAGTGGCTGCTGTTGGCGTCCCTCCCTCCCTGCCATGGAGGACCCTGGGGCGAAGTTATTAGTCCTCCCCAATCTTTGCCCGAAATCTTTCGAACATATACAAATGAAATGAAATAGAAAAACCTGTTGTCCTGGGCTGCTGTCGTTGCTGTGTTGGTGGTGCAATTGTTGCTGTTGCGGTTGTGCACCTTTTTTGGGGTGCGCCGCTAGTGAGGCTGTTGGTGTGTGCGCTGTTGCTGTTGGGGTGTTGGTGTGCGCCGCTGCTGTTGCAAGTGGCTGCTGTTGGCGTCCCTCCCTCCCTGCCATGGAGGACCCTGGGGCGAAGTTATTAGTCCTCCCCAATCTTTGCCCGAAATCTTTCGAACATATACAAATGAAATGAAATAGAAAAACCTGTTGTACTGGGCTGCTGTCGTTGCTGTGTTGGTGGTGCAATTGTTGCTGCTGCGGCAGTGTAATTGTGGCTGCTGCGGTTGTGCAATTGTTGCTGCTGCGGTTGTGCACCATTTTTGGGGTGCGCCGCTAATGAGGCTGTTGGTGTGTGCGCCGCTGCTGTTGCTGTTGGGGTGTTGGTGTGTGCGCCGCTGCTGTTGCAAGTGGCTGCTGTTGGCGTCCCTCCCTCCCTGCCATGGAGGACCCTGGGGCGAAGTTATTAGTCCTCCCCAATCTTTGCCCGAAATCTTTCGAACATATACAAATGAAATGAAATAGAAAAACCTGTTGTACTGGGCTGCTGTCGTTGCTGTGTTGGTGGTGCAATTGTTGCTGCTGCGGCAGTGTAATTGTGGCTGCTGCGGTTGTGCAATTGTTGCTGCTGCGGTTGTGCACCATTTTTGGGGTGCGCCGCTAATGAGGCTGTTGGTGTGTGCGCCGCTGCTGTTGCTGTTGGGGTGTTGGTGTGTGCGCCGCTGCTGTTGCAAGTGGCTGCTGTTGGCGTCCCTCCCTCCCTGCCATGGAGGACCCTGGGGCGAAGTTATTAGTCCTCCCCAATGTTTGCCCGAAATCTTTCGAACATATACAAATGAAATGAAATAGAAAAACCTGTTGTACTGGGCTGCTGTCGTTGCTGTGTTGGTGGTGCAATTGTTGCTGCTGCGGCAGTGTAATTGTGGCTGCTGCGGTTGTGCAATTGTTGTTGCTGCGGTTGTGCACCATTTTTGGGGTGCGCAGCTAGTGAGGCTGTTGGTGTGTGCGCCGCTGCTGTTGCTGTTGGGGTGTTGGTGTGTGCGCCGCTGCTGTTGCAAGTGGCTGCTGTTGGCGTCCCTCCCTCCCTGCCATGGAGGACCCTGGGGCGAAGTTATTAGTCCTCCCCAATCTTTGCCCGAAATCTTTCGAACATATTCAAATGAAATGAAATAGAAAAACCTGTTGTCCTGGGCTGCTGTCGTTGCTGTGTTGGTGGTGCATTTGTTGCTGCTGCGGTTGTGTAATTGTTGCTGCTGCGGTTGTGCAATTGTTGCTGCTGCGGTTGTGCACCATTTTTGAGGTGCGCCGCTAGTGAGGCTATATAAATATATAGTCTGTATATTAAGGGTGTCCAAAAAATAAAATTTGCTTCGATTTTGGATTTCTGGGCATTTTTTATTTCCTTTTTACCTATAAATTTAGCATGTAAATTTTAAGCTCGATAGCTTTATGTTTGATCGACCCGGATTGACTTTGAATGTACCGAATGTATGAAAAATATCGATATAAATAAAAATTTTGAATACAAACGTTGCCTTGAGTTATTTTTTTTACAAATTTTGCGATTTAAAAAATTTCTGGTTTAATTAACTTTTAAGCCATTAACTCAAATAAAAATACATGGAATAATTAGTTCATACAGTAAAAATATTTTATTTTTGTTAAATTAATTCCGACTTTTTATAAGATGGATAATTTTTGCGGTAAGATTCAACTACTTGAAGCAATATTTGTTTTTCTTCTTCATCGTATGTCAGAACTTTATTAAAATCCTTCATGAATTTTACTCCCCTTTCAGCGGTATCATTAACGACAAAAAGGTCATTACAAAAAGTACGACCTTCTTCAAAATTATTGTTGTTTTCCCACGTCGATGGGTGAAAATTTAAAAAATCTGGCGATAGTCCAAAGCGAGTAAAAAAGTATTTCGTTTTATGGGAAAAAAATCGCTCAAGTTACATAACGACAAAGATTCTGGATTTTCAATGCAACGCTCATTTTTTAATTGTATATTTGGACTTATAGAACGTAAGCATCGAACCATTTCGATCTTATCTTCGATTGAAACTTTTGAATCAAACAACGCTGGAGCTACCGATTCCTCTGACAAGTACCATAAATGGTTCTTAATTTTTTTTAAAATTACTTGTGATACATCTGAATCGATTTGAGCGTATTTCACAGCGTCTTTTACAAAATTTAAATCTTGACTGGGTGCTGCAATAGCATTCGTGCAACCAAACCAGGCTCTTATGTATATCCGTATCAAAAATATGCAAACGTCGCGTATTCCATTTAATTCTCTGGCAGATAACTTAAACTGCTGACGAAAAGCAAATATTTTTAAGCAATATATACCCTTTGCCATCCACCGCGCGTTACTTGTTGGACCAGGAGTGCGAAATTTTCTACATTCACCAAAGAAAATAAGGGCAAGTTCTAAGAATTCCTTGTAGTCGTCACGAATTTGGGACTCAGATATTCTTTGGGTGCAAAAGCTTTTTATGGCATTACACTCCATATCTTGAAATTTTTCACGAATAACCTTATCTTCCAAACCACTTTTAAATGAATTTTTGTCGATCGTTGTCCATGCCTTTGAAAATCTATCGAAAATGCAAACATCAGGAGCAGATGTCGATGATATTTTTAGTTCAAAAACACTTCGCAAAATAATTTCGTAGATATGGTGTCGGCAAGCAAAATTGAGTAACTTCCGATCCATAGACTTCTGTAAAAGAAAACATGCTCCAGCTTTGTCTCCAGTATTGCTGGAAGTGGTGTCGAATCCCATTGCAGAAACTCGATCGGAGATGTTCCATTTGACTAACATGTTGTAGACTGCAGCTGCTATATTTTCTCCACTAGAAGATGAAAATTTTGGAGCACCAAGGAACTTTGATGTTCCGTTCCAGCTCACAAGAATAGCAATTCTTTCAACTTTGTTGTTGCCAATCAAGTCTGGCAGCAACTTACCGTCCCAGTGCACAACCATTAATCGCTAGTCTAAATATTACGTAAAATAAAAAATTATTCACTCAAAATTACGCTCATATAAAACGGAATTACATTTTCAATAAAGTTTGTCTGAATAATTTCTGATTCTTTTTGGCGGTTTTCTTGTCGAAGCCTATGAATCGTAGAACGATTTATAACAAGATCGTTATTGTTATGTCCCAACGCTTCCGCAGCTGCAGTTAAAATATGAACGGCGGCTCCATCAGAAACTTTACCATTATCGAGAGCAGAAAGTAAGCGTGGCGTCATCCAATGAACACGGTTTCTTTTTTCATTATCATTTTGAGGTAATTTTATTCTATAATCAGTGCTCTCTACGGATTCATGCTCAGAATCGTTTTCTAGATCGCTTATTTGACTGACATCTAGGTTCACTTTTAAAAAGTAGGAGATAGCAAGAAAAGAAAATACATTAGTATCATTATGGTAATTTTTGGTTCATATATAAAGTTGATAATTAATGGATTTAAAGTAGTAAAGTTAATACCAAAAATCAAGCATTTGAATTAGCAATAAAACCTACTTGAAAGCTTATGGGTTTATTGCTTAACACTATTTAAATATGCATACTTACCACTTTCTTCCGATATTTTCTGTTTTTTTCTTTGAAGCTGCTCTTTTTCCTGACCAAATGCCTTTTTTTCTCGCGCTAGCACAACCATATCAACACCAGCCAGGCATCCAGGACGGCCTTTTTGTCTCTGCAGGATTAAAAATTGCTTGTCCTCTTCAATTTTTATTTGTTGAAGCGCGTTCATGTGAGCTATATCGAACAAATCATCTAATCCTTCGACAAACTTATTTTCTGCTTCTTTAGTCAATCCTGATCGTTTAGAAGGAACATTTTTTTGAATATTTTTCCACTCTTCGTAAAGCTTCAATAAGAGTTCGGTACATTTATACACAGTGCGCGTGGGTATCCGAGCCTGTTGCCAAAAAATTAACGCTGCATCCACCGCTAACCTCGCACTTTCTTTCGATTGTATTTTAGCAAAGCGCATGTTATAAAAAAAAACTTGAAGTACTTGTTTCTTTGAAGGCAGCTTAGCGCCAGTAATTTGATGTGAAACATTGCCTATTAAATCTATTGATCTCAACGCTACATTATTAAGACGAGTCGTAATCGGTGTATTAATTGATAAGCTCGATGTTGATGGCAAATCACACATTTTAATCAAAAACACTTATTTTAATTGACCACGCACACAAATTTCACAACTTAAACTCGCGATAACGATTGAATAATTTTTGTTCTTATCCACTGAGAACTTTGCACACAATGAATAAGTAACTGTCTGACCAGAATCATGTCGTTGTGTCGGTGAGAGAGAATCGCTAAGAGTTGGCCCAGAATTGTAGCGTTGGCTTTGTCGTTTTGCTTTTATTCAAACTGCCATTGTTGATTTTCTTGAACTTGCTTCAGTGTTCTCATCGTACTCCGATTGAAGTAATAATTACTCCACTTCCATTTATTTCACTACTTTTTTCAATACTCTTCATATAAATTTACTGCATTTTCAACTTAAGGCTACTCCTTTCATTATTAGAGCAACTAGGAACACTGTTTACTCGCTACATTGGTTGACAGATTCTTCAAATTTTGTTATAGTGTGGCAACATTTTCAGAGAGAAACTGAGAGAGCTGTCAAATTAACGACAAAAAAAAAATAGAAATAGAAACATTTCTATTTTGGCGTTTTTGTTGTCGTATTCTGCCGCAATTTTCTCCCATAAGGTTTGCATTGAATCTGCCAACGCTCTGCCTGCCGACACGACAACGACATGATTCTGGTCAGACAGTGATAGCACCAAGAATATTCATTCGAACCGCACCATAACAACCGATGCCTACTTTGTGAAAAAAATCATCATAGCAACCGGCCAAACCTACTTTGTGAAAAAATTAAATGTAACGATATTGGCAATATGCATAGTCTTGGAAACAAGCTGCACTTATTTTTACATTTTTAATTGCTGTTAGTGAGAGTATTTAATTTTTAAACTGGTAAGACAATAATTTCATAAAAAAAGATAAATCGAGTATTTAAAAAAGAAAAAAAAATCCGAAACAGTTGTTTTCCCATTTTTTGAGATTTCAACGTCAATCCGGGTCGGTTAAACCTTGTCCAATCGTGGTCAAATTTTATTTCCCAAGCCTTACGGAATAGCGAAACCCAAAAATACCCTGAAATCAAACATTAGAATAGTTTTAATTTTACCCATACATGCTTGAACACCCTTAATGGGTACACTGTTGACAGAAATTTTCTTCCAAACCATTGTACCATATCTCCATTTCCTTTTCATTGATGCAATATTTGTCTACTTCAGCTAGTAATAGCCTTATATCTCTAGCATCGTTGTCATTCATTTTATCTAAAGTCAAAGTAGAACTAAAGATATCGACGACGACAAGGCTTATATATACAAAAATGTCGTTCATAAAAATCAGGTAATTGATATCTCTCTTTTACTCTGGTTCCATCTTTCGAAATATTTGTGAAAAAAAAATTTATTTAAATCAAACAAAATTTGTTTTTTTATGTCACTGTTATTTTCACATTTTAATTTTTTTGCCACAAAATTAACGATTTTCTGTTTTTTATTTTTTTTTTGCATGTTATCGGTGTTTAAAATTTCGTTATGCATATGAATTCTTTTAATTTTTGCAAACATTTTATTAACACGACCGTTTTTTCAACACAACACGCGATAAAACGCAACCGATCGCACACAAAAAATTTACGTTTAAAGAAAAGCTTCCTCAGATAACTTTGATAATAACTTTGATAACACTAGGCGCCACCATTTTTGAGATCCACATGCCACTATACTTTTCTTATGGTTTTCGGCCTTCTAAACACGAATATCGCAATAGAAACCTTTTTCTGTGGATAGGTTTCTGAGATATGACCTTTTAAAAACTATGCAAAACTAGGTAATTTAATTATCTTTAATTTGATGTTTCAGTTTTTGAAATTTGTCAATGCGTTCTCGAGATAGGTAGATATTTATGACACTATCTCTTTGAAAAACGGGAAAAATGTTTAAAAAATCATATCTCAGAAACCTATCTATAGAAAATTTCTTTATTGCAATATTCGTGTTTAGCAGGCCAAAGTCCATAAGAAAAGTATAGTGGGATATGGATCTCAGAAAATTTTTTGTATTTTGGCGCCTAATGTAATTTGTATATCAATCAGGGATAAAAATAATCATTAACATACTGTTTTTTTCGAAACCTGTTGTCATTATCACATTTTAATAGAAATATACACTTAAAGATAACCTTATTTAGAATTCTTAATAACAATACAAAAAAATGTATATTAAAATAAATGGATTTCACAAAAAAAATTTTTTTTTTTTTCGAAACCAATTTAGTTTTTTTCAAAATTTTCCGGTTGGGGCACGTTTGGGCAAAATGTTTTTCTTCTATTAGTATTATAAGATATCCCACAAAGTAACCAATACCTTTCTATAGGGGCGTAACGCGGCGAACACTTTCGTTTTTTCCATTTTCACTGATCCAAATATTTCAAAAAATATAAATTTTCAATGATTTTTTTAAAATATTGGGCATGAAATTTTTTCAAAGTTTTAAGTTTATTCTAATTGCATATGCTTCGATTCAATATATTAAAATATAAAACAACTTAAATTACTTGTACAGATAATACAAAAAATGTTTGAATTTGGGTCAAAATTTTACTATTTTTTTTGTAAAATTTTTGCCAAACTTTCAAGGCGTTAAAAATGAAAAAAAAATTTTTACAAAAAAAATTGACATCGCAGTTTTTTTCATTTATCTATCTTTAATAGGTATTTGAAGTAAAATATGTTTTTCAAACATCTTTAAAAATTAGGTTTTGGCCGCCTTTTTCATGTTTGGAACCAATGTGCGTTGTCGCGTGTAGCAAGCGCATAGGATTCATTGTATTTTAATATAGATTGATGTTAACTCCTCTCCTCCCCTCTTAAATTCAAACGTCCTCGTTTGAAAATTAGATGAAAAGTATCTGGCTGATCCTGGAAACTTTGGGTGAAGTAGGTTTTTCTGCCATGTTGATTGATCCTTGTGAATTTTCCTTTCTATATTGGTTGTTTCGTTTTCAATTTTTGTTATAACTTTTATTGCTTGTAGCTTTAAAGCTTAGAAGATAATCTAAGTGGAATGGCTATGATAATTGCGATTGTTATGACTGTAAAGCTTCCGCTGGTCCACGCCTGGATATTGTTTTTTGTTTCGAATAATTTGATGTATTTGGTATTATTCAGATGAAGTTCTTTTAACATTTGTAGTGATAAGTTTTCTGTAAATTCTGAAGTTTTTGAAAACGGTTGAACTATTGCAGGAAGTGGTTCGATCTGAATTGTCTCGTTGGAGCTGTAGATTGTGTTGTTTATTTTTATGGTAGTATTGTGGTATTGTAGGATAAATGTTCCAGCGAGGTTCAGTAGATTGTTGTCTATTGTCACTGATCCGTTGTATTGATTAAGTAGTATGTTGCCGTCAGCTATCTCATCAATAGTTGGTAGATGTTGATTATTTGTCAAAGTACAATTAGATGGTAAAATAGATATATGTATGACAAATGCACTTTAATTATCTTGAAGAGAACTATGTGATTCACCTTTCAACTCAAAAACTACATAAATTACTTTTTCAGTTTTTAACCAGGATCTCTTAAATGCAATGGAGACTTCTGGAAACTGTATTCCAAAATCAATTAAAATCATTAAAATCAATTCAAAAATCGATTTCGATAAAAGTGAATTAAGGGGGTCCTCTGGTAATCCGAAAAATTTTTGTTCGATTTCTATTGCTTAGAATGTTAGTTACTTAGAATGAATGTCCCTATAGCCCCTACCTCGGAAACAAAAATCGAAATTCTTTTAGGGGGGGAGCCGCCACTTTGAAAATGAAAAATCGAATTTCGACCTTTTTTTTTGTAGTCTAGTGTAGAAAAAAAATAGTAAACATTATTTTTTCGGCAAGTTTGAGGTAGGGGCTATAGCGGCGTAAATTCTGCGTCGTTTCATGCCTCATATATCAAAATCGGTCAAAAACTGTTTGAGTTATCGTGCGCAAAGTTTTGAAAAACATGGTTTCGAGAAAAACGCGTTTAAAGTTTTGACTTCAATTTTGAGGCACACAAATGACATTAACACATATTTTTTTAATACAATACTTACGAATATTAATCGGCAATTCCAGCCCCATAAAGTGTGCCTTCCTCCATCTCATAAAACGAGTTTTCCATGGCTTTTTGGGCTCTGCGGGCTGTGCGACCCTCTTTCGATGATGCGTACGTTTTTAGCTCTGAGCGTTGAAGTCGTTTTCCATCGCGAGATTCAGCATACATCTCGGCTTGTGGGCCGATGACAATACCCATTGTTGACATTATTTTTAAAATACTTGTGAAGCCTTCGTTGAAAATGCAGGTTGCCAGAAAATTTGCGATTTCGACTGTGGTAGCACCACAGTGGATATGTTTCGGCGCAAAGGTCCACAAAAGCGAGTTGAACGATTCGTTACAATTTTGCGTTTCACCTCCAGTGCATCGGTTGAGTAGATCGTCGGATGATAACGCTTCGTATATGGGCTTCATTACTTGCAGAACCTTTCCATCGAGTGGGGCGTACGTGTGGTGAAATGAGGCTAATGAGCCTTCTGCTGCTGACTTTTGATAGGCGCACCAGCTGGACTCACCAGGTGGGCAATACATATGTTGTGGATTACTATCACTTGAACTTTTGTGATAATATGTTGACCATATTTCTTTTCTCATGTTTTCCACAGAGTCCTTATTACGTCGAATAGCAAGTCCATAGTAAGTAGTCAGCTCGCTTATGACTTTGTCTGTCAGTTTGCCAGTGCCTTTTCCACCGATGCCTTTGCTTTGCCTTTGTGCAAATAAACAACTTTGCTGATGCGTTATTTTGACGAAAACATACCTACACAAAAATGCCTGTATCTCCTAAACTATTTCGAATTTTGAAAAATCCTTTTGGGAAAATGTTTTTGAGTATCTGAGCAATAGAAATATGGAAAGAAATAGAAATAGAAATATAAATAAAAAAATTTTTCGGATTACCAGAGGACCCCCTTAACTTGGGTAATCGCAAAAAACGCACAAGCATCATAAATGCACACTTGCTGCGTTCAGAGGGAGACCATTCATTAAAATAATTTCATCTTTTTGAGCACACATCCATTAAACATTTATAATTATAAAAAAACAGTAACAATAGAAAACAATTTACATTGGGGTACAAACGTATCCAAGGGTTTGTTAGAGTGGTAAAAAATGTAAAAACTACTCCTAAAAAAAAAAAGTGGGCGTGGATACCCACACTGAAATTTCGGCTTAAGCTTTGCAATAAATCAAGTGAAGAATACTATAAATCTTTAAATTAAAAAAAAATCATTTACTACACAAAATCTTAGTTCAAAATGTCATAATGGTACAATAGGGGTGGGGTGGATTAGTGGAAGATTTTTCGATTTTGCTACACTTCCAGTATTTAAATAAAAATACATCAATTTTGTATGGGAGCCCCCTTAGGGGTTAGAGATGGGGTGTAGGTATGCTCTGAAGTAATGTTGGGGAGCAAAAAATAATGGGGGTCGGTCATACATTTTAACCCTCTAGGCGCACGCAGGAGCGGTTGGGGTTAATTTCCAGCCGATTTTATAAAAAAACCATAAAAAAAAACATACATTTTGTATAGGAGCTCCCCTTAGGGATGTAGGAAGGCGTAAGTATGTTCTAAGAAAATGTTGGGGAGGAAAAAATTATGGAGCCCGGTCTTACATTTTACCCCCTAGGAGGACTCTGGGAGCGGTTCGGACTGATTTTCTAAAAAATTTTCTGATTTTTTGAGGCTCGGGATAATGTCTAGCTTTATGTCACTCTGCCTGTGATTCCGTTTAGATCGGTTTAATTTAGGATATTGGTTAGTTGGTCTCTTCAAATACAAGGCAATCGCTTTATAATTACAAAATACTGCAACAAAGAAAATGATTGGGTACAGTATTAAATTCAGCAAAATGGATTCAATATTACTGAACATACCTTTGAAACCGCTGACCAATCCTTGAATTCCAGTCTTTGTAACCTCTAAAATGTTCATTTGATCCGGATGTTGATGAAATTCGACTGTTGATACATTAACTTTAGATTTAAAATCCTCTAAGGTTGTTCTTTTTATCTGGTGTAAGGGGACAGAATTTGTTAGTTTTTGTTCTATTTCAGATCTCATTTCTAATAAGTTAGGAAAGATTATCCGGCCATTATCTCTTACTATACCGTTAGGTCCATGATCAGATTCTCCTATTCTTTTCCAGTACGGGAATTTTACAGCTTGTCCATCAACCCGATAGCCCAAGATATCAGAAGCCTTCAAGGTTTTGTTTTTGTCGTTTATCGTGCACAACTGATACAGATTATGGAAGGTCATAATTCCTTCTTGAGTTAAAAGATAGGCTGGGTAAACTTGAGACAAATATGACAACTCAAATGTAGTTATTGAGATTTTATTTCTAATCTTGCTGACCACTTCCTGACATTTGCTATAGAAGAACAAAGCAGATAGAGATTCAATACTGTAATGCTCTATTTCATAGGTGGATGCTAATTTCATTGTGGGTTTTTTCCGGGCAAGGCCTGACACTACGAATCCACATATTTTTGGATTGGTCCTTGTCGTTGGGAAAATATACCTCCATACATTCACCATCGGCGAATCGCAATCCAACTCGGTTGCAATATCGTAAAACAAATACATTTTTAAAATTTTTGGTTCGGAAACTGGAAGACCAAAGATATGCTTCATCAATATACATCTCTCTGTCTGACCATTTGTCAGGGAATACCAAATACCCCGGCATTGTATCCTGTTGGGAACATGCAACAGTGAGGATCTTCATCTGCAATCCAATAGACTGAATCATAAATTGTGGGTGATTCTAATAAGATTGTTCTGCCATTTACAAACAAACCATCTAAAAATGCAGTGCTGTATGCATCATACCCTACCGAATGTTCCGCTACTATAATAATTGATGATTCAGACTCTACCGTTTGTCCCCAGGAACATGATGGTGGTGGATGATCAATGACACCTGGACCGATTTTCTTGAAATCAACTAAAGCATCTTCACATTCACCTTTAGTTATCCGTTCACCTTTTTATATGTTATCACTTTAGACCATATTTGATTTTCTTCACATATTGTAATCAATGTGAATTTATGGCATGTATAACCTTTGATTTTAGATTCAAACTCTATTTTCGGGCGTCTAATGTTGACTTGGAATTGATTTGTTTCAGCGGGTACTGTGTGTAAATGGCCAATCAGACATTGAATGTTGGATGGATTAAGGGGAACTGGTTTGTTTGGAAAAGTTGAGGGAATTACTAGTTTCCTGGATTGAGATACCGTAGCAATTAGGACAATACATGTAAGAAAAGACAAGGTAGGATGACACTTTAGGAGCACCAATGTATGTTCTGCTTCCGATCAAAACTGATTAATGGATTTCTAAATGAGGTGATATTGATGAGATGTGGAATTGACTAATGAATTTTTCTGTAGTAACGTAAGGTGGATAGGGTGGAATAGGGAACGATAATGAGGAGGAGGCTAATTTATAGTGTTATCTGAGTGAATGGAAATTTTGTAGGATTTGTTGGGGGTTGGGGGTTGGTTATACATATTTACCATCTAAAGAGGCAAGTCTTAGGAAGTTATGAGTGTTTTTGTCAAAATTTTCACTTTTTCCCATAACTTTAACCCCGATGCGGCATAACTTAACCTATCCCACCCCCAAAATTTTTTTATCAATATTTTTTTTCCTAACTTTACCATATTTAGGGTCCTCGTGTATGAAATTCCCCTTATTAAGAATCTCCATACAACACTAATCCACCCCTAATGGTACAATCGTATCTAAGGGCAGACACAAGGGTTAAATGGGATTAAAAATGAAAAGCAAAACAGAAACACTCAAACACTCTTGCAATAACAAATAAAGCAACAAAAGTAGAATGGGTGCGTTCATTCATATGCAATTAGTGCCGTGCAAAATTTTTTTTTCAGTGTTTAAATATTTTGTTATTTTTATACAATTTCTTCGGTCCATCTTCTCCAGCAATGGCTTGCGTCTACCCTTACCCCCCACCCCCCCCAACCGCTGCTTTAAATGCTTTTACGAATAAATAATTTTATGTATTCTGATTCCCTGATTCACTGATCACAAAAAGATTTTTTAAAATAGACAAAGATAGAGCCTATATGAACATCAAAATAAAAAAGTGATCTCATCTATTGAGAATGGTTATAATAAAGACAAACCACGAATTCACTTAGTGATTTTTGCCCAAAATATAAATAAATTAATAAATTTTGTCTCATTTTAATATATAGTATTTAAAACTAATTTATAGTTTATAATTGAAAAATTCGTTAAACTACTTGCATAACCGTAAAAGTTTCATCAAGGTCACAGCGATATATTAATTTTAAACTCATTAATTAATTAATATAATATATATTTTTAATTATTTAATTGTTATAATTTATGTCTCGCTGTATAGATTATAATATTATATAATTTATATAACTTATAAATATAACTTAGTCGAATTTGTTATACTTTCATATACATTTTTAATTATTAAGAGCCAAAAGCAATCTCAATGTTTTTATACATTAAATGAATTTATGTTTTAAGAATTTTAAAATTATCTAAAAAAAAATAAATATATATATATATATATATCCCAATTTATGCTTAAGAATCAATCAGCCCAATTATGTAACATTTTTTTCCGGGAGTTGTAAAAGAGAGTTTCCGTTTGTAAGATAAAGTTTAAAAACTTTTTGGAAATTTTTAATGCAAATTTGTGCATCAACCGTCAAAATATTCATGAGTGTAGAATAAAAAAATGAAATATCTTCATCTGCTATCTTAAAAACAGAAATTCCCTTTTGTAACTCCCGGGAGTAAATGTTTCATAATTGGGCGGAATAATATGAATTTAAAAATTTTAGTATATGTAGTTTGTGTAAGGTTTGACACCTGTATGGTTTCGTTCGGTGAAATACGAAAGTTTAAAGGCTTTACTTTTCAAAACAAACAAACAAACTAAATACAATAATCAATTAGCAATATAGTGTAGAGCTTAAAAATTGTAAACAATATATGGGGAATTCCAAGTCAAATCGGACAGCATGAAGAATTTTTTTTTTGGATTTGTTTCATTTTTCACTATGTTGATGTCCCTTTTCAACAGCGTGTCTCAGTAAATTTTCAGATTTTTGGGGCAACTGGTTACAGAGATATCGACGTGTAAAATAATCGCATTATAAGGAAACTGTGTTAAAATAAATACTCATAACTTATTCAATATTAGTCCAAATATAACAAATTTTTTTTTATTGTTTTTATTCCTTTGTAAACTATCCAAAAAAAAATAGGAAAAAATTGTGCACAGTGGGCTTGTATTGTATTTTTGGGACTTAAAATTTAAAATAAATTTTTCTCAGTGTATGTAATCTTCGATTTTCTTCAAATTTTTGGAAAAATAAAATATAATATTTTTCACAAATTTATGCCAAATTTGGGAGTGGGGTTCGAAAAACTACTATATTTCACAATTTTTCAAAGTTTTGTAAGAACATATTTTTCACTTTAAAACACTGCGCATTTTCTTATAGTTTGTTAAAAATAGGAAAGTTCTTAATTTTTTTTTATTTTCTTTAAAATTTGAAAAACGTTTTCATTTTTTGATCTAGAGAAGTTTTTAGCAATTATTGCACCACCACAAGTAGGAACTATTGAATGTAATTTTTGCGTGCCCGGAATAGATTTAGCCGTTTCATATCGCTTATCCAATGTTTCTTTTGCATCAAAATAATGCTGTTCTGGAGAAAATGTTACTTTAATGTTTGGTAAATTATTCGGCTCGGATGCCCATTGATACAGTTCCACAGCAGTAGTTATTTGCTTATCAATTTGTCTTTGAAGACTTACTCTACTGGCAAGTCTTTTCAATGTGCCTCCAATACCGTCACATGGTCCCTTACCATGTGCTGTTGCAAAATAATGCCATTCTGCAGCAATCTTAAAGTCATCCTTGTGAAAATATATGTTTACAAAATGTTTGAAATTTTTGAATTGCTGGGGAGCGCCATCAGAAAAGTAAAATATTTTAGATGCATTTGGTAATAATTCTTTTACAAAATCATTAATAATCCTTAGATAGACGTATACAGCAATTGAATCATGATTATTGCCATCAGATATTACGACCAGACTTCGATGAGTGAGCTCTTCATTATTCTTAAAATACACAACTATCGGGAATATCGTTGCCTGATTATTGTTCCAATGAAAACCGGGTGCTGCGTTTTGTATAACAAATGCGTAGTTTTCAGCAAAATCACAAATCACCACAACTTCATCTTCTTTTAAGGATTCTTTGGTTTGTTTTAAAAAAGCAGATTGTTCTTTTGCTACAAAATCATGTGTTGAAAGACTGACAAGATGATTGCAAAATATTTCAACGAATTCCGATGAAGTTTTCACTAATGTCTCGAGGCTGCAACGAGGGTTAGATATCCAATATTTATACGTAATATTATCAACAGCATTGTTGTCAAATAAGTTGTGTAATATATTTTTAATGACATCGATTCCTGGACAATCTGCACATTTTCCAAAATGGCAATCGGATGATGGAAAAGGACACACAATCAGTTTTAAACAGTCACTATATTGCACTAGAGGTGCTGCTTCATTATTAGTTAATACTGCTAACTTAGCACCTATCATGAAATAAAATTATATGTGCACGAATAGGATAAACTATTAGACATATTTACCTAACATCATAAGTTTGATATTCTGATGTGTAGCACACACGCAAATCGTATGTGTACCACTAGATCCAGCAAGTACACAATGTTGAGGCCTCAGTGATGCAAAAATTGAAAAACCGATGCAATAGTTAGGATATTGTCCTTTAAACGTTTTATATAGTTCTTTTAAATTACACATAATAAGTCTTTTTTGCATGTGTTGTCTTTGCCCATCATCATTTCTCACAGAAATAAAATCCTTCTTACCAGGCAAATTGACACTAACGTCATCACTTTTATAAAATTCTAGAACTTTATTTTTAACTTCAGGAGATATGAATCGCCCTGAAAGTAATTTTCAAAAAAATTCAAAATTTTTAATAAAACAAACTCCATTTTATAAAAATTTGTTAGCACATTACCTTTTTTTTTTTCAGGGACTGACATAACTCCTTGATTTTCCTTTAAGCGTTTTGACACAACTGCCATATGCTTTGTTGCTCCCATGACATAACAAATTTTATTTATGCTCCACGAAACTGGTAATAATGTCAATATTTGCATTTTTTGATCTCGATTAGTGTTTTCATCGTCAAATTTTTCTTTTAAGTTTTCGATCATGTTTTTAAAATGCAAAGAATTTTCATAAAGATTATCTGAATATTCCAGACCAAAAAGCGTTGCAAATTTACAGCAAATTTCCTCATATTTGTCCTTTACATATGATGGCTTATGTACAGAATATTCATCTATTACAGATATATTCAATAAAAGTAAAGCTTGGTTGACTATAGGTAATTGTGTGTCAATACTCAATTCAGAGAGTGGACTTATTATTCTTGCAACTTCATAATCAGCATCATCCGTTGCAATTGTTGAAGAAGAGGAAGGTGATTTTAAGGAAAGCAACTTTTTTCTACAATTTGAACACAGATAATGTGAACGACTTAGGCCCCATGATTGTTGCAGTTGTGCAGAAGCTTGTCTTAAATCTTTCTTAGGCCGGTGATTTTCTAATTTTAATGGGTTGTAGCATTCTTTAAACCGATGTTGGTATTCCATATTGAATTAACTATTCACCAAAAGCTTTTTATAACTTTAAAATAATACTCGGCGTTGCAATTATAACTATAAAGCACTAGAACTTAGAAAATGTGTTTAACTTTATAAAGAATTAGAAGAACAAAGCAAAATCGAAAAAACACATTTTTGTTATTTGCTTTGAAGCAGCAATGCAAATTCTTTCATTTTACTACTTTTTTCTACACCTGTGCTCTCTCTCTCCCTCTTTTACTATCATTTCAAATATATTACAGTGTTTTAAAGTGAAAAATATGTTCTTACAAAACTTTGAAAAATTGTGAAATATAGTAGTTTTTCGAACCCCACTCCCAAATTTGGCATAAATTTGTGAAAAATATTATATTTTATTTTTCCAAAAATTTGAAGAAAATCGAAGATTACATACACTGAGAAAAATTTATTTTAAATTTTAAGTCCCAAAAATACAATACAAGCCCACTGTGCACAATTTTTTCCTATTTTTTTTTGGATAGTTTACAAAGGAATAAAAACAATAAAAAAAAATTTGTTATATTTGGACTAATATTGAATAAGTTATGAGTATTTATTTTAACACAGTTTCCTTATAATGCGATTATTTTACACGTCGATATCTCTGTAACCAGTTGCCCCAAAAATCTGAAAATTTACTGAGACACGCTGTTGAAAAGGGACATCAACATAGTGAAAAATGAAACAAATCCAAAAAAAAAATTCTTCATGCTGTCCGATTTGACTTGGAATTCCCCATATGCTTTAAATGTTGTTGAGTTTTCTTTAGAAATAGTATTAAATATATGCATACATATAATTATATACATAAATAAATATAAAAAATAAACACACAAACATAACGCATGCACTTGTTAAATATACTATAGAAAACATGTTAAACAACAACAAAAACTTTACTGTTAAGTATACAGTATATACATATACATAAATATATACATATATTTATATATAAATTGCCAGATTTAAACTGTTGCCAAAATTGTACCTACTATTTTAAACAAAAAAAAAAAAAACATTTACAAAGTTAAACATTGTTAAAACTAAATACAGGTTACTGTTTATTACTGAAATAATTCAATTTTTCAAACAGATGAAAAAGGAAAAAAAAACTATTTTTAGAACTACTTAATAACTTTAAGCATTAAAGTGTTTCCAGATCTCAAGTTCAAAACAAAATGTAATAAAAAACAGTGTGTTAAATTTAGTTTTATATTAACTATTTTAAATTTAACTTTTTCTACTCTCCTTAACGTTATATATATAAAAAAAACTCCTTAACTTAAAAATAATGTATGTATCACAAATTAATTAAATACTATATGTTAACCTAACCTAACCTAAAATGGGCATAAAATATGTTAAAAAAAAATGTTTCTATTAAATGTTCAAATATACCATACCTGCATATGTTAAAATTTAGTCAAATATATAACCATATAATTTAAAAGAAAATTCCAATTATTTTGTTTTTATTGTTTTATACAATTCGGTGTGAATTTATTCGAATCAGGTAAGCGGTTAACCCTTTTACTACTGGCGTCCACTGTGGTGGACATACTTTCAAATCAGGTTTTGGAACATAACTAAATCACTACCGACGCACATGAAAGGACTTGTAAAGGGTGGTTAAATTTCAAGGGCCGATGTTGAATGTGAACCCCACCTAAATGTCAAGTTTTTTTCTGCATTTCATTTGACATTTCTTAATTTCAGACTAACTCAATTTGAACCATGAAAAGATACACAATCGAGCAACGCGTTAAAGTTATTCAGGCTTATTATGAAAATGGGCGTTCAAATCAAAATGCATATCGTGCACATTTTAATCCAAGAGTGATTGTCGAAAAACCAATGCACAGACAAAGAGTGACTGTTTGGTGCGGTTTATGGGCTGGCGGCATCATCGGGCCGTATTTTTTCCAAAATTAGGCCGGTCAGGCAGTTACTGTGAATGATGTTCGCTATCGTGAGATGATTACGAACTTTTTATGGCCCGAATTGGAAGATATGGATGTGGACGATATGTGGTTTCAACAGGACGGTGCCACTTGCCACACAGCTAACGAAACAATGGCTGTTTTGCTTGACAAATTCAATGGCCATGTTATCTCACGTGGTGGCGATGTCAATTGGCCGCCAAGATCATGTGTTTTGACACCGTTGGACTTCATTCTTTGGTGTTATTTGAAAGAAAAGGTGTACGTCGATAAGCCAGCAACAATTCAAGAGCTAAGGCATGAGATAATTCGGCATATTAACGGCATAGAACCTCACTTATGCCTCAGCGTCATCAAAAATTAAGACCATCGGATGGAGGTGTGCCGATATTTTGTTCCATACATAATTGAACCATACCAATATTAACATAATAAAATGAAATGACAATAATTTCCTAAATAATTTGTGTTTTATTCAAAATCAACATCGGCCCTTAAAATATAACCACCCTTTACTTAACGCCCTAGCCCAGAATTTTTCGATTTTAGATATTTTAATCAGTTTAGTAGGTGCTTTTGCCGTGCTCAGGCGCCAAATATAAAAATTTTCTGATCGGTCCACGCACACAGCTATTTTCAAAAGTTTTAACTTTTTCAATTAAGGCGGTCTTCTCATTCAAAACCCGTTTTTTGGACCCTTTTTAAAAAATTCTTATTTGAAAACGCAAAGAATAATTGAAAACTTTTTTTATTTATTGTATTACAAAAGGTTCAAAGTAAATAAAAAAATTTTTTTGCCTCGATACGTGGGCTGTTCAAAAAGTAATGAGACTTCAAAGTTGGTGGTGAAAAAAAAGGTGTCATGGCGGCCACGATTCCGGGTCTCCGGAGCGTCTGAAATGAAAAAAAAAAACGGGGTTATATTCAGTATAGATGTAATTCTCGGGTGAACCTCAAGCTTAATTTTGTGATTTTTTTTGACAAAATGGTGGCCATTCAAAAAAAAAATTCAATTTCGGGTTTTTTTTTGTAGTTTAGTGTAAAAAGAAATAGTAAAAAATTTTTTAAAATTATGGTCGAGGTTCACCCGAGAATGGTGACAATTCTGCGTCGATTCCACTTTGTTTCATGAAAATCGGTTCAGTTGAACTGGAGATATCATGGCCGCCAGTTCGAAAAACGTGGGTTCGAGATAAACGCGTTTAAAGTTTGAAGTAATTTTTTTGGGAAAAAAAAAAAAAATCAAAAATGTTTAAATGCAGTTTTAAAGAGCTGACAATTTTTACTTACAAATATTAGTCGGCGATGCCAGCTCCATACAGGCCACCTTCCTCTTTTTCGTAGAAACTGCTTTCTGCTGCCCTCTGCTCTGCGAGCCGTTCTGCCAGCTTTTGATGATGCCGCAGCTCGAGTCTCTGATCGGTTCAATCTGTCTTCATTGCGAGATAGTGCGTATTCGTATGCGTTTTTGCCAATCGCAATACCCATCAAACCCATAATTTTAAGTATGGGTATAAAACCGTCGTTGAAGAGGCACGTTGCAATGAAATTGGCCACTTCGATGGTGCGTGCGCCTGAGTTGATGTGTTTGGGCGAAAGTGACCAAAGAACAGAATTGTAGGACTCATTGGAATTCTGAGTTTCAGATCCAAGGCATCTTTCAAGCAAATTATCTGCCGACAGCGCTTCGTAAGCTGGTTTTATTACCTCCACACGGGTAGTTAATGGATTTAAATGAGTACAAATTATTTTTCATATGAAAGACGAACTTCAATTGCCTGTAGATATTTCGTTGGTTACACAATCATCTTCAATGGTTCCTGAAACTTCAGGTTTATCAATGGAAGCATGGTTATTACGATCAAAAATATGCCAGCATGAAGCATCAACGAGTACCTTTCCAGAAAGCATTGATGTTCCTGAAGCATCGCAGCAAGGTCAAAGTCCAAGAAATCCAAAATGATTATTATGAGAATACAACAGGCATAAGTTTCTTTATTTTCCAACCGATTGTTTATTTACCAATAGACATTAGGGATGCCCATCGAAAAAATACATCGATGTTTTTTCTGTTTCGATGCATCGAAATTGTGCATCGATACAATTTAAAACATCGCTTTAAGAAAAAACATCGATGTTTTTGGCTTCGATGTATTGTAAAATAACATCGATGTATCGAATAAAAACATCGATGTTTTGATCTTTTTTCTCTATAAACTTAACAATTATATCTATTAACTTAACAAATTTAATGAAACATTGATGTTGTTTATTTTGTATTTCATGAAAAGATATAACTATGTAGATAAAAAAGTAATGAATATATGGAGCTAGAAGTCCCAATAGTGACGATCAAGGCTTTGTAAAAATAATAATTTATGAAGACGCTTTTCCTTCAGTCTATTCCTTTGCTGCTTATTCTCGTTTTTTCAGAATGTATCTTAGGCTTAAAAGGCAGTATTTCCAAAGTCAAATTATTTTTACCTTCAGTAGGAATAAAGAGGGTTAAAAAGGTTTGTCCTCACATACAGTGGCTCACAGCTTGTTTCATGCAGAGATAATAAATATAAGCAAAGTATACAAAAATTAATTCTGACACGCAAAAGAAATGCAGACCACAGCTTATTTCATGCAGATGCTTATCTCGACATTGGTGCCAGCGCACAGTGCGTTCGTGCCATACAAAATAGGAACAAAAATAGAAAGAGTACTATAAAATAAATTTAGGTTGCGACCTAATTGTTGGACAGCTGTGGGTGTTCTTTGACGAAATTGATAAAAATTTCCATTTGCTTAAAAATCATCGCCCTAAAATATAATTTTGAACACATTATTATGGAAATATTTGATTAAATATTCAAAAATACTTAAAATTTTTGCTGCAAATATCACAAAAAAAAAACAATAAAGAATTTAAGCAAATGTCATTTACTATACTGAACATATGTTTTGTAGTGACTTTCAAACTGTAGCAAACTGAACGATAGACGAGTCGATAGTAATGCGTTTTATATGAAGCAAACACTTGATGATATCGTCGTATAGAATCGGAACAATTATCGTTTTGAAAGTTACGTGATGAGAGCCCAGGACAGTATATGTTGTAAAAGCACTGTAATAATGACAAAAAAAAAGTAAGTATTATATGGTATTTTTATGCACTTTTTTGCAGAAATTCGTAAGTTGCAAAAATTGCAGAGAGTAAGCTAAAAATGTGCTCATTGTGAGGAAAGTTGCAAAAAGTACGGGAACAGATTTTCGCAACAAGTAGCAACTTTTGCAGAAACATCAACTACTGTAGCTTACACTCGTCCACAGAATGTTTCCTTCTGAAAACAAACAGTCAGAATAGAAAATGTAGCAACTGCGGTGGAAATCATACCGCTAACTATAGAGGTTTTCCTATTTATGCCAATATTAAATCCAAAGTTGTCCAACAACAAACAGTAGTTCAAAGATCAGTCCCGTCTGATTCAAATGTGTTTAACGCAGCACCCACTACCACGACAGTTTCTTCACATTTAACATGTGCAAATGCTGTGAAAAATTATTGCTTACCATCGCAAGTAACGTACGCCAATACTGTAAAATCAAGTAACTAACTTAGCAAGTTGCATGACTCAATTCATGACATCGCTGCAAAGCATGTTGCAAGAGTTGATCAAATCCCAAAATCAACTTCAAGTTCTTACTTCAAAAAAAGTAATTCAATTAGAGTTTGCCACTGGAACGCTAACGACATTAGCCAACATAAATTTGAAATGAAAAGCATTTTAATCTCCAATGATATTGATATTATACTAATATCCGAGACTCACTTAACAAATAAGAATAATTTCTTAATCTAAGCATTTGTATTCTATAAAACATGGAAAAGCATGAGGAGGTACAGAAATACTTATAAAAATCGCTTAAAACACTATCCTTTAGAGGAGTTTGCTAAAGACTCTTTACAAGCAACATCTATATCTCTGAAATGCTTTTGCGAAAATAGAACTCTGAGCGCAGCTTATCTCCCCCCGAGGTATTCTGTGTCAAGCCTGCAATTTATTGAGTTTTTTAATATACTTGGGAAAAAGTTCATAGCGGCAAGTGACTACAATGCATACGTTTTGAGTTTCACGATTAGCAAATCCAAAAATGAAAACAACTATTATCTGTCTCAATAAATAGAACAAACAATTTAGATTTTATATCTTCGGACCAGCCAACTTATTGGCCTTCTGACCCCCCAAAAAAATACCTGATCTCATGTATTTTGGAATAAGTAAGAACATCGATCGACAATCAATTACAGTAGAAACAAGTTTTGATTTATCTTCTGATCACTCTGCTGTGATATTACACCTCCATAGCCAAGTTCAACCAATGGAAAAATTATGTAGACTTACTTCAGAACAAACATATTGGCTGAAATACCGACAGTGCATTAGTAGTCATTTAGAGCTAAAACCCTCGCTAAAAAGCGAGAATGTAATTGATTCAGCTATTGAGAGCTTCAGTAATATTCTGATCTCAGCGGCTGAATATACAACTCCTGTAACCCAAACAACACAAGCACCAACTCTAAAAAGGGACTCAAAAGAAATTGAAGAGCTTCTTAGAGAAAAACGAGCTCTTGGAAGAGAATGGCAGCAAAAAAGGTCGCCACAATTTAAACAGAAGCTGTCAAAAAAGACAGCTTTTAGCTGTCAAAAGACTAAAAGAAATACTAAATTATAACAAAATTTAAAGCTTTATACGAAAAAGTTAAGTCCAACAGAAGCAACCAATTATTCTTTATTAAAGGCAAATAAAAATATAAATATTCCAAAATTCATATTCATATTCATATTCATATGCATATTCATATTCATATTTATATTCACAATCATATTCATATTCATATTCATATATTTCATACCCGAAATCTGTGACCCGAAAATTCTGACTTCAAATTCAAATGCAGCGGAGCCAAAAACTTCAGAAACCATTGAAAAACCCGGTGTGATTCTTTTGCTGTACTGTGCTATAAGAGTCTACAACACATAAGTATACAACACATTCATATTCATATTCATATTCTTGTTCATATTCCTATTCATATTCATATTGATATTCATACCTGAAATCTGTGACCCGAAAATTCTGACTCCAAATTCGAATCAGAGGAGCCAAAAACTTCAGAAACCATTGAGAAACCCGGTGTGATTCTTTTGCTGTACTGTGCTATAGGACTTTACTTGTTTTTATATTTTTGCACGACTTTTTGTTTTAATCGTTTTCAAGCTTAGTAAAAAATGTATAGATAAAAAAATTTTTACTTACCAAATATACTCGTATATCAAAAATAAAATAAATGGTCATCGATAAAAATTATCAAAAAATATATTCATTTGTAAACATAATTTTTTTAATGGAATTATAGATATAATTAGAAAATAAATAAATAAAAACTAGTAAGGGTGGAGCTTCGTCAGGGCACCGAAGCTAAAATACCTCCCCGTGGCCATATTGAAGTATATTCGAAGTCTTTAGCCACGACATACACGATGACATTCAGTTTTATATATTAACGAAAATTTTCCTATTTTGATGACGTCACTTTGTAGGGAAGTAGGCGTGGTTTTGATTCGATTTTGCCGATTATATATCAAAGCTAAAGTCCAAAATTTCAAGATATTTCATTAATTTTTGTGGATTTTTAAGAGATTTAACGTGTAAAATAAATCCAATTTGTATGGGAGGTAGGCGTGGTTTTCATTCGATTTTGCCAAATATCATAGTGGTGGTATATGTTATATATCAAAGCCTATATGCAAAATTTCAAGACATTTCTTTGCTTTGAACAGATTTTTAAGAGATTTTACTTTTAAAATAAAGCCACTTTGTATGGGAGGAAGGCGTGGTTTTCATTCGATTTTTCCAAATTTCATAGCCAGGATTAAGACTGAAGAGCAAAGCTCATCTGCCAAATTTCAAAGTATTTCTTTAATTTTTGTGGATTTTAAAGACATTTTAGGTTAATATAAAGTCACTTTGTATGGGAGGTAGGCGTGGTTTTCATCCGATTGGCCCATTTTCGAACTTGATCTTGCCTTTTTAAAAATAAACTTATGTTTTGAATTTCATCGCGATAGCTTAAAAATTGCGGCTGTAATCGTGTCGACAGACGGACAGACAGACGGACACACGAATCAGGAGAGGATGCTGATCAAAAATATAAATATTTTTCTATACCTGCCACGCCTCCTTCTTGGCGTTACAAACGGAATGACAAAGTT
The DNA here is from genome assembly GCA_914767935.1 of Coremacera marginata. Taxonomy (NCBI): domain Eukaryota; kingdom Metazoa; phylum Arthropoda; class Insecta; order Diptera; family Sciomyzidae; genus Coremacera; species Coremacera marginata. Next base: position 169,017,207 of record OU612045.1, read on the forward strand.
AATATACCCCTTACGCAGTACGCGTTGGGGTATAATAAACACCATACATGTATTTCTATTTACTGACTAATAACAGTGTAAAGGGCTTACCTGGTAAGTTGCTGTTAAAAAAACTTGTAACTTTTTTTGTGTTTTTATTTATAAATTCTTTATTTTACTACATTTGCATAGAAGTCTACAACACAAACATTTCTTATTATAAATAAAAATATTGTTGTTAAAAATTGCCAAAATATTATTACTTAACTTATTTCTCAAAGTTTAAGAACAGTGTTGCCAGCTATGAGCGAGTGTGTTTTTAAGATAATCCATGAATAATAAAACAAAAATATGTAGATATGCAGAAAATACAAATTTATAGTAGTTGTAGTAGTTATAATAAATAGTTTTAAACATTTGATATATATTCGTTAACATTACAAAGTAATCGCGTATGAAAAAAAGAAACACAAAATACACTCTTAATTAAGTAATTATTTGTCAAAGTTGCTGTTTTTGCGCAGCATTCGTTTTGTTGTCGTTTGCGAAAAAGAAAAAAAAAATTAGTAAATTTTTAGAAACTTTTTTAAAGTTCAGCTCTTGTTTTCTTTTATTTTTTTTTTTTTAATTTTTACTTCAGTTACATTCGTTACCTCTTTCAACCAGTTTTCTTAAAAAATTAAGGTTAGTTGTTTTAGTTGTTTTGCTAAGTTTTACAATGTGTTCATCACTTCACTTTTCAATTCTTTGTTTTTTCTTAAAAGTTTTTATTTCAAGCCAATCATTGTAATTGTTTTTTTTTTATTTTTTATTTTCTGTTCATCTTGAATTTTGGACAAAATTATAAAAATTAAAAATCTATAATCAATTTCTATTGATTGAAGAAATAATTATAGATCCGATTGTCCAGGTCCTGAAATGAGAGAAAAAAGTAAAAGTATCAAGATTAGTACAAAAAGTAATATTTTAAAGACATAAAACCTAAGAGAAAGAATATAATTGTTTAACATTTAAAGCTGAAAATTTGAAAATGGTGAACATACATAAAATTAAACATATATAAATTTAAATTTTTTAAAAGCTACAATAAATGATAAGCAATAAAATGCATTGAGTTATATATGTAATTTTTTTAAAATTTTTATTATGTTTCTTAAGTAAAAAACATTAAATATTAAAATAAAATCGCTTAAAAACAGGCTCTTCAATGCAGAGTTGCTTTGCAAAGTAGAGCTATTTACATCATGCAGGATCGCTTAGATCAAATTTTTCACCAAAGATGTGTAAAAATAAGAAAATCAGTCCCATTATGAGTAATTTTTTCGCCCGGAATCGGTAAAGATAATTTCCGTTTTTTGAGATAAAGCTAAAATGCAAATTTGTCCATCAACCGTCAGTAATCATGAGCTTTAAAAATGAAAAGCTGAAGTTTTATTAGCTATCTTAAAAGCAGAAATTCTCTTTTTCGATTTCGGGTGAAAAAATTACTCATGATAGGCCTGAATATGTTTTATTTTGATATACGTTGGGATGTGATGTATTTCTCGACGAAATGCTAACATTAGCGTAGTTAACATTATCAAATTTTTCGTCAATGTGTTAGTCAAACAGTTGGTCAAACTTGACAGCGCAAGTGTTCACGTTTTCGAATTGTTCGTCATATTTAATTTTTGTCTTGAACACCGAAGTGAAAACATTGCGATTTCAAAACGATTTTTGTATATATTCTTTGTAAACATCTATAAAATAATTACAAAATTCTGTTTGATCATCTATTTTGTTTTGAAATTCTCTTAACAAAATCTATTTATATTTTTTTATTTCAACAAACACATTCAGCCCAATTATGAAAGATTTTCTCCCGGGAGTTGTAAAAGGGAGTTTCCATTTTTAAGACAAAACTTAAAAACTTTTTGGAAATTTTTAATGCAAATTTGTTCATCAACCGCCAATATTTAAGAGTGTAAAATAAAAAAATGAAATGTCTATCTGCTATCTTAAAAACGGAAACTCCCTTTTACAACTCCTGGGAGACAATGTTTCATAATTGAGCTGATTCTGTTTTTTCAATTTTACGCGATGTTTTTAAGTTGAAACTTTTTTGAACTGACAAAAACGTACTTAGAAAATTTGACGAGTGTTCACATTATCAAATTTCTCATCAAATTGTTGGTCAAACTAGAGAAAAATTAAAATATTTTGATTTTCAGCAAACAATTTGTGATGAGTGAGGGCTTTATTTAGCATAGTTAGAATGATCCGATTTAGCTTAAATATGCACCGTTTTGTGCGATAGCTTGTCATTTTGAAGGTCATTTTATTATGTATTTCTCATAGAAACACTCGTTCCTATTGCCAAAAAATTGGGCCAATCGATTTTTCCAAGCTTCTCTTTAGGCGAATGTTTTTCTAGCAAAATCATTCGCCATAGACAAAAAAAGGTGGTAATCACTTGGTGCCAGGTTCAACCTATGAAATGGATGCATAAGAAGCTCCCAACCAAGCTCCCGGAGCTTCTGGTGAGTCACTATCGATGTTTTTGGCCTGGCATTGTCCTGGTGGAACACAATTCCTCTTTTATAGTTATAGGACAAAGTTGGCCGCTTCTGGGTTATTGTTTGCTTCTGACAGTCCAATTATTGAAAGTACAGGCCTGAGTTAATAGTTTGTCTGTTGCAATTACACCTAACACCCAAGAAAAACTTTCCTGGCCCTTAATCACGGCTTGGCCACCGTTTGCGCTGGGCTACCGCGATTCGATCACGATCGTTTTCGTTTGACGTTGTCATAAGTGATCCAATTTTTATCACTAGTCATCAACCTCTTCAGAAATGGATCGAATTTCTTGCAATTCAGCAGCGATTATCAGATGGAAACACGGTCCATGAGATTTTTTTGCGTTAACTATTGTGGGGCCACCCATACATCGAGCTTCTTTTTGGATCCAGTCTTATTCAAGTGGTTTCAAACGGTTTTTTTTTTTGCAATGTTTAACTCCTGGGTAATCCAAACAGCGTCTTTATGATGGTCTGGCCAGACGATTTCCATGATTTCATCGACATTTTCGACAATTAGTTTTCCAGAGCGTGGTACATCTTTGACATCAAAATTACCCGAACGTAATGGAATAAGCTAAAATTGCACGTGATTGGCTGTGACAGTACTAGGACCATAAACACTATGATCGGAGAAAAACTGTATAATATGACGTATAATCTCTTAACTGGTGTCCATATTTGTCACACGCTCAAACAATACCGGGTCAAGCAGTCACAAAACCGTCAGACAAGTTTTTGATGTGCAAACTTCTTTAGGCGCTTTGAGCACTTTTTGGTAGAGAGCAAAACATATTTGGTGAGCTTTTTTTTTATTATCGAGGCGATTACCAACCGATTACCGAACCAATAACCGAAGCTTTTTCCAACCAATTACCGATACGATTACCAACCGCGTACCAAACCAATTACCGAAGTGATTACCAACTGATTACAGAACCAATTACCGAACCAATTACCGACTACCGAAGCGATTACCAACCGATTACGGAAGCAATTCGCAACCGATTATCCATTACCAAAGAGATTACCAACCGATTACCGAAGTAATAACCAACCGATTACCGAAGCGATTACCAATCGATTACGATTTACCGAAGCTATTACCAACTCATTACCGGTTACCGAAGCGATTACCAAGCAATTACTGAAGCGATTACCAACCGATTACGGAAGCAATTCACAACCGATTACCCATTATCAAAGAGATTACCAACCGATTACCGAAGTAATAACCAACCGATTACCGACGCGATTACCAATCGATTACGAATTACCGAAACTATTACCAACTCATTACCGATTACCGAAGCGATTACCAACCGATAACCGATTGCCGAAGCGATTACCAACCCATTACCAATTACTGAATCGATTATCATGCGATTAACAATTACCGAAGCGATTATCAACCGATTACCGAAGCAATTACCAACCGATTACCGAAACGATTACCGAAGCGATTACCAACCCATTACCGTATACCGAAGCGATTATCAATTACCAAAGCGATAACCAACTAGTTACCGAAGTGATTACCGAAGCAATTACCAACCGATTACCAATTACCGATGCGATTATCAACCGATTACCCAACCAAAGTAATTGTGTTACAAATATAGTATATATAAACATTAAAAAATAGCTGTTTATACATTCAATAACGCATAAATTGATAAAAAAAAAATTTAAAAAAGTCATTCAATGGTCGGTTTAATGCTGATTAAAACCCCATTTTTCTTTTTGTTTAAACTTTTCTGAGGACCGTTATCCTGCACGCCATGATTTTTTGGTGTTTTTTAAAAAAAATTTTAGCGGACTTCACGGGGCCAACAATATTTCAAAAAAATATTTTTGTATACTATAAGACCAATAAAACATATGTTCAAAGTTTCAATAAGATGTGTCTTCATTTATTATTATTAATTATGATTATTATTACTATAAATATTATAATTTGAAGGTGCTATGTCCCCTTAATCCGATAGCCATCTATAGCAAAAATAATCCATTTCTTTTTACTACACTTGATATATTATTGTTTGTCAAATATTTTGATGACTTGTTTGACGAAAAATTCGATAATGTGAACTATCGCTATTGTTAGAAAATAATTCAACTCGAATACCTTTCACACATAAGTGTTTAAACAATACTGCCCGCATATAAAAAATGGCTACTATGCTGCTTTAGGCCAAATTATATCTTAGTTTTCTCTTAAGTAAGAGCAGTACAGCTATACAACTGTATTAATACACAGCAAAAATAGTAGAAGCAAAAAGCTTTCAAGCAAAACATTAGTTTTATAATTAAATCGCAAAAACATAAACAACAACATTCAGAAAGAGAGAGAGAGATAGAGAGAGAGAGAAAACTTCACCTTTATTTGAATTTTTTTTTTAATGATTGCATTGAATTTTGCAAAAAATTTTAAAATTTTAGAGAAAGTTTTGTGAACAATATTAGATATACTCGTATATAAAAATTAAATTTGAAACTTCAAATAAGCCATTCATATTAGATTTTTTTTTTTATGAGAAAATTGTTGGTTTTATGAGAAAATTGTTGTAAAACATTTATTAGTTATTTTAAGTTTTATGCTTAAAATCATAATTAAGGCTTTGAAGCAACGTTTTTTTTGTGGATATTATGAAATTGAAAGTTAAAAGACGGGCATTTTGATAGCTGAAAATGAAATATTTATCAAAAAATTGTCATTCGCTGAATACGTTACATGATGACGGTTACGTTTTATTTCGTTTTTGCTTTTTTATTGAAACTAGTTTTTCAATTTTGAAGGTGGAGTTTACTCTCCGTGGTTAAACAAATTACGTTAAATTTTGAGTTTGATGCTTTACAAATACAAATTATTTGTTAAATTTAAAACGTTAAATTTTGAGTTTGATGCTTTACAAATACAAATTAAAAATATTCTAAGGCAACAATAAGTTAGGTTTAATAAAAATGTAGAAATGCGATAAAATAAATGAAGCTCTTCTTTTAGGAGATATCATTTAAAAAAAAGACTGATCGATAATGTTAGTGAGAATGATAAATAATGATACATTTTTATAACGTATGCTCATAGGTATAAATTTGTAAACAAATTTATAAAACAAATTTAAAGACCAAACATTTTTTGAGTGTATTTAAGTGTTAAACTTTTTCCAGTACACTACAAAACCAAGTTAGTTACTTTGTAAAATTTTTAAAAAATTTAAATTAAGAGAAACATTTTTTTTTTCTATCTCAACTCTATTATGCTTTGCCATATTTCCAACTACGGACAATAGGCCGTTCTGACTATAGGCCATACACAGAAGAGGAAAGAAATTTTTGATCTTAGTCGATCTATAGAAAGCTCTGCCTGAAAAAATATTTCAGGAAATTTTGGTTCTCATATCAGATATTATGACTGTATATTTAAAATTTTTACCTTAGCGCATCATAAAACCTTGCCCAGATTTAGCTGTAACAAATAAAAGGGAGACTTGCAGTTGCCACTGTTCGTAGTTTGCCACCACTGCTATATTTTGACATTCTAGCAGTGTCGTTAGCTAAACTCTGACTGACATCGAAGTCAAAAGAGTTGTTGTGACTTTCATTCTATTTTTGGAGCGTATAGATACAATAACACAGTATATGCTTAAGAAAATGTAAAATATTAGTTCTTAAAAATTTAAAAAATAAATTTTGTACTTGTCCTGTGCTCATAAATTGAACTGTCCTGTGCCCATTAACTCTTTTCATTAATTCAAGGTAAATATTTTTTTATTTAATATAAATAAAATTTTCTTAATCCAGACAGATTTTCAAAGATATTTGTTTGACACCTTTGTTGGCTTGCAGGTTGCTACCTCTCTTTTTAGCTTTTGTATAACGTGTGCTTCTCTTTACATGCTTACAAGTGTCATTGAGTCAAAAGCGATTTTTCTAAATTTTCGTTACATTTTGAAGATTAATTTTTACTGTCATTTTTATGACAACATAAAAGTTAATCAATTGAAATATCAGCTAAATAAAAGTTTTCTTTATTTTCTGTGTAGCTCGATTCGATAATTCAGTTATTTTTGATTTTTTAACATTGTCAAAGGAAGAAAAAATGCCAACAACATGCCATTTTTCATTTAATTGACAGCAACTGACAATTGAAAATGACATAGTGAAAACCAAGCATTAGTAATGTCGATACAATGCTCGACACAAGATCACTGCACGATTTTATGTAAAATTCAATAATTTTATTTGACTTTCTACATTTTTCTTGAATTTTTCTACATTTTCAGCAATTTTTTCAGGGGTGGCAACCTGTAAGCTAAAATTTCAAAGGGCTGATTTTACATACTTTTGAAAATTTGCTTGTACAATTTTTATTTTTTAAGAATTCAAATGATTTCTAACTTAGGATCGCGGCTTTTAACTTCCCCTTCGTGACCTATGCCATAAATTGCCAATACGTTCGTTTTAAGACGAGTTATGATCAAAAAAGCTACGGGTTGCAATCTGCAAGCCTCTCCCCTATAAATATCCCTTGAAAAATATTGATTTAGATATTTATTCATAAAAACCAAGTGGCTCGCTTGCTAGTTGTCATTTTTCATTTGATTGACAGCAACTGACCATTGAAAATGACATAGTGAAAACCAAGCATTAGTATTGCAGAATGGAAGGATTTTAATCGACGCAAGAACACTGCAAGAGTTATGAAAATTCAATAAATTTTTATAAATTTTCTAAATCAAGGGATTTTACTTGACTTTTTTACATTTTCAGCAATTTTTTCAGGGATGGCAACTTGTAAGTCAAAATTTCTATGGGTCGAATTAAAATGATTTCTAGGTTAGGATTGTGGCTTTTTACTTCACCACCTGTGCAGCAAATTAACAATACGTTAATTATAAAACGAGTTATGATCAAAAAAGCTACGAGGTGGCAACCTGCAAGCCTCTCCTCTATAAATATCCCCCAAAAAATTTAATTTAAGGATTTACTCATAAAAATCAAGTGGCTTCGCTGGCTAGTTTCTGCTGAACGTATAGAAGCTGACGCTTCAGTGAAAAAATGTTATACCCGGCTATAAATGAGGACACATTTATAACAAACTCCATTTCCATAATCAACTTTTGTCGAAAACCAGACTGATTATTTCTGTATAAGCAAACCTTGCCTCCTTGAAGTTAAGGTCTATAAAATGCCAAAAATCTCTTTCCTCAACAAAGCTTACTAGGAGCTTACTAGGGCATATATGTCGTTAGGAATCTGGTGAGATATGCAGACAAACAGCGAGGCTGAAATCTTCAGGGGAGGCGTGAGAGATATATGAAGAAATGATAAATTAGAGTTCTTTCAAAAGTGAAATGCTTTGTGACTTCAATAATAATTTCGTTAGTTTCACAGAAAAAATTAATGAATTTTTTTTGGAAGGTAACCCAACAATCAGCTCTATTATGAATAAAATTTCCCACGGAATTGAAAAAGGGAGCTTTAATTTTTAAGACAGGAGACAATGCTTTTGAAGGTTTTTTTCTTGTCATGTTAAAATTGACGATGAGCGCAAATAGTTGAAATTGAATTTTTCAAAAATTCCGTGAGCATTGTTAAAAATACGAAAATTACCTTTTTTAATTACGGGTGAAATTTTATTCACAATAGAGATGAATGTTTATATAGAAGATGTGACCAAAGCTTAAAAAGTATCAAGTAGATAAAAGAGCAAATTCAATTTAAGCTCATTAAGATTATAAACAATAATAAAGATTTAACAGATTTTAACACAAAAATTATTATGAAAATAGTTTTAAAAAATGAAAACATAAGCTTCATGTACTTTATCGCAAGTATTAAAACAGGAATATTTATAATAATAAAACAACAATAAGTTAATAACTTAAAAGTTAATTAATAAAAAGAAAACAATTTAGCGGACAACCAAAACTCAAAATAAAAAAAAAAAAAATTGCAAAAAAGTAGGAAAAAACTGCTTATAATTAAAATGATAATTAATATTTAAGATTTTAGGTACCTTCGGATTTTTGAACGAGCTTTCAAAATTTTGATTAGGTTTTGAAATAAAAGTTTGCAGTGATAGTGATTTGGTTCTGATTGTTTTTTTTTTCAGTGCAGTTGTAAAAAAAGTTGCAGCAACGAACGTAAGTAACGAACGAACGAATGAACGATTTTTTGTTGTTGTTTTCTTTCTCTGTTTTAATTGTTTTTTTTTTTCTTAGGTATCGACATCAACCACATCCAAATAGATAATTTTTTTTCTTTTTTCAAATTCGAATTTTTGCATTTATTGCGGAAAGTTTTCTCTTTTTGTTGTTATTATTGTTCTCTTTTTACACTTATTTTGTGGGTTTATTGATAATGAGATGCTTTGGCAGTGGTTAAAATGTAAGTGCTTTTGTGTAGGTATGTCTGAGTGTGGTGTATGAACATGATACGTCAAAATGCTCTCCTGGTTTTTGTTTTTTTTTTTGGTATAGTTATTAATCGTTACATGTAACCGATTATTATGCCTAGACTACTTTGTTTAATGTATAAAAATATGAAAAATTTACGGTAAATATGTTGAGAGTTTGCAAAACGGTTGCACTTTTTAAAAAAAAAAAATAAAATTAATTATTTACATTTTGATTACTCGTTACTTTTGTTAATAAAATCTTATTGAGTATCAGGACTTAATGCTACTAGAGGGCAGTGCTGCGTTTTCTTCATATATCGAAATCTCATAGCCAATGTTTTCAAGCCAAACGTGCCGTTACAAGTTCTTAAGTTCGTGCCTGTCATATAATGCGTTGGAGTACTATTTTATTTAATATTATAACTCTTTGCTTAGCATGTGTTGAAGCAGCTTTTGAGCTCGCAATTGACAAAAGCTCTTTTGTTGACAACTCTTTTACAAATCTATTCCATGATGACTTCTTTTCCGAAATCAGTTCTGCAAGCATCTATTTTTGCCCTGTAAGTCTAAGTTATGCGCTAACTTAGTATAACCCTTCTTTGAATCCCGGAATTAATAGACTCTGGCTAAACTTTTTTCCATTTGCTCACAGAGCTTTCTCTTATAAGTCGTTCCGGCGACTTGCTGCACCTTGATACAATCTCTGGTGATTCAGTTACTCGCGTCAAGTCGCGATTAATAGTTTTTGAACTCAATACCCGTGGACATTTGACCGACCAGGGACTACGTTTGGGTCTATCCTGTAAAGCTCTGAATGCTTTTGAAGGCACAATATCCACGGTACCCGTTGCATCCGACCACGAGTTATAGTAATCGGCATAGCTTCTATCGGCTTTGGCAGAGTTTGGTGTTGGTGCTGGTGTCGTCTCCACCGAAGTATTCTCCAATGAGTCCATCTCCTCTTCGAGCACACGCTTGGCAGCTGCCTGCAGCTTCTCCATGGGCAATGTGCGCAAATGACTGCTGTCACGTTTGAGCAACAAACTCTGCACCAGTTCATTGACTAGCTTGTCGCTAACAACACGATTATTATTGGGCTGACCGAGTATGGGCGAGGCTGGACTGTTGGGTGTGGACGGATTATCAGCATCAATGCTGTTTTTCTTGCGCAAGGGCAACGAGAGACGCTCACGTCGCTCCGACATGCTTTCGGCGTTTTGCACAGCTTTTGGATTCTGGCGACGTGTGATCGAGACATTATGCACGATCTTGCGTCGACTGGGCTTAAGCTGAAACTCATCGGCTAGCAGCTGTTCCTCACAGCCTTGCAAGGGTTTTTCAGCCTCCTCATCGTTCTCATCTTGCAGTAGTTTAAAGAGTCTGGAATGTGTGGCAGCACGTTGATAGCTGGTCATTTTGCGCAATTCAGGAAAACTTTCCGACTCTGTATCAGTTTCGGACAGTTGTTTGTTCATGTCCGTAACGCCAGAGTCTTCTTCTTCATGCTCAGATTCGGAACGTTGTGAGCTGCTGTTGCGCGAGACTGGACTCTTCGGACTATAGCTCTCGACAGAGAGTGATTGCATTTTAATATCAGGTTTTTTATTCTCTGAGCAGTCAACGGCTCCGGTTTCAAAGGCTTGGATGCGATCACGCACGGACGGTTTTTGCTCTTCGCAGGCATTAGTAAGTTCCAGATCGGGCAGATTATTGTAGGGTAGGCTCTTTGTTGTCAATGGTTCTTGATATGCTTCCTCTGGGATTTCCTTATAAGTGTTCAATTTGGTCTCAAAGTTTGTGGGCGTGGTGTTTCGATCGAATATTTGTTCTTCTGCCTCTTGTTGAACAGTTTCATTGCAGGTTGCAATGTTAAAGGAAGGCTCGGCGATTTTTATGTTCGCATTGTTTGAGTTTGGCATATCTTGCTGTACAGCTGCTTCCACAGCTTGCCAGTCCCAGCTGTCAGTTTCTAGATCGATAGCTTTGTTTCGGGTTATAAACTTTCGTTCGCCCAGTCCACGTGTCACTTTCTGTTCCTTTTGCTCATCCACAGATGTCGTAAAGAAAGCCATGGCTTTGCGGTAATTGTTGCGTTTCATTTCCAATTCTTCTCTTTCTTCTGTATCAATTGTCACAGTGTCAGCTTCTTTGTCATTCTTAAGTGTCGCCCAAAAGTCTGGCTCTGCTTCCTTAGCCTGATCTGCAATCTGAATCTCAGTGCATACATCCACAACAAACTCTTCTTCAGCTACAAAATCGCTGCTTTCTGCATTATAGTGATTTTTCTCTGCGACCACCACTAGCATTTTCTCCTCCTCCACCGTGGGATCAATTATTTCGGGCTCTTCTCCTTTGGCCGCCTCCAAAGCGGCTGCCCATGTGTTCATATCTACTGACGGCTCATCCGGCAGTCTAGCATGAAATGGTGTCTTCGTCAAGGGTTTGTAAGGAGTTTCATCAACGGAATTTTGGCGATCACGACTAGCCCAGAAGTTGGCTGCCTTATGAAACGTTATATCATCATCATTGCTACGATTATTTTTTGCTTCAATCTCTGCCCAGAAATCAATCTCTTCATCGGTATCTACTTCACGTGGTTCTTCGGGATATTTATCTGCATTGTATAAAGATTCACAAACTCTAGCCGTAGACTTGGATTCTTCAATATCGGCCCAGAAATCTAGTTCAGCTTCTTCGGTTTCAATAGCTTCAGTGTTTTCACTTTTTAGAGTTACAGTCTGTTTTACAGTTGACGAGGAACTTTCCTGAATCGCTGATCTTTCGTTTACTTCCTGCTCGAATTGCATATTTGGCTCTTCTGTTTTTGTTTTTAAAGCCGCCCAGAAATCTTCCTGTACCGCCAAAGTATCTTGTATTTCTCCCACCTGTCTCTTTGACTCCGCTGCTTTTTTATTTAAAGTCGACCAGTGGTCGTCCCCCTGAACCGCTGAAGTTTCTTGTACTTCCTTAACGTGTATCTTTTTCTCTTCGGCCTTGGTCGACCAAAAATCTTCTTGAACCACTAATGTATCTTGTATTTCTTCCTTGAGCCTCTTTGACTCAGCTGCTCTTTTATTTAAAGTCGACCAGTAGTCGTCTTTCTGAACCGCTGAATTTTCTTGTACTTCCTTTACGTGTATCTTTTTCTCTTTGGTCTTGGTTGACCAAAAATCTTCTTGAACCGTTGTAGTTTCTTTTACCATTTCCACGTCTTGTATTTTTGTCTCAACTATTTCTGGCTCCTTGGCTTTAGGCTGTTCCTCAGCTACCTCTACTTTATCTGTTTTCTTCTTCTTACGCGTGGAGCTCCTTTTTTCTTTATCGGCCTTCTTTTTACTAGCCTTGAGTTTCTTTTCAACCATTGGCGTTGGTATTTCTTCTACGACTTGTATTGTTATCTCCGCCTTTTGTGGTCGAGTCATTATTTCTTGTCTCGATTTCAATGTTGTTGTCCAGTACTGTACAACTTGCATGTTCTCCTTAACGTACTGTGTCTGTTTTTCGGCTTTGGATTTTTCAATGACTGCCCAGAAATCTTCCTCTAATGGTTCCACTTGCTCATGTGGCTCAACTTCACACCGTTCGCTTGCAGCTTCTTGAACTGTGAACCAAAAGCTATTTCTTGCCGATTCCAAGGTGGGTGTTTTTTTGGCTACATTGGACCTTAGATTGTCCTCATCTCTTGAAGCCCAAATATCTTCTATTTCATTCTCTTCTTCTTGCACATTGACTGTAGTGTCTAGGTTGACGAAATTTTCAACGGAGTTGGTTGTAGTTTCACCGGTGCTTACTTCTGCAAGATTTTCTGCCTCTATATCTGTAGTTTTGTCGCTTGACTTGCCCCAGTAGCTTGCCGAATGCTCCTTCATTTGCTGCGCCTGCATTTTTGTCGCTCGTAACATGGCAAAGAAATCTAGTTCATCAACTGGTTCAGCTTTTACCATCGGCACTCCTTGTGCAATGGATGCTTCTTCCACTTTATTTTTAATCCCTGCTATGTTGTTTGTCATTTCGCCATTTATGGTTTGATCCAAAAATTTATTTCTCATATTTAGCGAGAAAGAGACAGACACATCTTCACTGCTGGATTTATCTGCAGCACAATCAGTTTCTTTTATTTTCTTTGATGTCTCCTTTAGCGGTTCCATGTTGTAAATAAATCGGGGTTCACTATTCTTGTCGAGTGATGCTGATCTTGAAGACGGGGTTAAGCTTATTGTGACACTAACATCGCAATCATCTTCATATTCATTGACGTAATCATCACCAATTTCCTCTTCGTCCTCTAAATCTAGTTTGGCTACGCTGAAGGTACTGCGTTTCTCATCGATACTAATGGAGTTGCGTCGTTCTTCAATTTGACTGTTGCCAACTTCTACGGTAGCAATGTTCTCATCATTTGATGAACGACTAAAGGAGAATCTAAGCGGCAGCCGAACAGTAACCGAGTTAGAGTCTTCCACGGTTCCTTCATCGCCATTCTTTTCTACGTCATCATCATCATCGTTCTCTTCAATTTCGCGCTCAAGTTTCTTGTTGTCAATCGTTGTAGCCTCACTGCTATTGCTTGAAATGTCATTGCGGAAAGCTGTTCTTGTGTCACCGCTCTTTTCCATTTCACTCTCTTCTTCATATATGACGCTCAAGTAATCCTGCTCTAATAAGACGTCATCATCATCGTCATTCTCCTCAATACATTCATCCAGCTCAAGTTCAACACCCATGCTAGATACCTCGCACTCTTCATCCTCCTCGTCGAAAATATCACTCTCACCGTCAGCTGAAGTGACATCGTCATCATCATTGTCATCATCGTTCTCTATAAGCTCTTGCTCACGCTCTCTCTCGTTATACACCTGCACATTTGTCACCGACTTAATAGCTTTCAGACCCGGTAGTTGTCTTGAGTCGTTTTTTGTTGTTTCATCATCTAAGCTTTCAGAACTTTCGGAAATTTCTTCGGATGAATCACTAGAGCTGGTTTCGCCGTTGTCTTCACGTTTATTGGCGATAACTTTTGTAGTGTTTATGTCATTTGGAAACGACTTTTTATCGAATTCTTTCTTAAGTTCTGCTACTGTTTTCTGGCGACTCTCTGTTTCTGCCATAGTCGACGCCTGCTCGTTGGGATTTTTTAGTTCATTCAGATGCTTGGCAAGCATATCAATGACGGAACCTTCGCGCTGTTCGCGATGTATGGATTCCCTGGAATTCGAGTCTGTGCGTTTGGGCGTTTCGCGTTTGTCTACTTTAATTTTATGTTGGTACATAAACTCCGAGGGACCATCGTCATTACTAGGCGTAACTATAATATCTGGTAGTACACTAATTGCACGGCTACTAGGATTCAAATTTTGACTGTTGGTAGTGATTACGGGATAGTGATAAGGAGGATAAGGATAATTTGGATGATAGGGATAAGATCTAGGATCAAAAGCACTTTGCGAATCATATTCAATAGATGAAGCAGATGAAGACGTTTGTGTTGGTGAGGGATGTGCCATATGTGGTGGTGGTGGAGGATAATAGGGATAAAAGTAGGGATACGGTGGATAGTGTGGATGAGCTGTATTGTCGCCGGCTTGTTTTGGCGGCATTGGAGGTGGCAATGGATATGGATAATGCCAATTTGGGGTAGTTTCACCGTTCATTTGTGGTGGTGGTGGTGGAATTGGGAACGGATAGTTCCAATTAGGTGGCAACTGTTCACCACCATTGGGCATAGGTGTGCACCAGGGATATGCATATGACGGTGGATAAGTATGAAAAGGATGCGGTGTATGAGCTGAAAATGATGCTTCCGAATTCAATGAACTTGCCGATGAGGACGTGAGTGGTGGTGTGGGATTAGGTGAACAATTTTTGCAATTCGAATTTATATTGGATGTAGTTGTTTGACTTTGATTTGAATTAATAACTGTTGGATTATGTTTATCGTTCAATTCATCTACAATACTATCCGAGTCTTCCATCTCGGCTAAGAAAATCAAAAAACATTGTGTGTGTGTGTGTATGTGTGAGAGAGAGAGAGAGAAAACGAGAAAGAGAAAAAATCAAGTGATAAAGAGAGAGCTTGATAATGGGACATGAAAACATGACACAGTATTGAATAAAAATGTTGACATATAAATTTTAACAAAAACAGATAATAACTGAAGCGTCGACGCGAATAACGTTGTCATACTACCGTTAAAAATGCTCTGGCGTATATATATAGGCAAATTCCTTTGAAACTCTTACCTCAAATTTCTTTGAAATCGAAATCAAATGACTCTAAGTGCGCCATTAAAAACGTTTTTTTTCAATTTCTGAAAACTTATAATTTGTCTCTTACAACGTTACTCGCGTCAACGCTTCAACTGTAAATGATGCTTTGTGACGTTTACAAATGTGACGATTTTGAAAGGTGCTGTGTGTGTATGAGAGAGAAATGAGCTGGCATGGACTTCAAAACAAAGCTGAATATATGTAGCTTGGATCAAGGTTGATTTATAAAGGCTGAGCCACTTGAGAGAAGTTCGGTCTAACTGTCAGAATGGATGAAAGGAAATAAAAAAAAAGAAAACCTGAATCTCTACAATTTTGAGCTAACAGCTTACTTTGACAGTTCGAACAAAGGCGAATTTTCTCTCAAGTGACTCATCTTATATTAATTAACCTTGGGTTTGGATAATTTTTTAAAAAGCTTTCAACTTTTCATAAGAGATTTATGCGAAGTGAGACTGAGCGCAAAGTGAGCTGTAAAAAACTCGAAGACTTCTCGTATCTTTTGATAAAGAACCAAAAAATGCTATGCCTAATTTTAAGCTCTTTGCTTGGTTTCACAAAAAACAACTAAAACATAAAAGGTGATTGAATTTTCGAAAAAATTATCCAAATGCAGCAATGGTGCCTAAAATGCACTGTGCTCAGCTTTAAATGATTGCGAAAAATAATCCTAATAATATAATATTAATTGTATCCAAATATTTTCAAAGGGGAAACAATTAAAATAAATGCAAATTAAAAAAAAAAGTTAAAAATATTAATGTATAAAATTAAAGTCAAGCTTTCTGGTTACACAAAATATTTATCAAAATTCTGTTAAAAGCTCTTGCAATTAATTTATATACGAAATTAATTTCAACAAAATACCAATATGGTTAAAAAAAAAATACAATAGTAATTGACTATGCTTATGTGTATTTGGATGTTTGGATGTGGAGTGAATATTAGTTTATATACACATATAATTTACAGTTACTCTAGTGTGACTTCAGTTATGATAAAAAAAGGTAAAAAACTGTTTTATTTTGTGTAAACTACAAAAATACACAGAAAACATATTCAAAAAAATTAATGAAAATTTTAAACCTAAGACGGATTGACTTACCAGCATTTTCAGGTGTTGTCATTGCTTGTAGTATCTTAAAAGATCGACTTGGTATGGCGCTTCCGGTATATTTTTTCGGTTCGGGAACATGTTGTTCACTAGGATGTACATAATGCTGGGGCGTATCTATAGTGTAGGTAGGCAAAGAAGAAATGTTAAAATAGTGACAAGTATGAAAAAAGCTTTTTGATCTCGACTATTGATTTTTACCTTCATTATTATAAATTGACTGTTGAACATATTTATTTGTTTGTGCTTGCTTCATCGCTGCTGAATTACCTACAATTGAAGAGAAGGAATAAGTTAATAAAATGATACATAACACTCGGTGGTGCTTTGCAAAAGCATTTTTGTTTTTTCTTTTTTCGAATGTCTTTAGGCATCTTTAAGGCAAACTTAGAGTATATTAAGAGCTCTACTTTTTTTCTTTTTTTTTTAATCGCATTGTAGTGGCAAACGCGCGCGGCAGACTGGCTGAAAGCTTTTAAAATTGGTATTACGTAAACTTTTGCCTAACAGAGCTGTTAGATTTTTCATAAGCTAATTCCTTAGTGTTTATTGCTAAACATTTTTGAAGCTTTTGATAAGCTTTCGTGAGGTTTTCTGATCATGTATGGAGCAATTCGTTGTTATTAAGCTTTGGTTATTTGCTTGTCAGAAATGGTTATAAATCAACTGCATAGAAACCTTTTTTAAGTGATAAATGTAGCTGTATGAGTATGAAGTGAAGTTTTAGATTTAATGAAATCAAATTTATTAATTCGTAGATTAATTATTGTTTGTACGTTTTAAGTTGAAAGTGTGTATGTGTTAGTATGACCCCTATTACATTGATCAAGACTTGAAGTCAAGTTTTTTTCACGTTCTCTTTTGAACTTGACGAAAGCTTTCACATTGGTCAAGACTTGAATTCAATTTCTTGTCTTCTTTCCTTGTTTTCTTAAAAAATAAAGCGAGATAGGTAGCAAGCAAAGTGAAGTTAACTGAATTTTAATAAATTTCTATTAGCTCCTTGTTCCTCTTAAACAACATTTTTGGCTATAAAAATATATTATTATTAAAAATATCTACAAAAACCTCATTAAATAACTCACGCACAAATTTTACTGCAACTGAAGTCCAACAAACTCACATTGATATGCGAAAAATAAAATAAAAAGTACTGTCAACAACGCGAAAATAACAAAAGGAACACGAAAAAATTGCCGGTACAGCTTTTTTCCCCTTCCGTCGCTTCCGATGTGCGGCCAATTGCCTACAAACTCTGAAACTTGACTTCAAGTCTTGATCACTGTGAAAGGGTCTATGTTGTATGCTTTTTATGCGAAAACTTTTTTATGTGAAACCTTTTTTGTGTAGAATTTCTTTATGTGAAGGCATTTTTTTTAACAATAAAGTACCAAAAAGTAAAAAACCGAGTTTATTTAAAACTCAAAAAGCTTATTCAAAGTCTTTTAAAACTTTCGCATCTTCCGAGAGGCTCAAATGAAAGTAAGCACATATTTTCAAAGCTTTAAAATAACATTTAAAAGAAAATATTTTGTCAAAAATATTTTGTTTTATTGAAAGCTATTTTATCCTTATTATTTCAAAATGGGGCTTAGTTTGTTGACCAAAATGTACAATATATTACTTAAAAAAATAAAATTCTTAAAAGCTTTGCTATATTATATAAAATGTTTAAATAATAAACTTTCAATTTAAAAAAGCATTCCTCAGTCTGTGGTGGCCTTGGCTCGTCACCTCTCTGCAGACAACGGCAAACCTCAGAGAGTAATAACTGCCATGTAAAGCTTCTTGAGAACATAAGCTTTTAAGCATCAAAGCTCTTCGTGTATGCATTTACTCAATGGTGACCGATTATGTGCTTTAGTGTTCGTAAAATCTCATGCACAGCGTTGCTATGTTCGTCTGTTCGTGTTTTTTGCTATAAATAGCAAATGTTTTTATTTTACAGAATAAAGCTTTTAAATAGCTTTAATACGATACATTTATAAAATGTGCTAGTATATTGTTTGGTTACCTTTGATTTAAAGCAGAGTTAGGCGAACCGTTGGCACGCGGGCATTCGTGTTTTTATGTTTTAAAAGCTCTTCGGATATGTATTCACTCACTGATAATCAATTATGTATATGTTTGAGTGTTCATAAAAATCTTATGGACAGTGAGGCTGTACTTGCTTTGCTTGGTTTGTAGCTGTAAATAGCATCTCTGCAAACATTTGGAAGAGAAGCTGGTTTTGCGATGCACTTGCGATTCGCCTTAGGGTTCTTTAGAAGATGGATTGCTTTTCGATCGTCCAAGCGATGAATGCGCTCCTCAAGAAAAATTTGGAAGTTTGGAAAAATCTTCCTTCAATCATTCCGGCGATCGGTGGAAGATGAATCGCTTTTAAATCACAAAAGCGATGAATGCGCGATTCTTGAAACATTTGGAACGATCCTTTTTCGCTCATTTCGGCGATCATTGGAAGATGGAATATGGTTGGAATATGAAGCAGGCTTAAAAAAATCGTCAAAGTGAAGCAAAACTTTTGAAACTTGTGAAAAAATGTCAAAGGTTTTTTTATCGTTCAGAAGTAACGACGCGTTAATTTGAAGTGAAAAGTCTTCTATTTGCCAAGGACCCTTCTTGGCAATTCATTTCTTCTCAGCGAATCGTTTTAGGCCTCACCAGCGAATCGCTTACGAACCCTCCAGGTGATTAGTTTACGAATCTTCCCGGAGAATCGCATCTATGGCCGCAGCTGCTTACAGTCGGCGATACCCGGATGACTCGCAAGCTAGCTCGCTGGCGATTTCCTCATCTTCTAAGCGATTCTCTGGCAATTCTAAGGCGATAGAAAATGTTTGCAGGAATGATTCTTAAAAGCTTTAACACATTCACAAAATGTGCTATTATAGAGCCTGGCAAACTCTGATTTGAAACCTTGACGGCAGAATTTGCACACTTGACAGTGTATTTGTGCAACCAAAATACGTATATATCTCACGCACAAAACTACCAAAGCTTCAGTTTCAAGTTTCAGCTTCATGATTTTGCTGGTGGAAAGCTTTTCATATTAAGCGTTTAAAAGCTCTCTATTTGATGTTAATAAAAGCTCTGCCCAAGCCCTAGAGCATTGGTGGGTATTCTTACACTAGCAATCAAAGATCTTTACATGGTGCCATAAGAACGTATGGTGGAAGAGAAAGCTCTATGCCGCGAGCGGCGGAATGCTCCTCAATGCTCTAGAGCAGTGATCGTCTCCTACATAATTCCCTATAGCTCGGGAGCGTCGGGTGATTTTGTGTATTTGCAGACAAAAAAAAAAAGAAAACGTACATAAGTCCGTCCGAAAAGCAAACACAAAGAAACCACAAAAAATACAGAAGTTATATATATATATATATATATTTAAAATTTCAAAAATATAACAAAATTTCCTTGCATCAAATGGTACGAAATCTATTAACAACTTGTTGTTTCAGTGTAAAGCTGTGCATTCGTAAAGCTCTTTATGTTATTCTTTGAATCGCGCTGTGATGATCACTGCTCTAAAGTTATAAAACTCTGAGTAAAAGCTCTGCATTAAATAGTAATTTTTGTTTTTTTTAGTGTTATTTTGGTTGCTTAATTGATAAAATTTAAAAATAAATTAAAAAATGTACGCTTAAAAACTTAATTGTTGATAATTTAAACAAAAACTTTGTTATGAAATAAACTTTATTAAAAGCTTTGCTATATTTTTGTGAAAATATTGAGCTCTTCTTATTTCTTAGGCCTTGTTCGATTTGAGCAAGCTCTGTATGAATAAAAGCTTTATATGTTTTATAAGATATCTAGAGTTAAGGTCTTAATTAAAATTTATTGGAAGCATAAATTGCAGTTATGACCGTATGAATTGTATTTCAACAGAAAACTTAGTACTCGATGGAAGCTTTAAATGTCTTATCAATACAAATATACAAAAAAATACTAATTATAATCTAAACAGAGTTTGTTTCCCCTTGGCATAAGCTTAAAAGTTCATTGAAGTAGTTCAGAAGTTCTTGCTTCTGAGGGAGCTTTTTGAGCAAATGAACCGCTTGGAAAGTATTCGTATATCTTAAAATCTTCCAAAATGTTGTAAAAGCTTTTCAAAACTTTTTTATATCCATTTCACTCCACTCTCTCGTTTATCTCTTTATCTTTCTCTCTGTCCTCGCAAAATCTTTATCCGCTCACACTCTTACCTTGATTTAAAGCTGGTAACTGTTCCTGTGCGATTTGCAAGCGTCTCATTTGTTCAATTGTCGGACTGTTTCGCGCTTGTTGGGCACTCATTTGGCGCGCAAACTGCGGCCGCTGCAATTGTGGTTCTGCATTAATAAGACTTTCAATTGGCGCACTTGTTGGCGCACTGACGGCAACCTTGTTTTCAACACCATCAATGGTGTCTGTGATTTTTTGCAAAATTCTAAATGATTTCGATTGCACGGGCGTTGTACGTTGATCGCTAGAAAATTGGTGGTAAGTAGTAGAATTAGTGCAAAGAAGATTAGTAAATTTTGAGTATGAAGCTTAATGTGCACATATGACAGACTTTCGAATGTTTGCTTATGGATTTTAACTGCAAAGTAGTGCAAAACAATGAAATGTAGCATGATTACAATTAGAGTGGTTGGTAAAAATGTACACGGCGAATGTTTGACTAAAAATGTTAACATGAAAAAAGCAGGTTTTCCAATATAAATAGAAAAGCTTGTGATGTATGGATTCACCAATCAATTATAGCTCGAAAGAGTTGAAAGAGATTTGAAGCAAAATAAGTTAATTTGAACTAAGACAGAATAATAAACAAATAAAACCATTTTTAGGTGCAACCCAAAGCTTAAAGCACCTAGGTTGATAATATGTGCATATGTAAAACTTTAGAAAAATTTTATGTTAAAAAGTTTTAAGGAATTATTTCTTGAAAACTGCTAATACGAAGTGTCGAACGCAATAAAGCTTTTTTGAAAGCTTTTAAGGTTTTTGTAAAACCTTGCAAGTATGTGTTCTTTTTTGTCACATAAATAACAGTCACATAACATCACTTTTCTACAACAACTTGTGACACACAGTTTCTTGCACTCTACCTGAGCCGACTTTTCCTAAAGCGTATCTCAGCTTCGAGCGGGCAATCGTGTACAAAAAGCTTATAATTATCACTACGTTTGGAGAGAGCAGAAAAACAAAAATATTCAGACATAAATTAGGAACATAAAAGAGAGCTTTAAAGTTTTAAAATAAGCTTGGCTAAATAAAACAAAAACATTTCTTAGTCTTAACTTAAACAAACTATAAGCTCACAGACTTTAGAAGTATAAAAGCAAAGCTTTAAGCTTAAAGCATTTAAAAGCTTCAAGCTTTGTAAGCTTTCTTGAGCTGTCACTTAATAAAACATAACAAAATAATTGTTGCACATACTTACTTTTGTATAACGATTGGTGCCTGCGAGATGGGCCCGCGTGTACCATCGCCTTCCAGTGCTATTGGGATGATGCGTGTCTTTACACCACCCACGTTGTTGGTGGTTTGCTGTTGTTGCTGTATGATATGTGGCGCATTCATTTGTTGTTGTAGCGCAGCTGGATAATTATTATAGCCTTGATCCACAAATTGATTTGGTGAGCGCATTACGTAACTGGAGGGCGCTGTTAAAAAGAGATGAAGTGACGAAAGGAAGGGTTTTTTTTGTGAGATGGCATGAAAGAGATCGTGCGAGAGCGACAGAGAGAGAGAGTGAGAGGGTGTGTGGGAGCGATGTTGTGGTTTGTACACAGAGAACTTATGAATATCATATATCCCCAAAAACGCTTTTTATAACATTGTCTTTTTTTAAAAAAACTTCTAAAATAGCTCAAATAAATTAAGATTTATTAAAGGATGTAGAGGACTTACTTGTTTTGTATACATAAATAAACAAAAAAAATTTTCATATTTTTTATAATATATTGTATAGAAGACTGAAAAGCTTTATTTAAATTTTGAGCAAAATTATTGAGCAAAACACTTTCAATTTAATACAATATATATATATACTAAAATCTTTTCTAATATTTCAGTTTCATATTAAGGATAAATGAATGATTTCTTAATTAAAATGTAAGGTATTTTTCCGCAAAAGCTTGACATAAGCTTTTAAACATTGATGAGCATTTTCCATATGTTTGTTTTGGTTGCTCGAAAGCTCTTTGCCCATTAACTGCAGATTGCTTTAAAACTGCTTCTTAGAAAATACATTTATAAGCTTTTTCAAAAGGTTTCAAAATTTGAATTGTTGCCGATAAATGTGCAACTAAAAAGCTTCACTTATCTTTTAAGCTTTAAATAACTTTAAATATACGAGGGTAATTTGAGAAGACAGTAACTTTTTGAATTTGCGTATTAAGGCAGTATTCTAGAGAAGAATTTTGAAAAAATCTATTTTTTTTCATATTTTCCAAGTTTAAAAATTCAAGAATTGACAGAATTTTTGAATATTTCAATTATTTAATGAGTTATAAATTAGTAATGTAGCATCTAATCTAGTACGAACGACACTCAATTCTTTAAACAAGTTTTTCTCAAAACTAATTAACGTAACACGCTTGACGTAGTATCTCAAGTTCTAATGGACTGATTAACTTAAAATTTGGTGTGGCCTTTCTTATATAATCCCTCTATGACCCGGACTAAAATTATCTAAAAATTTATTTAGCTTTAAATTTAAATCCAAAAAATTACATCTTTTTTTCAAACAGTCGGAATTTCGCGAAAAAAGTTATTTTTCTTTCTCTAGTCCGGTATATTCTTTCTTACATTCTTACTAATTAAGAATTCCTTTTTTCAGATGACTTGAAGAACTGAAATCGTATCGGATCACTCAAAAGAGTTTATCAGGCTTGAAATCGTCGATAAATCCAAGCAATGATTTTGCATGATCGGGAAACGAAAACACGAGAGGCTGAAGCTGAGGTTGTAGGCATTTCAACTGAGCAGGAGCATTATACGAATATTACTTGAATATTTGGGCATAAAAAAGCTATACCCGCTATTAATGCCACGATTGGTCACACTCGACCGTAAGCGAAGCCATGTGAACACTTCAAAGGAGTATTTGGCGATGTTCGATCGCAATCCGAAGGAGTTTTGCGCCGTTTCGTAAGTGTGAACGAAACATAGACAACCACCATAGACCAAGAAACTTCTCTGCGTGAACGTGTACACAAGAAGGCTTTTTCGATTTTGATTGGAATGAGTTAAAGTATTTCGTTGAGTTGGTATGAGTACACATTTGCTCCAATAGTCATGGCTCATGACTTAAGTATACTAGCAATTTCATTCGTATTCATTGCAAATCTCTGATGGTGAAGATAAAAGTGCTCCTCCACTATGATAACGCACCGGCGCACACATGTGTAGTTGTTTTGGCAAAAATCCGTAAATTGGGTTACGAACTGCTAAACTATTCACCGTATTCTCCGGAATAAGCGCCCCTTGCGACTATTTCCTACTTCCAAAATCTGAAGAAATAGCTCTGGGGTAAGAGATTTGGGTCGAATGAAGAGGTCATCAATGAAACAAACGCCTATTTTGAGCACCTTGATAAAACCTATCATTAGGAAGGAATAAAAATATAAGAAAAACTCTGGACAAAAATCTATGGATCTAAAAGGAAACTATGTTGAGAAATGCAACGCTTATTTGCCGAAAAAATATATACTTTATTCAAAAAGTCACCGACTTTTCAAATTTCCCTCGCATTCTAAAGTATAGACTTATGTAAAAAATAAAGCTTCCATAAAAATTACGCTAAACGAGTAAGAAAATATATATAAAAATATTTTAAGCTCTCAAAGGCTATTTTTTCCGAGTATGAAATAAGCTTTTCAACATAGCTTTTAAAGAGCAGAGCTTTTAAGCTTTCTTTTTTTTTAATTCCATGCAATTTTATTTTATTTTAAACTAAAGCTATGTATAAGCTAGTTGACATTCTTTTTTAAAATCATTTCAACTTCTGTCAAAACAAGCTTTACTGAAAAACTTTTCTTTAATACTTTGCATAAAAAAAATTATTTAATTTAAAAAATTGCATTTTCACACTAAATAATATATTTTTGAGTTGTTTTAATTCTTTCGAGGGCATTGGTAGGCATATATGTCATTCCACTTTTCTCTTTTTTGTATGATTTTTTTTTTTTGCATCACTTTATGTGATCAAATTGAAAAAGGTCTTTTACGAGTAGCTTATGGGGTTAGGTCACTATAGACGCCGGAAAAAAAGCTTTCTTTGGATTTTATTCAGAAATACTGCGCAATAAATACAGATCCCAAAAAACGATGTTTATTGTGCATATCAGGACTGTATACAATCATTTTTTGAGGTGATTTATTTCAAAATTGCGGATGTGCAGCGTTTTTGCTGCAGCGTTTTAGGGTCCACGACCGGACAAATAGCTCCTGTAATTTTTGAAATATAAAAAGCCAATGCATTTTTCTTTTATATATAAAATCTGCTATAGAATTACATAGGATATGTTGGATATATTGATTTTCGGCCAAATGGCGCACTTCTAAAGTGAAAAGTGAAAAATTTGCCTGAAAAATCATTAGACTGAACACTTCAATAAAAAAAAAAATTCTATGTACTTCCATACACAATATATTTTTCAAGATATATTCAAAGTTACAAGTGAATCGGTTTGTTATATTTCCGACAAACTTAAATAATGCAGTTTTAAGTAGTAGAAAATTATGAATAAATTAAAACCTTTAATCTTCAAATTCAAAAATCAATAACTTGGAAACTTTTCCCTGCCATAATTTTTTATGACATCATTTTTAAGGTTAAAGGGACCATTTCAAAAAAAAAAAATACATAGATTTTTCGAAAATTATAGAGTGGCCTAACCCCTTAAATATGCTCAATCTTTTGGGCGAAGAATTTGTTCTAATATTTTGGTTTTTTTTTTAAAATTTTAACTAAAAGCTTTTTTTCAACCATTTTTGTCTTAACAGAACCAGAACAAATGTAAAAAATTCCTAAACTGTAAGTTTTTATTGTTTTTTAGTCTTGCCCCTAAAAATATAAAAGCTTTTCAACCTTCTAATATGTATATTTTTTGCCATTCACATTAAATTCAACTTTGGATAAAGTTTTTTGCACTTAAGCTCAAAACACATAAATATTTTCAAAAAAGCTTTTACAAAGCTTTGAATAATATAAGCATCTAAAGGCTTTAAGCTACTGAAAGCTCTAAGCTTCTGAATGCTCTAAGCTTCTGAAAGCTTTAAGCTTGAATTGAAATTTTATTGTGAATATATTTTTCATTTCCCATAAGAAACTTCTGAAGAAATTTTTTGAATTTTAAACATGCACGGAACATACACATATTTCAAGCTTTAAATAGATAAAAAACTTTTCCCGATGAAAAAATAATTAATTATTAAAAAAAAAAAAAAAAATGTAACTCAAACTTTACCTGATAAATATGCACTGAGTTGCTTTAGAGCTTTAATTTATATCCTTTTTTATGTATAAATTGAAGCTTTTCTAGAAACAGATTTTAAAACAAAACAATTATAATGTAAGCATTGAACACTAATTGAAGCTTTTAAAAGTAATAGCTTATCATTACTATAAATAAGCAATAAATATTAACTGCTTTGCATATACATTTTTCCTAAAAATTATATGAAACTTTTCAAACATTATTTAATTAAAGAAGCTCTACTTAATATTGTTAGACTTCCAAAGAAGTTTTATAGTTACTTAAGCTTAAAAGATGTGACAAAAGCTTTATAGGAGTTTTGAAAGCTATCATTCAAAGCTTTAAATATGTAAGCTTTCGCACATATGACGCCTTTTAAGAAATTTTTTCATAAAGTGTTGGTATATTTTAAGAAAGTTTTAAAGCTTTTTATTTTTTTTTTTTTTAAGAATAAGTGTCATTACAAAGCTTTAACTTAAAATTTAATAGGTAAGCGCTTTGCATATAAAATGAGCAACTTTTGTTCTAAAAAGCTTAGCATAAGCTTTCTAAGCAGATACTTATAAAAGCTTTCTGTGCATTACTTTTAGATTTATTTGAGAACTGTTGTTTATTTTAATTGAGCTATTTTAAGCTTTTTAATATTTTTTTTTTGTCACTTACCGGCATTTCCTCCCTGTGCGCCAAAACTAGGCTGCGATGGTGTATGCGTGGGCGTGGGTGTCTGCTCCAGATGAATTGGGATGATGCGTTCCTGAGAAGTAAATAATTTTTTAATGAAGTGTGCCATTAACCCATTAATGCGCCTTTTTTCAATTAATGAGTTGAAATTGAAAAGCTTTCTTATTACTGACCTTGGGACCGCCTGGATTGCTTGAGCCAATATTGATTTGCAGACGCAGGCCGGTGGGTGCCTGAGCGCCGAAATTTTGGCTACCCTGCGGTGGCTGATAGCGCTGCTGCTGTTGTTGTTGTTGTTGTTGGTGTTGTTGCATGGGCTCTGGTGACTTTATGCGTTGCAATGAGGATGGCACTACGTTGCCATTCTCTTCAGGTCGTGCCCATGCGGGTTGCTCCTTCTGTGCCGGTTGACTGCTCATCCAGCGAGCAGTTGCTGGTTGATGCTGCTGTTGCTGTTGTTGTTGTTGCGGCATTTGACGCATTCCTGTATCTCGCTGCGCGGCAGCTGCTTGTTGTTGCATCTGTTGACGCACGATATGCTGTGCTTGTGGTTCAACGGTTGGTGCCAGCGGCGCAATGTATAGGGAGCCGACATTGGTCTGCAATAAAAAGTGAAGTATTTTTTTTTTGATTTTATAAAAATAAAATTATAAATATATAATAATATACAAATAAAAATACATATTTAAAATGAAATATTAAAAATTTAATATTGAGTTCATAAAAATTTTTTATTTATTTCTTTAATATTATAAATCAAAAGTTAAAACTAAAAAATGAAAAGCTTCAAAGCTTTCTTAATTTCCTTAAATTTTATTTTTTTTTATTTTTTTTTGTCAATAGTTAAAAATGCAAAATAAGAAGCTCTAAAACTTTTATAATTTCATAAAACTTTTTAATAAATTTTTGTTTTAAATAATTAAAAAAAACTTACAATTTCAAAAGCTTTATTGATTTAATTTTTTATTACTTTTTTATGATTAATTAGAGTTTTAAAATTCAAAATATAAAGTTATTAGCTTTATGAATGTAAATATTATTTAAACTTATTTGTTTTACTCATCAAAAGTTAAAAAGGATATTTTCTGTTTTAGCAAATTTACTTACTTATTTCACTAATTAGAAGCTTAAAATTTCAACCATAATGCTTTAAAGCTTTATTTCATTGAATTAATTTAATCGAATTTATAAATTATATCTTAATATACCATATAAAAGGCAAACACGCTGCTCTGCTACCGATATTGCTCAAACTGTAATTATTTTTTGCGATCAGCGTGAAAGTATGCACAGAAACTTCGTTTGATACTTATCAGTGCATGCTTGCCTTTTATGTACATATGTGCATACTCTCAGGCTGAACATTTTTCAGAACAGTTGTAAAAGCACTGTAATAATGGCTTCCAACCCGTCGTAAGACGGGCTTTTATACTAGTTTTATAATAAAATTCTATCCAAAGTTTTCTAAATTGAGACTTTAACATCTTGTTTTTTTATAGTAGCAGAGAGTAAAAATTCAACAGAGATTGTATCAACTTTGTTAAATCTCAAGCATGTGTTAACACAGCTTTTTCTTTCGCGGTTTTAGGTGAAAATAATTCTATTAACCCTTGTCAGATATTTAGCAGAGTTGAAACGAAACCATCTCTATATTATTTAGTTTCTCTGATGGTAGGTGAAAAAACATATGCTGGCCTATTCACAATAATCAATAAACTTACCGGTTTTGGTCCCTGATACGGTGCCGTTGTCTCTGGTGCTGGACTAAAAACATCACGTGACCTCACATTATTGTAAATGGCCTGTGGATGTTGTTGTAGAAGATGTTGTTGTTGTTGTGGTTGTTGCTGTTGCTGTGGATATGCTTGTGGTGGTTGTGGGCTGCGTTGAGTGCGCCAAGGTACAGCTGATGCTTGAGCTGTTGATTGTTGTGGTGCTTGTGCTGCTGAAGGCGTTGCATGAGCGGACGATGGCGATTGTTGCTGCTGTTGTTGTTGATGTGATTGTTGTTGAGCCAAGGGTGAAGTTGGTTGCATTGGCCTTGACTGCTGCTGAGCAAATTTAAAGGGACTCTCTGTTGCACGTTGTTGTTGTTGCTGCTGTACTGGTGACGAATCGGTTTGGTTTTGCGTGTAAACATTAACTGAAGGGGACTGTGGAGCAGCAACACTACGAAATTCTGGTCGTGGCGATTGTTGCTGCGGTGTTGGTGGTGAATATGAAGGTTGGACTTGTGATGCATATTGTTGATAGTTGTTGTTCATGTTATGGTTGTTATTATTATTGTTATAATTGTTCGTTGCAGGTTGTTGAGGAGTTGTCATCGTGGGCGTAAAGGATTTTTTATAATCTATAGCGTGAGCGGAAATATTAGAAATTACAAAACTTTACTGTAACGTCTATGGTGGAAGTTATATAGCATTTAAAATAGATTGTCTTGTGAATAATTGCATAGTTTTAGGGATAGGTTAGCGGTTCTGGGAGAAATTAGTTAGCTGCCACCATTATTTTTCTCCATCAGAGGTTTTTGTCTCTGCTTAAGAGAGCGCTTTAACGAGACTTAGGCAAAGATACGTGATGAAAGCTTTAATGCAGCATGAGCAGCTACAACACTGTGCGACAAAATGTTGTTGTATTTTATATGAAACTAAAGCATTCAGAGCTTTTAAGCAAAATAAGATCTGCTTTATATAAGCCCCGATAATATATGCTAATTAACAATTAAGTATTTTAAACAGATTTTTGACTTTAAGTTCAAACTTTTATACTTCAAATTCAACTTTAAATTCAACTTTTTGACTTGTATTTAGTATTAGTTGCATAAAGTTAAATGTGAACTATAAAGGGATTAATGTGGAATGAATTTAATTTAATTTTCAATTTAAACTTAATGTTTTTTTTTATTAGTATATGAAATAATGAAATAAACCAAACTTTAACCATAATAAAAAAAACTAAAGCTCCATTTATTTCTGTTTGTTGTTCGCAAACCGTTACCAGTTAGCTCAATCGATGCTATATGGGCTAATACCACCACCTATGATTTCTTATCATTTACTTGATATGCATTTACGATTGAACACAAAAAGCCAGAACAAAACATAAAAAAAAAAAATTATTGTCTCACCATCGTTGTTGTTGCTATTTTCGTGGCTACCATAAGTGTTGTTATTCTGTGTATTGCTATCGTATTCACCAACCATGGGACTATTCGAACGTTCCTTGCGATATTCCTCCACCCAGAAGTTATTCTTCTCGACCGGCGGTGCAACCTTTTTCAGTCTGGCCATTGGATTTGCTGGAATCTTTATTTCCGGCCTGAATCCCATTGGTGGTGGTTCGAATCTTTGTGGAGTTGGCGATTTGCGTGCAGCATTGGGAGAACTAGGCGCTGTCAAAGCGCTACCATTTTTGCTGCTGTTGGGTGGTGCTAGTGTGGTAGTGGTTGTGGATGGTGGTGGTGGAGGAGGAGGTGCACCAGCGCTAACATTGAAATTTTGATGTTGCTTACCCATTGATGGTGGTGGTGGTGGTGCTGCTGGTGGCCCTGTAGGAAAGACCTGGAAAGGCATACCCATGGCAGCAGCGCCTATGCTGGCAGCAGCTGGAGAACAGCCACTCGGTGAGAGCGGTTGTGTTGGCCGGTTCAATTGTGATGCCCCAGTAGCGCCCTCAGCTTGGGCGTTACGCGCCAAACGTTTGGCCATGCGTTCCGATTTGATTTGAGAGAGATCAATGCCGCCGGGTGTGTAGGTAAAAGGTTTTTTGTCTTTTGTCATCATGGCGTTTTGCACGCAGGCGGGCGCCTCGTATGTCTGTTGTTGTGTGGGTAGACGTTGTGAGGGAATGCCACCAGGTGCTGATGGAGTGCCATAGCTGGAAAGAGAGTTGAAGGTAGGGAAAAGTTTAATATACGGAATTGTCAATAAATAAATATAGGGGAAGAAATTATAATAAATCCAAGAAATTCTTTAAATGTTTGCTCAAAACATTCCGCAAAAACCTTAACATTTCCGATAGTTTCTGTTCGCCAAAAAGCTTTAACGTATCTCTGTACTTTGGGGCGTTCAGCGCCCCTTGTGTAATTTATAAGGGAAATTGTAATTTTTAAATGAATTTCGACAAAAAAAGTTTATAACTCCTCGATTTTGTTTTATGTTTTCAATTTATTTACATAAAATACATCTGAACTTATGTTTTGTAAAGTTTTTGCTCTTTTTTTATAAATTATAATTTTTTTATAAATGAAACGGAACCAAATGTAAAAAATATAATTCCAGAGCTGCACAAGATTTAATAGTAAAACTTAGTATGTAAGAGCTCCAAGCGGCGGTCACTATATATATAAATGTTGGCACTCTCACTTTTACCGCCCACAAATCAATAGAACTTCTATATAGTAGACAGGTTTGATAGTATAAAACTAAAGTTCTGTAATTAAATTCATATGCTTACTCTCGGTAAATTTACTAAAAATGGGAGTGGTCGCACTATATCTGCTCTCACTTTTCAGAAACCATTTCAATTCCTTAGATGTGCACGTTTTGAAATTCAAATTTGGTATGCAGATGCTATGGGTCAAAGAGGCGGTCATTTTATATATTATGTTGCTACTATCACTTTTACCACCCACAAATCAGTAAAGATTATACGCCCACTTATCAGAAATCATTATAATTTCTGAGTTGTACAGATTTTGATAGTGAAACTTGGTATGTAGGTGCGATGAGACCAATTGGTGGTCACTATATATATATAAATATTGCCACGCCCACTTTTTCCACCTATCTTTCTATGCATGAAAAATAGATACACGTATGTGTATCACGTAAAGATTCCAAACCGCTGAGCTAATTTTTATGAATATTCTGGGAAACGGTAGCAGTATTTCTGTAAAGTCTAGTGGCAATTGTAAAAGGGGGGCGTGGCACCGTAAATACACCCCAAGTTTTCTATATCGAACTGCTTTGGAATTATAAGTCGTACAGCCTCGGAATTCGGTATTCGACCTCAATTAACACGAGGGGCGAGGGGCGTGGTACTTTTTCAGCACCCCAAATTTTCAGTATAGCTTTCGAAGTAAGTCACACATCAATAAAATTCGGTGTGAACTTTCTGTAACCACCCTATAGCTACGCCCACTTTTTAGGGGATAAGCGCTGAGTAAGAGCTAATCTATATATATAAAATTTTGAAAAAAAATCTGTACATGAAATATTTTTTTATAATTCCTTTTGCGATGGGCATTTTGAATGACGCTGAGTCCGAAAATTGCATTTTTTAAATTTTTGTCTGTCTGTCTGTTAAAGCATCACGCGAAAACTACTGTATGGATTTAAATGAAACTTCACATCTAGGTTCCTTATATCCCCTGTCAACAAATAGGCTTATTTTATCCAGAAAAAAAGGTTGACTCCGGTAGGGGGCGCTGCGATCGGGTTCCAGGCATTCTTTTTTGTAGCTTATCTCAGAAACCGTTCATCCGATTTACGTGAAAATTGGTATATAGAGGTTTTCGGATACGGTGAATTTTCATGACTTATCTACTCTGTTCTACCTTGAACACCAGAGGGCGCTGTAGTACAAATATTTGAAAATGTTTATAAAATGCTGTTTATCCGATTTTCATGAAAATCTGTATATAGGGGCGTTCTAATATGGTGACTGTTTTGGACTTATCTTTTTTGTACTATATTGAACACCAGAGGGCGCTGTGGAACAAATCTCTTAAGAAATCGTGAAACACTCAAAAACCGCTCATCCGATTTAGATAAAAATTTGTATATCGGGTTTATAGGATTTGATTATCGAGTATGGAAAGGGCTTTGGCGTTATTTTTTTATTCTATCTCGAAAACCAAAGGGCACTGTTGTACAAATACCGCAAAAAACTCAAAACATCTCATCCGATAAGTATGATTTTCATAGCTTTTGGCGCTATGTATTTTGCTATATCTTGAACCCCAGAGGGCGCTGTACTACAAAATACAGTAAAGCGTAGCAAAGTGCGAAGGGTGTTAAATATCTTCTTTTCTTCTTTATGTGTATTTATATTCCACTTTCATTTTTTCGCAAATCAGGACTGCTGATGCCGAGTTCTGTGGTATTTGAGTACGCATCAACATGCGCAAGTCAGTTGCGTTGCACACACACGCACACACAAATCACGATTTCCCTAACTTTTTCTCATGATTTTCAGATGTCGAAGCTACGAAGGTTTGAAAGATGCACACAAAATTTCTTCTAAAGTTTGTGAAAAGTTTTTTCAAATTGACGAATGAAATCAAAAATTATTTATATCAACTCCCGAGCTAAGCCGGGTATTCCGCTAGTATAGTATAAAATTAGAAGTGTAGAAGCGATAAAAGAGGAAAAAAATGGAAAAGAAACGGGTTCCCATGCAAAATGTATGATGAATAGAGAAGGGCGCTGTATGCACCAAAGGACGAAGAGTGCACATGTGTGTTCTGAGTCAATATTTCACATATTCGTATGCATACTAATATGAAAATTCACTAGTATGTAACTGAAGGTTCGATCTTTCAAATCGTATTGGTCATAATGAGTTTAAGTTTTTAGTAATTTTTTTTACATTTATGTTACAGGTTGTCTGGGGCGCTGAGCGCCCATAGTACAGACTAAAGGTCAATGTAACATAAGCACCATGGGCCCTACTCTCTATTGCGATGCGCCAATCAATGCTATGCGAAAATGAAATGCGATGCATATGCAAATCCGTACAATCAAATCAATTTTTCGAATATTTTTTTTGTCGCATCGCAATAGAGAGTAGGGCCCCAGATATTAAAGCAATGCTAGACATCATTAGTCAAGCCAAACGATCTTTTTTTAACTTTTTTTAAACATTTTTTGATTTGTTGAATGTATCAAAGAAGGGAATCTTTACTTTGGGGCTTTAACCATAAAATAACATCGTTTGGATAATTTTTCTGTTCAAATCGTTTGAGTTTTTCTTGCTATTTTATGTGTTTCGAATTTCTTTGGTGTCAAAAGTGGGCGTGGCAATTACATATTGCCTATGAAAATTGGATTTGAATAACAAACCTTTTGGTATCTAAATCAGTTTAGTGGTTCTCATATTGGTTTTTCTAAGTTTTAACTTAACTTAAAAAAACTTAACTTAAAAAAGCTAAAAAAAAAACAATTATTTATATTCTTTGAGCAAAATAAAATGATCAATACTGCGAAATGATCTTGCGAATATTATAATCTGTCAAGTTTGAATACCGTGTCTCAAGTTTCAAAGTTTGATATTTATAACTCTTTAGGAACATACCCAGCAAAAAATTTCAATGCGCATTACTTGTATGCACATAAAGAGAGCTTCATTCTCCTTGCAAGTAGTGCTGTTTTTATAGCGCTTTATTTGTAACACTTTCCACAACGATAACGTTGCACTTGAAAAGAAAGTATTACCCAGCAAAAAATTTCAATGCGCATTACTTGTATGCACATAAATAACGTTTTATTCTTCTTGCAAGTAGTGCTGTTTGTATAGCGCTATATTTGTAACACTTTCCATAACGATAACGTTGCACTTGAAAAGAAAATATTAGATATTAATGTCATAAAAAAAATTGATTTTAAAAATTCATTTAATCGTTTCACGCGAATAAACAAAATTTGATTTATTTTATCAAACTGCTGTTATTTGTTATTAAGAAACAATTTTTTCAATTAAGATGTGGCAGACTGGTTGACGTTTTTGCCTTGTAGTCGAAATGCCCAGGTTCAAACCTGGCTGGCGGCGATTATTTTTCGTTTTTGTTTTGTGTTAAAAAGTTGCTTATAAGTTTTTCTGTTATTATAAACCAAATTTTACACCTAAATTGTAAGCGAGATGTCCGGGTTCAAACCCGTGGCTGGGTGATTGTTTTTTGTTTTGTTTTAAAATTTTGAAATATTTACGTATAGCGCCCGGTTCTTGCTACGTTTTTATATCAAATACAAGGAGAACAAAGTGCTCGGCTCTCGCTACGATTTCATATTTTCTACAGCGGGAGCGGAGCGCATACATCTGATGACATGACTAAGTTAAAAAATGCGCTATACACAAGGAGAATGAAGAGCTCTACTGTTTTTTTGGAGCGCTTCAGATGCGCTAATGGAGCACTCGCTTTCCTGTTGGGCATTGTTTGATTTCCTCTACACACGTTTTAGCCTCTATAATTCGTATTTAAAAGAATTTTAAAAATTGCTTTAGGTACAAAAATAGTCATTAATCGCTATAAATAGTTTGCACCATAATGCAGTCTCACACCTGCTTTAATGATGCGAAAAGCTGTCAGCTGCTGTCAGGCGCTGTATGAGATTCTAATTAAAAGATATTTTTATGTCACTTCGTGATTGCCAAATTTGAAATTTTTTTCACGCAACTCTCACAACCTTCGCCTTGAAAATGCAGAAAATGCGGCTGCCAACTGCTATGTATACGGAAATGTGTTATGGTTAAATCTTAAAGGTTAGGCAGCGCATGTCAACATGTTGACAGCTGTTTGAATTGAATTCTAATTAATTGCTTAACCGTAGCTAGATTTTGAACGCATTTGATATACATATAATTGAAAAGAATTGAAATGCAAAAATATATAAGAGTAAATAATTTATATATATACGAGATAGGAGTAAAATAGAAATTAAATTGAAAACTAGAACAAACAGTGGGAAAAACACGTTTGTGTCACGTCAGTAAGAATGTTATAAATAATATATAAGGCAATGTTTAAAAATCTAGAGTCCCCCAGCTGTGTTCAAGTACAAAAAAGCTTTTGCAACGCGTGTCAATTGATAAACGTGTTCATTTTTTTAAAAAGCAGCTACTTTTATTTTCAATTTAAATTCAAATGAAACATTAACTTTGAAAAGTTTATGTTTCGTGGAAACATGTGTATAAAAAATGAGTTCCAATAATTTGCAAACATTGATAGCTGCCAAAAGAGATCAATTTTATGACGCATTTCTAGAGAAAATTGCTTATAATATAAAATAAAAATATTAAAAATTGAAGAAATACATTCATTATTAATAGCACAACGTGGTTTATAGTCTGTCTTAATTTGCAAAAAAAAAAAAATTTGTATTTATAATGAATATGCTGATATCCAAAAATAAAAAAATTGATTGCATCTGACAATTTTTACTAAAATTAGATCAAATTATAGCAAATTGAAAATCCATGCAGCTATAAAAAATTTGCTCAAATTTCATATTAAGTCTGCTCCCATAAACAAATTGAATAAACTTAACCGCTAAGATGTGGTTTTATTAAATAAGGTGCTCAATATTTATAGATACATTTTAGAAATACTCGTTGCTACATGTTTAAGTGACATACACACATACATATAAACCGCATTTTCTGAAGCGAATGTCAAGCATACAGGTTGATTTATATTTTTTTCTACAAAGCTCAAACAACTGAAAACTAATTTCAATAGCAACGGTAACTTAAAGCAAAGTTTAATACTTTTCTTAAAATTTTTAAAGTAACCCCAACTAACTGTAACTTGAAAGCTTTATAACATTTTTACTGCCGAGCTCGGTTGTAAAGGTTTTGGATTCAAATCTTGGCTGCATTATTATTTTTCTCCAACTGTTATACTTGTCTCAAGTATTCCAGAGAAATTGAAGTAGTTAGTGACTATTGCCTAATAGATGCAATCGATCTAGCAGCGAAAATATTTCTTCTCTTTGTTCTTGGAATGAACAAATCACTCTGTATATTTAAATTTATGATTATTTGCTGTCTGTTGCTCTTTTTAGCATGGTTGAAATCACCCACATTTTAATTGTATCAGATCAAAGTCATATGCAAAAGTGACGCAACTTGCGGTTTAGAAAACAAACAAGCAAGCCTTGCAAATAAATAATTTTGTATATAAATTGTGATAGAAGTTAAAGAAAACTGTTACATACTTGCACGACATCAATGAAACTTAAGATAATGCAAAAAAGCCGAGTTTTATTTGTGCTGAATAGCTTTAGAAGTCGCTGAATATATATTGCAGTTGAAGTTGACTCATTAA
This sequence comes from Coremacera marginata, assembly GCA_914767935.1. NCBI lineage: Eukaryota > Metazoa > Arthropoda > Insecta > Diptera > Sciomyzidae > Coremacera > Coremacera marginata. Next base: position 169,053,718 of record OU612045.1, read on the forward strand.
GATTCTCAGAAATTTATAATAAGGGTTAAATGAACAAGATATTTTCAAGTTTCAAGAAATGGTTAATAATTTACAATAATTGGTGCTGAATAGGGTTTTCAGCTGCTGAATACTTGCTTATGTAAAAGCTGATGTGTTTTAAAATAGCTAAAAGAACTTTAAATCGTTGCTGAATAAGAAAAGCAAAGTTTCAATCGGCTGAATCTAAGAAATTGAATCAAAAAAATAGTGCTGAATTGAATTTGAAGCTGTTGCATTTACAACAAAGTTGAAGTGGTCATAAGATCTCAGGCTGAGATAGAAAACTAATAATAAACGTTGCTTAATAAGCAGTTGCCAAGTTTTGGAAAAAATAGATCAATAAATTATGTTGAATAAATTTACAAAATTTGGCTCAAATTACAATTTTTGTATTTTAATTCTTTAATACAAAATACAAATAATAAAAAATTGTATTTAATACAAAAATACAAAATACATTTTTTGTTTTTAAAATTGTTAAGACTGCCATATTTTAAAAAAGCTATTTCCGCTACATATTGCTGAATAACAAATGGTAAGGTATGTAAGCTGCTAAATCTGAAAATAATGCTATAATGAGTGCTGAATAGGTTTTTAATTGCTAAATTCTTCTAAAATTGAAAATCTACAGCTTAAATATTTTAAAAGGAAAAAAATTAATAAAAAAACTTAACAAAAGTTGCTGAATTGATAGCTGTAACATCTTAAGCCTTTCATTTTATTATAGAAACTTATGAAACCTGTATTTGAATTTAAAAACAGCACATTTTCTTAAAAGATTTAAATTACTTGATGAGAACAGCTCAAGCTTATAACAAAAGTTTGGTGAACAAGAAACTGTCAAGTTTTAGGAAAAAGTAAAATAATGCAATAATATGTGCTGAATAGGGTTTTAAGCTGCTGAATTCTTATTCATGCTAAAGTTGATGTGTTTCAAGGCAGCAAGACAACTTCTAAATGCTGCTGTTGAAGGAAAAGTAAAGTTTCAATCTGCTGAATCTAAAAAAAAATGCAAATATTAGTGCTGAATTGGTTTTTAAGCAATCACATTATATTTGAAGTGATCATAAGATCTCCAAAGCTAAAGCAGTAGCCCATTTTTTAATACGCATAATAGAAAAATGAGCCAATAATTTCTGTTGAATAGGCTTGTAAGTTTTCAAATATTTGTTATTGTTAAAACTGCTGTGTTTTAATATAGCCAATACTAATTATGTCTCAACGCATTGTTAAATAAGAAAAAAATCAAATGTATAAACTGCTGCTGAATCTGAAAATAATGCAATAATAAGTGCTGAACAGGTTTCTAAGATGCTTAATTCTTCGAAAATTTTAAATTTGCAGCTAAAATATTTTAAAAGAAAAACGAATGTATAAAAATATTTACAAAAGTTGCGGAATTGATGTTACATCTATCTTGAGCCCATACATTTTTTATAAAATCTCTAAAGCTTAAATCGAACTTCAAAATAACACGCTTTTTTTAAGATTGAAATTATATGGCTAGAACAGTTCAAATATTTATAAAATTTGCTGAATCTAAAGAAGTCAAATATTTTTATGTGTTGTGTTGTTCTGAGCCGTTGAAATTATATAAATATTGAGGTTAACATATTACAGAATTGCTTAAAATGATCATGAAAGTTGCTGAATTGGATAAAATGATATTTAATAACAGCTGAATTGCTTTCAAGTGATTCTGCTGTAAATTGAAGGCAAGTTTTTGAAGTTGCTGAATTGGTCTCTTAAAATTATGATTTCAAAAAGTTGAATGCTTATAGTAGATGAAGTTCATATATTTTGCAATAATATAACTTTGATTATCATTTTAATGGATAAAGGTTGTTGAAATTTGTGTAGTAAACATTTGCTGAATAGGTTCTAATGCACCATTTAACAGTTGAGCTTAAATGAAATATTTTTTAACTTTTTGCTGAATCTGCTATAAAGGTGCTGAATAAATTTTTAAGCAGCCTAAGAAAGTTAAATTTAAACTAAATATTTTGTAAACGAAAGCCGATTATGTCCTTATAAAAGCTGTTTAATAAAAAATAATGAATTCTTATATCTGCTGAATAGTCTTAATGTTTATCCTATATAAACTTTGCATATCATTGAAGTGCATACAATAATACACCTTGCTGAATTAAAAATTCTAAAGCATAAAGTGTGCTCAATTGCAAAATTAGTATTATAATTATTGCTGAAAATGTTTGAACATGTTTGAGTTACTAATGAAAAATGCAAATATTTCAAATGTACTGAATTTTTTTAAGTAGCTCTCTCAAAAAGAGCTCTCATAGTAGAAGGCTGAAAGAGTTGCTGAATTACTCTCAAAATTGAAGCTTAGGTGTTATAAACAGATTACAAAATTTCTTTAAGGAGAAATAATAATATTTTTTCATCCGCTGAATTATTAAATTACCTTTATTTATTTTGTTCAATTTAAACAGTTGCTGAATTCTTCTGAAAGTTAAAGTTTTCATGTTAGGCACTAGCTTAAATAATGAATAAATATTGCTGAATAAGTTATCATCAAGCATAAATCTGTTAAGCTCTCTTAAAGAGTTAAGACTGCTGCTTTGAGTTGCAAACTTACTAGACTTATTACCAAAACTCATTAATGACTAGCTGAATAGCAATTTGCACAATTTTTACATTTCTTTTCTTTACCTAATTTACCTACAATTACCGCTGAATCATATACAAGTATCACGCTAATTTTCTTTCAGCTGAATTAGAAAAAAAAAACGAAATGCCCATTCCAACCCTTGGAAGGACTTTGACCGATCTTCTTATGATCAATTGTCTTGTGTGTGTTGTGAAATGTTAGAACACATATGCTGGAACACAAATTCAGCTGAATTACTTTTAGAAAATTTATATGACATCACAGAAAATGTAAAAAAATATTTTCTTTGTTTTTATAAAATTATTGAAATTGCGTTGAATTGTTTTAAGAGGTATTCATTTTTTGTTCAATTTTAAAAAAACAAAATTGAGCTATTAAGTTCGAAAAGCAGTTCAAAAAGCCATTTAAACTGAGCTGAATAGTAATATAAGCATATGGTTTTTTTTAAGATATGTTGAAAAAATAATTACAGATTAAGTAAAGATATTTTTCAGTCACTTAGTTCCAAAAGTACATTTTAAGACCATTTATTGTTAGCTGAATAGGTTTTAATAAGTAGTTGTTTTATATTTGCTTTTACTCAAAAAGTTTACAATTTTTTTTTTATTTTTGATTGCGTATTATTCATCATATTATATTTTTAATTGCAGCTGAATGGCTTCCATACAAGCTCTTATGTTTAAAAAGTCTATAAACAACTTTTCTAGTTACTCCAAAATAATTTAAGTGCGCTGAATTTGCTTAAAAAGCTCTTAAAAGTTAATTCAGCTGTAAAATTGTTCTGTTTAGCACTGGAAAGCTAGCAAAAAAGTTTTTAACGACTAGCTGAATAGCACTAACTAAATTAATTTGCATTTATTTTTGCTCCATACCCCTCCAAACATTAGATGAATCAGATCTGCTTGTTTTGTTACAGCTGAATTACTTTTACAAACAAAATATTCTGTAATAAATACTAAAAGCTTTTAAAAAACTTTTACGTGCACCAGTAAAATAAATATAATGGCGCTGAATTAATTTATTAACTTGCTGAATTGCTTGAATTTAAAGTATCAATTAAATTTGCTAGACTTTTATGGAACATAGCTGAATTATAATTTTGTCATAAAAACAAATGGCTTTCAAAGTCATCTCTATTAATAATATGCAGCTTCCTATAAATTCACCTTATTAAAAATTTTCCATCATAAAAAATTGCCATATATTTTGGTACACATGTCATCAACTGCTATTCACACAAAAATATTGACATTTTTTTTCCATTACATTGTCTTGCCCAATTAAGGAATATCCAGTTTTATCATTTGAACAATTTGGATGGAGCCAAAATCGTGTTTAAATCTTTAAGAGCGGAACTATCAGTAAGTTGCTAGTTAACAAACAAAACAATAAACAACTTATGCTGTTCTCAAGCAGTTTGTCCAAATTTGGGTTGACGCCGTAATATGAAAAAAAAAATATAATAAAAATAAGCGTTTATAACGAAATGGAACATGAACTCGAATTGGAAGCGGTTTTGTTTTGTAACAAAAGGAAGTAAATTTAATGGGAAAGGCATTAATTCAGCTTCTAAAGGAGATAAAGAGAAGCAGCAAAGCTCGTAAAGGATAATAATATACATTTATAACAGCTGCTGAATGAACATTTTTAGCTAAATACTCACAAATGCCGAGTTGCATTGTGATCACTTAAAATTTTTTGGTACCTTAGTCTATGAAAAGCTATAATTATTTGCTGAGTTATTTATTTGTAATTTGTAAGCAGAATTTTCAAAGAATTGCGCCTCGAATTTAGATATTGGTTAAAATGTGAAGCTGAAAAAAATAAGAAATAGCTACTTTTATAGGCGCTGAATTAGATTCTAAGAGCTAATAGTAACGCTGCTTATTTAAATTAATCTGAATGAAATCTTAATCTAGCTGAATAGCATTCAACCATATCAAAATTACTCGTGATTAACATATTTTTGTATTCTGAAGAACGCTCTGACATATTTAGGAAATAAAAACAAGACTAAAATATAGCTTAAAAGCGTATTTAGTACATCCAAAAAAGCGCTTTGATTCTAATACTATAAAATTGTGAAAAACCTTCTTATCTGTTCTGAAAACACAAACATTTTTAATTTTTCTTCATAACGAGCAGGAATTTGGAAAAGCCTTATATTTTATTTAGCTTTTAAAGTGGCTGAATAGCATTCAGCAACATCAAAATTGTTCAAGATGGTAACTTCTTTATTTTCTAAGCCATAAGAGTTGTTGAAAACATATTTTTAAACAATAAACATAGAGCTGAATAAGATGTACAAATGTGAGCTGCCGACAATGATAGTAGTATAAGATTTTTTAACAATAAAACAATTTAAACTAACAATCGAAACAAAATATATTGTTCAGATTAAATCAGAATTCGTTGGAAATAACGCATAAAGTTTCAAATTAGCTGAATAAGTTTTAAATGATAATGCTTACCATTCAGCAATGCCAAAATAGTTGGTGATAGTAGCATTTATACACCCTGCGTTTAACAATTTGTAAGAGAATTTGTTCAAGCTATAATGTATAGAGCTGAATTGGCTTTTTATTATAAGTAGCCAACTTTAAAATTGAAAATAATTATCTAGAAAATAGAAAAACACTTAATAACTTTTGAAGATAAAATTAGTACTAATATCATATAGATGACGATCAAAAAATTTACTAAATGCTTTTTTTAAAAGAAAATGTACAGTTTTCAGCTACATTAAATAAGCTGTTGACTGACAAATTTATATAATTACACTGATAAAAGTTGCTGGGGAAAATTTCAAACTATGAGGCATGGAGCTGAATAAGCTTTAAATTATTCAGCAACATCAAAGCAGTTGGTGACTATTGTATTTATATATTTTTAGCTTGAAAAGTTATTGTGGAAATATTTTATGCCCTGACATATAGTGCTGCATAAGTTTTAAACTATTCAGCAACATCAAAGCAGTCGTTAATTGTCGTATTTGTATATTTTAAGACTGTGACATATAGTGACATATAGTGCTGAATAAACTCTAAAAGTATTTTCAAAGACAATTCTAAATTTGTTATGCATGTATTAAGATTTAAAAAACTCATAAATTAAGACATTAGCTTAACTTTAAGACACTCGCTCATTGATCTGTCTCCTGTTTTTTTATTACCTCAAGCTGTGTGATGTCCAATGTTCTTTAAATTTCTCACTTCTTTAAATATCTCATTAATACATAAAATATGATTTTTATTAATTGCTTTATTTTACTTTCAATATGTTTTATTATATATAGCCACAAAAATTTGGCATTTAAAAATTTTACATTTATTTTTGTTTTTCCAAATGTGAAAACATATGATTCATATTAGTCAGCGTTGAAATATTAAAAATTGTAAATAAATATTAATTGCGTGGAAAAAATATTATTGCAACTCTTGTGTATTGCTCTCAAAATCATTTTGTAAAAATAAATATAACTAAAAGTATTTCATTGCTTGTGCAGTTATTTTTGGAACCATACAGAATGCATTCTCAACAAACATACATCACTTAAGCGTTTATGAGTAAGAGCGCTGAAATTAGAATATGGCGCATTTACAGAATATGTTTTGATGAAAATGTGTAAATTTTTTGCCGAAAGTGAAAATATTTTTTTTTTTATTTGTATAAAATTTATTGTTTGTATAAAATATAAATAAATTTTTAATAGTCAAAAACAAAATTTTAATAAAAAATAGAACGGCCTGAATAAGCACATTAACAACTCAGTGACTCATTTGTAAAAAATACTGAAAATTCGTATAAATTTTATATTTCAAAATAAAAATTTTTATCTATAATAAGGAGCTCGGAATAAGGTTCAGAAATTATAGCTATTTAAATCATCTGACTCAAAGAACATGTCCAAAAGTGGCACATCTTTAATGGCCATTTTAACATCTTAGTCTACTTAGCCCATTTCTATTAATTTTTATGAATGTCTTTTTTACCTCTTTTGTTATTCAAATGTTCTTTCTTTTCTTTTATTTCTTAAAACTTTATAATTGCTCTTCAAGCTTAGCTTTTGAAATGCACAAATTGCACAAATCACATGTCTGCAATAATACATGTTGACTAGACAAGCGGAAAATTCTCACGCACCTCGGCGCAACACCTGTAATAAAAAGGAGGCAAACACGTTCAAACGGTGTAAAGACCATTTTCCGCAAAAAAAAAATTAACTTGTCGTAAATGTTGACATTCGTAATTGAAGTCGACGTCTTCATGGTCGGTCATACGACGGCAGTCATGCGTTTCTAGTTTCACACAGTTGTACACAGCCGGCACATAATCTTGTTTTCCCATAAACGTTTAGAAAATCATAAAAAAATACTTGCACTCATCATACGTCTGTCCGCCGCCTCTCTGAATTGGGTCACAACCCAGCGTTGTGGTTGCAAGAACATTTGTGCTAATTTTTTGTAATAATTTTATACCTGGTTGTATAAGTTTTAAGTGTATTTTGTTTTCAGTTTTATTGCATGCCATGCATTTAATAGCGTGAAATTGTGTGTAGTGTCTAGTTTTGACTTGTACGCATTCACATGTTGCAATGATTTTAGCGGAATATGCTTGAATTGGTAGTTTGCAAGATTTTCTAATCATTCTTTAAGCTTAGAACATAAAATTGTGACATTGTTAATTAAATACGAAATTGCTGAATGCTATTCAGCTACTTTCTAAGCCAATTCAGCTCATGACTTAAATAATTACAGCTATTAAGTTTGACAATGTTGTAAGATTCTTAAATTTGAAAAATAAAAAACTAAAAGCTTATTCAGCGCATTATTTGAAGTTTGAGATCCCTGTCTGATTTATTTAAATCTATTTAATGCTATTCAGCTTTTTTTGAAGTCAACTCATTTTATTTAAACATTGATCCGAATAAATTTATAACGAAAATTAGTTTATTTGTTTATACCTATACATATTTATGATGACAATCAGTAGCATTTTTTAAATATTTTTAAAAAAATGTAAGCCCGTAAATTGCAATTCAGCACTTAATATATTATCGTGTGAACTAACCATGTTAAAATTTAAAATATATAAATACAACAATTAACAACTACTCCGATATAGTTGAATGATATTCAGCTGCTTTAAAAGCCAACTAAATGTGCTAAAAGCTTGATTCAGCACATCTTTGAGCAATTTTGATACATAATCATAAAATGCTTTCTTTGAGCTGCAAGCATAAATCAAATTTTTACTTATATTTCAAATATTGATAATTTTAACCTTTAAAGCAGGCGCTCACAACATAAACGCTAATTCAGCACTTCATGTCGTAGTTTAAAAAATTTCCAAAAACAACAGTTTTGAGATAAAATATATAAATACAACCATTTAACAACTTATTTCATATGAATTAATGCAATTTTTTTTAAAAGCCAACTCATTTCAATTTAATCATTGATTGTTCTATTGTGTGGATATTTATGACAAAAAAAAAATCTAGTTTTAATTTTCATTGCTTCATATATTTTAATTCAACCCTGACATCGTAATTCAGCTTTTTATATTACTGTCTGAAAGATTTTCTTAACCAAATTTGAAGACAAAATATAGCAAAGCGAAAATTACCAACCATGTAACAGATACTATATAATTAAAAATAGACTTTCCTTAAGCTACTAAAAGAGTTTGTGCTGCCTTTAATGATATGCTTAATCTTTAAAACATTTACTTACAACTTAAATAGTTTATTCAGCATTATGTTTTATAGTTTGAAAAATTTTCCAAGCAATTATTTGAATTCATAATGAAAATATACGGTATTGATCAGCTATTTGGATTTTGCTGAATACTGTTTAGTTTCTTTCAAACCGACGCTTTGTAAATTCTACTCAATTCAGCATTAATTTCGCTTATAAAAATGCTTTCTGTTTAATGGTTTTGCATTAAAAACACTGAACATTTTTTATGAACTTTAAATCAACCGCTTACAACTTAAACACGAATTCAGCACTTCAGTATATAGTACAAAAAGCTTCCCTTACTTTCAGCTTCTTTAAAAGCCAACTCATTATACTAGAAACTCAAAAAAGCATTAATTATGGCAGTATGGCTTTTTTTCTGATTTTTGCAATAACTTTTACATAAAATTTTATTTCAATTAATACAAACAATTGTGGCGGCCCTGGAGCAGTGGGTGAAGTGGCCCATATTCCAGAGAACCCTGGTTCGAATCCCATCTGACACACCATTTTTTTTTTTGATTGAATTAATTTTTCTGTTCGGAAGGCACCTCTCTGCAGACAATGGGAAACCTCAGAGAGTAGAAACAACCATGAAAAGCTTCTTGAGAGCATAAGCTGTTCGGAGTCGGCATAAAACACGTAGGCCCAGTTCTCGTTCATTTGTGTTCAAACATTTTCACAACACACACAACACAATTGATCATAAGAAGCTCGGTCAAAGTTCTTTCAAGAGCTGAGATGACCATTTATTATTATTATTTATTATTGACATTATTTTCAATATTAAAATTATTCCATTCGAAATAAAAAAGTGATTCAGCACTCTATGCACTAGTTTGTATAAAAACGCCTTAACAATTTTTAATTTAAATAAGAAAATTGCTTATTACTATGATGTTGTTGCATGCTATTCAGTTACTTTCAAAGCCAGCCAATAAAATTTAAAATCAGCCGCTTATTACTTAAAATTTAATTCAGCGCTATATATTTTAGCTAGAGTGCCTTTCTTAACAACTTTTTAAGCTAAGAATATATTAGTAGAACGTTTTTCTGATAACTAACCAATTTTTTTCAAAGCTTATTCAGCTCAATTTAAACATATTTTCAACTTATATTCATTGTTTGGATTAGAAGTTTCTTGTATTTTTTTTCTCAATATTTCAACAAATTTTTTTTAGTATTAAGTTGAGCTGTTTACAATATAAAAGCTGATTCAGCACATTTTTTTAATTAAAATAATTTTTTCAATTATCTTTATAGCTCGGAGTGCAGCTAAATTATTATCAGCAATAATTTGTATGTTGCTTAATACTATTCAGCCACTTTCTGGCTTTTTGTGATTTTTTTTTTTATTACTTTTTATAAAGAAGACTCAGGAAATATTTTGTAGTTTTAGAGCAGATGATGATTTTTACAACATTTTTTTTTCAGAACAAACACTTTTTTTTTTGTTTTGTTTTTTGTTATAAGTTAGTTATTCAGCTGAGCATTTTTAGTATAAAAAATTACCTCAAACATCTTTTTATCTTCAGAATATAAAAATAAAGTAATTTAAGGCTTATTCGAAACAACATCGAATAAATAGCAGAATATAAAAAAATATAGCAGTCCCGAGCGGCTTTGATATTGCTGAATTATATTCAGCTTTTTTTTATACTTATTCAGCTCAGCTCTAAATAAATTCAGCTTACTTAAATACTTTAGCAAAACCACAAATACATATTTTTTCATCTTTTTCGAAGTAAATCGTAATTATTTCAGTTATCGTTACAAATATGCAGTTAGAAATCATTATTAAATTATAACTTCATTTAAATTCTTAATCGACTTACACTTATGTTTTAATCAATATGCCGAAAACGATTTAAATTTTAGGCAATGTAAGTGTTTTAAATAATTACAGTAATTTTCATTGAAAATTTAAACTGCGTGTTAAGCTTAGTATATTTTTTACATGATTGACATAAATTTGGAATTTCCGAAACTTTTGTGCGATCTTTAAATATAAGTTGGATGAAATTCTTTATGTTATATTTTGAGACTATAGTATATTTGGAAATTGGACTATGGTATGTTTCGAAATTGGCGATCACCCCAACATTAAGCTATTCAGCAAGCTACAAATCTATTTTATTTCATAAAATTTAATAGATCTATAACTGAAAATTTCTAATTTTTAAAATGTAGCTAATTCAGCTAATAAAAAGCTTTCATGGGCAATAATTTTTAAAATTTTATCCAGCAACTAATCAAAACCTATTCAGTTTCTTAAAAAAATAGTAAAATTATATATTTTTGAAGTGTTCTTTATTTATTTAAATGAACAAGCTCTTGCCAAAATCTAATTCAGCACCTTAAACTGCAAAAAAAGTTGTATTTTTGTTTATATAATAACTTTTTAATTATTTATTAAGCTATTCAGCTTAAAATTATACTCACTATACAAATTTGGGTAGGAATTATTTGAAAATTGACAAATTAAAACTGCTTCTAAGTCATTCAGCAGCAAGAAAATTTAAACCATTTCACTTTGCTTACCACACAACCTCCAGTGATTAGCTCATAGGAGTTGATACATACATTTTGTCCGACATATTTCAATGTCGAATCATTAATATTATTCTCACTTAGCGCTAGTGAAATATATCGTTTTCAATATCGAAACCGAGCCGCTAACGATAGTTTTTATATAGAGTTCGATAGCACATATTTTGTATTGTCACGCTATAATTATGTTGATTGGCTTATAACTCTCTACACATAAAATTTCCAAAAAAGGTGGCATCACCGACTCCCGCTGGAGTCATATTGCCGCATGTGGTGGTTGGTCTGCAAATTAAAAGAGCTCCATTTAAAGAGTTGCAATTCTTTAGAATTGCAAAGCATGTCACGAAAGCTAAAAATACAGCACAGTGGCTGTAGCAATAAGCAAAAACAACTAAGACAAGTCAGAGAACTGGAAATAGCTTGCAATGTTCAATTTTATTTTTATTTTTTGTTTTCATTGCTAAATGTTTCTTTTTCATTTGATAGCATTTCGCTGAATCTTTAGTGTCTGCTTAAGGCAAGAAAAAAAAAAAAAAGATTTTCTTGGTTTTTTTTTGTGTGTATTTTTCTTGCATCATTTTCAAGATCAAGGGCAAAAAGTTGCTGGATGGGTTGCATCTGTAAGCACTATAGTGTGTTTGAGGGTTTATGTATGTGTGTGATCGAGTGCAAGTAAGCGTGCAACATGACACAATGATAATATATGTGCTATAAATAGCTATTTTAAAACTATTTTTGTGTTGGCAACACTGTGTGGCACAGCTTATAAAAAGTAAACATTTAGTGGGCAAAAATTTTATTTTATGGATTTTTTTTTTTTTTTTTTCTAATCGTTTTGCTACGATCTTGTTATAAATTTTTTTCTTTTACTTTGATGCTTATTTTTGCTTAAACTTTTTTTTTTTAAATATACGCAGTCAGTAAACTGAACTAAACTCTGACCGTTAATTCTGTTCGTTTCAATGGAGCAACAATGACAAAAATTTACTGTCCACTTAAGCGTTCTTTAATTTTAAAAATTCCAAAGCTTCAAAGCAATAATTAATATCATTGACAGTTTTAAATAAACTATCGTCAACCGTTAATCATTTGTAGTATATACAATGAAAATAGCCGCTTATTGTAAAGTCAGCTTTACAAATGCTTGCTCCATTACATTTGGCCACACTTGAGCATACAAAGCAGACAAAACAAACCACCGCAGGCCGGGTAATATCCAATGAATGCCAAAAATCAATCAGATAAAACTGTCCAAATGTCATTAAAAAAAAAAAAATATAATATTCATTATAAATTTAAGTGGATTATTTGACATCATTTCGTTTAGTCAACTGACACTCATAGAAAAAAAAGACAACATAATTATTGTTTTCATACTATTATTGTAAAGAAAGGGCGTTTATAAAAGATTTTCAAAGAAGCTAAGAAAGATTTTTTTATCCTCTTTTAGATATTTTAATATTTTGTATTGATCATATTCCCATTGATTCATAAAAATTAATTAGTTTTTTCGTATTTTTTTTAAAAAATAGTTCCTACATTTTTTTCTGGAAAAGAAAGTAGATATTTTGCATATTCAAAGCAAAAAAAATGTTGTCAACTTTAATTATCTGTTAGTTATATGATTGACGGTCTCGGCATTTTTAATTCATTCTTTAATTTTAAACAATTGAAATTAAAATTCATCAATTTTAATACGTTAATAGTTGTATGAGGGCCGTCAGATAATTCAGTGAAATATGAAACAAGGATTAACTTTTACGGCAAAAAACATTTCTTTTCTCAATATAGACTCCTTTTAGCTCGATACACTTTGTCAAACGTTCCTGCAATTTTTTGATCCTATCCGAAAAATGCGTTTTCGCGAGGTTCTCAAAAAAGGCCTCCGTTTCGGTGATGATCTCCTCTCTGGTGATTAATCTCTTTCCGCCGAGCCATTTCTCCAGGTTTGGAAACAGAAAATAGTCGCTGGGGGCAAAATCTGGAGATGAGGAAGCAATTCGTACTTCAATTCAGGGAATTTTGCCATAGGAGCTGCGCATGTGTAAGCGCGCGCATTGTCTTGTTGGAAGAACACTTTTTTCCTCGCCAAATGTGGACGTTTCTCTTTCAAAGCATCTTTGTAATGGTCCAATTCGTCTGCATAGTATTCGCCATTGATTGTTCTTTTCGGTGGAAGGTAATCGATGTAGATTATATCGATTCATCCCAAAATACTGCCGCCATTACCTCTCCGACAGATAGCACCGTCTTCGCCTTCATCGCAGCACGTTCGTTCGGTGAAGTCCACTGTTTCGACTGTTCCTTTGTCTCTGATGTGTAGTGATGGATCCATGTTTCGTCCCCCTTTACTAACCGACGGGAAAATCCATCGTATCTTTGTTCAACATCGCCTAACACGCCTTTGAATCAGTCACACGATAGCGTTTATGGTCGAGAGTGAGCAAACGCGGCACCCATCTTGTGGATAATTTTTTCATATTCAAATGATTTCGCAAAATGTTCCACACCCATTCATCTGCGATGCCTATGGCCTCAACAATTTCGTGCACTTTAACTCTGCAATCGACCAATACGATATCGTGAATTTTAGTGACCATTTCTGGTGTGGTGACCTCATTTGGGCGTCCAGAACGTTCGGCGTCACTTGTGCTTGTACGGCCGCATCGGAATTCAGTAAGCCACTTCTGAATCATTCCAATTGATGGTGCAGAGTCCCCATAGTATTTATCAAGCTGCCAAACACAAACTAAGCGTCGCAACGAGCTGAAATTTTGACAGTAGGCTATCAACAGATGGTTGTTGACGACAGAATCAGTGTTGCATTTAAAGTTACTACGTGGAAAATTTAATTTTACACTGAATTTTCAAACGGCCTTCTACTTGGAGGCAGAAGAGTTTGTGGAATAGAAATTGAATTTACCGAGTTGAAGGCTTGCCTCAGGCTTAAATTTATATTTATGTACAGCTATACTGTCTGACCAGAATCATGTCGGTGTCGTGTCGGCAGACAGAGCGCTGGCAGAAACAATCAACAAACCTTATGGGAGACAATTGTGGCAGAAAACGACAACGAAAACGTCAAGATGGAAATATTTCTATTTCTATTTTTCTTTGTCATTTATTTGAAAGCTCTCTCTCTCTCCCCGGTCTCTAAAAATGTTGCGCTGGCAGAAACAATAAAAACCTTATGAGAGACAATTGTGGGAGAAAACGACAACGAAAACGTCAAGATAGAAATATTTCTATTTCTATTTTTCTTTGTCATTTATTTGAAAGCTCTCTCTCGCCGCTCTCTAAAAATGTTGCCGTATTTTTATTAATATTATATACCAAATTTGATTTATAAGGTTGTCGCAGGGCTGATCGCACTCTCTTCTCAGTACCCATAATTGTCAAAACCAGCCAATTTTGCGAATTAGTACGAAAGAAAAACGGATGATAATAGAGAGCACTTGCAGATTTTCTATGACCTGTCAACTTCGATTTGACAATTATGGGTACTCGCTTTATCCCTTGCGACAACCTTATAAATCAACCTTGTTGCATATATTTGAAGCTTTATGACAGAAAACCAGTGATATATTTTCTTATTCTAAAGGCAGTAGAAATCTGCATAAAATTTACTACACTTTGTTGAAAACTTACTGCATAGAGGACTAGAATCAATGTTTAAGCAGTAGATCTACTTCAATCAGAGCATGATGAGAATACTGATGCAAGTCAATTTGACGACAACGCCAAAGCCATAATTCTGGGCGAACTTTTAGCGATTTTCTCTTGCCGACACGACAACGACATGATTCTGGTCAGACAGTAACTGTGAAACTTACGTGCCACATAGAACATCCTACACATTTTCCAATTGTAGAGGGGTTGAATCTATAAGCTGGTCCTATTATTTTTCTCCCTTCAACATTTTTCTCAAGACACCCTTTTGGGGGTACCCATATAAAAAATTTAGGAACCAAAGAAATTTGTGGATTATTGTTTATATCTCTCCCGAATTGACCCCCGTAGAGTTAAATGTAGGTATAAGCCAGTCCTATTATTTTTCTTCCCTTAACATTTCTTTTGTACTTACCCACCCCCTATCGCCCATTCTTCTGGGGTTCCCCTACTAGAAATGAAGAAAATTTACCCTAATTAACAACTAGAGAGGTTAAATGTATGGGCTGGTCCTTATATTTTTCCACCTCCAAGATTTCTTCTACAAGAACTGAAGGAAATTGTCGATTATAGTTAATATCTCTCACGAATTGACCTCTAGGAGATTTAAATGTTTAAGTTGATCCCATTATTTTCCCCTCCCAACATTTCTTATGAACGCACCTATCGCCTATCTGCCACTCTTTTGTGGGTTTCCCCTACAAGAAGTGAAGAAAATTGCCGATTATACTATATATCTTACCCAAATTGATCCCTAGAGTGGCCAGTTATATGAACTGGCCCTATTATTTATCCCACCTTAACATTTCTTCTGAGCACACACACCCTCTCTGCGGTCCTTCTGGAGCTCCCCTCACAAAAAACAAAAATTCTTTGTGCATTGCATGCGCTCGAAAGCTCGAAACTAAAGGCCTGCAACGAACCATCCATTATACTTGTACAACCAAATAAAATAAGTAAGAGCCTGATATTATTGGTAAAAATACAACAACGAGTAGAACTAAACATATGCTTATATGTTTTGGAATGAGCAGAGAGCATATCTTCTCATTCCCTGGATCTCATGTTATAAGCTTAAAGCTTTTTTCTCCTTTATCTGTTCCACTAAGTAAAATAACTGTAGAGATCAACTGTTGATCCTGTGAATGAATAGCTATATATAAGATACTTGTGTCACATTGATTAATTTTTAATTAAGTAATGTTTAATTTCATTAAGTTTTCTAAAAACTGCATTTGTTATGTTTATTTTTTTATGTAATAAATTTAAAACTTGAATGCATTGCATTAAAATAAAGTCTGTTTTTTATTGTTTTATTGAAATAATTCGCTATTTATTCTTTATGCTTGTGACGTAATATACTCTAGGTGTTCCAAGTTAATATCATGGCAGAATTATAAGGTAGGCTCAAGCTGGAGTAAAAAGGAAGCTGTATGTCAAAATCGGTTGGTCGAATTTTATTGTTCTTATTGTTGTTGTTGCCTTTATCATTTGACGTTTAGCGTTCTCACAGCTTTGTTGTTGCAAAACTTGTTTTTTGAGCAGCCATTTAAATGTGAGCCTACCTTATAATTGTATCATGGGTTAATATAACAGCATTACCGATAACTCTCTCATACCAGTTCTATCGTTATCTAAAAGAGAAATATTCCATGCATACTCAATGCCTAGAGAGCGAAACAGATACAAGTATGTTAGATATAAGAAAAAATAACAACATACAACTAGTGAGCTTGAATGGTTCTTTGCAGAGCTTTAATCGAAACTACCCGGTTAGCTACAAAGCTCAAAACTATCCAATTATTGATAATCGTAAACTACCGATGTACTTACAGAATACCTGGGCTTTCAATCTACCCGGACTTTTTTAACCGGTAACCGGTAACCGGCAACAAAGCTTAAAAAAAATCGAGAGCCCTACTTTTTTGTGCATTCAGCTGGTTGCATAAGATCTTTGAGGTACAGAAATTTCATTATAAAAAGTACCCTTGAGGTACAAAATTCATAATATAACTTATCTATTAAAAAAAAAAAAAACACGGATGATTGACAAGCCCGGCGGCTGGTGAGGACTAATTTAAACCGGTGTACTTTAGAGCTATAATATCCAAACTGAGTGGGTGGAATTTGGCCCAACATACTACAAAGGTTTATTTTTCAGTGGCACAAATTTTGTCCCATGGCACTTTAAAGAGTTATAGGGCAAAATTTTCGATCTAGAAAATGAAAAATTTGTGGATTTTTTTCTACATTTGAGCTCAACATTTTCGAAAATTGAACGCGATTCTATTTAAGAGGTTCGAATTCTTTTTTTTTTTTTTTTTTTTTTTTTTTTAAAGAACGAAAAAATTTGAAATTCTAAAAGAGAGCAGAAAAATGCAGAATCTTTTCAAGAAAAGAAAATGCTATAAATGAAAATAATCAGCAAACTAAGTAATTTCTTGCCCAATATCGAAACACATTTGTTACTTTTATGGTGTGAATGTAAATTTCCTTTAACGTCAACATGCGTCACACAGTCACTCCCTCAATATTTCACAACATTTTTCCTGCAACTGGCATAATTAATGTCTCTCAACAATTAATCTGTGATAAATTACTACGAGTAGTAGCCGCCGCTTGTTAGACAAACATTTGGACACAAACCAGATGCGCTACTCTACAACTTATAAAACAATATCGGATCATATTAAAAAAAAAAAAAAAAAAAAATACATAAAACACACGCATTTGCAAATTAAACCGAAAATTGATTTGTTTTTATTCAAGCCGTTAGTTTTGTTTATCACAAAAATAAGCGATTAGTCACAAGAAAATCAATTTTTTTGTTTTTGAGAAAGAAAAACAGAAATATTATGATTATGTAAGCAAAAGGAAATGAGTCAGAAAATTGAATTAAAACTCCAGATGGTTTCAGCTTTCATTTTTCTAAGTAATAAAAATAAAAACACTTAATAAATCGATATCTGTTTTGTTGAAGGTTAACAACGGATATACAAAATATCGTATTAGTTTTTTAAGAAAAATAAGATGATTAACAATTTTTTTTTGGTATTTTTTGATATATTCTTGATATTTATATAATATGAAAATATTTGGGCGTATTCATGATGTGTTGTATTTGCTCTGCAGTAATTGGCATTAGTACAGAACTACAGATTTGACTAGCCCTAAGGTAACCAGTATTAGTTCCACTTCAATCTATGATACTTTCTTTGCATTCAACTGGCGAATTTTACGTGAACATGTCATAGGCAGGGGTCAATTGTTACCTTTTACACTCCCATTCCACTAGTCACTTCACTAGTGCTACAGGGCCAGTTTATTCACTAGTCAGAAAGATAAAAAAACAAAAAACCGTAGGCATTGTGAAAGCAATCTTCAAGTAATAAATTTATATTTTTTTCACCACAATATGTTCTTTAACGAAATTGAAACACCTTATATATTATGTTTTCTCGAAAATATTACTTTGAACTATATAGGACATTGATAGAAAATCAAGACGTTAGAAACATAAACAACAATAATCAATACAAGCTTGAAGTTGAGTGAACTGATCCTTTTATGCATTGCCTTTGGTCAAAAAAGGAGCTAGTTTGTATTGAACTAGTGAAGTAGCTAACGAGAAAGAAGCAATTGGTTACTTTCGATACTGGCGGGTGTGCTTTTCATAAAACATTTACATAAATAACTCTAGGCGGCCGTGGCTGAATTCCTGACACAGAAAGTTTTTTCAATTGAATTAATTTTTCTGTTCGGCCGTCACCTCTCTGCAGACAATGGCAAACCTCAGAGAGTAAAAACTGCCATGTTGAAAACTGCTTGTTGAGAACATAAGCCGTTCGGTGTCGGCATAAAATTTGTAGGTCCAGTTCTCGATCATTTGTGTTCAAACATTTTAAAACATTTCAAACACGCAAAACACAATTGATCATAAGGAGCTCGGTCAAAGTCCTTTCATGGGCTGAAATAGCCATTTCGTTTTTTTTTTACTTAACTCTAGACTGTCAACTCTGCTGTCTCTGTAACTCTGTGAGACTTAAATAATACTTAAACTTTTTATCTCAATAATATATAAATAATACCAACCGGATATTATTTTTGAAGTCCTTTTTTGTAACTTCCTACTTTGTAAGAAAATGTTTGGACAACATTTTTGTTAAGCAAATATATTTTAATTTTAGATGCGGCAGAAGCTTTCAGATTGTTTGACATTTACATCGCATTTTTGAAAAATTGTCAGTTTCGAGATATCAACGTATGAGCAAATATGTAACTTTTTATTTGACAGTTTTTTATTAACCCTTTCAAAAACGCGATGTGAAATTTGCACGTCAATTTTACTTTACTCAATTCACTTGAAAATTTTCAGTTTTCGTTTTTTATTGTGGTTTAACAACTTACAAAATGTTTCTACATATATAACCATATTCTTATTGTTACTGTTCAATTGACTTAATTGAAATGTAGTCCAGGTTTTTTTACGTCCTCCATTAATTTGGTGACTTTGCTTTAAACTGTTAGTTGCTTATGTCACAATTTTTATTTTAATTCAAAATATGCTTTGAAATTTTTTTGAACCCTTCTTTTGGAACAATTTTGAAGGGTCATTTTAAAGGGTCATCAAAATCATAAATCAAATAATCATTAGATTTTTAAATTTCTTTAGAACTTCAATGTGTTCACAAAATTTTATTTTATTGACTTAACTCAAGGCAATAGCAATTTGATTGCTGGTATCAGAACAATTGGTTGTGTGACCCATGAAAAATTGATGTGTTCAAATCTCAAGCGTCATAAAAATTTTAATTGAAGTTATTTTTTAATAACTAGGTACATGTTTAGTTACCTCAAAAAAACTTCTCAAATAGATGTTTTCTTATTACTTGTATTTTGTTGAATTCCGCAATTAGCTAAATAAAACAAACTTATATTCGCTATACTGCTGCCATTAGTAAAGGGTGTTTTTTTAGAGGTATAGAACTTTTTTTCAAATAAAACACAGAAAAATTAGTGAAATTTTCAATATTTTTGGCTATATTAGTTCGCAAATTTTATAGCAATTAGTGTTTGAATTTAATTTCGGGTATATGGCCAACTGTCGGTCCAAGTTTACAGCACTTTTCCCAGCATAGCCGGCCGTATCTCGCCTATAACGCTCCGAATGTTGGTTTTCTGCCAGTGCCAGTCAAGCCAGTGACTTGACGACTCCCCCAAAAAAGTAGTCTAACAGAGGGGGGGTGCGATAAAGCCATGCGAGATAACGCCATATGGCTTTATAACTCAATTCGAAGAGTGATAAAGCCATATTTTTGTCAAAATTTCTGTATGGCTTTATTTCCCATCACAAAGAGCGATAAGGCCATATGGCGTTATCTCACATGGCTTTATATCTCATTTGATATTTTATTTTAAAAGGTTTATTTTGGTAATGTTTCTTATAGCCGAGAATCTGAGAGCCAATCTAATAACAATTTTGTCTGTAAAAGAAAACCTCAAACGTTTCATTGAGAAAATCCTTAGTTTTCACTGAAAAAACAAAAGCGAATGATTTTCCCTTTTACAGAATGTTCTAATTGAGGTGTAAAAATTCTGTAAAAGGATAAATAGCTTATGACATTCATAAGCAGAGTTACGGAATATAATGAATAACAATCAAATCAACAATAACAATGCAACAGCAATGAATTGAGAGATAACGCCATATGGTTTTGTCTCTCAATTGCCAAAAATAAAATATGTCATTATCTCTCAATACGATGGGAGATAACGCCATATGGCTTTATCTCTCAATGCGATGGGAGATAAAGCCATATGGCGTTATCTCGCATGGCTTTATCGCACCCCCCCGTCTAACAGAGTCAAATCACATGACCTAGGTGGTCAATTAACAGGCATATTTCTTGATATGATTCGATCATCAAAAGTTCGCTGCACTGTCCTGCTGTAACCATTTTGCATTTAGATGATTGATATTGATGTGGGGAAGCAACAAGTTGCGAATCATTTGCCTGTAGCGCTCACCATTGTCGGTATTGTTGGCTCCATCTTCAGTTTTGAGAAAGTATGAGTCAATGATACCTTCGGCATTCACACAACATCTGGCAGTCTCTTCCGTATTCTCTCTCACTTCAAATACGGCAATTTTCACTTTAAAACGATGGTCTGTTGACTTCAAATCCTACACCAATTCCCTTTTTTACGGTTGTAAGCCAAGGTCTATCCTCAAAGTCTTCCACGTAGTGGACCGGCAAAGGCCGAGTTGTTGAGAACAGCGTCGAATGGATAAATTTGGGTCCTCGGTCACACTCAGCTCAACAAAGGCGATAGCTTTTTCGGTACACACAGTATGAGCTCGTATTGAATGAATATTGTCCATAAAGGCGGATTCACTGATCACCTTCAGCAAATTTTTGCGAAAATGAAAATAATGTTATTCAAATTAAAGAGCGTGCGGCAAGCCTCTGTCACTGAGCGGTGGGGGAGATAGAGCGCTAAAACAAAACTTTCTGAAGGTGGTCAGTGAATCCACCTTAAGAGTAAACGTAGACATAAATCGGTTCATCGTTTTGCTTATAACCTCTTCGATGAACGATTATGCGTACCGTAATTTGTGCAAAATGCTACAGCTTATACAATAAACCTGTCTAGTGGTCCATTCGGGAGAGACGTAAACTGCAATCGACAATTCTCTTCCGTTCTAGTAGGAGGGAGCCCTCAGAAGAGAAGCAGATAGAGGCTAGATATCTTCAGAAGAAACGATGAGGGGGAAAAATAATAGGACATGCTCATATATTCAACCTATTTGGGCAGGACCGCAGAGAGACAACTTAGGGCCATGGCGCGTACAACATATGGGCTCCCTTTGAAAATGTTTTTCACAAAAAAAAAAAAATGTGTAAAATAAGATCTGTACGAGTTTTTGATTCGCGATCCGGAACATTAAAAGAGCATTTACTACTAGCATCGTTGACAGGTTGCTAGATGTTTGGGGAGAGAGTGTCAAGATTTTTAGCGTAAAAATTAATTTGTTCGAAAATTAGTTTGGTATTAATTTTTAAGTTGAACGATTTTACTGTTCAATCCTTAGAAGACACCAGCTTCGTAATTTTCTTATAGTTTTACGCAGATTTCTTGAGGGTATCTTAAATTCAGTGTTTTGAATTTGTAGAGAGAAAAATTAAACAGCGCGAACAAATATTTTCATGCTTCAAATCAGTTTGTAAAACCTGCGATAATCGTATCAACTATCATATGATAAGCTAGTCTTTATTTGGAATTCGTATTCAACAGAATTTATATAAGTTTTCGTACCTCATCTTTATCGTCGAAAAATACTTTTGCACTTCTTTCCCGCAACAACTTCCTCCCACAACGAACCTGTAGAACAGTAGGTCTTTGTGTCACCGCTTTTCGAAACACTTCGTTGTCCCCTCTTCTCAGCGGACTTGCCTTTAGGTCGCAATTTGGGAGCAATAAGAACTATTATCGACATATTTCTATTTGTTGTTTTTGTAGGAAGACTCTCAGAAGAGGGACAGATACGGGAAAAAAATGTTTTAGGTGAACAAATAATATGATCTGTTGATACATTTCACCCATCTGGGAGTTATCCAGGGGGAGCTATGAATTATTTTTGTCAAATTTTTATAAACGTAGGAGGAAAATCGAGAGCTCAAGAAAAAAGATACAGTTTCGATAATATGTAGTATAGTTAGTGTAGACGTAGAATTTTTTTTTGATATGTGGGTGTGGGGTTCTATATTCACATTCTTAGGAGCTACAGGGTTAATTAATATTTTACGCCCTCAATTCACGTTATTTTTTCTAGTAGAAAAACTAACTTACAGAAAACTTATTTCGATAACTTATTGCAAAGACAATAAAATCACCTTTCCAACGGTATATCAACAAACCCCACCAACTTAACCGTTACCGAGCTGTGCTCGTGTTAAGATGAGATCAATCGGTTGAAACTACAAATTTTCAATTTTGAGTGCAAATTTCTCAGAATTTCACGTAATAAATGAAATTTTTTTTCAGGATCAATTTTGTAATATATTCAATTTTCTTTTCAATGACACCAAAAACATAAGCATATCACAAAACATAAAAAAAAATTGCCTAAAAATATTTTACTCATTAGAAAACAATGATATTATTACTGCATTATCATTATTTTTTAATAAGTATAATTTTTTTAGTACAGCCAACTTTTTTATTTTGAAAGATATGTTTATGCTTATGATGTCATAAAAGAATAATTAAATTGGCTACAAAATTGATCATAAAAAACAAACTTATTTATTACGCAAAATTCTGAGAAATTTGCACTCAAAGTTCAAATTTGGTAGTTTCAACCGATTGATTTAATTTTCACACGAGCATAGCGCAGTAACGGTTAAGTTTGTGATGTTTGTTGGTATAACGTTAGAAAGGTGATTTTATTGCCTTTGCAATGAGCTATCAAAATAAGTTTTCTGTAAGCTAGTTCTTCTGCTAGATACAATAACGTGAATCAAAATCGTGATGTATTAATTAACCCTGTAGCTCCTGGGAGTGTGAAAATAGACCCTCCTCCCGTACGATTTTTTGCACAGCTCAACATAACCCTTCACCTCCGTAAATAGTTGCACTCAATTGCGGGACATCCAGCTATTGAAGCATTTTATGCACGATTTTTCTCATATGCAAATACGAATTTTTTCTTCTTAGATTTTGTTATTTTGTGACTTTATTAAAGAAGTAACAAAATTCAAAGTTAAATACTCATTACATTCTCCATGTAATAGATATTTTGGCTTATTATATACCTTTGTGCAACGAATATTAAATTCTGTAGTTAAACTCCAAAAAGTGATCCAAAGCGTTAGATGTTCTTATAAAAATTTGCGAAAGATCCCATAAAAACAGCGCTGTAAGACGTTATTTGTCTTCGTCTAAAAGTGATATGTAAGGAAAATACTAAACATTATCTTTGACAATTCCTTCAAGCTATGCTCTTTTTCTGATATCGTCTCAAAAAATTTTTGTAAGATAACAAAAAATTTTTAAAATGCGTTGAATATTAGTTTTATAAATAAATTTAAGCACGATTCAATAAAGTTGAGAAGTTTTTTGTCGAATGATTTTGAAGTTTCTCAAAATTAAACAACGGGGCAGCCGGTTGTTGCATTTTTTTTGATCATTTTTCGTCTGGTAAATATTTTTTGTGTTCAGAATTTCTTCTTAAAAAAAAAAATTAAAATACTCTCAAAAAGTATTGTACTCTTTAGTATACGAGTAGTCAGTCAATAGTCAGTTAAATATTAAAAAAATGTCCACATTTTTTAAGAATTGCGCAGTGTTTTTTTTTTTTTTTTTTGCATTTCACCTTATCTCGAATTCTTTATTCATATATTTATTAAATAATAAAAATTTGCAAAAATCTAGACTGTCATAAAAATGCCGCTCAAAGTTATAACAAACAACAAATGAATTTATCTGAGAAACAAAAAAAATTACTGAAATATTTAATCTTTTGTTTAAATATTCTTATCAATGGAAATAAACAAAATCTGTGAGCTGTTTATTAACACAAACACACGAAAGTGGCGAAAATAATAATAAATGGCCAAAATGCGCTGTAAACATCATCATCAGCACACAAGATTGCTGCACTTACATCATTCCATCGTCCACTTGTTGTTGTTGCAGTCGACATGGCTCGAAATTAAATCCCCGATCTTCCTGTACCATGTACGCTGGCAGCGTCTCAATGATGGCGTTCGCCTTGTCATTGTAGGAACCAAGTAATTCACGATATTTCGAATAGACGATGCGTTTGAGGCGTGGATTTTGCGTGAGATTGGGTGCAGTATTGCCACCTGGTGTATTGTTGGCATTTGTTGTTGCCTGTTGCACAGTGGCTGCCATGTTTATGTTGTTTTGATTTTTCGATAATTTTTATACGTTTTTGTTACAATTCGAAAATTTTTGTTAAGTTATTGTTGATTTTTTGCACTTTGATGATTTTTTTTAAGTTTTTGTGGTTTTTCTAGCTTGATATGACTTAATTTTAATTTTGTTTAATTCACTTGATTCACATATCAAAAATTAGTTTCATATTTTTTTCTGTAAACAAAATATTAATGGCTTATTCTATAAAAATTTAGGCAAAACACTTTTTTTGCTTTTTATTTTTTTACGATGTTACGAAAAAAATAACAAATTGGGATATATCTAACATGTTATAGTTGGTGGATATTGAAACTTTTAAAGATCATAAAAAAAAAGCATTAAAATCCTAATGGCAAAAAGAATTATTAAGCATTTGTTCGTATTAAAAAATATTATTATTAAGTTTGGGAATGAGTATACTGTCAGAAGATTAGACGAAGAATGGAAAGGAGAATGGACGACAAGACACATGTGTAAAAATAACTCTACAGCTTTTCCAGGTCCACAATTCTACACAAAACTTAAAGGGCGAAATGCCGATGACTCTCAGCAAAATTCAACTGGAAAAATGTAACCAGAAAGCTCGGGTCAGTCAAGGTATTTTCAGTTGTGGCCTTAAAGCATCAACTCTTTTACAAAAGGCCCAATAAGTTCTGAAATTTACCAAAAGAAGTTCTTGAAAAAACGACTAGTTCCATTTTATAACCGCCATAAAGGTTCAACAATATATTGGCCTGACTTGGCAACAGTCCTATACTCGAAGTCAACTATAGAGGATGCGAATTAAAATGGGGTAAAATTTGTTTGTAAATAGAAAAATCCACCAAACTGAGAGAGCTTTGCTCCATCGAGCGCTACTGGGTTGAATCCAAGTAGAAGTTTAGAAAGACGAGCAGGGCATTCCTTATGTATCGGCTTTATTTCATCGAGTTGGGGATTTATTTCGTAGGGTGTTATTTCGTAATGGAGTAAAGCCCCATTTTTGGGGTATTGTTTCGTTTTTGTTTTGGGGCCTTATTTCACAGGGCCGTAAACAGCCTTGCCAGAAAGTCTTCCCACACTGATCTTAAGGCAGGCCTCCACCAAGGATCCATGTTGTCGCCGATGCTTTATTCAATATTCCCATCAGACTTCAAACCGTCTAAATTTTTAGAAGCTGCTTATTACGCTGGTGACACGACGCTGCTAACTTCAAGTAAACTTACAAGCGCTTCAAGTAAACTTATGAAAAAATTATGGAAAAAGAATTTGTCTATTGCAGCCAGTATTTTAAAAAATAGGAAATCTAAATAAATATTGATAAAACTCAAGCGGTCATTTTGCCATTCAATAAATCTGTAAAAAGGTCATCAGTTAGGCAAATTTGGGTAGGAAGCAATTACACCATTTACAATTATTTGAACATCTTTTAAAATTCAGAAAGGGAGAGCTGAAATTCAGAATTCCGTATGAAATTGAAAAAAGATCAATTGAAATTCAGAAATTCCATTGAAAATTTAGAAAAATATAGTAAATTTGAAATATAGTAAATATTAATTTAAATTCCGAAAGATCAATTGAAATTCAGAATTCTATTTGAAATTCAGAAAACATCGGCTGAAATTTAGAAAACATCAATTGAAGTTCAGAAGAGATCAATTTAAATTCAGAAATTTCATTTGATATTCAGAAAATATTGATTGAAATTCAGAAAAGATCAATTGAAATTCAGAAATTTTAATATTTTTTTATTTTAAATTTGAAAATCAAAAGAGATCAATCGAAATTCAGAATTCCATTTGAACTTCATAAAAAACAATTGAAATTCAGAAATTCCATTTGAAAATCAGAAAAGGTCAATTGAAATACAATACTCCATTTGAAATTCAGAAAAGATCAATTGATATTCAGAAACTCCATTTGAAATTCAAAAAAGATCAACTGAAATTCAGAAATTTTATTTGAAATTCAGAAAATATCAATTGAAAATCAAAAGAGATCAATCGAAATTTAGAAAATACATTTGAAGTTCAGAAAAGATCAATTGAAATGCAGAACTCCATTTGAAATTCAAAAAAGATCAATTGATATTCAGAAAATATCAATTGAAATTTCGAAAAGATCAAAAAATAGATCAAAGATCAGATCAAAGAGATCAATTTCAGAAAATATTGATTGAAATTCAAATAAGATCAATTGAAATTCAGAAATTTTATTTGAAATTTAGAAAATATGAATTGAAAATCAAAAGAGATCAATCGAAATTCAGAATTCCATTTGAACTTCATAAAAAAAAAAAACAATTGAAATTCATAAAATCCATTTGAAATTCAGAAAAGATCAATTGAAATACAGAACTCCATTTGAAATTCAGAAAAGATCAATTGATATTCAGAAACACCATTGAAATTCCGAAAAGATCAACTGAAATTCAGAAATTCCACTTGAAATTCAGAAAATATCAATTGAAGTTCCGAAAAGAACAATTGAAATTCCAAAAATTATTTTGAAATTTAGAAAGATAAATTGATATTCAGAAATTTGATGAAAATATCAATTGAATTTCTGAAAAGATCGATTGAAATTCAGAATTTTATTTTAAATAAAGACATCAGTAGAAATTTAGAAAATAAGAATTGAATTTCAGAAAAGATCAATTGAAATTCAGAAAAAGTTGATTGAAATTCAAATAAAATAAATTTAAATATTTGAATTTACCTTGTATCTCCAGGATAACCATTATAATACCATTACTATTATCATTACCATCACAATTGCCTTTACCATTACCATACCATTACCATACCATTACCATACCATTACCATACCATTACCATACCATTACCATACCATTACCATACCATTACCATACCATTACCATACCATTACCATACCATTACCATACCATTACCATACCATTACCATACCATTACCATACCATTACCATACCATTACCATACCATTACCATACCATTACCATACCATTACCATACCATTACCATACCATTACCATACCATTACCATACCATTACCAACCATTACCATACCATTACCATACCATTACCATACCATTACCATACCATTACCATACCATTACCATACCATACCATACCATTACCATACCATTACCATACCATTACCATACCATTACCATACCATTACCATACCATTACCATACCATTACCATACCATTACCATACCATTACCATACCATTACCATACCATTACCATACCATTACCATACCATTACCATACCATTACCATACCATTACCATACCATTACCATACCATTACCATACCATTACCATACCATTACCATACCATTACCATACCATTACCATACCATTACCATACCATTACCATACCATTACCATACCATTACCATACCATTACCATACCATTACCATACCATTACCATACCATTACCATACCATTACCATACCATTACCATACCATTACCATACCATTACCATACCATTACCATACCATTACCATACCATTACCATACCATTACCATACCATTACCATACCATTACCATACCATTACCATACCATTACCATACCATTACCATACCATTACCATACCATTACCATACCATTACCATACCATTACCATACCATTACCATACCATTACCATACCATTACCATACCATTACCATACCATTACCATACCATTACCATACCATTACCATACCATTACCATACCATTACCATACCATTACCATACCATTACCATACCATTACCATACCATTACCATACCATTACCATACCATTACCATACCATTACCATACCATTACCATACCATTACCATACCATTACCATACCATTACCATACCATTACCATACCATTACCATACCATTACCATACCATTACCATACCATTACCATACCATTACCATACCATTACCATACCATTACCATACCATTACCATACCATTACCATACCATTACCATACCATTACCATACCATTACCATACCATTACCATACCATTACCATACCATTACCATACCATTACCATACCATTACCATACCATTACCATACCATTACCATACCATTACCATACCATTACCATACCATTACCATACCATTACCATACCATTACCATACCATTACCATACCATTACCATACCATTACCATACCATTACCATACCATTACCATACCATTACCATACCATTACCATACCATTACCATACCATTACCATACCATTACCATACCATTACCATACCATTACCATACCATTACCATACCATACCATTACCATACCATTACCATACCATTACCATACCATTACCATACCATTACCATACCATTACCATACCATTACCATACCATTACCATACCATTACCATACCATTACCATACCATTACCATACCATTACCATACCATTACCATACCATTACCATACCATTACCATACCATTACCATACCATTACCATACCATTACCATACCATTACCATACCATTACCATACCATTACCATACCATTACCATACCATTACCATACCATTACCATACCATTACCATACCATTACCATACCATTACCATACCATTACCATACCATTACCATACCATTACCATACCATTACCATACCATTACCATACCATTACCATACCATTACCATACCATTACCATACCATTACCATACCATTACCATACCATTACCATACCATTACCATACCATTACCATACCATTACCATACCATTACCATACCATTACCATACCATTACCATACCATTACCATACCATTACCATACCATTACCATACCATTACCATACCATTACCATACCATTACCATACCATTACCATACCATTACCATACCATTACCATACCATTACCATACCATTACCATACCATTACCATACCATTACCATACCATTACCATACCATTACCATACCATTACCATACCATTACCATACCACTACCATACCACTACCATACCATTACCATACCATTACCATACCATTACCATACCATTACCATATAATCATCATATTATTTATTTTCTTATTTTTTATATAGATGAAACTATAGATATGGTTTAGTGTTGTATGGCAATGGTATGGTAATGATTTAAAATTTTGAGTATCAATTTATTTATTCTGAATTTCAAATGATTTTATCTTAATTTCATTTGATATTTTCTGAATTTGAATTGATCTTTTCTGAATTTTAAGGGGTTACATGACATTTGCTGTTTTTTGAAATCGTTTTTTTTTTAATAATTTTGTATTTTAGTAAATAATCTTAAGATTCTAAGAGAAAAACTTTCATGGAAAAATTTCTACGGGTTCAAAAGTTACAGCCAGATTAGTGAGAGCGCATTTTTAATTTTTGCGCTACCTACGTACGGCAGCTGGTATAAACTTGTTTTACTTACTACCTGACTTTTGGTGGTTGTTATTTCGTACCTACTTGAAGGGTGAAGGGTGAAGCCCGAATTGCTAAGCGATTGCAAAAAACTATAAGAAACAGCACAACACAAGATAACAAAGGCATACAGTACGAAGCAGGCATGGCAGATTGAAGGTAACCTTTTTTTTCTTTGTTCACAAACTTTGAACGCGTTTACCTCGAAACCATGTTTTTCGTACTGGTTGCGGCACTAGCGGGTTAATTTTTTTACGAAATATTTTTTGTTGTATTTTTTTAAACTTGATTCGCTATCGTGTGACACGAGTTTTTTTTTAATTTTTTATGAATTTTTAAAGTCAATATTTTTTTCGAAAAACCACACTTTCAAATTTGGAAGATCACCAAAAATTTACAAAAAATTTAAAAAAAGCTCGTGTCATACGATAACCAATTTTGTTAAGATTTAAAAAATTCATGTTTTTCCAGATCGGACAATTTTTGCAACTTTCAGCGCTGTAACCACGTGGCCCCGTTTTTTTCTCTGCGCCAGTTTGGAGCTCTATAAAACCATGTTGGAGTGAAATATATATTTTTTTTAATTTTTGGGAAAATGTTTGTTTTTGACTGAGTTATGCATTTTTAAAAAAAGGTCTGTTTTCTCTGCCACGAATGTCATGTCCCGCCTTAAATGGGATTTCCGAATTTCGATTGATATTTTATTTGATTGATTAAATTGCGATTGATCTTTTCTGAATTCCAAATGAAATATCTGAATTTAGTTTTGTTTTTTTTTTTTTAATTTTAATATATCCTTTCTATATTTCAATTAATATTTTTTGAATTACAAATGAAATTCAGAATTTCAGTTGATTTTTTCAGATTTTCAATTGATCTCTTCTGAATTTCAAATGAAATTTGTGAACTTAAATTTTTTTTTGAAATTTCAATATTTAATTCTAAATTTCAATTAATATTTTGTGAATTTCAAATGAAATTTTGAATTTTTATTGATGTTTTTTCAATTTCAATAGATCTTTTCAAAATTTCAAATAGAATTTCTGAATATCAATTCATGTTTTATTGAATTTCAATTGGAGTTTTTCAATTTCGATTGATGTTTTCTGAATTTCAAATGGAGTTCTACATTTCAATTGATGTTTTCTGAATTTCAAATGGAATTTTTAAATTTCATTTGATCTTTTCTGAATAACAATTGGAAATGGTAATGATGATTTCAAATATCTTGGTCTCATTCTCGATACAAAATTGAACTATCTTTTAGATTCTTTTGGTCTTTGCTAATTTGGTAATCCGCACTTAATCACATCAAAAAGAACGTAATATACAAATGTGTGATAAGGCAAATTCTCTCATATACGTGCCCTGTAGGGTACGACAAAGCAGACAAGTGTCATTTATAAAGGATGCCGATCATAAAAATAAAGTGTTTGAAAATCATCAACAGAATATATTGGAGATACTCAACTCTGACTTTGCATGATGAATATAATCCATACGAAATCTTCGACAAGATAATTAAAAAAAAAAAAAAAATTGACACTATGTTATTATTACAGAATACTTCTACAGAATTCAAATTTTTCTACTAATATTTGATTTTGCTTTTAAACCATTACTTATATAGAGCTTTTCCCCTGTTTACTCTGAAGTTTTCTATTACTTTGTATTGTAGTTAATCTCATCTCTCAGAAAAAAATTTAACCATGTTAAAATGTCTTAATTGATAAAAATTCATTATATTGTTAATTATTATGTACTTTTGTATCAGTCGCAATTATGAATAAATAAATTTGTATTGATTTCTATGAATAGTTTGAATAGCTTAAATGAATATGTAAAGCTAGTCAGAGTATCTATAATAATAGTTTGAATTCTCAAATTTTTTCAAAAAAATCTCAATCTATTTAATAGTTATTTCACAAATATTTAAATCATAGCAACGCATACTACAAGCAAAGAATTTTCGCATGAAATTTTGAGCTCATAGCTAAAAATAATACTATTTACCTGTAGATAGCCGGCGCGCTAATTCAATTCTTCGCTTGACTGAAAACTATTTATTTTTTCTGCTAATTTACCTACAACTTAACGCACCTACGTAGCACAACACTAACAATATGAAGCATTTTCCAGATTTTGTTGTTTTACAACAACAACAACAACAACAACGACAAGAATAACAATAATAAAAACAACAATAGCTATAACCACAGCCAAATGTGATCATGATCATGATGATGTTGATCAACATGAATTAGACACTTAGATGAATCATGCAGTCGAAGATGATCGTACGACCAATATGAGTTTTTTTTCAGTATTTTCAAAGGTAATTTATTGAACCCAAAAACAAAAGAGCATGAACTTAAAATAAAAGAAAATATAAAAACAAAAAAAAAATTCACCCAATGCTCAAACCAATGATCAATTAAGAAGAATTAAAGAAAAAACAAAAATTGACACTATCGCAACGTGCTCAAAAAGCAGAAAATTACAATCAGCTGTGGCACGATTTGGGCTCTGGTTCAGGAGTTTTTAGTTGAGAGAAAAAAAAAATTGATTTTATGTGTTAATGAAAATCGAACTCTTTTGATTTTTTTTTCTGATCTTAAATGCTGACTCAGCTGATTCAACTGAAACGATTCTTCGCTTTTGTTGCATAGCGACACTTCGCAAGATCACTCAAAAGCTTGCATAACAAAGTGCCAAAGAAATATTTTTGTACGCCGAGGTTAAAAGGTTCCATTTAAACTACTGCAAATAATGATCATGTCATAAAAAAAATTCGAACGCGTTTATGATGCAGCTTCCAAAAATGAGTTCATTCAAAATAAATTGAAATGCTTGTGGCTGTAATATGATGATTATTTGGACTTTTGTTGATTTTATTATGTTGGCAGATTTACGTTGAAAACTCTTTAATACGTATATGAGGATCAATAAAAATGTGAAGTTATTCTGCGGGGATGTTTTTTTTTTTTGGTGTTGTTGCAATTTTATTGACAACCTTAAATTGGCGTTAAGTTGGCTTGCTTGGCAACGAACGCACTTAAAATGATCCGCTTAAGATTGATTGTATAACTTTTCTGGTGCAAAATGGTTGGATATAAAAAAAAATTCGTATTGATCCTTAAAGATCGACAAGATATTTGAATGCATCAACAAATGTGCTGTAGTTTGCTACAATGATTTCATAGAAAGAAATTAAATTTTTGTTTGCCTTTTGCTTTCGGTTTTTGTAAAAGACATTTTTAATTTATAATTTTTTATATAAAATTTTTTTTTATAAATGTAAGTTTTGAATCTTTTTACATAAATTAAAAAAAAAACACTCAAATTTTAAAACGCATTAATTATTTTGAATACTATAAATAACTAATTATAATCCGTTTATTATAACTGTTTTGTTTATAATCCTATTTCTATCTGAGGTCAAAAATTTCAATATCCAGTAACTTAAAATTAATATTTATTTTTTTCTATATCATTAAATCACTTTTTTAATTCTTTAACGCTGTCGTTTCTTTTCACACGCGTTCTAGTTGCCTTAAGTGTTGCTTCTTATATATTCAGTAGCTATTTTCTTCCGTTGCGTTGGATATAAAAGTTTCAAAAAATTTAACCCGCACGTCTGCACGCACGAACGTTTAAACTCGAAGTGAGGCTCGTGTTTGTGACTGAAATGCGAAAAAGTCTCAGAAATTTTAAGCTGTCGAAACTAGGCGTACGAGTTCGTATGGGGCTACGTCCGGAAACTTACAAACTGCAGCTACAATACAAACACATAGATATGGCCTGCGCAACTGTAGATACTTTGTATCTGTGTAATGCAGCTGATTCTAAGTAACGCAACATTGCAAGGAGTAAATTTGAAATTTAAGCGCTGGTTCTACACAATTTTTCTTATTCATCCATCTATGTATTTGAGTCAAATTTTAGCTTACAATAAAATTGTATCTTTTAATTATACTACGAACATTTTAAACACTGCTTATCTACTTTTGTTTTTATTATCACTTTAAGTGTTGTTCATTTTTCGTTGTTATTCTTTTTGGCTGCAATTAAAATCCACGTCAATAACAACAGCTTGTTTAACCGTTTAAATTTCCTAAATAGTTTCTAATTTATCTGTGAGATACAAGCCTACTACAATTGCTTGGCTTGTGTTGTTTTCCGCTGATAAATGGGGATTTTTTCGCTTTTATCTTTGTTTATCGTTTAGTATTTTTGTAAATTTAGATGATTTGTTATTGCTTAAATTTTTTTTTTGCACAATTGTTATCATATTTTTAGGAATAATGTTTTGGATTTTTTATTTTTTATAAGAAGAAGAAGTATTTTTTTAATAGAAATCTTTTCATATTGTTTTGTTAAACCTCTATTAAAGTTGAATTAAAAATCACCGCTCTTTTTTTTTTTTTTTTTTTGTTTTTGTGTTACAACTTTTAATTTAAGTTTACGCTCTTGCTTTACTCATTAACTCCCTCTAACTACACCGCAGTTCTATGTATGTATTTTATAAAAGTTTTATCAAAATATCGGAGTATCGGGCACCTGAAAAAAAAGTGTTTAAGAAGGGGTATAATGAATTTCACTTTATTCACATATCACACACTACATAAATACAAAACAGTCGCAACTCAAAATTTAAAAATTTTTACCTTTTAATGTAAAACTATTCGTAGTGATCATATACTTTGATTGTAACACATCAAATACATTTTGTACTCATTTTCTTTCTGTATAGTTTAAAAAAAAAAGTTTTGTCTCATTACTTTGTATGGAGCTCCTTCAAGTTCTGACTATTTTGTATTTAGTGTGCGATATGTATGTAAAGGGTGGTTAAATTTTAAGGGCCGATATTGAATGTGAACCACACCTAAACGCCAAGTTTTTTTCTGCATTTCATTTGACATTTCTCAATTTCAGACTAACTCAATTTGAACCATGGAAAGATACACAATCGAGCAACGCGTTAAAGTTATTCAGGCTTATTACGAAAATGGGCGTTCAAATTTAAATGCATATCATTCACTTCGTGATTTTTTCGGTCAATTTAATCGTCCAAATGTGCGTACAATCGGAAAAATCGTGCAAAAATTTGAGTAAACCGGGTCTGTAGGAGATGTGAAAACGCCAGTGCATGCTCGTACAGCTCGTACTGCAGAAAATATTGCTGCTGTTCGCGATAGTGTGGCTGAAGAGCCGTCCACCTCAACTCGTCGTCGTGTGTAACAATAGCACCTTTCACACTCGTCGTTGATGAACATTATGGATAAAGACTTGCATTTACACGCTTACAAGGTGCAATTGACTCAACAACTAAAGCCTCTTGACCATTTCAAGCGTCGTCAGTGGTCACAATGGTGGCAAGAAATGGCAACAGTGGATGATAAATTTTCGAAGAAAATCATCTTCAGTGATGAGACACATTTTCACCTCAGTGGATTCGTCAATAAGCAGAATTGCCGCATTTGGGCGAATGATAATTCAAGAGTGAATGTCGAAAAACCAATGCACCCACAAAAAGTGACTGTTTGGTGCGGTTTATGGGCTGGCGGCATCATCGGGCCGTATTTTTTCCAAAATGAGGCCGGTCAGGCAGTTACTGTAAATGGTGTTCGTTATCGTAAGATGATAACGAACTTTTTATGGCCCGAATTGGAAGATATGAATGTGGACTATATGTGGTTTCAACTGGACGGTGCCACTTGCCACACAGCTAACGAAACAATGGCTCTTTTGCACGACAAATTCATTGGCCGTGTTATCTCACGTGGTGGCGATGTCAATTGGCCGCCAAGATCAGGTGATTTGACACCGTTGGACGTCTTTTTTTGGGGTTATTAGAAAAAAAAGGTGTACGTTCATAAGCCAGCAACAATTCAAGAGCTAAAGAATGAGATAATTCGGCACATTAACGGTATAGAACCTCACTTATGCCTCAGCGTCATCGAAAATTTGGACCATCGGATGGAGGTGTGCCGCCGAGGTCGCGGCGGCCATTTGGTCGAACCATACCAATATTATCACAATATAAAGAAAGGACAATAATTTCCTAAATAATTTGTGTTTTATTCAAAATCAACATCGTCCCTTAAAATTTAACCAACCTATACATTGAAAGAAAACCAAGTGAGTTTTATTGAATTGAGAAAAATTGTTCTTTTTAACAAAAAAAAATTAAGAATTGTAATGTAATTAAAACGGTAATTAAAACAAAAAGCATAATATTAATGTTGCTTTCAGTATTACAGAAAAGTTTTTCTGTGAAGTCTCTGTTAACTCTCTGTTTATTTTTTGCCACTTCTTTTAAGAAATTGGAAACATCCCACTTTATTAATTTCTTACTGTCTTTCTGCCATCTTCGACGGTCTTACGAGTTGTTTTGAGCCATCGAAATCCATTGACAGCATAATTATTAGTATTTCTTTCTCAGTCGACTTAGAAATATTTTGGGTTAATCGACGATGCATGTCTATAAAATTGAAAATTGTCAAAAATTACTTAGTAATTCATTTCTACCCAATAACAACCGTAAGTTTGTAAAAAACAAGTACTTCCCAATAGGTAATGAAGCTAGGCCTCTTCTAACGAAGGCGTGCATTTACTGCTACTTTTGACGGTAAGACACATGACTTCCTCGTTGCTTCTGCGAGCGCTTCTATGAGGCTTAATTTTTCGCTACCCAGGGCAGTACAACAATTATATGTTTTCTACAAAAACTGCTTATATTTCAGGGTTACTTTTTCGTTAAAAGTAGAAATATATATAAGTTCAAAAATACTGAATAATAATCAACGTCATGACATAGAAATATACTTCTCTGACAAAAATATGTAAAATAAAATAAAATCACAGAATAAATAGGTAGGTAAAAAAATATTTTTTAAATTGTTTTGGTTAACCTCTTCTTTAAGCCATTCTAAAGGAGTGCTTATAGCAGGCCTCTTTAAAGCAGGGAGAGCGGAAGGCCTGAAAAATTTTCTCGTTTCATATAAAAAAGAAAGTATGAGTGCGGAAGTACTTCGAAATCCATATGAAGGCCTGCTAGTAGCGCTTCCAACTACTGCCACTGCCGACTGGGTTGATACAAAACTTTGAAGAGTTGTCAACACATTCTCATTATTTTTTTTATGTCAAATTATAGTCTCATAAATTTAAATTAATTATTTTCATAAGGACCGTCAAAAGGCGGTATCAAGCAGCAGAGCGGGATCAACTACACTCAAAAAAAAAAATATCACAAAATCAAAGAAAATTTACTAAATTTTAAAGAAAATTTCACTTGTTTTAGCGCCACAGACTTTATTTGTTATATTAAAGTGAACATTTTCTTTGAAAGAGAAAACAAAATTATTTTTGAAATAAAAAGGAGTATTTAGAATAAAAAAATTTCTTGAATACTAAATACATCAAACATTTCCTTTTAGCTAGTGGGTATTGTGCTTCCGTAAATTTGACATATTTGTTGATATTTAGTAACAATTTAAATGCTACCATCGCAGGGATTGAACCTGGGCCGCTCGCGTTCCAGTCTGCCGATTTCCCTACACACCAGCTCAGCTATTATCGCGCAATTTACTTTAAAAAAACTACGTCAACAGAGCGTTTGTTCTAACATTCAATAACATGCGAATACACATGCAAAAGCAATTATTTTGCGGCCGCTCACACCATCGACGTAAAGGGATGTTTTTTTGTTCATTAAGATTAAAAAAAAACTGAAATCGTTAAATCGTGTGTTTTCTTACTGTTCTTATGCACTAAACTCCGCCAGGTTTCGGCCTGCCTGTCCCAAGCCAGGATAAAGGAGGAAGGTTGGACATGGGATACGCCCCATGCCGTAAAAAGTTAGAGCCAACCAAGAGCTCGGGGTGGTGCCCATCTTGGTAGCAGGTCAATATGTATATCATATCGAAAAAAGCCTGCGATGGAATAGCAATGGTCCATAAAACTTGTTAGCACGGGGATAGTCAAACCCGTCGAAAATAGTGAGGTGACCTTATCTATCCACGGCATGGAGACATGGCCTATATGGTCAACAAAAAGGCAAAAATGGTGTCTTAGGGCACAAGGAGTGTCACGTATGTGGGCACAAAGGCAACCTGTGACGCTGGGCACAGGTCAAATTAAATCGTAGGCGCTTCATATAGGGTATGGTGATAAAACCATGTCTGGTATGGAAGTGCCAGTCAGATACGAAACAGTGCTATGTGCACGGTCAAAAACAAAAGTTCTTATATATGTATTTTATATGTATATAAGAATTTTTTGTCTCTTTGCTGGGATGTTGTAGACCCTCATTTTCGACGGGACCGAGTTGCCCAGGTGACTATCATGGGTTGGCCCTTCGGGGAGACTCGTGCTGGCTGTGGTTTGTGCACATCGCTTGCACAGGTCTAGATTGACCGGCGGGGTCGCGCAGTTGTACGACCGGGCTGGCATACCTGCTTAGTATGCAAGAGATTGGATAGGTCTCGATGTCTC
This sequence comes from Coremacera marginata, assembly GCA_914767935.1. Lineage (NCBI taxonomy): Eukaryota > Metazoa > Arthropoda > Insecta > Diptera > Sciomyzidae > Coremacera > Coremacera marginata. Next base: position 169,092,131 of record OU612045.1, read on the forward strand.
AACCAGTAGATGGTAATGAAGGTACGCCATCTACCGGTAGGTAAACTGGTACTATTAAGGGCAGTATGGAATTATTATTGCATACTGCTTTTACAGAATAGGGCACAGAGTAATGCTATTGTGTTTGTGAATGTGAAAACTAGTACGTGGTTGCTCTTCTAATGTACTTGTAAATTACAGGTCCAGAAGAGTATTTCAGGTGCACATCCTTTTAGGATGTGTATTTTTTAATACGGTTGATCATTCATGAACTATAACTCCAAAGGTTAGAACCCAGAGGGATTGACCTGTAATGGCAGGGGTCCTCTATAAAGAAATAAACGTGGGATTTCTGTTCTTATGCACTTGTCAGCATAACAGTAATTAAAATAAAGATTAGAGCAAATAAAGTAAAATATAACACTTCTGACACGTAGCTGTGACAACACAAATTCTGCAAAAAAAAAAATATTACTGTTACGTAAACTTTATAAATTGAAAACACCAAGACCTCCTTCGAATTTATACTGGCAATACAAATCAATGTACATTTCTTTTATTTTTCTTTCTTTTTGTTTTCTTTTTCTATATTAAATAATTACTTATAAATATTAAACTATGAAATTTGCCTTAACTCCAAATGCCTTTTATCTTATGCATTATTTTTATTTTGCAACATTATTTTTTTAAAATTTTTTTTTATGCTTATTTTTTGAGAGAAAAGGCAGAAAAGAGCAAAGACAGTAAATTTTGCCGTTTATTTTGAAATTCACCCATATAATAAATTTACAAAAATTAATTTACGTTTATAGATAAATAAACTTCAAATTAGTAATAAGCGTTTTTATATAATTCATAAGTTAGAAAATTGTTTTTTTTCCGCTTTGGTTTTTTTAACACCGGCTAAATCTACTTTAACCCTTTTGAGGTTTAATGCTTCAATTGACCTAAGTCAATGCTTTGTAATTGTCAACCTAAAACTAATAAATTTTACACCACAATCGGTATAAATATGTATCACTTTCTATGTATCTATGAATCCGGCACACGCCCACAAAAATGCCTTCAACTCAAACTTAGATCTCAAAGTAAACTGTTTTATTTCCTGCTCAACTCTTGGAGATCATCAAAATTATGGCAATGCATAGAATAGTGATCGTAAAAAACATTTTTACGATATTAATAAAAGCTTTAAAAACAACAATTTTGAGCAATAATTTTGAACACCATTTAAGCCATTAATTTTATAAATGTTGTTGTTGATGTTGTTGTTATTTATTGCACCATCATCTGGACATATATCAATATACGTGCGTGCATCATACGGTCGCATGTCCATGACTTGTTGACGTTCAGCAACATGAACTTGTTAAAATTTATTTGCTTATTTGCGAATATTTTGAGAAAAAACAAATAAAAACAAAAACATTCCTGTTTTTGCACTAAAATATATCATTTTTTTTAATGACAAATGCTTTGCAAAAACTTGTGCGCTGTAGTCAATAATGGTTTAAAACGAAATTTCACGCATGCGTAGCTGGCGGAAGTTGAAGTGGGAAGTTTTTGGGAAAATTTCTTAACGAAACATTGATTGAGTACTGTAAAGTTCAGACACAAGTTCAAAAAAGTTGAACTTCATGCCTGGATTGGACGGTGTGGTTATTAGTTCGAAATTTTTTTGCGAATTTTATAAATTGGCATTTGTAATAGCAGTGGATATTCAACAGTTAGAAATACAAAATCCTGAAGAGCTATTTTTGAATTTATGTATTATGAAAAAAATATAATGTACCGCGATGTGCCCAATGTGTGCTAATATGTGCTGCATTGAAAAAAATTTATATGTTACGATATAATTGAATAAAGATATTTAAGTAATTTTAGTAATGTGCTGTATTGCACTAAAGTTGTGCTGCTATGCGCCCGATATGTGCTATCATGTGCTGCATTGAAAAATTTAATTCTGATCAGATATAATGAAATAAGGATATTTAAGTAATTGTAGTATTGCGCCGAGATGTACTCAAGTTGTGCTGTAATGTGCTCGATATGTGCTACCAAGTGCCGTATTATGCGCTTTTTTAATACTAATTAAGATTCACCATTAATTTTTTTACAGAGTTACAAACTGTGATTTGAAGTGCTCAAGTTGTGCCACAATGTGCCGTAGATTTAAAAATTTACAGGTTTTTGGATTTTTAGAGGGTATTACCTTTTTTTCAAAAGACCAATCTTGCTTCTATCGGACTTAGAAATGTGTGCTATGCGTTAGCGAGCTAAGGTTTGCTAAAGATATGCTTTGAAAAACCATTACAAAAAGTTTATATTCGTATTTGAAGGGAATATTAAGGTCGATTATGAAATATTTTTCGCTTTTCGCGCTTGGTTCTTATATGGAAATATGTTAATTATAATAAATAGAAAAATGCCAGTTCTAACGTTCTGCACATTTCATAGGTCAGCTAGCCATTGAAAAATAAAATATGTGCTACAATGTGCCCGACATGTGCTAACATGTGCTGCATTAAAAAATTTAATTCTAATCGAATATAATTGAAAACGGCTATTTAAGCAATTTTAGATTTGTGCTGTGGTGTGCTTGGTATGTGCTACCAAGTGCCGTATTATGAGCTTTACCAGTGCAAAATAAGCTACACCATTAATTTTTTTGCCATAGAGATTAATTGCCATTAATGTGCCATAGAGAGATTTAAAAATGTACATGCTTTCGGATTTTTAGAGCGTAATATAGTTTTTCAAAAGACCAATCTTGTTTCTACCTGACTTAGAAATGTAGGTTATGCGGTAGTTAGCTAAGTTTTGATAAGGATGTGTTTGATGAACCATTAGAGGTAGTTTATATTCGTATTTGAAGAAAATATTAAGGTCGAATATGAAATATTTTTTAAGTAATACTCATTTTCACGCTATATAAATTCTTATATGGAAATACATTGCTTATAATATATAAAAAATGACAATTCAAATGTTGTGCACAATTCATAAAATCATTTAGTGAGCTGTGCATAAGGTCAGCTAGGCATAGAAAAATAAAATATGTGCTGCAATGTGCTTGACGTGTGCGAACATGTACTGCATTAAAAAAATTAATTGTAATGATATACTTTTCTTAGGATATTTATAAATAATTTTGATAATGTGCTGTGATGTGCCCAATATGTGCTATCATGTACCACACTGTGAGCTATTTTAATATTAAGCTAGCTCCATTATTAACTTGTTTCACAAAATTGGATATTGTGCTCCAATATGCTGAAGTTGTGCTGCAATGTGCCGTAGAGAGATTTAAATATTCACATGTTTGTGGATTTTAAGAGTATATATATAGTTTTTGCGGCGGCCGTGGCATAGGTACTGGTTAAGACGTGTGGCTGGTATGCGATAAGACTCAGGTTCGAGTTCCCATCTGTAGCAGAATATTTTTGAAATTGTTCAGCCGTTACTTCTCTGCATACAATGGCAAACCCCAGAAAGTAATAACTGCCATGTAAAGCTGCTTGGGAATATAAGCCGTTCGGAGTTGGCATAAAGCTGATAGGTCAAGTTCTCGAACATTTTCGTTCAAATATTTCATAACACGCACGACGCAATTGATCATAAGAAGCTCCGCAAAAGACTTTTAGAGGGCTGAAATATAGTTCTTGAAAATGTTAATCTTGCTTATTTCTGACTTAATATCGGGAACATAGTGAACGCTGGTTCAGACAGGCAGGCTGGTTCAGACATCAGATCAGAAAACACATTAGAGCAAAAGAGTTGCATGACTTGGTTTCTTTTTTGCTGCAATGTGAAAATCTTATCTGATCTGCCTGCCTGTCTGTGCCGCGGCGTTCACTACGTTCGCAACCGTATGCAGTAAGCAGCTAAATTTTCTTCAGAATGTGCTTCTATGGGGCTTTACAGACAGGTTGTGTTCACATTTGAACAAATATTAAAGTAAAGTACGAAATATTTTTTAAGTAGCTATCATTTCCGCGTTTAACTAATTCGAATATGAAAATACATTGCTTATGATAAATGGAAAATGGCAGATATAATGTCATGAAGATTGCAAAAAACTAGTCAAAAACTGCGTATAAAGTCTGTTACGTATTTTTGGGCTTATTATGAAAAAACTAAAATATGTGCTGTGATGTGCCCGATGTGTGCTAATGTATACTGCTTTCCAAAATATTTAAATCTTATGATACAGTTTTATAAGGATATTGAAGTAATTTTTATATTGTGCTTTGATGTGCTCAATATGTGCTATCATGTGCCGCATTATGAGATAGTTTAATATTAAGAAGTGCGCATTTCTGCGCTTAATTAATTCGGATATGAAAACACATCGTTTATAATAAAACAAAAATGTCGCAGCTTACTTTATTTATACATCTAATAAAGGTCATAACACATCAGCGGCTATTTTTTAAATGTGCTTTTTGCAGCACAGAATCGTTTATTTTCGTTCGTCATCTTCATCTGCCCACTTTTAATAAAACTTGTATCTTAATAAATTTGTATCTGCTCGTTTTGGCACTTAATAACTGTGTTTAATTAACTCAAATTTGAGCTTTAAATTAACGCCTACTCTGCGAACTGGCCTGCTAGCTGGCAATTTTCACAAATATGCGCTTTAAATGAAATATGCTAACATTTTAATGTCGTCTGCCATATTAAGTGGGTAATTGTGTCAACATTTGTGTTTGTTAAATTTTTTGACGCTTACAGTTAATAAATAAGTCAGTTTCTTTTCCTTATTTTTCTTACAAAAAACACCTGTTGTAAATACCAATAACTAATTAAGAGAAAATGGAAATCTTAGTAATTAGAGCTTAAATACATATAATAAAAATGCCTTTACAAAAACATCTTTATTTAAAAACAGTTGCAAGAAATAAGTTAACAAATATTATTTTCGTTATCAGCATATTTTCTAAAAAATTACTAGAATTGCTTTAGTTTATTAAAGTTTCCTTTTAGTGGTTACTTTTTTCAAATTTGTTCCATTATAATTTAAAAAATTTTGTAACAGCTACTTCAAAAGTGTTCAACTCTCTTTGCGAGCCTTCATTTCTACCACACTTAAGCACTGTTGACCAATATTGACCAGACCACATGCAGTTAAATTAATGTCTGTACATTACTTTTAACAGTCTGCTGCTTCTTCCTCATTTTCCACTACTTCCTCGGTCTACCTTTTTGTATTTTTTTATATTTTTTTTTTTTTTTTTTTTTTTTTTTTGTTTGGTCTTATTAAAGCCAACTCCTTTGGCCATCTCCATTGATGTTGTACATTGATCTTGTCAATATTTTTACTTTCACTCTTACTGCGCGTTTATTTTTCAGTTTTCACTTTCGGTCAAATGAGACAATTTGTTAGGGTTACCCAGATGCGTGCCGTTGTAGGATCATTAATAATAAACATGTATGCAAAAATACAACAAAAATATGATTTAACTGAACACATGTTTTTACTTACATACATACATTCATATATTCAGTTTCTGTTACTATTTTAACATAACTTGCAATCAACGACATGGTTCGTAACATGATTTAAAATTGGATGTTGTAATGAAAGAGAGAAAAAAAATTAAGAAATATAGTAGTTTTGTCGAAATGTTGCCGTATCGATGATAAATTTGGCAATTTTGAAATAAATTCGGGTGCAAAATTTTATGTACGATGGAAGAAAGTACGACTTTTATTCATATATTGCTTTTTAACATAAGTTAAATATAATCATTGTTTAGATAGCAAAATTGGAAGTATATATGAACATTTCTTTTTAAAATTCTTCCTATAATTATTATCAAGGGTGATAGAAAAATACATGGGTAATTGAGGTTGGATTGAGTAGACACTCAATTATAATGGGTATCTCTGTCCAATTGTGGGATCTTTATGGATACAAACAACAAAAATAATAAAAAGGAAGGGTGCGATGAGGGAACGAGTCCAAAATCAATGGAATCCCGAAAGGATTTAACCGTGGAAGGGTGCGGGAAGCGGGAGGACGATAAGACCCCGAAAGGAGTGGAATTGTCATCCAGTCCTATCAAAGCTGAAGCGCCCGGGAACGTTAAATCCGAAGCGGCTGTTAGCTCTTCGTCTAAGGATGCGGAAGGTGGACATCTGGTAAATGTTGATAGCCTTCCACATAAAGAAAGAACGATGGAAGCTGTTGGACGACCCTCAAAAGTCGATAACCAGTACCAGGAAAACCTCGTGGTGTGTCAGCTCAATCTACGCCATAGTAGGGCAGCATTAGCAATGATGATGCGTTGCATGAAGAAGGATGGAATGAGAATTTTGGACTGTTCACAATAGAATTAAAGGTCTCTCAGAGCGGAAGGCCAGGCTGTACCAACCGGTAACAGATGGCAGGCAGAGGACTTGTATCTTGGTGAGACATGGCATTCTGGCGGTACATATGTCACACTTATGTTCCCCGGATCTCACCGGTGTGAGAATCGGGGATTGTGCAGGTGCTTGCATGGTAGCTTCAGCGTATCTTTTTTACGACTCTGCGGACCAACCACCTTCAAAAGAGGTGGAGAATCTGGTAAAGTACTGTGAGGAACAGAACATTGGAGTGATGATAGGATGTGAGACCAGTTGCGTGAATTTGTGGAGAGGTACAATCTGTTGGTAGCAAATAGAGGAGCACATCCGACTCTCGTTGATGAGAGGCGAGCTGAAGTCATTGATGTAACTCTCATTTGCAGAAAGATTCTGAACAGAATATAAAACTGGAGGATCGTGGATAGGCTAACCATGTCCTACTACAGATCCATACAGTTTGAATTCAAGTGCGGAATCAGACGCCAGAGGAATAGCAGGAAGGTCAGGATTCCCAACAATACAGATACTGTGAAGTATGAGGCGAAGTTGAGGGAAACACTGACCCACAAAGCTATAAAAGTACGAGGGAATGCAGCGGAAGTGGAAAGCCATGTCAAACATCTAAGTTCGGCCATGGCCGAAGCTTACGAGGTGTCATGTCCCATATCATCAGTAGACGAAGAAGAAGCATGTAGGCTTTAAAAACTGGTTTCGAAAGACCCATTCTCCAAAGTGGGGCTGTTTTAAAAAACGGATGGAACCATGGCAGAGATCATAGAGGAGTCGATGCAAGTTCTGATGGAGGTGAATTTTCCCAAATCTACCCAATGACACCCTTGAAGAAAGGGATGCACAGGGTTGACAGACTGGAAGTCGAAAGAATGATCACTATGGATGGGGTGAGGAGTGCTATACGCTAATTTGCTCCGTACAAAACATCAATGGAGTGTTAGGTATGCCTAGGTATGCCTAACATGTTAGGTATATAACATGGAAACGGCGGCGCTAACAACCCACAGGATGTTGCGAAATGCTACGTGACATGGATCAACGGCCCTACATGATAATATGCGGATCCTTGATATTGTACAAAGAGATGTCAGGGAGACGGGTATTAAGAGAGAGAATACGGAAGCCAGAGAGTAAGAATAACAGAAAAATGTTATAAAACTCTTATAACAGATGGAACCGTTTGTGAAGAAATCACTGGTAACGATATCAGTATATTCACAAACATCTCTCTGATGAATGGCAGAGCTGGTGCAGGCGTTTACTCAGGGGATTTGAGCCTATCCTGTGTACTGAGGCTAGGGAGGTTTGTGTCTGTATACCAGGCGGAAATGCTTGGTGTAGTGCATGCCCTGAACTACCTGATAGATGGACCGACCACCTCAAGGTTGGCCATAGAATATATTACCAAAATATCCAATATCTTACCAATAGGTGCGCTCAAATAAATGAGCTCACACTAAAGTGAGTAAGAGGGCATTCTGGCATAGAACAAAATGAAAATGCTGATTCCCACGTATCGCCATAGGCGACAACATGGCGGCAGGCCTTATTAAGCAATAGACGGACTCGGAACACCGTACAAGGTGGGAGAAGCTGTTAATAGCAGGCAATCAAGGACGGCCGTAAAATGGTCTCGTAGTGAGACAACAAAAGTTATCCAATACAATCGGAAAACTTTAAGCTGCCTTACTGCACTGGTCACAACACACGGTCCCTACATGTACCATCTCAGGAAGATGACTCTGACCGAGGACGCTACGTATTGGTTATGCCTAGAGTAGCCGGAAAAAGCAACACACATTATGTGCCAGTGTCCTGCCGTGGCAGGCATAATATTGACCATTCTGGAACTTCCATTTATTGGCGAAGCCGAGATGGGTCAACTGACCGAGAGAGGTGACAAAGGAGCTCACATATGAGTGCTCTGAGCAGTAGCATCCTTCGTCCAATAGGGGACGAAAGGGGACCCACTGTGGTCCGTTTCAGCTAACCCTCGATTTAATATATATATATATCTATAACCGTGGACGAAACATGGATCCATCACTACACACCAGAGACAAAGTAAGAGTCGAAACAGTGGACTTCACCGAACGAACGTGCTCCGAAGAAGGCGGAAAAAGCCGGAAAGGTTATAGCGACAGTATTTTGGGATGAGCCCGGTTTAATCTAGATCGATTATCTTCCACCGAAAAGAACTATCAATGACGAATACTATGCAGCCGAATTGGACCGTTTCAACTACGCTTTGAAAGAGAAACGTCCCCATATGGCTAGCAAAAAAGTGCTCTTCCATCACGACAATGCTATCACGGCAAAATTTCATGAATTGAAGTACGAATTGCTTCCTGATTCAGCATATTATCCAGATTTGGCCCCCAGCACCTATTTTCTGTTTCCAAACCTGAAGAAATGGCTCGGCGGAAAGAGATTCACCACCACAGAGGAGCTCATCACCGAAAAAGATGTCTATTTTGAGGACCTTCCGAAAACGTATTTTTCGAATGGGATGAAAAAATTAGAGGAACGTTGGACGAAGTGTATCGGGCTTAAAGGAGACTATATTGAGAAATAAATCGTTTTTTTCGCCGTAAAACTCACTCCTTGTTTCATTTATCACTGAATTATCAAACGGCGCCCGTTTTCACAGAAATTTTCTCAAAAAAAAAAAAATTGTCCAAAATTGTTATTTCACAGACTAATTTGGACCGTTTTTAGTGCACATCTATTGCTCTATTTATCTAGTATTTCGACCGAGTTTCACCTTTTGCATTTTTTTGTTTGCCTTTTTGTAAATGATTGAACTATGAATGATTTGATACTTCAAGTTATTTGAAAACTAAAAAAAAATTTATTTTGCTAGCTTTATTTTTTCATAGCCTTGTGTTTTCAATGCAATCGGTCCCTCTACTGGACGCTCTTGTGTGCTGTCAAAAATACTTTCTTACTATTTTTTCATTCTTTATATGAGTCGTTATATTTGAAAGAGGAATAAGTCCACTTTTGTACATATTGAGATATATTGTAGAAAGGTTTGCGTTTGATAAAATTTAAAAATATTGGCAATTATTAACTGATTGAGGATATGTTTTTAGCATTGAATATTGGCTAAATTTGATTACGTAGTAGTAACTTTTAAAAGAATTAAAGAATATAAACAATGTTTTTGCTCACGAATGCAAGTGTATGATTTTCAAATACACCTTTTTGACTAGTTATTTTTGATAGCAGAATAAGTATATTTTTTTTTTTTTTTTGGTTCGACTTATATCACTTCAAACAAAATTAACAAAATCAACTGTAAACTAACAATGAAATGATGTTGGAATATCATTTCTATAGAATTTGACTGTTTTTAAATGGGTTTTAAATGCTAAAAATAATAAGGCGAGTTTATTAAGAGTTCATTAAGAAATAAGTTAAGTTTGAGTTTTCAAGCAATTACGTATCAACACTTATGCGGGTTACACATCTGTGGCCTCGTGTGCCACACGGCAGTTATTGCTGAACCTGTGTGAAGCAGCGAGCGTTCGATGAAGTATGCCACACAGAGGTGTGGTTGTTGTTGTTTTTAACTTGTGCGACGGAGAAAATCAAACATTTTTGCCAACATGTGTGTCACTCTCGCGAACAAGCTTCTTAATTAGCGAGCTCGTGTGAAAATGGCCGCCAGGTGGCACACTAAATCGTAGATGTAACCCGCATTAGGCGAAAAAAATCGTTCCATTTTCCCAGAGTACCATTTTCGTAATGTGAAAATAAACAATTTTAAAGAACTTTTTTTCCTTTCTATCTAAAAGTATCAAGAGAAATAATGGCGAATTCTTTTTTTTTTTTTCTCTTCACTTTGTTCGGATTCTCTACGTTTATATGGAACTTTCGATGGTTGAATTATAGGGTTGTCGCAGAACTAATCGTTCTCTCTTCTCAGTACCTATAATTGTCAAAATCAGCAAACTTTACTAATAAATACGAAAGAAAAACAGGTAAGAAAGAGAGCATTTGCAGATTTTCTGTGAGCTGTCATCTTCGATTTGACAATTATGGATACTCGCTCTATCCCTTGCGACAACCTTATAACTCAATCATGGAACTTTCTAAATAGATTGTAACGAAAATATTGCACACTGACGTCATAATAAACAATTGTAATTGAGATTAAACATTTTTTTTACTTGTGATTATTTGATGTGGACTTATTCCACTTTAAAAAAAAAAATATTTCTTCGATAACATTTTACAGCAAAACTCTTTTGGTTAATATATGTCGAAATCGGTATCCATTGAATGTGTAATTAAAAATATACAAGGTGGATCCTTATATCTAACTGAAATATGCATTAAGTCATTTTTTTTTAAAGTGGACTTATTCAATTTTCAAATATAACGGCTCATATATAGAATATTTTACTTGAATCATTACTTAAGCGCTCGAAACAGGCCTTAAGCTGTTAAAATTGCAGATCTCAAATTTCCTTTCATCAATTTTGAAAACTCTGACGTAGTTTATTAATTTTTGCTTTTAATTCCCTTAATAAGATCCTTAAATTTAACTTTGCTGTTAGTGTTATTTATATATTTCTATTTTGGAAGGTAAGATTCATTTGACCTTTTTTTTAAACCATGAAAGAAATCTTTTTGATAAAATTATGTTTTTGAAGCCATCAGAGACGCGATTCTTTCCGTAATATTTTTATTTCCATCAAATTAGTTTAACTTTAATGAAATCTTGCTTAATATTGCACACACTAACACATAATGGTATTAGCCTTTATTTATGCGTTAGTGTTGCCAAACTTATGTACATTTTTAAAATAAAAAATAAAAAAATTAGAAATTCGCACAAAAAAAAGAAAAAATCAAAAAAATCCGGCAATTAAGTAACACCTACGGGAATAATCCATTCTGATGTTCTTATGGAAAGTTAGAAAATTTTCGAAATTTTATTCCTCAAATAAAATTTTGGCATCTGCACACACATGTTACGACGATGAAACAATTATTTATCAAACTTTTGCAAATCTAAACAAATAAATTTTGGATAATCGTTTACTTGAAATTTTGAAAAATTGCCAACATATACTAAGAAAAATATGTGTTATATAAGCTAGTTTAAAGGGTCGTTTAACTTTCGAGTCGGTAAACTCGAAAGTTTTAAATAAACACAAAAATTTTGCTAAGAAATTTAAGGCAAGCTTAAGAGAACTGTTTATTTAAAAAAAAAAAAATCGATATTAAGTGTCTTAAGTGAACTGAAATGTGTACTGAAAATTTTAATATTGTGCTGTGATGTGCTATGTTATGTACAATATATGAATACTTAATTTTTCATTAGAACTCCAGTCAAGATCAAAAAATTTTCGATTGATGTGATTTAAAAGGTGCAGACATAAACATATTTGTACACTATATAAACATGTGTGCATTCATGTGTAGAAAACGCTGCGGTTTTTCTTCGGTCTGACCTAGTTCGTAATGGATGTGAATTTATTTTACGCTGCGGTCAGGCAGTGCGTAAGCAAATCTAGTGTTTTTTAATGGCTTAGAGGGCGAAGGTGTTTTTCTATATTTATTTTTTTTTAGATTATAATTAGGCGATTTTTTTATAGTTCGATTTTTTTTTTCTAATTACACAAAATATTTTCTAATATTTTAAAAAAAATATTTAAAAACTTAGCTGCTAGCAAAAAATAGTATTAAATTGAAATAATTTGTCTGATATAAAAAATGTTCTCAATTCTTTTGTGTATTTCTGTCTAACTAATAATTAATTATCTCAAGTTTTTCTTGTTTTTTTTTTTTTTTGTTTTCACATCTCATCACAATTAATGATTCTTTATTTTTTGTAAATGTAACAAACTTTGCGCATATTAATATTCCATAATATGGCTTCTTTTGACTTATTTATATAGTTATTTGCAGCATTTAAACATCAGTCATCAACTGACCAATTTTTTTTTGCTATGTGCCTTTGATAGGTTGTCAAAAATAATTAATATTCAATATTTTGACATTTTCGCGAAAAATATGTTTTAAGTTTTTGGTTTTTTTCTTAAAAGTTGAAAAGTTCGCTAACTAATTTATTTGAACGCAACGACAGCTGCTAGACTAAAGTTTTATATTCTTAAAAATAGTTTTAAGAAAATTTTGCAAAAGTTCATTGAACTGTTGTATTTTGTTTATATATATTTAAATTTTGATTTTTTTTCTGCTAATGATTTATTATTTTGTGACTCAGTTTCATTTCCAAAAACATAGCTAATTGTTCAAATGTAATATGAATATTTTTAAGTTATATACAGGGTGTCCCAGACTTAGAGTACTATAATGTGGGGGCTGATTCCTCGTGATGAGACGAGCAAAAAATTGTATGGGTGGGGTGGTCGCAAATGCCCCCCTAGGGGGCTAGGAGGGAAAAACAAAAAATTAGGTGTCTTTACGTTTTAATCCATAGCTAACATATCTCTGCAACGATTAAAAAAACCATACTTTTTTGAAAAGAAAATTAAATTTGCTTTAAATTACTTTTGCAAAATTTTTCCATAAAGTCATAAACATAAAATGTATAAGCACCTGAAGTCAAAAAATAGGTTTTTTTCTTTAAAAATTCAACTTTCAAGGCGATTTTCTCAGAAAAAAACCAAATGTTTTATTATTTTTTATGACGCAGTTTTTTTCCTTGGTCAATTCTCTAAAAATCCATCATACATTGTTTATACCTCAGAGATAATATTTTTCGTATAATATCGATTTTCCGATTCTACCACTTTTTCCTCCCACTGGGGGGACTTTGTTTTTTTGTTGCTTACAATAACTAGTAAAACAGTTAGATTTAACGGAATTAAGAAAAAAAAAGCAATTTCTCATTATTAAGTGCATCACATGCCTGAATCGACACATTCTTTCACCGATCGTAGAGTTATAATGTTTTCCAACTCAGAGTACGCAGACATTATTTTTTGTTACGGTTTTAGAAAATTTTTAGAGAATTGACCAAGGTAAAAAACTGCGTCATAAAAAATAATAAAACATTTGGTTTTTTTCTGAGAAAATTGCCTTGAAAGTTGAATTTTTAAAGAAAAAAAACAATTTTTTGACTTCAGGTGCTTATACATTTTTTGTTTATGACTTTATGGAAAAATTTTGCAAAAATAATTTAAAGCAAATTTAATTTTCTTTTCAAAAAGTTATGTTTTTTTTTAATCGTTGCAGAGATATGTTAGCTATGGATTAAAACGTTACGACACCTATTTTTTTGTTTTTCCCTCCTAGCCCCCTAGGGGGGCATTTGCGACCACCCCACCTATACGATTTTTTGCTCGTCTCATCACGAGGAATCAGCCCCCACATTATAGTACTCTAAGTCTGGGACACCCTGTATATAACTATTGCTCCTAATGACACTGCTTATTTTATTGATTATATCTAAAAATTTCTTCAAAAATATGTTTCATGCTAAATTAAGCATATTCCTCTTCAGCTTTCTTATAATTTAAAATTATATACAGGCGTGTAGTTTAAAATTTTACACACTATGTTTTCTTTTTGAATAAGGTCACTTCAGTGCGTATGAATCATAAAATTTTAAATATTATAGTGAATCATCCATTGAAGTAATCTATTATTTATTGTTTATGAATTCAAAAATCAGTGTTTTTAATTTTTTAATATTGTTTGCATTTGCATTTGCAAATTTATTGTTTATATTATCTTTTGCTTATTTCTTTATTTTGCGTTTAAAGTGTGCTATACTTTGTTTCTAACACTCCATTATTTACCAATGTTTTATTTTTTAATTTTCTAGATTTCGCACTTGGCCAAATTTTACTCTTTCATACACTAAAAAAATAATAAATCGCAAAAATAAATTCGAAGGTCTTCATTAATAAACAGAAACATTGATAAGAAGCACAAGAAATACATTCAACAAGAACATTATATTGAAAATTTGCCGTTTGTATTAAAAAATAGGTTATTTTCGCTCAAGAGATTTTTGATAAAGAAATTTTTAAATTTTACTTAGTGCAAACGGGTTTGGACTTTTTCAATATAATTCTATTCTTTAGGTTTATATTACCCCGCGATAAACACTAGATTAGTCTAATTTTGAAGTCTAATTTCAGTCTAGTGTGGATTTTAAGAAATCTACCATAATATAACCAATAATAATACCCTAATAATATAACCTATTATTTTGTTTATTACATAACATATGTCGACCAATTATTTTTGTGTTTCATTGCCAGCGCGACACTGTTTGTCAAAATCGGACGAAACTCAAATTTTTCAAGAAATTTTTCAATTTTAATAAAGAAATTTCGGTCTTGAAGCTCCCTATAAGGCTATATTTTTATAAGCTCCCGAACAATATACTCTAATAAGATTAATAAACTTTATAATAATGTTAGCAAGTCACGCACCAAATTTAATGAAAATCGGCTCCGCCAATCCACACATAACTGTTGGCCATGCAAAAAAAAAAAAGAGGAGAAGTTAAGTTTTAGAGAAACGCTAAAAAAAACAAAATCAAAATTGAAAAAAAAGATTATTTTGTATTGTTGATATATAATAAAATGACTTGAAAATAAATTGTTAAAAATGTCGTTTTTTTGCCTAAGAAACTGGAGACCTACCTTAACACTAAAACACTCTAAGTGTTATTTCGTGGCCTAAAACGACTTCAAGTTAAATTTTCGTTGATATTATAATTTTCATATTTTTTCTTTTCAGCACAGAAAATCAATTTGAAAGTATTGCAAAAAAGTGTATTTTTTTTTCTTAAAAACTTAAGTGTGTTAAAAAAACTTACACTACAAGTTAATTTTTCTTCGGGCCATACAGTGACCCATATGAATTTATATGAAAAATTTTCTTCGTGTCGCTCTATGATTCGTTACATTCCACTTCGTTCTTGGTACAAAATTAAATAAAGCAACACTCGTATTAAAAAAAAAAATAGTTCAATATATGTGGAATGACACGTAAGCTATTATGCATAATTTTTTTAGAGAATAGTTTGAGTGGTAAAAATTTGTAAAATTATTGTTTTTATCAAATTATATGATACAAAGTAGTAGTAGTAGGAAGAGGCTTGCAGATTGTATTTTGACATTCTGGCAGTGACGTAACCCAAACTCCGACTAATCTACTTTTGGAGCGGACAGACGCAATAACATAGTGCTAGCTAAAGAAAGTGTTGTAAAAATTTGTGATGTGTTGCTTTTTCATCAAATTTTCATAGCTCAAACATGACGAGAGCCTATATTTTAATCTATCTGCAAAAGTACAAGTTTTCAGGAGAGCGAAAAACCGTTTCATCTTCTTATCAAATCGATCTTCTACAATGTTGTTCAAAGGTGTCAACAGACCAATGTGCATAAATTTTTTTCAATTTTTGCGCTAGTTTAGCTGCTATGGCAGATAGTAGATTATGTCCAGAAAAAAAAGTTTCTATAAATGCAGATAGAGGTATTTGTATAGTAGTAAAAAACGCCATTTTTTGTAAGAAATCAACAATTAAAACTTTGCTGTTTTTATTGTAGATGTTTTTTTTTCAACAATTTTCGTATTTATCATGGAAAGAAAAGTTAAAAGTCAAAGCTACTGATATTTTTACATGGGAATCTCAAGTAACGTTATGTTATTATTTTATGTGTATTTGATTTTGCCATAAAAATTATGTATTCGGTTGGAGTTACAGCTTCAAGTTCCTGTAGATATTCCCACTTGTTCGATGCGATTGAAAATTGAGTTGTATGCAACTAGGCAGGTGTCGTATGTGTTTTAAAAAAATCAATTAACACAGAATATTTAACAACCACAAATTTTGATGCCCATTTTCATAAATTTCACATTCTTGGTAACAACTGCATTAAAAGGAAACGAGTGTAGCTAACAAAATCGAAAATCCTTCGAAAAAACCTTTGTTATTTACATGGAGTCCATAAAAGACCATCTAAAATAAGAGCTGCACCAAACTCTAAAACATTAGTGCTAGTGCAACTGAAAATGATTTGTATCAACATAAGAAAATGTTTCAAAATAAAAAAAACGATCATAGAGTTTTCAAAACTACTTGTTTTTAATGCAGATAGAGGTGTATGTCGTAAGTAAAAAATAAGCTTGTTACTGATAGAGGTTCAGTTTAATTTATTAAAATAAGGTGTTCGGATTAGATTTTCCCTCTAATATTAATATCATAGATGAAACCGAGGGCAGCCATCATTTTGGCATTAAACAAAAAAAAATAAAAAATGCCCAAAATGTAGACAGAGGAAAATGAATATAGGCCCTCGGTGAATGAATTGATGAAAGATATAAGGAATTGGCAATGTTATATTATGTTAATTCTAAAAGGGCATCAAAATGCAGGTTGGCCCTTTTGTTGGCTTGCAGGTTGCTACCTCTCTTTATCGCTTTTGGTTTGTATAACGTGTGCTTACCTTTACATGTTTAGAAGTGTCTTTGAGTCAAAAACAATGTTCATTTTAGTGATATCATTTTAGTGATATTTGTAGTGTGATGTGACCAAAGTTAACAATGAATCCAAGAAGAGCACTGTAAAATTCCATACATTTTTATACATTTTTATAAATTTTTATAAATATAAGTCTGAGTTCTTCTACATTTCAAGCTATTTCTCAATGGGTGTCAACCTGCAAGCCACAATTTCAAAGTAGCGATTTTAGATACTTTTGAAAATTTTTCGTACAATTCTTAGTTTTGATAACTAAAATGATTTCTAGCTAACAATTGTATCTATCTACTTCCTCTTACCAACGTATAAAGCAAATCATTACTATCAATCAAGCTAGGAGGTGGCAACCTACATGCCTCTTCCTAACTATGGTATCTTGTGTAGTAAAGTATCAGGTAGTTTTATTTCAAATTTTTTGTCAAGGTTCATGGTGAATAGCAGTGTTTGGTAAAATTTAAAATAAGTTTCGGGTTTGAAAAAAGCGGTAAATATCTTTCTTTTAGTGTCTAATTTATTACCTGTGCGGTTTAATATATCTATCCTTTTCGCTCTTAGAGATATGTTTGTAACAAGAGATATTCGTGTCCTTTACCTGTTTATGTTTAAAAACGAACAAAATGCAGCTGCAGTTTCAAATGAAATTTATCAGATTTTGGGACCATGGATGGGTTCTACATGAGCTAACCGAAAGAAACGAAATGCTCAGATTTCAAGTAGTATCTTCATTGCTGACGCTACAGAAGGTGGAAAAGTCTTTGAAGAGAGTTGTCACTTGTGATAAAAAACTAATGCTATATGATAATAAGAAACGTTCAGGACAGTGATTGGGTCGCGTAGAAGCTCCCAGTAACTAGGTAGGAGCAGAACTGCTCCCTAAGAAGGGCATGGTGACTGTTTGGTGGACTTCTGTAAGCGTCGTGCACAATAATTTTTTAAATCCTTGAGAAACAATAACTGCGGAGTCCTACTGTGCACAAATGGACGAAATGCACGCGAATAGGCATGAAAATATTCTGTTACATAGTAACGCACAACCGGATGTATCTCGTTTGACCGTGCAAATACTACAGGAGTTGCAGTACGAAATTTTGGCTCACCCTCCCTATTCAGCCCTCCCTATCCAGAGCACTGCTATTTTGTTGACCACATGGTTCCTTGTCCAAGCCAAAATTGCCTTCTCGGAAATAGGCAAACCATATTTTCTTCACTGTGCGTTCGTTGCAGGTATCTGAATCCAAAACCAGATTAATTTTATGCACCGCTGTATTTTGTACTTTTTTAAACATAAACAGACAAAGGACACGAATATCTCTTGTTGCAAACATATCACTTAGAGCGAAAGAGGTGTTAAATGTATGAGCTGGTCCTATTATTTCTTACCCTTCAACATTTTTTCTCAATACACCTACTCTCTCTATCTGCCAACCTTCTGGAGGTCCCCATACAAAAAAACACAAAAAAGTAGTTGATTTCTGATTGCCTGGCAGCTGAATCAGAAATGCAGGCATTAACAGTAATGTTAACAGGGATGCCATTAACATCAGTGATGATATAACATTGCTGACGTTAATAGTGCTGACGCGAATTCAAAACTTTTACGAAGTTTTTACTTTAAAAAACTTGATTTCCCTTTGGATGATATCCTGGCTATGCTACTGATACTTGACTTGTGACGACACATGTGCTTAGAAAATTTTTCTACTAACTCGCTTATTACAAGGCTTCATATTAGCCCTTCAGTGTAAGACTCATCAGTTGGACAACCTGACTTGTATTTCTTCTATTCAAAATCGATGAGTTGAAATATTGCTTGTGTGATGTGATGTTCTATTTGAAATAGACAAGATGTACTATTTACCAGAAAATATGTTCTATTTCTTCCAGTTCATAGTAGCCTTCGAGCGCGATATACTTGATATAGATATTTTCCAACCTTTCGATGCCCTTGCTCTAGTACGAAATGTATAAGCCTTCAAAATACGTCTATGTTTCCACGATGACTTCCTCATACGATCTGAATATCTTTCCCTGGAGCCACCGCTCGAGGTTTGGGTACATATAATAGTCCCTGGGGGTAAAGTCTGCAGAATACGTTGGGTAAGCAATAAATTCGAGTCGCAATAGGTCCAGATTGGTCATCGCTTTCAAGGACGCGTGTTGTCGGGACGTATATACTAATGGGACGTGCGTTATCGTGATAATACAAAACTGTTTTTTTCGCCATATTGGTTCGTTTTTTATTTATTTCGTAATTCAGTCCCTACTGAAAGTAGTCGATGAAGATTCTGTTACACGCATCCCAAAAAATGAAGGCCCATAACCTTTCCGACCTACCGTTAGTCTTCTGGCCTCTTTGGACGCCTTTTGTGGCTTTCCAGCCATTCTGAAGACTGCCTATATGACTCCTATTGGACTATTACCCACAAAATGCCGAACAATTTTTGGACGACGGCCGGCAAACGCGGCACCCATCGCACCGATATCTTTTTGTTCTCTAAAAGATAGTACAAAATGTATCCCTCCTATTCTTTTGAGTTGCCCACGGCCTCAGCTAACTTGCGCTACTTCGCTTTACAATCATTCAAAAAGATTTGATGCACTTGCTTTACGATTTACCCATTCGTTGTGTCTTTTTGCCTTCCAGTATTTGATGCGTCTTTGGTCTTTGTACGAGTACGGCCTATTTTCAATTCACTAAACCACCAATAAACTGTTGTTCTTGAAGGAGTAGATCTGGGATAACATTTCTGCAATCATTTCCATGATTGTTTAGAAGTTTTTCTCATCAAAACACAATGTTTAATCAAGATGCAATATTCCAGTTTAGTCCTTTTTTTTTATGAAGGCTAAAGTACCGTCCCTCAAACGAGTGAAGCTTGTAAACGAATGAACGAAATGTCATGAAACTTCAACTGTCAACTATCGACAGATGAGCCTCCGAAATGAGTCATTTTCTAGAGGTCTACTTATTGAAAAATCCCAGGACTTTTTAGCCCATGTAGTAGTCCGCAATTTTTAGAAATAATTTTTTTAACTGCCTAAATTTATTACCATCCTAAATTATTATAAATTATTATAGATAGAATAAATATTATTCTATCCTAAATTTATAAACCATTTTGTCACATAAACGTGTGCTATAATAAATGGTGTTGCCATATTTAATTGCTTTTCACTAATCATTCGATAAATAAAGATTTTTTTTTGCTTATAGTGTCTAGCGCTAAGTTCTTAATTTGAGAATTGCATTTATCTGATTCTCTACAACTTCCGGTATTAAGCGAATGGAGATTCGAATAATATATTTTATTGGGCAACAATTAATGCCGTATGCTGCCCACTAGGAAAATTTATGTGCCTACTGAATGACAAAGTATGTGGTTATACATCGTCTATGCAGCGGCAAGGCGGCAACACTCACTTTATAGCCCACGCGTGCATCAAAAACTATTACATTGCTGGCTAGCGCGTTCCCAGGCGCTGGCACAATTCTGACTGTGGGCGTTCGTGGCCTTCAAGTTTTTAAATAAAATTCAATTTTATGTATGTATATGAGCAAGAATAGAAAAAAAAAAAAACTAAAATGTAAAAAACATAGAAGTAGGAAAAGAAATCATATAAAAAAAGAGACTCACCCTGATGAACTCATGTTGATTTAGTTTTTATCTCGTACAAAAACTTTATCAGGATTATTTCGCAAGTTTTTTGAAAATTCAAATTTTCACTGATAATCCAAGAAAAGGAAAAAAAAATTATTGTTTAGACAAGTTCTTTTTTTTTTTTTTGCAATAAAAACTGTTTTCCTTAACTACTGCAAGCGACACCAAAATACATTACAATAACACTAAAGCACAGAATTATTTTTTTTTTCAAATAAATAATAGCAATTTCTACAAAATTTGCATTTCAAATTTTTATGTTGTTGTTGTTGGTTGTTGCTGGTTTATTTAAAAATTATCGAAAAAAAATCACTGAAAAATTAAAATGTTTTAAAGTAATGAACAGATTTGGCAAAGTTTCAGAAAAACATAAAAAGAAAATTTATTAAATGATAGCGTAGAAGAAGTTTTCACATTTAAGTTCAAATATATACATGTGCAGAGTTTTCATTCACACCATGATTATATAAAATTTCCCTTTAAAAATTTTTGAAAATTAGACTCAGTTTAAGTGATGGAAAGTTATTTATTTTAAGTTTTTGTAGAATGAGTAAAGTTTTTTTTTTTAATCCTTTTATGAAACACTAAATACGTTTTTAAATGCGTTATTTTTTAAACTTTGCAAAACACACTGCATTATTTTAGTTCTTTTTGTTCAATATTGTATATACATCGCTTGCATATAATATATGTTTTATACTTTTTTTTCCCAATTTCAATTCTAAAATTGTAAAATTTTCGGCAACTATTTCAAGACAACGCGTTCCGCAGACCAACTCGCACTGAACTCGCGAAAAAATCATCTACAATGAATTAACCGAAAATTTTTGAAAACCAAAAACAAAAAAAAAAAAAACTTAAAAGGCTGTCTGAGTATCTCTGCTATGTGTGTATGTGTGTTTATGTGTTTGCGGAAAATCTCTTTTTTTTCTTTTTTCTTCTATGCCGCTATATTTCTTGTACAGCTTTTCCTCGCAACGCAAAAGAGGAAAAGCTACTTGTTCCACACTGTCTACAAGTGTGCGTTTGAATAATTCGAATTTATTTTTAAATAACATTTGCATGTTTTATAAACAAATCATGGGATTTTCTTAAGATCATCGTATTAAATAGGAATAGTTTTTTTCTATAATATTGAAGTAGATAAAATTGTGAAGAAGTGTTGCTTAATGTGTATTTTTTTTTTTTATTTCTCGATGGAGAAATAAGGACTTGGAAACAATTTTGACAAATTGAAAAAGTTATAAAATTTGTGGAGTCAATTATAAACATATTTATTTTGCATATATTTTGCTTAAGGTATAATATACGTGTAACAACAAAAAAAAAACAAAAAAAACTTTTTTTAAAAATTTTTTTTAGATGCAAGCAGTTATTATTTTTTCCAAATTTGTACAGCTTATTGTACATAAGAAGTACTTTATAAAAATATTTTTTTTTTGAAAATAATTTTCAGGCTTCTATAAAGAGGGCGCTGAAAATCACATTAAAAAAAAGCATCCGAAAGGGTTCGATGGATATCGCCTTTACAATGAATCTGAAACAAAAAAAAATTAAGTAGAGACCACTAATTCGGCACGACCCCCGGGGGTTTTTAAAAATTATGGCGAAAGTTAGAGTAAAAAGTTAAAAAATATATAGATTTTCGCACGCTTTTTTGTCTATAAAAAAATAACAAAAAATTAGAGGTACTTGCATTTATTTACTTAAAGGACAGGGGGTAGCTTAAAGGACGAAATTTCGAACAAAATGCACTAAGATTCATTGAAATTGAGCCAATAGATTTAGAGTTATCTATCGAACCGTTTTAAAAAAAGTAGTTTCGAGGAAATCACGTTTAAAGCTTTAGATTTTCGAAATTTTGCATATACTTTTAAAAATATCGTTTAAAAAACTAACTATTATTTAAGCTGCAGTGCCAGGTATTGATTTAAAAACATATATATATATATATTCTATAAACTATCAAGAACACATTAAGCAAACAAAAAAAAATTTTTTGAAAAATTTACACGTACATTATACCTTAATTCGAAAATTTCCATGTTGGATGTATGCAGTTTGATCTAAATATTTAATCTAGATTTATTCTTAAATCTGAGATTTTAAATCTAAAATCCAAAATTTTGAATCTGAAATTTAAGATCTAAATTCTAAAATCTAATATCTTATA
Organism: Coremacera marginata; assembly: GCA_914767935.1. Taxonomy (NCBI): domain Eukaryota; kingdom Metazoa; phylum Arthropoda; class Insecta; order Diptera; family Sciomyzidae; genus Coremacera; species Coremacera marginata. Next base: position 169,114,782 of record OU612045.1, read on the forward strand.
TCTTAAATCTGAAGTCTAAAGCCTAAAATCTTGAATCTAATATCTAAAATCTTAAATCTATAGCTTAAAATCTAACACTTAAAATTTGAAATCTAAAATTTAAAAAATAATATCCAAAATTCAAAATCAAAATCAAAAGCTTAAAACCTAAACTAAAAACCTCAAATTTATTATCTAAAATTTCAAATGTAAAATCTACAACCTAAAATCTAATATCTAAAATCCTAAATTGACAATCTTAAATCTAAAAGCAAAAATCTAAAAATCTTAAAATTCAAAATCGGATATCTAAAACCTCAGATACAAGTTTAAAAAAAAGACATAAAATACAAACTACAAAATATAATTTAAAAACTACAAAACACAATGCAAAAAAGAAATAATAAAATATAAGAAAAATTAATATCAAAAGCCAAATTAAGAATTTTGAATCTTTATTCTATATAAAATATTAGTTAATATTAATATAGTTCAATTTTTTAGAGCTAAGATTTTGCGGTTAAAATTTTAGATTTTGAGTTTTAGATATTAGATTTAAAACTAAAATTTTAGATTTTAAATCTCAGACCTCAGCGTTTAAATTGAGTGTTTAGACAAACACCCCACAAGGAAATTTTGTATTTTGAATTTGGAGTTTTATATTTTGAATTTCGTATGTTGCTGTTGCATGTTGCATATTGTATGTTGTATGTTGTATGTTTTATTTTGTATTTTGTATGTTGTATGTTGTATTTTGTATTTTGTATTTTGTATTTTGTATTTTGTATTTTGTATTTTGTATTTTGTATTTTGTATTTTGTATTTTGTATTTTGTATTTTGTATTTTGTATTTTGTATTTTGTATTTTGTATTTTGTATTTTGTATTTTGTATTTTGTATTTTGTATTTTGTATTTTGTATTTTGTATTTTGTATTTTGTATTTTGTATTTTGTATTTTGTATTTTGTATTTTGTATTTTGTATTTTGTATTTTGTATTTTGTATTTTGTATTTTGTATTTTGTATTTTGTATTTTGTATTTTGTATTTTGTATTTTGTATTTTGTATTTTGTATTTTGTATTTTGTATTTTGTATTTTGTATTTTGTATTTTGTATTTTGTATTTTGTATTTTGTATTTTGTATTTTGTATTTTGTATTTTGTATTTTGTATTTTGTATTTTGTGCTTTTAATTTTGAATTTTGTATTTTTAGATTTTCCAATTTTGAATTTCTAAATTTTTAATTTTGAATATATATATATTTAAATTTTATATATTTTTATATAAAATACATTTTTTTTAACTGTTTTGCAGAAGGGTTTTTTAATTATATATTCAATACTTACTTTAGTTATTAAATTCACTATTGAAAAAATAAATTTTCAATAGTGTATGATTTAAAAATTTAAATTAAAAATTTAAATAAAAAATTAAAAAAAAAACAACTTCCCTAAAATTCATAATTTGCTAAGATTTCGTTTTTTGGAGGTGTTATTTCTTAACCGAAATTCAAATTAACCGACTTATCAAATGAATTAAAAGCACGTGTCTTCAAATCAAAAATGATGGCGCCTAGATCATAAAACAATAACATACAACAAAATTAATTAAAAATATATGGAAAAGATGCGAAAAAAGAGTAGAATTGGTTGGTTTCTCGCGGTACCACAAGACATTTAAGGGTAAATGTAATTTTTAAAATATTAAAATAATATTAAAAATTTAATATTTTAAAAATAAATTTAAATTTTAAGATTTAAATTTTAAAAATTAATATTTAAAATGTTCAATTGAAACTTTAAAATTCGAAATTGAAAATAAAAAATTCTTAATTCAAAATCAAAAATTTAAAATTTATAAAATACTATATTAAAATTAAAAATTAAAAAAATTATTAAATTAAAAATTTAGAACTCAAAATTCAAAATGATAAACACAATATAAAAAGGTCAAAATTGAATATTCCAATAATCCTTTATACATATATGAAGATGTGAAGTTGAATACAAAAACAACAAATTCACTTAGTAAATATTTGGAATCCAGAAGAAAGATTTTATAATTTTTTTAAATCGAGAATTACGGATGAAAGCATTAGAACCTAGAATTTAAAATCAGGATTATTATTCTATAATTCAAAATCAGGATCAAGACTAAATAATACAAAATCAAATATAAGCAATCACGACTCAAAACTCAGTATCTAAAGGTTACATTAGCAGTAAAAAAGATTTTAAAAATTACAAGCCAAGGAACAACAATGCAAAAAAATTAAACTTTAGAATTATAAAATTCAAAGTAAAACAAGAAATAAAAATAAAGAAGCAAGGGTACAGAATGATGCTCTTAGGTGTACAGACTTAGTAATTAAAAATAAAATCTCAACGATAAGTAGTCAATCCTTAAAAATCAAAAAAAAAAACATAAACAAAAATAACATAAAATTAGAATCGAGTGTAAAGACTTAAGGCGGTCTTCTCATTCAAAACCCGTTTTTTGGACCCTTTTTAAAAAAATTCTTATTTGAAAACGCACAGAATAATTGAAAACTTTTTTTATTTATTGTATTACAAAAAGTTCAAAGTAAATAAAAAAATTTTTTTGCCTCGATACGTGGGCTGTTCAAAAAGTAATGAGACTTCAAAGTTGGTGGTGAAAAAAAAGGTGTCGTCACGGCGGCCACGATTCCGGGTCTCCGGAGCGTCTGAAATGAAAAAAAAAACGGGGTTATAATCAGTATAGATGTAATTCTCGGGTGAACCTCAAGCTTAATTTTGTGATTTTTTTTTTTGACAAAATGGCGGCCATTCAAAAAAAAAATTTCAATTTCGGGTTTTTTTTTTGTAGTGTAGTGTAAAAAAAAAATAGTAAAAAATTTTTTAAAATTATGGTCGAGGTTCACCCGAGAATGGTGACAATTCTGCGTCGATTCCACTTTGTTTCATGAAAATCGGTTCAGTTGAACTGGAGATATCATGGCCGCCAGTTCGAAAAACGTGGGTTCGAGATAAACGCGTTTAAAGTTTGAAGTAATTTTTTTGGGGGAAAAAAAAAAAAACAAAAATGTTTAAATGCAGTTTTAAAGAGCTGACAATTTTTACTTACAAATATTAGTCGGCGATGCCAGCTCCATACAGGCCACCTTCCTCTTTTTCGTAGAAACTGCTTTCTGCTGCCCTCTCTGCTCTGCGAGCCGTTCTGCCAGCTTTTGATGATGCCGCAGCTCGAGTCTCTGATCGGTTCAATCTGTCTTCATTGCGAGATAGTGCGTATTCGTATGCGTTTTTGCCAATCGCAATACCCATCAAACCCATAATTTTAAGTATGGGTATAAAACCGTCGTTGAAGAGGCACGTTGCAATGAAATTGGCCACTTCGATGGTGCGTGCGCCTGAGTTGATGTGTTTGGGCGAAAGTGACCAAAGAACAGAATTGTAGGACTCATTGGAATTCTGAGTTTCAGATCCAAGGCATCTTTCAAGCAAATTATCTGCCGACAGCGCTTCGTAAGCTGGTTTTATTACCTCCAACACCTTCTTGTCCATCAGACCTTGCTTCACAAAAAAGGCTGTATCTTCTAAAGTATTTGGAATTTCTAAAAATCCTTTTAGGGGCATATTCACAACTACCCAAGCTATAAATAAATGCAAAAAAAAGTTGAAAAAAAAAGTTGCTCAATGAGAAGACCGCCTTAAGAATCAAAAGTAAGGCATCAAAAACGTACAGGCAATAATCATATTAAGCTTCAAGAGTCATGAATCAAGAACCAAGAAGCAATACACCAGAAACAAGAATTATGATTATATCTATAATTAGGATTTAAGTATCCAAAATCAATAATAAAAAATGTCAATTATCAATAGTTAATTATAATGAATCCAGAGTCAAATTAATTTGTATTTAAACCAATTTTATCATCATCGAACACTTTCTACTTTCGAAAAACTTGATAAAAAAAAAAAACTTCAACAGTGGGCGTAACCTACTTCTTACGACAAAATGAATCCTCTTTTCAGCTATGATAATGATTTATTTTCCACTTGTTTCCACATGTCCACCAAAATGCGCTTCTTTTAATATACAGCGTTTAAATTTCGTTTTTTTATAGTTGAAGATTTTAGCAATGAGTGATAATAAATTAAAGCATTTAACATCTAAGGCAGACGCAATGAGATTTAAGTAGAAACGAGCGAATAATTTTTTATTTTCCCATCACTATAGGGTGCAGCACAAGAAGTGGTATATAGTATGTGGGGTGAATGGGATATAAAATTAACAGTTGTTGAGTATGTCACATACGTACAATTTTGTCAAATTGGTATAATGCCAAAATAAAAAAAAAAAAAAATAAAAAAAAAAAAAAACAAAAACAAAAAATTATTTAGCTTGCAAAACACACTTTTCTTTTTGACCACAACAACAAAGACGCTACTACATTAAACGTATTTAAATTTATATACAAAAATTTCAATGAATACAAGTAAATATATTTTCGTAGTTTCTTAGAATAAAATATAGAAAAATGCTTGTATATACCGCATAAATATATGCATATATCTAAAATATAAATATTAACATACATATGTTTATTTTCATGTTTATATCTGTGACAATACATTAAAGTAGCTCAAGTCAAAGTAACTAGTTTTTGAGTTATTGGCATGCTTAAAAATAATTTAAGAGATTTTTTTAAGAAAAACGAGTGCAAGGTTATTAGAAAAGCTAGCAAAACTTTCTTTCCAAATGGCGTATAAGCATTAAAAAAAATGCACATTTATGCATATTGAAATGGTAAATAAATAATAAGTCAAAATTTAAGTTTTCGTTTATGTCGACTTAAGCTGCATTAACTTATTGCCACAAATATATATGCTATTTAATATTTATGCTAAATAATTTAAAACAAGCACAAAATAATAATGATCAATATGGTAAGTGAGAAAAAATTTCTAGCATACTCAAAATAAGTTGTTTCTCTTGAGAAAAAAAATCTATTTTAATGTGCTACAAATTTTTTAAAGACACTAAAACTAGTTTACTTTTTAAAAACATTAAATTTTATTATATTATTTATTTAAGTTTGTACTATAATAAAATAACAATAAAAGCAAAGAGATGAAGCATTGGCTAATCCAATCTAATCCAGATATTTATTGTTATTTTTTGCGATCTGCCTCTTCACTAGAATGTTCTACCGGTTTTATGCAAAATTTTCATTTGTTTATTTCATAGACTACCTAAGCAACATCTTAATTTTTTTTTTAAATCTGCCTATGACGCCTTTTAAATATAATTAATTAATTTAAAAAAATAGGACATTTGCTACGTCACTGCACTGTGGGATAGCTGAGTCGAAAAATTTACCATAAATCAGAATATAAATCGTGTATAAAATTTAGTAAAGGGTGGTTAAATTTTAAGGGCCGATGTTGAATGTGAACCACACCTAAGCGCCAAGTTTTTTTCTGCATTTCATTTGACATTTCTCAATTTCAGACTAACTCAATTTGAACCATGGAAAGATACACAATCGAGCAACGCGTTAAAGTTATTCAGGCTTATTATGAAAATGGGCGTTCAAATCAAAATGCATATCGTGCACTTCGTGATTTTTTCGGTCAATTTAATCGTCCAAATGTGCGCACAATCGGTAAAATCGTGCAAAAATTTGAGCAAACTGGGTCTGTAGCAGATGTGAAAACACCAGTGCATGCTCGTACAGCTCGTACTGCAGAAAATATTGCTGCTGTTCGCGATACTGTGGCTGAAGAGCCGTCCACCTCAACTCGTCGTCGTGTCCAACAATTGCACCTCTCACGCTCGTCGTTGATGAACATTATGCATAAAGACTTGCATTTACACGCTTACAAGGTGCAATTGACTCAAGAACTAAAGCCTCTTGACCATTTCAAGCGTCGTCAATGGTTAGAATGGTGGCAAGAAATGGCTACAGTGGATGATAAATTTTCGAAGAAAATTATCTTCAGTGATGAGGCACATTTTCACCTCAGTGGATTCGAAAATAAGCAGAATTGCCGCATTTGGGTGAATGATAATCCAAGAGTGATTGTCGAAAAACCCATGCACCCACAAAGAGTGACTGTTTGGTGCGGTTTATGCGCTGGCGGCATCATCAGGCCGTATTTTTTCCAAAATGAGGCCGGTCAGGCAGTTACTGTGAATGGTGTTCGCTATAGTGAGACTTTTTATGGCCCGAACTGGAAGATATGGATATGGACGATATGTGGTTTCAACAGGACGGTGCCACTTGACACACAGCTAACGAAACAATGGCTCTTTTGCGAGACAAATTCAATGGCCGTGTTATCTCACATGGTGGCGATGTCAATTGGCCGCCAAAATCATATGATTTGACACGGTTGGACTTCTTTCTTTGGGGTTATTTGAAAGAAAAGGTGTACGTCGATAAGCCAGCAACAATTCAAGAGCTAAAGAATGAGATAATTCGGCACATTAATGGCATAGAACCTCACTTATGCCTCAGCGTCATCGAAAATTTGGACCATCGGAATTTTGGAGGTGTGCCGTCGAGGTGGCGGCGGCCATTTGGCCAATATTTTGTTCCATACATAATTGAACCATACCAATATTATCATAATAAAAAGAAATGACAATAATTTCCTAAATAATTTGTGTTTTATTCAAAATCAACATCGGCCCTTAAAATTTAACCACCCTTTACATATATGAAAAAAGTCAACACAAAAAAAGGAAATCAATTTCAATAGCAACAAATAGAACACTATCCATTAGATCTTCCTTAAAATTATATTGAAACTACTTCGAAGTCTCTTGAATATGATGCCTTTCAGTATTTTATCAAACTCCAAAAATTTATGTTTATGGCCAAAAAATTGCGGTGACTGGCCCACTGTGCGCTGCGACGAAAACAATTTTACGCTTTATTTATTTATATTTTAATTTTTGCGACATCGTATAGACGTAATAAAATTATAAAGTGATGTATATATTTCAAATTAAGTATTTTGATTAGGTATATAATCGCGATATTAAAAATATATTGTATTCTATATACTATTGTATATCAAAACTGAAACAAAAAAGAGTAAAAAGTGGAGAAGTTTTAGCTGTAAATGATTTTTAGCATAAAAAAAATTTTTCGATTCGCCGAAATTTTCAATTCAACGATGTGGTTGTACAACATAAATTATGGGAAAGATACTCTAATTTTACTCTGTTGGCAAGAAAAAACTATCTTCCATGCAATTTTTTCAGCTAAAATTTGTTGCTCTAAGAATTGTTATAATTGTAATAATTGTTACTCATCGTTATAAAAATGTTGAAAGAAATAATTAGTTTGAATTAAAATTAAATTTAGTCTACAAGAAAAGCAGCTCGTGAGCTAGTGAGCAAAATTAGGGTTGCCTCAATATTTTATGTTACTTGAAATCATTTTGTCTGAGCATTTAAGAGATTTCAAGATTTCAATTTAGATCTTTGAACCGGAAATGGGAAAGAAAAAAAGCCATATCTGCAAAAACCCTAATTTTGACAATTTTTTCAAGGATTTTGACCCTTGAGCTTTAATTTGATACTTTTATTGTACCTACTTATCCAAGCAGTAATTTGGATATAACGAGCAAAAGACGTACGCACATAACAGGTCTAAATTTATCTGAAGTATATGGTTCCCTCGCAAAAGATACTTTAAATAATATGTATTTTGCGATTTTCGCTGAGCCAGACTCCGAAAAAATTTAACCCATCTTAATGTACATCCTTGTTTGAGTGTGTATGGTGTTCATAATATTGTGACGGAGTACTGTATGTGCGAAATTCAGCTGAAGTCGGTTAAACGGTGTGAAAGGAGGAGATTAAAACTTAAGGGGGGGCATGCCATTCGCGGCAGAGAAATCAGACCTTTTTTTAAAAATTCATAACTCAGTCAAAAACGAACATTTTTCCAAAATTTTTTATTATTGTAGAGAATTGAACAAATTACAAGAAAAAAAATTCAAAAAAATATATTTTTCACTCCAACATGGTTTTATAGAGCTCGAAGCTGGCGGCAGAGAAAAAAACGGGGCCTCGTGGTTGCAGCGCTGGGAGTTGCAAAAATTGTCCGATCTGGAAAAAAAATGACTTTTTTAAATCTTAACAAAATTGGATATCGTATGACACGAGCTATTTTTTTAAAATTTTTTTCAATTTTTGGTGATGTTCCAAATTTGAAAGTGTGTTTTTACGAAAAAAATATGGACTTTTAAAATTCATAAGAAATCGAAAAAAAAATTTAAAAAAAGCTCGTTTCATACGATAGCGAATCAAGTTTAAAAAAATACAAAAAAAAAAAAAAATTTCGTCAAAAAATGAACCCGCTAGTGGCGCAACCGGTACGAAAAACATGGTTTCGAAATAAACGCGTTCAAAGTTTGTGAACAAAGAAAAAAAAGGTTACCTTCAATCTGCCATGCCTGCTTTGTACTGTATGCCTTCGTTATCTTGTGTTGTGCTGTTCTTATAGTTTTGTGCAATCGTTTAGCAATTCGGGCTTCTTTTGAAGCTTCATATGCCTTCACTCTGGCGCATTTCAAACGATTTGCATCATTTCCTTCGGAAAAATTCAATGCTGTAGCTCCTATGGTGATACCAAGTAGTTGAAACATTTGCAAATAACTATAAGCGCCGTCATTGTAAGTTGACACTGCCATGCAGCTTGCAATATTAACAATTCTGTTGCTGCCTGGCATACACTTGGGTGCAATAAGCCAAATTTTTGCATTCAAACTTTCATTGGAGTTTTGCGTGAATCCACCCAAGCACTTGGTTAGCAATTCATCGTTACTCAACGCCGTGTAAACTGGTTTGATTGCCTTTTGCACTATTTCATGAAGTGGTGGTTTATGGAGAACAGTTGATCCTTCTGCCTTTGCCTTCTGCCAATAACACCAACTGTGCCGTACGTAGATAGCGCAAAAATTAAAAATGCGCTCTCACTAATCCGGCTGTAACTTTTCAACCCGTAGGAATTTTTCCAGAATCTTAATAATGAATCTTTCTTAGAATCTTAAGAATATTTACTAAAATACAAAATTATTAAAAAAAAGTCGATTTCAAAAAACTGCCAATGTCATGTCCCCCCTTAAGGCTTACGCCCCGTGTCTAATACAGTCCACTTTTCAAGACTAGGGATTAATCATAATACCAAAGAATATGTGTGCAAAATTTGGTTGAAGTTGGCCAAACTCTGTAAAAGGAATTCGATTAAAATTAAAGTGCCACCTCCCCTTGTCTAGTCCCGCCCACTTTTCTAGACTAAAGACTGCTCATTATACCACAGGATACATGCGAAAAATTTGGTTGAAGTCTGGTAAAAAGTATAAAAGGAGTTTGATTAAAATTAAAGTGACACGCCCACCTGCCTAGTGATTATAATAAGGAATGAATATATGTGCAAAATTTAGTTGAAGTCGGACATACAGTACAGAAGAAGTTATATTGAAATCAAAGTGCCACGCCACCTTGTCTAGTCTCAGCCAATTTTTTTAGAGTAAATACAACTACTTAAACTAAAGAATATACAGTGCTGGACAGAACTGTTCACAAATTGCTAAAAATACACAAAAAAGTTTTACTTTTAATATCTTTCATTTTATTCAAAATAAGAAAACGAATAAAAATCGTTACGAGTATTAACCCACAAAAAAAAAAAAAAAAACAAAATAATATATATATTTCATATAAAAATAAGATTTTTTTTTTTATAAATTGTACGTGTAAACACTTAATCTTCTGGCAGTTCATGTTTTCCATTATTAAGTATTTCGTATGACCACGTCATAATTTTTTTTAGGGCTTTTATTCCGTTCGGCATACTTTTTACAGGATTTAACAATCTCGTAGTTATTTTCTCTATGCCCTTAAGAGGATCGATGGGATTCATGTCAGTAGACTGCGCTGACAAATCTAGAAGATTCATCCCATTTTCATTGAGCCAGCTCCTTTGTTATTTAGCCATGTGTTTCGGATCGTTATCCTGCATGCAGACCATACTGACCATGTTCTGCCTCAATTATATCTAAACTAGGTAAATACGAGCCCTACAAAATATTTATATACCCCGTGGTCCTTATTATACCATTGATTTGTAGTAGTACTCCAATTTGACATGAAAGCACTATTACGTCACCTTAAAATTTCATATCTGATAAATATTTCGCTCTTAGGCCCTATACATGTATCAACTCAAGTCCACATGCGCCCATCTTTGCCAATTCGGTTTATCTTAGTTTTATCTGACATTTTTATCCTCATCCACTCTTCAACGGTGAAGTGCTCATACTTTTTTTCCGAATTCATATCTTTTCTTTCGGTACTTTGACATTTGATGGTGCAGAAAGAATCTAAAAAAGGTTCTAGGAGAAACTTCACTTTTCTTTAGATACCTGCGGATTGTCTTATCATTGATCTCAAATCTGAATTTCTGTTTCAGAACCTGATTGGTCCCCACAGAAGTATTGTAGCCTTAGTGTAGCATTAATACAAATAGCCTTAGTATTTGTAGCCTTAGTATTAAATGCTTGGCTATGGGCTTTACGCCTGGAAATAGCGTGCGGGGCCTTCCGTTACATTTCCTTGAAGCAATCACAATTGACTTCTATTTTGGTACATATAAAAGAGAGATATTTTTATAGATATTTTTTGTTTAGATATTTTTATAGATATGTGTACATACAGTGAATCAAAAAAGTTTACGCACAGTCAATTTTTCTGAGCAGAACTTTGCTTTAATATTTAAAAGCAACTAATTTGACCAACTTTTTGATGAGTTAGTTAGAAATACACAAAAAAATTCCTTTACTTTATACACTACTCGAAATATAAGCGGAAGAAGAAAAAATGCATATGAAAAAAGTTTAGGCACAGGCTGTATGTGTACCTTGTTTTTGCAAATATAACGGTAATCTATAAGTTCTCTTTGATCTAATCCGTTTTCTGCACATAATTTTTGCGCAGCCATCCAATTGTGAATTGATTTAAGTAAGTGTTGATCTTGATGTCGTGATTGAATGAGCAAAATGAGAAGTCGTACAGATGTTCGAAAAGTTATTATAAACCTTCATGTGCAGCAAAAATCTTATCGCGAAATTGGTGATATAGTGCAGAGGCCCTATGCAAGTGTGCGAAACATTATAAGACATTGCAGAAATAAGGGAAAATAAGAGCCTGAAAGCAGATCTGGACGCCCAAAAATGTTAACACCACGCCAGGAGCGCACTGCACTAGCTGCAGTGGCCCAAAATCCTAAGATTTCGGCTGTAAAATTATGCAATGAAATGCAGCAAAGTTTCAATAAAAACTTCGATCCCCAAACAATACGCAATACTCTACATAGAGCTGGTTTTCATGGATTAAATATGGTACTAGTTGGGTCATTGGAACTTTTTTAGGTTCTGTGGACTGCTTGGACAAAAATGTTGGATTTTTGACAAATACTTTCCATTTAGATAAATAGTTTCCAATTGAAGTATTTTTGGAACTTGTTAGGTCACTGGGACTTTTTGGGCTTAGTGGACTGCTTGAGTAAAATTTTCTGAACACATAGGCTTACTCGGGTCATTGGAACTATGTTGGGTGTAATGAACTCCATGGGGCCAAAATTGGGAATTTTTTTTGTCAAATACGTACCTCCTGGACAGATAGATTCGAATTGTAATATTTTTGAAACTTGTTGGGTCATTGGAACTTTTTGAGTTTAGTGGACTGTTCGAATTAACTTTTTCTTGAAAAATAGGTTCCACTTCCATTTCAATTTTTATAAATTTGCACTGTTGGGTCATTTGAACTTTTTTGTGCTTAGTGGATTCCTTGGACAGTAATTTTTTTATGAAATAGGATTCACTTTGGCGAATAGCTTCCACTTACACTATTTTTGGAACTAGTTGAGTGATTGGAACTTTTTTGGTTGAATTGGACTCCTTCAACACAAATATTGAATTTTTGACAAATAGGTTCCGCTTGTAATATTTTTGGAAAGAACGTGAACTTCTTGGACAAAAATCATAAATTTTTTGATCTATTATCCAACTTGTTATAAAAGCGCAAGTGGATCCTATTTGCCCGAGTGGAACCTATTTGCATAAAATTCCAATATTTTTGGCCAATAAGTTCACAGAACCTAAAAAGTTACAATGATCTCACAAGTACCATGATTAATCCAAGTGGAACCTATTGGCCATAGACCCATTTTTTTTTTTTTTGGCCAACAAGTGAAACCCAAAAAATTTCAAATGACCCATTTTTGATAGTTCCAAAAATATTGAAAGTGGAACCTATTTGTCCAAGCGGATATTATTTGTCAAAAAATGTTTGTATAAGATACAATACTCAAAAAAGTTCCAATGATTCAAGTAGTTCAAAAATTCATCCAAGTGGAACCTATATGTGCAAGTGGAACTTTTTTGTCAAAAAATCCCACCAGTTTCAAAATATATAAAACGGAAACTATTTGTTGAAAATACATCGACTTTTATCTAAGCAGTCCATAGAACCAATAAAAATTCCTTTTACCTACCTGGGAGCTGCAACAACCGTCATTTTGTTATAATTTTTTTATAGTCTCATGTTTGATTATTTAAAGAATATTGAAATTAGTTTTTAATCAACTTGGTCGACCATTTCACATGTAAAATTTACCGGTTAATCGAACGCTATCATTAGAATTTGCGAAATCTTAACTATTTAGTTTTCAGCGCTATGCGAAGTCACAAAATTTTTTTTGTTTTGCAATTTTTGTTTTCACCACATCCAACGAAGTAGACACAGATGATATAGTAAAACGGGAATAATTTTGGGTTTAGTAAATTTATTGTAGACATTTCAAAAAAAAAATAATTTATGATCGGATGAGTTTTGGGTAAAAAAAAATCCAGTTTGATTCAGTAAAAAATTTAAATTATTGGTAATATTGTTTTTTTGCTGTTGGGTGGCAGGAGCAAATTTTTTGTTGCAAGGAAATGGGTGAAAAGCTTTTATATATCACACACTGCTCAGTTATACTAATGGATATGCCACACCAACTTATGTTAAATTGAGAAAAAAACCTAGTATTATTTATAAGATGGCTTTGGCAGTTTTCAGCCACCCAAGTACTTTATCAAAACGCCTAAGTTTTACATGTTGACTTGCCAATTTTTATTGGGTGATAAATTAACCAATTATTCGGTAGTTTTTTATACACTACTTTAAAAAAAAAAAATTGAATTCAAAAACATAACTCTTTCTCGGGTTTGGCTTGACTGAAATCGGCAACAACACAAATTTTTCTTTTATCAACACCGTTTCTTTCTTAGAAATTAATTACTACTTCTCGGCTTTTCCTGCTGCTTGACTGGTAGAGCTGGTAGAGCAATGGACTGGCACCAAAAGTTCCAGGGTTCGATTCCGCACGGCGGGCAAAGAAAATTTTTTTGTGAATGAAATGTAATAAAATTTACTGTTGTTATTAACGTGTGTTTTTTAATTTGCTTTATGTTATTTTCGAATATAAAAGTGGTTTCATTACAAAATAAAAACCATTAAATTATCAAATCTATCCTTCTCTCACGTGTCTAATGACACAGCTGTGTTTTTTTATTTTTGCAGAAAATAGCTCAAAACTATGCTTAAGCCATCCATGCTAGTTGTTATTTAATTTTGTATTTTTGGATTTTGGGCTTAGGTGAATCAAATATTTTTTTTGGCAAGGTATCGAAGTATATGCTTTCACAGCAATGTATTTAACAATAAATTGCTTAGGTAAATAAGCATAAGTTTATAATTCCCATACAATTCTCTTCACCCAAGCCGACTTAGGTTGCGAACATAGTGAACGCTTGTTGCTGAGCCGAGTCGAAAAACTCATTGGACCAATAAGGAAACCAATCTCTTTTGCTCCAATATGTTTTTCGGCTCGGCTCAGCAAGAAGCGGTCACTATGTTCGCAACCTTAGGTGATTTACCTATTGTTTTTTTTCTCGGTGCATATGTCCCAATTTTTGGTTAAATTCTGACAAACGGTGTATAAGGAATTTTAACCAAATTTTGTAACATATGTAGATTCTTAAATAATTTGGGCAGATTGCAGTCTAGAAAAGTGAACGGATTTATACAAGAAGTGTGGCACTTTAATTTTAATCCAACATATTACAGTGTCACACCCCTTGTTTAATCCCACTCAGTTTTCCAGACTACGAACTGTTCAAATTATTAAAGAATATACATATGTGCAAAATTTGGTTGTAGTTCGACAAACTGTGTAGGAAAAGTTTGGGTATATACAGAAACGATGACACTCAGCTTTATATTTATACTAGTTTATTTATATTATTATCTAATATATTATAAGGTAGTCCTTACGTCCGGAAAATTCACGCTCTACCAAAAAGAAAAGTGACAATTTTGTGAAATTTTCCAAGGTTTTTTTAAATAAAAACATGTGCTTTGCACACAAATGTAATTATTTTAAAGATTTTTCACTTTTGCATAAATCTTAGTATAGTTTTTTTAATTTCTTATTTTAGCTACGTTTGATTTAAACTGATTGATTTTAACGAAAGTTTTAATGCCTTTATTGGCGGCCATTGCTTTTATTGTTGTTGTAGTTATTGTTTTTTTAGTTGTTGCTTATGTTGTTGCAGTTGTTCTTAGCAGCACAGCCCATTTCTCTTCACACTCATTAAATCAGCCTTGACCATTAGATTTAAATACACACACACACACATACACAGACAAACATAAACATACATCAAACAAAAGCAACCCAGCAAACATTATCAATGCAAACATTTTCTGAGTGCCTCAAAAAATGAGTCTAAAAGAAGAATATTTTTTATGCGTATTTTATGAGTGTCTATGCAACAAAAGAGCTCATGTAGGAGCTTTTGATGTGATTGTTAAATGTTGCTCAAAACAAAAACTTCTGAAAGAGCCATTATCATGCCTGCTTTATGAGAACTCATTAAAAGCACTCTTGAAAGAGTCTTTAATATGATTGTTAAATGATTGCTGGGTCTTAAAAGAGTCTTAATTTTGAGTCCAAAAAGAGACATAAAACAGTCATCATTATGAATCATATTTTGGAGTACACAACCTACGAAAATGTACTCATAAAAGACGCTTTTATAATTCCATTTTCGTTGGTTGTAAGCTCCAAAATATGATTCACAACTAAAGCTGGTTTATAACTCTTTTTGGACTCATAAAACAGATTATTTTAAGACACACATTTAATACTATTTTAAGTTTTTTTTTTGATTTTAAGTAAATTACTCTTTTTATAGTCACACTTTTAAAACAGACTCTTTTAAAGCAGACTCTTTTAAAACTTCTTATGTCATTCTTCTTATAATATTTTAGTACAAAACACTAATTTTAGTCTTGTACTGATCAGCTTCTAATGCGATTTCACTTAATATAATTTTACACATTATAGATTATAACTTGACGGGTTGAAAAAAATGCAGTATGGACTAACTTATTAAAAGAGCATTTATCATTTTTGTGCGCTTAACCGTTGATATTATCTTAATAAAATATTTTCTTATGTTTAAAAGCAAACATTTTATGAGGCGATATAGTATTTACTTAGCACTGAGTACGATTACTTTCACCATCGAGTTCACTAGAAAAATTTCACTCATGTCAGGCCCTTAGCTATGGGTGGAGGTGGGGTGGGGGGATGTGGTTAATTACTGATTTAAGCCCTCCACATAGGGTCTAGAAAGAATCGACAAAAATAATATAAATGACAGAATATAAATCGAGAGAAAAGAGTATAAATGACTCGAGAGAAAAATTGAGATTTAATTAATTTGAAAAAGCAGAAGTTATAATTTTCGAAACAAATTTCAAAAAAATTATGCTTGAGCAATAAAAACTTTCTTAACCAAAGAAAAGCTAAGCTTTTGCTAAAAAGATCAGAAGAATCTTTGAGAAGTCTGCATATTAAAGAACCTTTTTGAACTATGGATTCTAATGTTCAAAAAGTTACTGACATCCGGAAAAGAATGTATGAATTTAACCAAACGAATTTTTTTTCTTAAATTTTACAAAATTAGGTTGACACGCACTTTCTAAGCTTATAAGACCCCAATCCTTAGAGAAAATATTCATTTGTTATTTTTTAAATTTTCAAATTATAAATTTTAGGGAAAATATGTATTTACAAAGTGAAAAACAATTTACATTATTTTATGTAATGCGAACAACTAAAAATTTTGACCATTCGATTTTGTTACTTTTCTGGTTATTAGACTTCTTCACTCTTCAACTTTTGCATAATCACCCTAAAGCAGTATAAACGGTTTAATTTTTAAGTTGTCCTCTTCATGTGAAATTCACCATACGAGGTTTGTTCAAAAAGTATCGCGAATTTTGTGTTTTTTCAAAAATTATTTAGCTATTCATGAATATCTAATTTGTTCCTTAAAAAGTAATCCCCACCAGATATTAAGCACTTGTGCCAACGTTTTTCTAATCCTCGAAGAGTATTTCAAAAAATATTTTTTTGTGATTATGTTTAGCTCCTCCTTTGACGCCGTTTTTATCTCAATGGTAGCGTAGCGTAGTTCTTTTCTGAGCCTCTTCAGTTTTGGGAACAAGAAAAAGTCACAACGGGCCTGATCTGGGGAGTACAGAGGCTGCGGCATTATTAGTGTGTTGTTTTTGGCCCAAAATTCGCGCACAAGCAACATTGTGTGAGTAGGGGCGTTATTATGGTGCAAAAGTAATTTTTGTTCTTCCACAAATCCGGGCATTTCTGGCGTATTACTAAGCGCAAATTGCGCATAACTTGCAGGTAGTATTGCTTATTCCTTACAGTCAAAATTCGGAATGCGTCCGCGCACTTATTTTTGCTTTTAAGAAAATTCAACATAGATTTTTTGATTCGTTTTTTGGAATAGGCAAAAATCGAAAACGAGCCAAAACACTTGCAAGCAAAGCAGCTGTCAAAAATTAACTAAGCACTCAAAATGGCCGAACTTGTCCGCATAAAAAAAAAATCGAAAATCGAATATGTATACGCAATCCGCGGAAATTCAAAATTCGCTATACTTTTTGAACAAAACTCGTATATGTTTATTCTTCATTCATAACTTCAACCGATGGACTGATTAAAAAATGTTAGCTTTTCATTGTTTATTTTAATTTTGATTTTTATAAACTGCAACAGAGCGCTGCAAAGTTTTTATTATATATGTTTTTATTACGTTAATATATTTAATTATTTATTTCTATTTATTTATTTATAAACTAAGAAATAAATTTTTTTTTTTTTAATCATTTTTGTTTTAAACTTGTGTTTTTGTATTAATGAAATTTTGTGAGTGAATTTTTTGCTGTTTTTGTTAATTTTTGTAATTTTAATTTTTGTTATGACAATAAAAATTTTTCAATTTGAACCATTTGTCCAAAAAAATCACACTCAATAATATATTTATAAGTAAACGATTTTGCGATTTTGTTTGGGAAAATTCCCATATCCTTGTCTTTAATTTTTTACTGGTACTTCTACATTTTTTATCAAAGCTTTCCCCCACCATGAAAAATCCTGGCTACGGGCCTAACTTATGCTTATGCGTGCAGTTCAGAGAATTGCAAAAGCGTACTTGAAATCTATCTCAAGTACTTACTTAAAATATGAGTTCAAGCTTGCTAGAGCTTGATAATTTTCAATTAAGTATAACCTGTACTTGAATAGAAATGAGCTCACGACAGCTTGCGACTTGAAAGTAACAAATGCTAGCTTACTAGCGAACGACACGAAGTTCCAAGTAATGAAAAACTTCATGCCTTCGGCAAAAAACTTAAAAAGCTTGAAATTGAATGTAAGCATCCAATTAAACCAAGTATCCATATAATTCAATGAGCTTATATTGGAAAAGCTTAAGTGTATAAGCACTTTGTAGGGTTGTGTTGACTTCGTGATTGAACATTTTAGGGGGTAGCTGATTTCGAACGTGATGTCATAATTTAAAATTCAAATTGGCGGATAGGATTGCCACATTAATTTTTTTTTTAATTTTTGCATTCTAGTAATTTTGAAATTCTAACAGATTTGATTTCGAATCTAATGTCACAGTCTTAAAATTGTAGATGGCGGGTAGATGGCTTCAACCCTAGGTAGGGTTGAACACCCTAGGTAGAAATCGGCGTTCTCCGAATTTCAAAATGATGTAATGTTTTTTAATAGGGTTGAAACTAGAGCCCTGCATGAGTATTCTTTTTCGTCTCCCTGATATTACACTGCCTTTGTTTTATTCAGATATAAGAAACAAAGAGAATAAGAACACGATGCTTTATTAACAATAGCAAGTAGCAAATAAAGCAATAGAAAATAACAAAAATATCAGTGTTTATACCCTGAATATTTAGAACGAATATTTTTATATTCGTTCGTAGAACCAAAAGAATGTTTTTTGTATTGGGACCCAAAGAAGGGTGGTTGATAGGGGGTAGGTGTGTTGGGGAGAAATGTTGAGGAGCAAAAAATAATACGACCAACTCATATATTTGACCCCTCTAGGAGTTTAGCTACGGCCAATATAAACTATTTTCGACAGCTTTTGTGCTTATTGTATGGGGAGCCAAAGAAGGGTGGTAGATAGGGGGTAGGTGTGTTGCGGAAAAATGTTGAGGGGCAAAAAATAATAGGACCAGCATATATATTTGACCCCTCTAGGAGTTCAGCTACGGCCAATATAAACTATTTTCGACAGTATTAGTATCGAAGGTAGCGAATAAAGCAACAAAAAATAACACAAATATGCATTAAGAATAACATAAAGCTTATTGCAGGGAAAAACCAACATACCTGATTCTTATTCAGGTCACTGCAACAGATTTCTGAGTATTCGAGTAGTTTATTAAGTACTCAGAGAAATAGCTGAAACAACGCGTAGATCGCAAGCTCACCTCAGTGCAAAAGTGTATGAAAAGAGAACAGAGAACAAATAAAAAGTTATTCTCTTGCGCTACACGACATGTTGCTAGACGATCTGTTTTTACATTTATTCGCTTGCAGCTTTGCTTGCAGTGACTGCTACAGCAGAGAATCAGGGTATATTCACTTGATGAATATATTCATGCAGGGCTCTAGTTGAAACCTAATAAAATGTATTTTTAAAAGTTTTAAACAAATTCTTCGAAATCAGCGACCCCATAAGTTCTTAAGGCATGTTGAACACTTTTTGGTAGGGGTAAAAGTTATGAGTTCTCGACATCACTGTTAACGTCTGTAATGTTCATGTTACTATAATTGCCTGCATTACTGATTCAGCTACCAGGCAAACAGTAAACAAAGCAACGTCTTTATTGTTTTTGTATCGGGAACCCAGAGATAGAGGGTAGGTGTGTTTAGAAGAAATACCCATATGTTACTACGTAGAGACTTCAATATTAGCTTTGTAAATGATAAAAACTACCACTAACTGAATTTTTTAATGAAGCATTCGGTTCGACTATGACCCATGATCGAAAACTTAGACTCAAAACTACTAAACATAAAACGACGATTAATGCGGTTTTAACACAATATGTACAGAAATTCTAATCAAATATTTTTGTTTCTTGCTTTAGTTACCATAAGCCTTGAAATATAATGAAGGCATATCCTAGAAATATATTGAAATGATTAAAATATAAATGATTTGATACTACAATCAACAATCAAATTGAAAATTCAAAAAACGCCCTTATTTCATAGCTTTAAGTTTTTCCTATTTATTTTTTTGTGAGTAGTCATAAAAAACGTATTTGAGCCTTATATCTTATAAACGTATAATATAAAAAGTATACCTTATAAACTCTGTGATGAGTTATTTAATTGAGTGTTCATAAAACACTTATTAAAAATATTCTTTTTGAAGTCATATTTTTTGTGGGCCCGTAAAATGTTTGCTGGGATGTGAGTGAAAATGTCTGCATGTGTTCCACACACGTAGTCAACCAGAACTTGAGTGCGTTCGGGGACGCATACATGCGTTTCTATGCCAATGTTTTTTTTTTTTGTTTTTTTGTTTTATCCGACTTCAAGTCTGTGCGTCAACGGAAATTTTAAAATTAAGTCTCTATTGGCATTGTTTTTGGTTTGGTTTTTTTTTTTTGTTACTTTTAACTATTTTTAGTTGAATTTTTTCACTGCGACTTGCGTTATTTTAGCTAATAAGTTCTTTTCGACGTTTCCGAACATTGACATTTGGTACACAAATTTATTTGCACTTTTTTGATATAATTTTTTTATTTTTTTTTATGTATCCATTTTAAGATTTAAAACTGATGATTTCGAGAAAATTCGCATGTGTAGCTAATATAAAAATAGTTTTAGCTTTCATTTTCTATTCTGGCTGAATTTACATGTTTTAAGCAGGTCAAACAGTTTTGTTTAGAAAAGTGATGGGCACGAGATGTTAATTAACCATTACCTTTTCCATGTTAATGCAAAATTTAATATCTAAACAAAATTTGTTCAGAACTGATAGCCAAAGTTTACACTACATAGTTTGCAGAACAGATAATATCATGGTTTTGAATACTTTTCTAAGAAACGACTTTCTTTTTCGTTTTTATATTTTTAAAAAAAAAAACTTTGCTGTTACCTTTTTTGTTTTAACTCATGTTTATTTTGTTTAATTCAATGTCTGCCTGTTGACAGCCTGATTTTATTCTTAAATATTTTCTTAATTTGAAATTTTTTTTTTTTATTTTATTTGCTTTTCCATAAGATTTAAGCCATCTTGATATATTGCTTTAAAATATGGTCGATAAACAGTTTTTATTAAATTAAAATGATTTATATGAAACTAGTATATTTTTTTTGTGCGATTTTTAAATGTGTTTTTTATTAATTTAATAAAACATAGCATTAAAAATTTGTCTCGAACAACACAATAATTGATGTTGTGAATAAATAAATTTTTAAGAAATGTGACAATCTACACTGAACCAAAAACGTATTCAAAATCAAAGAAAAAATGCTTTTATGGTTTTTTTCTTACAGCCAAATCATTATTTCCTGGAATCAAAGAAATAGTTCTAACTTTCAAAAAATAGATTCATTAAACTAATTTAAATACATTGAAATTAATGCATAGTACATCAATTTAAAAACGCACTCTTTTGGGTTAAGAAAAAGTTAATTAAATCAAAGAACTTTTATTTTTTAACCAATGAACTGAGATTCATTGAATCATTGACTCGTACATTGGACCAATGTTTAGATTTTTTGGTTCAGTGTTCTTAAAATGAAAGCAACTTGCTTCCATGAGTCCTGAGTATTGTTTTTACTAGCTTTATTAATCGAGTGCTTATAAATTTTTTTTTTTTAAAATTACATTGAAATAGACGATGGCAGATCTCTGTTCTGGAGCTCAATCAAAAGTTTTATTGATACGATATACTGTTGAAAGTTCATTATCGCTCTCGCAGAGAGTTTACCTCCCTTTTTTCAGGACAAATAACAACAATTTTTGAGTGAAATTGACAAATAAAAATACTTGCCTACCCCTCCGAAATTTCACCAAAACTAATTGGTCGGATTGAGTATATCACATGTGTGCCATGGTGGTACACCTAATATAAACGAACCTAGTACAGCTCTGTACTCATGGTATACGAAACACAACAAATATTTGTGATTTCGTCATACTAACATACCTTTTTGGCGGCCGTGGCGTAGTGGGTAGAGTGTGTGACTCTTACGTCAGAGAACCCAGGTTCGAATTCTCCATCTGACACAGAAAATTTTTTCAATTGAATTAATTTTTCTGTTCGGCCGTCACCTCTCTGCAGACAATGGCAAACCTCAGAGAGTAAAAACTGCCATGAAAAGCTTCTTGAGAACATAAGCCGCTCGGAGTCGGCGTAAAACATGTAGGTTCAGTTCTCGATAATTTGTGTGCAAACATTTCACATCACACACAACACAATTGGTCATAAGAAACTCGGTCAAAGTCTTTTCAAGGGCTGGAATGGCCATTTCGTTTTTTTTTTTTTTTATATGCCTTTTTTCGACTTGCAATAATAACATCGCTATACTTTATATTGACTTCAGCGCCAATTTGTAAGAGCCACTAAAAATTTTAGCGAAATATGTCATCTTAGTGTACATTTTATTTCAAAATAAATTGAAATTCTTAGAAAATAACAATTTAACAACAAGACTTACATTTTCAAAAGCACGAACCATTTAAAAAAAAACGTGAAAGTAATAAGTTTAAAAACATTGGACTCAAGGTTCATTAATGTAGGTTAAGTCACTTGAGAGAAAAGCACTCTTTTTCCGCCTTTGCTCGAACTGTCAAAGTAGCTGTTAGCTAAAAATTGTACAGATTCAGGTTTGTTTTTCTTGATATCCTTTTATCCATTCTGACAGTTCGACCGAGCTTCTCTCAAGTGACTTAACCTATATTAATGAACCTTGATTTTTACGCTGCAAAATAAGTACCTTGAGTGTGGGAAAAATGAAAACGAACTGCATACTTATAGGCTGAAAGTTAGTGCTTATATATGTTTGATAAGTACTGTCATCAGGGTTGTCAATTCTTAGTGGCAAAAGCTGCATAAAAATTTTCCAAAAAATGCAACATTATTCTTCCATTTTTTTTTTACAATTTTGTGAAGTGAAACTTCTTAGGCGGCGATTTATATTGGAGGGGGGGTAGAAATTTCAAAAAACACGTATAAATGTTTATAAACATATAACAAAAAAATTAAACGCTTTTGTTTATAAACAGATAATAAAACAGTGGAAACTTTTTTTTGTGAATATCGTATATAAACACGTACAATGTAGGCAGTGCTTCCTTAGAGAGATACCATGGTAGGCATTCTTAGGGGATCTCTGATGACAGGTTTTTAAAATAAAAAATGGTAGATAGGACTGCCACAAACTTTTTATTACGAATTTGGTGCTGGGGCGAATACTAGATAATAATGGGTCGCAGAATCCGAAAATGTCAGAATTTTAAAATTATGTAATTTTTTACAATAGGACTGCCACCTAAAAATATGTATTTTAAAGAGGTTTGTTGCGGATGGGCCAAAATATGTGTTTTTAATGAAATGAAGAATATACTTCTACTTCTGCGTTTTCGAGAAAGGCCGTCACTAATAAGTTTGACAAGTGGAAGATAACCACTACAGACGTCTACTAAGCAAGTACAGTGGTGAAACCAATGTTAACATGGCAAAGTGCGTGTACAGAACTGTCTTTCAAAAAAAAAAAAAAAAAACTGTTGCTATTGAGCTTAAGAATAATAAAATTTTTAGAATAACCATTTGTGTGCGGGTCAACAAATGTCTATATAATTTCGTTCACATATACCGCTGTGGTTAACATAAAAAAAAAAAAAAAAACGAATAATAAAGTTTGATTTACGTCATAGCCTTTAATACTACCTCACAGAGCTCTTTTAGGTAGGGATAAAAAAATTGTTTGCATATATTTTGGAAAATTGTTTAAAAACAAAAAAAGAAAAAAAAAATAAATAAAAACATATAAAAAAAGAATGATAGTCTCCAAGATTATATAGATAATTTATCGGCCCAGTAGTCTCCCGATCAATAGGAAAAAAAAGGGGAATTAATAGAATTTTGCTGCATAAATATATCTAGATAGTCATATAAAAAAAATTTGTATTTGTACGTATTCATGTTTACATTCTAGCAAATTTTCTCGGCATGTACATATATATATATATATAAGTCATGGTTAATTTTTTTATTACATTACCAGTTACAGTCTTTATTGATTATATTGTATTTGTTTGTATATATATATAGTTTCATTTAAGTTTTTGTATATCATTATGTTTAATATAAAACAGCCTTATACATTTAATTTTTCCAAGGAATTAAAAGTTTTTCTTATCGAATGTTTTTGGATTCAGATGAGTATGGTAAAATTTTGCGGTTGTTAAAACTTAAGAATAAGGTACAATAGCATTAGAAAATAAATGTAAAAATTTTGTGAAAAAAAAATGATGGTATAAATGTTTGAATATGGGGTCTGACAGCGGAAGCATGGTGAATTACAGCAGTGAGTGAGTAAGGAAAAGTGTGAGATTTTGGGACATTTTGGGGTTGTCTGAGAAAAAAGTAGCAGTTAAAGAACATAGACAACCATGGTTGGGAGGGAACCTTGGGAATTAATAACTACTCCCCCCTTGTCTTTTCGGAAAAGATAATTTAGGAATTCGGTTTTGTTTAAGTTCTCGTGTGTTTTCGTTAGACTTTCTTTTGGCTTAATTTTTTTTAGTAGTTTCGTTTGTTTTATATTTCATAAACTTCCGGTGGTAAAGCGGAAGTTATTGTGAGCCCCTCGATTTGACACAGGCGGGTTGGAAAACCACCCCTGAAACCGTTAAGCTAGCCGTGGTGGGCCGTGTCAAATACGATGACTAAGGAGCATAACAGGTTTAAACACTATATTACAGATTAACGGGGTGGCTGATTTCAAATATGATGTCAGAATTTTAAGTTTCAAGATGGCGGATAAGGCTGCCGGCTAAATACTTGTAATTTTGAAATTCTGACAAAGCATTCGGATTCAGTAAACCATTTTTGCCCAGCGTTGACCCTAGCACTGAATTCAGAAAAATACAAAACAGTTCGAGTGCCTGCCCTATTCAACATTTTTAATTTTTGTATTTTTCATACATAGTTCCTTACTGATTTCCAGTCAAACAGATTTTGATTCCCTTGATAGAAGAGAAGATAAAACCCCTACGATCCTCGGAGGAGATTTTAACGTAAATTTTGCATTAAATGATTCTTTTTACTAATTATCTAATTAGTAATTAATTAATTAATTAACTAATTATCTTTAGGAAAAATTTTGGTTTGCACACAAATAACAATCTCAACGAATCAACAACAAAATTTGCAACAACAGTAGACGAAATTTTTCACGTTATCTTGAAAAGTTTGAATCACAGACATATCTCATATTTTTGTTATCACAAACCATTGATATCAGTATTACCAATTGAGGCACAAATCAATTATAGTGTAAATATTGAATAAACGGAATATTTTTTACGCAGCCGCTGTGGCTATATGCCTGAAATTGTGCTCAAACTCTAAATGCCATAAAATGCGCAAACTAATGAAGTCAGACTATTGGCCATTTCATTTACGTTTCTGTGTTTTATTTGAAAAAATTTCTATACCACTAAAAAAAACCTTTAATTTGGGCGAGTTCATTTCTCATTGTTGAATTGGGTTGAAACTTTTACATCTGTATTTCTTGTCCTAGTGACATATTTGAGGGGGTTGACCTACATGAAATTCGCAACTTCGTCAGTCTTATCAACTCTTGCATATAGTTGAGAAAATTGGTTAAATTTTCTAAACACACTGTGCAGCCTAGATGTAGGGCTAAAGATTTTGATCTGTAGACCAGTTTAATACTGACCATTATTATTTAAGATTACTATAAAATTTGTCCTCATATCATATTTAATTGATAACAGATTAAAGTTGACAGGACGAGTCCCTGTCATGGCATATATTTTCTAAAGCTTTATTTTTGCTTTAACCCTAGAGCACTAATCTACGTAAAATTTATTCACTCCTAACGAGTAATATAACGTATAGTGAACGTAGGATTATTTTTCTAGGGTTAAAAAAAAAAAAAAAATGTAGGTGCTTTGTTGGACATTAGAGAGAAGTGAAGTTTACTTGCAGATTCATTAATTTGTCAAATTTGATGCACAATTTAGCCTACAAATATTTTTCATCGCTCAGTGAGTTCGTTAGCGACTCAGCAATGTTTCAATATGATATGTTTGAAGAATTGGTCCAATATCTCAATGATGTGCGGGCTCTCGAAGAACCGAATACGAATCCTTTTGTACGCAACTTGCAAAAGCCTGAAAGTATGTCAATCGAAATTTTTGAATTATTTTAAGAAATGTCATTAGACAACAGTATGGAGTCACTGTTCAAAACAATGCTTCTGAATGGTTTTGAGTGCAGGATTCCCTTGATTAATATCCATTTCTTAACACAAGGGTCCTGAATTTTCTCCTACTGTCCCCAACAGCATACTTGTACGAATTAGGATTCTTAGTCTATGCAACTACAAAAACAAAATACCACATTTGACTGGATACCGAACCTGATATGAGAATTCAACTTACTTCTATCAGGCCTTATATCAAACAATTGGTGAAAAATTAAAAATAGTTTCTTCTCCTCCCATTAGATATTTCATTATATCTTATGTCCTTTACTAAAGTGAATAAATAGTTTTTTGTTTTTTAATAAAGAAAATTTATATAATAAATATTGGCCTTCTAAACGATTAAACTACTGTAGATGGGCTATGGAGGAGCAAAATTAGTTGACGATGACGCGGGAGCAAGATACCTCACTGCGACAAAATAATTTTGTTTAATAATTTTTAAATGTTATTATGCAAGCCCTGAAGACGGATTGAAAATCAGTACGAAATATTGGCAAAATAAAATTAAACAAAAAGGAACAACAAACTTTTTTTTGAATTCTACGGCCATAGCCCATCTACAGCAGTTTAAAGAAAATTTATTTTAATAAAGATTTCAAAAATAAAGCCTTAGGTCATCAGACAAGGGAAGAAAAAAAGAGAACACTTAATAGTTAATCAACAACTTCGTTCAACATGCTTACGTGTCTTAGAGAATGAAACGTCAGTCTTAGGATCTACTTATACGTCGTGAGTTCAAATCACGTTCCGATTTCGATGCCATTTAATAATGGCATTGTTCATAAACAATTAAAGTACTCATTGGCAGATTTTGTAAAGCAAAAATAGTGCCAACATTCTGTGTATTTTGTAAATTTTGGTGTATTGGAAAACTCAATAGATATTTTTTTATCTCGTGCAAAAATGATAGGAAAATTTTAGGATAGTTTTTTTATTGAAATCAATTTTTTTTTTAGATTATTTAAAGAGCAATAAAACATTTGTGTAAAAAACTTTGTTTGGTGTATTTTATACACAGTAAATTTTTAAAATTTTAAGATACACTGAGTCACTTTTTCAGAGTGTTAAAAACACTAAAAATTAAGTAAAAAAAAAAAATTCGTTTGGCGTATTTTATACACATCAAATATTGAACATTTTTGCTTTAAAATAACAATTTTGTTAAGTATACTTTATACACTTTTCTTTACAACGTAAGCTTTTCTTTATTTTATGCAATAAGAGGTACATTTTATGCTCCAAATCGTGGTGTAAAATCTGTCTACAACGTGTACGAAATACCCAAATATTAGTGTAAAAAAAGGAGTATAGCGAGCTCAAAATGCCGACTAAGTAGTTACTAAATTATATGATAATATAAAAATTATAATTTTTATTATTTCTTTTATTTACGGCCTCCATAATGGCTAATATTTTTGAAAAAAGCAGAATTTATGGTTTATAGTAATTAAGTTTTTTTTATTTGAAATTTAATTAAGCCAGAAAATAGCTAAGCTGGCAATGCTGGCGGCCATACATTTTCAGCTAAAAAGTATGCAACATTATTTAAAGCACTGATTTGCATGCAAACTATTTTATCGACATTTATGCCTGCACAGTAGTTCAGAAAGTATTCTATTTTTAAGATTTTTAAGAAATGCTTAAAAAAATTGATTTTTTTTCAGCTACGAATTACAGGAAGCGAATTGAGTCAAAATTCAGAATTATTGAAAGTGGCTTAGTGGTAATGAAGCGAATTTACAATTAAACTCGCAAAGTATTTGCTTTTTTTTTAAAATATTGATTTTAAAATCTTAATTATTCTATTATCTTAAAATCAATTTCGCTCAATAAATTTATTCGAATAGTTTCTCAGCAACTTTACTCGGAGGCATTCTTCAAAATTTCCTGAAAAAGTAGAAAGGAAATAAAAGTATTTTGGAAAGTATTACAAAATTTTTAAAAATGTTAATTTAAGGTTTTAAATAGACAAAAATTTATAAAGTCTCTATAAAATATATTATTTAAGTGGCTATTGTCCAATTTTTCTAGGAGCATTTCAGTATTTAGGTCAATGCAAACTATTTAGTTTCATATTCTATAGATATATAGAAAAATATAAGTTTCAATATATAACACTATTGTCTTTTTCAAAATGATTCGAAATTGTAATTTTTATTCATATTTTTAAAGAATTGCTCACTTATGTAACAAAGTTAAAACTTTTTATTCCAAATATTTGTTAACAGTAAAAATTTTTTTGTTTAAAATTCTTTTTTGACTTGCTTAGGTTGAAAATTGATAGATTTATAGTGAATACGCCCATGGATATGCCATGTCATATTAAACTTTCTAAAAATGTGCATACAAAAACATTTTTTTATATACATATGTATTTTTATTTTATTTCATCACATTAAACTGTATACCACCAAAACTATAACTAATGCATAATTTGCATAAAATATAGCTCAGTTTAGGTCATTGATGCATTTTAAGTTTTTATATTTTTATAAATCCAAGGCAGCAATGATGTCACGCGTGTATAAACACCTGGATATCGTCCTTTGCCACATCCAATGCCCCATGAAACGATGCCGATTTGAGTATAGCGATCATTCTCATTCAAAATCATAGGACCGCCCGAATCGCCCTGCAAAGAATTGAAAAGCTTTAAATTAATTAATTAAAATTAAAGTTGCTAAGATAGGTTAAAATAAAGAAAAAAAAAAAAAATAACAGAGCATCAGTTTTCATTTTCAAACTTACACTACAAGAGTCTCTTGAGGCTCTACCGGCACAAATCATGGATGATATAATGCCACCCGGAGCTGCCCTGCCGTATTTGCGCGCACATTCCGAATTTGTCCAAATGGGTATTTCTACTTTTTGCAATATTGAAGGTTGCGGCCCGTTTTCACGCAAACTTCCCCAACCGGCAACTGTGGCCACTTTACCGCTATAGCTGCGACTCAATTGATCGCTGCTGGTGGGCAAACAGATGGGTTGAATTTCATAGGTGAATTTAACGGGCTCATGAATGGTCAATATGGCGATGTCGTTGTGCTGTTTTTGAGTTTGAGGTAAAGGAAAATTGTTTGAAAAATATTTTTGATCAGATATAATTTGAAGTTACCAAAGTGCTAAAGTCAAATCCTTTGTGACGCACCAAACGCTTAATACGGCGCTCAATATGTTTAACCTCATAGTTATTACGTATATCATAGTCGCCCAGATGGACTGTGAGTGAAGCCACATCCCAAGAGGTCATTCTAGTCAAAAAGGAATTGTGTATGTAAAATAAAGGTTATATTCATCATTGTGGTTACAGTTACGGTATTGTTATGGTTATGGTTATGGTTATGGTTATGGTTATGGTTATGGTTATGGTTATGGTTATGGTTATGGTTATGGTTATGGTTATGGTTATGGTTATGGTTATGGTTATGGTTATGGTTATGGTTATGGTTATGGTTATGGTTATGGTTATGGTTATGGTTATGGTTATGGTTATGGTTATGGTTATGGTTATGGTTATGGTTATGGTTATGGTTATGGTTATGGTTATGGTTATGGTTATGGTTATGGTTATGGTTATGGTTATGGTTATGGTTATGGTTATGGTTATGGTTATGGTTATGGTTATGGTTATGGTTATGGTTATGGTTATGGTTATGGTTATGGTTATGGTTATGGTTATGGTTATGGTTATGGTTATGGTTATGGTTATGGTTATGGTTATGGTTATGGTTATGGTTATTGTTATGGTAATGGTTATGGTTACGGTCATGCTTGTGTTTATGGTTATGTTTATTATATCAGCTCACCTTGCCACACAGTGAGCGGCAGTCAATATGTGACTCTTCGTGATCAGGCTGCCGCCACAAAACTGTTTGCCAGCCTTGAAAAGCACTGCTATCCAAGGAAACTCATTCGGGCTGGCACTGGTTCCTCCCACGATGCGCTCCTGATCTGGTGACGCAGGATTCTTTATACCGCACTGCAGTGGCAAGCCATACGGTGATGTGCCTGACGATATCGTTGGTTGTCGTGTCGTTGTTGTTGTTGTCGGCGGCCTTGGTCTTGGTGTTGAGGGTCGATAGATGGGGTAGTTCGGATAACTCGGTCGATGTGTGGTGGTAGGACGATGTGAAGTTGTGGGCGTCATTGTTGTTTTCTTTGTAGCTATTAATGAATTTGTTGGGTGTGTTTGAGTGGGCGGATGTGTTGGATAATGATGACCGGGTGGGTGAGTGGGTATTGGAGGTGGCCAACTTGCTGCTACAGTCGGGGGATGTGTGGGTAACGCCGGTGGCCATTGTTGTTGCACCCCAGTAAACTGCTGTATTGGCCACTGATAGCGGTAATCATCATAAGTTACAGGTATGGGTAACTCGTCGCCCTCCTCGTTGATAGGATCGTATGCAACATTGTTAATGTCTGGAAAATCGGTGTCTGCAATAGCAATATGCTCTGTACTGTCACCGAATTTGTGGGGCTTTGAAGCTGTCACTTCTTCACTATCGTTGTTGTTTCCCAAAGTTTCGATGTTATCGTCATCTGCAGCTGCATTGCCATCTCCCGCTATTGGCATATCTGGACTAGTCGGCCGATGTGGTGGCATTGGAAGAGGTGGTACTTCCTGTGCAGGTCTTTCTGGTTCTATTATTACTGGCGGCCGTATAGGCTGCACTGGCAATAGCCCAAACTCAATGCCATCATCTTCCAACTCATTCGTGCAACAGATGCCATTGTTAGGTTGTCTTAAACGATCGTAGAAGGTACAAAACTCCTGATTCATTGTTGCTGGTTGTGGCCACTGACGCACTGGTATGAACATTAATTGGCGTCTATAGCGGTAGTAGTGATGGCAACTGCCAAAACTCACACAAAACCCTGTGAATCCATGTCTCGTTATACATTTGCTGCCCTCTGCGTAGGTAGGTAGAAAGGCGATGGCAGGATGGTAGAAAAACTGACGTCCCTTACGTTCAGAGTTCAGAAATGTGGCTTGCGTTGAACCAAATTCATTGTGCAAAATATGAGCTGTAATGAATATAAGGGAATTTAATGTTTAATTTTAAATTTTTTAAAGCAAACAAAAACTATGCTAAAACTTTTCAATGTTTATTTTGCTCTCGAGAGACATAAACCGATTAAAAAACCGCAGTGTGTCAAGCGTTAATACAACAAACTTTATTCATGGTTAACTGTTATGTTCTGATTATGCAAATTTAAAATTTCACAATTATTGTTAATTCGATATTTTGTTGGACATTAATCAGCTATTAAAACAGATTCAGAAGCTTTTATATGCTGATTTAGAAGTTTCTGTGAAAATATTTGCATAACGTAAATATTGAACTTTCAAAAAAAAAAGAAAAAGAATGTGTATGCAGAGTTTTATTAATATCGCTCGCGGAGTGAACATTTCTTAGGCTTGAATGGTAAAACTATGCTTTAGACCCGTAAGAATGTCTGTGTTTTTTATACAGCTCACATCAAAATTATCTGTAAAGAAAATGCCATTAGAAGAGCGTATATTTTGAGTTGATAAAAGATACCGTTGTGAGGTGATACTCATGGAGTAAGAAAACCAGGTGAAAGCGTTTTTTTCACCTCTCTCACATAAATTGTACCCGCATCTGTCAAAAACAGCAGAAATAAATGGCTGCGTTCAGCAGGTACAATCATGTTTCAATCATTGGCTGCATTCAGCGGAAAATTTGCTACATAGCTGTTGAACAACTTTCGGGCTGAATGGTATGTTGCATAAAGTGCTCGCACAACATGTTCCCTGAGCGGTCGCCATCTTAGGTAGCGAAAATATTTTATGCTACTTCAGTTGAGCGGCTTACGCTTACTTTATTTTGACAGATAAATATACCAAATAGTAAATTTATTAATTACTAAATTATTAAATTGCTTAGTAGTGCTTTTAATTAAAACTATTTGTTTGAAGCGTGTGCCGCAGAACATAAAAAAAATAAATTTGAGACAAAAAGCATTTTTTGTCGAACAGCTGTTTGCCGCTTGACGTTTGGAAAAAAATTAGTTCAGCAGAAAGTATCACTTTATGCATGGCAGAATTATAAGGTAGGGCAGGTTGGCTCAGTGACCTCACGCGTCAACGAATAGTGGATAATGAAAAGGTTGGTAAGTTGTCAAAACGACGAATTTACAAGGAATTGCAAATTAAAAAAATATTTTATGTTTCCAAGTTGCAAGTCGTGCGGTCGTGTGTGTTAAATTTGTGATAGTTTGAGTGAAAATATTATTAAATCAGTGTAATTACAACTTTAAAATGTGAAAGAAGTCTTCAATTGGCAAAAAAAACTGTAAAAATTTTAACCTAAAATCGACTGCGAAACATGAACATAGAGAAACGTGAGATGAACAGCTGATTTTGACATCTAGCCCGCTTTATTCTGCTTTCTACTTCATTCCTCTTCGAGTCGGCCCTACCTTATAATTCTGCCATGACTTTATGCTACTTCGCTACCTGAGCGCTCTTTCGGATAGAATGCAGCCATTATAAGGTTATCCAGATATTTGACAAACCCTTATTTTATGTAAACAAAAGACACAGATATTATCGTAGACGTAAAGTTTTTTGTTTGCTATATTTTTTGATAAATTTATTTCAATCCTAGGTTTAATAAATGGAAATAAATATTTCGGAAAAATATGAATTTTTTATTTTTCCCAAGTAAAGAGCTTATATATATTTTAAATTAATTTGAAAATTTAAAATTTTAACAAGCAAAATATATTTTTAATGTGTAATAAGTATAAAATTAGTTCAATAAATAATTCGAATTTACTATGATATTTAAACAATCAATAGAGTTTTCATAGCACAATGACCATGCGCATTCTCTGTATATGTAAACCTGCATAGTAGTAATACACATTTTTGTAGCTGGCTCTACAGCACATCTCTATAATACATCTGTATTGTTTATTGTATTTATCTCGCTGAAGATAAACAAAAGCAATAACAAACGATAAAAATTAAAACAGCTGATATGCATATATAACATTAATGTAAATTTTACATTTACGTATTAATGACAAAAACAATACAAGCCGTTACTGAGAAATATTCGTAAAACAACACGATGTTGCTTTCGTAATTTCGGCACGAACAAAAGCAACAACCAAGGTTGATTTATAAGGTTGTCGCAAGGGAGAGAGCGAGTACCCATAATTGTCAAATCGAAGTTGACAGCTCATAGAAAATCTACAAGTGCTCTCTATTATCATCCCTTCTTCTTTCGTAGTCATTCGCAAAATTGGCTGGTTTTGACAATTATGGGTACTGAGAAGAGAGTGCGATCAGCCCTGCGACAACCTTATAAATCAACCTTGGCAACAACCAAAAGAACGTCAGCAGCAACTGAAGCATCAATGCATGATTTTCCTTATTATAAAGATATAAGATATAACTAATTTTTGACATATATTTTATCTTTGTAAGATGAACATTAAAAGCTGTTAGTACATTCCAAAGTGTCCTCCAAAAACGTTAGGATGTGCTTGAAAAAATTTGTGGAAAAGACCCCCAAAAATGACAAACGTGCTGTAAGACATAATTCTACGTCAAAAATATTTTTACGTTCTTAAAAAAATTACAATCTTTCATCAAATATCACGAAACACTTAGAAGACATATTAACACAACCATTAACTATAAAATATAGTTTTATATATAATATTAAAAAAAAGTTATGCGTTGACTGAACAAAATTAGCTATCTTTTGTCAAAAGAGGAAAGAAGTAAAAATTTTTGATTTTCCCAAACACAAATGTAAAAATCACTATTTTTATACTTTTGGTAAAAGACACGATTTTAAACTATTTTAAAAACATTACTCCAATAAATTTTACATATAAAATGACTATATAATTTTTACTTATTTTTACTCATATAATAAAAATATTCATACAAACTCTGTAAGAAATGCGTACAACATTCAGAAGTTTTATTTTTCTAATATTATTTTACGTCTCATAATATTTTGGTTCAACACAAGCAAGTATTTCAAAAAGTAGTAGTCAAATGTAGCTTTATTGGTTTGTACTATGAAAAATCATGATTTTCCGGCAACTGCGTGATTTTTATGTCCTTACAAAATTGCTCTTTTGCTCTCCTCTTCAAATAAGAGTATACATTCTTGTGAGTAGACGTCAAATATCTGGACAACCTTATTATAATTGAATCATGCGACAATGTTGTTGTCGTCATTAATGTGTTTAAGCTATTATTCTTGTGAGTTGACGTCAAATATCTGAACAACCTAATAATAATTGAATAATGGGTACAACATGTTGTGTCTCTGATCAGGTATCAGTTTACGTTCCTTTTTTATTTCTGTGAACACAATTGTTTTAAAAGTGATCAAATAGGGGAAAAATTGTGTTTTCTCGTTATATTTTGCATTATTTATTTCATTTGTTATAAAAGCACACTTATTCTAAAAAAGCCAAATTTTTAACTGAAAATACTCAATACGTTGAGCAAATGTATCAAAAATATAAAGTGCGGCGAAAGACAGACATTTTCCCATGTTATGATTAGACACTGATATTTTTTCGTTCAGCAGATACACACTAACCGGTTGCACAAAAGTTGTACCTGCTGAACGCAGCCAATAAAATTTGGCACTAATTAACAGTTGCTCTCTCCCTGTCAGAATTTTTTGACAGCCCCGGGGCAATTTAAAGTGTGGTGAAAAATTCGCTTCCACCTGGTTTTCTTACACCATGGTGATACTAATAATATTACCAGAAAGGTGAATTTATTGTGTCACTCAAAAATAGTGATATGGTGGATGGAAAACAAGTGGTGGATGACTCTCAAGTCACTCTAGAATATAAAAATGAGTAGCATTTTACGCTCATCTTGTTTTCCATCCACCACACCACTATTTTTAAATGACACAATAAGTTCACCTCTCTGGTAATATTCGCACCGAAAAAGATATTGACTTTGAATGTGGCCGTAATAATAATATTTCGCGACAAAGTATGAATCATAAAATGTGGACAATCATCAAGAGATTATTTCAATAGACATATAAAATTTTGAACTTTCAATATGAGGGCGAGTTGAGATATAAACTTTTGAAAAAAACAGTTCCAAGTTAAGTGAAATTATAATCGTTGGGAAATATTGTTCTTATATACAATGTTACATTCCGAACTTAATTAATATTGTATTAAACAAAAAAACGAATGATTATGAAGTCAAATTTTCTTTAATTTATGCCTTTGTACTTTATTCAGGATGCAGTAAACGTAAATAAATGTGGTGTTTTTAGAAATGTTTCAAATAAAAGAAATAAATAGAAAAAAAGCTAGTTTCTGGTGTATATTAACTGACTGTAGGAAAAAGAATTTATAAATCTAAGTAATAATAATAGGTTCTAACTAATAATAAAAAAGCAAACAAAATTTAGCAATGGGAAAGTGAACTGTTACTGAGAAACAAAGCAATTAAATTTAGTGTAAGTAATCGCAACATTCACTATATATGTAGGCAAAGTAACCACTCGTTGGTAAAAAATGTATTGACATTGTCGAAGAGTGGTATGTGACATGAGTCTATTTATGTTCTCCTTGAGTTTGCCAATAAGTGAGATAAATTTGAGAAAAGTTTAAAATTTTATTGTTTTATCTAAGGAAAAAATTTTTTTTTATATAAAAAGATTATATAAATTAGATACATTGATTTTGAAAATTGATTTTCTGTTGGCTATTTTTTATATTTGTTTTCCAATGAACTATCATCGGTCTGAGCAAATTTTTAATATTAATTTCGTACTTTTAAAAATTTTTATTGAAAAAGTTTTTATTTTTTTTTGTTAAAAAATCAAGTTTTCCAAATTAAAGTTGAACCTAAAGGTAAAAAATTAGCATGTTATATTTGTTAATTATTTGTATTTGAATTATCTTACAATTTGTTTAGAATTTCATTTTGATTTTCATTTTAAATTTTTCAAAAACAAAAGTCAAAAAATCCAAAAATGTCTTTAAAAGCTCTTACGTATGTTAAGCAAATTTTATTCTGTAAAATTTGTTTGTAAAGTTGATCTTTTTCAGGAAAAAATATCTAAATAAAAATGGAGACGTACCACCTATGAATAGAGGTTCCCATATGGGAACTACTAAAAGTGATATCTGTGGCGGCCGTGGCGTAGTGGTGACGGCCGAACAGAAAAATTAATTCAATTGAAAAAACTTTCTATGTCAGGTGGAAATTGAACCAGGGTTCTATGGCGTATGGGGCACACACTCTACCCATTACACCAGAGAACCCTGGTTCAATTTCCACCTGACACAGAAAGTTTTTTCAATTGAATTAATTTTTCTTTTCGGCCGTCACCTCTCTGCAGACAATCGCAAACCTCAGAGAGTAAAAACTGCCATGAAAAGATTCTTGAGAACATAAGCCGTTCGGAGTCGGCATAAAACTTGTAGGTTCAGTTCTCGATCATTTGTGCTCAAACATTTCACAACACGCACAACATTACACAATTGATCCAATTGGTCAAAGTCTTTTCAAGGGCTGAAATTGGCCATTTCGTTTTTTTTTTATTTTCGTGTTTTTTTTCGTGTTTTTTATATAAGGACCCCAGAAGGTTGGCAAATAGGGATTAGACTGTTCAGAATAAATGTTGAGGAAATGTTAAATTTTTTGTTTTTTACTGGTCAACTATTTTTTTATTTGTTTTTTTTTTTAACTTTTATTTCTTGAAAGAATGACTTTGTAAAATTTATTTTGACAGCTTTATTGGCACGAAATTCTGTCTATTTGCAATATTTTATTAAAAAATTGACAGACATTTCACAAAATATTTGTTAAAACTAAACTTAAGTTAAGTTAAGTTAAGTTAAGTTAAGTTAAGTTAAGTTAAGTTAAGTTAAGTTAAGTTAAGTTAAGTTAAGTTAAGTTAAGTTAAGTTAAGTAAAGTTAAGTTAAGTTAAGTTAAGTTAAGATAAGTTAAGTTAAGTTAATTTAAGTTAAGTTAAGTTAAGTTAAGTTAAGTTAAGTTAAGTTAAGTTAAGTTAAGTTAAGTTAAGTTAAGTTGAGTTAAGGTAAGTTAAGTTAAGTTACGTTAAGTTAAGCTAAGTTAAGTTGAGTTAAGTTAAGTTAAGTTAAGCTTAGTTAAGTTAAGTTAACCGTAAGGTATGGTATGGTAGATACGGTAATATAGCTAAGGTAAGGAAAGGTAAAGTAAGGAAAAGCTAGCTAAGTTAAGGCAAGGTAAGCTTTCAAATTGCAGAATTTATGAGCTAAAATCAAACTTTAATCCAAATTTCCTAATGGCAAATTTCTTTTGACAATTGAGCTTTCTAAATAAATCTTTTTTTAAAATAAGTTATGTGTTTATATAACTCCAATAATTTTTCAACTATTAAAGGTTATATTTTATCGAGCTCAAGGTCAATGTTGCTTTCCGAAGAAAACAACTAAAGAAACAACAACCAACAACAAAAATACCCTATATAGAGTATCAATCACATAGCAGATTAGACAGCTGTTTCGTTGGCCTCTACACCAACTCATCAGTAGCCTTTTTTATCGTGATTCTTGCTGTGATTCACTAAGCTCTTAATTTTCTACTTGTTTCACGAATGCAATTAGTAAATTACCCTGAATTGCGGTACGAGAATACAAATGATATGAAAGTAGCTTAAAGTTCTTCTAATTTGTGAAGCATACTTTCAGGGAAAGTATGTTCTATTATTCGAAGATAGATCAAAGCTTTTCTATATACTCAAAGATTTTGTTTGTTGATTTGTTGATTGGAGTTATATAAACACATAACTTAAAACTTATGAAAGAAGGTCGTAATTAATTTACAAATTTTTTTAAAATATATAAAATACTAGCAGGCCACAGTGGTCCGTGGCTTCACCACTGATGTTTTTTTATCAATAAAGAGTGTTAACACATTTTTGTTACTCCAACAAAAACTTTTGAACGCCGTACAATGGGGTATTGTATGGGCTTTTAGGCTTATAATTAAAAAGAAAATTTTGAGGTTCCAACTTTTTTTGATATCTGTTTAAAGATAATAAAAACCTTAGTCACTAACAAGAAAAATGATTCACCTAACATTACTAGTTGAAAAGTACTGCACGATAAAATTCAACTGTTGGTGCTTTCGTTCGCGAGCAGTGATAAATTTGAACATTTTTAGCTAATTTTTAGTATACTAGTAATCCAGTCAGGCGTTAAAACGCCAAAATAAAAAATATCTAGTGATAGGTAATTTTTTTTTTATATTCAGGACTATTTTTTCGCTTGAACCAAGGATTTTATAGAAACTTTCTATGTTTCTGTTGAATTGTTAAGTAGCCCAGTTAAACTTATCATAGCATTATAATAAAAATCTATCACATACTTTAAGGCATCTTACAAAAATTTAGTTTGTTTCATAGAAAATTGTTTCAGCTTTTTTTAAAAAATACACAAAATTTAAGAAAAAATAAGACCCTACAACACATCTACAGAGAAGACCTTTCTATTGCTACTCTATTTATGAAAATCGCGTTTACACTATAGATTTGATAGTCATCACAAATAATGAGCTTGCGCAATAATATAGATTTTTTTAAAAAAAAAGGTTATTGTGAAAAATTTTTATGAACCCTTCAACTTCAGGTAATTGTGGCTTTTATTACATGAAAAATTTTTTTGAGCACATGTTCAAAAAAATTAGTTCTTGTTTATTAAAAAATGTATTAAAAAATGTATTAAAAAATGAAGGTTTTTTTTTATTCAAGTGGAGTTAAAGTATTTTATATTTTACACCTTTGCCATCTAATTATGATTTTCTTTAAACATAGACTGTCCATAATAAGTGCTTGAAATTTTGTTGTGCCATATTGGCCTCTTCGGAATTAATTAAACTTTTTGTTAAAGAACTCCAGTCACTATAATCATAACAATCGTCAGTCCATATGAAGTGATCCAAAAACGGAAGTTGGTTGCCCGATGGTTTTTAAAAAAGTTGATATTTTTATAAAAATGATCAAATGAATTTGAATCTCAGAACTGCTTTCAAAAAAATTTTTTGTTGTTCTACTTTCAAAATGGCGGCCATATTTTCTTTGCTATCTAAAGCGATATAGGCTTTTGTGGTAACTTATATTACTCAGCTCCTATTAAATATAGAATTATGAATTAAAAACCATAATATCAACACACTTTAACCTTGAAATGAAATAATTTCTTCACATAAAAAATTAATACCAAAAAAGTGTATTAATTTTTTTTATATGAAAATAATGTATTAATTTTTATAAAGATAAAGTTAAAAACAAAATAAATGCAATTAATCAATAAAAAATGTTAATAGTAAACTAAAATCCAAAAAATAATATATAATCGCAACAAACCAATAATAGACCAATCACAAACAAAACCAATAACAAACAATTAAATAAATTAAATTAAATAAATAGAATAAATGAACACAAAACTGATATAGTAACAACAACAACAAACACAGCAGAAACGAGTTTGCAGAGAGCTACCAGCAACAACAACCACAACAAAAGCTATGCTTTTTTTGCTAACCACGCGAGGGGCTTTTATATGCTCCTCGCCGCGTAAGTAATCGTTTTTTTCGTGTCCGTCAACTCCACCATCCTCTCCAATTAGTTACGTCTGCGAGGGGGGTTGCACAGTGGGTTGATTTGTGCTGGAGCAAAGGCATAACACTTGCCTCAGTACATTTTTGCCTATGTCCGCTGTGTTTAATCTTTTTTGTGGAAGTAACTAATTACCTTATTACCCTTATTTGCTTGAGACTTGCATTGTGCCTAAATGTCGGGACATTTTCGCATAGACTTTTGCAATATCCGTGG
Organism: Coremacera marginata; assembly: GCA_914767935.1. Lineage (NCBI taxonomy): Eukaryota > Metazoa > Arthropoda > Insecta > Diptera > Sciomyzidae > Coremacera > Coremacera marginata. The sequence continues at coordinate 169,154,609 of OU612045.1, forward strand.
ACTGAGAGCGAATTTCTTCTCGGTCTATGCATATTGTGCTCTTTATAGGCCTCAAATAATGGCACTAAGTGAGACCCAGGTGACGGAGGACTCAGATCCACTGGATTTTCATATTCCTGGGTATCACTTACTGCCATTGTTTTCTTCGCATAGGGGCATCGCTCTTTTTATAAGAACAGATGTGGCATACCAGTTCGAGCGGGGTCTGAGTGTCACCGATCCGGAATTCAAGCCACTTTTAACAAATTGGACTCTCTCTCTGATTCGATTACGCACATTTTGGGGTTGTTTCCTGACAGCGAAATCGTTGTTGCCGGTGATTTCAATGTCCACAACTCGGCTTGGTTATGTCACTCAAGCCATCTCCGCTGTTTTTTCATATTCTGACCTTCGCACCTTTAAGCCTAAAGCCCCGAAAAGGACTGCATGGTTTTATGAAAGAGCAAATTGGAATGCGTTAAATAATTTTTATCGCAACTTCAATTGGAAATTATGTTTCGCTAGAAATGTGAATGCCGCGGCTGTCATGGTACAAGAAATTATCTTATTGGGTATGCGGTTTTTTATCCCCAATAAGAAGAAAAGCATTAAACCAAAAGACCACTCATGGTTTAATGAGACTTGCAGGATTGCAGTCAGGTCCAAAGAGGAAGCCTATCAGAATTGGCGATCTGACAAGAATGCTGATACTAATAGACTTCGCATCGAGGCTAGGAATCGCTGTAACGCAATTTTAAAACGCGAAAAGTTTCTTCACGAAACTCGCATTAGAGAACAGGTTCTTCTCTGCCCTAAAGGGAGCAAAAACTTTTGGTCATTTGTTAAAAGAGTTAAAAATCAAACGTCTTCGTCGATTCCGACTCTTTTAAAAGATGACCAAATCTTCACTGACTCGGTTGATAAAGCGAACCTGTTGGCTGGATTGTTTGCACTCAATTCCACAATCTCGGATAGCAGTCAGCCACTGCCCTTTGTTGGGACTAGTTCTTCTTCAATGAAGGAGATATATTTTCGAACGAGAGCAGTCAAAAGAGTCCTTGCAAATCTTAACATAAACAAAGCCTCTGGTCCTGATGGCATACCACCAATTGTGCTTAAAACGTGTGCTTCTACACTGGCTCGGCCTTTGCGCAACCTTTTCAACATCTCATACAGGACAGGAGTATTTCCATCTTGTTGGAAGGTCGCAAATGTCCAGCCGATACCTAAAAAGGGCGATGCCACGAATCCTGCAAACTACCGACCCATTGCGATATGCTCTACGCTTTCCAAAGTTATGGAGAGCGTAATAAACTTCCACCTAATGAACTATCTGGAGCGCAACGAATTGCTAAGTGACCGTCAATATGGTTTTCGTAGGGCTCGGTCTACTGGTGACCTTATGGCGGTCCTTACAGAAAAATGGAACCAATGCGTTCACCTGTTCGGTGAGAGCAGGGTTGTTGCTCTGGATATTTCAAAGGCGTTTGACCGAGTGTGGCATAAAGCACTCGTCTCCAAACTAATTGCATACGGTGTCGGTGGTAACTTTGCTCGGTGGATCACGTGCTTTCTTAAGGATAGAACTATTCGTGTCGTAATCGACGGCATTTCGTCCAGTGAGCACGCCATCAACGCAGGAGTACCGCAGGGTTCAGTTCTATCGCCAACTTTGTTTCTGGTTTTTATCAACGACCTTCTGTCGTTGACTCATAACCCAATTCATTCGTTTGCGGACGACAGCAGCATTTGTCATTCATATTTTTTCAAAAAACGCCCGAGTTCTTTGGAGATTGAGAGTAAGAGGCAAAATATGAATGACACACTTCTTAATGACTTGAAAAAAATCTCCGAGTGGGGTCTTGCTAATAGAGTAGAGTTTAATGCAAACAAGACCCAGTGTTGCCTGTTAACCCACAAGCGGATGAACTGTCCCTTAGCTCCCTTGAATATGAATGGTGTGGATCTTTTGGAGTCAGATGCTCTTGACGTTCTGGGCATGTCGATACAATCAGACCTTCGTTGGAATGATCACATTTTCCATGTGTCGAAAGAAGCGGCCAAGTGCCTAGGTTTCTTAAAACGGTGCAAGCGATACTTCACCCCATCTGATCTTCGAATGATCTATACCTCTTATATAAGGCCTAAAATGGAGTACAATTCGCACATTTGGGCAGGAGCTTCTAGATCTTATTTGGAGCTTCTGGACCGAATTCAAAGACGTGCGATATATATGATAGGATACGAAAATATTTTATCTCCCCTGAGTTCTCTTGGGCATCGGCGTAATGTTGGTTGCCTAAGCCTTTTGTATAGGTTCTACCATGGGCAATGTTCAAGAGAGGTACATGGCCTGACGCCACCAGTTCGTGTATTTCCTAGGTCTACTCGGGCAGCTTTCCAAGCCCATCCATTTACCATTGCATCGGTGCCCAATAGAACCACGCATTACCGAGATAATTCGTTTTTTGGTCGCACGGTAAGATTGTGGAATAATCTCCCTGTGAGCGTGTTCCCCGGCAGTTTTGATCTGTGTCAGTTTAAAGCAAATCTTCACCGTCACTACTCCATCTTTCCACCCTCCAACTAACTATCACCCGTCTTCCGAATTAACGCAATGCTTTCGCATTTAAAGGGGGCATCCCCTGAGCGTTGGTTTAGACAAAAAAAAAAAAAAAAAAAAAATATATGAAGAAATTATATCAAACGTGATATTTTGCAACTTTACAAAAATTTTTTAGAAAGCAGTGATTTGCAGTCATAAATTTTTTCTCTAGAGTATATTTCAACTTGTTGTTTAAACATACATTTTTTTAATATTCTGACTTATCAATTTTTTTTTTTTTGTTAACAGCATCTTAATAATTTGAATTTTGAGTAATTCGCAAAATTTTGCTGACTTTGAAGGTAAAACATTTGAAGTTAATTCGGAACAGAGTTCATAAAAGCTTTATATTGCAGTTAAAATTTCAAGTTTGATATTTGCTTCATTTGGAAGATACGGCCCTTCAAACTTCGTGAAAATTCTCCTAATAGTATGTATATACAAGTGGTTGTTATATGGCTCTTTTCTAATTTCAATGATGGATGGTTGGTGATTGGATCCAAATGTCAAAAAAACTACACCCGCCAACTGTGCATAAAATCTTAATTCATGGCCCTGAAAACATAAAATTTGCTTTACTGCCGATTGGTCAACTTCTGAAAAGGCACAAGAAGTTCAACCGTCTCCTAGTTGAATTGATACACTTTTTCAAGGGTCAATACCCCACTGTGCGCCGTTCAGACAATCACCGTGTGACATGAGCCCTTAAGACAATGCATGTCAACCGAAATAAAAAACATTTTTTTCTCTTGTTTTGTTTTATTTTGCAGCTCAGCAGTGCATTTATACAAGGTTGATTTATAAGGTTGTCGCAAGGCAGAGAGCGAGTACCCATAATTGTCAAATCGAAGTTGACAGCTCATAGAAAATCTACAAGTGCTCTCTATTATCATCCGTTATTCTTTCGTAGTCATTCGCAAAATTGGCTGGTTTTGACAATTATGGGTACTGAGAAGAGAGTGCGATCAGCCCTGCGACAACCTTATAAATCAACCTTGCATTTATATATATCTCTCTTTTCACCTTGCGCGAAGCTCATCTGTTTTTATGTTGTGCTGTGCCATGGTAGAATTATAAGGTAAGGCCGACTCGGAGAGGAATGGAGTGAAAAGCAGAATAAAGCGAGATAGATGTCAAAATCAGCTGTTCATCGCGAATTTCTTTATGCACACGTTTCGCAGTTGTTTTTAGGTTAAAACTGTTACAGGTTTTTTTTTGCAATTTTAAGACTTCTTTCACATTTTATAGTTTTTATTACACTTTTTTTTTATAATATTTTCACTCAAATTAGCACAAATTTAACACCCGCGACCGCACTGCTTGCAACTTGGAAACATAAAATATTTTCTTCATTTGTAATTTCTACGAAATTCGTCGTTTTGACATATATCTTCCTTCTCATTATCCACTCTTTGTTGACGCGTGAGAGCACTCAGCGAAGCGGGCCTACCTTATCATTGTATCATGTGCTGTGCTAGTTAAGCAGAAGAAGGGAAGAGTAAAGAACAACATGGAGTTTATTGAAATTCTCGCAATACAAGCATGTGAAAAGAAAAAGAGCAAGCAGTTCGTGGCATGGGGGATGATTTCTTATATGACTAAACACTTTAACCCATTGCTGCCTGCACATAGTTTCCGGTGGCCGATTTTGTTCAAATTCATATATGTTAGCGAGGGATACCTAGAATAGAAATAAAACAAATTTTAGGTGTCTACATGTCCGAACACCTGAGACAATAATGGGGTGAAATTTCACCCGTCCGGCATCAGGTGTGCCAAAATTCTGTACATTGAAAGCAAACAGGGCTTATTTTATTATTATTGTCCAAACATTTATTTTTCTTATTTTAACTTTTTTTTTTCGTTAATGGTAAGCATTGTCTTCACTATGTGGCAATACTAAAGTGTGTTGAAAAACAAAAATGTGTGGCAAATCATTACATTAGTCCTTAGCTTAGAATCTTTATTGTGTTAGTAGGTATCATTGCATAACTTGAGTGATATCTACATAAATGTTCCTTAACGATTCATTTACTTGATATAGACTCGATCCAACAAACTACTTTACAACAGCATAGAACTCAAATCTATGCTATATATTAAACATCAAATTGCCACAGACTCCAAGCGCACCCAAGGACAACTATCTCTATGAAGATAATTACATAGTTCTGGCTTATGCTCTTTAATACAATTAACCCACACTATGCATAATCTAAATCAGCTTAGGTTATCGTACTAAGGGTCTGGAAACATAGGCTGTGAAAAGTTATTTAGTTGCTTTCCTTGACGATGTAACCAAAACGGAACTATAAAGTAATTATCCCATAAACATAGTTAACCCTTTGCCAAATTTTGACAGAACGGCGTCAAAATTTCAAACTGTCCAGACAATCAATTTCAAAACAAGGGGAAAAACAATTATTCTGGGGAAAAACAATTATTTAACACACTGCATTAAAGAATCTTGAATGATGACTTATCAAAAATACTCCTTAATAAAGACTCGGTCTTTTATAAAGTCTGCAAGCAGTCAATCACTACCCAAGCAATGAAATCCAAAAATCACCACACGAAATAAATAATAGCGAAGCTCCAACAATAAAAAACAGCAGACTAATGTAAAAGTTACTATAAAATGTTTACAAAAAGCTTTATTAATAAAAAACTATATTTATTTAGCAAATAAAGTGCCGGACGGGTGAAATTGCACCCCCTTTAAGTAAGTCGTTTATAATACACAGATGAATACTCCGACTGATACAAACATTTTACAGAATATAGATTGCTCAAACAACTACATGTTTCGGAGAAAACTACTGGAAATTCAAACATCTTTTACTTTAAGAGCAATTAAGTTGCTTTACTGTAAGAGCAACTTAATTGTGGTGGCCGTGACGTAGGGGGTAGAGTGTGTGACTCTTATGCCAGAGAACCCAGGTTCGAATCCTCCATCTGACACAGAAAATTTTTTCAATTGAATTTATTTTTCTGTTCGGCCGTCACCTCTCTCTGCAGACAATGGCAAACCTCAGAGAGTAAAAACTGTCATGAAAAACTTTATGAGAACATAAGCCGTTCGGATTCAGCATAAAACATCTCGATCATTTGTGTGCAAATATTTCACATCACACACAACACAATTGATCATAAGAAGCTCGGTCAAAGTCCTTTCAAGGGCTGAGATGGCCATTACCGTTTTTTTTTCTTTTTTTTTTTAAGAGCAACTAAATGCAAAAATTTTACAATATGGTTCAAGAAAGAATTGAAGTCCCATTCATTACCTCTCACTCCATAAATTTTCAAACTAAAAGCTCCGACCATTTAGTCTTGAACGCTAAAAGAAAAAATATTTATGAAGGGGTGAAATTTCACCCCAACAGGCTGCAATGGGTTAATTAAACATATTTATTATTAAAATTTCGAAATCTAATCTGTGCTGAAGCACAAATAGGACATCAAGTATACAGTTCATAAAAATCGACCCAGTACTTTCAAAAACAAAAATTTTGCACTTCAACTTTATATAATAGTATAGATAAAGATATAGAAAGATAATCTGATTTTTTTCCCCAGCTTCATAGAACAAGCATTGCATTAAGAACAATTTTTTATCAAGCCAGTAATGAAAAACTTGTTTGAAAAGCATTATTTCTGGTTATCAAAATATGGTATTTATCAGAATTTAATGGGTATAACTCTTAATTATCATCTGATCAGGACAAATCCGAATAAACTTAGACAAACTTAGACAAAAAAACTTACTCTTTCCAATGTGTTTATTTCACTTATTATGTGTATCTACTCGACAAAAACTGTAAAATTTTTATTTAATGTTTGTATTTGAGTTTATTGCCCTCTCTAAAGCTAATCTTATTCCCGGCATAAATATTAGCATAACGCTTTATTAAAGCTGACAAGGTGGTGTTGATAAAAAATCGCAAAAAAAAAAACAAGTCAGATAACAAGTTCTTCTTTTCTAGCTCAGGTCTTTAACGTATTTTTCAGGCTGTATGTCAAGTTTTGGAGCAATTTTGACACTTTCGTGCAAATTTCACAATAACTTAATTATTTCCATAGTATTTTTATGCTTTCTTAGAACTTATCATCATTCTTAGCCAGTTATTTGCCAAATATGTTCACAAAGCTATGTATTGTTATTGTTACTGTTGTTGTTGTTGTTGTTAGCAATTCTTAAGAATTAAAAACTAAAGTCAACAGACGCAAGACGTGTTGCGGTGTTTGATGTTAATACTCATGGGTGAGCTTTTGACTGATTACAGCACTAGAAGTTGTTATTGGATCTTCGATTTTTTTTCCGTAATGTATGCAAGTGCGCTGAACTCATTAATCATTTCCATCAAATTTTATTTCAACACAAAACGTTGTAGGAATTTTTAATTTATTTTTCAAAAATCAATAATAGCTTATTTTAAGCTAATATAGAAGAAAGAAATAAATATTTGTTAAATATATGCATTTATGAGTAATGTGCTTTTTATTTCGAATGGAAATAAATGGAATTTTGCTTTGGAAATATTTGTTATAAGCTATGTCGTAAAGTTTTTACAAGCAGGTTCGTTGCTTAAGTCTTTTGTTTTGAAACATACAAAACTTATAGTTTTTGCAGCTGAAACTTAAAGTTTTTAAATGTTATTATATTGAGTCATAAAACCTCATTGCGAGATGTTCGCAAAATGATTTTGCCAAAAAAACAGCAGAGTATCCAATAAAAGTGATTTCTTCTTTTCAATTAATATTCAAGGCAAAGCAATTGAGCAGTCGTTTGTTGTAATATTGGTCAAATGTAAGTAGGTGCGTAAGAAGAACAGTTAATAATAACAACAGATATAACTTAAAGGAGTCATTATTTCAACATGAGTAACATCAAAACTGTAATGAAAAAAAAGATTACTAATACTTTAAATGAAATTTGTTTTGAACAAGCTTCTTCTTACAGGTAAATATGCAGATCAACTTATAAGGCAGCATTAAAAAAGGCAAGTTCCAACATTTTTCCCAATATTTTTAAGCACAATACTTATGTATGCACAACACGTTTAATTTCAGAATTTTAACAATTCTTTCATTGAGGTTTTCGTCTTGTTTATCGTTTGTTTTTGTTTTTCGACTGAGTTTTCAAAACAATTGTAAATAAAGCAATTTGATAAATAAACATCAACAACTGCTAGTGTTGCCAACTAGCAGGATACTTTGTTGAAATAGTTATATTGTAGTTATATGAGTATTTAATAGTTATATAATTACATAATAATATTTAAGAATAAAGCTTAATGCTACTGTAAAGTGCAAAATAATAAAAAAATAACATTTGCTTCTTAGGCTTTCACCCTTTAACTGCGCAGCACTAAACGCAGCGGTTAACGCAATAAATTATATTTTTTTTGTTTCTGCATTGTTGTTTTCATACTTAAATAGAATGTATTGCAAGGAGTGGTTTACAGAATCTTAACAAAAAAAAAAAAAAAAAAAAAAAATAAAAAAATATGATTCACTGCGCTGGTTATCGTGACTTAATTTGTTTCAATTAAAATTAACTTTTATGATTGGCCTTGATTGCCAGTTTCTTAAGAACTTATATATCTTGATCTTTAAGAACATTAACCATTCTAATTTGTCATAAAACTTGTAGGTCCAGTTCTCGATCATTTGTGTCCTTTCAAGTGATTAATTGGTTTTTTTTTTGTGAGTCAAAACAAAATGCTTCCATAAAAGTGCTTACACAGATGTCGCTTTAGATAATTCATTAATTACCAAAGTACTCTAAATTCATGTTTAAACAAAAATAAAGGCGGAAAAAGATTGCTTTTCAAATAAATAAGACTATGCGGTAAAAATTGTTACAATGTATACAATGTAAACAATGTATACAGCAGAGCTGTAAAAGAATGCAATCATTTGTGATTTTAAATCATGTGATTTATATTCAAAATGAATGCATTCATTTTTTCAAAACATTGAAAAAAATTATTGCATTCGTTTTTTCAAATCATTGATTGGGACTTCAAATTTCAAATTGTATCAATTTCAAATCAATGGTTTGAAAAAATTATTGTATTCGTTTTTTCAAGTCATTGTTGATTGTGATTGAAATTCCGAAAAAATTGTTTGCATTCATTTTTTTCAAATCATTGATTAAGACTTGAAATTTTAAATTACAATCAATCAAACAAACAATCAATGATTGCATTCTTAATCATCTTTATCAAAGATTTGAAAAAATGATTGCATTCATTTTTTCAAATCATTGATTGGGATTTGAATGATTTTCAATCACAAATGATTGCATTCTTTTACAGCTCTGGTATACAGCAAATCATGATATGACTAATGATTAACTGAAATATAAAGCGTAATTTGTGACTGCTTAAGGACACGTTATTTTCAATTAGCCAGAATATAAAATTTATATTTTGCGAGTACCTACATATCAAAACGTAGGCCAAGAACGCAAATAAGACTCTTGATATGAATTAAACAGTTCACTACAAATCCATTTAAATCAATGAAAAAAAAGGATATCAAGCATCAATCAAAAATGACAAGCAACAAAGAATTAATTCAGATTTTATTTATATCTTTTTTAGTACTGTATAATTTTCACCATGAATTTAACCTTGAAATATGCTAAAATGTTATGTCGCAAGCTTGTGAAATACTCGAAAAAGTTATCAAGAAAAAGATGACTGATTTCATCGAAGCAAATGATATTATTCCGTCACATCAATTTGGTTTTAGGCGAAAACACAACACTGGCCATCCTCTTATAAGGATCATATATATAGTTCATACAAACCTCAAAAACCAAAAATCGACTAGAATAAATCGACAACTCTATAAAACGTAAACGTAAAACGTGCTTTTGATACTGTCCGGCATAATGGTTTTGTTTTCAAAATGATGAATTTTAATTTGCCCTCAGATCCAATACGAATAATTAGCAGTTTTCTTTCTGATGGGACCTTCAAAGTTTATATTGGGTCTAACAGCTCTATCTTTACTCCTATTACAGCAAACCTAGTATAATTTATTAGTATAGTTTATCTGGCTTTGGCGGTTATCAGCCGCCCAAGTTCTTTATTAAAACGCCTAAGTTTTACATGTTAACTTACCAATTTTTATTTGGACGATAAATTAACTTAATATTTGTTAATTTATACATTATTTTAAAAAAGTTAAGTTTCAACAGTTATAACTTCTTTTCCGAGTTTTGGGGTTTTTTTTTTTTTTTGATGCGAAGCTTTTTACACCTCGTTCTGTGATTTGCTTGAGTGAAGTCGACACAACATTTTTATTTTTTCAACACCGTTTTTCTTAGAAATTTATGGCTTCTTTGTTGATTGCATTTATTACAAAAACATTTAACATAAAATTAAAAAATCATTCCTTCGCCTGCCGTAGGGATTGAACCCACTACCCACGGATTAAGAGTTCACTACACTACCCATCGAGCCAAACTCCTTCGAGCGTCGTCGACGTCATTTTCAATTCTTTCTCCATGTTCACACCGACATCACGTCAATGCTAAATCAATATTTACTAAGGAAGTTGTGTAGACGTTGACAAATTTATTGATAATTCAAATAAAAATAAAATGCCATATCTGTATTATTTATTGTATAATTTTATTTTCAATTTATGGCAAAAAATGTTTTTACTTCCGCTACCAGTGAAAGTTCAAGTGATGAAGAATGCTAGCAAAATCTTTGGCTTCAAAGAAAATTTATGAGGCAGAGAAAGAACGGAAATTTTTGATTTGCCGAATAATGAGTACGCACAAGAATCTGATATGCTGATTAGTTGTTGACCAATATGGTTTCCTATGAGTTTATGTGTATAACATTGCTTTCTTACTGATTTATTGATTATTTTCGTTTAAATAAATCTACCTTTAAGCTCGTTTTGGGGAAAATAGCGCCTGTGATGAAGAATGGACAATACTTTGTCCATTCCAACAATTGAAATACAATGATTTCAATTTGGTATTATCAGAGCCCACCGTTTCAGCAATATTGGCAGAGTCTCTTAACGTTTTAGAAGCGGTAATATGTCCACTTTTTATAAAATTTGAAATGAGTGAAGAAGAGAAAGCTCAAGCCAAATTGCAGTTTTTTGAGAAGACAGGGTTTCCTGGTGTTTTCGGATGTGTAGATAAACGCAATGATTGTAAGATAAAAGCATGTGTTATTTGCTATAATAAGTGCTAATTTTAATGATTTTTACTTTCAGATTTGTGATAACGCAACGATTATTCGACTTTTTAAATGCTCGATATGCCGGCTTACAACTTTTCGCAGTTAAGTCAGAGTGGTGGAGATGTCCGTTAAAACTCGATCCTGCATCATGTCATGCTTTTCTAATAAGCTCTGGTGACTTCCAACGTCTCGCTTTCTCTTTCTACTGGCTGAAGTTGTCATTTCTTGCAGAGGCTGAATAAGAGGCTGAGCTGATGATGTTGAAGACTGCTCGTCCATGTCGATTTCAAGAACAGGTGGTAAAACATTTTCATCATTTATTTCTTCTGTAAGAGGTGCCACTCTCTGTACTATAGCTACATGGTTGTGCTGTATCTCAAATTGCAGCAAATTGGCGACATCTTCCTCCAGAGTCGAGGAGTCGGAGTCGGAGTCGGTAGGAATTTTAAGACAAAGGAGTCGGAGTCGGAGTCGGAAAAAATGCACCGACTCAGGCAAAATATTCTGAATATAAATGAATTGTTCACATAATTTTGTAAATTTTGTTTATAAAGCCGCCTAATTTCGCTGCTGAAAATTTCGTCGGGCATTATGTATTTTTGTCACCACAGCAGAATAATTATACACAAATGAAGTTAAAAAGTGCGAAAACGTCGCAATAAGCATAATATGTCAAAATTTAGCTAATGCTTAAATAAAAATAATGAATGATTCCAATAATTTGCTGCTGGAAAAGTGGCAAAGCGCTATCTATTGGGTACTAGCAAGATATGTTTTTAGCGGCTGGAGCTCAGTACTACTCTGACGAAATAATAGAATAAAAAAAAATAAAAAATTTTTTTATCAACATTTAAAAAATACATCTTTAAAGTATGTGCAATGTGTATATTTTTAAAGGAAATCTTTAAAAAAAGGTCGGTTTTCGGGAAAATCGGTGTTTTACTTCGGTTTTCAATTTCGGTAAAAAACCGAAACTAAAAAAACCGGTTATTCGAAAAGTAGGTTTTTTTTTTTAAGTGCCCATCCCTAGTTCTGAGCTCTACCGGCACGGTTGCTACTTTTCGCACGCGTTAATGATTGTGAGATTTTTTGCAAATATCTCGAAAAGTACCGATCCTAGAGTCTTCTAGATAAAATCTGGCAACATCGTTGTTACACTTTCCGCCCGAAATTTTCCGCCCGATCGAATGAGCTGTGTCTCGTTTTTGCCAAAATTCTCGTTCTCCTGTAATCACGTTTTTAAAATGAGTGAAAATTCCCACGAACACTCACAAAATCTGATTGTGTGGGAATTTCGACTCGAGAGATATCTCATTCGATCGGGCGGAAAGTGTCATAAAGTTTTATCTAGAAGACTCTAAGATCGGTACTTTTCGAGATATTATCAAAAAATCTCATCTGTGGGAAAAAAAACAATCATAAGCTCGTGCGAAAAGTGGCAACCGTGTCTACCGCTAAAAGCATTAATTGCTAGTGCCCAATAGATGACGCTTTGTCACTTATTCAGCACCAAAATATTTTTTAAAATTTGGTTCACCTTGTGAAATTATCGAGTACACGTTTAAAATGCAAAAACAACAGCTATCATTACAGAAATGTCAGTGACCGAAAATTTAAAATTGTATTGTGTTAACGGTTAAGAAATGGCAAATAAAATGTCGATAAAGTCAGCCGCTTTTGACTATTTTACAATTACGCCCGACGGAAAACATTACGCGTGTCAGTGTTCAATTGAAGATGAAGATGGAAAACGAAATTGTGATGCTAAAATTAGTAGTTTTTGTGGATTAGATAAAAACGCTCCATCAAGAGCATCTAACCTTAAAAGGCACCTTTAGCGGTTTCATTTGGAAATATTGAAAATTGTTACTGACAAAGATAATAATAGCACTCGAGGTAGTTCAGTGGCAAGAAAAGACCAGCTTTCAATAAAAAGCCAAGCTTCACTTGGAAAATTTTTTACAACAGACAAAGTAACAGTGACTATGACACCAGAAAAATTCAAGAGCTATATAATAGAGCTCGTTGTAAAGAATTGTGTTCCCCTGTCATTTTTTTCCCAACCGGCGTTTGTGGGTTTAAATGGAGAGATGGCTCGAAAGCTTGGTGTTTCCCTTGAACGAGAAAGTGTACGGCATCTTATAATTAGGGAGGCTGAATATAAAAAAGAAGCACTACGAAAGAGTTTAAAAGGTAACTTTTTATTCGTTAAAATGGATGCATGTACACGTCATCGAGTGAACTATTTTGCGGTCAATGTTCGATATGTTGATGTAAATAATAAAATTGTAACTCGTACATTGGGAATAAAGGATACCCAGGCCCATCACAGCAGTGAATACCTATGTAACTTGGTAGAAAATCTCTTAAAAAATTTTGAAATTCAAGAAATGCAAGTTCTAAGTATTGTTACTGACAATGCATCAAATATGATAAGTACTATTGGAAAAATTAACAGTGGCCAAGAAGGAAGCGAACAGCCATTGGAAGATGAAATCGGAGACGAAGATGACATTTTGGATGCTAATGCAGAGGGAGCATCTAAGCTTATTTCCATTCAACATATGCGTTGTGCTGTTCATACATTGCAACTTGCAATAAGAGACGGATTAAAAGACCGCTCTGTCGTTTCCCTCATTGGTAAAGTCAGGCAAATCGCTGTTGCTGCTAGGGTCCCCAAAACAGATGCTATTTTGCAAAGACGTGCTGGAAAAGGTGCCATCGCTGGGGTAGCACCTATCTGATGATAAAAAGATTGCTTGAACTAAAGGATTTTTTTGCTGATCTCGATAATGAAAATCTTTTAATGACTGAAAATCAGTGGTCAAAAGTAGAAAAACTGGAAAAAACACTTTTACATCCCTTTACTGTCACCAAAAAATTACAGTCTGAAGATTTAACACCTGGAAAATTTTTATTAGAATGGAGAAGTCTTATATATTCTTTGGAAAAGCAGGGAGGAATAATTGCTGATAGCATTGTATCTTCAATGACGAGAAGAGAAGTATCCCTTCTCGATAATGACACCTTGTTAGCTGCAATATATGTCGATCCTATGAATCGGGTATTGTTAAGTAGCGAACAGATTGAGACTGCAAAGAAAACACTCTTTAAACTGGCAATTCGTTTGAAAGGGCTTCAAGATCCACCTGAAGCGTCTGATTCTCTGCAAGAATCAGGAAGTACCAACCGTACCGAGTCATCGTCCAGTTCAAATGAGGATTCTGACTTTGAGTCCTTTTTAAACAAATTGGAAAATACAAATATAAAAAGACGCCGGCTTAACAATCAAGGTCCATTGCGGGATATAAAAAAGCAAACATTTCAACAAGATTTTTTTAAAGCGCTAAAGGAGGTTGAAACGTTCAACAGGTCTTCCAAACTGGATGTAGAAGAAGCCATTACTATGTATCCTGATATTGTTCGAGAGGTAGGCATGATAGTAACAGTCAGTGTCGAACGGCTATTTTCAGCGCTAAAAATTATCAAATCTGATTTACGAGCAACAATGAAAGAGGATCTCATAGAGGCAATTTTATTTCTAAGAAACTCTTAAAATGTTATTTGTTTAAATTCTAATATTAATTTAATCACTTTGAACTTAATTTATTTTAAATATGTTTTTTTTTTAGCTGCTTAGACTAAAGATTCATTTTTATGAAATTGTTTATTAAAAAACATAATAAAAATATCTTAAAGGTTTTTTAATAATTTGGTCGGAGTCGGAGTTGGAGTCGGAGTCGGAGTCGGAGTCGGAGCTCCAACAATTTGAGGAGTCGGAGTCGGAGTCGAGGTCGAGATTTTTTGGTCCGACTCCGCAGCCCTGCTTAGGATAAATAGTTTGAATGCTCCACCGCCTGTTGCTCGACACTCAGCCCTGTCTTTACAAATACAAATTAAATTAGCATTAAATGTTTTTTAAATTGTATCCCATTCACCTCTAAAGTTTATGGTATTATTTCCTCTTTGGAAACCTTTTGCAAGGCTCGGGTTTTTTCCATTTCGGATATTAAAGTAGCAAACTGCTTGGGATAGATAGTTTTTTTCAAATTTTCCTGAATTTTTTTAAATTAAATAAATCAAAGTTTACTAAAAATATTTTGCACAAGTCGTCGCCTAAGACTGTGTCGACTGAAATCTCGTCGTTTCTACTCAATATCAACGTCAATATTATTTAGCCTATACCAAATATAAGGCAATAGTTGTCAATTGCTATCGATATTGACAACGGCGATGCCAATTAGGCGCAGTCAATATTATTCGTGTCGACGACGACAACCACAATGAGGGTGATTGACAACAGACGCTCTGCTGCAGCAAAACACAATAATCTATTAATAGATTTTTGTTGTACGGCTATCAACAGATTATACTGATATGCTGCATCTGTTGATATAGCATCTGCTAACATAGCTGCAGATATATCTAATAATAATCAATGACCGTGCGTAACTGTTGGCTGTTTGGATCGATGAGTAGAGCGATGGACTATGAATCGAAGTGTCCAAGATTGATTTCCACGGCGGGCAAAGAAATATTTTTTTTTTCTTTTATTTTTGTGGATGTGAACGCGTTTGTGTTGTCGTTGGTACATGCTTTTGTTTTGTTTTTGCATATTACGAAGGAAAAATTAAAAATTGTCCACAAGTGCGTTGAAATAATAATGAATGTAACATGTAATAAAATAAATTTAATAATAATGAAATGCAATAAAATTTACTAGTGTGAATATTAACGTGTGTTTTTTAATTTACTTTATGTCATTTAAATTTAGAAGTTATTTTATTACAAAAACAAAAAATTAAACTATCAAATCTATGAAACTGAGAAAAAGCTTCGCTTCTCTCATATGTCCTCATTTTTTTTTTTTTGCAGAAAATAGCTCAAAACTATGCTTCAACCATCCATGTTATTGTTTTTTTAAATTATGTATACTTGGAGTTTGGGCTTAGGTGAATCAAATATTTTTTTTTTACAGGGTATCGCTTTTATAGCTTGTTCAGTCGTGTATTAAAATTTTTAATTTTTTGAGATGTTAAAATATAGTTAAAAAAATATCAAAGTTTACAAAAACTTATGAAAATTGGATAGCATGATAAAATAATTATTTAATTTATAAGTTAAATAATAAAAATAATACGAATTAAATTAAATTTATATTAATATATTATTAAATTATTAAATAATTATTTAATTAGAAATTACTGCATACAATTTTCTTGAAAATTAATTTTGAAACTGAGAAATCTTCTCCACAGTTATATTTATAGTTATATTTATATTTCTGGTAATTTTACTAAGCCCGTAATACGGAAACTAGATTTTACACAGGAACCAATTTTTATAAACAAACTAGCTTTTAACCGGCGCGCTTCGCTGCACTGCGCTCTAGTCCCCTGAAAAGTGAACATATAGTGAGGACACGCCCTTATCCAATTATTTCCAACTATTGTTGTGTGTCTGTTTGTTTGATGGTTATTTATTAAATGTCCATATTTGTACTTACAGTGACTGCCGCTTGGATGAATAGACCCTACATACCAAGCGTGGTATTTTACTATCAAAGCATGTACAATTTTAATGATTTTTTTAAAAGTTTGTCGGACTATAGTCGGTCCGACCATTCCCATTTCTTGTGAACTTTCCATTTAAATAAAATTTTAAGAAATTTGAGTTGAGTGAGAAACTAAATTCTGAGTTTCAATGTTCTGTCATTTTACTTCCAAAGCTATTCGATATCAAAAATTTGGCTTATAAGGTCAGAACCACACTCCCTTGTCCAATGTTTGTCCAAGTTATCTATTAGAAAGACATAACTGAATGGTAACTCCATTTTGAGTTTCACTGTTCTCTGACTTTTACTTCCATAGCTATTCTATATCAAAAATTTGGCTGGTATGGGTGGAACCGCACCCCCTTGTCCAATGCCCTTTCAAGTCTTCTATTAGAAAGACATTAATAAGTGGTAACTCCATTTTGAGTTTCAATGTTCTGTAACTTTTACTTAGATAGCAATTCGATATCAAAAATTTGGCTTATATGGACGGAGCTACACCCCCCCCCTCCCCCCCTGTCCAATGCCTTTCAAGGTTTTATATGAGAAAGACATCAAGTGGTGACTCCATTCGGAGTTTTAATGTTCTATGACTTTTACTTCCATAGCTATTCAATATGTAAAATTTGTCTGGTATGAGCGGAGCCTTATCCCCTTGTCTAAAGTCCGTCCAAGTCTTTTATTAGAAAGACATCACCAAGTGGTAACTTCATTCTGAATTTCAATGTTCTGTGATTTTTACTTCCATAGCTATTCGATATCAAAAATTTGGTGGGTAAGGGTGGAGCCACACCTCCTTGTCCAACACCCGTGCAAGTTTTTAGTTAGAAGGACATCACCAAGTCGTAACTCCATTCTGAGTTTCAATGTTTTGTAACTTTTACTTCCAAAGTTATTCGATATAAAAATTGGGCTTGTATGGGCACAGCCACACTCCCTTGTTCAGTGCCCGTCCAAGTTTTCCTTTAAAAGACCATCACCAAATGGTACCTCCATTCTGAATTTCAATGTTCTGTGACTTTTACTGCCACAGTTATTCTGTATCGAAAATGTGACTTGTATGGTCAAAGCCACGCCCGTTTATCATAGGAGGATGAAAAGTACTTTACAACCTATTCTCATACCTACCAAACATACAAAAAAAAATTTCAATAAAATCGGTCGAGGCGTTTCGGAGGAGTTTGGTCACAAACATTGTGACACGATATTTTTATATATTAGATTAATAATTAATTATATTTAATAATATTAGTTATTAATAAATAAATAATAAAGTTACTTGAGAATATATTTGATATGAGAGTTACACTGAGATAGTAAAAATGTTTAACTACTGCGCTTGACGCATAAACACTAATAATAGCAGAAAATTGTAGAGGGAGTGAGAGAAAGCTTCTTGTTCGAGAGAAATAGGAGACCATCTTCGTTGTCATCCCTACTCCGTGCTGTTTACTGGGTGAGAAGTGACACCGATAGACACATGGAGGGGATAACTTAACAAATGATAATAATTGATGTTATCGAGCGGGATAAAAAATGATAAAATTATGAAAATGACTATTAAAAAGCAGGGGTTGGTGATAGAAAAGTAAAAATTTAGGGTTGTATGTATTTTTTAATGCCACATAATAAAAAATTAAAAAAAAAATTTATCAAAAAAATTAAAAAAAAATTTTTTGGGTTAGACACCCCTTATCACTTAGAGGTTTGAAAAATAGATAGTAGCCGATTCTCAGACTTACAGAATATGCATAAAAAATTTCATAAGAATCGGTCAAGCCGTTTCGGAGGAGTATGGCAACGATCATTGTGACACGAGAATTTTATATATTAGATTAGAGAAATCAGAGATCTTCTTAAAAAAATAACAACTTTTAAATTATTTTTAAAAGATTAAACAACTTTTCAGAATTTAAAGAAAAACCATTCAAACGCATATTTTTTGAAAATATTGGGTTTGGGGTAAATAATGTCAACCCAAATTTATTTTTAAAAGTGTATTCATTTTCAATTCAATTCAAAATTGATTAAAAAAACAGAAATTATAAAAATTTATTTATACATTTAATTTTTTTTTTTTTTTTTTTTGTTAATATGGTATTTTAATATACAAAGCTTTATAAGCAAAGTTTATCTTTCCACTAAAAAAATTTTTGATTGCTCAAGTGAATTTGAATTGAAAATGATTACTTCTTTAAGAAAATTTTCAACATTATCTTAATTTTTCTAAAACAAAAGAAACAATACTCGTTTTGATAATAGTCTTATTTGTATTGTTTTTTTCATTTGAAAATTTTTGCATCGACATCAATTTATGTTGAAATTATCGTTTTACAAACAAAGTAAACTAAACAATTTTTGTTCTTATGTTGTAACATTTCGTTATATAAGTTGAAATAAAGTAGGCATAATTTATGCCAAGTCTTACAAGGTAGAAATTACTGGGTCAACTACAAATTCATCCAGTCATCAAGTGACGCAAACTTGTCTTCACGATTACAGGTTGTAAATATGACAAATAATTGTTTTTATTACTTTTATGTTTATAGAATTTCAATAGATTCAGTTGACCAAAAAACAATTTTTGTATAAATCTAATGTTGCGCATATTTAAAGACGTTGTGGTGCTATTCTGTACCACACACGTTTCAGTATATGTTTGGAATGTTTTGATTTTTTTTTTATATATTTGATGACTTTATATTACTTTGCTTACAATTTGTGATTGCCAAAATAGAAATAGATGAATAGCCGGTAACAAAAAGTTTGTGTGAGTACCAAGAAGTTTAAGAAATTTATTTTCTTTTTGAAGGTCATAGACGACAAGCTTAGAATTAATTAAAAAATTTTTAGGATCAATGGACTGATGGCAATGGTTGAATAAAAAAAAATTTTTTTTTTTATTTTCATAAATTGTATGAATTAAAGGAAAAGTTAAATTTTTGAATCAAAATGCATACAAGTAAAATTTTTGTTTTTTAAAAGTTTTGATAAAAATTGCTTATATTATATTATATTATATACTACCTTCAACCACTTCTGTATCCACTTCGCCTATATTGAGGTTCTTGTTTAATAGATGATTGCTGTTGTTGCTAAAAACAGCTGTTGAAGTTTGTGCTTTAATAGTTTGTGTTGGTGCAACAATTGTTTCCTGTGCACAGACAAAACTCAAAAGCAATGTATAACTGTATATCCAGAGCAATAAAATAACTGCTAATTTTAACAGCATTTTTAAGTAGTTTATATTTTCAACCAAAAATATGCAGAAATATTTAGCTGCATAAATATTGAAAAAACTTGAAATTTTTAAAATTTTACAATATATTTTGAATTTTTTTTTTTTTTATTTAAAGCAAATTTTCATAAAAATTCACGCAAAAAATTAGTACGCGCACAAAAAATTCGCTTAAAAGACCGCAGCGCACGAAGGCCAACGAATATCTGCCCAAAGGTTCTTAGATATGGTTTGGTCAACACCTATGTTGAGAGTCAAGAATACCGAAAAAAAGCACAAAACAACAACTGTTCGATATACGCGTAAATAAATCAATGTATGGAATCTCAATTGCTTTCGTTTTGTTGTTGTTGTTGTTGTTGTTGTATTTTGCTAAGCACTTTTTACTTTACTTTTTTATTCAAGTACCGGAGCAGCAATTTTTCAAGCTTAACACTTTATAAACAAAGACCCACACAGACACGTTTTGTGGTTCTTGTGCTCAATTCGTCCAGGCACGCATGCGCAGCGCGCGCAATATTTTGTGCACCACTGAGCGGCAAGGTGAAGGTCGCTTGTTAGGGGCGCGCGGTAGGCGTCGCGTACAACTTTTGCTCGAGTGAGTTTCTGTGTTTTGTGTGATGACAAATGGAAAATTTCTTGTTTTTTACTTGTATTTAGAGTTCGCTGTTTTGATATCCTTTTTTTCTTTTCATTTCTTTTTTTTTTTAATTAATCGGCTATTTTATGTTTTAATTTCTTGACTTTGTTTTAACTTAATTCCTGTTTGAAAACGTTTTTTGTTCTTCCGAACGCGTTCACGTTGTTGCGTAGACTAAAATTCACATGTTGTCCGTTGCGTAGTTTGACCATGATTCTTGGCAGTATTATTTGTTCAAGTTTTTCTTATTCTTTGGTTTATCGATTTAAATGCTTCACTTTTCTGTTCTCTTTTTTTTTCTTTTTTTTAATTTTTTTGGCCATATTTGCATTTTTATTTGACTCTACTGACTGCTGCTGCTGCTTGTTCTATTTTGACTTATTTCTGGAGTCCATTTAGTAGACTTAAAAGTTTGCCTGCTCGCCCATATTTAAAAAAAAACCGAAAAGCTGTATACGTTATTTTTATAAATGCAAAATTTTACTCTTCTTTGAAGTTTTTAATAGCATGCAAAAGATTTTTGTCATCATTCTTAAAAATTTCAAACTAAAATCATTCAAATTCATTCTGCCATTTAATGCTCTCAAAGGCATTTAATCAATCAAATTTATACAATGTTTGACAAAGGTGTTGATTTAGTTGGCAACTGAGACCAATTTCATTAAAGATCATTCATTAAATGATTGAATAGCTCCAAATGCCTTCCAAAAACCTTCAAGTTTGCCAAATAACCATAAAAACCACAACAATAATCGTTGCTGTATAGAAGCTAATTTGATTTGACAATAATTAAACTCAAAGATATTTAAGCTTAAGTAGGAAAACTTACCAGAAGAGTCAATCATTAGCAATCAATCAATAGCATGACAAAACCACAATATCAACATTCAGAATTTAAACAAGTGGCTTAGAATTGTTATAAATTTGGTTTTTATCTGTTTTTAATAAGAATAAATTCTTTATTATTGAACAAAAAAGATTGAAAACTAATATGCGTCATAACATGGAACACCCAGAATTTGTTCTTATTATGTTCTAAAAGCAATATATTTGGGCCATTTTTGCGTTTTGTCTTATTTTATTGTTGTTGTTATTTCGTTATTTTTTAATTTTTTTTTTTGTTCTATGTTTGTTTCTTAAGCTTCTTATTTCGTTTAACTTAAGCCAGCTTAAAATTGTTACAAGTTTATTGACTTTAGCTGCAAAAGAAAAAAACTGTTCTAGTTTACTGCAAATGAAGTTTGTTGCTTAAGTCTTTCGTTTAAGTCAATGAATTTTATTGTTGAACAATTATTGGCTACTTAATGGATGTAATTGGCTTTGTCATGCAAATTTTATTAATTAAAAAAAAAATTTTTTTTATGTGGCTTTGCTATGATAAAATTTGCTATGTTTAAAATATACATACTTAAAAATAAAGAAAAAGAGCAGACTTTAGAATAGGTTTTTTTCAACGAACTGTGTGCCGAATTATATTTTGGTACAAGCTTAAATGTACTTTTTGTGATAATTTTTTATTGGATTATATAGTAGATTTAACGCTGAAATGGCCGCCTCAACCTTGCTTGCACTGGCGAGCCCTTTTTATGAAATTTTCCATGACATGCTGGCATAATCCATGATGAGCTATTAAAAAATTCTCTATCAAATCAGAAGAAGCATACAAGTTGTACATTAACCTTTGTGACGAACCTTTTAGCCGAGGTATCACTCGCCGGTGTCCAGGGTTCGTTCACAAAAATTTATTACACGATACTTAAATTTCAATTCCGCTTTTATTGTTTAAAAAAGGATGTTCAAAGTTTTATTACATTCATTATATCACTAATTCTTAATTTATTGTTGTTTAATTCACTTTAATGCTATTTACTTATGGTAAAGTTCATGTATGTAAATTTGCACTTAGAATTATCCTGACTTAGGCGTAGTTTCTCGATGTCATATCCTGTCAGCTGTCAGCATTGTCACCCACTGTGGCTTAGCACGTTGGCTTAGAAAGG
Organism: Coremacera marginata; assembly: GCA_914767935.1. Taxonomy (NCBI): domain Eukaryota; kingdom Metazoa; phylum Arthropoda; class Insecta; order Diptera; family Sciomyzidae; genus Coremacera; species Coremacera marginata. The sequence continues at coordinate 169,176,841 of OU612045.1, forward strand.
ATGCGTTATCCACTATGGCATAACGCGTAGACAGGTCTTAGGAAAAGAATCGTCATCCACTGTGGCTTGACGCGTCGATAGGACTTAGGAAAGGAATCGTTATCCACTATGGCTTAACGCATAGGCAGGTCTTAGGAAAATGAATCGTCATCCACTGTGGCTTGACGCGTAGATAGGACTTAGGAAAGAAATCGTTATCCACTATGGCTTAACTCGTAGGCAGGTCTTAGGAAAATAGATCGTCATCCACTATGGCTTGACGCGTAGATTGGAGGAACCGTTATCCACTATGACTTAACGCGTAGGCAGGTCTTAGGCAAATGAATCGTCATCCACTATGGCTTGACGCGTAGATAGGATTTAGGTAAAGAATCGTTATCCACTATGGCTTAACGTATGGAAAAAGGTTTCCAGGAGCTAATTAATGTTGTATGACTTACCAGTTTCATAAATAAAATATCGCTTTGTTTCCTTTTTTTTAGTCAATTCTATTAATTTTTTTAACTTACTACATACTTTGATATTGATATTTCGCATTATTTTATTATTAAATAAAATTTTGAAGTTTTTTTTAGGTTTTTCCATTCGCCATTAGGCCATTCGCTATAAATTCGTTCTCTGATACAGTAGTGCTCTTCAGTTTTTGTGATTTGTGAATATATTAAGTAAATATATATTTATAGTTAATATAAGAAATTTTAATAATATCAAAAAATAGTTCTGCCATCTGTCATATAACGCGAAACAAAGAAAACTTAAGTTTTTCAAAGTTTCAACAAATTAAATAAAAAGGCTTTTAAAACATATGAAATGAAAGCAATGTGCCAATTAAAAAAAAAATTTTTTTTGATTTATGTTGAGCAGATTCTTAATCAGATGGCAAAACCATATATATTTATATGAATATTATATTATACAACATATTTTATTTATAGTTTACATTAAAATAAAAATTTTATATAAAAAATTAAGAGCACAAAAAGTTAAACAAAAGCCAATAATTATTTACTGAAAACAAATCATTAAAATAACAAAACAGCGATTTATTTCATTGTCAATACAATTGTCCTAATATATCCTATTTATCCTACAAATAATTTCCTTTTTTATTATTTATACCACGTTTATCATTAATACAGAAAAGTGGCAATGCTAAAATACATTTTGACATTCGAGGTCGGTGTGGTGAATCTCCTTACCCTACCTTATTATTGTATCATGAGTCACCACAACTTTCTTGCACAGCTTTCATGATGTTTCGCTGTTTTTGACATGTGTGCTTTTCACCTTGGCCTAGTGTTGCCAATCGGGTGAAATTAACTGAGCGACTTTCATTTTTACACCTTCTAGGTGAAAAAATCATCCATAAACCGAAAAAATTCTTTGGCTTTGTTTCTATGTTTAATATGTGTATCGTCTATGTTTAAGGGTAATGTCCATTCGTCCAACCCTCATGAAATAAGCAACTTATATGGGGATCATTTTAAGGAGATCTTTTGTCAATCTACTACCCGATGTGAAGTCTCTCCTCCCAGCTTAACTATTGTAGTGGATAGTATAAATTTAATGGAGGAAGAGATTTCTAATGCCATACAAGAGCTGGATTTATAAGCTTCCTGGTGCGATGCTTACTTCTGCCATTATACATAATTTTTAACGAATCACTGTCTTGTGTGACATTTCCTTCATATTATAAATCATCCCATCTGACTCCAATTTACAAGAGTTGTGATAAAAGGTCTGTTGAAAATTACTCGTATAGAGGTATAGCAATTTTATCAGCCATTCCAAAACTTTTTGAAAAAATTATTTGTGATAAGCTAAACATGATCATCAACCCACGTTTAAATGAACAGTAACAAGGCTTTCGTAAGGGACGATCTGCAACATCCAACCTCATGATCATGTCTGTGGATGTTTTAATCAATATGGAAAATGGGCACCAAATATATGCTGTTTATACGGATTTCATTAAAGTCTTCCATCGAGTTGATCACAGCATGTTAACATGTAAATAAAAAAAATTCGGCAATACGGGACCCATACTAAGTATGGGCTAAAACCATATCTCAATAGCAGATCCTAGTATGTTAAATTCCAAGGAACTCTGTCGGAAAAAAATTGCAGTCTCTTCAGGAGTTCCGCAAGGTAGCCACCTTGGTCCTCTTGTTTTTAACATATTTATATCCGACTAGTCAGAAATCCTGAACGATATACCAAACCTTTTGTATGCAGATTATTTAAAAATGTACTATGCATTGAAATCAGAGGCAGATGTACATATTTTACAGTCAAAACTGTTGCCTCTGGAGTAGGGATGGGCGCGTGTCACGACAAAACACGTCGTGATCGTGAGTGATCCCATAAGAAAAATCACGAAATATTCGTCAGCGTACGTGATTAAATTTTTCTCGTGCGTGAGTGTGCGTGACTTAAATTTCTCCGTGTCACGACTTGTTTCTAATAAAGCGACAACGAGTTTCTTTACAAATTTTCGTGATTAAGCGTCTCCAATGCTAAACACTTTTATTCGTGAGCACTCCTGAGTCAAAAAACTCCATCGTGATCATGCGTGATCGTGAGTCAAAAAAATAATTTTTTCGTGAGCATGCGTAATTAGAAGAACACTCATCGTGAGAGTGCGTGATCGTGAGTCAAAAAATAATTTTAATCGTGAGCGCGCGTGATTAGAAATAAAACACATCTGAGCGTGCGTGATCGTGAGTCAAAACCACTCACGTGCCCATCTCTACTCTGGAGCAATGGTGTTTCCAAAATAAACTGCAACTTAGTGTCAATAAATGCAATGTTATAAGTTTGTCTTGTAAGAACAACATGGCATTACATACCTACCACCTTAATAGTACAGAGCTTAAAAGAGTCAATCAAGCAGTGGATCTTGGATAAGTCTTGGATTGCAAGATGCGCTTTAATCTGCACTATGACAAAACTCTTTCCAGAGCCAGCATACAGCTCGGATTTATAAAAAGACGAGCAAATGAATTTAAGAATATTTGGGTCACTACATCCTTGTACTGTGCATAAGTGCGGCCAATACTTGAATATGCCTGCATAATTTGGAATCCGTCTATCGATTCTTAAAGCGAAAGAATCGAATCTATTCAAAAGCAATTCTTACTATACACATTGAGAGACATGTACGATCCCAGGGATTATAATAGCCTACCCGGCACAAAATCCGACTTCGATATCAAAAATTTAAAAATTTAAGAATACTCCGCAATGATAACTATCGATTTCGATATCGATTACTTACTACTTACTTAGATGGCCGTGACAACCCGTGTCCGAATTTCGACCGAGTTTTCATTGGGCAGTAGTAATGTGGCGGGACCCAAACCCTGCGCACATTCCATGTTTAAGGTCTATAGATCGACCCGCCGCTCAAATTAGCCGTCAAACTGACGGATGCCAGTTTGCCGTTGCCCAGGGAACACCACTTGGAGGTTTGAGTCGACTTGAGACGATTTCGACATGGATAAAGCTGGCCTCGCCAGGTTGAGGCGGTCAGACACGTTGCCATGTGAAGGTTCGCCCCCTGTTCCCGATATTTATTACGATTTGAAAAAGATACGATTAGCGAACGTAACGGTTACTTCGTAAGCGAAGGTTCGCTTATGTTTCGAAATATTATTCGTTTACGATTCCAAAGCGAATAATACTTCAATACAAATGTGAAGAAAAGTATATTTTTTACTTTTTTACTGTAAGGTGGATACTTTCGAATACCTTTTTTGGCACTTTCGGACTTACTTTTATCATAACTGTAGCGACAACACTGGTATGAAATAAGTTAAAATTTTTGAATTTTGAACTTTCGCTGTATACGAGACATGTGCCGGGTGGGAGCCTTCCTTCATCCAAATACAAACTCAGCCTTTTAAACTTGATGCCATAATCATTACTTTAAGGAAGATCATTACTTGGCTGATGTTTCACTTTCGATGTTATTAATGGTGCTATTGACAGCAAATATATTTCTAGTATGATATGCCTCAACGATTCAATAAGACGTACTGGGCATACTTGGCTGTTAACTGAATATCAGCACCAAACTACACACGCAAACAATGAACCTATCAATCGATGCTGTAGAGAATTCCATAACATTTCCGTATACTTCTCACCTTTCATGTCCAAATTCTCTTTCAAGCAAACTCTGTCTAAGTTCCTCATTAACCAAAATTATCTCAGGCTTAAGCTAAATTATATGTATAAATTACTCGTATGTATACCGCATTTAAGCAGGCCCTCTCTAAATTTGTTGGATATAAGTATGATTATAAGACCCTTTTTTCGCTTTTCCTTTTCCTTTGATTTTGGCATCTTTTGAAAAAATGTCAGTGGTGTGGGCGGATTACGCCCACAATGAATAATATAATTTCAATCACCAAAAACAAGGAAAGGAGGAAAAAGAAGAAAAAACTAAAAACCTGTTAGCATAAGCTGTTAAATTGCCTTGTTTGGCTAAATAAATAAATTCTGGATTAATTGCTGCAATGGCTAGTTGGAAGTTGGATTTCCTGTTTCAGATCCGGAATCATTGACCGCTGCCATGTCTATGTTTTTTTTTAATCCTCTCCTTACCGAATTCATAACAAAGCCATTGGACTCAAATTTATTAATTAAATTGATCACAGTGTTGCGAAACAATGCGTTATGATGACCGAAAAGCTTGCGCGTGTCCCGAACCGTCTCAGCAAAACTTTTACTAATTTTGTAGTAAATTTTCACAATTTTTACTCGTTGCTCGACCGTGAATTTCTTCAATTAAAGATTTTGCTTAAATCAAAATGTCACTGACTTTTGGGACACCCTTTACAATAGCTTATTACAATAGATTTAAAAATGCGGATATAATCGTGATCAGAGAAGATAGTTAGGCAGACGGATAAATAAACGGACATGCCTTAATATACTATAATATGTTTACAGTATAAATTAAAAAGAAATATTTTGATTGGGTTGATTATATTTCTATCTAAGATATAATATATACCGCTTAAATGTTTCATGTTTCACGTCTATTGGAGATTTTCGAAGAAATTATCTAATCACCGTCATATTATTTTTCATTAAAACCTTCATGTCCAATGCCTGGAGCTTTCAAATCATCATCATTTTGTGTAAAAAAGTTCAAAAGATTATACCTATGATAAAGTTAAAAATTCTTATTTAACACAATTAAAAACAAACTGAGTAATGTTACTTATTTTTTATAAAATAAAACTAATAAGTGTCGTACACAAAATCTGGTATAAAACATTTTTTCCCCCAATATCTCTACTGCATAAAAAATAACATACTTTTTGCATTGTAGTGTGAATTTTTAAAATATCGACTTATATATTTCTGACCACCCTGTCCATGAGTCTTGAAAGCAATCATCTCAAGCTTGTCAGAGCAATATTTAAGGAGCATATAATATGGAAGCCCAAAAGCATGTAGTAAATTTAAAAGTATTTTATGTGAAAACAAAGCAATGCACTACAATACAGTTTAACTTAAATTGTTGCAAGACTGTAAAACTTTTCTAGTGTTAAGATTCATCCAAAAAGTATGCAATAATTATTTTGTGTGTGAAGTTGAAACTACACAGTGCGACATTTTGCGAAGAAGTTCAAATACCTGGGAGATAATGGTATTTTTCTGGTAAGTCTTGTCGAGTTAAGGAGGGGCGCGACATTCGCGGCAGAGAAAACAGACCTTTTTTTAAAAAGTCATAACTCAGTCAAAAACAAACATTTTTCCAAAATTTTTTATTATTGTAGAGAATTGAACAAATTACAAGAAAAAAAATTCAAAAAAATATATTTTTCACTCCAACATGGTTTTATAGAGCTCCAAACTGGCGGCAGAGAAAAAAACGGGGCCTCGTGGTTGCAGCGCTGGGAGTTGCAAAAATTGTCCGATCTGGAAAAAAATTACTTTTTTAAATCTAAACAAAATTTGTTATCGTATGACACGAGCTTTTTTTTAAAAAATTTTTTTTAAATTTTTAGTAATGTTCCAAATTTGAAAGTGTGTTTTTCGAAAAAAATATTGACTTTAAAAATTCATAAAAAATTTAAAATATAAAAATAAATATATAAATATACAAAAAAGCTCGTGTCATACGATAGCGAATCAAGTTTAAAAAAATACAAAAAAAAAATTTCGTCAAAAAATGAACCGCTAGTGCCGCAACCAGTACGAAAAACATGGTTTCGAGATAAACGCGTTCAAAGTTTGTGAACAAAGAAAAAAAGGTTACCTTCAATCTGCCATGCCTGCTTCGTACTGTATGCCTTCGTTATCTTGTGTTGTGCTGTTTCTTATAGTTTTTTGCAATCGTTTAGCAATTCGGGCTTCTTTTGAAGCTTCATATGCCTTCACTCTGGCGCATTTCAAACGATTTGCATCATTTACTTTGGAATAATTCAATGCTGTAGCTCCTATGGTGATACCAAGTAGTTGAAACATTTGCAAATAACTAAAACCCACCCTTCAAGTAGGTACGAAATAACAACCACAAAAAGTCAGGAAGCAAGTAAAACAAGTATGTACCAGCTGCCATACGTAGATAGCGCAAAAATTAAAAATGCGCTCTCACTAATCCGGCTGTTGCTTTTGAACCCGTAGGAATTTTTGCATGAAATTTTTTTTCTTAGAATTTTAAGAAAATTTACTAAAATCCAAAATTTTAAAATGCCAATGTCATGTCCCCCCTTAAAGAATGTTCTATAATTGAAATTTGTCGAACGCCGCCAAAATATAGACGTACGGTAAAAAAATCGATTTGCCTACCTTTGCCCACTTATTGGCCTAAACTTATTTGATTGTCAACCGATTTTAAAAATGTTACCGGATCCTGAAAGACGATACTTGATCCTTTCTTACAATATCAATTTGAGACAACTTGAGAAAGCTGTGTGTATTTACAAATTTTTCGACTTTTTTCATTCTTAACGATTTTTCTATACACTAAATTATATAGAGACCACACTAGTGCTGTATGGATTCATAAAATACATTTATTAGCAATTTAACCCAATTAAATTTTTTAAAATCCATCAGTAATTGACAAAGTTATTAAATTTTTCATAAAAATGCATGAATTGACCTAAGTTCTCTGGAAAGAAGTCCCAATGCGAATGGAGAAATGAATTTTCTCAAAAATTCGGCACAATCGGGTTTTTTACCGTAAGCCTAGATTTTGGGGGTGTCCGGCAAAATTTCAAGTATAGAAAATTCTTTAACTCGACTAGACCTACCAGAAAAATAGCATTATCTCCCAGGTATTTTGGATTGTCGCACAGTGCTAACATTTAACTGCAAGACAAAATTAGTAAAATTAGATCATCGATTTTGTTCTCGATTATTTTCAGCGCGATTAAAGAATTGGGGTCAACTTTTTTTGTCAATATTGATATCAATTGAAAAGTAATGCGATTATCTGTATCTTATGTATGTTAGTTTTTTTGTATGCTGCAAGTTCGTAAGTTACGATATTATTAAGGTTTTTATTTTTCAATTTAGAGCGGGGGTCAATTCTTATCATTCAAAATAACCCAAGCAACACTAGAATTAACAGATTTTACTGCATGCAGAAAATGACAGAAAATGAAGTTGACGCAAAATCAACATTTGACTGGTATCGGACGTAGGCGGATGCATGGTAGGGTACATTTTTTATACACGCAAAGAAAAAATATGTTTGGTTTCAAAAACAAAATATTCAGAGGGAACCACGTAATGATTAAGAACTTTCCTTCAATAGCATTATTTTTCGATATCGGAAGATATTAGTTGTGTCCAACATCAATATAATTGCCTTAGGTAAAAAACTAACGTCTACATTAATATGCTTGTGACAAAATAGAACTGTGTGTTTCTACCCAATAAAAATATATTTGCATCACTATTAAACTCAAAAAGAACAGAACTCTGCAAATTTAAAACAAACAGAACTCCTTTCTTTTATGTGTTTCGCCTAGACATACATATATCTGTTTCTTTTGCACTTGGACGAAAAATAGCGGAAACCTTGTTGCTTTATGCGTTTGCTTTTAACAGTTGCCAAGTCTTGGCGTCATTTTAAGTTTCAAGCAGCCGCGCCTAACGTGTTGAAAAGTTTAGCTTTTGTGCAAAGTGTTTCAGAAAATTTTTGTTTAAATTAAAAGTGTTTGTGTTTTCGAATTAATAAAATAAAAAACAAAATAAAAGAAAACTAAGGCGGTTCAGCAGTAAAAATAGGTGAGTTTTGAAGCAACTTTGCTGTTAAAGCGGGGGCTTCGCTGGCAAAGTTTTTGTGTGTTTTGTGCTTATGTGCTTTATGTTTTCTCCAACTAGAAAATGTGTGCTTATAAAAATGAAATCCTAGAGAAACTTATTTACTGTTTTCTAAACATATTTTGTTTACTTCAAACCAACAGTAACTTCTAAGCAAATATTTTGTAATCACAGTGAAAAACTTTTGGCATTACTTTTGCTAAAATATGTTTCTAAGTAAATATAGTGTAATCATCGGTAAATATATTATGTTGTTCCTGATTATCGTTTTGAAAATAATTGCTTGGCTATAATTAAATTATGTATTCTCCTATTAATATATATTTGTCCGTGAATATTTAATGTTATTCTTCACTACATTATATTTCCAAGCAAACAAATAGTAATAGACTAAAAGTGTTCTCAGTCCATTTATAATTACAATATATTTATATGAAAAAACATATTTTCTTTAAAACAAATTATATTGTTTTTAAATTCAAACAACAAGTGCTAAGGTACAATTAAATAATGCTAAGATGCAAATACATATGTATAAAAAAAAATTGCATTAATTAATCATATTATATGTGGAACCAATTATGATTACTTGTTTCCAAGAAACATGCACAAACATAATATACTTCCAGCAGATTATGTTTCAGAGGCCTATTATTTTTTAGCGTGTAGTAATGAAGACCGGAGTCACTGTGGAAAGCATGTATTTAATTATTAATATACGTAACTTTTATAGCTCAAAAAATTGTAAGTTAGAATATGAAAATTTAAAAAAAAAAAATCATAACTTTCTTATTAATGAACATATTTTAATGATTACAAGCTTAAAACTACATGAAAAAAAAGATTGTTGAAAAAAAATTTAATTTGCGACACCCTATGTCCAAAAAATATTCTAAAAAAATTAAGATCTTATTACGACCTTTCAGACTGTGTACATTTTTTTTGGGGGTCCCCATTTAATTTTTTCAACCAGAGCTTCAAAAAATTCTTGCTAACGGGGAGTACATTGTAAAAAAAAACTAGTAACGGTGGAGCTTCGGCACGGTACCGAAGCTAAAATACCCCCCCGCGCCCATACTGAAGTATATTCGAAGTCTTTAGCCACGACATATTCGATGACATTCAATTAAATTAAATTAATTAAAAATTAACGAAAGTTTTCCTATTTTGATGACGTCACTTTGTATGGGAAGTAGGCGTGGTTTTGATCCGATTTTGCCATATATCATAGAGGTGGTTCATATTATATATCAAAGCTAAAGTGCAAAATTTGAAGACATTTCATTAATTTTTGTGGATTTTAAGAGATTTAATGTTTAAAATAAAGCTAATTTGTATGGGAGGTAGGTGTGGTTTTCATTCGATTTTGCCAAATATCATACTGGTGGTCTATGTTAAATATCAAAGCCTATATGCGAAATTTCAAGACATTTCTTTAATTTGAGCAGATTTTTAAGAGATTTTACTTTTAAAATTAAGCCACTTTGTATGGGAGGTAGGCGTGGTTTTCATCCGATTTTTCCAAATTTCATAGCCAGGATTAAAACTGAAGAGCAAAGCTCACCTGTCAAATTTCAAGGCATTTCTTTAATTTTTGTAGATTTTAAAAACATTTTACGGTTAATATAAAGCCACTTTGTATGGGAGGTAGGCGTGGTTTTCATCCGATTTGGCCCATTTTCGAACTTGATCTTCCTTTTTTTAAAAATAAACTTATATTTTGAATTTCATCGCGATAGCTTTAAAATTTCGGCTGTAATCGTGTCGACAGACGGACAGACAGACGGACACACGGAAATCAACTCAGGAGATGATGCTGATCAAAAATATATACATTTTTCTATACCTGCCACGCCTCCTTATTGGCGTTACAAACGGAATGACAAAGTTAATAAACCCCTTACGCAGTACGCGTTGGGGTATAAAAATATATTTTTTATTTTCTCGACCTAACCTTTCATTTCAGACACCCGCACGTGAACATTTTTTTTTTGATCCGGTCTAGTGTACACTTATGTGCTTGTTGTCCGCTCCATGAACAATTACCCTTGGTCTGTAGACCCGAGTAATTCAGCCTTTCGGCAAGTGTACTCGTTAATGCAGAATTCAAATTGTTCAGACTATGGGTTGGTGGGTTTAGCAAAAAACAAAAGAAAAATCTACTTTGATATGGTCGATACAATACAATAAAAGTAGAATTTGTAAATTTGTTCTGAAGTAATGCCAATTGGTATTTTTTTTAATTCTCTTCGTGTAGCACAGTGTTATTGTGCAATTCTACTTTGTATTCTTCGAAAATTATGTTCTCAGTTAAGCTCTTTGTTTTTATAAATTCAGCTCATATGATTTAGTTTCCAACAAAGTCATCTATAAAATAAATGCTCATTCGATTTTTGATGTTGCATTTGTATTATTTTAATTAAGTAAATAATAATATTTGCCTGTCTACTTAGGTAAAGTGCTAAATGATAGAATTTGTCATATATTTGCTAATTGAAATGTGAATATTGGATTTAATATTTTCTACTATTAATATTACTTGTTATTATGTGTACGCTATTCAATAAACGCATCGAATATTTTTCTAAAATAAATGGAAATAAATGGTCTACCTTCTGTTTTGCTATAAATTTTTTTTCAAAGTGTAAAGTATTAACAATCCTTAAAAAAATTTTTTTGCCAATTTCTCGAAATCATGTTGAAAGCAATAATTATGCCATTTTTATATCTTTCTTTTCATTTAAGTAGCTTTATTTAACAAACATTCTTTTTGAACTTTATCACAACTTAAAAGCTATAATATTCTGAATTTTTTGTTAATTAAAATTAAAATTAATTGTAATAAATAACATTGAATGATTTTGTTGCATTTCATACAAACAAACTAAACATTTTAAAATAATAAACATACGTGAAAAAATACTATTTTATAATGTAGTAAAATAACTACTTCTACTACTAATTCTACAGCTATTTTATTGTACCAAAAACTTGTCTATAGGAACATTTGCAAAGAAGTTATTTATGTGCTCCACCAGTACAGGTGCCCATTGATCACGTGTTGCAGGTATGCCGACTCGTACGATTTCGGGCAGATTTTCATTAACAAGATTTAGTATCATGGCATCTGCATTGTTAAAAAAAAAAAAAATGATTAAATTTTTTTTAAATATCTAATAAACTTTCAAAACATACTCAGATTTGTGTCCGAGAAAATGCCATTTGCAGCAATGCGCGCATTACCAATGGCAACATTGGCATTGAGACGATTCAGCTGTACACGTTGGCCAAATTCGACATCCTCAATGAAACCATCAACTATAGCATTCGCTCTGATGTTTTCTGAAATATTTGGAAAAAAAAGAACATAATTTTTATTTTATTTTTTAGTTCTACACTGAAAAAAATGGTCATGTTTTAAAATTTAACACAAAATTGAATACTTTTCAAAATGTGTTCTTTCATATAAAATTTTTGAATTTTTTACCTATTCACGATATATTCATTTTGATGACATTTGTTTTAAGCTATTTTTTGATCATAGAGTTTTAAATTTAAAAAAAAAATTGTGATCAAAAAATGGCTTAAAACAAATTCCGTCAAAATAACAACAAAATAATATCAATTTAAATGTGAATATTTAAAAAATCCAAAAATTTTATATGATAAAATACATTTTGAAAATGATATCATTGTGCTCAATTTTAAAACAAGTCGATTTTTTTCGGTGTAGTGATCTAAGAGAACCCCCCTTAAAATCATACCTATAGTTATGTTGAATAAGCCCTTTGGCACCAAACGCAGACCGCCAAATTTAACATCAGCCTTGAAGTTACCACCCGCTTTTAGTAGCGGTAATTCAGCGCTTATTTTGATGACAAAACGATTATCAGTGAAGTTGGACAGCACGTTGCTTACTTTCAGATCACTGATACCGTGAATATGCATATTTTTGATTAGCAAACCGCCTTGAATGCCATCATTGGTGTAGCGAAAAATTCCACGTCTATAGAAATAGGGATCAAGTGAGTCCATATTGTAGGCCGGCAAACCCTCCTGTTTAAAATAATAAATAAAATATCGTGAAAAACAAAAATCTTAGTTGCAAAGTTAAAAAAAAAAATAACCTTAAGTTTTGGCATGATTTGCTGGAACAGACCCGTGATGCATTCATTTCGACTGGAGTCACTAGTACTACAGGGTATAATATCATCTGGGGATTGCTCTAAAAGAAGTAAAAAATATAATATATAAATTAGTTACTTTGAAAAGATAATAAAATATTTTTAAACAAAAAACGATATAAAAAAATTTTGTTTATAGTAGGCTGAAATGCGGTGATGTGTAACACGTTTTTATTTACTTCAATAAAAGTGTTAAGAAATTTAATTTTTGATTGCTTTAAAGGCCTATTCCTTGCTTCTGCAAGGAACCAATTCTAAGTGTGTGTTCTCATGGCTGTTGAATATTTTGAGAAATGGATGAAGTATGACAAACATTTTAAAAATTACTTTTTTTGATCTTTTTCAAATCGGTGGGGTGATGTGTAACACCAACAAAATGTTGTTTTAAAGACCAGAAACTTCATTTTGTTTTTTCTTTTTATGTTTAGTAAACGTATTAAGACGAAAACGAAATGAAATAAGAGCAATATCTTGTAAAACTGTCTGAATCTCAATGCACACACACACACACACACCTACACGTTAAAATAAAAATAAAAAAACTGGTAACTACAATAGAATGTATGAATGGCTTTGTTAGTTTAAAAAAATAGGGCTGAATAGTATGAACTAGGACAATCTCTTTAAATATTGCATGGACAGATACTGTTGATGTGGATGGCATTTCAGAGTTTGACGTTGTTGTCTCTTCAATGGCAATTACAATGTTTAAGATGTGTTACAAATCATCCCACCGTTACACATCACCGCTATGGAAGCCACTTTTTTTCATAGATGGTATTTTATCATAGTGTAAAATAATGCAAAATCTTTAGGTTTATTTAAAGTTTTAAACAATAGCATATTTTGCATCTACTCACTTTTAAAATCCAATGAAAATTTTATCCGAAATGCTATTTTTTGTAAATTTAAAAAATTTTTTTCAATTTTCAATTTATTTCAATTTATTTCAGATATTTTATTAGCATACAAGATAGATTCTTTTAAATGCAACGATTTAGAATAATCTAAGTAAAAATTACAAAATAAAAATTAAGAATACAAATTTTAAATTTAAAATTCAAAACTTAAAATATAAAAATTTTTAAACTTGCAATTTAAAACTAAAAATTTAAAAAAATTCAAGAATTCAAAAATTTAATTTAATTATTGGGATAACAACCTCTAAAAGGATTTAACAAAGATACAAATTTTTAATGGATATAACGATAGGAGAAAAAAGTTATTTTAACTTAAATAGAGAAATAGATAAAGTGAAGCATTTGAAGTAAGTAATTAAAGAAAGAGATAGATAAAGAAAATTTAAGAGAAAAAGTCAAGAATTAAGTGCTTAACAATTGTTTTGTTGGTAACGCGTTTTAAATTATTTGGCAGTGAATTCCAAAGTCTTATTGCGTTAATGAAAAAAAGACGACTAGATTCATTGTATCTGAACTGTGGAACAAGGAAGAAAACATTTCTGGTGGATCTGCAAAATGTGAGTTTTTGGAACAGGTAGTTGGGGCTTTTCGAAGTGATAAGTCTGTGCATAAAAATGCAGTTTCTTGCATTGAGAAAACATGATATTGCACCCAAGGATGCGTTTACTATTGGCTGATATATGGTCAAACCTTCGTATACCGTAAACATAACGAGCGGCATTGTTATAAGCCACTAATAGCTTATGAGCTGACCTTGAGTCTAGTTTGCTATAAACAACATCGAAATAAGTTATTATTGGCACAATTAATTGTATAACCAGTTTTCGTCTTGTTTCAGTGGGAACCAATGACGCAGTTTTTCGTAGATTTCTGAAGGAATAATAAATAATAAACTTTTCACGAACATTTTTCACGCTTTGAAATGTATGTATGTGAAATGAATGAAATGTATGAAATGTATGTCTGCCTAATTCCAATACTTATGAAAAACTAAGTACTGTCAAAAGAAACATATCACAGTTGTTAATGCACTCATACTTCAACAATTTGTACGAAAAATCGTCGTGTTACACATCACCCCATGGTATATATTACCCCACCTTACCCTAATATTGTTTATTAGAGTGGGTCGGTCTCCATACAAAAAAAAAAAATGTAAAGTGCACCCCTTATTTTAAAGATGACCTCCTCAAGACAATACCAAAAACGGCCAAAATGTTCTCTTTCCATAACTTATTCATTTTATGCCCGATCTTATGAATTGATATACCGTTAAAAAGGGCTTGATTATTACTACATTTTTCTCTCAGAGATTTTGGACTTCCGAAGTCATATTCAACTGGTAAATGCTGTTACCTCGATCAAATTCCTCCCTGCCCCCCATGAATTCAAATTTTTTTTTTTGTTTCTTATAAAACCTTCCTAAAAATTTGTTCACTTCTTGCCCAAAATTGCTTTATTTGGTCCTGAAACATAAAGGTTTTAGCAATTCCAAAATGTAGTATAAAACATTATTTATACTTATAAATTAACCAAAACTATATACTACATGTAGTTTAAAAACTATATAGCTCGCAAAACTAACAAATTTTTTTTTCAAAATTAGAAAACACTAAAATTATAATAAAATGCAAAATGAATTGCAGAAACTTTTTTAAACAATTTTTTGTTTAATTATTTTAAGGAGGAACGAAGAGAACGAAAGCTAAGTGGCCACAAATTTCTTTTATATTTTATTTTATTAAATTATTTTATTTTATTTTTTATAATTTTAGTTTATTATTTATTATTTTATTTCTTTTATACCATATTAGTACACTGAAAAAAATCGGCATGTTTTAAAATTATACAAAATGATATTATTTTCATTTGTATTTTTCCATATAAAATTTGAGATTTTTTTAAATATTAACATATAAATTGATAACATTATGTTATTACTTTGATGACATTTCTTTTAAGCTACTTTTTTAACACATTTGTGATCAAAAAACAGCTTAAAACAAATTTCGTCAAAATAACAACGTAATAATAATAACAAAATAACACAAAAATTATTCGATTTATTGAAGGAACCATCAATAAATTACACAAGCGAAAATGATGCTGCTTCCGAAATAGAGGAGAATAATTTACATAGCAATTTATGTATAAGTAGCGATTCAGATTGATATAAGTATGCAAAATTATATTATATATAATTATAATCTATATAATATTTTTGTTTGTTTGTATGTATGTATGTATGTATGTTCCGAATAGACTCCTAAACTACTCGACGGATTTTTATAAAACCTATATCAAACGATGCCTTCAATTACTGTGCTGAATATAGTCTATATAAATTTTGCTACGCTCCCTGTTACCGCCCACAAATCAATAAAAATTCTATATTTCCAGACGGTTTTGGGCGTATTAGACTAGAATTTGGTAGTTAAGTTTGTATGCTGACTGTCGGCAACTGTATGAAAAGTGGATTCCCAAACCCCCTTTTACCGCCGAAAAAAAATAAAAATGATGATTTTTCAGATGGTTTTGGTTGTATTGGTTGGTATTGGTATTGGTTGGTAATTTTGCTGACTGTCAGCATATAACATTAAAATGGACGTAGCTTTACTAAGCCTCTTCATATATACTTGGCAGTATATACTGCAGAAAACATACACAGAGTGATTCAAGAAGTATCTGAAATCACATTGATTGCGTTTTTAAACTATGTTCGAGTGATGATTTCGCGAAGACCTTGCTCTAAAGTCAAGTTTTTTCATATTATACATGAACACTAAAGAAATGAATCTACGGAAACGAGCACAAAATGTTGAACGATGGATTGAAGTTAAATGAGATTCGGCTCTAGGTAGAGTTTACACGAATCATTGTAATTATTCTGAATACTTTTACCTTCGACTTCTGTTGGAACACATAAAGGGTCCTACAAGTTTCACTTATATAAGAACTGCTTATGGTGTGTTGCATCCCATGGTGGCATGCGAAGCTTTAGGTCTTCTTGAAAGTGACGACCATTGGAGATATGCACTGTCTGATGCCGCCATATCTGAAAAAGCTTTCCGACTCAGAGAGGTGTTTGCAATAATGCTGATTCTTTGCCAAATGTTCAACGCGTTACAGTTATGGAACGATTTCAAAAATCAATTTTGCGATGATATTTTGCACAGACCTCGCTCACAATAAAATAATCAGGAAATACCTTACAATGATTCGTTACATTTACAACGAGGGCTTGTTTTCGATTGAGAGTACAATTTACATGCTTGGAAAATGTTCAAAAGATTTCGGTTTGCCAGAACCCTAAAGAGAAAATGCTGAAGTAGATATATCTGAGGAGGAACTAAAATTAACTCCAGAATAGATAAATGTCTACAACAAAATATTACGGAGTGTAACGAATAATAAAGTGTAACAACAAAAATTGTTTTATTGATGGCCCTGGTAGTACTGGTAAGACCTTCCTAACTAATATAATTCTTGCTGAGGTTCATCCTGTACGAAAAATTCCAATTGCAGTAGCATCATCCAGAACTGCAGTAAAACTTCTTAGGCCCATATTAGACGATGTCCGTTTGTCCGACGAAATGAACACTTTTTACTCTCTTGTGGATGGTCACACGACAGAAAATTTAGGGCGGACACATTTGACATTTCATTGAGTTTGAGTACATTTTCTACTGCACTTAATTTTGTGCACTTTGAAAACAATTACTTTTAATAGCAACGTTGCGTAGATACAAAAGTGACAAAAGATATTTCTTTATTTTTTATTCAACATGGAAATCGATTACGACGTAGTTGCTTTAAATATAATAAACTCGGCAAATCAATACGCATCAAACATAAAATGATTATCATTAAATTAATAAATGAATTCCATTAATATATTTATAATTTTACTTACCAATTCTTCCAACACCTCTTTCTTGTCAATATTTTAATAATATAACCTGCCAAAAGTAAGTGTTTCAAGCAACTATTTTTCCTTTATCTTATAGTAGGATATTAGTACTTTTCCTTAGAAAAAGTACTTTTTAGCTGCTAAAGTGTGGCAAAACTTTTATTTCACCACACCGCCACACTGTTGTGGCCGTTGTCTGCTGACATCAACAGCAGACAAAATGAACATATTTTGTCCGCCTTACAAAAAGTTCATCCGCTCTCACACTCACTGTTTTTTGACAGTTTCACATTGAAAGCAACAACAAAGATCGGACAAACGGACATCGTCTAATATGGGCCTTAGTCGCGGTCGAACTACTCACTCAACATTTAAGTTGTGGCTTTCAGTTTCACCATGCAAAACAACACATTCATGCTCAATTCGTAAAAGCGGTGCTATTGTAAAAGTACTCAAAGAAGCATCATTAGTTGTTTGAGATGAAAGCACCATGACACATAAGGCCCATTAGATGCTGTTAATACCATGTTAGAAGATGTTAGGTCATCAGGTCTTGCCATGGGTGGTATAACTTTTTTATTTTCTGACGACTTCCGTCAAACACTACCGATTGTACTTAAAGCCACCCGAGCTGATACAGTAAGAGTTATCATGAAGAAATCAAATGTGTGTCAATATGTCAAGAAACTTCAATTGACAACAAATATGCATGTCCATTTAAGAGGAGGTCACGATGCCGCTATATTTGCAGCTCTTTTACTGAAAATAGGAAAGGAACATTGCTCTTTACACTGGATTGCTTCATGTTTCAGATACATTGGCTGCATGCGCTTCGACTATAGACAATTTGGTTTCAAATGTTTACCCAGAGCTATTGTTTCTACCAAAAATTCAGATGTGGATGTACAAGTCAATCGATACGAATGTTAATGAAGATGATGTGATTCACTATCCAAGTGATTTTTTTAATTCATTACATTCATGCAGCCCTCTACCACATAAACAAAAATTTAAAATTAATCTGCCTAGTATCCCTATAGGAACAAACTAACTTGTTTTTAAAAACAACTAATTAAAAAACTAAATTAAAATAAACCAGTATATGAACTACTTTTAATTATATTAAGGCGGCAACTGCTCTGATGTTGACATGTTTTAATTGCAAATTTTTATTAGATTACAAGTTTATATATATTTAACCATGTTATTTCATCAAATATTTTTAACTTTAGGCCATCAGTAATAGTTTTCAATAGGTTATTTAAAAGCAATTAAAAAAATAATTTAAATGTTACTAATTTAACAAGTAGTTGAAAATATATACAGACGAAAGTCAATTGACTTATTTAGCGGACATCACCATACAAAATAAGTTAGTTCGTTCTATGGAAAAAAGTCAGAATTTCAACTAGTTGTGGTTGACAAAAAACTACTTTATCAACTACTTTTAAATTAGTTGATTTTCCTACAGGGATGTTATTGCGCAATTAAAAACCGCCAAAACTTTGTAATGAAGCCCAGCAAGTAAATCACCTTTTACCAAATATTATAGATAATCTATATTAATAAAAATCATTATCTGTTTGTTTGTTTGTTTGTGTGTTTGTTTGACTTTTATACAAATCTTAACGGCTGAACGGACATCGCTGAAGCTTAAAACGTGTACTATACGTACTTGCGCCCTATAATAGGTAATTGCATACTTGGTTTTAATCATGCTTTCTTTTACCGCCCATAAATCAATAAAAATGCAATATTCCGACTGTTTCGATTGTATGAGACTAAAGATTGGTAATTTCGTTTGTATGGTAACATTCGGCAATTGCACCAAGAATGGGTTTCCATGCCCTCTTTTGTCGCCCTCAAATCAATGAAAATGGTATATTTCAGACTATTTTGTTCGTATAAGGCTGAAATTTGGTAATAAAGTTTGTATATACGTATTTGGTAATTAAGTATGTATATACTGAAAATAGGCGTACTTGCACTAGTAATTATAAGACTCCTAAATTTCTGGGCCGATTGCGCTGAAATTCTGCCAGTAGATTGTTTTCGAGCACGAGATGGTTTATGGAAAAAAATGTTTGCCACACCCCTTTTACCGCCCAAAAATTCAAAATATATGGTTGCTGGAACGTCCGTAGCGAAGCCGCAGACAACCGGGTGCTGCTAGTTATTAATATAATTTATGTTATATCGAATAATATTATTTGATTTTGTTTATTAGATTTTTAACTCTAATTGATATTTTATACACTAATTTATTCACATAAGCATTAGGTAATTATAGCAACCCAAATATTATTTTCTTCCATTAAAAAAAAAAAATCATTTTATATTGATTCAATTTTCTTATTTCAAAAAATTTGAAATATTTAAAAAAATAATATTTTCCCACAAAATTGCTGAAAGATATATATTATTCCCACTCATTTTTTACATGCTACATACAAAATATTCTACCTACCCTTATACCAAATTTCGGGAAATTTGGCCCGCTAGCTCTGGAGTTATTAATTTTGTCCAGCTAGATGAATTCTCACACTGTGCGCTGGTTCGTTTTTAACAACCACAACAGACGAAATTTTTTACGAAAAACATGATTTTGGGAGATTATTTAAAAATAGTGTAGCTTAGTGGCGGTTATGGTGACAGCCAAAATATTTTGGGAATCGTCATAAAATAGATCAAGATTCACTTTTAGTTGGTGGCAATAGTAACTTTTTTTTCGGGGCACCCTAATGAACACGTATCTTTGGTTAAAGCTAAGCATTTTTATTTCCCAAATTTTTTCACATGAGTAAAATATTGTTAAATTACAAATATTGATAAATTTTTTCCACCACTATTGCTGAAGAAGGTTAACTTTATGCTTAAATTGGCATGAGACAAAATATTTCAGTTTTTAAAAAGAACAAAATGCACGCAAAAATTTAAAAAAAAACAACACCCAAGAATTTTATTAAATTTCGTTATATATATATATATGTTTTTCTTTTAAAAAGCTTTGGTCAAAAAAATAGCCAATACACCTCAAAAGCTTCAAAATTAAAAAACAGGCCGATATTCATTAAAATACTAACAATTCAATAAAATTTCTTAGAACCCGCAGAGTCATTTATCTTAAAAAGAAAAATGTGGTGCTGGAAGGGGGTTTGGGGTTATATTTCTAACGAAAAATTACCAAAATTAATTTTATATGAGATATTTTAAATTTTTACGTTCACTGATGAATTCTTCACAACTGACGAAGCACTCAGCTGCATTCCACACATGCACATGTTGCTAGCACTGAGTATTGTGCATAACATAAAATAACGTGTTGAGTAGACCGTCCGACTTAACAACATAATCAAATATAATTAGGTACATGCATAACGCGTAGACAATTTTTTGCCTACAACACTTCTTAATTAGTTTATAGCACGAATTGGCATTTTTTGGCGAATCAATTTAACACCGATATAGATGGTGTGATGGATTAATTCTTTTAAAATGAGTTTGTAAGAAAATTTAAAATATTATCTAACACTACAAATTCACATTAAGTGATGATTTGCATTGTAATTTCATTTAGCGCCAGCATATCAGGGGAATATTTTTCCATCAAAAGCTTACTAGTTTTTGTTTGAAGCAAGCTTTTATACGAAAAAAACGTTTTGTTTTTTATTTATAGGGTCATTTTGGACCATAAGGGTTGGGTTTCGAGAAACTGTTCTAAAAAATTATATTCCAGGTAATTCTTAATGTTTCACTCAATAACTTGAAGGCGATAAAGTTAATGAGAAAAAGGTTTTCCAACAAAAACTGCATCAACATGTACTTGACCTTGAACCTACAATTTCTCGAAAACGGGCGAAAGCATTGAAAAACGGCAAACGCCATTAAATTCAACGTCCCCGAATTATGCAGAAATGATATGTTTCCAGCTTGTTTCATATTTGGACATGCACAGTGTTATTATTTTTTGCTCAAAACTTTGAAAGTCAAAATATAATTATAATTTTTGGCTTTTCATTATAAAATGCATAATTTTTTATTTGCTCAATTCAAGAAAAACCATTGATACCGTTGTACTAAAGGTACTCCCCAAACCCGACTAGGCCGCTCAAGCCGTTGAATCAAAAAATTTGTGTCAAAAACTACTACAGTGCTATCACCAACTCAAGTCACAAAATGCTCAATTGATGACAAAACTACAAAGTTGACCAAAAATTTGCAATAAAATTGATTTGCATAAAATGATTAAACAACAACTGCTCCAGCTGTCCATCGCTTGTCACATAAGCGACAACTAAGTTTTGTGGAAATCACTCGCTGTCAGTTCAACAAATGCTGATTGGCAACTTAATTCAACTTTTGCTCTTAGCAAATGTAAAAATGTTAAAACATAAAAACATTGATTCATCAGATCGAAAAATGTTAAGCATGATTTTGTTGTTTCTAGCTAATCGCTTGAGCAACAAATGGACAAAAATTTCTTATGAGTCAGAGTCAGACTTTTATAAAAAAAAAATAAGCTATTGCCTAATAGCTGCGCATGAAATTGCAACAATTGCTGGCAATTTTTGTTGCCAAATAAATTGCCTACATAAGAGTGAGACAAGAAACAAATCGAACAAAGTAATGATTGAGTTTTTTAGATGAAGCAGAATGTACTAAATTAGAAACCGAATAAGGCAAAGAAAAACAAATAAACGCATATATAGATAACTCAGTGAGTCTTTTAAGAAAAAACGAACAATTTTAATTTCACTATCCGCAAACTTGACCTATATAATTTTTTTTTTCGAATGAAAACACAACGGAAAGCAACTGCTTTTAAGGTCATTTGCATACTTTTATTGCTTATGCTGTTAGCCATAGCATACAGAAAAGCTATGACTGACCAATATTTATGCTGACCTTGCGACCAAATTGATAATTTAACTACCTTTTTTTTTTGCTAGAATGCTTCGCTGCTTCAACTGATTTTAGCTTAGGTTTATAACTGCTATATTTTGTATCTGAAAATTTTATATAATTTTAAAGCCACAAAAATTATCAATTTTCAAAAACTACTTGCCACAAATTTAAGTCACAAAAAATGAAATAAAATTTAATTAATCTTTATGACGGAAATGCTTAAATTATTCAATCAATATGAAGTGCAAATTATTATTTTCGATTTCAGTCAACTTCTTTGCAAATAAACAAAAATAAACTAAAAAAAATACCCCATCATTATTTAATGTTTACCTTTGCTATTTAAAAGCAAATAAAAGCCGCGCAATCGGCTCATGTTATAGCTGTAGTAGTTGTTGGCAATATTGATCATTGTTTTTTTTTTCATTTTGTGAAAAAGTGTTTAACAAACGATTCCAAGCTGATTACTCAAAAAAAAAAAAAAAACAACCTTAAAACTTCACACCGCAAACCACTACAGCTGTACGAGTTAAGCTTTAAAGCAGAGCAGCTAAATAAAATAAGCTACAACAACGACTTTTCATCAAGCTTAAAGAACTGACCTACATCAGCTGGTCTTAGTGTAAACAACAAGTTGCGTTTAAACGGTTAATTTGGTTAGCCAGACACTGGCCTGATTCATGAGCCTCAGCTCTTCACAGGCTGATTGCGATAACTTAAAGATACACAATATATAGAAAATGAAAGCTCAAGTATTAAAACATGGTTTGAAGTTAACAATTTTTGGAATTGTTGTTGTAGTTATTGTTGTTTTTGTTGCAATTATAGCACGCATGTTATGCTATTTATTGGCCTTTGTAAAAGGTTTAATCTTCCAATTTCAAAGCTTACGAAAGCTCAAATTACTTGCATTGAAAATGAAGCAAATAAGTAATTTTTGTTTATAATTACTTATTAATTTATCAGCTACATATATTTAATGTCAACTAAATACATTCACTCAAATATTGGCATTATAATATATGCACTTGAGTCTAGAAACAAACTTGCTGCGATTTTTTTTATAGCACTTCAACTGGGCCTTTCAGGGGAATGTCTGGTTTTTTTGGGTGAAAATTGAACAATTTTTTTATAGTTTCTATTTTATTTAGAGTTATAAAATTTCATGCATTTTTCAAGATACATTAAGATGCATCGAAAACCATTTTTTTTTTTTGTTTTTTTTTTGCATTATATTAATAATTTCGAATACATCAGAGAGCGCGAAAGACGTTTTTTGAAAAACCGTAAGTTATGCGGTGAACAGAATATCTATGTACCAGTATTGCTGAAACAAAAAAGATCGATTAATAACGCAAATGTTACGAATTAGTTATGATTTTGTTCAGACAGTTGGAAAAAAATCAAACTTAACTCTGTTCGCACTTCAATATATCGTATAAACACGCACATATCGAAACTATGTACAAACTCATATAAAAATTGAAAATGTTCCGATATTTGCTGTAATAAAATTGTAACAATTTCTTTAAGACAGCTCGAAATAATTACTCGAAATAATTGCTCGAAAAATTCTGTAAAAAGTACAAAACATACTAAAAATTCCATTTTTAATTAAAAATAAAAATATTTTGTAAGTAAAAATGTGCAATTGAAAAAATTCATTTAAAATAATAAGCATTGACTCTTCAATAAAAAATTTTTAAAACGCATTGAATATGATGCCTCAATACGCCAAAGAAATAATGAAAAATGTGAACGAATTTTTAGTAGTCAAAAAAATTTTAATTTTTCACAAAAAATGTGCAGTCTAACCAATGGTGCAGTCACCAATTCAGTCAAGCAGTCGCTATGCTTGCTATAATTTACTGTTACTTCGCTGCATTGTCGCTTTATGTTTTAATGTTCTGCTCTGCATCATAACATAAACACTGTCTGTTACTGTAGCGAAAAGCATTTCAACTGGTGCATTGCTTGTTTTGTCGATGAGCTATAGCATCCCTGTAGGAAAATCAACTAATTTAAAAGTAGTTGAAAAAGTAGTTTTTTGTCAACCACAACTAGTTGAAATTCTGACTTTTTTCCATGGAACGAACTAACATATTTTGTATGGTGATGTCCGCTAAAGAAGTCAACTGACTTTCGTCTGCATATATTTTCAACTACTTGTTAAATTAGTTAAATTTTAATTATTTTTTAACTACTTTAAAATAAATCAATTGAAAACTAGTTAATATTTCACTTACTGAAGATGAATATAAAAGCACAAAAATTTTAAATTTCTATACATCAAAGAGATCATTTATTTGGCTTTGTATATATTAAAAATATATACATAAATTCATTACGTGCATGCAGTTTACGGAAGCAGTTTCCAAAAACGGGCACGTCACCGCCTGGGTACATGAGCAAAGGTGCCGATCCAATTGATCGGAATTGTGTGGATACTGCGCCTGTTATTTAACACAAGACAGCTTTTTAATGCTTCATTTCAAAATATGAGGTAAACAAGCGTGTCGGCGGGATTTTCCACGCTTTGCAACCATCAATCATGGTCGATGGACACACCGATATTTTGCTTAGTGCTTATTTTAAGTGTCAATCGCAATAAAATGGTGGAGCAGACTGGACGCTACGTACGGAAAGGCGTGCGTCTTTACTACTGAAGTGATGAGGTGTTTGCTGAATGGTTAAGCAATGCATCAATTTCCGCACAAAGTCCAAATTATCCAATGTTTGCTAAACGCTACCAGTTTGTAATTTGAATATCTTAAATAATAAAGAATTTGAAATCGTTTCACAGGGTTTTGAGGCAGCCTATCAGTTTTAAAGTGTGTGTTACCACGTCTGTCTTGCAGTTCAATGTCGTAAATAAAAAAAAAATATATATTTTTGAAACAAAATGTAAGTGAAGCCTAAAGTTAATAATATTTGATGAAATAACATGGTTAAATACATATAAACTTGCAATCTAATAAAAATTTGTAATTAAAACATGACAAAAAAAAGAATAGTTGCCGCCTTAATATAATTCAAAGTAGTTTATCAACCACTTGTTTTTAAGTAGTATTTTAATTACTTCATAAATAATGCAATAAAAGCTTTTTAGAATTGAAGTGGATGCCGCCTTAATATAATTCAAAGTAGTTCATAAACTAGTTTATTTTAAAATAGTTAGTTAGTTGTTTTTAAAAAACAAGTTAGTTTGTTCCTATAGGGATAGAACTAGTGTATGCGATGTCAACGCTGCAGTGAAATGCAGTGCACTGAAGTATTGTTCAGTAGTGAAGTGTCGCAAATATAATGTTTTGTGCAGCTCTTTAGTACAGATATAGATTTATTGAGATTAAGACTAAATATTCCTCCAATTGACCAACTTTTATAGATCGTTTCTTTTAGCAATATAAACACTTTTATATATTATTAACTAAACTGAACATTCTTTACGATATTTGAAATTTTTCCAAATATGTTATATATATGTTATATATATATGTTATGTAGGCCGAAGGCCTCAGATGCTTATTGCTAGTTTTAAAGACTTATAACTGTAGTTGTATTACTTTTATGAATGTAATAAAAAAAAAATATTAAAAAAATTTTTCACATAGCAAATGCTTTTTTCATATAAAACTTCAAAAAAAAAAAAAAGCTAAAAAAAAATCAATAAAAATTGTAACGTAAGTGACGTACTCATAAATACATAGCAAAAACATTTTTTTTCACATAGAAAATGCTTCATTCATATAATCCTTCACTAAAGTGGTGGTACATCAATTAAAAAAAAAATATAAATAATCAATTAAAAATTGCAACCTACGTAATGTTAAAGATCATTTTTAAAAATCCAAGTGAAAGTTCAAGTTCCATACTCTTAGTGCAAATAAAACACATAAAACGACCACGTTATGAAGTTGCAAATGAAGCTTATTTCTAGTTACTTTCAGCTACTTCCGGTTACGCCCATTGAGTATTACAATTTAAGTTCTTTCATCTCAGTGTAAATTAAACAAATATTATTGCATATTTATATTTAATCCCATTGATTGTGTGTATTAAAATCCAAGCTCCATTCGTTTGGTATAATTTTAATGAGTTTCTATACCGTTTTTAATTTTAACTGGAATAAGTCCGAATTTTTTTCTCTAATTTTTTTATTATTTTGCGCAAAACGTGTTTTATTTATTATAATTAACCAACTAAACACATTTTTTGAAATAGTACGTCCACCAATTTTTTTGCAACGTCCAACCATTCTGGCAGGACGTTGGGCGCTTTTCACTACACATATTTCATGTGAAATTTCATCGAATTGCGGTGAAAACCCTTTTAACAAACATTTTTTAAAGGATTTTCATAGCTAAGTTTTTTTTATCCCTGTTTTTTTTAATAAATAAAACTCAACTGTTTACGATAAAATTCACAAATTCAGGCATTAAAAAATGTATGCTCTTTCTCACTGTCCAAAATAAAACTAACCGAGTACAGGCTCGTAGACAAGGGGGGAGTTTTAGGTGTTCAACCCCCTTCCCCCCATAGGATCCAGAAAGTATAAAGAAATAACACAAATGAGACTATTAAATTCAAAATTTTTTTTAGATAAACTGTGATAATGATGTTAATTTTCTTGAAAACTTCACTTAATTATTGAAAAATTTTTTTAGCCAAGTAAAAGATTAACTTTGCTAATAAGAGTCATAATCATTATATTGGAATTCATCTCCAAGGAGTTTGTATATTAAAAATAAGTTTCAATGCTCAAAAAGTCCCTGATATCCAGTAAAATATATATATATGAAATTATACCTAGAAAGAATATAATTTTGTAAATTGAAGAAAATTAGCTTGACATTTTTTATGCCATATCTACCCAGCAAACCATAGTTGACGACTATGTTGAAATTCCGACTAATTCGTAACTATTTCGAGCTGTCTTAAAGAAATCATTACAATTTCGTTATGCAAATATCGGAACAGTTTCAGTTTTTGTACGAATTTATATAAAATTTCATTATGCGACTGTTTGTACAACATATTAAAATGCTAACAGAGTAAAATTTCCTTTCTAACTGGCTGAATGAAATCGTAACTTTTTCGTAACATTTTCGTTACGAAGTCGTGTCAACCACTTCATACGATTTTCGTTACGATTAAGCAACAAAATCGGATTTCGAAATCGGAAAGATTTCGAAATATTCTTAACGAAATCGTAACAAACATTTCGCAATACGATGTTTGCGTAACGAAATTGTAACGATTTCTTCCAACTAACAGCTCGAAATAGTTATGAATTAGTTGGAATGTCGACAAAGACGTCAACTATGGTTTACTGAGTAAGCTTATTGGACCCAAAACTTTTTAAAAAGAATTCATTTGAATGGGTTTTTTTTCATTTTTAAAAGTGTAAAAAATACATGAACCCCGAAATTTAACACATTATGGGGTATTCCACGTAAAGCGAATGACTAAAAAGTTTGAATATTTTATTTTGTTGTTTTCTTGGTAAACAAGACATCTAAAATTTCCAACTTGGTACAAAAATTTAGCCCTGTGCGAAGTCTTTTCCAAATAACAGGTTTCGGAAAATTACCTTAAATCTAAATACCAAATGCTTTTTTTCGAAAAAAAATTCTCAATAGAAAAATTTTTTGTAAAATATTTTATACAGTCCAATTCTATAGCGATTTGATGATTTTTTTCATCATGTTACCCAATTTTCGTAAACAATTTTTAAAGTTATTTTTATTGTATATAAAAACTAAATATTATATTAAATAAATATTAAATATTATTAAAATTTATATTATATTATATTATATTATACTATATTATATTATATTATATTATATTATATTATATTATATTATATTATATTATATTATATTATATTATATTATATTATATTATATTATATTATATTATATTATATTATATTATATTATATTATATTATATTATATTATATTATATTATATTATATTATATTATATTATATTATATTATATTATATTATATTATATTATATTATATTATATTATATTATATTATATTATATTATATTATATTATATTATATTATATTATATTATATTATATTATATTATATTATATTATATTATATTATATTATATTATATTATATTATATTATATTATATTATATTATATTATATTATATTATATTATATTATATTATATTATAGTATATTATATTATATTATATTATATTATATAAATATTTAAAAACAATTTGAAAGTTAAAAAAATTTTGTTTTTAGTTTTAATAATTTATGTATAAATCCACGACCGATTAAATTCTTAAATATCCAAAAACAGTAACTGTTTCATTCTTTTTATAAAAATTTATTTAGCTGAGTAATTATTTTAATATTAACATGAACTTATTTTCATGTGATATCTTATACCATAAATAGGGTTTAAGATACTGGTGCTGTGCAAAAACCAGTTTTCGAATTACGGTTTTTGAAAAATAGCCTGAAATTTAAATATGACTATTATCGGAGTCGATTCCTCTGCTCAAAACATATATATATAGTAATTGTTATTGGAATTGAATCATGAGTAAATTATACTGTTAAATTTTTAAAGATCTTAAAATATTTTCTATTGAATATTATTTAAATGTCGAAATGGTTTTCTAGAACAGTACTATTTTAGCCCGTAACGATAACTCGAACTAGGGTTCACACAGGTTCAAATAGTTGTACACAAGCTGGGGATCAATAAAAGCGTAAGATAGCCAAAAAGAAACCAAATCTAAAGACTAAAATATTTATTTTCTCCCGTTTATGTGAAATATCCATAAAGGTTGTGAATACAGCTTCAACAGCTGATCTTATTTAAAAATGTTAGCATTTTTCGTAGCTGATTTTAGTTTTGATTTCAATAAACTGCACGAAATCTAACGAAATCTAACATATTTTTACCGTTCACACTAATATTGTTGAATTAGTCAAAATTTCTCACTGGCTTTTTTACTTTTTGTGCTAAGTTTCTGAATAATACTTATTAAAAGAAATTAAAAATTTTTTATTTGGACCACTTTTCAACAAAACATAGGCAATAATCAAAAAACTTAGTACTCAAAATTGATTTGTAAAAAAAAAAAATTAAATAAATTCTTCTCATATCTCTTATGGTAATTTAAAAACAGGCATATTCACAAATAGTATTAAAAGAAAACGGATTTGTTTAAAAATTTTCATAACCTTTTTTGCAATTATTACTGGTATCTACTTATAAATTTTTTATCAAAACTTCCCTCCCCCCTCCCCCCTAATGTAAGTCCTGGCTACGGGCCTGACCGAGTATAAACAAAAAAAAAAGCTAGTACCGCCAAAATAAAATTCATTTCTTACGGCACTTAAAAATTATAGTTCGGCTATGGTATTCTAATTGGAACGTTTTCAAAAACTAAATTATAGCGCCAATGCTTGAAAATCTTCTGGGAGGACGTTGGGCTGCAAAAAAATGAAATTAACTAAATTACTTAACTAAACTAAGTAACTAATTAATTAGATAAAAACATGTTATAATATAAAATTTTTGACTTATTTAATTGAATTTTCATAATTTTCTTATGCTTTCATTCTATTTTATTGACTTCACTTCCCACCTGGCACAAAATCCGACTTCGATATCGAAAATTGAAAAATTTACGAATAATTCACGATGGAAACTATCGAATTCGATATCAAGATTCGAAAAAGACACGCTTCGCGGACGTAACGGTTACTTCGTAAGCGAAGGCTCACTTATGTTTCGAAAAATTATTCGTTTACGATTCCAAAGCAACTAAAACTTCAACACAAGCTCGAAGAAAATTCTATTTATACTTTTTTACTGTAAGCTGAATACTTTCGAATACCTTTTTTAGCACTTTTAAACTTACTTTTATTTTAACTGAAGCCATAACACGTGTATAAAAAAAAAAAAACTTAGATTAAGTTAATTAAGAAAAATCTGTTAGAATAAGTATTTGCTTTGCCTTGCTTGGCCAATAAATAAATAAATAAATAAATAAAATAACTTTCGATTTTTGATCGCCATTTAGGAAAAAATACGAAATTTTTCTTCGATAAGAGTTCGTTGCAAACGAACTTACGCTGTAAGCGAGATATGTGCCAGGTGGGTTATTATAAAGTATTTTAATATTTTAAACTTTCTTGTTTTGGTAAACTATTTTGATAAAAACGAAATATTGAAGTTGTTTGGTATCGATTGTTATTACGATGTTTTTTTTTGTGCTATTGAAGTTTGCATGAGTAATTGATTCTCTTCTATTTGTCCAGCCATAGAATAATAACGTTGTTTAGTTTAATTTCCGGTTAGCTTAGATTACATATATAATTTAAATTATATTAATAACTATAGAATAAAAAATTTGCAATATCATGGTTTTTTTCAGGCAAATTTAAATCACCTTCTGTTTTAAGCAATGACTCAAAACGACCTTGATATCTTATAAAGTTAAATAAATGAATCTTTTAGCTTAGAAGTATTTTTTGTGTACTGCAAGAGCTACAATTCTTAAGTAGTAAAACAAGCAAAACAAGCTAGCAAAATAATATCTCGCAAAGCTCAGCTGAAAGCTGATGTTCATTAGCAAATATTTTCAAACAAAACAAACAGTCAAGATACATAAATGATCAGTACAAATAAATATATTTATATTTTTAGAACTTCAATATTTGACTAAAGTTCTGTCATGTAAATATTTTGTAGTTCCTCTAAACAAGAATTTCAAGACAATTTGAACATATTTTTATATGCATATATTTTGTTTATTTTAAATAAATATTAGATTTTTTCAGGAAAATAATTTGAACTTAACTAATTAAACTCAATTTTTGTAAATGTTTGCTTTAAAATTAAAATACTTCGGAAAATAACGCGCATTTTATTGTTGAAATTAATTTTAAAATCAATAAATACTAACAAGAAAATAAAATATGCAGACAATTTTTAAGATTAGCGTAAAAAACGTAAAAAAATCAAAAGACTTAAGAAACAAACCTGCTGTAGTAATAATCTCATGACATCAAAGTTAATTTTGTTATTGACATCATTTTTTTAAGCTGCTGCTCAAAGGCTGCATTAAAAAAATACTTAATAGGAATTTTGTCGAAAACTTCTATAAAACTTTTGTTTTTGCTTCTAAAATGTTTGGTGTGTGATAAATAACATTATGTGAAATTTGTTCTTTTAATAATAATTTCAGTGAAGCTCTTGTCTTACTTTATAATTATAAAATCATCGCTTTTTTATTAATTACAGTACGGTTAAGCGCTTTGTTTTTATGCCAAAAAACCGCTTGAGTATACGAATTCAATTACCATTTGACACAGAATACTTTTACAACTAAAGTAATATTTCTGATCTGTGCTCACCTCACTACAGATAAATGGCAAGCCTTAAAGAGTAAAAAAATGCCACGTAAAAGCTTCTAGAAGACATGAGGGCGTTCGGAGGGATCATAAAATTTGTAGGTGGTCCAACTCACGATAATTTGTGTATCAACATTTAATAAGACGCACAATACAATTGATCATAACAAGCTCGGTCAAAGTCCTTTAAAGGGCTGAAATTACCCTTTTCGTTTAACTGACACTTAAACTGTTTTTTATAAACATAAAAAACAAATTAACATGAATATATATCTAGAGCACTTAAGGTGCTAACATTGAACCGAAGCACCTCGTATAAATTTATATAGTCAAATGGTCAAGTTAATTAAACCCTCTCTCTAAACAAACAATTACGCACCTCTACAAATTGTTAGGAAACAATTACATAAAATACAACAATGCAACTACTGTTCAGCTGTTTGAATCTGCGTCAGTTTAAAGAAAAAAAAAACCTAAGACAATTATGAAATATTTGGACTTAAAGCTCTTTGAACTGCCCACAAATGGGGCCAAGTTCAGTTATAAAATGCAGCAAAATAATAAAAAACAAAAATAACACTTAGCTATATGCAAAAGTAAGAAAACAAAAGTTGGCAAATTTAAGTCAAAAGTGTCAAAAGTACCATAAAACTGCTCAAGTTGTTGAAAAGCAGTTGTCACTGCTTAGCAAGAAAAAAGACCAGCATAGCAAATAAAACGAAAGACTTAAACAACGAACTAAGCTGAACGACTAAGTTGTTTATGATTAGCTTGTTGATTTTTTTTTTTTTTTTTTTTTTTTATTGCAATTGGTTATTAACTTCTCATGCTCTAAGCAATATTTCTAAAGCAGAATTATTATTTTTATTTTTTTTATTTACAAACCAGCTCAAATCGTTTTTAATTTATTTTTTTTAGCAATACTTTGACAGACTTCTAAGGCCACAATTATGCAACAGTAAACAAATTTTTTATGACTTACTTGCATAATTCTGCATATATATATAATATAATTGCAAATATACTGCACATATATAATAATTGCAAATAATTTTTTTTGTCAAAGTTCTAATTAAAATAAAAAACAATTATTTTTGCTTAATTGCAATCGGGTTTCTCTTTTATTCTGTAACAAGAAAACGCCTTATTTTATTACAATTTGACGCCAATATTTAAGCAACTGTTAAATGACACTTTGTTTTCTGTACAACTCATGCATATTTTGTTTCTTTTTTTTATATCTGCTAGATTTGATCAACTTTTTTCTAGGTTTTTCATTGACTATTTAATTGCGTCAATGAACTCTATTTAAAAATTTGACTTGTATATTTCCAAGGTTTAAATAAAACCAATCTTTGTGTCTTAGAGTTAAGCTAAAACTCAAAAAAATTAAAGCTTTAAGATAGTAGACAATTAAATTAAAATATTTAATCTTATAAGTCGATGATTAATTTTCAACATTGAACATAAGCTGAAGAAAATGATGAATAATATATTACAATATATGCAATAAGATATAAAAATTACAGGATGCTTACGGTATTTGAAGACACTCATCGAGCTTTATTGCTATAAAATAATTTGGTTGCTTTTTTTTCTTTTTTTTTTAGGTCATTATTGGAGATCTATAATATTACTCAAGGAATAAAAAACATGCAGTCATCGTCGCTATATGCGCTAAACGCATCGATTTAGAGACATCCAATTTTCTCAATTGTCCTATTCTATCGTACAGAAGGCTCATAGTGGATTGATAGAGCCTGCTGGCGATTTCAAACCGGCAATGTCAAAAGCAAAAAATATGCGGAACGTTCGGAAATTATCAAAAATGTACAATTTGTCCAAAAAATAAAGGAAATCATCGACAATAGCACTTCAAATCCAATGATAGTCATTGCAAGTAATCTGAATGTCTCTGAAATCCTAATTCATCGAATTGTGCACAAAAAGATCTCCGCTATTAGTCTTACACTATGCGCGAAGAACAGTTTATAACGGAAAAAAATCGATAACAGAGATTCTTCCACGTTAAACGTGTTTTTAACAAGCTAAAGCATCCTGAAGTTCCAAAATTTTTGTGGATTTTTTCTGATAAAAAAAATTTTGACCAAGTCAAAAAAATCAATCGGCGAAATAACAGGTGTATTCTACCTATGTTTGATCCTACAGAGTCTCCCGTGTTAGGCACAAGAAGTTTCCAGCAACTGTCATGGGTTTAAAACTTTTGAGCAACGAAGGACATATTATGCCACCCCACTTCTTTCGTCAGGGGCTTCGGGTAAATGCTGCCGTCTACATAGAGGTTTTAGAAAGAGTTGTGAAACCCTGGATTGATAGTTTACATGGTGGCAGACCATACGTCTTCCAGCAAGACCCTGTTCCTTCTCACAAAGCCATGTCAACACAAGATTGGATGACCGAAAAATTTTTTATGACCACACAAATCCAAAGTTATGGCCACCCAGCTCCCCAGACCTTTATTTCTTGAATTATTACTATTGGGCGTAGTAAAGAGAGATACCAATAAACATTCTCACAGCACTATATCATCCATGAAGAACGACACTATAACAACAAAAATGCCTAATATGAGCAAAGATGGAATTTAGTTGATATATCACAATTACTTGAGTGAACAAACAATTCTTGCGGCAAAGATATGGATCACTTAAATTTTACAATTCAAAATCAAATCGCTGCTCCAATGCATTCCTTCAGATACAATCTATTGACTGTGTTACAAACGAAGACGAAGCGCAACCAACTATCCAACTAAATTTTTAAACTCATTGAATCTGCCTAGCTTCCCACCATACAATTTTCCACTGAAGGTTGCCTCGGTAGTCATCATTCTTCGAAATCTAAACCAACCAAAATTATGTAACAAAAAGCATTTGGTGGTGAAAAAACTCATGAGCAATGTAATTCACACAACAATACTAAAAGAAAAGTTCAAAGGTGATGAACCGAAATGCCATTCGAATTTCAACAAATTCAATTTCCGATTCGTCTTGCATTCACTATTACGATCAACAAATTGCAAGGCCAATCATTGAGTGTTTGTGGCCTGCGTCTAGAAAATGAATGTTTCTCTCACGGTTAGTTGTACGTAGCATGTTCACGTGCCGGCAAACCATCTGCTCTGTTCGTTCTCACAACTGACAACAAAACACGGAATGTTGCAAGCAAAGAAAAAACGTTTATTGCCAGTTAGCCGCAAACGAACTTCGTTTATCGTGCTTGAAAACGTTTTTACAATAGTTTCAACAGTTACGTGAAACGGACACAGTTGCGGGAAACGGGTTATTTACTTGCAGGAAATGCAGTTTGTTTGTCGTAAACGAATGCGATTTGTCAATAGCGGCAATTGAAGAATTTATTTGTTGTAACTTAAAACTTCTTTTGTAGGAAATGAACTTCTGTTCTCATAAGCGAACATTTTAAATTAAAAAAAATTTTTTTTTTTGACACAAAAAAAAGCAGCACTAGCCGAATATTAACCGACTGAAAACACAATAGACTGTGGTGCAACAGGTTAAGCAGAGCACGCAGTAAACTTGAATCGACTTGTATCGATCGATTCCCAATGATGTATGTAAGAAAGTATATTTTTTTTAAAATCATATTAAATTTATGAGTTAAAAAATTGCCTCTTTTTCGTTATTTTTTCGATATTTTTCGTTTATTTTTTTTGGTTGGAGACAACTGAATATTCGTTTGCGTTAACTACAGGTCGCAAACAAACTATATTTGGTAAATTTTTTTGCGTGCGTATATCATAAGGTGCTTCAATGAAGGAAATCGACCCGAATTCAGTTCATCCACAAATAGTTTAAAAAAAAGTGGAACAACAATGCCTCAGGAATGATTTCGGTTCGCTTCAATAAAGCAAGTGTCATGCTGCCACGTGAACTACATTTATTTCAATGTAGTTAATATGTAGTTAATAATATTTTTTTTTTTACTTAACCAGCACTCAGGGGATGCCCCCTATAAATGCGAAAGCATTGTGTTGATTCGGAAGACGGGTGAAAAGTTAGTTGTTAGGTGGAAAGGCGGAAGGTGGGGCTAGGTTAGTTGGAGGGTGGAAAGATGGAGTAATGTCGGTGAAGATTTGATTTAAATTTACACAGATTGAAACTGCCGGGAAACACGCTCGCAGGGAGATTGTTCCACAATTTTGCTGAGCGACCGAAGAACGATTTATCTCGGTAATGCGATGTTCTATTGGGCAAAGTTGCAATGGTAAAGGGATGGGCTTGGAGAGCTGCCCGAGTGGACCTAGGAAACACACGAGCTGGTGGCGTCAGGCCATGTATCTCCCTTGAACACTTCCCATGGTAGTACCTGTGCAGAAGGCTTAGGCAACCAACATTGCAACGATGCCCAAGAGAGTTGAGAGTAGATGAAATATTTCTATCACCTATCAAATATATCGCACGCCTTTGAATCCGGTTCAGAAGCTCCAAATATGATCTTGAAGCCCCTGCCCAAATGTGCGTATTGTACTCCATTTCCGGCCTAAGACGAACAAAGTTTACAAATAGTGCAAATATATTAACAAAATTCGAGTTTTGTGCGGAAAACTTATAGAGAACATCGCGCATCTTACGGTACGCACATTTCTGGCTTAGTCTATACTATTATATACAAGCTTTGTAACACTAAACGGATGATCCACAATCACGCAAGAACCACTGAAACGATTTAGGCAATATAGGTGCCAACCGATTTGTTATTTTAGCGAAATCGTGATAGGTTATGTTAGATTTGCCACGCCTACTTTAACCACACTACTATAAAAATCAATAAAATCAATAAAAATTTTTTTTTAGATGGTATTGGTCGTATTTAACTAAAATTTGGTAGATTAGTTCGTATGATTATTATTGGTAACTGTACTAAAATTGGGCGCGGTTGGACTATACATACGTCCACTTTTAAGAAATCAGTATAATTCCTTAATTGTGCATGTTTTCATAGGGAAACTTGGTATGTAGTTGGTATGGGTTCAAACGGCGGTCATTTATTTATTGATAAAAGGAAACGTCCGTGGCGAATCCGCGGACTACTGGGTCCTCCTAGTGGGTACATAAATAAGAAAAAGTGCAGTATTTGGAGTAAGAACAATTCTGAAGAGACCTGGATGGTCCCCCCCCCCTACATCCAGAAATAGTTACTGTCTGATGTGGCTTGCATGCCGATGGTATTTCTGGTCCATACTTTTTGAAAATTGAAGATGGAGCCAACGTCCATTAATTATGAGCTCTACTAGCAAATGATTTGTGACCTTTAGGTTCCCTACTTCAACATCAATCGTGAGATATACGAAAATTGTGTATGGCAAAGTTCTTAATCATTTAAGTTCCTCAAAAATGTTCTGTTCTGGACTTCATCTGTATATCTTTATCAAGTAATCATCAATATGCATTTTGCCATCCAATATATGTCATATCAAATTTTTTATCGGCCAAGCGTATTGCAGAAAGGTCAGATACAATGAATTCTAAGAAAAGTTTCCCAAGAAAATATAGGTCTAAAATCAAGCCCTAGGTACACCGAGAAAAAAAAAGCTATAGGTTAATCACCTAAGTCGGCTTGGGTGAAGACAATTGTATGGGAATTATAAACTTATGCTTATTTACCTTAGCAATTTATTGTTAAATACATTGCTGTAAAAGCACATACTTCGATAACTTGCCAAAAAAAAAAAAAAAAAATATTTTATTCACCAAGCACAAAATCCAAATATACAAAATTAAAAATAACTAGCATGTGTGGCTTAAGCATAGTTTTCAGCAAAAAAATTTCTGCAAAAAAAAACACAGCTGCGTCATTAGACACACTATAATCTATTAGAGAAGCATAGATTTGATAATTTAATGTTTTTTTTTTAATAAAACCACTTTTAAATTCAAAAATAACATAAAGTAAATTTAAAAACACACTTTAATATTCACACCAGTAAATTTTATTACATTTCATCAACAAAAAGAAAAGAAAAAAAGAAAAAAAATTGATTTGCCCGCCGTGCGGAATCGAACCTGGAACTTTTGGTGCCAGTCAATCGCTTTACTAACTGATCTAAGCATTCTTGCTGCTAATTGCTGAGATAACTGCAGCTACGTAAATTCACCTATGCAATTTATTGTTTAATACATTGCTTTGAAAGCACTTACTGCGATACCCTGCCAAAAAAAAAAAATATTTGATTCACAGATGTTAACAGATGCTGAATTAACAGATGCAGTATTCTGTTGATAGCTGCAGCATAGCTTCAGTTGTAATTAATATTGAATAAATCACTCCGCGTAACGAAGGAGTTTGGCTCAATGCGTAGCGTAGTGGTTTCATACACAGTGGTATCGGTTGGTGTGGGTTCGAATCTCAACGGCATGCGAAGGTAAAATTTTTGTATTTGATATTTAATTTAATTTTATTTAATGTTCTTGTTATAATAGACGTCAATTAGCAAGAATAGCCGAGAAATCATTAATTTCTAAGAAAAAAACGGTGTTGATAAAAAAAAAATTTGTGTTGTTGCCGATTTCAGTCAAGCAAATCACAGAACGGAGAGGCGGTAGCTTCAAAAAAAAAAAAAGGAAAATAAAAAAAACCAAAACCCAAAAAAACTTTTATTTTTGAAAATCAATTTTCTTTTTTAAAGTAGTGTATGAAAATACCAAATACTTGTTTAATTTATCAACCAATAAAAATTGGTAGGTAGGTCAACATGTAAAACTTAGGCGTTTTGATAAAGTACTTGGGTGGCTGAAGCCATCTTATAAATTATACTAGTTTTTTTTTCAATTTAACATAAGCTTTTTTCTCGGTGTAGCGCCGTATAGCGAATAAACAATTTTTACCTCTTTAAGGAGAAGGAAAAAACTGTAAGCCTCGCTAGGCGCGACATTGGAATTGATTTTAGAACTATGGTTGCCAGTGGAAATTTTTTAAGAATTTATGGTGAATTTTGTTTCACCTATAGATACGCTCTCTTAATTTTTTTCTCATCCAAACAATTTGACTCACCCTAATATATATTAATGTTTGTTAATTAAAAAATATTTCTTGAGAACAGTTTATTTTATAAAATTTTCGCAACTATAACATCAATAACATTTGCATATATTCAAAATTATAAGAAAAATAAATGTTTGATAGCAAAATTGTTAACTTAGAATTTAATTAAGGCCGGCGGCAATACATTTAGAGGCATCCCAGAATCCTTTTTTTCATATTACATGATTAAAAAATATCTCAAAATTATGTAAAAGAGATTTTATAAAGATATGGTATCTTGAGTATTAAGAAAGTTATAAGCTTAAAAAGAAACCCGTGCGTGAATTCGATATAATATAAAAATCTAGTTACTACAGCTGCTATTTTATTATATCATTTATTTTATCTGCTCAAACCGGTACATTTCAGAAGGGAAATATTCCAAAGAATGTTAACAATAATTTTTTTGTGTGTTTATATGGTGATTTAATTAATTTTTGAACACTAACGTGATCGGATTATTTGCGTCGTATAACTTCAAAGTTGTTTTTCTCGAAAACTACGTTTTTCAGACTGCGGGCAACCCAGCTTAAAAACTACTTCACGGATCAATATTACAATATTTGGAATGACATTTTTTGATGAAATTTTAACCAATGTGAATGAATCTGATTTTTAAAATAGCCTTTCAATAAACTTTTTTAAAGATTTATTCAAAATTTAAAACAAAAAATAAGTAAAAAATTCTTAGAAAAGACTTTTTTTTTAAAATGGATTTCAGATTGGAGATATTTGCAATATGTTTTAAAATTTTTACAGGTCAACCTAGTAGCCAGCAGAATGCCCGCAGTGTGAAAAGAGGTATTTTACGGCAATCGTTGTATGTACAGCGCCATCTTTGTTTTAAAAAATTTTATAAACTTAAATGCATATTTTAGCAAATTTGAAAATTTTAAAACTCTAAACACTTTTTTTCTAATAAAAAACATCACCTCAATATCACTCTATTTTACTCTACTCTAATTGTATTGCAGGCCTTAAAAGACTTGACTTGATTTTTGATTTTTTAATTAATTTTTTAAAATGTTGATTTTAAAATAACTGTTAAATAAATAAATAAAACAATGTATGCTTACCAGGCCCGTAGACAAGGGGGAGTTTTAAGTGTTCAAACCCCCCTCCCCCTTAGGGTCCAGAAAGTATAAAGAAATATCAGAAATGAGACTATTAAATTCAAAATGTGATTTTTTTTTTTTTAGATAAACTGTGATAATGATGTTAATATTCTTGAAAACTTAATTATTGAAAAATTTTTTTGGCCAAGTGAAAGATTAATTTTGCTTATAAGAGTCATAATCATTATATTGGAATTCATTTTCAAGGAGTTTGTCAATGCTCAAAAAGTCCCTGATATCCAGTAAAATATATATATGAATGTTTTACCTAGAACGAATATAATTTTGTAAGTTGAAGAAAATTAGCTTGACATTTTTTATGCCATATCTACCCAGCAAACCATAGTTGACGACTATGTTGAAATTCCGACTAATTCGTAACTATTTCGAGCTGTCTTAAAGAAATCATTACAATTTTGTTACGCAAATATCGGAACAGTTTCACTTTTTATAAGAATTTATATAAAATTTCGTTATGCGACTGTTTGTACGACATATTAAAATGCTAACAGAGTAAAATTTTCTTTTTTTCGAACTGTCTGAACGAAATCGTAACTTGTTCGTAACATTTTCGTTAGGACTCGTTACGAAATCGTTGCGATATTTCGTTACGAAGTCGTGTCAACCATTTCATACGATTTTCGTTACGATTTCGCAATGAAATCGGATTTCGATATCGGAATATCTTTACCGAAATCGTAACAAACATTTCGCAATCTTAATGAATTCGCAAGAATATCGTATGAAGCGGTTGACACGACTTCGTAACGAAATGTCGTAACGATTTCGTAAGGAGTCTTAACGAAAACGTTACGAAAAAGAACGTTACAGTTCGAAAGAAAGGAAAGTTTACTCTGTTTGCATTTCAATATGTTTTACAAACAGTCGCATAACGAAACTCTTTATAAATTCGTATAAAAAGGAAACTATTTCGATATATGCGTAACGAAATTGTAACGATTTCTTTAAGACAGCTTGAAATAGTTATGAATTTGTCGGAATTTCGACAAAGTCGTCAACTATGGATTGCTGGGTAAGCTCATTAGACCCAAAACTTTTGAAAAAGCATTCATTTGAGTGGGTTTTTTTTTTAATTTTTAAAAGTGTAAAAAATACATTAACCACGAAATTTAACACATTATAGGGTATTCCACGTAAAGCGAATGACTAAAAAGTTTGACTATTTTATTTTTTTGTTTTCTTGGTATATACGACATCTAAAATTTCCAACTTGGCACTAAAATTTAGCCCTGTGCGAAGCCTTTCCAAATAACAGGTTTCGAAAAATCACCTTAAATCTAAATATGTGTTTTTTTCGAAAGAAAATTCTCAATAGAAAAACTTTTTGTAAAACATTTTATACAGTCCAATTCTATAGTGTTTTGATGATTTTTTAATCATGTTACCAAATCATGACAAAATGGAACTGTTAAATTTGAAAAGATCTTAAAATATTTTCTTTTGAATTTATTTAAATTGTCGAAATCGTTTTCGAGAACTGTAATATTTTAGCCCTTAATGATAACTCGAACTAGGGTTCACACAGGTTCAAATAGTTGTACACAAGCAGAGGATCAATAAAAGCGTAAGATAGTCAAAAAGAAACTAAATCTAAAGAGTAACATTTTTTTTTCTCCCGTTTATATGAAATGTTTATAAATACAGCTTCACCAGCTGAATTTATTAAAAAATGTTTGCATTTTTCATAGCTGATTTTAATTTTGATTTTAATAAACTGCAAAAAATCCAACTAATTTTTACCGTTCACATTAATATTGTTGAATTAGTAAAATTTTGTCCCAGACATTTTTACTTTTTGTGCTAATTTTTTGGACCATTGAACAAACCATAGACAAAAATCAAAAAACTTAGTACTGAAAATTGATTTGTAAAAAAAAAAAATTAAATAAAATCTTCACATCTCTGTTATGATCACTTAAAAACAGGCATATTTACAAATAGTCTTAAAAGAAAACGGATTTGCTTAAAAATTTTCATGTTCTTTCTTTCAGTTATTACTGGTATCTACTTATAGATTTTTTATCAACCAAATACAAATTTATTTTTGTGCATTTAATATTTTTGCTCTTCTTCAAAAATCAAGCCGCGCGTAAGATCTAGTTTTCTATATAAATTATCTAAAATACATTAATTTATTCCGTGTACAAAAAATGTTCGCTTTTTATTTCATTTTGCATAATAAAAAAAAGCTATTTGTAAAATTCTTGTTTTCACACAAAATATTGTAAATATTAACATAACAATTAGCATTATAAAATCAATAAACTACGTGATGAAAAAGCAAAAATAAACATTTTAAACAAACTGCTTATTGCGCTCCAGTTGCTTGCAAAACAAAAGACTTAGGCAACGAACGCGATTGCCTAACACTAGCTAGCAGAAAGTACAAATAAAATCAAGCATGGTGTAAGTTTTCAGTTTTTTTTTTTTTTTTCTAAACGTTAACATAAATATTTTTATGGAATAATCAATGCAAAAATATTGAGACTTTCTAACAAAAGGCTTAAAACACAAACTAGTTATTGGAAATGAAGTTTACACAAAACGCCACTAAGTGGGTTTGTTGGACTAGCCCAAAAAAAGCGGAAAATTTATCAAGCAAAATGTATCAAATTTAACATCGCATACAACAGTCAGCACTCACTTGCACTTAAATCGTAACTAGCAGCATTTGATGCTGTTGATGCTGGGTATGACGCTGCAGGAGCTGCTGCATATTCCTCCAAATCTTCAACTGTAGCAAGATTTGCTGCTAGACTTCCGACAATTGCAGCAAATAGCAA
Organism: Coremacera marginata; assembly: GCA_914767935.1. Classification (NCBI taxonomy): domain Eukaryota; kingdom Metazoa; phylum Arthropoda; class Insecta; order Diptera; family Sciomyzidae; genus Coremacera; species Coremacera marginata. Next base: position 169,219,436 of record OU612045.1, read on the forward strand.
AAATAATTGCATTTTTTGCATGATTATTGCTGTAATTAGTGCGGATTGTGATTTGGTGTTTTTGGATTATTTTGTACGTATTTTTTTGATTTTCTTTCGTTTCTTATATTTAAGGCAGATCTTAGGTGGTTTTTACTAATATTTTTTCACAAACTTGTATTTTCTGAAATAGTTTTTTGCGTAATCGTAACCGGCTGCACACTATTTTTTAATTTTGCAATTTTTTTTTTTTTATTTATGTTGTTTGTCTTTTTGTAATATATTGAACCAATTTTTAGTTGTTTAATTTAATGAAAATATTTTTCTTGTTTTTTTTTTCAACACTTTCGCTTTCAGGTTACGCGCTGTTGCCGCAATGCTCACAAATCTTGAAATGAGCCTTAAAAGCGATTATTTATAGTTTTTATACTGAATTGAATTTTGAAGCAAAATAAATTAAAAAAAAAACAAAAATCCAAACTATTGCAGCGTCAAAAAACTTTGGCAACGTTGAGTTGGTTGCTGCCATAAAAGCTTAAACGCTGGTGTGTCGTCGCTGGAGCTTGTGAAGCTTTTGAAGTTGCATTGCATGGACTTTGAGATAAAAGCTTTTTTGTGGCTATTAATATGCGTGAATTTTTGGCAACATTTATTGCTGGTCAATATTTTGAAAACAGCAACATGTTGCTGCTTGTTATGAATGCAAAAGATCGGCACGAATTTGGTTAAATAACTGTTTTAGATTAAATTTCACAAAATTGTTAAAATTGATGCCATTTCAATTTTTTTTTTTATTAAAAAAAAGGTTTTTTAATTGAAATAATTTTTATTTTGAAATTTTTTTTTAAACTATTTTTTTAATTTATTTTTTTTTGCAGTTACTCTGAATAAAGTTCTTGTTGATTTAGTATTTGTTACATTTTCGACTTTTCAGCACTTATTTTCTGCATTGCTTCTATCGAAAATTTCGCAAAATATTGCTAAAATCTCTGTTAAAATCTCTTTTTTTTATTTTAACATAATTATGCTAAAAAATTTTTGCCTAAAATGCCGGCTGTTGATCGTATTTTATCAGCCATGAAGATGGCAGCAACGCAGTGAATATTTTTCAAGTTCGTTTCTTCAGTCTTTTGTTTGTCAGCCAGCAGCAGCTCATAGTTGCGCTGTCATGCATACGGCATATTAAATAATCACTTGCAAAGGCAAGAAAAAAAAAAACAAAAAAACACAAAAAAAAAAAAACAGAAAAAATGTAACAACAAAGTGGAATTTTACAAACGTTTGACCTTGAAAAGGAATTTTTTCATTTTGTCATTACATATATATTTATTTATTTTTAATGTATGCACAAACATGCGAATAATACGAATCATGCGCAAAGCAAATAAATGAAAAATTTAAAAACAAAAATAACAAAAAAAAAAAAACAACAACATAAGCAGCAAGTTCCCTTAAAACTTGGCAAACACAAGGTGGCTACGTCTTAATCTGAAAACAAAAACAAAAATTCATGCTTAAATGTTGCTCATTAAATTTAATTGATTGTCAAGCAAATTTGACACAAATGTAGCAAATTAAAAAATTTAACTAAATTTTTGGAAATCTTTAAAAGCAATTCACGCTTTTTACTTTTAATTGTTTAAGACAAATTAAAAAACATTACATTTAACTAAGTTGCAAATAGTTTTAACATCATGCTGAGTTAACTTGAAAATAATTTTATTTAAAAACCATGTCGAAATAATGTTTCACAACATTGCTTATTTCAGCCAGCTTTTTAAGCAATACATTATTTAGAACAAAGTTCCATTATTTTTGTAAGAATTCACATAAAAAGTAGTGTGTTAAAAAATATTCGATTAATCAAATAATCAGTTTGTTTTGTGTCAAACAACTTGTGCATACAAAACATTGTCTTGTGTGGCATACGCGTTAAAGCATTAAAATGCAAACATTGTGATTCTGTTATTTATTATAAATGCTTTCAGCAAATATAAAACTCATTTATTTGTTGTAATTATTAGCCAACAATGTGTGCGCTGTTTTGTTTAGGGTTTGGCTTGATGTACTCAAATAAATCTAGCCAGAATGTTTTATAATAAATGTCAGTCATGAAGCTATCTGCATCGTTAACATTAAAAAATAAATTAACTATATTAAATGCTTTTACTTATGATAAAAACTAAAATTTATTATAATAGTTTTACAACATACCGTGATCAACTAAAGCTCAATAACTTCAAAATATCAAGATAAAGTGAAAATTTTAACGTTGTCACCAAAAAAATGTTATCAACATATTTCATGAACGTATTTAATAAATGAAGGGCTTATTGTAAAAACACGATAAGCCACACGATTTCAGAAAGTGGTTTTATCAGTTCATTCAATTACTTTACACCATCGGAACGTCCTCTTAAAATATTGTAGCTATATTCCGTTTAATTTCCGCCTTAGCCGCAAGTGTCACTTTTTACATTTTGATTTTATTCAGAATTATTTGTCCCAAAAACTCGATAAGCCACAGCAATTACAAAGACAGTATTACAAAACGATGGATTCTGATGAAGATAGCAGTGGAAGAGATTATTTTGATGAAGATAGTGATGACAGCGTGAAAGACAAAGAGTTTTTGGCAACAGATGATGAAGTAATTTCATAAACCAGCGAGGTATGATTTATTTAAACTGGTGTGGCTTATCATGTTATAGCAAAAAAAAATCGAGTATTTAAATTTGTGTGGCTTGTAATGTTTTTGTTATTTAGGAAAATTGTGTGGTGCCAATTGAAGACGAATCGCGTGAGAATAATACCACATTTCGCTGGAGAGCTCGAAATGAACATAATTATGACCGGAATAAGAGTAAAAGTAAGCGCAACTCTGGTCATGAGTATTTTTGTCAGAAAACTAGGAAAACTGTTGAAGTACGCAAACTAGGTCCACCTTGCAGTTGCGAACAAAATTGTAGACAGAAACTTAATAACACCGAAGAACACATATTTAACCAGTTTTGGAAACTAGGATCTAATGATCTGCAAAATAGCTACCTCTTTGGTTGCATTCATTTAGGAAAGAAGAAGAGGGCGTATAAAAAGAAAACTAAAAGGCAACAGTCTAGAAGGAAATTTACAGCTTGTTATTTCGTTGAAATTGATGGTGCCCATGTTAAAATTTGCAAAAGAGAGTTCATGAGCTTACATGGTTTTCAGAATTCAAGAGGAAGACTTGACAATATTATCAAAATTAAAAAAGACGGTGCTGCTGTTTCTAAAACTGATGGTAGAGGTAAGCATGGAAGTAGGCCTAATAGACTGAGTCGTGAACAAACCGATTCTATAAGTATTCATATAAATATGATACCAAAATACCAGAGTCATTACAGCCGAGCTAATAACATCCACAAAACTTATTTAAATCACGATATAACCATTGCCAGTTTGTATAGAGAAAGCTATGTTCCTTGGTGTGAAGAAATTGGAATTAATCCTGCAAGAGAAAACGCTTATCGAAAAATATTTTGCACAGAGTATAATATAGGTTTTAAATTCCCCAAATCTGACACGTGCAAGATGTGTGATGAGACGAACATCAAGATTCAAACTGCAATACAAAATAATGATGACAAAGAATCCGAACGACTGACAATTATTGTAAATGAACATAAAGACAGCGCTGCAGCAATGCAAGATTTGCTTAAATCAGAGACCGACGATTCAATTCAGCAAATGCATACAAAATTGGTTATATCTTTCGATTTGCAGCAAGTTTTGCCAATTCCAAAACTAACAAGTGGACCTGCATTTTACTGCAGCAAAGTTGGCTTATATAATCTTGGAATACACAATTGCACGACTGGACGGGGACACATGTTTGTTTGGACGGAAAATGTGGCTAAACGTGGATTTAAGGAAGTTGCTTCCGTGCTACTTAAATATCTAAACACCAACACCGACGGTGATGATCTTGTAGTTTTTACAGATAATTGCCCAGGGCAGAACAAAAATTGGCTAATGATGTCTTTATGGATGCAATTAGTCAAAGAAGGAAGGTTCAAAACTATTACGCATCATTTCCTAGTTAGTGGTCACACCCATTTGCCTTCTGATAGAGATTTCTCTTTAATAGAGAAGAGACATAAGAAATATTCCCCGCAAATCTACTCCCCAGAAGGTTGGCACAATGTTATTAAACAAGCAAATAAAAAGACTCCATTTGTTGTCACAGTTATGGAACAAACTGATTGTTTAAATTTCGTCCTTATTGTGGACGGTATTAACAAAAATTCAATTACTACCGATAGTAGCAAAACGGATTTCTCTGGTGTTTACACATTTCACTTTAAAGCAGAAAATACGAGATCAATTTTTGTAAAGCATTCAATACAAGGAGAGTATAAGAAAGTAAGTATTTTAAAAAAGGGAAGACCTGCAAATACAACTTTAAATGGATTGAAAAAAGAAAGTATACAGAACTCTTAAAACTAGCGACAAAGAAAGTACACGGCGTAAAATCCTTGCTGCCATATATTCCACCAATTTATCATTCCTTCTACAACGCTTTGGAGCCATCTTCGGCTGAAACTGAATCAGAACTTATAGAAATTATTTGATGTAATAAATAGAAAAAATAATAAATTTTAAACTGCAAAAACACGATATGCCACTTTATTTCAACCAAAATAACAAAACTTTTGATATTAAAAATAAAAAAAATATGAATAAATTTCATGCAATAACTGGATAAGCCACAACTTTTTGCGATTTTAGCGATTTCCGAAGATTTCTTGGTGTACAGCGACGGGTATGTGATAGTAGTCTTCTTTAAGCACTAAATAAAAGTATATGTATCATGATTTCATCAAATCCCTATTTTCTGCATTTATTTTAAACTTCAAAGACGATTTTCTCAGTATTTTAATTTTGTGGCTTATCGAGTTTTTGCAATAAGCCCTTCAAATATATTACAAATAAAATCGCAATAAAATGTTGAATTTTAGTCTAAATTCAACAAAAAATTTCATTAAATTTTTAAAGTCTGTTGACAATTTGCCATTTTTTGGAACCAAATTCATAATTTTGAATATTTCTTCTACATAGTTGGCATTTACACAGTGCTACAGCCAAAATGTAAGTAGGAAATCGACAACTGTACTCATTTATACCCCAACTACTGATCACGAATCTGGCATTCAAATTTTTTCATCACGTTAGGATTTTGAGAAAACCGTTATTCAAGGTCAAAAAATTCTCCATAGAGAAATCAACTTCAAGCGTCGAAACTAAAAGTGGTACGTGATTTTTGTCTGAGGCAAGGATGTTTGTTATGAGTTGATAAAAAATTTTCTAGCATACTTTTATCCCCCCCCCCCATCCCTTTCATCACCATTGTTTTTACGTTTTCAAAAACACTTTATTTTAGCATAGGCATATTCTGCAAACCATTGGATTAACTGTATGATTTTCTCTGAATACACATACAGCTTTATTCAAAAGATTTTCTTTAACAATCTTTCAACGCTTGTTAGTTATGCACTGTCTAAGGCTTTACGCGTCCTCTACGCAACCTTGCTGAAATTGTTATTCATAAACATTTTTTTATTCATTGCTTAATTTTGTAAGGTTTGTGTTTAAGCCAGGCCCGTAGGCAAGGAGGGGTTTTAGGTGTTCAAACCCCCCCTCTTAGGGTCCAAGAAGTATGAAAAAATAACACAAATGAGACTATTAAATTCAAAATGAATATTTTTTTTTAAGATAAACTGAGAAAGTTATGTTAATTTACTTGAAGATGCAAAAGTTTAAACATTTTCAAAGCCATTTTAAAAAACTTCGCTTAATTAATGAAAAAGGTGTTAATAGCCAAAGATTAAATTTGCTTCTAAAAGTCACAATCATTATATTGGAATTTAGCTGCAAGGAGTTTGTATATTAAAGAACCGTTTTCAATTGTGGATTTTGATGCTCAAAAATATCCTGATATCTGGAAAAATTTATATTTGGAATTACACCTAGAACGAATATAATTTCATAAATTATAGAATATAAGGTTGACTTTTTTATGCAATATAGCTTATTGGACCAAAAACCCTTGAGAAAGCACTTGTTTGAATGTTTTTTTTTTAATTTTTAATAGCTATAAAGTATAAGCCAATAAAATTAACCACGAAATTTCACACATTATGGAGTATTCCACGTAAAGCGGATGACTTAAAAGTTTGCCCATTCTATTTTGTTGTTTTCTTGGTATATAAGACATGTAAAATCTCAAACTCTGCACAAAAATTCTTTTCCAAAGTAAAGGTTCCCGCAAATCACCTAAAATCTAAATATACTTCTTTTTCGAAAAAGGAGGATTACAAAGTTGTATACAGTCATGTATAAAGGATTTAATGATTTTTTAATAATGTTGCCAAATTCTCATAAGAAATTACAATTACAGTTTCTCAAACTTGGGCATTTTTAAAATTATTTTTTATTATGTTAATTTATAAAAAAACAAAAAAGTTAAAATTTATTTTTAATTTTTTAAATTGCAAATAGCTTAAATTTAAATCAACGTCTGATTAAATTCTTAAATATCCAAGAAAAAATTACTGTATAATAAAAATTTATCCAGCTGAGGAGGAGGGTTTTCAAAGAAAGACTTATTTTGATGCGATAACTTAAATAGTATATTGTTATAAGATATTGGTGCAATGCAAAAACCAGTTTTCGAATTATGGCTTTTGAAAAATAATCTGAGATTCAAATATAACTTTTATCGGAGTCGATTCCTCTGCTCAAGAAAAAATTTAATAAAAGAAATATATAGTAATTGTTATTGGAACTGAATGATTTTGTCAGTCATGATATCAATTATTTATGAGGAAATGGAACAGTTCAATTTCTAAAGGTTTTAAGATATTTTCTTTTGAATATAATTTCCATTGTTGAAATCGTTTTCGAGAGCAGTAATATTTTGGCCTTTAATGATAACTCGAACTAGGATTCACACAGGTCCAAATACTTGTACACAAGCTGGGGATCAATAAAAGTGTAAGATAGCCAAAAAAAAAACCAAATCTAAAGAATAACATTTTTTTGTTCTTCCGTTTATGTAAAATGTCCCGTAAAAGTTGCGAACCAAGCTTTAACAGGTGAACTTTTTAAAAAAAATCACTTTTTTCAAATCAAAAAATCTTACCTATTTTTATCTTTCAAACTAATATTGTTGTATTAGTGAAATTTTGTCACACAAATTTGTACATTTTGTGCTAGTTTTCGGAATTATACTTTTTAAAAGGCAATAACATATTCTCAATTTGGACTATTCTTAAAACAAACCATAGGCAGAAGTCAAAAACGTAGTACTAAAGACTAATTTAATAAAAAAATTCAATAAACTCTTGTCAGCTCCCTAATGGTAATTTTTAAACGGGCATATTCACGAAAACATTTCCATATCCTGGCGTTTATTTTTTTACTGGTATCTACTTATATATTTTTTTATCAAAACCCCCCCCTAAGGTAAATCCTGGCTACGGGCCTGGTCTAAGCAATCGAAAATCTTTTACAAAAACGAAGAATTTTGGTACATTTGCTAATCTGTTACTAAAAAAAGTTTACAAAGGTCGCATCTGAAGCATGTCTATGATATAAATATAATAAACATCAACCTTAATCGAGAAGACGACAAAAAATATTAGGCTAAGTTGACGCAGCCTTTAAAAGCAAATTTCGGCGTTTTAGTTACGCAGATCTTAAGCAAGCCGGAAAAAATTTTATGAATAACGATGTGTTGTTTAAAGCTGGTTTAAAATTACGCTGTCTCTAAAATGAGATTATATATAAGACTGTTGGTCTCTATCACTAACCCTTAAGGGGACTCTCATATAAAATCGACGTCGTAGTCGCCCAAGAACTCTTTACTAAACGGAAAAAACATTTTTTTTTTTTGGAGCTTACTCCTTTAGAATCAATTTCATATATTGCCCGCTGTATGAAAATTTTATGGCGAGTGAAATCGAGCGTTATCTACAAAATCAAGCGTTACGCCGTCAGCGTTATACAAACAAAATACATACACACAGCAGAGAAATACCAACAACGAAGAAATACCAACAAAATGCATACTCACAGCAGAGAGAGTTTCAATAAACTCGATGTTGCTCTCTACTCTTCTCTTTTTAACATATGTTCAGCTCAGTGATGTGATTCAGGCCTTGTGAAAAATCCCGAATGTGTAAGCAAAAATCCCACTTTATCCCGCCAGAGGTACCTTAAAATCCCACCAAAAATCCCACCAAAAAAATATAATAAGAGCATGGTGATATTAAACAAGGTAAACCGTGACGTATACAAATTTTGGTACGCTTGTCAAAAAACTGATAGAGACAGGCGGGACTGTAGATAAATAAATGCTGAAAGTGTAGGGAACACTTTTTTGAGAGAGGTGAAAAAATCGAGCACACCTTATTTAATTTCACCATGAGTAAAAGTACAAACAATTTTTTTTTTGATTTGATTTGAGCGCTTGATACAATTTTTGAAAGAAGAAGTTAATTTAGATTTAGTTTCTGGAAGAACAATGGGAAATACTAGACATGGTACAACCATTGATGCTATGTTTTCACGATTACCAAGAACCTAATATTACAGTATTTAATAATGACGTTACTATTAATGAATTCATCAATTTACCTCATAATAAATTTATGCAATAACTAAATTTTAAAATTTAAAAAGTATACAATCCTTTTACTAATATAAGAGATGCCTTTATTCACCCCCTTTACCTTTAATAAACATCTCAAATTCCAAGGTATCGATCTAGAGGAGTAAACTCCAGTCGCGGGTCGGCATTTTCAATGAAGCAATCTCCAGATATCTTGCTCACCGCGAATTTAAGGTCTTTCGCGGCCTTTCGCTCTTTCTACCTTCTACTTTAATACTACTTCTACTTTAATAATGTAAAAAAACTGTTGGTCGAAAATAAAATACAGCTTAAAAAAAAAAAAATTAAAAAATAAATTTTCTTAAAACTCCTGGAGGCCCTTAATTTCTTTATTATTATTTTCTTGTTATTCGCTGATTTAGATTTTTGTAAATAAAATCAAATTGAATGCATTATTTAATAGCTCTGTACAAAAAGAACTCTAATTAAATGTACTAAAAACATGCTTTTTAATGCAGAATCAAGTACAAATTGGCTCATACTGTGTGTGTGTTTTTTTTGTATTGTATTTTGCATAAGATTTTTAAGTAAGGAATGGAGCTTCGGCAGGGTATCGAAGCTAAAATACTCCTACGTGGCCGTACTGAAGTATATCCGAAGTCTTTAGACGTCTATAAAATTTTTATGTATAATCTGCAAAAAATTTGTGTCATACGTTTAATTTAATTTTACCCTTAGCTGCCACATAGAGTAATTTGTAAGCAAAGTAAAATGCCGTACCCACTTTTCTAGTATAAAGACTCCACATTTTACCGTAGAATATATGTATGGGTTGGATAAACTATGTGGGCGAAACTTGGGTACATACAGACACGCTGCCATTCAGTTTTATATATTTACGAAAATTTTTAAATTTTGATGACGTCACTTTGTATTGAAGCTAGGCGTGGTTTCATCCGATTTTTCCAAATATCAAAGAGTGGCTTATGTTGAATATCAAAGCTGGTATACAAAATTTAAAGACATCTCTGTAATTTTTGCAGATTTTTAAGCGATTTAACGTTTTCAATAAAGCCACTTTGTATGGGAGGTAGGCGTGGTTTTCATCCGATTTGGTCAAATATCATAGTGATAGTCTATATAATATACAAAAGCCTAGGTGCAAAATTCCAAGACATTTCTGCAATTTCAGCAGATTTTTAAGGGATTTTCCGTTTAATATAAAGCTACTTTGTATGGGAGGTAGGCGTGGTTTTTATCCAATTTTTCCAAATTTCATTGTCATTATTAATATTGAAGACCAAAGCTCAAAATGCTAAATTTCAAGTCATTTCATTAATTTTTGTGGATTTTGAAGAGGTTTTACTGTTAGAATAAAGTCACTTAGTATGGGAGGTAGGCGTGGTTTTCATCCGATTTTTCTAAATTTCATAGAGATGGTTCATATTATATATCAAAGCTAATGTGCGAAATTTCAAAACATTTCTTTAATTTTTTAAAATAAAATTAAGCCACTTTGTATGGGAAGTGGGCGTGGTTTTCATCCGATTTTGCCATATATCATAGAGATGGCTTGTATTAAATATCAAAGTTTATGTGCAAAATTTTAAGGTATATCTCTAATTTTTGTGGATTTTTAAGAGATTTTATATATAAAATAAAGACACTTTGCATGGGAGTTAGACGTGGTTTTCATCCGATTTTTCCAAATTTCATAGGCAGGATTTAGATTGAAGATCAAAGCTTACGTGCCAAATTTCAAGGCATTTCATTAATTTTTGTGGACTTTAAAAACATTTTACGGTTAAAATAAAGGCACTTCGCATGGGAGGTAGGCGTGGTTTTCATCCGATTTGGCTCATTTTCGAACTTGATCTTCCTTTTTTTAAAAATAAACTTATATTTCGAATTTCATCGCGATAGCTTTAAAATTACGGCTGTAATCGTGTCGACAGACGGACAGACAGACGGACATACGGAAATCGACTCAGGAGATGATGCTGATCAAAAATATATACTTTTTTCTATACCTGCCACGCCTTCTTCTTGGCGTTACAAACGGAATGACAAAGTTAGTTACCCCTTACGCAATACGCGTTGAGGTATAAAAATGCTATGGCTGAAAATAATTTAAAAGACGCGTAGAAAGCCGAACAACATGCTGTTTATACAGTATAAGCTTTGAGAAAGTTTTTTTTCACTGTTGAAAATCTATAGTGAACAAAAATTTAGCAAATTTTGCAGTCTTAATCATTATCATGACTTCAGCAATATACACCTATATAAAAAATTTAAAACAAAAAAATGTGTGCCACTACATTTTTTAACAGATCCTTGACATTGTAAGTATTTGTGATAATCCGATTAAAACTACGATTTATTTATTTTTATGTTTTAATTCATCCAAGCCTTAGACTTCGATTTTAAGTCAACGGTCGATTTTAATCAAATCATATTTTGATCACGTTTTAGCATTGAATTTTGGAAAAATTTACATATTTTAGCCATTCATTTTATGTTATTTTATAAACAAAAATAAAAAAAAAAACAAGCTTTAACTGACTGTACAGTCTGTGAACAGTGACAAGGCATGGTAAAAATGACAAAAAAATAAAACAGAAATAATTTTTATATGCAAGCAACATTTTATAAAAATACATAACTTACTCATAAAAATACGTAATGGTCTGGAAAAACAATGAAAGATATATTATTTTTAACAAACAAAAATGTTGAGGTGTTTCACCTTTTGAATAAACGCTGCTTTGTCACTCAAAATTTGTAATCAAAAAAGCTGAACTAAAAAGCCTTAAGCAAGAAATTCGTACCAACTTTCGCATCAAATGAAATTTGTGATATACAAATATTTTTTATTTCTTATTAATATATTTTTTATATTTTACTATTTTACAGTGTATTTAATGCCTTTCATCCGTTCTTGCGTCAAAACAAAGTGTGCAATAAACATGTAACAATTAATAACACAATATAAACAAAAGACTTAAGCAACAAACTTGCCTATATTAACGCATTAAATTAATAAATAAATTTCTTTAAATTATAGCAACATTTCAATTATTTTTAATTAATAAATCATATGGTACTGCGGCAAAAGACTCATTTATAATGCTCAACAGCCTTGGACCCCAATATTGACGCGTCTCTGGCAACATGATGCGATAGATTTCACGCCAATATTGATTGGCAAAATTCACCACGATCTCATCTAAAAATAGAGTTAAATTAAAAAATGCAATTTTAACATCAGCTCACTTACTTAATGTGGGATCTGGTAAGAGTCCCGTGGCTTGTATTTTTAAACCATCTATTTTTGGCAGTATATCATGTTTACTGAGTCGCACAAAACGATGACCATCTTTTTCATAGAAATTGCCCTCTGCTGTATTCACCATACTAATGTTGGCTTTTGAATCGAAATACAAGTAGAAAACATTTCAGTTATTATATTATACGTGTATTAACTGCTACTTACTCAATGTTACGTTGAATATTCCACGTGGCTTCATTCTTACAGTATTAAATGCTACATCGGCCTTGTAGCTACCTACAATCATAACCAACGGTACAGCGGATGTCATGTGGTATTTGGTACTATTATTGTTGATTATTTTAAAATCGACAGCATTAATTTTTGTTCCACCAAAGCCAAAGATTTGTGCCTTGCGTATGGTTAGACGTCCATTAACTGGCCCATTTGAGAACTGAAATGTGGTGCGATTCAAAGAGAATGGATCTAACGAAGGTACGTTAAGCTCTTTATTGCCATTTTTTAGCCGTGGCAGCATTATTTCGAAGGCTCGTTTTATGCAATCATTCAAATTGAGATCTTTTTGTTGACACGTTGGTATGTCATCAGCTAAAAGAAAGATTAGACCATTAATTTATATGTATATATAAATGAAAAGTATATTAAAGGTATTTAACTATAATTTTTGTCTGAGGTCTGATTAAACTGATATTATTTCCGTGTATGCCGAGTATTTTAACAAAAATGTTTGTTTTTTTGTTTTTAAAGGAATGCTCTGATCTATTTAATAGCTTTGGTCTCAGTTGAGAAGTAAAAAACTTTGAAATATTCCTGAGAAATGACATTAGTATGCACTATCGTGAACCATTCATAACAAGCTTCATCTTTCATTAGACGTCTGTGAAATTTCAGCCTTTTATATATACGCATAAAGCGAGGGAGCTAGCTGATGTAACAAAGATATCGTATGGCAGTGTGTTCAAATATCATACATATAAATTCGATTATGACGAAGCTCTGCACGCTATGGGTGCAGCGTTGTTCACAGTGCACAATGGGCCACAAATTCCATTCGTTGTCAAAAATTAAATTTTTTTTTTAAAATTCAAGTTAAAGAAAAATAAAAATGGCAATGTTAAGACATATTTAGGCTCTTTGTGTGGTAAATTATATCAAATTTAATTAAGCCGTTTTTCATTTACAGCTTTGTATTGTGAAAAAAGAAGTATAAATTTATCTTGGTATCAATTTTTCGAGGCGAAGCTTTTTACGCCCCGTTCTGTGATTGGCTTGGAGTGAAATCTGAAAAATTTTCGACACATTTTTTCTTAAAATTTTATATGGTTTCTTTGTTTTTGTGTTTTTTACAAGACAATTTAATATAACAAATATAAAAAAATATTTCTTCGCCTGCCGTGGGGACTTGAACCCGTACACCTTTGATTGGGAGTTCTATACTCCATCCATCGAGACAAACACCTTCTTTATGCAGAGGCATTGATTCAGTATTAAGTGCAACTGAAGCTATGTTGCAGCAGATCCAATAATCTATTAATGTATTTGTGTGGTTTGGGTAGCTGCTTAGCCACTTGCTACAAGAGTTGCTTACTAGATTTTTATGGTTTGAGTTGCTGCTACAAGCTTGCTAGCTTGCTTAAAGAATCATCAGGGCTGCCACTTTTCTACAATTGTGGTAAATCTAGCACTTTTTCATTTACTGATCATTTACTGATCTGGGCTCATTGACCTTATCTGTTAATGATGTCCTGGAGCAGCTCATTGAAATTAAAAGTTCTTGCAAAGCAGATATTGATGGCTTTGCTTCCATTTTCCTTCTAAATTGTGCTTACTCTTTAGCTGCTCCCTTATGTGAAATTTTTAATAAATCCCTATCTGAAGGTGTTTATCTTAAGTGTTGGAAAATTGCTTCTATCACGCCTATCTTTAAATCAGGTAAAAAGAATCTTATTGCTAATTACCGTCCAATCTCGAAATTATCCAATGTCTCTAAGCTGTTTGAAAGTATATTTAAATCCAAACTGTATTTTTTAATAAAACGCCATATTTGCCCTGAGCAGCATGGTTTCTTTGTGGGTCGCTCCACGGTAACTAACCTTTCCGTGTTCTCTGAGTTTTGCATAACATCCTTTGAGCTCGGTTATCAAATGGATGTAGTATATACCGATTTTTCGAAAGCCTTCGACAGAGTTTCACACAAGTTGCTGCTTTTGAAATTGTCGAAAATGGTCTATCACTCTTCTTTGTTAAATTGCATGCTTTCTTAAGTATCGGATAGAATGTGGTTTGCTAGGATTAACAATGTAAATTCTTATGAATTTGCTGCATCCTCGGGTGTTCCTCAAGAGAGCATTTTAGGACCAATGTTCTTTATGCTTTTTATAAACGACGTTTTCAAATTAAATACAGCTTTAAGCACTCGCGTTTTCTACTTTATGCGAATGACCTTAAAATGTTTAAGAAAATTTCTTGTGTGGCGGATGCTCTTCATTTGCAGTCTGATTTGAACAGGCTTGTGAAGTGGAGTGAAGTTAATGGTCTAGCTCTGATCTTTTCTAAGTGTTACCATATGACCTTCTCTAAGCTGACTTTACATACCATTATCAATTTATATTATCTTACTAATATCCCACTTCAATCAACCAAATCTTTTAAAGATCTTGGAGTTGTGTTTGATTCTAAATTTACGTTTAATGATCATTTAAACTTTCTTATTCCTAAGGCATATTCTATGCTCGCTTTCATTCGCAGAAATAGCTTAGAGTTTTCTGATCCCCACACTTTAAAAATGCTATACAATTCTTTTGTTAGGTCAAAGTTAGAATATGCTTCCTTTATCTGGAGCCCGTATTTTGTTAATGCCACAAATAGACTGGAAAGAATTCAAAAAACTTTTTCAAAGTTCGCTTTGCGTTCTTTAAATTTAAATGAACAACTTCTGCCGTATAGTTCACGGTTATTGCTTTTAGGGCTTAAATCCCTTGAGTCAAGGCGTAAGATTGCCTCTCTTATATTTGTGTATGATTTGGTTTCTGGAAATATTGACAACTCAAATTTCAACCCAGACAACTCAAATTTTATAAATTATTTTTTATAAAACAATGTAAAGTAAATTATGCTCTATATGAGCCTTTGACTAAGGCATTGTCCCTTTTTAATGAGTTATCGTCTAATAATGATGTAGATCTCTCTGTATCACTTATATCACCCATTATTTGCATTTTTCCAAAATCAATCACTTTTTGGTATATTTATATGTATAAAAATTATTGCATTATTATTAAAATTTTAGAAATTTTATTGAAAATTTTATTTATTATTACGTATAATATTTTATTTGAGTACTGTTTTAAGAACATTATAAAGTGTGGTTGAATTTTAAGGGCCGATGTTGAATGTGAACCACACCTAAACGTCAAGTTTTTTTCTGCATTTCATTTGACATTTCTCAATTTCAGACTAACTCAATTTGAACCATGGAAAGATACACAATCGAGCAACGCGTTAAAGTTATTCAGGCTTATTATGAAAATAGGCGTTGAAATCAAAATGCATATCGTGCACTTCGTGATTTTTTCGGTCAATTTAATCGTCTAAATGTGCGTACAATCGGAAAAATCGTGCAAAAATTTGAGTAAACCGGGTCTGTAGGAGATGTGAAAACGCCAGTGCATGCTCGTACAGCTCGTACTGCAGAAAATATTGCTGCTGTTCGCGATAGTGTGACTGAAGAGCCGTCCACCTCAACTCGTCGTCGTGCCCAACAATTGCACCTTTCACACTCGTCGTTGATGAACATTATGCATAAAGACTTGCATTTACACGCTTACAAGGTGCAATTGACTCAAGTACTAAAGCCTCTTGACCATTTCAAGCGTCGTCAATGGTCAGAATGGTGGCAAGAAATGGCAACAGTGAATAATCAATTTTCGAAGAAAATCATCTTCAATCCCCAAATCCTAAATGCGACATAAGCAGAATTACCGCATTTGGGCGAATGATAATCCAAGAGTGATTGTCGAAAAACCAATGCACCCACATAGAGTGACTGTTTGGTGCGGTTTATGGGCTGGCGGCATCATCGGGCCGCATTTTTTTCCAAAATGAGGCCGGTCAGGCAGTTACTGTGAATGGTGTTCGCTATCGTGAGATGATATCGAACTTTTTATGGCCCGAATTGGAAGATATGAATGTGGACGATATGTGGTTTCAACAGGACGGTGCCACTTGCGACACAGCAACCGAAACAATGGCTCTTTTGTGCGACAAATTCAATGGCCGTGTTATCTCACGTGGTGGCAATGTCAATTGGCCGCCAAGATCATGTGATTTGACACGGTTGGACTTCTTTCTTTGGGGTTATTTGAAAGAAAAGGTGTACGTCGATAAGCCAGCAACAATTCAAGAGCTAAAGGATGAGATAATTCGGCATATTAATGGCATAGAACCTCACTTATAACTCAGCGTCATCAAACATTTGGACCATCGGATGGAGGTGTGCCGCCGAGGTCGCGGCGGCCATTTGGCCGATATTTTGTTTCATACATAATTGAACCATACCAATTTTATCATAATAAAAAGAAATGACAATAATTCAACATCGGCCCTTAAAATTTAACCATCCTTTATGGATTTTTAAAAAATATTTCCATAACATTTGACTAATAGTTTTTTTTGTTTTAAATTTGGATTTTTGGCGATTTTTTTAATACAACAAAAAAATTAGATTTTTTCCGAAAGCAAGAAATCATAACTCTGGTAATTACCCTGCGATTTTATGCATTTTAAACAAAAATTAAATAAATTATGAAGTGCGTACCAGTTTTATGCAATTTTTCACTTATGAAAATATAATTGGGATTTTTTTGGGAAAACGGCACTTTTTCCCATATAAATCAGATTTCCAATATAAATAGAGTTCGCTTAAGGTACGTATAAATATCAATACTTTTTCCTAAAAATTTTACAACTTACCTTTGTCATGCTAAGGAATTAGACCCCGGTGTGTAATCTGTTAATTTCGAAAAAAATATAAAGACCACTCTAATGTACATACATAGGAGTACAATCTCGCTGTATGCATACCATTGACCGGAGAAGGATAATTCAAGTACCAAATGAAAAGTCAAGGGTCAGGCTTTGAGTATGTTAATCAAAATAAGGGATGTCTCAAAATTGCATGTGAATCGCAAATTATACTTTTTAGTGAATTTTTAGTGAATTTGTCAATATTAGAGTTGTTCCAGGTATGTCTTTTTTCCTCCCATTTCCGGTTAAAAGATCTAAATGAATATCTTAGTAACCCCTGAGACAGAATGATTGCAATTTACATGAAATGTTGGGACAACCCCAAATTTTAAGAATTTTTCCAAGGATTTAAATTTAAAGTTTGACCTTTGACCTATCATTTTGGCACTTTCATCGTACTTATCCAAGCAGTGGTTTGGATAATACAACCCAAAAACGCACAAATTCACAAATAATTTTAAGTGAATTTTTTTAAATTCTTATTTTGACAATTTTCCAAAGGATCTTCATTTAAAGGTTGAGCCTTGATCTTCCCTTTTGCCCTTGAGTTGTCCTCTCCGAGAAATGGTTTGCATCCAGCGGTCTTGTACATGTATGTATGTATATTCTTGTGTGAGTTTATATAGTGTTTTTAATATTACGGTGGGGGCCAAAACTATTTTTTCATGTGCCTGATAAATAAATAAAAAATGTGTCAGCCGTAAGTTTGTCACAATAAATAATTTTATTTTTAATAAATATTAATAAATTCTATGCTTGCAAATTGTAAGAAACAATGTTTTGAATTTCTTAATATAATACTGAAATTTTTATTTCTCTAATGTTCAGGGGGGCAACTGATCTCTTCTGTCTTACCCTCGCTACGCCCATGCGGGTACTGTAGCTATTTGGCTTATTGTATATAAAACATTTTATATAACAAAAAGTTCACTTTTTTAAGAAAATTTTAATTATTTTGCTGCAGTGACGAAACTTATAGACACGAGAGTGCCAATGTACCCTTATTTCCTACAGTTTAATAACCGAGGGCAATTTACAAAGGGAAGAATTCATTTCCTAAAGTAGAACTGCGGTTTGCATATGAATTTAACTTGCATTTTTTTACGCTACTCGTAAAAGTTCTTTACAACTGATAATTTGAGCACATGTAAAAATGCATAAATGCTCTCTTAATGTTACATTTATATCTACTTACATATGTAATACTTTTTATCGGTTTGTTGTGCATCATTTGGAGTTGTCACTGCAGAAGCGGCTGTTGTTGTTGTGGTTGTTGTTGTTGCTTTCGTCGTTGTTGTATCTATTACCACTGCTGTAGTTGTTGCAGCTTGAGTTATGGAGTCTGCATTTATTGTAATGCTTGCACTTATTGTTGTACTTGATGGTTGTTCATTTGTGGTTGATGATGATGATGGTGATGATGGTGCTGTTAATGCGATTATAGTCGTTTCTTCTTCGGCACCCTGAATGGTGCACAAAATACATAATACAGCAATTAATGCCGAACACTTTTTTAAAAAACACTTCATAATGGAACCACACTTTACAAAATCTATTTAAAACTTCTTTAAATATTTTAAAAGCGTCTTTATTTCAATTAGTTTTTATGAAATTTTACCAGCGCATAGCTCTGATCTTAGCTTTAGCTTAGTTTGTTCACTACTGTCGAGCAAGTTTTTCATGCAGTCAATTTTATTAAAAATGCATTTTGAAAGCTTTAAATTGGTTTGGTTTTTTTCTTTTGTCTTCAAGATTTTTTGTGCTAATTTTAATTAGTTTGAGTTTATATGAAAACTGGATCTGTATAATAATAGTTGCTCTAGTGATTTAATTATGTTTATGAATCTAAAGTTATGATGTCTCTTTTGATAAACGACAGTTAAAGTTTTATGCTTGTCGAGGCTTAGCACCCGAATAAGTTCAAGGATGAAAGTATTAAGTATTTTTTTTTTTTTTTATCTTTACTTGCGATTCTTTAAACTGTGTATTAATTTGCTAAGGTTAGGTGCCGAAGTTAAATCATGATATTTATAAAACTTAAGTGTAAAACTGAATGTTTTGATTTTTATTAAAATATTATTTACTACCTTTTAAAGAGAACACTCTTCTATGTTCACATTTAATATATATTTTTTGAAATTATTAAAATTGTTGCCAAAAATGTGCATCTTGATAGCTCAAAATACAGGGTGTCCCAGACTTAGAGTACTATAATGTGGGGGCTGATTCCTCGTGATGAGACGAGCAAAAAATCGTATAGGTGGGGGTGGTCGCAAATGCCCCCCTAGGGGGCTAGGAGGGAAAAACAAAAAATAGGTGTCGTAACGTTTTAATCCATAGCTAACATATCTCTGCAACGATTAAAAAAAAACATAACTTTTTGAAAAGAAAATTAAATTTGCTTTAAATTATTTTTGCAAAATTTTTCCATAAAGTCATAAACAAAAAATGTATAAGCACCTGAAGAATTCAACTTTCAAGGCAATTTTCTCAGAAAAAAAGCAAATGTTTTATTATTTTTTATGACGCAGTTTTTTCCTTGGTCAATTCTCTAAAAATTTTCTAAAACCGTAACAAAAAATAATGTCTGCGTACTCTGAGTTGGAAAACATTATAACTCTACGATCGGTGAAAGAATGTGTCGATTCAGGCATGTGATGCACTTAATAATGAGAAATTGCTTTTTTTTCTTAATTCCGTTAAATCTAACTGTTTTACTAGTTATTGTAAGCAACAAAAAAACAAAGTCCCCCCAGTGGGAGGAAAAAATGGTAGAATCGGAAAATCGATATTATACGAAAAATATTATCTCTGAGGTATAAACAATGTATGATGGATTTTTAGAGAATTGACCAAGGAAAAAAACTGCGTCATAAAAAAATAATAAAACATTTGGTTTTTTTCTGAGAAAATTGCCTTGAAAGTTGAATTTTTAAAGAAAAAAACCTATTTTTTGACTTCAGGTGCTTACACATTATTTGTTTATGACTTTATGGAAAAATTTTGCAAAAGTAATTTAAAGCAAATTTAATTTTCTTTTCAAAAAAGTATGGTTTTTTTTAATCGTTGCAGAGATATGTTAGCTATGGATTAAAACGTAACGACACCTAATTTTTTGTTTTTCCCTCCTAGCCCCCTAAGGGGGCATTTGCGACCACCCCACCCATACAATTTTTTGCTCGTCTCATCACGAGGAATCAGCCCCCACATTATAGTACTCTAAGTCTGGGACACCCTGTATATAAGGTTCAATGCACTGAAAATGGTCAATTTCGACACTTGTCTCATTGTTTTATCGAAATGTTTTTTTTTTAGTTTGAGTGTATTCCAGTAACATTACACTTTAGTGTACAAAACGATTTTTAAGTAAAATTTTATTTTTAGCTTAGTTTTTTATAGTTAAAAATTAGTACCTAAGTCTTTTTTCTACACTCATAAAACTTATTGTTTGATTACAATTTGTAAGAAGCAAAAAAATATTTATTATTAATGCTTGAAGATTGCAATTAATAATAATTGTGTATTCGGAATAGTTCCATTTTCATTTGCACACTATGCACACTGTAATTTTTATTAAAAACATTAAACATTCAATTGAAATATCTAATTTTTAATAGAATAAATTTAATAAATTATATTATATAATTTATATATATTATATAAATTATATAAATAGCTAAAATACTATAAATTTTTAAATAAAAAACTCCAAGAAAATTAATTCAATATACTGCTCTTGAACACTTTAATGTATTATGTTAAATAATTATATTACTTAACAAAAGAGGTCGTGACGTCATGCAAATTCATCAACGCTTTTAAACAACAACAAAACCGTGCACAATTTAAAATGGGCAATTTGCTTCTTAATTATTAACTCTTAACTTTTTAAATCTTAACTTAATAATTGCTCTATGAAATATTATTCGACAGCAATTTTCGAATCCACGCACATTGGGAGATTCGTGGCCATAAATAAAAAAGAGTACAATTTTTCATATTGTAAAAAAACTTTCTTACAAATTGACTGTTCATAAATTAGATAAGGAAAACCAAAAAGAAAAGAAAAGAAAAAGAAATCTTTTAAAGTTTGGTCAGAAAATGGCTCGGAAATTTAACATTTTTTAATGAAAAAACTTAAGAATATCACCTATTTTTACTACCTGTAGTCGTTTTTGTTCCACTTTTTGCGTTTTTTAAAGAATGGAATTGAAATGAAGAAATCATAATAATATGATTTTGAATAGTATTTTGTTGCTATTAACAGAAATATATTTTTACTGATTTCTTAAAAATAAGCATAAAAGCTAAAAGATTTTTTTGGTGCATAAAAGTTAAAAACATTGGAAACTTAATGCTAATCCAAATTGAATAAATATATATAAGAATTTGCATTACCATTAAAATAAAGTGGTATACCATTAAAATTAAGTGGTAAAGAAAAATGTAAATTTTTTTCATTAACATTAAAAATTTAGTGGTGATGAAAATTTTTTCCATTATCATTAAAATTTTACATTATCACAAATTTTAATGGAAATGCAACTTTTTCTTCCATTACCATTACATATTAATGGTAATGAAAATTAAATTTGCATTACCACTAGATGGATAGTGATAAAGATATTTTGAATGCACTAATAATTCAATGAATTATGGCCATCTATGCTGAAAACTTACGATTTAATTGCATCTTAGAATAAATAAAATATAAATTTAAATCGCTTATAGTTGGCATTATTTTTTTTTTAACTTAACCAACGCTTAGGGAATGCCCCCTTTAAATGCCAAAGCATTGCATTAATTCGGAAGAGGGGTGATAGTTAGTTGGAAGGTGGAAAGATGGAGTAGTGACGATGAAGATTTGCTTTAAACTTAGACAGATCAAAACTGCCGAGATTATTCCACAATCGTACTGTGCGACTAAAAAACGAATTATCTCGGTAATGCGAGGGTCTTTTGCACACCGATGCAATGGTAAAGAGATGGGCTTGAAAAGCTGCCCGAGTAGACCTAGGAAATACACGAACTGGTGGCGTCAGGCCATGTACCTACCTTGAACACTTCCCATAGTAGAATCTATACAAAAGGCTTAGGTAACCAACATTGCGACGATGCCCACGATAACTGAGTGGAAATAAAATGTTTTCATATCCTATCATATATATCGCACGTCTTTGAATTCGGTCCAGAAGTTCCAAATAAGATCTCGAAGCTCCTGCCCAAATGTGCGAATTGTACTCCATTTTAGGCCTTATATATATATGAGGAATAGATCATTCGCAGATCAGATGGGTTGAAGTATCGCTTGCACCGTTTTAAGAAACCTAGGCACTTGGCCGCTTCTTTCGACACATGGAAAATGTGATCATTCCAACGAAGGTCTGATTGTATCGATATGCCCAGAACGTCAAGAGCATCTGACTCCAAAAGATCTACATTATTCATATTCAGTGCAGCTAAGGGACAGTTTAGCCGCTTGTGGGTCAACAGGTAACACTGGGTCTTGTTTGCATTAAACTCTACTCTATTAGCACGACAACACTCGGAGATTATTTCAAGTCATTAAGGGGTGATGGGGTGAAGGGGTGGACATGATATTCGCGGCAGAGAAAACAGACCTTTTTTAAAAATTCATAACCCAGTCAAAAACAAACATTTTTCCAAAAATTTTTTTTATTATTGTAGAGAATTGAACAAATTACAAGAAAAAAAAAAAATTCAAAAAATATATTTTTCACTCCAACATGGTTTTATAGAGCTCCAAACTGGCGGCAGAGAAAAACGGGGAGTCGTGGTTGCATCGCTGGGAGTTGCAAAAATTGTCCTATATGGAAAAAAATTACTTTTTTAAATCTTAACAAAATTGGTTATCGTATGACACGAGCGTTTTTTTAAAATTTTTTTCAATTTTTGGTAATGTTCCAAATTTGAAAGTGTGTTTTTTCGAAAAAAATATTGACTTTAAAAATTCATAAAAAATCGAAAAAAAAATTTAAAAATAAAGCTCGTGTCATACGATAGCGAATCAAGTCTAAAAAATACAAAAATAAATTTCGTCAAAAATTTAACGCAACCAGTACGAAAAACATGGTTTCGAGATAAACGCGTTCAAAGTTTGTGAACAAAGAAAAAAAAGGTTACCTTCAATCTGCCATGCCTGCTTCGTACTGTATGCCTTCGTTATCTTGTATTGTGCTGTTTCTTATAGTTTTTTTGCAATCGTTTAGCAATTCGGGCTTCTTTTGAAGCTTCATATGCCTTCACTCTGGCGCATTTCAAACGATTTGCATCATTTCCTTTGGAAAAATTCAATGCTGTAGCTCCTATGGTGATACCAAGTAGTTGAAACATTTGCAAATAACTATAAGCACCGTCATTATCATGCAATATTAACAATTCTGTTGCTGCCTGGCATACACGTAGGTGCAATGAGCAATATTTTTCACAAAAAAACCACGACTTCACGCTGCAAAAGATGCCAAATAACTGAGCATATAAAATAAAAATTCCACTATATAAGTTATAAATATAAAGAAATATAAAGAAATTCAAAAACACAAAAAAAAAACCAACCCTTCAAGTAAGTACGAAATAACAACCACCAAAAGTCAGGTAGCAAGTAAGACAAGTATATACTAGCTGCCGTATGTAGGTAGCACAAAAATTAAAAATGCGCTCTCACTAATCCGGCTGTAACTTTTGAACCCGTAAGAATTTTTCATTTTCCATTTTTTTCTTAGAATCTTAAGAATATTTAATAAAATACAAAATTATTAAAAAAAAAATTTCAAAAAACTGCCAATGTCATGTCCCCCTTAAAAAGTGTGTCATTCATATTTTGCCTCTTACTCCAAAAATATTCGGAAGGGGCGTGCCTCTGTAGGCGGATTTGATACATACTTAATATATATTTAATATTTAACCTCCAAGTGTATTTAACTATTTTTTGCAAAAAAAAATTTGAATTGAAGGTAGGCGTGTCTGTGAGTGGATTTGATCCAAGCTTATTTAAAACTTAACTGTACAAAGCTTAGATCGCATGGCTATCGAAGTAATTTGTTAAATTATTTTTGCTTTAAGCTTAATTTCAAAGAGTTTCTAATGATCATATCGTTACAAGCCTCTAAGATATAAAAATATCAATTTTAATAACAAAAAAAAGTTAAAACGAAATAAATCATTAATAAAAGTTTTAAATGTATATAAAGTATATACCAAATTGCTTAAAATATTGAAAAAGAATGAAAAAAAAGAGAGAAAAAAAATATTTTTTTGCCCCGGCGAGGATTCGATGCCGTTCTCAATCTGGGCACTAGACCTGTTGCACGGCGCTTAATGCAAATTATCGCAAGAAGCGACATTAGCGCTCAAAGCCAGCAATGACAGCAAAGATTGCGATCACGCGTTGCATTGCGCCACCAGCGTATGCGTGTACTTCGCATGTTGTTCATATGTAAATATGTAGAAATAGTAAGCGAAATGTCATCATACGGGAGTCAAGTGGTTAGACCAAAATCAGGCGTTTAGCATGTTAGCGACTTTGTGGTGATTCTAAAAGTATAAAAAATTTTAGAAAAAAAATTTTTAAATAAGCAGTCTTGGTGGCAAGATCTAGTCATTTAATCACCAAGAAAAACAAGCTCCAGCTTTTCGACTTTGGCCAACCGTATCTTAAGTATCCATATTGTAAGGCCTTCTGCCGCCTGATTAAATCGGACCTCAGCCGTCGTATGCACTTTGCCACTACACCCGCCTGTAAAATTATATGGTTAGCCGTAGGAACTTCAGCTGGAAGTTCATTCACTGCATATGCGTATGCGTCCGTCTACTCGCTGAACGCAATGCAGTAGAAATATATGAAAACTTATGAGGGAGAGTTTTATGCCTACGCACGTAACGTTGACAAACGCAATTTACACAAGAAAAGTAGAAAATATTTCGACTTTTCTTGCGTAAATTGCGTTTTTGACAGCTCGTTACAAATAGCGAACACCGAGAACAAAGAAAACTAACGAGTTCTTTCAAGGATGACTGTTGTACATAAATCTTAAAAATTAAAAATTTTTAAAATTGTTTTAGGGTTGATTTCTTTAAAAGACATTTTTAAGCTCAGGTCTTAAGGTTTTTGTTATTATAAATGAAAATATTTTAAGTTTTTTTTCTGTTTATTCGCTTAAAATTCCACATAAGAAACCTAAAAAATTTTTATAATTTTGCAGCCCTGCTTCCTCTGAACGTAAAACGCAGCCATTGAACTCTGCCAAAATTTACGTGCGTAAACTAAACCAGCGAGTAGACGGACGCATATGCATATGCAGTGAATGAACTTCCAGCTTTAGTGTTAAGCTAATATTTTCAATAACTACTGTAAATAAAAGAATAATAATAGATAAAATTAAAAGAAAAGAAGATATATTGAAAATAAAAAAAAATTAATTAATTTTGTGAGCGCTTCGAGCTAAAACCTTCTGGTTTAGTGATAGAGTTGGCCTCTGAGTCCAACCGTGACAAATTCTATTTTTTCTTGAGACTGTTTTTGCCCAGGGGTTGCGAAATCCCTTGGACGGTCTCTGGAGCGGCTGAGCATACCTCAGCCTATGAAAAAAAACTCGTTACAAATTTTTTATCTTATTAGTAAGAAGTGGCTTTTTTCCACACCCTGCTTTCCCCTCATGCCCATATTGTACAAGGTATTTTGAATAATTTTTGTTGAGATACTCATTTGAAATTCTTGTAGCACTGACAATCTATTTTGGACTGCATTTTTAAAATAATGCGTTATTCCCTTAAATCGCTGTATTTCTTTCCACCCGATCGTTACTTCTTTTCTTTCCAATTGACGAGTTTTAATAAATTTTTAAGAAACAGTGTACTAAGCTTGCACTGTTGCACGCCTTTAGGCATTGTTTTGTCAATCTTTGTAAAATATGCGTACTTAAATTGATATTTACTTAAACTGAGTTCTTAAATGCATAACAATTAAAAGAAAACAATTCAGGGAATACCTAAAAAACTGCCAGCTTGCCGAAAAAATATTCAGGGCAAACGCAACTAAGTAAAATTCATTTTTACCATTGGGTGGATATTGTAGCTTGCCAGTTATTTTTTCCAAGTTTTTAAAATGCCCTTTACGGAAACCCTTTCAAGAATTATATTATGAAACACAATATTAAAGCCAGAAAATTATTTCAGAATTCGTTAATGCAACATATATCATAACAACATAGGTGCAAATTTCGTTTGAATCCTAAAATATTCTTCAAGCCAATGAGTATGAACTTCATTAAAAACGCCTGCTTATTGCCTGCTAATGTGAAGAAAGCTTACTGACAAATATGCTAATCATGGATATTAGGAATAGATATATATATATTGTTTCAGTTTTAAAATTAAATATTTACAATCATAACATATGCTCTACCTACACATTATATATAAAGCTTTTATATTGGAATTAAAAACAATTTCGTATAGTTTTTTAGTTCTTTGTTAAAAGTAAGTCGAAAGGCAGTGCAGCGAAAAAGTCATTCGATGCCTTTAACATCAAGGGCTCCCAAGTCGAGCGTGATTCGGGCAACATAGCTTTATAGATTTGTGGCCAATACTGATTGACAAAGTCCAAAACGAGAGTATCTACAAAAAGAGATAGAGTTAAAACAATGGCAATAAATAATAACATTAACAAATAACTCACTCAATGTTGGATCCGGAAACAGACCACTGGCATAAATGCGCATATCGCCTACTTCCGGCACAGAATCGAATTTAGTTAAACGCAGATAAGTGTGACCATCACGTTCGTACAATTCACCTTCAGGTTTGGCCAACATAACAACATCAGCTGTTGCACATGAATGAAAATAAAAAAACAAAAAAAAACACCATAACAATTATTGGCAAAATAATTAATATTACAACAAATAATTATAGAGTATTTATGATATACATTTTACGTACTCATTGAAACGTTGAAGTAACCCTTTGGCATCAATTTGACATCATTGATTTTCATATCAGCCTTGTAGGTGCCCTCGATTAGCATTTTTGGTATTTTTGTAATAACTTCCATTTGAATGCGACCATCTTGCATGGTAAAATTGACCTTGTCAATAATGCCCTCACTCATGCCGAATATCTGAACATTTTTCATTGCAATGCGTCCCTGTACAATGCCGCTTGAGTACTCATAGGTGGATTTTCCTATCGAAAATGGATCCATGGGTGGAATGTTGAGTTCTTTGACACCTTCACGCATGCGTGGCATCATATATTGAAAGGCAGACTTGATGCAATCATTGAGATTGAGATCTTTTTCACTGCAAGTTGGTATGTCAGACGCTGTAGACAAGAGAAAAAAAAAATTAATATCTAAAATTAGTTTAATTAAATTTAAGTTAAGAATTTATTGAAAAATAAAACTTTATCAACGAGTCCTCGAAAACTGAATAATTAAAATGCCTAATTTTTATTTATTATTTTCCATTTTAATTCATCATTTCCGCAAGTTCAATTTCATCTTTTTAACCCTGACTCATGCACAGTCACAGTTCAAATTTAATTCAATTGCTAAAACAAGTACATTACACTTAAATTCACATAACTCTCGCATAATTTAATTGACATCGTTAAAATAACTGACAAAAGATAAACTTTATTGACATTAACAATTAAAGTATGACTGTGATTAAAAGCGTAACAAATACTGCTTAAATCAGCTGCATCACATATTACAACAATAAACAATCAAATAAAATTTTCAACTAATTGTTAGAATTTATGCGTTAGAATCACGTAATTGTTGCTTAGAAGTTTGAAAACAAAATCGCAATTGTTTTATGTTAAGCTATAAACACTGGCAACGTTAGTTCACTAGGCTTATGTGTTTTTTGTTTTTTTTTTTGTTTTTTTTTTTTTTGTATTTTGTGGTGACTCAATTTTTGATGTCAAGGTTTAGTCGTTCAGGTTGTTTTCATAAAATTGCGACACTTTAATGGCAGTTCATAAATACATTTAATAGATAATCTAACAACTTTGAAGATATCAGCTGCAAGAACAAGTTTGTTGCTTAAGTCTTTTGTTTTATATTTGTAATGATATAGAATTTAACAAAACTTGTACCGTAGCATATTGAAAAATACTAAAAAATTAAAGTTCTTGTCGCAACACTTAAAAAAAAGAACATTATATGTATGTGATCACCACGCTTAGTAGAAGTGAAACCTATGTTTACCCAAAAAAGAGATTTTGGGAATGCAAAACTTGAATTTTTTCTTAACATTGTTTTTCAACCATTTAAATATACACAAATGTCTCCCTAAAAAACAAAATTAATAAAATAAATATTAAATCGAACTCTAATTAACTTGCAAACTACGAAAATATGGATTTTTCTTAAGAGGAAGCGTTGCGTTCTTTAAGTATAAAATATAAACAAATATAATGAACCTACGCATCACTTTGTCGTATATTCTCTTATATTACGTAGCCAGATGTATCGGGCTTGTTTTATTACGCAGCTCAATGAATGAAATATTTTTTCAAAAAATAAAAGAAATCTGTTATTTTTGCATGAAGTTGAAGACTTTATTCAACAATATTTATTTTAATTTGACGATCGTGCTCAAAAATACATCTTTTTTTCAATTGTTTGTGGTTGCCGGATTACATTGAGTGTAAGTTATATGCTTGGAAGTGAAAATTATTACATTTTGCCACAGTTTTTCCAAAGAAACTCTCGACGGCTATTACCGTCATTTGTCTATTCATAGTCATTTGCGGCAGCACTTTAGTTCATATATACACCGTTTTGTTCGATAACTTGTTGCCATTTTGAAGGATATTGCATTTGACTCACTCATAGAAACGTTCGTTCCTATTAGCCAACAACAAAGACAGTATATTTCAAAGACTTCCCTTGAGGCGAATTCTTCATGAGCAAAATCATTCGCCATAGACAAGAACTGGTAGTAATCACTTGGTGCCAGGTCCGGACTATAAGGCAAGCTTCCGGATCTAATGTCAAAGCACTAGTACTCTTAGTGGCCTGGCGTTGTCCTGATGGAACATAATTCCTCTCCTACTAGCCGTTTCTGGGCGACTGTTGCCTTCCAACTTTGTTCAAAATCACAAATTGTTGAGAGACCTATAGTTCCAAATTAAGAGTTTGGCCGTAGGGAAGCTGCTTATAGTAGATGATTCCGTGGCAATTCCACTAAACATGCGGCAAAGCCTTCCTGGCCGTAAATTCTGGCTTGCCGCGATTCGGTCATGACCGTTTTCGCTTGACGTTGTCGTAAGTGATCCGCATACATCACCACTCACCATCCGTTTCAGAAATGGTTCGATTTTGCTGCCACGCCGCCCTTTCAATTCCGCCCAATATTCTAGACTATTGCTCCTTATTCAAAAGAATATGTGTGGAAAAATTGGAAGAAGTCGGACAAAGCTATAGAAGGAGTTTGATTAAACTTAAAGTAACACGTCCCTGTCTAATTGCCCTATTTCCGCCCACTTTTATAAACTACTTACTGCTCCTTATGGTAAAGAATATATTTGCAAAATTTGGTTAGAATCGGACAAATGGTATACAGATAGTTCGATTAAAATTAAATTGACTCACCCCTTGTCCAATCGCACCCACTTTTGTAGGCTTAAAACTTCTCATTATACTAAGAAATATATGCACGAAATTTGGTTGAAATCGGACAAACAGTGTAGATGGAGCTAGCTTTAAAATAAAGTGCTACACCCCCTGTCTATTACCGCCCACTTTTATTTACTACGGACTGAACCTTATGTCAAACAATATCTGTACACAATTTGGTTTATGTCGGTCAAACGGTGTGGAGGGAGTTCGACTAAAATTTAATTGACACGCCCCTTGTTCAATCCCACCCGATTTAGCAGGCTTAAAACTTCTCATTATACTAAAAAATATATGCACGAAATTTGGTTGAAATCGAACAAACGGTGTAGATGGAGCTAGTTCAAAAATAAAGTGCCACGCCCCCTGTCTAAGGATTATGTGTGCAACACTTGGTTGAAGGCAGACACACGATGTAACAGAAGTTCGATTGAAAGTAAATGCCACACCCACTTTTCTTCTCTAAAGACTTCACATTATACCGAAGAATATATGTATGAGTTAGATAAACGATGTGGGTGGAACTTGGGCACCTACAAACAAGATGTCATTCAGTTTTATATATTTACGAAAGTTTTTCTATTTCGATAACGTTGTTTTGTATCGGAGTAGGCGTGGTTTTCATTAGATTTTCCCAAATATTATAGAGGGGGCTTATATAATATTTCAAAGCTTTTATGTAAAATTTCAAGATATTTCTGTAATTTTTGTGGATTTTTCACAGATTTTACGTTTAAAACAAAGCCAATTTGTATGGAAAGTAGGCGTGGCTTTCATTGGATTTTGCCATATATCACAGAGATGGTTTATGTTAAATATAAAAGCTTATATGCAAAATTGCAAGACATTTCTTTAATTTTTGCAGGTTCTTAAGAGATTTTACGTTTTAAATAAAACCAATTTGTATGGGAGGTAGGCGTGGTTTTCATTTCCGATTTTCCCAAATTTTATAGTTTTCCAGGCATTTTTTTAATTTTTTGTGGATTTTTAAGTGATTTTACGGTTAAAATAAAGTCCCTTTTAATGGGAGGTAGGCGTGGTTTTCATCCGATTTGGCTCATTGCCGAACTTGATCTCCATTTTCTAGAAAGAAGCTTATGTTTTGAGTTTCATCGCAATAGCTTTAAAATTTCTGCTGTAATCGTGATCACATACGGACAGACACACGGACACACGGAAATCGATTCAGGTGGTGATGCTGATCAAAAATATACTTTTCGATACCTGCCACGCCTCCTTATTTGCGTTACAAACGTTATGACAAAGTTAATATACCCCTTACGCAGTACGTGTTGGGGTATAAAAATCCAATGCTCTTTTTAGAGTGATTTAAAATAAAATGATTCTAAAATTGCTGAAAAACTTATTGAATATGAAGCTTCATAAGCAGTTTAGAGTCGGCATAAAGGTTGTAGCTTCAGTCCTTAATCATTTGTTTTCAAACATTCCACAACACGCACAACACAATTGATCAAAGTGCTATCCGAAGCGTTTGTTGCTTTAGCAAAGATATTTATATTATATGGGAATAAAATGGAAAATTTACAAGTTTTTGCTACAAAGTGTTAGATAGAATCCACTTCAATCCACTTCCATATATTGGAAGTCTCAAAAAGATCTTTATGATTACGTTTTGCATATATGATCAAAAAAAAAAATTAGCTAAAGAAGCAACAACAATGTAAATCAGACATGATTAGGCAGAAGAACGTCTGGCCCTTGAAACAATTTTTTTTTTATCAACAATTTTATCAGCATTTGCACTAATGCAAAAACAAAATCATGCACAAACAGCAACAACACAAGCCGCTCTTGACAACAAATGCTTGCAAACGCAATAAAAAACAACCCACACTCGGTGATGCTGATGTTGATAGCATTGCTACTGTGTGCGATTGCTAAAGAATTGTTTTTGCATGTGTATTTTATTGGTGGATTGGAAACTCGTACGCAATGAATGTTGTTTGTGTTTTTATTGTAAAAAACAATTTCTTTTTGTTAAGCGTTAGCTTCCTTAGCGAAGTTATTTATGTTAAAAGGGAGTAAAATTAAGTGACTGCAAGCGTCACCCTGTAGGAAAATCAACTAATTTAATAGTAGTTGAAAAAGTAGTTTTTTGTCAATCAGAACTAGTTGTAATTCTGACATTTTTCCATAAAACGAACTAAAAAATTTTGTATGGTGATGTCCGCTAAATAAGTCAATTGACTTTCGTGTGCATTTATTTTGAACTACTTGTTAAACTAGTAAAATTTAAACTATTCTTTTAATTACTTTAAAATAACCAATTGAAAACTATTTAATATTTCACTTACTGAAGATGAATTTAAAAGCACAAACATTTTAAATATCTATACATCAAATTAATCATTTATTTGACTGTTTTGAAAAATACATAAATCATGCCAAAAAAATCATGCCTGGTTGACACAAATAAATTCTGAAATATAAAATCTGAGAGCAAAATATGAGAGAGTTTTTTAATGGAAAATTGTGAAATGTCGTTTTTGTAGTGTTTTAATTGATTTTAAAATAATTCAAAAGTGATTCATGCCAAACTTCTTGTCAGTTAATTCAAAAAAGGACTAGTAATTACATTCAAGGAGCGCAACAGAAGAACGCTGCGAGGGTAGATATAATTTCATTATTTCTTTCTTCTTGGACTTTTTCTGCTTCCAACAGGTAATAGTTTCAGAAGCTGGAGGAACTCTGCGCTTATATGTAAGCAAGCGTACCACGGAAGCAGCTTCCAAAAACGGGCACGCCACCGCCCGGGTACATGAGCGAAGGTGCCGATCCAATTGATCGGAATTGTGTGGATACTGCGCCTGTTATTTAACACGAGCCAGCTTTTTGATACTTCATTCCAAAATATGGACTAAACAAGAGTGTCAGTGAGATTTTCCACGCTTTGCAACCATCAATCATGGTCGATGGACACACCGATATTTTGCTTAGTGCTTCTTTTAAGTGTCAATCGCAATGAAGTGATGAAACGGACTCGACGCTACGTAGGGAAAGGAGTGCGTCTTTACTACTGAAGTGATGAGGTGTTTGCTGAATGGTTAAGCAATCAATTTCCGTACAGAGTTCAAATTGTGCAATGTTTGCTAAACACTACCAGTTTCTAATTTGAATATCTAAAATAATAAAAAATTTTTAATCGTTTCACAGGGTTTTGAGGCAGTTTATCAGTTTCAAACTGTGTTTACCACGTCTGTCTTGCAGCTCAATGTCGTAAATAAAAAAATATGTCTTTTTGAAACAAAATTTTAGTGAATATTTAATGAAATAACATGGTTAAAAATATAGAAACTTGTAATCAAAAAAAAAGTGCAATTAAAACATGTCAAAATCAGAGTAGTTGCCGCCTTAATATAATTCAAAGTACTTCATATACTAGTTTATTTTAAATTAGTTTTTTAATTAATTGTTTTTAAAAACAAGTTAGTTTGTTCCTATAGGGCAGTTACAAAGCGTCTAAATAGAATCCACTTCGATCCACTTTCATCCATTCCTTTCCGTTGCTGTAAAAGCTCTTTTTAAAGCGTTAGCTTCTTCAGCGAAGTTATTTATATGCGCTGACAATAAAATGAAAAGTTTACCGAGTCGTCAGATAAAATTCACTTTTATACACTAACTTTGCCGATGAGATGGTCCTTCTCAACAATCGTTTTTTTATCAAATTCTCAAACCAGGTGATGACACAGACTACAATTGAAAGTAAATAATCCAAAAAAAATAATTTTTACAAAATAATTTTTTCCCCTGCTTTTAAGTCTAAGTTTCCACGCTCTTTTCCTCGTTTTCGAATTAAAGATGATAAAAATAAAAGTAATTTTACTGACTTCATTTTACTAGGTCTATAAAAATACAAAAATTATACATTATAGCAAATGTGTACGTGGCTTTACGAACTAATAAAGAGTTAATTTCAGCCGATTTCTTATCAATATTTGAACAAAATATCCAAGATCAGTTGAACAAGCGTAGCTTTCGGAGCTGAGAAATATAATTTTATGTTTTATACTAGCTTATACCCGGCGAAACATTTGCTGACAATAACCATATAAACTTAATTACAAAATTTTAGTCTAATACAACCAAAACCATCTGAAATATACCATTTTCATTGATTTGTGTTTGGCATTGTGCCATGGGAAATGGTTCTTCCGAGTACGAGTATGGTGGCGGTTCATTCTTTGATGAAGAACAAACGAATATGTGAGGATGGGATCTATGACAGAAAGAGAGACAGATCGCTGTAGACGTATACTTCGTTGTGATACATAAAAAACGCAGAATGAACTAGTAAGGCATGGAGCTTCGGCAGGGTACCGAAGTTAAATCCCCCCCCCCCCCCCCGCGGCCGAATTAAAGTATATTCGAAGTCTTTAGACGTCTGTAAAATTTTTATGTATAATCTGCAAAAATATTTGTGTCATACGCTTAATTTAATTTTACCATTAGCTGCCACATAGAGTAATTTGTAAACAAAGTAAAATGCCGCACCCACTTTTCTAGTATAAAGACTCCACATTTTAACGAAGAATATATGTATGGGTTGGATAAACGACTTAGGCGGAACTTGGGTACATACAGACACGATGTCATTCAGTTTTATATATTTACAAAAGTTTTTCAATTTTGATGACGTCACTTTGTATTGAAGGAAGGTGTGATTGTCATCCGATTTTGCCAAATAACAAAGAGTGGCTTATGTTAAATATCAAAGTTTGTATGCAAAATTTCAAGACACATCTGTAATTTTTGCAGATTTTTAAGCGATTTAAGGTTTTCAATAAAGCCCTTTGTATGGCAGGTAGGCGTGGTTTTTATCCGATTTGGTCAGATATCATAGTGATAGTCTTTATTATATATAAAAGCCTATGTGCAAAATTCTAAGACATTTCTGCAATTTGAGCAGATTTTTAAGGGATTTTACGGTTAATATAAAGCTTCTTTGTATGGGAGGTTGACGTGGTTTTCATCAGATTTTTTTTAAATTTCATGGTTATGATTTATAATGAAGATCAAAACTTACATGCAAAATTTGAAGGCATTTCATTAATTTCTGTGGATTTTGAAGAGATTTTGCGGTTAAAATAAAGTCACTTTGTATGGGAGGTAGGCGTGGTTTTGATCCGATTTTGCCAAATATCATAGAGATGGCTTATATTAAATATCAAAGCTTATGTGCAAAATTTTAAGACATTTCTTTCTTTCTTACAATCGTGTCGACAGACGGACGGACACACGGAAATCGACTCAGGAGGTGATGCTGACCAAAAATATATATATTTTTCTATACTTGCCACGCCTCCTTCTTGGCGTTACAAACAGAATGACAAAGTTAATATACCCCTTACGCAGTACGCGTTGGGGTATAAATATTAAAGTGACGCGACATTTCATGTAAATGACTTCATGTCAACGAACGACTTTTGAATTATTTTCGTGAAAAATTGTCCACGCACTTCGTTGTGATGAATAGCAAATGCAGAATGAAATGCCAAATTGACGCGACACTTCATGTAAATGGCATCACTTCAATGAACGACGGTTAAAATATTTGAATATTGTGCATATATTGTGCAATAACTTTTTGTGCTTTCCCTTGAATCTAAATCTGGTCCCTGAATATGACAAATAAAAAATAATTAAATTAGTCGCATAGCGTGTAAAGTGTTTGTTTTACATTAAAACTGTTAAGGGCATTTTGGTAGAGAATTATCTGATCTACTATATTGTTCTGAGCATATTTCCTGGCATACAAGAAGGTGCGGAGATTTAAGCGAATGACCGATTTCGGTGATCTTTGAACCTGAATATCTTCGAGCGCATACATGGTATTATAGGGAACTCTTGGCAAGTTGTTATTGATGATTTAATGCAGAGTACACAAAAATTTTTTATGCATTTTCCTAATTTTTTTGGAATTTAGAAAACAAAAAAAAAGCCCTCAGGCGCAGTCTAAAGTTATGTCGCAGAAAAAAACTAAAGCTGAAGAATTTTTTTTTTTAATGCGTGGTTTGCAAAAATATATGAAGCCCAACAAGATTGTTTTGCTTACATACATTTCGTTTCCCTCTAGTGTACATGTTGGCACACTTCTATTAATTATTTCAAGTCTAAAAATTGCTCTCTAATTTCATAAACACAAAATATATTTAACTTGCCGCATCAAGTTAGTTCATTGTTTAAATATTCACACTGTCTTAGTTATAAAAGAAAAAAAAAACCTGCTAATAAACTGCTCATTTCTGAAATGCGACTAGCTCCCATTACAGCATAATAGAGTTGATTTTCATAAAGAATATATTATATAATTATTATTTAGAGCTCATCAATTATA
Source organism: Coremacera marginata (assembly GCA_914767935.1). Classification (NCBI taxonomy): domain Eukaryota; kingdom Metazoa; phylum Arthropoda; class Insecta; order Diptera; family Sciomyzidae; genus Coremacera; species Coremacera marginata. Next base: position 169,255,380 of record OU612045.1, read on the forward strand.
GTTCATTATATGTATGCATTAAAACATTTGCATTAAAGTCACGCATACGCCACGCATACCACAATGTTTCAAAATCTGTTTTTTTATACGCTTAATGCTTAGAAAACTGCAACTAATATGTTGATTCTTTTTTTATTATGGCAACTATTAACACTTTATTTTATTTTCACTTTGTTCCACTTGAACTCACGCAATGTTGTAACCGGCTTATATTCCATTTTTGGTATCTCAAGCGAATCGGCTGCACTGCCGCCAACAAATGCAGCAAGGCACACAAAACTAACAATCAAAACTTGCATTTTATTTTGATATTCTAAGCAAAAAAGGACTCTTTTAACACAGTACAAATACTAATATTTTTTTACTACAACAATGCGGAACGCTCGCTCTCTACAACTCTACAGTAGTTAACAAACGCTGCTAAGTATCTAAGCGATGAGCTTGCAGCAACCTTTTATTTATTATAAAACAGAAAAATGAATGAATTTGTGTTTGTAATATTTTCTTTGTTGATTTTTATTTTTATTTTATGTATTTTTTTTTTTTTTTTTTAATTAATTTTAATTTTTTTTTTTTTTTTTCAATGCTCTCTAGGTTTTTGCTGCAGTTTGTTTCTATTAAGTATTAGCTTGCAATATTTTATTGTTGAATGATTTTGCATTCACTCATTATAATTTGTTGTTGGCTTATTGCAAGTTGCTGCTGTTGTAGGTCGTTGTTTCACTTTAGTTTAGTTTTTGCTGCAACTTGTTGATATTAATGCTTGAGTAGCTTTAACGTTTGTCAACTTTATAAAATGCTTCCTATTTGACTGAAACTAAAACAGCGCAGCTGTAACTATGTTTCGCAACTTTTTTTTCTAAACAATTACTTAAAATAACCGGTGTTTGTTACATTGATGTTGTTGTTGCTTAGTAGTTAATGATATGTGTATTAATTGTTATTTATAGTTAATAAGGCAAATAAGAGAACTGCACGAATATTAGTTTAGTGGGACTTTTTTAGACTCTTTCACATTTTTAGATTTTATAAAAACTGTTTAAACAATACAATATTCTTAAGATAATTTTTTCTTTAATATTTCCTTTTGTATGTTTATTTAAACCTGTTGTGCATTATTCAAAGTTGCCTCAAGGCAAAAATATTATATCACAACAACTGAAGTGAAAAACATTTTAAGCTGCAAAAAAGTGCTTTTTAGATCGTTATTACATTCTTGTAAACGTTATCTAAAATGCTATAAAAATATTCCAGTTTTTCCAAATACTTTATCAACAATAATCGAACCTGTAGCTTCTTTTTCCCTTAACTCGATCAAGAGCTTAGCGTTTGTTCAGAATTTTTCAAAAGTGAGTTTCAAAATTGAGAAATATATAATATATAAAAACCACTATAAAATTATAAACATGATATACATAAATTTGAAACAAAATTATGCTATAATCATAATACGATGCCTGTTGTTTGACGCAGTAAATAAATAAAAAATATATTTTAAGGCGGGACATGACATTCGCGGCAGAGAAAACAGACCTTTTTTTAAAAATTCATAACTCAGTCAAAAACAAACATTTTTCCAAAATTTTTTTTTATTATTGTAGACAATTGAACAAATTACAAGAAAACAAATATATTATAATAATTATATAAAAATATATTCAAAAAATATATTCAAAAAATATATTTTTCACTCCAAAAAAATATATTATAATAATTATATAAAAATATATTCAAAAAATATATTTTCCACTCCAACATGGTTTTATAGAGCTCCAAACTGGCGGCAGAGAAAAAAACGGGGCCTCGTGGTTGCAGCGCTGGTAGTTGCAAAAATTGTCCGATCTGGAAAAAAATTACTTTTTTAAATGTAAACAAAATTGGTTATCGTATGACAAGAGCTTTTTTTTTTAAATTTTTTTTAAATTTTTGGTAATGTTCCAAATTTGAAAGTGTGTTTTTTCGAAAAAAATATTGACTTTAAAAATTCATAAAAAATCGAAAAAAAAATTCGTGTCATACGATAGCGAATGAAGTTTAAGAAAATACAAAAAAAAATTCGTCAAAAAATGAACCCGCTAGTGCCGCAACCAGTACGAAAAACATGGTTTCGAGATAAACGCGTTCAAAGTTTGTGAACAAAGAAAAAAAAGGTTAGTTTTTTGCAATCGTTAAGCAATTCGGACTTCACCCTTCACCCTATAAGTAGGTACGACAACGTAAAAAGGTATAACAACCACCAAAAGTCAGGTAGCAAGTAAAACAAGTATATACAAGCTGCCGTACGTAGGTAGCGCAAAAATTAAAAATGCGCTCTCACTAATCCGGCTGTAATTTTTGAACCCGTAGGAATTTTTCCATGAAATTTTTGTATTAGAATATTTACTAAAATACAAAATTATTAAAAAAAGTCGATTAAAAAAACTGTCAATGTCATGTAACCCCTTAATCAAAATTATTGAAAAAAAAAATTCAGAAATTATGCTAATGATACTGCTAGCACTGCAAACACATAATTTTATAGAATAATTCCACATTAAAAGCCGAGTACTCGCTTAATGAACATATTCATATATTCATATTAAATGATATCTAATATCGTAAAAATTATCTTCAAAAGCAATTTTATTTTTCAAAATTTTTTATCGCAGTGACGTTATTAAAGATTCCGATCAGATCATTAGCATTATCAGTAAGACAGTATTTTGGCTCTATCTTCTATTTTATTCTTGTATGACTTAGTCTGGAATTATTGTAGCCCTTATTTTTGGCTTCTTGAGCTACCTCCGATAGCTCATTCAATTGAAAAAAAAATTGTGTGTGTTATTATTATTATTGTCTTATCTTCGTATAAATTTTTGTATAAATTCTGCATTGCCAAAGCAAATTCTAAAAAACTTTCTGCGTCAATTAGGTAGCGGAAAATAATGGGTAAAAACATTTTTGAAGTGAAAACTTCCTTAGGCGCGTTGAGCACTTTTTGATAGAGAGCAAAACTATAGAATTGTGATATCATCACGCTGTTAGAGATATCATCACGCTGTTAGCATAACAGAAATTATTGCTGCACAGCATTCCTTTTTTGGGATTACCTAGCATCGACCAAGCCGAAGACCGAACCAATTACCGATTACCAGGCCGATTACCAAAGCAATTACCAAACGATTATCAAACGATTACCGAACCAATTACCACTTACCGAGGTGATTACCAACAGATTTCCGATTACCGAAGCAATTACCAACAAATTACCGATTACCGAAGCAATTACCGAAGCAATTACCAACCAAATTCCAGTTACCGAAGCGATTACCAAGCGATTACCAACCGATTACCAATTACCGAAGCAATTATCAACCGAATACCTATTACAAAAGCGATTACCAACGAATTACCGAAGTGATTACAAACAAATTAACAATTTCCGAAGCGATTACCAACCGATTAAGTACCCATTACCGATTACCGGAGCGATAATAAACCGATTACTAAACTATTACCAATTACCGAAGCGATAACCAACTGATTACTAATTACCGAAGTGATTACCAACCGATTATTAAACCAATTATCGATAACCCAAAGTATCTGTGCTACAAATATATTATATATAAACATTAAAAAACAGCAGTTTATACATTCAATAACGCATAAATTGATAAAGATTCAAAAGAAAAGTAGAACGCGTCTGATTTGCCGACCCTAGCTACTTCGAAAATTCATAACAGCTATGTAATTTCATAACTTAAACCCAATTTTTTTCATTAACAATTCCTGTTGACAATTTTCTGACAATTTTTGATAAAATCAAAAAAAAAATATATATGTTATAAATGTTACGTACATTAAAACACAGGTGGTCGATTTTTTGACACATATGTATACTAAATGTACACTATATGCCCTTTATGTATACATTTATGCACACTATATGTTCTTTGAGAACGCCGTATTAGTGATGTAAGTTTGCCGTAAGTTTTCAGAAGCTTATTTTGCACCAAAAAATTGTGCGTGACTAAATATATTCAGCTTACCGCACAAAATCGTGGTGTAAAGAGCACGTATGATTCGTTAATGAAGCTGTGGTCTTATGTGGCATTTTAACTAACTTTGTGCTAACGAAAAAATTCTAAAAATTGTCAAAGTGTTACCATATGTCAAAAATGTCAATATGGATTTTAAAAAATGTTGTTATGTCAACTTAGTTTCTATACAATTTCATGAAAACGCTCATATATACGATATTCAATGCATACCACTAATATTTTTTTTACAATTTTTGAATTTTTGCATACACAATGGACCGTTGGTCGATGCGCCGACCACGTCGTAGCCAAAAAATGGTAAATCGAAAAGAGATCGCAATTTGATCACTAAAAACAAAGTCTGATAGTTTTATTATGAAATTCCAACGCGTTCTGGTAGCAGACCAAAATGGTTTAATTTACCACTTCAGTCGGCACAGTCCCCACACTACCTACTTTTTTTGTATTGAGGTAAAAATATTTACTGCTTAAGGGCTATATTAACTTTGTCACTCCGCTTTTAATGCCCATAAAGAGGAGTGGCAGGCACAGCAAACTATATATATTTTTATAAGCTTTTAATTAACTTGCTTCGTTCGTATGCCCGTTCGTAAGCCCGGTGACAATGCAATATTATGAAAAAATTTTTTGCCACACTCCCTTTTACCGCCCACAAATCAATAAAAATGCTATATCTCGAAAACTACTAGACCGATTCAAATGAAATTTGGTAGTAAATTTCTTTCAAGTAGAAAATGAGGGATCAGAAAAAAATTTGACCACACCACCTTTTGCCGCCCACAAATTCATTTATCTCCAAAACTACTGGGCTGTTTCAGCTAAAATTTTGGCAGTAAATGTCCTTCAAGTATTGCATGGGTTAGAAAAAAATGTTGCCACTCCCTCTTTTACCGCCCACAAATCAATAAAAATGATATATCTCCAAAACTACTAGGCCGATTCAGCTGAAAATTTGGCAGCACATTTACATCAAGTAGGAGATAGGGGTTTAAATTTGGCCACACCTCGTATTCCCACCCACAAATCAATAAAAATGTTATATCACCAAAACTACTAGGCCGATTCAGCTGAAAATTTGGCAGCAAATTTCCATCAATTACAAGATGGGGTTTCAGCCCTAGGAAATAAAATAAAATGTGGCAAACTCCGATAAAAAATCGGAATTTTCGATCCGATTTTAATTCTCCGATCTAAATTTTAAAAGTTTTTAAAATTCAACAAAAGTGAATATACAAAAAATGTAAAAAAAAAAATGTAAATCAAAATGTAAAATATACAAGTTAACTACACAATATCAGTGGAATTCAATCTTTTAGTAGGCTTATCTGTATATAAACCGCGATCCATTAAACAGGTTTACTGCACAATATTAGTCCTTACATTTTGAAAATTTTTAAATTTATATACGTCCCTAGAACTTACCTATTTACGTACGCTTTTATTATGATGATGGGTAACCAAGAGAGAGGTTCTTCTGAATCTAGAATATACCTACTATATACATAGTTGACAAAAGTCACTGAATTTTTTTTTTCTTTTTAGTTCACGTTTTGGTTTTAAATAAAAGCTTAATTTTTTAAAAATTTTTTATATATATTTTTTTTTTTTTTTTTGAGCAAATTTCAGGCAAAAAAAGGATATTTTGGTCAAGATTAATTCAGCTAGTAGATGCATCAGGTTATATTCAAAATTATATTTTATATTAGCAAAAATATGTTGAACTTTAAATGTTTTTATGTGGCGGCCGTGACGTAGTGGGTAGAGTGTATGGCTCATACGCCAGAGAACCCATGTTCGAACCCCCCATCTGACACAGAAAGCTTTTTCAATTGAATTAATCTTTCTGTTCGGCCATCACCTCTCTGCAGGCAATGGCAAACCTCAGAGAGTAAAAACTGCCATGAAAAGCTTCTTGAGGACATAAGCCGTTCGGAGTCGGCATTAAACATGTAGGTCCAGCTTTCAATCATTTATGTTCAAACATTTCACAACACACACAACACAACACAACACAATTGATCATAAAAAGCTCTGTCAAAGTCCTGTCAAGGGCTGAAATGGCCATTTCGTTTTTTTTTTTTTTATAAATGTTTTTAAAATATTGTGAGATATTAACATTTAAAGTAAGATTCAAAAAATAAAGAAAATGACACAAAAAGCAACGAAGTATTCGGTTCTGTATTGATTTCGAGTACTTAAAACATAATTTATAATTTATAATTATTTACAATATCAATATCATCACTTTACAATATCATCAAAAGTGTCAATCGGGACACTACTCACTGAGAGAAAACAAATTTCAAATTTTATTTGATTCATTTCAATAAATTTTGATTGAGTTCCTATTTAAGTTGAATCCAAACAAGCGAGACTGAGTTGATTATAAATAAATCCAATCAAGTAACGTTGTAATGACGTCAAATCAAGAAAATATATCGATAAAATCATAAGAAAAATTACAGAAACGAGCTACTGATCATAACAAAGTAAAAATTATAAGTTGCATTGAAGTATATTATGTAAATATATGCAAATTATAAAAATGTTTATAACTGACTTAATTACAACTTTCAGTGTTGAGTAAACTTCATGTCAGATTTTTTTATTTGTTTCTTATATATAAAAATATTAATTTTAGACTCTAATTAGCTGCTATACCATTAAACGACATTCATTGTATGTTTCAATTGATGACACAAGAGGCAAATAAAATTCATTAATATTTAAGCATTATCAGGCCCGTAGTCAGGATTTACTTTAGGGGGGGATTTTGATAAATAAATCTGTAGATTTATTTTATCTGTAGATTTTTAGATAATCTACTTTAGAAGTAGATTCCAGTAAAAAATAAGAGGCAAGGATATGGAAATTTTGCCAAGCAAAACCGTTTTCTTTAACACTATTCGTGAATATGCCTGATTTTAAATGGCCATAAGAGATATGACAACTACAAAGTTTTTGATTTTCATCTTTAATTTTTTGATTGTCGTTTAATTGTCAAAAAGTAAAAATTACTTTCACAAAATTTCATAATATTTTTATAAACAGGAGAACCAGAAATGATAGTTTTTATAGTTGGTTTCTTTTTGGCTACCTTACGTCTCTATTGATGCCTAGCTTGTGTAAAGTATATGGATCTATGTGTAGCCTAGTTCGAATTATCGTTAAAGGACAAAATATACCTTTCCCCGAAAACCATGTCGACAATTTGACTTATATTCAAAAAAAAAATATTTTAAAATTTTTAAAAATTAAAATGTTCCATTTTCTCATAAGAATTTGGTATCATCACTGATAAAACCATCCAATTCCCAATAACAATAACATAATACTTCTTTATAAATTTTTTTGACAAAAGTCATATTTTAATTTCAGATTATTTTTCAAATTGGTTAACAGAACCAATATCTTATAGCCAATAGATATTTTTAATTTATCACATTAAAATAAGACTGTTTTTTTAAAACCATTACTCAGCTAGATAAATTTTTATAAAAAGAACTAAGCAGTAACTTTTTTTTTTTGGATATTTAAGGATTTGTTCAGTAGTGAATTGAAATTTAGATTATTTGCAAAATAGAAAATCAAGAAAAAAAAATTAAATTTTTCCAACTTCTAAATTGTTTTTAAAACTGCCGAAGTTCAAAAAAATTTAATTTTGAATTTTCTTATGAAAATTTGGTAGCATGATTTAAAAAATCATCAAATCTTCATAGAATTGCATTCTATAAAATATTTTAAAATTATTTTTCATTGAAAATTTTTTTTTTTTTTAAAAAGCACAGTTAGATTTTAGGTGATTTTCTGAAGCCTATAATTTGAAAAAGACTTCGCACAGGCCAGGCCTAAATTGTTGTGACAAGTTTGAGATTTAAAATGTCCTATATACCAAGAAAGCAACAAAATAGAATGGGCCCATTGTTTTAATTATCCGCTTTGCGGGTAATACGACCTAATGTGTTAAATTTCGTGGTTCATGTATTTTTTTGCATTATACAGCTTTTCAAATTTAAAAAAAAACTAGCAAGGAATGAAGCTTCTGCAGGGCACCAAAGCCGTCTTTAGACGTCTATAAAATTTGTATGTATAATCTGCAAAAATATTTGTGTCATACGCTTAATTTAATTTAACCCTTAGCTGCCACATAGAGTAATTTGTAAACAAAGTAAAATGGCGCACCCACTTTTCTAATATAAAGACTCCACATTTTAACGAAGAATATATGTATGGTTTGGAAAAACGACATGGGCGGAACTTGGGTACATACAGACACGATGTCATTCAGTTTTATATATTTACGAAAGTTTTTAAATTTTGATGACGTCACTTTGTATTGAAGATAGGCGTGGTTTTCATACGATTTTGCCAAATATCAAGGAGTGGCTTATGTTAAATATCATAGTTTGTATGCAATATTCCAAGACATTTCTGTAATTTATGCAGATTTTTAAGCAATTCAATAAAGTCACTTTGTATGGGAGGTAGGCGTGGTTTTCATCCGATTTGGCCAAATATCAGAGTGATAGTCTATATTATATATAAAAGCCTAGGTGCAAAATTCCAAGACATTTCTGCAATTTGAGCAGATTTTTAAGGGATTTTACGGTTAATATAAAGCTACTTTGTATGTGAAGTAGGCGTGGTTTTTATCCGATTTTCCAAATTTCATTGTCAGGATTAATATTGAAGACCAATGCTCAAATGCTAAATTTCAAGGCATTTAATTAATTTTTGTGGATTTTGAAGAGATTTTGCTGTTAGAATCAAGTCACTTTGCATGGGAGGTAGGCGTGGTTTTCATCCGATTTTTCCAAATTGCATAGTGAGATTTTATATTGAATATCAAAGCATGCGTGTGAAATTTCAAGGCATTTCATTAATGTTTATGGATTTTGAAGAGATTTTACGGTAAAAATAAAGTCACTTTGTATGGGAGGTAGGCGTGGTTTTGATCCGAATTTGCCAAATATCAGTGGAATGGTTCATATTATTTATCAAAGCTAATGTGCGAAATTTCAAGACATTTCTTTAATTTTTTAATATGAAATAAAGCCACTTTGTATGGAAAGTGGGCGTGGTTTTCATCCGATTTTCGTCCGATTTTCATCCGATATATCATAGAGATGGCTTATATTAAATATCAAAGTTTATGTGCAAAATTTTAAGACATTTCTTTAATTTTTGTGGATTTTTAAGAGATTTTATATTTAAAATAAAGACACTTTGCATGGGAGGTAGGCGTGGTTTTTATCCGATTTTTTCCAATTTCGTAGCCATAATTTAAATTGAATATCAAAGCTTACGTGCCAAATTTCAAGGCATTTCTTTAATTTTTGTGGATTTTTAAAATAAAGTCACTTTATATGGGAGGTAGGCGTGGTTTTCATCCGATTTGGCCCATTTTGGAACTTGATCTTTCTTGTTTAAAAATAAACTTATATTTTAAATTTCATTGCGATAGCTTTAAAATCGCGGCTGTAATCATGTCGACAGACGTACAAACGGACTGACAGACGGACACACGGAAATCGACTCAGGAGGTGATTCTGATCGAAAATATATGTATTTTTCTATACCTACCACGCCTCCTTCTTGGCGTTACAAACGGAATGACAAAGTTAATATGCCCCTTACGCAGGTAATACACAAACTTAATATACAAACTTCCTGCAGTTGAAATTAAATATGATGATTATGACTTTAATAAGCAAAGTAAATGTCTCATTTGGCCAAAAAACTTTTCATTGATTAGGTGAAGTTTCTTAAATTTGCGTTGAAAATGTTGAAGCTTTTGCATCTTTAAGTAAATTTAAAACATTATCTCAGCTTGTCTTAAAAAAAGATTATGTTTTGAATGTAATAGTTTCATATGCGTAATTATTTCCTACTTTCTCGATCCTGAGGGGGGAGGGGTGTTTGAACACCTACATTTTTCCCCTTGGCTACGGGCCTGAGCTATATAAAGGGTACGCCATCTAACTTTTTTTTCAACTAGTGCTTATTTCGTGAATGGTAACACATAACACATGTCTGATTTGACAGATAATTAGTTTTATCCTTCCGCTGAACGAATATGGTTGTGTATACGCTTGAACAGCGCTGGGAAATATTGCCTGCGATCGACTTACAGAAGATGCCGATTTTGCCAAAAAAATAATCTTTTCAGATGAAGCTCATTTTGAGCGGGTATGTAAACAAGCAAAATTGTCGCATTTGGGGCACAGAAAACCCGCACGCCTACATTGAAAAGCCGATGCATCCAAAACGAGTCACTGTTTGGTGAGGATTTTGGTCCAGAGGCATAATTGGGCCATTTTTCTTCGAAAATGAGCAAGGAGTGGCCGTTACAGTCAATGGCCATCGTTATCGGGCCATGTTGAACGAATTTTTGTTCACAAAAATTGAAGAGGAGGATATTGGCAACATTTGGTTTCAACAGGACGGCGCTACGTGCCGCACAGCCAAAGCTACACTCGATGTTTAGCGCCCTGTTTTTGAAGATCGCATTGACAGCCGCAGAGCTGATGTCGTTTGGCCACCTCGGAGCTGCGATTTGACACCGTTGGACTATTATTTGTGGGGTGCCCTCAAAGATAAGTGTTACGCCGACAAGCCAGAGACAATTGACGCTTTAAAGGACAATATTCGTGAAGCCATTGGTGAAATACAGCTGCACACAATCGATAATGTGCTTAAAAATTGGACCGATCGTGTAGGCTACTGGCTGGCCAGCCGAGGCAGCCATTTGAATGAAATTATTTTCCATTATTAACCAGAAGGATTGTACATTCAAATAAAAAAAGAAATTTGAGAAAATACTCAGTAGATTCTTTTTTTTTGCATTTTCAAAAAAAAAAAAAAAGTTATTTGGCGGACCCTTTACATATATTATATGAATTGAATTATTCTGCCAAAATAGAATTATTTTCTTTATACCTTAAGTTATTAAGATACAATCGCTTTATTTTAGGTCACCTTAAATACTACGCCTTACTTTTCTTTTACAAACATGAAGCTTAGTTCAATTGGTTTTTACAGAACGATCGAATAGGTGACAGCTTGATATTAATAGGAAAAAAATAAAGTTCTTCAAACAACACTCTCAAATAATCGAGATAAATCGATTTAAATACATATTACTACAAACGCTCTAAGAGAAACAAAAAAATTACAGCTCAAAAATATCAAGCTATGTTAGAATATATCTATATATGTAAAAGTAAATTCTCTTAAAATTATGCTCACAATTTTTTGCATTTTATTATTTTTTAAAGGACACCCTTTCTTTGTTTTTGAAGAAGTGCAGAATGCAAATGAAGTGGAAGTTGAATGAATAGCTTGTAAGAATTTTTTAAAATTTAGAATTTGCTTCTTAACCGTTTTGTTACAGTTTAAATGTAAACTAATAAAGCAACATTTTTAATCGTTAAGTTCCAGTTGATATTCTTTTTGAATGCAATCACGCTATTTTAAATAACATTTCCAATGACGTTAGTGAAAATATTGTTTAGTTCATGACTGAACATTGATTTATTGAATTGCAAATTACTTGAATGCAGTTAAGATCATTAAACATCAATTTAAGCAAATCAGCAGCAATCAAACTGATCATGAAATTGTTAATAAGCATTGCTGGCGATTATTATATTTTTTTACAATTAAATAATATGCAGAGGAAATATATAAGCATTATATGATCAAATGTCAAAAGTCGCACATTAAAATAAATTACAATAAAAGTCAACTAAAAATTAATCAAAAAACTATGGAAAAATATGAAATATTTTCAAAAACTTGAATAAAAATTAATATATAAAGGAAAACTGCTTTATACCGAAAGTGCAAAGCAAACCACTTTAAATAAATCTTTTGAAAAAAAAACAAAAACAAAATGTCCATTTTCAGCCCTTGAAAGGACTTTGACCGAGCTTCTTATGATCAATTAAATAAATCATTCATTCTTATCAAAACAAAAAAAAAAAAACACTTCAGATAACTTTTAAAATTTAGGCACAAGATCAGTGTTATTTTTATTCCAATAGTATTTCTTATTACTTTACTTTATTACAATAACAAATTTAACTCATAGCTGATTAACAATCTTGTCATTTTTGAAACAATTATATGCTTATAATGCAGAAATATAATCATCAACAATAAAGAGCCAAAAACATGCATGCGCAGCAAGATCTTAAAAATTTCAACAATATTAAAAAATACATGCTTGTTCAAACAGCCAAAAGATCAGTTAATATTGTTTATATAAAGGATAGCATGATCGGGCCAAAAACGCAATAACAATCACTATAGTAAAATCAATAATTTTTAAAACAACACGATCAACAATGATATCTACTAGGCAAGATCAAAATTTGAAATTCTTAAATGTGCAAAACAAATAGCTTAAAAATAAAAGGACTGTCTATCGATTGATTGATACCTGTTTGCAATACAAACATGATTCAATTCGAACCAAGCGCTGCGCAGGCTTCCATATAAGCTGATAAACAAAGTGATTAGTTCCGATCACTGTGGTCGATCGGTTTTATGATGTTGTTTACATTTTTGCGAATAATAGCAGAGATATTCGGAACAACAATCACTGCAATTGAGTTAAGAATTTTGTACAAAAACAAGATAATAAATCAATAGAATGAAAATCTTAGCTTGATAAGCGGGCAAGTGATGATCATTGAAGATTTAGCTAATATAAAAGAATCTGTCATCGTGCGTAAGGATATCATTCAAAGCATAGACAACGCAGCAGCAGCAAGCTAGAGCAGAATAAAGCAAATTTTTTAATACCAAGCAAATTTACAAAAATTCGTTAAATTTTTCATAATGAACCTCATAATAAAACAAGAGCCTACAGAGCTTGAATCCTTTGACTACAAACACAAGAAATTCGATGTACGCAGTAAAAGAATTCGTTATGACTCCAACTCATCAACAGAGTGTTCATCAAGATCAATGGTGAGGCCTGCAACAAAAGATATCACTACAAGAAACAGCGATACACCACTGAGCATCTTTTGTGATTACAACAACTTTCAACCTGGTTGCCAAAAGAGAAATTGGGCCACATTAACTGCTGAAACAACAACCCAATCACCACTTAAGCGTAGACGTCTATTGAGGGAAGAAACTAATGATAGCGGTTTTTTGATGTCAACACAACAAACTGATGTTGATGATGATGCGCTCCTTATACCTGCTCCACCACGTTTCACCTCAACACCACTGTCACTTTTAGCTGCAGTAGCCTCAGCAACAACACCGCTCAAACGCAGATATAATCACATCTATGAGTCTAATGATAGCGGCATATCTATGACACCGCATAAAATTAAAGATGATGCCGCTTCAGTTGCATCCACATCAGCGCACCACTCAAGTGCTTATTCACGCTATGCTTCAACACCTCTTGCTATATTAGCTGCAAGAGCCGCAACAACCTCACCATCCCAACCTACTCCACCTATTGCAGTCATCATGCCTAAGATCAGTGACGCAGCCATGCACAGTATCTGCAAGTATCATGGCAATATGGTGCGCAAGTTTCCGAAAAAGGAACGCACACCCAAGGATCAAGAACGTCGCAATAAGAACACGATTGCCTGTCGCATGAGTCGTCGTCTGAAGAAATTGGAAAATGTTGCTGTCGAGGAGCAATATAAGCAGTTCACCAAACAGCATTTCGAAATTATTGAGGCTTCAATGCGTGCCGCTGCCTATTTGAATGCGCTGACAATGAAGTTGGCTGCGGTAGGTGGTGCTAATATGGGGACTGTAAAACCAAGTAAGCCTGCAATAGACAGAAGACAGCCAAAACCATTCTCCATTGAGTATCTGACTGGCACGAGTAGCAGCAACTGAGTGCCTACGATTATGTTTCAGTTTTTTTGATATACTTTTTATGTATTATATACAAATTATGTAAATATGTACAAAATTTTAAGTTAAGGTAGCTTAATTTAATTTTTAAAGTAGAAAAAAATTGTAGTTCTTTAAGAACATTTTATAAAATAAAAAGAAATAATCTTATAACTACCCAGTTTTTCTTCTCTGTAAATTTATAAGATTTTGCAAAATATTTTCCAATTCCTGGAATATTAGCTGCTTATAGTAATGCTGGAGAGCTCGTAGATTAACATAGTGAAACAGATTTTTTTTTTTGAAAAATTCTATTTTTTTGCTTAAAATAGTTGCCTTCGAGGGCAATACAACGATTTCAGCGGTCATACCAGTTTTAAAGCACGATTTCTCTTTAGCCTCGAAATAGGCCTCAGTTTCAGCGCTTACCTCTTCAGTAGCAGTAAATATATTTTGAGGTCTGCGAATAGGAAAAAGTCACTGTGGGCCAGATGTGGAGAATACGAGGAATAGGGAAGCAATTTGTAGCCTAATTTATCCAATTTTGCCAACGAGTCAGTTCAAATCCACTGATCCAACACTGGTTGCGCGACCATTAAAAATGTTGATATTTTTGAAAAAAGTAGTCCAATGTATTTGAATCTCAGAACTGTTTTAAAACTAGTAAGGAATGGAGCTTCGGCAGGGTATCGAAGCTAAAATACCCCCCCACGGCCATATTGAAGTAGATTCGAAGTCTTTAGGAACGACATACACGATGATATTCAGTTTTATATATTAACGAAAGTTTTCCAATTTTGATGACGTCACTTTGTTTGGGAGGTAGGCGCGATTTTGATCCAATTTTGCCATATATCATAGGGATGGTTGATATTATATATCAAGCTAATGTGCAAAATTTCAAGACATTTCATTAATTTTTGCGAATTTTTTAAAAGATTTTACGTTTTAAATAAAGCCACTTTAATTGGGAAGTGGGCGTGGTTTTCATCTGATTTTGCCATATATCATGCAGATGGTTTATATTAAATATCAAAGCTTATGTGCAAAATTTTAAAACATTTCTTTAATTTTTGCAGATTTTGAAGAGATTTTACGTTGAAAATAAAGCCAATTTGTATGGGAGGTAGGCGTGGTTTCCATCCGATATTTCCAACTTTTAAAGCTAGGATATAAATTTTATAGCCAAGACTGAAGAGCAAAGCTCACCTGCCAAATTTCAAGGCATTTATTTAATTTTTGTGGATTTTAAAGACATTTTACGGTTAATATAAAGTCACTTTATATGGGAGGTAGGCGTGGTTTTCATCCGATTTGGCCCCATTCTCGAACTTGATCTTTCATTTTTAAAAATAAACTTATAGTTTGAATTTCATCGCGATAGCTTTAAAATTGAGGCTGTAATAGTGTTGACAGACGGACAGACAGACGGACACACGGAAATCGACTCAGGAGATGATGCTGATCAAAAATATATATATTTTTCTATACCTGCCACGCCTCCTTCTTGGCGTTACAAACGGAATGACAAAGTTAATATACCCTTAAGCAGTACGCGTTGGGGCATAAAAATTATTTGTTGTTCTGCGTTGCGTAGATTGAGAAAAGTTGATGCCAAATTTTCAGGCCACGCTCGGCTGTGTGCGAAATCACGAACGCAACATCGTGTCATTTCTTGATGCGAATCGTTTTACGAATATTTCTCAGTAACTGCTTGTGTTGTTGTTGATGTTGTTGTTGTTGTTGTTGTTGTTGTTGTTGTTGTTGTTGTTGTTGTTGTTGTTGTTGTTGTTGTTGTTGTTGTTGCTGCTGTTGTTGTTGTTGTTGTTGTTGTTGTTGTTGTTGTTGCTGTTGTTGTTGTTGTTGTTGTTGTTGTTGCTGTTGTTGTTGTTGTTGTTGTTGTTGTTGTTGTTGTTGTTGTTGTTGTTGTTGTTGTTGTTGTTGTTGTCGTTGTTGTTGTCGTTGTTGTTGTTGTTGTTGTTGTTGTTGTTGTTGTTGTTGTTGTTGTTGTTGTTGTTGTTGTTGTTGTTGTTGTTGTTGTTGTTGTTGTTGTTGTTGTTGTTGTTGTTGTTGTTGTTGTTGTTGTTGTTGTTGTTGTTGTTGTTGTTGTTGTTGCGGTTGTTGTTGTTGTTGTTGTTGTTGTTGTTGTTGTTGTTGTTGTTGTTGTTGTTGTTGTTGTTGTTGTTGTTGTTGTTGTTGTTGTTGTTGTTGTTGTTTTTGCTCATCTTCAGCAAGATTAACCGCATGTTTATGTATTTCGAAAAGAGCACTCTCGTTCGTGTGGTACACAATAAGCAATACATTTTTCCATATCAAAAAGTATTGCTGGTCGTTTATTTCACGAACGAGAGTGCTCAATTGGGATTACATAAGCATACGGTTAGTGCTCAATTTAGAAATCTGAAAAAAATACGGAGCAGTTTTTTCACATTTGGAACCGATCAAGAACCATTGATTATTGAAATTCGATAAAAGACATACAATGACCACCCTAAAGTCCATACTTTGAGGTGAATTTTCACGAAGTTTAAAGGGCTGCATCTTCGAAACGAAACAAGTATTAAACTAAGAAGTTTAACTGCAAAATAATAATAATTATTATTAGGCTGTAAAAAAAAGTTGATAAGTCAGAATGTTAAAAAAATTTCTGATTAAGCAACTACTTGAAATGTACTCTAGAAAAAAATTTATGCATGCAACTGCTTTCTATAGAAAAAAAGTTCTTAAAGTTTAAAGAAATCACGTTTTAAACAGGTGAATGTAATAATTTTTTTTTAGTATGAAGAAACTATTTTATAAGCATCTCTTATATGACAGATTAAAAGCTGAAATGTGCTCAATTTTTGGGTTTTAATTCATCATTCTATGTATAATAAAGCCATTTTGAAAGTAGAACAAACAAAAAGTTTTTGAAAACAGTTCTATACGTAAGATTCAAATATATTGGACAACTTTTAATAAAAATATTAACTTTTTTAAAAAGGGTCAGTCAGATCAGTTCCTTTGGACTGACTCCACCATTTTCATGAACTTAAAATACGGTGAATTTTCTTTATGAAACAGCACTTTTTTCGTCTTCAAATAGGGCCGTTTATTCGAGATGTCATCATTCTTAGGTGAGATTTAATTGTAGGTCTGCTTGTCACGGTTGTTCCACAAAAACTTCACTCGCTTGCTCTGTGTTCGCCCATTTATGGTTTTCGTTTCACTCTTATGTTGTTAATAAGCTTGCAGTAAAATTATTATGACAAACATCAAGCGATGATTCTGTTAGTGAGAATGCCTCTCGTTTAACTTGTTGAACCATTGACCATTGAACGTAAAAAAGAATAACTGCGCATTAAGATGATGATAAACATCCCAGTGAGAAAAGCTAAATGACGAGGGCCGTGTGATAATGGCAACAAGATTATTACGTTATAGTTTTGTAAGCAGGCCCTATCAGAGCATTTTTTATTAAACGAGTATGTTTATTAATATTTCAATAATACAAAAAAATAAAGAGAAAAAAAATATAAAAACTTTTTATTAAAATTACAGGCTACTAAGTTGGGGGGGGTGCTAAAAAAGGGTGCCTTCATCTTGACACGATTTCAACCTTTCTAGTCATCTGAAAAGGAGATTCTTAATTAGTAAGATTGTAAGAATATCTCGGGCTAGGGAAAAAACAAACTTTTTTTTTTGAAATGACGACTGTTTCAAAAAAAAAAGTAATCTTTTGGCCTTTTTAACAAAGTTTTGAAATTTTTAAAAATATTAAGAGACAAAATTTTTCGGTCAGTCCATTAGAATTTGAGATATCATGCCAAATTTGTTGAAAAAATAGGTTTAAAGATTTTTGAGTTCAGTTCGTACTAGATTAGATGCCGTACCACTAAAATGGCTATAACCCATTAAGTAATCGGAGTTTTCAAAACTATTTTAAGATATTTTTTTGAATGTTTAAACTTTGAAAATAAAAAAAAGTTAAACTTTTTTTTAAAATTCTACACAAGAAATCTGCCTTAGACTATGATGTTTCTCTAATTTAGCGATCTATCCTGCTCCCTTGGTGTATAAGATCCTTCCAAAGGATGTCTACACTTGCCTCTTCACTTACTACTCGATTCTTTCTATACCAACCACTGTCGTCCTTAAGATCAAGTGACCTTTGATCTCACTGGGTGATTGTATTCTCTAGCGGCTGACACAATCGCCGCAGTGAGAAAAAGAAACATATGACTCCAATGAGCTGTTCCGAGACTAGTATTGACTTCAGCTTCTGAGTATCGATTTGAGCTATAAGAATTAATATGTTCTATTAATTTTAGCAAATTAAAATCAACATGTTTAGTATTTTCATCAATATTTTTTGATATGATTTTACCTTAATACTAATTTCAAATCTTAAATCGACTTCTTCTTAAGGCTAATTAGAGTCCACGGCTACCAATATCAACCCCAAAATGCCATGGTCAGCTAAGCGTGCTATTGCAATTCTCTTCGGAGGTGTCATCGCCTTTTCCTCAATTCCTGTTGCGTTGAAGACAGTATGTTGAAACTGAAACAAGCTGAAAGAAATCAAAAAATGTTGATCCTTACACACTGCGACTATATTTCCAAAAAATGTATTTGAAAAAATTTTGTCAAATAAAAAATAGTCAATAAATTCTTTTATTTTGCATTAACTTGGCGAAGCCAGCATTACCCATTTCGAAATCCGTCAAACAGAAGCTATCAAACTGATGGCAAATTTTTAAAATTGACAGCCACCTAAGTCCATCTGGATCAAAAAAATGTATATGTTTTTTTACAGTTCAAAGGTGTACTAAAAAGGTAGGAAAATAAGAAAGTGGATCATTAACTTAAAAAATTCATTAAACATGTATATTTTCACCCTGTCTAAAGGCATCTTTCCCCTCTATCCCCCCTCCCCCCTTTAAGTTCGCAAGAAGCTTTCATGCCAGTTTTTACTCTCTGAGTTTTTACTGTAGGGAGGTGACGGCCGATAATAAAAATTAATTCAATTGAAAAAAACATTCTGTGCCAGATGGGATTTGAAACTTGGCTCTATATATTGCATAGATATTCAAGGCTTGACAGTTATAAACCAGACATTTACAAAAGTGAATACTGATGACAGGCATTTTGGAGATTTGATATTTAAACTTCTCCATGCACTCAGAAACTTCAATTTCAATGAGGCATATACATATCTTATATCATTCATGAGATAACATTAAAACTTTTTATACAGACTTTGATTGTTAGAACCATGTGGAAAAGCAAGACTAAAAATAGTCTTCCAAAACATATATTTGAAATGAAGTTGAAAAATAAGAAAAGAGTTAAAGTTAATTAATTGTATTTTAAAAAAAGTTCTATGAACTCATTTGCAGTTAGATGTTGATCTAACATTTACATTTTCAAAAACATTACTCGGAGCCTTCACATTATTTAAACTTAACATTAAATATTTTGCACAATGTCCTTCATACATACATGTTTGATACAAATACAATTAAAAATAATCTTAAATTATTTACATTTTACAAAATAACCAATCACAGAGGTATTCATTTTAACACATGCTGGAACACTCAGCTGTTGTTGCTATTCCCAGTCAGATATTCAATGGAGAATGGCTTTGGTTGTCTTCTGCCAATCACTGGCGTTCCTAGCTTTTTGGCGGGCAGTTTTACAGTCCTATCAGACGAACTACTAACTCTACCTCTGCTTACCGCAGTCAGCTTTATTGTCAAAGCATTTAAGTAGGCAGTGGCACGTATTGAAGCCTCAACAACTTCGAAATATTGTTTGGTGAATTCCTTGTATTGCTCCTCGACAGCAACATTTTCCAATTTCTTTAGACGACGACTCATGCGACAGGCAATCGTGTTCTTATTGCGACGTTCTTGATCCTTGGGTGTGCGTTCCTTTTTCGGAAACTTGCGCACCATATTGCCATGATACTTGCAGATGCTGTGCATGGCTGCGTCACTGATCTTGGGCATAATGACTGCAATGTGTGGAGCAGGTGGGGGTGGTGATGTTGTTGCGGCCATAGTGGCCAAAATGGCAAGAGGTGTTGAAGTATAGCGCGGATAAGCTCTTGAATGATGAGTTGATGTGGATGCAACTGAAGCGGCGTCATCTTCGACTTTATGCGGTGTCATAGATATGCCGCTATCATTAGACTCATAGATATGATTATATCTGCGTTTGAGCGGTGTTGTTGCTGAGGCTACTGTAGCTAAAAGTGACAGTGGTGTTGAGGTGAAACGTGGTGGAGCAGGTATAAGGAGCGCATCATCATCATCAATAGTTTGCTGTGTTGGCATCAAAAAACCGCTGTCATTAGTTTCTTCCCTCAATAGACGTCTACGCTTAAGTGGTGATTGGGTTGATGTTTCAGCAGTTAGTGTGACCCAGTTTCTCTTTTGGCGACCAGGTTGAAAGTTGTTGTAATCACAAAAGATGCTCAGCGGTGTATCGTTATTTCTTGTAGTAATATCGTTTGTTGCAGGCCTCACCGTTGATGTTGATGTTGATGAGCACTCTGTTGATGAATTGGAGTCATAACGAATTCGTTTACTGCGAACATCGAATTTCTTGTGTTTGTAGTCGATACTTTCAAAAACTTCCGGTTCTTGCTTAATAATAAGATCCATTTAAAGAATTCTAAAAGTATCAAAAATTATTCTGTTTTTATAAAAATCAATTGCTTTTGCTCTAGCTTGCTGCTACTGCGTTGTCTGTGCCTTTAATGATATCCTTCAACCTGATGCCAGATACTTTTATATCAGCTTAATTTTCAGTGCTCATCATTTACCCGTTGCTTATCAAGTCAAGATTCCAAGTTTTCATTGATTTATTATCTTGTTTTTGTACAAAATACTCAACTCAATTCTAATTGTTCTTCTTTCAAATATCTCTGCTATTATTCGCAAAAGTGTAAACAACATCATAAATCCGATCGACCGCAGTGATCGGAACTAATCACTTTGTTTATCAGCGTATATGGGCGCCTGCGCAGAGTTCGTTTCAAATTGAGTCATGATCGGCAGCGTTTGCAGGTAGGGATTTCCTCGATGTTTTCTCAAACTTGTGCGTGTGTCAATAACACATGCCTTAAGCTAAGCTGTTTGTTTTGTGCATCGCCGGCTTTGTGGTTCAAATCTTTGCTTAGTTGTTATCAGCTCGTATCATGCTGTGTGGGTTGTTATTATTTTTACATTTCTAGCGCGATCACAGTACCTATACACTGTTAATATTGAGAAAATTGTATGTTTTTCTTGTGTTGTTATTACAAAAATTTTTTTCATTATCTCTTGTTTGCAGCTTATTGAGCGGATCGTGCTTGTACCAGTTTGTTTTTTTTCGCTGTGGGTTGCTTGATAAATTCTATTGAATTATTTTTGTAGTTTGTCTTACTTCTATTTCTTTATTTCAAGATTATTTTTTAGGTTTAAATTCTAAGAATTTTTATATCTATTTTATGCAAACTCATGCCAATGCTTAATTTGTGATAAATAGTAAATTATAGGGTTCAATATTTGAATTACAAAAAAAAAAATGTTACATTTTCTTTTTGGTATATTACACTAGTTTGAAAATTTGGGTCTTGTGTCGTGAATTGGTTTCTTAAAGACTTTTTTTTATATTTTGGGGCGTAGATTCCAAAAATATCCACATATTTTTTTTTTTTTTTGCGAAAAGTTTTCGAGAATCCCTTAAGAAACAACGGTTTTTGTACTTCCTTACGTTATTCGACAAGATCTCCATCAGTTTGTATCTGAACTGCATGAATTTCAAACCTTTTGTATGGTGATTTTATCCTTTTTTCTTCCATATGTTTTTGGCTCGCTCCGTGATGGACGTGAAGGAACTTTCATGCACACATAGTATTTATTAGCAAATATAACTTCTGGTATACAATAGTCTGTGTTGGATGAGAAAGTGGCCTCGGCCAGTATTTCCATGCGTCCATTACCAGCTCCGGACCAAGATCTAGACTCCCTTAGCCTCAAAGCTGTGATGGTAGCAGCTTCAGGAAGACGTTTAAGGCATTCATAAGAGTACACCGCAAGGCATCGGTTATGCATAGTTCTGCACTTCTTTCAACTTTATGTAGCTTGTTTAATACGAAAGACTTACAAGTGGCCGGCCACCAGACAATTATTCCATAGAAAAAAATTGGGCGCACGATAGCAGTATAAATCCAATGGACTATAGTCGGAGAGAAGCTCCATTTCTTACCCTTTTTTTCATTTAAAAATAGAAAGTTAAATTTTGAGTATGTATAATTAAATGTGAAGATACACATTAATATAATGTTTCTATTTAGATTTGTGTAGAATTTTTTTATGTATTGGTATTAAGGCTCCATCAAAATGTTTTGTTAATATAAGACTAATAGAGAGAGAAATAAACAGCACAAAGTGACATAACAGAAAAAAGCCGACAATTACTACACCAAAGACAGACCTAACGGTCTTAGCAGATGCAGCGACGCGGCAGAATAAAGTCGGTCGTCTTCCACCTTACAGATTTATTCTAACAAAAGTAGAAACGAACACACCGTCTCCCACATTACAGACGAATTCGTAGAATTTTAAAAAAGGTAGAGTCGGACCAAAATTTGTAGGACCGTGTGCAATTAGTCTTATGACCCGGCTTCTAGATCTCAAAGCCCAAACATAATAGGGTCGAGCTGGCTGCAGCTTCTATCAAAATTCAACGAACAGCCAGCTCAATTTTTGTCAAATACTCAATTTGCCCATAATAAAGTTTGGTTGGCTCGCTTATATGTCAATAGTTAGTTTACACATATTTGAAGGTTATTTTTTGTCAACATACAATAAATTCATTATTTAAAAAGAACTCAACAATTCACAAAAAGAAATGTAATTGAAATTCATTCACATTTTATTTGTTTGACAGATGCATACGGAGCATTCGATTTGAAAAGCTTTGGCTGTAGCCAGCTCAAGGTTACGAAACTTGACGAAAAAGCTAACTTGAGTTATTATAGGCGATTTTGTGTTTTACATCCGACCATAGAACTGAGCAGATACTGATTAAACCGACCATAACCTGAGCTGACAACATCAGACCAAACAGATATTGTTCTGATGTAGTAACGAAACATTTAGGTTGCAAGCTTGTCAATGTATTTAAAATATGTAATTATTTTGATAAATAACTCAATTTTATGAAAAACACTATGTTCTGAACTGGTGCCCACCATTTCTTGCTTCTCGTTATCGGTTGCAACTTGCCGAACGTCTAACGAGTTGAGACGCTAGCAGTTCGGTTCTTACGGAACAAAACGTATGGACAAGCGGTTTCGTTCAGCTTCGTTAAATTACGTTTGTTAATTTTGGGCAACAACATTGAATTGCATTAAAGCGAACATTTTCGTCTCTACTCGTTACGGAGCAACTCGTCTATTTTGGTTGGGCCTTTACACGCGTCATATATGTGTAATCGTATAAATTTAGACATTTGATGCAGCCAGCTCGAGCCTATTGTGGTTGACCCTTTAACTTAAAGTAATGCTGTCTTGGCTGACTTTGTGGTGCCTACTAACATGTTTGTTGAGAATAACCATATGTGAATTATAACCACTATTTGTATGGCTCATACAAACTTATGCCTGGCTACTTGCTAGTGGTCACTGGTGAGCTAGTCTTGTTGTTGTTGTCGAGTTGATGCTATTTCCCTCCAGTACTGGAAATCACAATTAGTGAATTCTAATAGCCGAGGTAATGCAGCAGATAAGGCAAACACATTACCCTCCAGTACTTGCAATCACAATCAGCGTTGCCGCTTTGGTAGAATTCTACCAAATGTGGTAGATTTTTTTCTCCAAATCGGGTTTTGGTAGTTTGGTAAATTTCTTTTTAATTTGGTTGATTTTGGTAGATTTATTTTTATTTTTGAAGACATTAAAAATTTTTTGCATATAAAACTCACAGATATGAAATAAAAACTTTAATCATTACCTTTGGCGCACCCCGTTAAAATTTTTAACATAGATTAATAGCATCTTTGTGTAAAACGAAGCCTTCGTCTTAAGCCTCGTTCGTTTTCGGACGATATCGGACAATATTGGCTTGATGTATTTCTTCCTTGCGTCGTCGTCTACTGTTACGTTGCTTACGTTGCTCAAATACTCTTAACATTATTACCGGATCGTTAAAGTCCAGCATATTGCGTAAAACTGACAAAAACCTTAAACTTAAAATTTAAAATTTAAAAATTTAAAATTTTTTTCATCAGCTGTTTCGTTTATTTTGTTAATTGGATAATTGTTTGTTTACTTCTGCTGCAAATTCAGTTTTAGGATTTATGTACTGTGAAAATTAAATAATATTAGAAACGTTTTCGGCGATTGCACCAAAGACTGGAGTGCCTTTTGCCAGCTCTGGACTCTTTTGACTCTGGAGTATTTGTGTATTCTTAGATGAAAATAAATTATATTCTAATTTACCTTTTCTTCATAGCAACTTCCATTTTAAAAATGTTCACAACGATGGCAATTTACTAATCGTCAAATTTTTACATTTCTTTCGTAATTTTTTTCTTACACAAAGCCAATTTCATACTAAGGTTACGTTATCGTTCTTTACTGGAACAGCTGTTCTCGTTTATGCACGAAATCGACGTGTCGTTCGTTTTACACAAAGATGCTATAAATTTTGTTTGGCAAGTTCTTTATTCAAAATGAAAGCTGTGTTCAAGAAGAAGTCTGCTAGCAGTTTAGATTTTTTTTTTTTTCAAAAATCATTGGTTTTTTGCCGTAAGTTTTTGTCATGGCGAAATATCTACCTAAAACTAGAGTGAAAACTAAAGGCCTCCGAAGTTGTGGATTGGATATTAACCGTGTTTTTTTCGTTTTTCGGTTCAGGTTCAATTTCAAACTTTACTCGCAAAACAAAAACAACAAATGAACCTGCACTTGTCAAGTTCAAGCAAATTGTAGTGTTGGAGTTTCGTTCGCCCAGAATGTTGGGTTGAACCTGAATCTTTATGCCAAAAAAATTCCCACTATATAATGTGCTTCAAAAAATCACAAAAATTGTTTTGTATATTAATGAAAAAAATCAGCTTTTTTTATTAAACGATGGACTACATAGTCATCTTTAAAAATACAAAGTTTTAGAAATCGACTAAAAAAAATAGCGCATTTAAGTAATTTTTCCAGCGATTTTTTTGTTTGGTAGATTTTTTTTCATTTGGTAGATTGTTTTAGTGTTTTTGGTAGCTTAAATTTTGTTTGAGTGGCAACCCTGATCACAATTAGTACCCGAGGTAATGCAGTAGGTAATGCAAATGCAATAGCTTTATTTTTCACGTAACGTAAGCAATAACTTATGAAATAGCTAGTGAATTGTAATGCAGAGAGCAAGGAAATCGTTACCGGCAATGACATCTCCGTGTTAAATTCATGAGTGCAATGCAGTGTGGTGGTTACCAATAGCTAGTATGACCTCTGCTTGTAGTTAGTGTGTTTATATTTATTTTATTTGCTACTGCATCAATAGGTTAACTTATTATTTAATGATACAATCTTATAAAATATTATTATCTACATTCTTATTAACAATAAGAATAACTTAATAATAAGGCTATAAAATATAATTATTATTTTGATACATTTTGTTTTAAATATACCTATATGGGTAAATCCTGCGTTGAGGACGTTATAATAGTACGCATATTTTTTACTTTTGTTGGCGTTCTGAATGAGATCTGTTTATATAAATTTCATTAAAAATAGTGATTCGTAGAGTATTTTCAAATGACCTTTAATTATTAACTTAACTGTATTTGGAAAAAAAAATTTTCATACCGAAAGTGCCGTTCAGACTGTCATCAAAAACGGAAGCAGTTTTGGAGGTCAACGTGCACTTGCATAATTTTTAGTGAAATGTTCATAGTTATCAAAAAAACCACAATAACATAAAAGAAAGAGGCATATTGGAGGATATTAAAATAGCTTTAATGAGGAGTTTCTGGGCTCATCCAAAAATTTTAAATTCATCTGTTCGGACGTTGCGTGTCGGACGTTACACTTTTTTCCACTGTGATTAAATTGGGTAATTACGTAATTAAGTAATTTAGTAATTAAGAAACAACTTCAATATATTGTTTTCTCTTTGCTTTAATTATTTCATCTCTCTAGCCAATACCTTCCATTTTTATTAAAACAAAAACATTTACGAAACATTTACTAAAAAAAAAAACTACATTTGTGAATCAGTGCGGACGATTTGATCATTATGGCAAATTAATTTATATTGCTTAAACAAATAAAATTAAAATGTTTCTAAAAGATAATATTCTAAAATTATAAGTTTTAAATAACTTTTAATTTTTCCCCTTCGGTTGATCATTTCCTGGATTTGCCCATATATATTATGTTTAAATGTATATATTTATAGATATTATTATAATTATTATTACATATTGTTATTATTTATTTAATACATAAATAATGCAATATAATAATATTTATATTCTATAATAAGACTTTGTAACGTCACGTTACAAACGTACCATCAGATTATTTGAAGTTAAAATCCTTACTAAGCTAAATTTATTTCCTAAATCTGCAACTTAAGTGGATTTTTTTTCTGCCTTGTTATTATAGCATATAAAGTACGATGCCTCTTAACACTATCTAGATTAATCAGATCTTTTGTATAAACTCAATAAAAATATACCTTTGTTCCATTAACAATCTTATTTTTGTCAAATTTATTTGTTGTATTTACATTATTTTAGCCTGTTCCTTCTATATGCCCCAATTTTATAATTGTTGTTTCTGCTTTGGGCTGCTGCATAATTTTCATTGTCAAGGCTAATCTTTGCCATTTCATGTTGTTGTGGTTCACATTGAACTTATCTCCACATTAATATTTTGTTTTTGATTTATTTGTTCTTATGTTACAATAGAATAATCAACGATTCTCAGAAAATTGTAGCTGAGAATTGTTTAATATTTATTCAAATTTGATAGTTGCAATTGGCTCTATTTATATAGATGGCGCACTTGATCAGTTCTAAAACTAACAAAATATTGATAAACATTGTTGAGTCCAAAAGATATTTTAATAATTATATGTTATTTCTCAGACAAATACTCGTAGTACAGTTAATTTTTTTTTTTGTGTGGAGTGGAGTGTGGAGCTGCTTTTTTTTCGACGGATTTGGACCTATATATCAAATTATGGAGCTAATAGATTGATATTTATATAAATTTGTTCTGGTAATGTTGCTTTATGCAACATGATAATAACCCAAAGCATACCTCGAATTTGGTTAAAGAGTGGCAAAGCGAGCAAGATATCAGGGTTCTCAAGTGGTGCCCAACTCAGTGCCCTGATTCAAGCCCGATAGAGAACTTGTGGAGTGTCGACGCTCGGAAAATGAAGAGGGATAGTGTCAAAAATAAGTATTCGAGACGCTTGGAGCAACATTTCGCAAGATCAAGTTCTTTGACTCATAGATTCAATGCCTTGCAGAGTGCTGTAGTCCTGAAGAATAATGGATATGCTACGGATTATTAAGTAATGTCATAATATCCTTGGATATTATTATAGAAATGAAAAAGTTGCTTTAGTTTTAACCAAGGCAATTCAGGACTTTATGCATTATTTTAAAATATACATAATTTTTTTTTGTAGTATTTCAACAAGTGAGTTAATAAATATGTTTTATAAAAAAAAAATGTCCACTATGTCTTTAATATTATAAATTTTATAAGGCTTATAGCACCATACGGATTAGAGTTGCTTTAGTTTTGGCCATCAGTATAGGTATTGATTTTTCTTATGATCAGAATTTTTTAACTCTGCTCTGCCTTGTTGACTTCTCCAAAGCCTTCGATTCCGTCAATCATTCACTCCTTTGTAATAAGCTCAGTAACTACTTTAAGTTTGGTTCTAGCTCTGTTAATCTTATATCAAACTATTTGAAAGGTAGAGTTCAAAGGGTTAAAGTAGGAAACGTATATTCGTCTCTTAGAGCAGTTGAAACTGGAGTTCCTCAAGGGTCTATCCTGGGCCCACTTCTCTTCTCTGTATTTATCAACGATATTTTCTCTGTTTGTAAATATGCTTCTGTCCATGCTTACGCCGACGACATTCAACTATATCTCTCTCGACCTACCGGACTCTTAGAGGACTTGACCTATCGACTGAACTATGACTTGACCTCTTTGAGTAAGTGGGCTACCACAAATTTGCTCCTCATTAATCCCTTAAAATCTAAAGTTCTGCCCATTGCTAGGAATGACTCATGCTTCATTGATATCCCTCCCTTGTTTATTGGAGCTCAGCAACTTGAATTTGTGTTTAAAGCGAAAAACCTAGGATTTATTATCAACTCTAAACTGACTTGTACCGACCACTTAAACATCACTATAGGAAAAATTTACGGGACTTTACGTTACTTACGCACTTCTTCAAACTTCACTCCTCTTGAAACTCGTCGCAGACTAGTTGTTCAACTAATAATGCCTCACATTACTTTCTTTGACGTCGTATATAGCCAGCTTGATTCGCAATCGCAGCATAAACTTCTTGTAGCATTCAATAACGCGGCTAGGTATGTGTATGGGGTCAATCGCTATGATCATATTTCACAAAGAAGTAAAGATATTCTTGGCTGTGGTTTATTTGATTACTTGAAAGCTCGCAATACTATATTCTTACACAACATTATACATACCCAAAGCCCAGATTATATATTTGTTAAACTACAGTTCTTCCAGTCGGAACGCTCGACTAATCTTATTGTTCCTAGGCATAACTACCTTAATAGTAGCAGATTTTTCTTTATCAGCACCATTAGGCTATGGAATGCACTACCCAACTCTCTAAAACAAATATCTTCTCGAACCAGCTTCAAATATGCCATTTTCAATTATTATAAAACTTTAAATCAATAAACCTATGTTTCTATTTTCACTGCTAATTTTCTTACCTCATATTTGCTCAAATCTGACTGTCTCTCTCTCTCTCTCTCTCTCTCTTATAATTTAACTATGAATATTTGCCTTATAATTGTAATCAAATATTTACTTTATTTTACTTTTAATTAATTTTTATAATTTCTTATTTTTAATTGAATCTCATAATTTCGATGTAATATTAGTTTTAATTTACTTTAAGTCACTTTTTCAATGTTCATGTCTTATGTAGTACTAAAAAAGACTCAGTCTTATTGTACACCATAATTAATAATAATAAATAATAATAATAAAATAATAATATCGTAGATACCCTCCAGTTTCGCTTACCAGTGGCGAATGAGTGAGCTCACTAGATATTGGTAAAGTGAGCACTGCTTTTCACTCATGGGTTGGAAACTAAGTAATTTCGGAGTTCACGCATAGATGGCTTTAGTTGAATTTTTAGGCTTGCTGACGTAATCGAAATGTCAAACACATTTTGTTATTTGATTGTTGGTACTTCAACTGTCAATCAGTAAAAAAATTTTTTTGATAGGTTATGTAGTTTTTGTTTGGCGTCTGTTGAAAAATGGAAAATCAAAACGAACATTTTCGTCATATTTTGCTTTTTTATTTCCGGAAAGGAAAAAACGCATCGCAAGCTCACAAAAAGTTATGTGCTGTTTATGGTGACGAAGCTTTAAAAGAACGGTAGTGTTAAAATTGGTTTGCCAAATTTCGTTCTGGTGATTTTTCACTCAAAGATGAAAAACGCTCTGGTCGTTCAGTTGAAGTTGATGACGACCAAATCAAAGCAATAATCGATTCGGATCGTCACAGTACAACACGTGAGTTTGCAGAGAAGCTTCATGTATCACATACATGCATTGAAAATTGCTTAAAACAACTTTGCTATGTACGAAAACTCGATATATGGGTTCCTCATGAACTGAAAGAAAATCATTTAACACAACGCATTAACATCTGCGATTTGTTAAAGAAACGTAATGAAAATTATCCATTTTTAAAACGATTGATAACTGGTGATGAAAAATGGGTTGTTTACAACAGTGTCAATCGGAAAAGATCGTGGAGCAAGCCAGGTGAACCAGCTCAAACAACATCAAAAGCTGATATTCATCAAAAGAAAGTTATGTTATCAGTTTGGTGGGATTACAAAGGAATTGTCTATTTTGAACTTTTACCACCCAACCGAACGATCAATTCAGATGTCTACATTGAACTACTAACAAAATTGAACAATGCAGTTGATGAAAAGCGGCCCGAATTGACAAATCGAAAAGGTGTTTTATTCCACCAAGACAATGCAAGGTCACACACATCTTTGGTCACTCGGCAAAAATTATTGGAGCTTGGTTGGGATGTTTTGCCACATCCACCATATAGTCCTGACCTTGCACCATCTGATTACTTTTTATTTCGATCTTTGCAAAACTCCTTGAATGGTAAAAATTTCAATAATAATAATGATCATTAATTAATTAATAATGAAAACGTACCTGGTTCAGTTTTTTTGAATTATGATGCTGCCTGAAAGATGGCAAAAGGTCATTGCTCAAAATGGGCAATACATTATATAATAAAGTTATTTTGTTCCATGAAAAAATTGTCTATTATTTTCTAAAAATAATCCGCAATTTCTTAGTTGCCAACCGATATTTGAAACGGGAATGTCATGGCCGGTAATGATTCCCTTACTCTCTGCATTACCATTCACTAGCTATTTTATAAGTTATTGCTCACGTTACGTGAAAAATAAAACTAATGTTCTTGTATTTTCTAATGCATTACCTCTGGTATTAGAATTTACTAGCTACCATCCATGTAGGAAATCATGACCGTTAAAAAACTAATCGTGATTGCCAGTACTGGAAGGTAATGGGTTTGCCTTACCTGCTGCATTACCTCGGGTACTAGAATTCACTAGCTACCATTCATGTAGGACATCATGACCGTTAAAAGACTAATAATGATTTCCAGTACTGGAGGGTAGTAAATTATAAATGTTTCAAAGCATTTACCAGTATTCAATTCATTGCTTCGATAGATTTCTTTGAGTGATATAAGCCGAGTTTTTCCCCATTTACTAAAGCCGATTTGCCACTGCAAATTGTAATTAAAATCCGATTTGGGTGTTGGAAAAAAATGCGGCTATTATTTAGAGTCCATGCAAATGGTAGCAACTAAAAAAAAGCTTTGAATATATTTGCAGTGCATACAAAGCACAGAATTGCACTGTAATAATCAAGTCGTCCTTCAAAAAGCTTTATAACTTGCGTGACTTACAATTCAAATTGTAAAACAATATAAACAGTACAAAAGACCTCAAGTAACTTCAATTTATAATGAATTTTAAAACAGAAAACAAAATAATAATGTTTTCCGCAGCAACAGAGTAAATAATTGTCCAACGATTGAAGCTCTTCATTGAACAAAATAAAAAAGTAAATAAAAACATAACAACAATAACAGGAAATTTGTAACTATTAAAAATTATAACAACATCTTATGTAATATTGGTAAAAAACTAGTACAATAGACTCAAAACTGCAGACAAGAAAAATGAAAAAAAAAACGTAGTACATAGTAACTAAAAAGAGTAACATAGTACAGGCACGTAGCCAGGATTTTCCCTGGGAGGGGATTTTGTTAAAAAATCTTTAAGAAGATCTAGAAAAACTGTGTTGGAAGTAGACACACATACATTTCATTAGAGTTCTTAAGAAGCATGAACAAATTTTTGTAAAATGTTTTTTTTAATTTACAAAAAAATAGAACTTTCTTCAGATTTAAATGTAAGTAGATGTAAAATGTGTTATTGCTTAATATCTTTAAATTTAACAGAATATTTTCCATTTTTTCACGTTGTGGCAAAATTCCATCAATAAGAAAATAGTGACTTGCATTGGGGCAATGTGTAACACGCACGGTGGGGTGATGTGTAACACATCATGCACATTATAATTGGCATTAAAGAGGCAACAACGTCAAAATCTGAAATGCAATCACATCGACGGCAATAAAAGAGATCGGCACAGTTCATACTACTCAGCCCAGACTAAAATCGCAATCGTGGTGGGAAGTCAATGAAAAGCTGTGTTCTAACAACGCCATAGAAACGTTTAAAGTTGCAGGGGCAGGAGATTCCATTAAGTTCTTACCATAATAATCGAAAAATCACTTTTGTGAATAAAGAATATGCAGGAGCATTCAATAATGTCCATTCATGAGGATTCTCTCGTGGGCTTCATACATCAGATGCTCTTGTGCGGTGAACTCAGAGCTGGGGGGTCTGTGACGTGCAACCAGCTGTTGCGCATCATGCAAGGAGAATGCTACAATGTTATTGCTTATGCTGACAATACTGCAATCATATTTAACAAAAAATTTCCTCAGATTCTCTGTCAACTCATAAAGAGAGCACTCTTAATCTTTTCGAAATGAGCATCCTCTTGTGGGTTAAGTGTTAACCCGGAGAAAACGGATCACATTCTTTTCGCTAGAAAATATAAACTAACCAACTTAGAACCTCCGCGTCTTAATGGCACAAGGTTGCTCTTTAGTGATAGCACGAAATACCTAGGAGTTATTATGGATAAGAAGCTTATCTGGAATGATAAATAAAGGAACGTGTTAGGAAGGCAAACATAGCTTTTTTTTGCCTGTAAAAAATTGATAGTTAAAAAATGGAGTTTTCTACCCAAAATAGTATGCCCAAATAGTAGGATTTATACAGCAATTGTCCGCTCCATACTTATATATGGCTCATGGTATGGTATGGTGGAGGGCCCTTGATAAGACAACATAAAAAGTCAGAGATTTGCAAAGGTTCAAAGAAGTGCATGTCTATGTATTACCTGGGCATTGTCCACAACACCAACTAACTCTTTGAATGTCATGCTTCACCTTCCTGCTCTTGATATCTTTGCCAGGGAATGTGCTAACACAGCAGCCATCAGACTAAGAGAATCTGGAAATCGGATAGGTAATGGCTGCGGTCACACAATTATTCTGAACTCCTCTGTCCCCGACAAAGTACACTACTGTGTGCCTTGCTTAAGTCTTGAAAATAACTACAAAGTTTTCATGCCTTCGCGGCTAGACTGGGTTAACAAAACTCCCCTTAAAACTAACATCATAAAAATCTTTACAGATGAATCCAAGCTTCGAGAACAAGTAGGGGGAGCTTGAAATCGACGTGTCCTTTAATCTTCCACATTATTGTAGTGTCTACCAAGTGGAGATGATAGCTATTCACGAAACCGCTTAAATTTTAGGTCAGAAAGTTCTTGAGGGAAAAGGTATTTTTATATTTTCAGATAGTCAAGCTGCGTTTAAGGCACTGAACTCACATATTGGCAACTCTAAAACTCTCACTGAGTACCACAGAACTCTTAACGAGATGGCAAGGCTATTCAGGATCCACCTCGTATGGGTACCCGGATACAGAGATAGCGCGGGTAATAATTTGGCCAACGATTTGGCAAGGAAGGGTACGAGCTCGAACATCCTCTTAAATGAGCACTTTATTGGTATATCCATATCCTCCTTTAAACTCCAGTGCAATAACAAATCATTAGGACTTGCACAAGAACGCTGGGAACACCTTGATACAAGTAGGACTGCTAAGCTAACGTGAACTTCCTACAACTTAAAACGCACCAACTTACTGCTTGTGTTAAGCAGGGTAAACCTGTCGAAAATAGTAGGAATCCTCACAGGTCACTGCCTATTCGTAACGCATGCTCTTCGGTTGGGACTTATAGCAAATGATTTTTGCAGAGGCTGCAATTGTGAAAAGGAAGTAGAAAATGTTCAGCACCTTCTCTGCGAATGTCCGACACTTACTAAAAGCAGAATGACAACTCTGGGCCGTCCCTATCTAAGTCGTCTACCGACTCAGCCATCTTAACCTAACCTTACTTAACTATACTACTTTTACTAAACATAAAAAGTGAAAATAAACATAAAAAATTAAAGTTCCTGGTCTTTACATTAACATTTTGTTAGTGTTACACATCAGCCCGCCAATTTTAAAAAGACAAATAAAAACCATATTTCATCCATTTCTAAAACTATTCAATAAATATTCAATATGGTGCATCTGCAAGGGATTGGCCTTAAAACCAATCAAAAATTAAATTTCTTAACACTTTTATTGAAGCAAATAAAAACGTGTTACACATCACCCCACTTCAGCCTATATTTAGATTTTAGGGGATTTCCGAAACATATAATTTAGAAAAGGCTTCGCACAGGTAAAATCTTTGTGCCAATTTAAATGTCTGTTTAAATGTCTAACATACTAAGAAAGCAACACAATATAATGGGAAACTTTTTATTTATCCGCTTCACTTTAAATATCCCTTAATGGGTTTAATTTCATGATTTATGTATTTCTTTTCAAAATTAAAAAAAAACCAATCAAAAGAATGTTTTCTCCTAATGACATGTCAACATAATTATTTAATAATTATATAATAACATAAAATTTATACATATTTTTTTTCTTTCGTTCAAGGTATAATTTCAAATAATTATTTTTTTCGAAATCCTTAATTGAAACTTATCATTTAATATACAAATTTCTAGCAGTTAAATTCAAATATAATGATTGTGACTTTTATAAGCAAAGTTAAGTTAGCCAAAAAAGTTTTTCATTCATTAGGCGAAGTTTCATAAATTTTTGTTGAAAATGTTGAAACCTTTGCATCTTCAAGTACATTAAGGTCATTATTTTAAAAAAAAAGAACACGTTTTGGTTTCAATAGTAACATTATTATCTTTTTATACTTTCTGGGCCCTATGGAGGCGGGGATGGGGGGTTAAACCCCTAAAGCCCTCTTGGCTACTGGCCTGACATAGTAACTAAAACGTTTAGTAATGTCTGTAGAAGACTTCAAATAAAGTGCAGTCAATAAAGGAATTTTTATTTTTGATTGTATTTAAAAAAAAGACAAAATTTATTTATTTATTTATCAATATTATAATATTAATTTATTAAAATTATAATTAATCAAAAACACAGAATTTGATCCCAGGTTTATATATACCCACTATGGTAATCACTTAGCAGCAAAGTTTTGCAAGGACTTTGCACACAGTTGTTGATTTAATTTTTTTTTTTTTTAATCAAACTTAAAACCAGTAACTATTTTGATTTTCAATTAACCGAAACCAGATTCAAGTGCTAAAAATTTGAATGTGTAAAATGTTTATTAGTTAAACTTGCTAACTCA
The DNA here is from genome assembly GCA_914767935.1 of Coremacera marginata. Taxonomy (NCBI): domain Eukaryota; kingdom Metazoa; phylum Arthropoda; class Insecta; order Diptera; family Sciomyzidae; genus Coremacera; species Coremacera marginata. The sequence goes on from OU612045.1 coordinate 169,290,500, forward strand.
AATAGTAACTGGCTAGACTTGTTATTAGCCTTGACCAATGGACTAGAAGTTGTTCTTGTACAGTATTTATTGATACTATAGATTCATTAGAATTCAGGTTTTTTATTTGCATTAACCCTGACAATTAGAAAATTGCACTTGAGCGCCTGCTGTTTAAACTTTTCATCTGTTTAAAGTGCATTTGCATTTGAGTATCTGTTGGTACTTTGTAAATTCCCGCAAAGTATTAATTTTTATTTTTTAAGCAATTAGAATTGACTATCCTCTCGAAGCTTAAAATAAATACAACGAGGGAGGATGAAAATATTCCAAATAAACTTCAAGCATATTTGAATAGTTTTTAGCAAATGATGGGGAAAAAAATCAATGATATGAGTTTTGAAACACAAGTTGTTGTACACAAGATGTCATTTCTACAAAATTCAAATAATAGCAGCCCTTTGAAATACATAATTTCGCATTAAATTCACCCCAAACTCAACTGCATAAGCTATATTTTTTGAGTAAAACACATAAACTCAGTTAAATAAATAAAGATTTAATTTGTCCATTATCGTTTTGTTTTTTTTTATCTAAAGCTTATTATGTACAGAGCTATATGTTATGAACCCTTAGTCGATGCTTTTTTTCCATTCACTGTCCCTGAAAGACAAACAATGTCGGCGGCGCCTCTTCAGTTGTTATGGTCTGCTCGTGCATCACTGACTGCGTGTGTACAAAACTAGAAGCCGCATAACTAATCGCCACCAACCGCTGCAATTCTTTTAGATAAAGACTCGATCTCAGTATTTCTCGGTCCACTGCTTCCAGCTGTATACGATACTGCAGATATTGTTGTTCTTGCATTCGTTCCTCGATCTTTTTGGTGCGCCTACTCAGCAAACAGCTGAGCGTTTTGCGATCACGTCGCTTTTGCTCCTTTGGCGTCCGTTCTTTAGCCTGAAATGAACGCACTTTATTTGGATGATATTGAACGATGTAAGGTTCAGTGTGCGTTACTTTACGACGTTTGCATTCGTTGTTATCCTTCAAAAGCCATGGCCTGAAGAGCTCCTTGGGTTGTCTACGTTTAGCTGCTTGTTCCAACTCGTTGTCAATGGTTGTAGTTGTCAAGATTGAGTTAGAGGAACTGTTTGATGTGTCATCGCTGGAGAGTTCCACATATTTTCTTTTGCAGCTTACTGGTTGTAAGTTTGTCTGTTGATACGTTTGTGTAGCTTCCATTATTCTTTCCAATGTTTCTATAGATGTTTTGTTCTCAATATTCTTCTATTGAATGATACTTATTTTTAATTGTCGTCTTCATTTATATAAGATGTCAAAATTGCGTGATCCAGATCGAGGATTTTTAATGACCGGTGTTTTTTGTATGACCTGTTCGCACATTTTAATTACCTGTACAACTTTTTTATTGCCCTAATTAGCACCCACAAATCTTTACAGTTGCTTAATTATCTGTCAAATATGATAAAGTCAGAAATCCTAGCATATACTTTTATGACCTGGTTTTTATCATTATCGCTTGCAACGCTTTGGCATGATTGTCGGTCGAACTACCTGTCCTTAACTTGATGAAAGTAAAAAAGCCAAGTTTTTGAAGTGAAAACTTCTTCAGACGCATTGAGCACTTATTGGTAGAGAGCAAAACTATGGATTTGTGATATCATCACGCTGTTAGCGATATCATCAGGCGCTTACCTGTTCATTTCGGTTGCATTGTACAGCATTGCTTATGCCGTCGTTATGCTAGGCAAACATGTTTGGTGAGCTATTTATTATTACCGAGGCGATTACCAACCAATTGCCGAACTAATTACCGAAACGATTACCAACCAATTACCGTAGAAATTACCAACCGATTACCGAACCAATTCCCGATTACCGATTACCAAAGCAATTACTAAGCGATTACCGAAGCAATTACTAACCGATTACCGAACAAATTATCGATTACCGAAGCGATTACCGAATCGTTTACCAACCAATTACTAATTACCGAAGTGATTACCAACCAATTACTAATTACCGAAGTGATTACCAACCCATTACCAAAGCGATTACAAACCGATAACCAACTACCGAAGCGGTTACCAATTGCTTATCGATTACCGAAGCGATTACCAACCGATTACCATAGCGATAATCAACAGATAAACGATTACCGAAGTGATTACGAACCAATTATCGAAGCTATTACCAATATCGAAAGACTTTTATAGGGCTGAACTATTATGAGTTGTATCAAAAGTGGGTGTGACCGTAGGCGGAATGTATGTCATACACTCAAAATTCTGTGGGTATCAATCTATCTATACAATCTATGTGTTTTCCATACAAAATGCAACTTTTTTATCTTTGATGGTCTCTAATTTCGTTTTTAATGGATCGATTTCGTTAAAAATTTACATGGTAAAGTTTTTTTGGGTCAAAGAACTCATTTCTGGAATCAGATTATAAGAAAAAAAGAACGATTAATGGGGCTCCAGTACAAAAATCTGGAAAATAACAAAAAAAGTCAAAATAAGGGAGGCACATTTTTTTTCTCATCAATTAAAAAATCATGTTAGAACTTAATTTCATAAAATCGCTCCACCCTATTATACAGACTAATTATTATGTCGTAACAAAGTAAGCTCGTTGAGGAAGGACATAAGGATTCTCGTCTTCTAAAAAAGAAATTTTTTGAGAAAATCCATTGAGCCGAAGGTTTGACACATTTTGAAATCGCTTAGTGGTTTCGTGAATATTTTGAAATTTCCTGCACTCAAAAAATACATGCTTTCTTCGACAAAAATTTCTTAAAATCATCTAAATTTACTATTTTCACCAAAATATCCTTCCATACAAATTGGCCTGCCTTAATGTGTATACTTATAACTTTGTTATTATTCAAGGTATTGATCAGAAATTTTAAACTTACTTAATTAAAAGCTAAACTTACTTAATTAAAAGCAATTTTTCTAAAATGTTTTCCAAAACATTTTTTGTACTCATTGTAAGTTGATCCTTACTCTACAAACATGTAGAGAAAAATTAAAAACAATTCAATGTTTTTTTTTTTGTTTTTGCTTTCGAGATTTTGAACTGTATCGTTACACAAAATTTACCATAATATCATAATTTTTTAAATGTAATTTTTCATAAAAAAATTTTAGAATTTTTTATATAACGAAATGGCCTTATCAGTCCTTGCCAGAGCTTCTACTGATCAATTGTGTTGTGAAATGTTTGAACACAAATGATCGAGAACTGGACCTACATGTTTTATGTCGACTCCGAACAACTTATGTTCTCAAGAAGCTTTTCATGGCAGTTTTTATTCTCTGAGGTTTGCCATTGTCTGCAGAGAAGTGACGGCCGAACAGAAAAATTAATTCAATTGAAAAAACTTTCTGTGTCAGGTGGGATTCGAACCAGGGGGCTCTGGCGTGTGGGCCACACACTCTACCCACTGCGCCACGGCCGCCACTTTTTAAATATTCACATTTAAATTAATAAATTCACATTTAAATTAATAACATAGCTTGTTATTTTGACGAAATTTGTTGTAGTCTATTTTTTTATTACAAATTGTTTTTCATTTATAAACCTTGTGTTAAAAAAATAGCTGAAACCAAATTTTGTCAAAGTAACAACAAAATGATATCAATTTATATGTGAATATTTAAAAAATTCTTGAATTTTTTTTTAAAAAAAAAAATTTTGGATAAGAACAATTTTGATGTCAATTTTTTTCGATGTACTTTTTTCAAATTGTCCCGCGATTAGTTCCTTTAAAATAATTTCAATTATCAAAAAAAGCACTTTTACCTCATTCTTCAAATCTCATCTCAATGAAATGTTTTTAAAATTTTGATGCATAATTCTTTAATCGGGCGCTACCATGTATAACTAAAGAAAGATGTGAAGTGAAGACAAAAAAAAAATTTCGGCATATGCATATGTCAGCTCCAAGGCATCTTGAAAAAAACTGATAAATTCATTCGAATTAATTCTAAAACAACTTGACCGTGAGTGCGCCATGTTCTACCCACCAGGTAGAACAGCTAAAAATAGGCAATTAAAATTCTTTTGAAATTTTATGACTTCGCATTGTTCGCAACACAAAAGAGTTTGCAGTATCAGCCCAAACACCTTAACAACAGTTACCCAAGATAACAAGAGGTCAAACAGTTCAGCAGAATTGTATTGATTAAACGAAATTTTTCTTTTATGACTTCTCACATTTTATGACTCACAAGTATCAGAGAAGGATCACAAGGAAAATTCAACCTTTGAGTTGAGCAGGTAAAAAAACGTAGCAGCATACAGCAGCATATACATTGATGAATGACTCTTAATGACTGATCCTCAAAGCAGGTCGTGGGAGTTTAAGGATTCACGTAACATTCTTTTTAAAATATAAAGAAAGCAACCGGCTAAGGCAGAGAAACATTCAATTGTTAAGCCTTGTTGAGGAAACAACGAAATAATTTTGAACCAAAAAAAAAACCGAAATATGGAAACCACACAAGCATATCAACACAAGAAATTCAACAACAAAAGAAAATTGCAGGAAATTGAAAACGACACACAAATCTTAAAAGATATTTTGTCAGTCACGGATATTACAGAGCTAGAACCACCTAAAAAACGCAAGCAAAGCAAGGAACTCTTCAGACCTTGGCTACTGAAGGAAAATCCTGCAAATCGAACAACCACTGAAAAACAACCCATCAAAGTATTTTCATCACAGTCAAAGCTGCGCATAAGCAAAGAGAAGAGCTTCCATCACAATCAACAGAAAAGCTCTACAAACTCTTACGATGAGCTGCTCATGAAACAAATTCGCTTACAGCAACAGGCTTTCGCCATAGAAATGCTGCGTATCAGACTGTTTCAGCGTAATCAGATGATAATGGCTGTTAGAAGGAATCGCACGCAGATTTTAACAACTTCACAACAACAGTTATTGGAACAACAAATAACCACGTCTACACAATTGATCTTTGCACGAAAGTGAAGTATGGAATGAAAATTGTTTTTGGATATATTCTCTGATGAACTGCAACCGGGTCAAATTTATTTGTCTGAGTAGCTTTGAAATTAGCAAACTTGGCTGTGAGAAAAGATGTATTGCAGTAGTTTCTTCAATTTTATTACAAGCTGGAACAAGATTTTGGAAAATCTCCATAAAATCGCTGGTATTGCGGAAGACACTTATGTATAGGATGTACATAAATATCACGAATTACTTAATGTTTTGCATTCAAATAGTGTTATTTTGCACACTTTTTTTTCAATATCAAATAAAAATCAAATATGCAATTTTACTCTTCATTTTTTTATTCAATCTTATTTTATAGGAATTTTGGTTGGGAATTTAGGCCCTGTGCGAGCTAATCTAAATACGACCTAAACTAAATTATGTCGATAAAACAGTGCTTCCTAAATAACTTAGGTAGACTCCGAGCTACCTAAATGTTTCTTAAAATAATGGCATTTTTAAGAGAAAATAATATGTAATAACATTTCTTAACCTGAAAATTAAAATTTCTTTGATTTGTTTACATGGATTACGAAAATTTAGGAAGCACTGTTTTATCGACACAATTTAGTTTAGGTCGTATTTAGATCAAATCGCACAGGGCCTTCATTTTTATATTATAAAAAAATGTTTTCATCAACAATCTAATGGCATTTTCTTTTCTCCAAAAAAGTTCTGCATTTTTTCTGCCTTCTTTAAGAATTCTGCATTTTTTCCGTTCTTTTTTTTCCGTTCTTTTCTCAAAAAAATTTTGACCTGTAAATTGCATCGTGTTCTTTTCTCGAAAATGTTGATCTCAAAAGTAGAAAAAATGCAAAATTTTTGCGCTCTCAAGATCGACAGCTTTACAATTCTGCCCTTAAATTCTATCAACTGAATGAACAAAAAAATGACATGTTAGGAAAATATTAAACATTATCATTGGCATTTAATTAAAGTTTGAGCTTTTTCACCGAACGCCAAAATAAATATTATAGAAATGGTGATATTTTTATATATGATAATGGCAAATATAAACGCAACAGTTGTGTCTGCAATTGACGCTTTAAAAAGATTTTTTATTTGAATACATAGAATAACATTTTTTTGTAAGACATTTTCGAAGTTGTTCGCATTTGTTGTTTTGTAATTTAGTTTCTTTGAAGTTTCTCAAAAGTAAGCAACAGTGTAGCCAACACAACATCATGGAAAAATCTTTTCTTGACTTATAAGAGGTCAACATGTTTTCAGTTCAGGTCAAAATGTAAATAATTTAAACACTCTCAGAGAGCAGAACTCTTCTTTCATTTTTGCAACTATTGGTTTTACTTCCTCCAATATAAATTTTCAGTGTTTCGCACATAAATTTCCGCGATAGAGATGTAAGAGGAAATAAAGTGGAGAAACGTCAGAAACTAAAAAAAACATAGGTGCGTCGTTGGACACACGAGAGAAGCGAAGCTTTTTCGCAGTTACATAGATTTGATAGCATAATGATTTTTTTTAACAACCGTTTCTCACAAGTGTTTGTGGCCTAGTGGTTAGTGTGCTGGGCTATCACTCAAGAGGACACGGGTTCGATCCCCACGGGAACCAACACATATTTTTAGTATTTAATATTAAAGTATTAAATTTTCTTGTTGTAATACGCGCTAGCAACAAACAAACCATCAAAATTCCAAGAAAAAATCTGTCGAAAATTTTTCAGATTTCACTCTAAGCAAATCACAGAACGAGGAGTAAAAAGCTTCGATTCAAAAAAACACAGGTGCGTCGTTGGACACACGAGAGAAGCGAAGCTTTTTATGTTACTGTCATTGTTATTTCCACGCACTTGTGGACAATTGTTAATTTTTTTCGCACTATGCAAAAAGAAAACAAAGGCATGTACCAACAACAGCATAAACGCATTCACATCAAAAAAAAAAAAATTTCACTTTGCTCACCGTGGGGATCGATCCCATGACACACTGATTAATAAGTCGACACTGTTTCCACCCATCCAAACAATTCTGTTATATTTTAATGTTGATTTAATATTAAATATATAACTGCAGCTATGTTAACAGTTGATCGCGCTAACAGATGGCACTAGCAAACTGAGGAGGATGACCAGTGTTGTCACTTGCAAATTTTAATTAGTGGTAGGTTCAGTCTAAAATGAGTGGTGAATTTTAAAAAACTTTGGAATATATTTTTGAAGCGAAGCTTTTTACTCCTCGTTCTGTGATTTGCTTGGAGTGAAATATAAAAAATTATCGACAGATTTTTTTTTGGAAATTTAATGGTTTCTTTGTTGCTAGTGCTTATAACGACAAGAAAATTTAATGCTTTAATATTAAATACTAAAAATATTTTTTGGCCTGCCCGTGGGGATCGAACCCACGTCTTCTTATACGAGAGTCCAATGTACAATCCACTAGGCCACAAAGACTTGTTAGAAAGAGTTGTTAATTTAATCCCAATTATAACAGAAGCTATGCTGCAGTAGATCGTCACCATCTATCAATAGATAGAGGATTGTGTATTTGCTATGCTACAACTATCAAAAATATGCTTTTATTTGCCACAAGGTGTCTCCAGCATCGGTTTGTTTGTATTGTGAATGCGTTTGTGGTGCTGTTGGCATAGACTATAAATTATTATCTAGAGATTGCATCAACTCTGCTAAATCTCTGGCATGTGTTAAGAGAGGTTAACAGAGTTTGTTTTCTTCAGGTTTTTAAGTGAAATAACTTTGTTAACACATACCATATAATAATTTACACTCTATGACAAGTGCGTTGACAAGTGCTTTTTTAAGTGTCAAAAAAATAGATATCAATAAATATGGAATTAACAAACGCATGCATGAGTCAGTGCAGCCAAGTTCACAACCATGTGTGGAGAGTTAAAACGGAGAGTCGCTGGCATTATATGCCCGTATATGTAATTGGCGTGAAAATTTTACATTCAACAATAAAAAAATAAGCAGTAAATATGTTTTCTGTATATATGTAATTTATTTTATGTTATTTTAAATTTTTGAATTTAAAAGTTAATTTATTAAAAAGAAAAAATGATTATGCTATCAAATCTATGTAACTGCGAAAAAGCTTCGCTTCTCTCGTGTGTCCAACGACGCACCTGTGTTTTTTCTTCTTAGGCTGTGTGCTATTCGGAAACTTTTCACTCGTGGTAGGAAAGAAGTTACTGAGTTGAATACAATTTCTGTCTGTTGAAATAAAATTGTCTTTTTTTGCTGTGCCAAAAGAACAACGAAATTTTGACAGCTAGAAATTTTGGCGTTTTAGATTTCGTTAGTGTATTAGCGCGAGAATTTAATTTATTTTACAAAATTGTTGATATAACTGAAAATTAACAGAATTTTACGCAAATATTTTCCACTTCTGGTTGCTTTGCTGTCGGAAGCAAAAAATTTTGAACTTCTTTATGACTTTTTTAAAGGAAGGGGGAAGAGTAAGTACTGCTTTTGCTTTTCTGCTTCGGACAACTACCTAAAATATTATTACTTTAAGGATATTACCTATATTCGGCCAAGAGATTATTCCAAAACATTAAATGCCATTTTGAATGCAGGCAATGCACAAACTTAAATGCATTTAAGAGTGTCTGCTAGCACTTTTCGCAATATTGCATCGCAATAAGCATCATGGATGGTCAATAGAGTATGAAGTGGTTAGCTACCGAGTAACAAGTAGCTTTATGGGATTGCGGACAGTATGCAATATAGTTCTACATATTACATAGAACTTCCTTTGCTGTTTTGTAGGGATTTCCATTTTTTTTAATTCTTTGTGCTTTTTTAATTTATAATTAAATAAAAAGTTTAGTTTTCATTAATTTCCCTTACAAGTGTTTTTTTTTTTCTAATTATGCTTGTATTCTAAAAATTCTCTTGCCGATTGTCAAAATTTATACTAGCCCCTGAGGCTACATGAATTTTAGACAGTCGTATTCACCTCGCAAGTGCCAAATATTCTCATTCAGACTGTCAAAATTTCATCATCCGAGTGAAAAGTTTCCGAATAGCACACAGCCTTACAGATCTATTCTGCGCGTTACCGGTAATAGTAATCTTGTTACCGAAATTTGTTACCGGTCTTAGTATTCGGTATTCTGTACACTCGGTAACGCTTTCAAAAGCCGTAAGCTCGTTTAAGAACAAATAACACTCTTTCCTTGCATCTGGCTGTTTTGCTTGTTACCACCTAAGGAGATGGTAACAATATTCACTGGTAACGCTTGCTTGTATAGAATACCAAAAGGATGTAAATGTTACCAAAAGGTCAGTTTTTTCGGTAATAAGATTAACGTTACCGCGACAGAATCGATCTGTTAAGGAAAAATTCGACTGAAGTCCTACAGCAAAACAAATCATAAGAAGTATACCATAAAGTAAGTTTTTTCACGCTGAATTAGTTTTATTGCAAATAATTCTCATATAATGTTCTTAAAACAGTTCTAAAATAAAATATTAAATGTAATAATAAATAAAATATATGCAATACAATTTCTATAAAAATAAAATATATGCAATAAAATTTCTAAAATTTTAATTATAATGCAAAAATTTTTATATAAATATATAGAGTTTGGAAGAATGCAAATAGTGGGTGATAAAAGTGTAGAAACTAAAAAAGTGCTAGATTTACCACAATTGTGGAAAAGTGGCAATACTGATGATTCTTGTAGCAAGTGGCTTAGCAGCTACCCAAACCATAAAAAATCTATTAATCAACTCTTGCAGCAAGTGGCTAAGCAGCTACCCAAACCACACAAATACATTTTTGTAAGTACTGCAACATAGCTTCAGTTGCACTTAATACTGAATCAATGCTTTAGTATAAAGAAGGTGTTTAGCTCAATGGATGTAGCATAGAGCTTCCAATCAAAAGTTTACGGGTTCGAATCCCCACGGCAGGCGAAGAAATGTTTTGTTATATTAAATTGTCTTGTTGTAAAAAACACAGAAACAAAGATACCATATAAAATTCTAAGAAAAAAACAAACGGGGCGTAAAAAGCTTCGCTTCAAAAAAAACAAAAATGTAATTTTGCTAATATCACGATAATTTAACCCATTTACGAGTCAGATGAGAAGTATCGAAAATTGGTTGACAGAGGGCTCTGGGGTGTAAGAGTTTTAAAGAAATTTTTCTGTATATAAAAAACGAAAATATATTCTTTAAGGAGAAAAGAAACAAGGATTTAGATACTTTTGTAATGGAAAAACGTTCTATATCCAAAGCGCAATGGATAATAACACGTTTTCCTAGTAAGCTTCGCTGATGGCGTTTACAACGTTAACGCTTCCACATTACCGTTTCTGGAGCAATTTTCTTTCGTTCAGCTTTTGCTTTTCTTTCAGAATATGCTTTACCACTATTTCTTAGCCTCTAATAAAATTTGAGAAACTATCATATGTAATCTTATAATACGCCAGAGTATTTTTAATGGTAGTATGCAAGAAAACTATTTTTGATTAATTTGTCGTTTACAACGTTACTCATAAGTGAAAATGAAGCAAATGCATTACGGGCTTCTCATAATTTTTACTAAATACTGTTAAAAATTACAATAACAAAATTGCAATATAGTCTATCTCCACCAATTTTGTATACGTTTCCATGAAAAATAGTGAAGACAAAATTAAATTTCGGCTGATTTTGAAACGCCATTTTGAAGCCCTTGGCCTTGACGCAGTGGGTAGAGCGCGTGGCCCATACGCCAGAAAACTCTGGTTCAATTCCCACCAGACACAGAAAGTTTTTTCAACTGAATTAATTTTTCTGTTCGGCTGTCACTTTTTTGCAGATAATCGCAAAAACCTCAGAAAGTAAAAATTGCGATGAAAATCATCTTGATAACATGAACCGTTTAAAGTCGGCATAAAACGTGTAAGTCCACGTTTTGATCATTTGTGTTCAAACATTTCACAACACGCACAATACAATTGATTACAAGTAGCGTGGTCATAGTCCTTTCAAGGGCGGAAATGGCCTTTTCGGTTTTTTTTTTTTGTTGAAACCCTTGACCATTGATTGAGCACGTATAAAAAAATACGCCATCCTTAGATTTATGTCCTCTATCATATATCCGAAAATCATCCAAATCGGCGAGTGTCACCTAGGGATCTTTCCTTATTATCAAACACAAATATCTTTTATGCAAAACAGGGGAATTTTTCTCATCGACAGTATTGGCAGTATTGATCACAGGATATTTCTACACATTTCAGTGTTGTATTCATATTAATACTTGAAATTAATACCAGCGCATGTTTATTTGTATTAGCATGAATCTTGTTGATAATAGCTCATTGTCTTGTGGACTCAGTTCTTTTAAGGCTCCTTCTGGTGCCTTTCTGATTCTTTTATTTTTTTTTTAATTAATAATTCTCTATAAAACTTTGGAAATTTAAAAAAAAAAAATTTTGCTGCACTGTGTAATTATTGGTCAAAATAAACTGAAAATTTCCAATTTTTTCCAAAAGTACAGAAAAAAAACTAAAAATAGTTCTGCATTATGTTATTACTGGTTATATTGGTTACACTGTACGACAATTTTTAGTTTTTTCTAAAGTTATAGATTTACCAACGTATTGTATACACCTAAATCAACAATTTAAAAGTTTACGTCTGAGTTATATTTGAGAAAAATATAATATAAAACGTAAGAAAACTTCTTAAGGAGAGGGTAAAGTATTTTTTAGATTTTTTAGATTTTTTAAAAATTTATCAGATGAATGTACCACATTTTAAGAGTATTGTATTAAACTTCCAAGTCATTCAGAAAAAAAAAAACTGACGGCAATAGAGCTTTTTAGCGCATGCTCAGCAGGGATGATATTGGCCTTACTGTAAAAGGGCTAAAATTCATATAAAAATAGGGCTAATTTGACATTAATAGGGCTTAAAGATTTAAAAATTGTAACTCTATATCAGAGACCGTACCAATTATGCATTTTATAATAAAAAGCAAAAAATAATAATTATATTTGACTTTTAAAATTTTGAGCAAAAAGTAATAATTATTTCTAGTTTTTATTTGTTAGATCAAAAATAAAAAGCAAAATCAAACCGATATTTTTTAAGACAAAAATAAAAAGCAAAATGTGGATCTAAGGTTACGGTTGAACCAAAGTTTTACTAATTTTAAGGCAGGAAATGCACGCTCCACGCATGATGACGATGATGATGATGACTCATTTAGAACTGTAATTTAAATGATTAAATGAAATCACTTCCATCTTAAATCAAAAATTCTGGGTGAAAGTGATATAGTTTCAGGTTATTCTTTCAAAATATTTTATTTCATGCTTTGTTTGTAAAAGTTAAAAAGTCGCCAAAAATAGTCTATAGATAAAGTGTTTCTAAAAAAAAATTTTTAAAAAAACATTATTGTGATAAGTCAATCCTAAATTTGATAAATAAAAATGAAAATTGTAAAGCTTTTCCCCAAAAACCACACACCAGATATTTCCATCTTGAAATAGTAGTAGAATGTCAGAAATGAATAAGCAATTTAATGAAGACTCTCCGTTAAGTCTTGCAAGAAGTCTAATTAATGAAGCGGGACTAGGGTTCACTCTTTTCATCTAAACTCAACTTGGGAATAAACTAAGCTTGTTGAAATTACTAAAAAGTATGCTCTTAATGGGACAATGACTGTATTTAACCAAACTTGTTTTACTGAGAACATTTTAAAAGGCGTAGGAAATCTCGCCTTTACATAAAATACAAACAATAAAAAATAACATAAGAAATGAAATAAAAAATCACCCAACATTTTTCATACGAAATTGGGGTGAATGAAATAAAAAATGAATGGCAAATTCAAAAGAAAAATCACCGAAAAAATTTGACAATTTTGCAGGTTTTTTAATGAAATTTCGCTTTTTGCTGAGGGGTTTTTTAAACAAAAATCACCTACTTTTTGGGATGCAGTTTCGCTTTTTATTTTTAACTGATAGTTCACATTGACTACTAGTGAAATGGTAATTATAACTCTTTTTTATTTTTTTCACTTGATCCTTATGTTTTTTAAAAATTTTAAATAATTAACTTAAATCGGTCGAGGGCTACCCGTCACCTCTCTCCCCCTCCCCCCCCCCCCCCGTGGTTGTCTTACCTTTACATGATCACTAAAAGATAACTCTTTTCTTTCTGCAGATATTTGTGTTTACGAAATAAATCAAAGATAGCTTACAATTGGCTTCCAGAAATTACGAACGAAAAAAATTACAAAAAACCCGAAATTTTCCATACAAAATCGGGCTTAGTTCGCCGAAAAACAATTACTGAAATTTCTACCGATTACGTCATTTTTTCGGATGTTTGTACCAATAAAATTAGGATCTTTTTTGCAAATACTTGAAAAGGAAGAAAGGCCCGAAAAATAAGCTTGTAATTTAGGGCCGAAAAAAAATCGGGCATTTTCGCCAAATTAAAAATAAAAAAACGCCCGAATTTTTGTTTACCGAAAAGTTAAGAAATTTCAAATTCATTACAATAAAATGGTTCGCCCTTTTACGGAAGGTAAAAGAATATTGTTCCGTAAGCGTAAAGCAAAAGAGCAAAGCATAATGTCCATGGACCCCTTGTTCATGAATTACATCAAAAAACAAATAAAATTAATGAAATCTTTGCAGATATTTTTACGGGGGAATATTAATTTACTACTCAAATCCGTTCTTTTATACTTTGATTATCTTATTTGGAAATATAGACCGAAAAAGTGCTGAAAACTTCGGTCGAAATTTCCATTTCCTTTCGGGTCTTATTTCCAAACCATTCGCGCATTATTTCTTTCTTTCGGGCTCAATTGCCATTTCAAATTCGGGCGTTTTTTCCGAAATTTAATGCTTCCAAAATTTCGGGCTTTTTTGCCATTATTTTCGGGCGTAAGTTCTAGAAGTCGTATAATCATTTCTTCGTCGTCGTCTATACAAGCAACAATATTTTCAATTTAGAAGCAAAACCCTTTGTGATGGCGGATATTGGTTGTTTCATTTTATTTTTGTCAAGCACTACAACGCCGCCGAATTGCATTTTGGAACATTTTTCCAAAAAAATTTTGAACATTTTTTCGTTTTTATTGTATAAAAATTTTTTATTCTTTTCGCTCGGGGGATTTTTCATTTTATTTTTTCGCTGATTTTTCTTTGGCATAGTGAAATCATATACATTAATCAGTAAACTTTTCTTTTAAAAGATTTCGATTTTTTTCCGGTAGAAGTTTTCAAAAGGGCCTAAAATGAATAAGAAGGGCCTCGGGGCTTTTGAAATGAAAAAGGGCCCAAAAAAGCCCTAAAAGCCCCCAAATATCATCCCTGATGCTCAGTAGGAATGTTCTACATCTGTTTCGCTCTCTCTGCCTAATTCCAAGGTCTCTTCCAAGGTTGATTTATAAGGTTGTCGCAGGGCTGATCGCACTCTCTTCTCAGTACCCATAATTGTCAAAACCAGCCAATTTTGCGAATGACTACGAAAGAATAAGGGATGATAATAGAGAGCATTTGCAGATTTTCTATGAGCTGTCAACTTCGATTTGACAATTATGGGTACTCGCTCTCTCCCTTGCGACAACCTTATAAATCAACCTTGGTCTCTTCTTCTGTTGAAGAATCATACATATATACTTGTGCATGTACCTCAATAAATCCAGTAAATAACATATAGTTCAGTATAGGTTTGATGCATGGGTGTAGCCAGGTTTTTGTTCAGGAGGCGAAGGTAAAGAATTATTTTTTTCATGTGGCTGCTAAATACAATGAACTCTCTTTTTACACTGTCTTTTTTTTTTTTGAACGATTTTGAAATAACACGACTCACCAACAAATTTCATACACGAATTTTTCGGTTTTACACGATTAAAAAAAACAATTGTTTTTCACCAACAATTTTCATAAATAATGAAGAAGTCTCTACTGATCTACTGATAATAGCATTTTTGGCCAAATTTGTAACAAACGAGCACGCTTGTGAAAAGTTGTTAAATGGATTTGTATTACTCATTTTGATTAAAATTTTTGTTGTACACTAACTTTTTGTCTTGGATTTTTTAATAAAAAATAATTTTTTTTTTTTAATGTTATTGTATGTTTTATTGAAATCATTACTTTTTTTTGCATGGTTTTGTGGGGAAAAATTTAAAAGTTTTCGAACTTACACGATTTTTTAAAGTTTTGGAACACATCTCTAAATTAACCATATGTCGTATTTCTTTACACGCATTTTTTGGCTCCCCCTTCCCTTCCCTCGCTACGCCCATGGTTTGGTACGTATTCATCGAACGCATGTTTTCTCAGTAATTTCACCAAAACTAGCGTTTTCAAAGTCGGTGAACAGTTTTAGTCGAAATCTACTGTAACGATATTTATCAAACTCTAACCCTGACGAGTTTTTTTTTCTAATTTTAAGTAATTTTTGTAATAGCTGAATTTTTGACTATTTAGGGTGGGTACGAATTGAACTAAATTGCTACCTAAACTAAATTAAGGTAAAGCAGTTAAGTTTTATTAAAGCTAATTAAGGCTAATTACAAATAGGTTAAAGGTTGAGAAATGTCATTATTCTCTTCTCTTAAGAAATGCCATTAATTTAGCAAGCATTTAGGTAGCTGGGAATTTTTCTAAATTAATTTAGGAAACACTGCTTTATCGACACAATTTAGTTTAGGTAGCAATTTAGTTCAATTCGCACACACACTTAGTCAAATATCGGTGTTTTGACTTCAAAGCACTACTAAAAGTCTAAAAATTAAAACAAAAATAAAAAAAACTCGAGCACGTCACCCTTAACACTTATAAACTAATAAGGTTTTTAGGATTTTTTTATTAGATGATTCAGTAATGAGTTATCGTGTCCACCGCAAAGTACCTTTTTTCTGAGACGCCCACTAAACATTTCTGTCGCCTTCACACTTCACACACAATACTCACAAAACAATTCATAAAAATATGATTTTCTTTTTTTTATCGAGTAAACTTTACGCTCTCCTCCCTTCTTAATATATGTTTTTGACACAGGCCTATTTTTTTTACAAAATATGTTAAGCCTCTAGCGCCTTTTTTATGGGTTTCTTTTGACCCTTTTAATTAATTTATTAAAATTTCCAAATTCAGGCTTCGTCGGGAACTAATTTTCGAGACCTAATTTTTGTGAGAAGAATGGTTCATATGAAAAATTTTAAAAAATCGGCTTACGAATTGCTGTAATCTGATCCCGACAACATTCTGCAAATAAGTTGCACCATGGAAGTTTCGCTCGCTCGTTCCAATAACGAAAGCTTTTGAATTATATACTATTTTCAAAATGTTATAATTGCTCAAATTCGCCTTTCGAGTATTCGAGCAAGAACTATACAAAATATTTCTTCTGTGGGTTAAGTCTTCGAGGTGCCTCTTGAATAATACAGCCAAGATACAATCCAATGACATGAGATGAGGAAGAAAAGAAGAATCCATACTTAAAAGTTAAGCAGTAACTTCACTTGACATAAGTACGTTGCTCAGAAGGTAGGATAACCGTCTGAAGATTAAGAGTTAGTAGGTGTTGATGCTGTGAATAAACACTCTTAAGATAAAGCCAGTTCAATATCCTGGAGCAAATAACTCAATTTGGTATGACTTTATATCTTAGATTTTTTTTCACATTGAGTTTAAAATTAAATTTTTCCAAACTTTGTTAATGGTTTTTGGTGACATATATGTACTTATTGCAAAGCTAATGTTTTAGCTAGCAGGTAAGCAGGTTCCAATATTTTTTGGGGGTACTCACTTAGATTTTATTAATGCATTTATAACAAAACGTTCAAAAAGAGAGAATTTGTTACGAGCACATATAATAAATATTAATATTAATTATAAGGCGTAGTTTGTAATGCCATGGAACTAGTTCTTGCTACTATTAGAAAGGTACGAAAAAACTGAAAAAAGTTTTTTATAACGGGAGTTTGGGGATTTATTTAAAAATGTACGAACCTATGCAAATATATTTTATTCAGACAGGTCTGAATTCTTTTTTATATATCTTAAAAGATTTTCAATTTCAACCATTATTCAAAAGTCGCTTTACACATTTGTTCAAGCGTCCCGTGAAAACTATTTATAAAAAGTAATCATACTTTGTAAAAAATTTTTCCAAAGAAATACGAGTACCTAAACTAAGAGTTTAGTCTTAAGAAATTAGTTATTACAAATATAACAAATGATTAGCGAATTTCTAAGAATGTTAATTTAAATTTTCCACTAAAATAACTGGCCAAAGTGTATATCCACGCATATATATATGCGTGTGTTCAAACTCCGGACTAGTTTGTGTTGTATGCAGCATAACAGTATAATCCTTGGGAACTCCCAACATATTCCATTCAACATTTGAAGAGCTTGAACAAAATTCTTAAGATTGCCCATAAATAGTAATGATAAAACAATGCTAATGACAAGGACCTTGGTATTTTAAGATAATGTAAGAAAGGTAACACAAGCAAGCATCTTGCTTAAAACAATTTAGTTAAAGGTGCGAGACAGCTTGTCATATTGTACCGAAAATAATAGACCATGAGCATTGAAAATTAATTGAACAGCATAAAGAATTCTAGTTAAAAGACTGTGAAAGGTGAAAAAATTCAGAAAAAAAAAAAAAATCTGTGAAAGCAAGTGCTGAATGTGAGCCAAGAAGCAGGCGTCAAGCGACAAAAGAATAAATCCTGCTTTGGCAACAGAGCATTGATCGAGTACCGATCAATTTCTACACAGGTAGTCAGGTAAAACGGCGCAATATAAAACTCATAAATCCTATTTTATGATCCTAGCAACATTGGTGACAACAAATACAAGATCAAAGAAATTAAACATAGTACATACAAGGAAGACAGGTAAAAATATTTACACCTTGATTATAAACCCAGACGGTCAGTGTTACCTGGCATTAGAGGATGTAAGACTACCAAGAGTTGGTATAAAAACACGTAGCACATTCATTGAGTAGAACAAACCAAACACAATCTTTGCACTGGCAAGAACTAGTCACGGGAACAGAGCAAGAAAAATATAAAAATGGCAACATCGAATATTTTACCAGGAACAGGATATGCGCATAAAAAATTCGACTGTGGTGGCTATAAACATAAGAAATTCGATCGTGTATTGCGCAGAAAACAACGCAAACAGCAATTCAAGCAAAGCAAAGTAGTCAACTACTTTATATCAAAGAAGACATCAATAACTCCCACTCAGTTAAGTAAAACATCGCGCGACTTATTTAGACCCTATGCTTTGGATGCTACTCAAACATCATGCAAACGTAAGATGGAAGAACTTACCAAGCCTGCGCCAAAGTTGACGAAATATCAGGAGAGAATTCATATTGAATCCGTAAAGATTATACCTGTCTATCAACAATGGAGTCGTCAAGCAATGACATTTCTCAATAACCAGACACAACAGCAACAACCATTCGCCATTGATAAACGTGGTTTGGCTCTGATGCTACAAAAACAACGCGAGGTGCTGTATATGAGAAATTTTATGCAATTCAATGGAAATGGCAATGGCTGGCCCACCTTTTTGGCACCAGCACCCATAGTGGGTAATTTATGTTGAAATTTGAAATGCATTTTAAAACCATGAACGTGATTTTTCCAACACAAGTCCAGATCCAGTTGCTGTGATTTAAAACTTTAGTTTTTAAGTAAAGTTTATACAAAATGCAAAATTGTATAAAACAAGAGATGAAACGCTTTATTAGTCCTTAAGGATATTGTATATAATATTTCAAAGAAATTTATTTGAGTTACATAATTCAAGTTTAAATTCTTCCAAATTGCAAATTATGAAAATAAACAAATTATAGAAAATTTAACACAAGTGCGTATTTATTGATTGGATACAAGAGCGTAGTTCAAAGAAACTTTCTTTAATATTATTTAAAAAACTAGTAAGGAATGGAGCTTCGGCAGGGTACCGAAGCTAAAATACCCCCCGCGGCCATATTGAAGTATATTCGAAGTCTTTAGTCACGACATACACGATGATATCCAGTTTTATATATTAACGAAAGTTTTACTATTTTGATGACGTCACTTTGTATGGGAGGGATGGTTGATATTATATATCAAACCTAATGTGCAAAATTTCAAGACATTTCATTAATTTTTGTGGATTTTTAAGAGATTTTACGTTTAAAATAAAGCCACTTTGTATGGGAAGTGGGCGTGGTTTTCATCTGATTTTGCCATATAACATGCAGATGGTTTATATTAAATATCAAAGCTTATGTGCAAAATTTTAAAACATTTCTTTAATTTTAGCAGATTTGAAGAGATTTTGCGTTTAAAATAAAGCCAATTTGTATGGGTGGTAGGCGTGGTTTCCATCCGATTTTTCCAAATTTAGCCAGGATAATATAATAATAGCCAGGATTAAGATTGAAGAGCAAAGCTTACATGCCAAATTTCAAGGTATTTCTTTAATTTTTGTGAATTTTAAAGACATTCTACGGTTAATATAAAGTCACTTTGTATGGGAGGTAGGCGTGGTTTTCATCCGATTTGCCCCATTTTAGAACTTGATCTTCCTTTTTTAAAAATAAACTTATATTTTGAATTTCATCGCGATAGCTTTAACATTGCGGCTGTAATCGTGTCGACAGACGGACAGACAGACGGACACACGGAAATCAACTCAGGAAGTGATGCTGATCAAAAATATACATACTTTTCTATACCTGCCACGCCTCCTTCTTGGCGTTACAAACGGAATGACAAAGTTAATATACCCCTTACGCAGTACGCGTTGGGGTATAATAAAATTTTAAAATTTGAAACTTGACAAAATATGCATTACTTATTTTATTTATTTTTTTATTTATTTATATAAACAATGAGTACAAATAAGAACTAGTTCTTTTACAGTACAATGGATAAAAGCAATTAAGAACAGTTAAAAAGAAATAACAACAGATTTTCAATTAAAATTAAATAGAATTAGAGCTTAAAAACTGATAAAAATATAATGAGTAATTATAGCTATGAACAGTATGCAAAAATAGTAGTATAAACATTAGCTTAGAACTATATAAATTAAAATTGGGGGGGGGGGGGGTTAAAGCGGAAGAAAAGAGAAAATCAGAAGAAAGATTTAGTGTAGAATTCAGTGAGAAGAAAAGTGTGAAAGAATAGACTGCCTAAAAATTTCTTTCTGCGTAATTATTCTGAGTCGACGAGGCAGCTCGTTCCATAGTCTTACGGCATTAATGAAAAAAAGATGAGAACTAGCTAGAGAGCTATGCCTGGGAATGATTAATAAATTACATCTTCTCGATATGCTGAACTGTAATTTTACATAAAGGTAATGAGGAGTTTTAGTATGTATTATTTTGTGGAGATAAATGCAGTTCCTAGCATTTAAGTAGCCGAACAAACTACAACCAAGAATAGCATTTCTAAAACTTGACAGTCGGTCAAATTTATTTAAGCCATACACAAAGCGAGTAGCATAATTATACGCAATATTAAGTTTCAACATAGAGGACGAATCTAGTTTACTGTATACTACCTCCGAGTAAGTTATTACAGGCAAAACAAGTTGCTTCACTAGTAGTTTTTTAACTTCAAGAGTACAACAATTAGCAGACATTCTTAGATTACGTAGGATAAAATAAACTTTTTGGACTACAGTGTTTACATGATCTTTACAAGACAAGGACGAATTTATACTAAAACCAAGGTTAACAATTTTCGACACAACATTAAGCTTGGTAGAACCAATGTATAGCTCAGGGATAACTTTAAGGATTTGCTTATTCTTACAGATTGGTAGAACATAACATTTGGCTGCATTGAGTTGAAGTCCATTGTTACAAGCCCAGTGATATATGTTTCTTAAATCTTCATTTAGTTTACCAGTGAGAATATCTACGAGCCCGATGTTGCTAGAGAGATAAAGTTGTATATCATCGGCATATGCATGCATAGATGAATAATTGCAGACAGTAAATATGTCATTAATGAAGATAGAAAATAACAATGGGCCAAGAATCGAGCCTTGAGGAACTCCACTTGAAACAGGCTTATGTAGAGAGAACATTTGGCCAACTTTAACTCTTTGCTGCACTGTTAGAAAATCCAAAAAGCTGCCTTAGTTTCTGACATAGATAAGTATGACTCACTTTATCAAAAGCCTTGGAAAAGTCCAACAAGCAAAGTAGAGACAAAGATCCAGCGTCATAATCAGGTCGGATGTCATCAAGTATTTTAACAACTGCGGAAGCACACCCATGCCCTACTCGAAAACCAGACTGATAAGAAGACAGGAGATTATTAGCCTGCAAGAATGCATTGATTTGATGACTCATAATTTTTTCACATACTTTAGATAAAGTATGCTTATTGGTCTGAAATCAGAAGGTCCAGACGGGTTTGGTTTTTTTGCCACCGGCAAAACAGTACCAGTTTTCCAAATTTCAGGGAAAGAGGAGGGTATAAGGCAGTGATTTATTATATGTGTCAGTGGACTTATGATATGAGGCAGCAACATTTTTAAAAATTTGATGGGATAACCATCACCACCAACTGCATTAGAACTTATTCGCATCAAACAATAACCGACATCAATTTCATTAACAGGTATAAATTCAAACAAATCCAGAACAGATGAACCTGGAATGTGAGACAGGGTATTATTAGACGGCGCGGTATTACTAACAAAGTAGTCATTTAGTACATCCGGGTCAGCAATTATAGCAGGGGAATTCTTTTTTCTCACTCCAAGACTACTTATGTTACTCCACAAAGTTTTGGTGGGTAGGGACACATTAAGCTTGATAGAGAAATACCGTGTCTTAGCTTGCCTTGTTAGGTGGACTGATTCATTTCTGGCTAACCTATACCTTTCCCAATTAGCAGATGAAGGTAATCTTTTCCAGAGTTTGTGTAACTTATTTCTCTTTTTTATTGCATTAAGAACATGCACTGAAAACCAAGGGCAAGAAGGATTCAATAAGCGTACTGATCGCAGAGGAACATGCTTTTCGAACAAGTATTTCACAGGAGCTGTAAGGGAACAAAGTTTATCATCAACTGAGCTATGATTCCAGCAATCATTAAATGAGGTTAGTGACAAATCATGATACAATGACGAATAGTTAATATTTTTAAAATCACGGTACGAAAAAGAGGTAGGAAGAACATTACGAACATGTTTACATTTAACGAACAAAATATTAAATCGTGATCAGATATAAAAAATAATTGATCAAATAGAGAAACGAGAGACAGGTCAGACACTATGAAACAATCCAAAAGACTTGGAGTAGCATTATTAGAGAATCTAGTGGGTTCAGTTGTGTTAACTACTGATAAACCTGCTGAAAATATATTGTCAAAGAACGATTGTAGGTTATAATCATTAGACAAGAGATTGACATTGAAATCACCGCACAGTAAGATAATATCATGATTTAGGTTATAGTTTTGCAAATCAGTAAACAAAGGATCCACAGGATGACATTTATTCGGGTTATATACACAAGACAATAATATTTTGGTACTACCATCTGTGATGCTAATAGTAATGAATTCAATTCCAGGATCACTAGATTTGCTCAGAACTACCGCATTCAGATTAGCTTTACAATAGACAGCAACACCCCCACCTTTTTTTACAGATCTATCATGTCTAAATACATTAAAACCATTTATATCACAAATTGTATCACAAATATTATTTGACAGCCACGTTTCAGAAACACAAATTATATCAACCAACGAATTACAAAATATGTATTTAATGTAGTCCAATTTAGTTGCATTTAAACTTCGAGCATTAAAGTGGATAATGTTGAGACCGCAATGTTGCCTACATAAAATATTAATTAATGATTTACAATTTTCATTAGTGCCTAATGACAAACTGTTAGAGCCGAGCATTAAAGACATACACAGGAAAAAGAAACAAATAAGAAATTTTAGGCAAATAAGGTAAAGCTAAAATAAGAGGAAAGCAAGAAGGAGTATGCCCGAAAAGTAAAAAGAAAGTTATAGGCCCTGAGTGTTTTTTAAGCCAAAGAAGCAAGTAAATATTTGAGAAATAAGGATAAATTGAAAAGATACATTTTAATACGATATATAAATTACTAGCATTCTTCTACTTCTACATCAATCCTTATTGGAAATTTAGTTTAAATCAATTGGCATTCATAAATTCCACTGTGCCCAGAAAAAATAATCACTTAAGTCGAGATAAGACCGAAATTGTTATTTATGTATGTATATGTCTTCTTGAGCTCAACGTCAGTAAATGTCAAGCTATCCAACTTCCTCCGAGAACTTATTACATACTCGGCAAGCCAGTTCCTCCTGTAAGCTATTCACGGGACTTAGGTGTAATATGAAACAAACAATCTAATTTTAGGTCTCATATTGATAATATGATTAATAGAATTGACTCTGCACTGGGTTTCATGAAACACTGATCCAGAGAATTCTCTACCTTTCCTCTTGTCAACCGCTCTACCTTACCTTTGTTAGACTCATCCTCGAATATGCCAACCAGGTTTGGTCTCCTATCTACAACACCCATTCTGTGCAAATCGAAGCCGTTTAACGAAGATTCATTCGATTCACACTTCGCGGTCTTCCTGATTCTGACAGTTTCAACTTACGTCCTTATGCATACCACCTGAAGTTACGTGGATCAACTTGCAAAACGAACTCTTGCAAAACAAAGGGAAAGTGCCGATGTACCCTTCATTCATCAACTTGTATGCGGAAACATTAACTGCCCAGCACTGCTCCAATTAATATCCTTTAATACCGACGCACGAAACCTTAGGTCTATACCTCTCTTCCGCCTTAACTTTCACTTTTTCATACGAAAAAACACCCAAAAAATTGGGTGATTTCTCATTTTTGTTGGGTAAAATTTCGTTTTTTGTTTTTGGGCGAAATTTCTCCCAAACGTGTGGGTGAATTTTCACTTTTTGTTTTTAGTGATTTTTCGTTTTTTTTTTTTGTGATCAGGACAGTATTTAAAGTAAAAGCAGCGGTTTTTCTTTCGTTTTTCTTGCTATTTCTTGTAATATTAGAGTGAAATTTCTCTTACACAATTTAAATGATTGAATTAAATAATCTTAAAAAAAAGTAAAAAATGGGTCTTTAAAATGCTCATTTCGTACAAGGAAACACAATTCTCATATGGGAACACATTGCAAAATATTGAGCGATTTTTAAATTTTCTTTTTTTGTCAATTTTCGTTTTTGTTTTTGAGTAATTTTTCCAAAAATGTTTGAACTTTTTTCGTTTTCTTGTTTGAAATTTAATATTTTCGTTTTGAGTGATTTTTCGTTAATTTTTGGGTTACTTTTCAATGACCCACCAAAGCTCCACCAGCTAGTGAAAACCAAGGATATTAAAAATCGCACTTTGAATCGCAAAAAATTTTAAAAAGGAACTATGAAAAATTGCCCAAAAATATTAAAAAATTTTCAAAAATTCACAAAAAAAAAAATGCAAAATCGCCTAATTTTTTGCATTATTAACAGGAGATAAGTTTTCCTTTTACGAAGTGAGCAAAATTTTCAAGGCCCATTTTTTGAATTTTTACAAGGCCAATTTTAATTCCATAAACCATGCTCAACAATCTATAAAAAACATTTAGTAGGAGAAATTTACTTTTAGCTAAAATTACCTCTTTTATATTTGTATCCCATGGCATAGCTTTTTTTCAAAATGTGCATTTAGAGCACCTACGAACATAATTAGCTTGCGATCTAAGAGCTTTTTCAATGCATACGTATACGTATAAAAATTCTTTCGCTGCAAGAAAGCTTTCAGTGTGCAGGCAGACTCGAGTTGTTGGAGTCACTTCGCTTTGTTCGCTGGATTTCAAAATAATTACGTAGTTTTTGTGCACCGAAAAGAATAAAATAAGGAAGCGATGCGTAGTTCTGTAATATTTGTTTACATTTAATACTTAAGAAACGCAGCTTTTTTCATTCATGTACAGCTTGTATGATACTTCATTTTTTTTGCTCAATTTTTGTCATTGAAAATGAAAACTAGAGCAGTTCAAATAGTACGAATGCATGGATTCAATTGGTGTGAGTGAGTACGCATTTAGTACGAATTGGAGATAAATTTGTAGGACGGACTGTATCTTCTTTGCATTTTTTTGCAGTTTCTTTCAATTCGTTCTTCGTTAAGTTTCGATCAAATATTTACTTTAAAATATTAATAATATTTACTTAAAACATTAAAATAGATCATATATTTATTTAATGCAGCTGCTCTTCAAAACAACAAAAATAAAAAAGTAACAACGTTTATCCTCTTCTTACAATATGAAAGAAGAAATTTTTCCTCTTCATACGGGCTTAAGCCAATATTGTTTTCATAGTTTGCAAGTTTGAAATAGTTTATTTTATATTTATTTTGTTTTACGGTAAATTTCCTCTAAGCAAAGCTTTATTAAAAATTTTTAATTTAATTTAATTTAAATTTTGTTGATGTTAAATTAAAAAATATGGGACAGGAATAAGGTAAGTACAATTCAAAAATGTAATAAATAATGTTTCGTACTCTTTCTAAATTTATTTTTTAAATGCAAGTGTTTGTTTGCGGAAGACGATCGCATAGGTAGACATTCGTCTAGAAGTATGAATGTCTTTATAATCTAAAGATAAAGGTCGCCTTTTTTTGACTTTTCTTGACATATTGGAAAAATTTCAGGTCGTTCTGATGTAGCTTAGAAGTTACAGATATTTGGTTATAATTGGTGAAATGGGCCAAAAAACTTATGTTTTATTTTTTAGTTTTCCTATAAAAGTAAGCGTTACACGGTTAAAAATCTTGGACTAAATATTAGTAAATCATGTACTGTATATATGACGACACCAACATTGTATTAAAATTAAACGACGCCAAATACTAAAACTGAGTTTTATTCCCGCATGGGTTTAAATTGCAATACCCGATGTGGATTAAAAATCCTATTACAAGTTGTATTCGGTTTTAAACCATAGCGTACTAAAAACAAAACTGGTTTTGTTTACACAATTTATTCCTTTTTTTTTTTTTTCTTTTATACTATAATTTTTAAACTAACTCCTATTGTAGTTTTCGTAAATATTGAAATAAATATTGAAATATTGAAATGAATGAAATATTGAAATGAAGTAGTAAGCGTTGCTTGTGCGCCCTACCCTACACCGCAGACGAAAAATTTGTATAAAAAATCGCGAGTCTTTATACAATTTTTTTATTTTTTGGTTATTTCCTAAGAGGGTGCACTGTAAAAAAAGCACCGCAGTCGAAAAATTTTTATAAAAATTTTATAAAAAACGAAAAATTTTAATAATTTGAATAATCACCCAAAAATAAAAAGTGCAATTTCGCCAAAAATATTTGGGCGATTTTTCATATGAAAAATTCCCCAAAAAACAAAAACGAAATTTTACCCAACAAAAATGAAAAATCGTCCAATTTTTTCAATTTTTCCAATTTTTTCAAAAATCACCCCAAATTTGTATGAAAAATTATTGGAAGATTTTTCTTTTTTTTTTTGCGATTTTTCTCTTGGGCGATGTTTTAAAAGTGCCAAATCGCGCGATTTTCATATGAAAAATCAACCAAATTTTAATGAAAAATTATTGAGTGGTTTTTAATTTTTTTTTTACTATTTTTCTTTTGGGTGATTTTTCATAGCGCCGTCTAGTTATGGATTCGTAAAATCATAAATAGTGGAAATATGACTTTTATCGAAAATGATTTCGTAGATTGAAATTATATTCAAAAGGAAAAATTTTAAAATAATTAGAAATTTAATTTTTAAACTTACTGTATATTTTACATTTTTCAGTCAAAGTTCAAGAAAATTTAATTATAAAATACAATTATATATAAGAATCACTGTAAAATATTTCTTTATTAACATTATTTTAGCCGAGGAATGGTTTTCAAAAAAAGTTATACTTAAATTTTTTTGTGATTTTACATAAGCCGTATTTGAAAACTAGGAAATTTATGATTAAACTAATAAAATTAACTATTAACTAAACTATACACAAGTTTGAGAGTTGCATAGGTAAAATGACCTAAAATCAATATATGAAATTTTTTTAAAAACGATTTCACAACTATATTATTTTATAAAAAGTAAACAGTAATTTTTATGGGAGATTTTATAATTTGTTCAGTCGTGGCTTCAACCTCTCAATTTTTTTCAAAAGAAAAATTTTTAAAAAATTGTTAACGAAATTTTTTTGAGTTACGACACATCTAAATTTTTTGACCAAATAAAAAAAATAATTTAGCGAAAAGTCCTAAATCGCCTTTTCAAGCTAGGAAACTGAGGCGTTTTTAAAATGTCTGTGGGATCCTTTAGTCATGCCACCCCGAGTTTACTGTATCTTGAACATTTTAAAACCAGCTTCTTACAATTAAACTTCAATTGATTCTGTTTAACTTTGTTATAGTTAAAGGTTTTTAAATATTTCTTTCTTTGAATTCACATTCAGTTATTTATTAAAAATTTAAATATCTTAATTCATTATGCATTCTTCTTCAAACTTTTATTTCTAAGACTATTTTTCATTCTTATTTCAATTCTCATTTTTATTTCAATACCTTTATCTGTTTTGTATGTGATCGTCCCTTAATCAGCGCAAATCTATGTTAGTCCTTATTCCTTAATCATCCTAGCTTTGAGATACCTAAGCCATATACAGTTTATAGCTCAACTAGTTTAAGCCTTAACAAGTTTATTACTTAACTAGTAAGTGTTTTTCCTAATATCCAGGTAAAAATTTGTAGTCATGTGTATATGTGTTCCAAATAATTTCATGAATAGTAATTATTGGCTACCTTGTAAAACTTCAGCCCATAGTATTTCATTATACAAATTAAGTCCTTATATTAAGCTATGACTAAGAGCTTGGTGTAGATACAGGCAAATGTGACAGATGTTGCCTAAATTGTCAGCGAATTCATTACTATAACAGAAAACGGCAAGTTTTTAGTCTGTCCTTCTTGGAAAACACGCTTAATATAATATTATTTGTTTTTTTACCATGTCAATCTTTAAATTCGAAATGGCATAAAAAAGCAGTAAAATAACCGGGTATGAAATCAATGAAACATTATCGGAAACAAATTATTCCAGTTTTATAGAAATTTGTCAATTTTAGCATATTCTCGCTATATTCATGGTATAAAATTACAAAGAAGTAATTTTCCAATATATGTCATTAATTGCCATTGACATGGCCAATGGAGACCGCTCAATTGATGGCTGTGCGAATAATCGCCCAAGAGAAAATCGCCCAAGGTGCCAAAATAAAAAATCACTTAAAAATTTGGGCTTTTATTCATAATGAAAAATCGCCCAAAAAGAAGATGAACAATCGCCCAAAACTGCGAATAATCACCCAAATTTAAAATGAAAACCCAAAAACTAGAAATTTAAAAAAATTTGTAGTCTAATTTTTGGGCGATTTCATCTTGGGCGATTCGCACAGCCTCAATTGACATAGTTGGTTTGCAATATTGCCGGTCATAGATTGCCAAACATGGAGTTGACACTGAGCTGTGATTTTTCTTGCTTGACAGCCATTTTGCATTGCTCTTAAAAATTTTAAAAGTATTGTTCTTAAAGAGAAATTAATAAAATAATAAATTGTACCTTTCTAACTTGGTCGACATAATATCAAAAATGTCGATAACATAAGATTAAAAAGAGCTCCCTTGCAATATTGCCATTGCTTTCAATTGATTTTCACAGATGGAAACGCTCGGGTCAAATTGCTTGAAAAATCTTCTTTAAAGTTCTTGCTCTGCTCTGAAGAAATTAACGAAATCACCTTATAAATTATTATCGAAATCGCTTAGTGTGGCAGCTCTTTCTTTCCGTTTATTTCTGAACGCCTCCACACGACGCTTTTTGTCTTCCAGGGCTGCATTGGACAAAACAAAAAACGTACTTAAAAATATAATTTGCTTGGACATAAAATTCATCTATATATATAAAATACTTATTTTCGAAACCTTAACTTTTTATATACCACTTTTTTTTAGTTTTCGTCGTTTCAAAAGTGATAAGCAAGCAAAAAAATGTAGTCTTTAATTGTGCAAAAATGTATTGTATCTGTTATATACGACCTTTAGCAAATCAATGTGGAGTATTTTTTGGAAAGTATCTCATAATGTGCCTTGCTATAATTCCGGGCCTAAGCAAGAACTATAAGCGCATTTGTAAAATGTTGTCCATACCTAAATTGCTCGAAAAAATAGTTTACGATAAAGTTAATCCCCGTTCGTTTAATGTTTTGTGACTTCCATGCTGGCAGATCCACTGCTACTAATCTCCTAATCAATCTAATCTAATCTAAACAGTTGTGATCTTCACTAAATTTGCTAAAGCTTTCGACAAGATTCACCAACCTATTTAGTTCATAAACAGGGTTGTTTTGGTCTACGTGGCAAATGCATCAATTGGATTTGTCATACTCATCCAATCGTCTAAAACGAAAAAAAAGATATGGCATTTCAGCCCTTGAAAGGACTTTGACCGAGCTTCTTATGATCAATTAAGTTGTGCGTGTTGTGAAATGTTTGCACTCAAATGATCGAGAACTGGACCTACCAGCTTTATGTCGACTCCGAACGGCTTATGTTCTCAAGCAGCTTTTAATCACAGTTTTTACTCTCTGAGGCTTGCCATTGTCTGCAGAGAGGTGACGGCCGAACCGAAAATTAGTTCAATTGAAAAAGATTCTGTGTTATATGGGACTCAACCCTGAGCTCTATCGCATACAAGCCACGCACCTTAACCAGTATTTCACGGTCATCACGTCACCCAATTTTCTAGCATTTTGTAAAAAACATGAATTTTGTAATTTTGGTCCATTTATATTATTTTATTTCTTTTATTTGTTAATGATTTCCTCCTGTTATTATATATTCTCAATCCTTTTATTTTCAGATGATCTGAAGCTGTTCCGCGTCAATTCATCAATTCTGCAGTGGCATGTTGCATGCCGACTGAGATGCGGTTGCTTTCTGCTGCTCGCCGAATAATGTTTGTCTTAACGTATCTTTTTCTCTGTATAGGTCTAGCTCACCACTATTTTTTACTTATAATATTAACAATTTCAGCCTTGAGAGAGTTACTATAAAAA
The DNA here is from genome assembly GCA_914767935.1 of Coremacera marginata. Classification (NCBI taxonomy): domain Eukaryota; kingdom Metazoa; phylum Arthropoda; class Insecta; order Diptera; family Sciomyzidae; genus Coremacera; species Coremacera marginata. Next base: position 169,320,683 of record OU612045.1, read on the forward strand.
AAACATCCGGGTTTTATTTTTAATCCTTATCTTACTTTTAAAGATCATTTCTTGGTGATTAGATTCTTGGCTTGGATTCTTAAGGAGAAATTCTAAAGATTTTCAAAATCTATTTACGCTCAAATCTCTATTTGTTAGACTCTTGAGACCGCATTTAGAATACTGTTGTATAATCTGGAATTGATCCTATAGTGGTCATTCTCTTAGATTAGGAAGAGTCCAGAAATGATCTACTAATTTTCGTTTCTCAGGTTGAATACAGCACAGTATGTGCCTTGTTTATATTGAATTCTCTTGTATTTCACCGCATAATATATTTTAAGGTGTTTGTTAGGAATATCATTTAAAGCCATACCCATTGTCCCTATATACTTGCCCTAATTATTTAATGTTTTCCTCTTAGAAATCCACGTGTTCCTTTTCACTTCCATTGCAATAATATACGGAGCCAATTATCTCAGCAGGAACCTATTGTGCAATGTTTATGCTTAACTTATTTAATGTAAGATAAAATTCATCTATTTTGAAATGGTTCCAAGTATTGTTTTAGGAATAATATTCTCTTAGTATTAATCCAAGCTAGGACACTTCAACGTTTTTTAGTTCAATAGTTTTTTAGAACTAGACTGTATTATTTTTGGGTTATCTGTATTATTTGTATTTTTATTATTATAGTTGTACTGTTTTCAAATGTATATGTAAGAACGATGTGCTCTGCTTGATTTGGATGAATAAATAAATAAAAATTAGGTTTAAAGTTTTATTGAATGGGTACCTTTTCCTTTCACTACTTTTAAAATTCATCAAAACAGTAGCAGTATTCCCAAACAGTTAACGATAATCGTAGTTGTCGTTATCGGTCATTGTGCATGCACAGTTTCATAGTAAATGACAGTTTTCGCTAGTTAACTACAGCGAGAATCGTCGTTAAGGCGTTTGGGAATCCCGCAACAGATTACGGAAAAAAGGTTCCATTCTACAAACGAAAAAAAAATACAAATACGTAAAATCTTACTAAGGGAAGATAACGATTTCCTGGGCGCCGTGAGTTGACAATGGATTCGTGAAGTTCTTTTAAGATAAATTAGAATGGCTGAAGGGTATTTGAGTTATCGATTTTTTAAGATAATTACCTTTTTACTTATATATTCCTTAGTAAACAATTGGTATTTATCTTTATGGTACCATTTTAAAGATAATAGAAGAACAGATAATAGAATAGCGGCGCCCAGTAGCAGGATTCTCAAACAGTTAACGATGATCACAGTTGTCGTTATCGGTTATTGCGCATGCACAGTTTCATAGTAAATGACAGTTTTCGCTAGTTAACTACAGCTACAATCGTCGTTAAGGCGTTTAGGAATCCCGCAACAGGAATCATAATCGTTCACGTATTAGTACTCTTACGTTGATACTTTGTATCCAAAATGTTAGAATGCACTACAAAAGTAAAAAAGTACTTTTCTGTGCAACTCTGCTGTGTTCTGTCAAAGGTGCATTCAGAAAATTTTGCAACGCTGGTTCTTGTGAAAGTGAGCTCGTGGAAAAAGTTTTTCGCATTTTGCGTGGGAATATCAGAAAAAATTTTAAATTTACATAAAATCGTAAGTAAACCGCTAATTTTAGTGCAAAATAAAGATTTTCCCATATATTGTTTATTTATTAGCTGTAAAAATATTTGTGGAACCGTGAAGTTATACATAAATCCAAAAATATAGAAGCTGCCATAACCATGACGTTGGGGCGCAATAAATGCGTCATGAAAGGTGCAACTCAAAAGGTATAAAATGAAGATAATAAAAAAATGCTATAAATAAATTTAACGAATATGCATTTCATTATTCTACCCTTATGCATGCTCCATAAACAGCACGAAAAGTTTATTGATAGAATACGCAAATCTCTATATTTCGGCTGTGACACACTTGACGAGGATATGCAAGTCAGTCGTCCCCTGGCCGAATATGCATCAGAACTTTTTTCGGAGCCACATAAGGGACACTCGCTACATCGCCTCAATCGCGTTGCAGCCGGCAGTGCCCACACGACCCCCTGTTCACTGATAATGGCGCTCATCTATTTGGATCGCTTGAATGCAACGGATCCATGTTATGTACGACGCATAACGCCGCAGGAACTGTTCATTGTATCGGTGGTGAGTCTCTTAATTAAAAAAATATCAAAATTTTTCAATCGTTGCTAGGCAGTAATCAATAACTTTATAAATACTTGACTTGGCTCAGTTATTATTGTTTGCATGTTAAAGCTTTATTAAATGCCATAAAAAAGTGTCTGCACGTTCTGAATATCCTTGAGCAGCCTTGTACCATTGCGACCTTTCATAATAATAAATATGTTTTTTTATACTTGTATGAAGCGGTGGCGGCCGTGGTGCAGTGGATAGAGTGTGTGGCCCATACGCCAAAGAAACCCACGTTCGAATCCCCCATCTAAAAAAGTTTTTTTCAATTGAATTAATTTTTCTGTTCGGCCGTTACCTCTCTGCAGACAATGGCAAACCTCAGAGAGTAAAAACTGCCTTGAAAAGCTTCTTGAGAACATAAGCCGTTCGGAGTCGGCATAAAACATGTAGTTCCAGTTCTCGATCATTTGTGTTCAAATATTTCACAACACAATTGATCATAAGAAGCTCGGTCAAAGTCCGTTCAAGGGCTGAAATGGCCATTTTCGTTTTTTTCCGTTGTATGAAGCCGACTTCATTGCGATACTTCTGCCACGTTGACTTCAGCCTGTATCTTCAGCTGTTAAATTCCTATTGTCTGTTATGGCTGGTATCGATGAGCGTAAAGATAAATAGAAGGAACAAAACAATTAAATCGATTTTGAAAAATCTTTAAAAAAGTCTTCTATATAATGTTTATTGTAGAATCACAAAAAAGATAGGAAGAATTTCGAACTAAGACCTTCATCAGCTGTTATCGCCAAATATTTGTTTTAAACTTTATTGTGCTAATCAGCTGCATTCTTTATTTTAATTGTTGCATATTTTTTAAAATACAAAAGTAATCGCAAATTTTCCTTTGTGGTTTGATTTGTTTATTTTGACATAATATATCTGCCACCTTTCCTACGGCCCCGATTAAAAAACCACAACGTGTTGATATCTAGAAAACCGCTATTAAACGTCTGTCAACCTCTTAAGCTGTTTGTTGCTAGTTCAGTTATATTTTACGGCATGTGTTTTGGTATTTTGCTCTACTTTTTAACAATTTTCTTCTCCATAATGCTTTGGTGTTCTTTGCTTTCTCTTACCCACTACTGCCGGCCACTACAATATAATTGCATTGTTTAATTAAAACGTGTATAACATAGTTTAATTAAAGCGTGTATACATATAAACTGCATGCAAGAAAATAATGAAAAAAAAAAATTAAAAAAACAAGATATTTTTATCGAAAGCTGGTTTCTGTGACGTTATTTGTTTGGTATTTTTATTTATTTTCATTTTGTTTATTATTTACCACATAATTTTATTGTTGTTTTGCTTTAGTGCTAATACGCTGCTGATGGCGTTAACAGTGGGCCCAAAATAAATTGTTATTGAGCTTAGAGATATAATACCAATAAATATATTTTGAGCATTCATATATTTATGACTCCAAAAAGTGTGAAACTTCTAACGATATGAGAGCTCATAATTATGAGTAAAAAAGAAGTATCATTTATTAAAACTTTATGAGTCAGAAAAGAGTGTTATTTATGAAATTTTAGAGGACTTCATAATTATAAATCCGCCTTTTTATTTATTAAGATTTTATGAGCGTTCATAATTATGTGTTAGAAAATAATTTTATTTAAAAGGCGCTCGTAATTATGAGTCAGAAAAGAGTTTTTAAGACCTTAACGATTAAATTGTAAACTACGTTAAACTTCACATAATTCAGACTTTTTTTTAGTCATAATTTTGTGCAATTTAGAAGTGCGCATTAGTATGATTCGGAGTTACTTTTTCAGTAAACAAAGCCTTTTATACATACACAAGTTTTGTGGAACATTTGTTTTTTCGTTATATAGCACAAATTAACCCTCGTCAATAATAACCTCGTGAGTTCGAATCGTTCGAGAGAATTATGTTATAATATTGTAAATAAATAATTATAAGTTATGAATTTCGATGTTAACAAATTAAATAAACAATGCGACGATAAAGGCAAAGTTCAAAACTCTCCAACAAAAAAAAAAAAGGGAATTGACCATTCCAGCCCTTGAAAGGACTTAACCGAGCTTCTTATGATCAATTGTGTTGTGCGCGTGTTTGCACGCAAACGGTAAAGAACTGGACCTACAATTCAGCCGTCATTTTGAGGTCGCAATACATTACTTTCTTACACTACTTAAAAATTGTGCATCTTGTTGCATATAGAAAGTTTTCGTTGTAAAGAAAAGTTTATAAAGTAAACTAAAATAAAAAAAAAAATTGTTTTACAACAAAAATTTTAAAATTTTGTGGTGTATAAAATACACCAAACGAAGTAATTCTTGCACAAAATTTTTAGTGTTTTCAACACTCTTTAAAAACGACTTCTGTCTATCTCTAAATTTTAAGAATTTATAGCATCTTTCCCAAGGTTGATTTATAAGGTTGTCGCAAGGGAGAGTGCAACTACACATAATTGTCAAATCGAAGTTGACAGCTCATAGAAAATCTGCAAGTGCTCTCTTGTATCATCCGTTTTTCTTTCGTAGTCATTCGCAAAACTAGCTGGTTTTGACAATTATGGGTACTGAGAAGAGAGTGCGATCAGCCCTGCGACAACCTTATAAATCAACCTTGATGTTTCCCTTATGTGAAACTGTTTTCACACTAAAGTGATCACGGAAAAAATCAAGTCTTAACAATTGAAAAATTATTAACATGAAACTTATTCAAAAAAATTACATAAAATACTAGTTTTCAACAAAAAAAATTCTTTTAAATACTTTAATACTTTAAAAAATAAACAAAAATTTTTAAATCAATATCTTTATTGATTTATCTCTCATACAGCACACCTAAATTTTTCGAAAAACATAGATGTAAGTCCCCTTAACGCGTTCATCTGATTCATTAAGGCGGTTTTCTCATTCAAAACCCGTTTTTTGGACCCTTTTTAAAAAAATTCTTATTTGAAAACGCAAAGAATAATTGAAAACTTTTTTTATTTATTGTATTACAAAAGGTTCAAAGTAAATAAAAAAATTTTTTTTGCCTCGATACGTGGGCTGTTCAAAAAGTAATGAGACTTCAAAGTTGGTGGTGAAAAAAAAAGGTGTCGTCACGGCGGCCACGATTCCGGGTCTCCGGAGCGTCTGAAATGAAAAAAAAACGGGGTTATAATCAGTATAGATGTAATTCTCGGGTGAACCTCAAGGTTAATTTTGTGATTTTTTTTTGACAAAATGGCGGCCATTCAAAAAAAAAAATTTCAATTTCGGGTTTTTTTTTTGTAGTTTAGTGTAAAAAAAAATAGTAAAAAATTTTTTAAAATTATGGTCGAGGTTCACCCGAGAATGGTGACAATTCTGCGTCGATTCCACTTTGTTTCATGAAAATCGGTTCAGTTGAACTGGAGATATCATGGCCGCCAGTTCGAAAAACGTGGGTTCGAGATAAACGCGTTTAAAGTTTGAAGTAATTTTTTTGGGAAAAAAAAAAAAAAAAATCAAAAATGTTTAAATGCAGTTTTAAAGAGCTGACAATTTTTACTTACAAATATTAGTCGGCGATGCCAGCTCCATACAGGCCACCTTCCTCTTTTTCGTAGAAACTGCTTTCTGCTGCCCTCTCTGCTCTGCGAGCCGTTCTGCCAGCTTTTGATGATGCCGCAGCTCGAGTCTCTGATCGGTTCAATCTGTCTTCATTGCGAGATAGTGCGTATTCGTATGCGTTTTTGCCAATCGCAATACCCATCAAACCCATAATTTTAAGTATGGGTATAAAACCGTCGTTGAAGAGGCACGTTGCAATGAAATTGGCCACTTCGATGGTGCGTGCGCCTGAGTTGATGTGTTTGGGCGAAAGTGACCAAAGAACAGAATTGTAGGACTCATTGGAATTCTGAGTTTCAGATCCAAGGCATCTTTCAAGCAAATTATCTGCCGACAGCGCTTCGTAAGCTGGTTTTATTACCTCCATCACCAAATCAAATAGCTCATTTTGACGAAGACCTTGCTTCACAAAAAAGGCTGTATCGTCTAAAGTATTTCGAATTTCTAAAAATCCTTTTAGAGGCATATTCACAACTACCCAAGCTATAAATAAATGCAAAAAAAAAAGTTGAAAAAAAAAGTTGCTCAATGAGAAGACCGCCTTAAATATATAACAAGTCGGTGTTTGAAAGAAATAGTAATTATTTACCTTAGTTGGAAAAAGGTACACTGAATATGCCGTCTATAATATATCTATAATGTAGGGTAAAAAAAATTACGGACAACGAAAAAAGTGAAGAAGTAAACTGGTTAACAACAAAAAAGACACAGCAACAAAGTCTGTTTATCCTTTGCATTTATTTTTTAACTTTTTTTGGTTTTCTTCTCAAGAAAATCATAGATTTGTAACATGTAAGTTATACGAGTAGTAAAAATATTTAAATACCGCGAAAGTGTGCAGCATTGATGACAGCGGTCAGTGTTGATGATGGCCCTACAACGACGATTCGTCATCGTGGTTAGGATGTGGGTGTTAACAAGAGCTCTTTGCAGCACATGCTGGGAAAATATTTTCATCTGCAAGGTTCAGTTGACCCAAGCACTAAAGTCGGCTGATCATGCGCAGCGTCAAACGTTCTCAGATGATTGCGTGTTGGAACATCATCAAGTTGATCATGATTTTGCGAAGAAAATCATCTACCGTCACGAAGACCATTTCGATCTCAATGACTACGTCAACAATCAGGACTGCCGCATTTAGGACACGGAGAATCCAAAAGCTTCCAATACACACCCACAAACGGTTGCATTGCTTGCTGTGGATTTTGGGCTGGCGGTGTCATCGGGCTTCGAAAATACAGTTGGAACCGCAGGTACTGTGAATTCTACTCGATATCGCGACTCCTTTTGACCTAAAATAGCTGATATGTATTTTGACGACATGTGATTTCAAAAGGAAGGTGACACTTGCCACACAGCCAACGGCACAATGCACTTATTGCAAACGGAAAACTATCTCGCGCCAAGGTGATGTCAATTGGCCACCGAGAGCATACGCTTTGGCGCCGTTAGGCTTCTTCCTTTGAGGTTTCCTCAAAAAGGAGGTATATGCCAATAAAACCCGAACGATTCCGGAGCTAAAACAGGAAATCCTAGTGGCGATTGCAAAAATGACCCAGAATTAAGTCAGAATGTCTGGGGAAAATTTCATAAAAAGGGCTCGAGTGCGCAAGCAAAGTCGAGGCGGCCATTTGAGCGATATTATGTCTCATTAATAACCTCTATGTCTCTTCTTTATAATTAAACAAAAAATTCACATTAAATAAAAACAAAAAAATAAATACCAGTGACTTTTCGGACACCCTTTAGTAGTAAAAGCTTTGATATGTCTTCGAAAAAGCATACATCTCACATGCCTTAAAGTATGCATAAAAAAAAATAGAAGAACTCTATCTGACTCTCTGTTCTGGGAAAACAGGGGATGAACCTTCACATAGTTCGTGTCCATGTTTTAAGTTTTTATATTTATTTATTATGTCTTCGGAGTAGCTCAATCCAGGGTCTGAAAACATATACAGCCCAATTCTGAATGAAATCTCCCCGGGAATTGAAAGAGGGAATTTTCAGTTTTTAGACGGGATATGCTTTTAAAGATTTTGTTATTGTTATCTTAAAAATTGACTATGAATGCAAATATTTCTGTGGCGACAAGGAATAACGACTAAACTCAAAATATCGTAAAAAACGATATTTTAATACCACTAACTACGACCTTTTTTACGGAAATATATGAACCGTTAAACCAACGAAATAGGTGCAGACATAAGTGATTATCTATTCTGTGCAAAAAATGGATTTATGAATCCTTCCAAAGATTGCCAAAACATTAAATACCATATCGCTTTTTTACGATATTTTGAGTTTAGTCGTTATTCCTTGTCACCACAGATTTGCATTCTGAATTTTTCAAAACTTCTGTGAACACTGTGTAAAATACGAAAATTCCCTTTTTCAATTGCCGGGGAGATTTCATTTAGAATTGGACTGATAGTAAAGTGATCTGATCCCCAAACGCAAAAACTTGTTTTTTTTTTTGAGGATTCCGGTTTCAGTGACTAAGAAAAATGTAGCAAGCATGATCACAAAATTTTCTTTTTGTGTTGCTGTTAAAATGTCTTTCCTGGGATGAACCGGGAAAAAAAATCCCGGGAAAAATTTACATTTTAGTCCGGGAACTTTTGTCTGGGATTCTGAGAAAAAACTGTATAAAGTTTTAATTTTGTTCTAGCAATTAACTACAAGGTTATCAACGCTATTAATAGTTTTCTAAAAATAAAATAAAATCGAACAGAACTTTTTAAAATTCGTTGTCAACAATTAAACCCACATTAATAGAAAGCGAAAGTGTTTTTTCTGTTGCGGGCAATTTTGTTTCAAAAACCCGAACTGGTTATGGCCAAACCATAAATGCTTTGGTATCATTAAAATATTATTTAAAAAAAAAAAATAAAAATAAAACTATTCTTTATTGCACACATTATCTCATTTATAAAACAAGACTTGAGGACTTGTGCTTGAGGTGCTGAGGTCCTGTTGAGCAGATAGGTTTTTGTGAACAGCCCACACTTGTAATTGAAATATTTATTGAAGTATTTTTATTTGTCAAAATCTGTTTTTTGTTAGTGTTGTCGGTTAGAAAAAGAATTTATTTTTTTGTTTATCTCTTGTTCAATATTAAAGTTAGCCTCTAAGCTACAGGATGCAAGAAAGATTTTCGAAATTCCCCGGGAATTCAGAAAGTCTAGTTGCTCTGTAGTGTAAGCAGCAATGTAGTACATCTTGTGGTGTTGCAACATCTAATGCAACAAAAAAAAACAAATATGCTATGAAACCAAACACCTTTGAAGGACTCATTTGAAATTACTCATTTGGCCCAATGTAAACATCCCAGCGAACCATAGTTGACGACTTTGTCGAAATTCCGACTAATTCGTAACTATTTCGAGCTGTCTTAAATAAATCGTTACAATTTTGTTACGCAAATATCGGAACAGTTTCACTTTTTATACGAATTTATATAGAATTTCTTTATGCGACTGTTTGTACGACATATTGTAATGCAAACAGGGTAAAATTTTGCTTTCTTTCGAATTGTCTGAACGAAATCGTAAGTTTTGCGTAACATTTTACGTTAAGACTCGTTACGAAATCGGTAACAACATTTCGTTACGAAGTCGTGTCAACCCCTTCATACGATTTTCGTTACGATTTCACAACGAAATCGGATTCCAAAAGATTAAGGAATATTCTTAACGAGATTTTTTCGATTTCGGAATCCGATTTCGTTTATATAAATACTTTATATTAGCTTTTATACTAAATTTTAATTAGTTTTTTAATCACAATGTTAGACTTTTCTTTTGAAGTCAACAGATCGATTTACGGTAACCGTGATTAATTAAAATCGTTCGTATTGAATCACGAATATCGTAATTCGGTCAAAGTTTTTTTTTTTTTTTTAATATAGCGTCAAAAGTAAACAATTTCAATAGTAAACTTTCGGAGCAAAATTTTTTTTCACGAAACAAATATTTTGGTGTAATTTAAAATATTTAATTCCATTTCTTAAAGTTGCCTGCTAGTCTATCATCAATAATAAATCAACGATCAACAATTATTTATCACCATTATCTATTGGTGGTGATACCAATGCATATCACACAATTTGGGATAGTACAGACTCTAATGAAAGAGGTGAGTTTCGTTTTGATTTCTTATTTAGTAGTAATCAGAATGTATGCAACGTTAATAATTAATACCAATTTTATATTTTGACGATACATCCTTTCCTTCCTACTCATCCAAATATTACAAAAATGTATATACTAGGGTTTTTATGGGGTCGCTGATCACAGATTTTTCATCAGAATATTAAAACTAAAGATAAAGGATTCAATATGGCGGATATTGATTCGAAAAATTTTTATTATCGACTGAAAATATTTATAGTTTTTTGGGTCGCATGAAAAAAATGATAATTCATGATTGCGGATGCGATAAGTCGGACGGTATTTTATAGTAACCTCAAAATTAGCTGAAAAAATAAAATATACCAAAGCTTTTCGTCTTGCTGGTTACAAATCTGTCAATAGCAGAGCTGGGTTGTAAGGATTTCTTTTGGAAATAATTCCGCCTCAATTTCCATTCCTTGAAATTAGAAATTAGTAATTGGTCATCTCAATTCCTCAGGAATGGAATTGCAAAAAATGGTCAATTCCATTACTGGAATTGTAGTTGGTAATTGAACGTTTCAATTCAACGATTCCATTACAGGAATTGTAATTGGTAATTGAACGATTCTAGTCCTCAGGAATTGAAATTATCAATTCCATTACAGGAATTGTAATTGAAGGCTGCTGTTATTGTAATTGGATTCCAGTTGTTTGGATTACAATTGTATTTAGATTACAGTAACTTACAATTTCAATTCCTGTAATGTAATTGCAAATTTCAATTCCTGAGAAATTGAGATATTCCATTAACAATTACAATTCCTGCAATGGAATTGACCATTTTTATCAATTCCATTCCTGAGAAATTGAAAAATTCAATTACCAATTACAATTCCTGTAATGGAATTGACCATTTTTTCAATTCAATTCCTGAGGAATTGAAAAATTCAATTACCAATTACAATTCCTGTAATGGAATTGACCTTTTTTTAACTCAATTCCTGTTCAATTACCAAATACAATTCCTGTAATAAAATTGACCATTTTCCTCAATTCCATTCCTAAGGAATTGAGATGACCAATTACTAATTCCTAATTCCAAGGAATTGGAATTGAATTGTAATGAATACTTTTCGACCCAGCTCTGATCATCAGAAATTCGGAATTAAGAGTGGCCGATCTTATATGGTCTACTTCAATCCCAAATTGATTCCAATCCCAATTGAATTGTTCTACCATAGTTTTTTAAGCTGACAAATTCGAGATGACTTTAAAACTTAGAAAATTCTTACTTCTGTATTGCCCAGAGCATTTCTTAATTTTAGGTTCAGATTTGTAACCAGACCTCCAAAAATTACCGAGCAACAAGTTTCATTTGTAATCTTCAAATGTGTATAAGAATTTATATAGGAATTTCTGAATTTGCACTTCAGATTCGTGTTCAGCGATCTCAAAAATCCCAAGTTACAAATTTCAGGCCAATATATGGATTGGAAAAATGTATGTTTCACAGGATTAAAAAAGTACCTGCTATACAAGCAGAATACTAAATATTTCCTTTGATTCCGATTTTTATATTATATAAATTATTAAAATATAATGATTTAAAATCTTCTCTCCCGTCTAATTTTTTATTTTGGCCGTCTTAACAATCATTGATCATAAATCTTCAATCAACTTTATCATCAATTTATTCATCAATACAATAATACAAACAGATAAAAGTACAAATCACACAATTTGGGAAAGCACAGACTCCAATGAAAGAGGTGAGTTTACTTTTGCTTGCATTCCTTAGTAGTAACCAATATATATATATATATAAGGATAATTGTAAAACGTACCGGATTTGGATGCCTAAATTACTGAAATGTTACTCTTACGGTTTTCTAGAACCAAGAAAGTGGCTAATATCGCTTGAATAGATGAAAAACTTGGAAGAACATTTAATTTTATGCTACAAGCAATTTCAGTCGACAAGATCTTTAATCAACTTTTGTTGAGAAGTTTGTATTATTGAGTGTATAAATAAATAAATTTTACATTCGTTAATGGCTTTTACTCAATCTTGCGCTAAATTAGAGAAATATTTGTATCCAGATAATTTTTTTTTGTATTGTAATTCTTTGATTATATTATCTCTTTAAATCTATATCAATTTTTATATACAATTTAATTCAAAAATATAAAGTCATATCATTCAACGAGTATGCTTCGATATTATAACCGTCTTTTACCGCAAATGATGAGATTTCCATGATGTTGTGTTTATCAGTTGAAGTCTTCAAATGCCACATTAATAAAACAACTTTCACGAAAACATTTAATCTTAAAGTTCTGTTATGGTTTTTGTTTCACTGTTTGCTCAAAGAAGCAATTGAATTGGTCGCAATCAAACTGTCCACAATATAAAAAAGAATTCCTTGAAGAAATAGTAGGCTGATTTCTAGACCTTAGTGTGTTTCAAATGCGTACAAATATAAAATATGCATGTTTTATAAAAGCATTTAAACTAAATACATGTAACTTCATTTAAAAGTTTTTCTTTTTTCAATTACAGATGATCTCTACTAAATTCTATACGGATGATGTGGAATATTATTTAAGCGATTGGGCAGAGGAAGGAAACATAACTAAAGATAGACTGAAACAATTGGAAAGAGAATTTCTAAGCGCGATTGTAAGTACTTCTCTTTAAACGCATTTAAATTCAATTTTATATATTAAAAATGTTTCCTTCTCCCCTACTAGAACTGGAATATTTACATATCAACCGAACAATTCTTCACTAAGCTGGCAAATGTGGAACGCACGCTTGCGCTAAGAGAAGGACTGAAACGTGGCTGGCTGACTTATACGGAACTTGTGCAGATGTTGCCCTCCTTTACGAATGTCACATTTTTGCTCAACAATATAACTGTTATGGCTGTAAGCTATACAGCCGGTGTAATGACTATTGCGGGCGCATTCTTTTTAGCCAGTCAACTACCGATGACCTCTTTACAGCGTAATGCTAAAGTATCATGTACTGATGCCAGCACCGATGATGCCCACACCAATTTGCTCAAAGATTCATCAACTGTTTTGCCTGCAGCTCCAAATTTACGCTTAACTGCTGAACAACAGCAGCGACTAAATAGTACAGCAAACTCCCCGTCAACCATATCCATGACCACCAGTGTAACTATTGATATTGCTAATATAAGCTGTGCAGCATTTAATGTGGAAGCAGAACTGCTAAAGCTCGAAAGACAATACCATGAGGAGGCCTTACTTGAGGAATTACGCAGGCGTTATAATGAATTTGTTGCTGACACACACAATGATTTGTTTAATATACTGAAACAACTGGCTCAACAGCGTGCTAGTGGTTCACAAAAACATTGGCTGTCGCTCAAGGACGCATACAGTGATGAAATTCAAGAGTTACGTGACCTGAGTGCTCTGCAAGCATTGACGACCACTGTACAAAGAATCATTCTAATAATGGCCTTTATATATGGACAGCGCCGCCAGTTTAAACAACTGCGCACGTACTTAATACCGCCTATAACATGGCGCGGTCATAAAATCGATCATGCTGCTGTCTTCTTATTGCTTCAAATATTTATTGTATACAAAGCTTGTGGCAGTGAAATTTTCAAAACTACAATATTTTTAAAAGAATTTTTGATCTAAATATTTGTAATGTTGAAATCTAATAACTGAAATTATAATTTTTTTTACCAAACTATTCGAAATTTAACAATATTTTATTATTAATTTAAAAAAAAAAATCTGTTTTAAATATTCTTTTTCAAATGCTGTTTGAAAACATTACCATAAATTACAAATTGTGTAAAACTTTAAAACTACATTTCACCATTTTGTCATATTGTGAAAAATTAAATATGAAATATTTTTGAAATAAACTTACCTTACATAAAAAAAAAATTCAGCTAGTTTTAGTAAAACACACTACATTTGTTTATCTACTAAGCATTAATTGTTTTTATTTTGTTTTATTTTATAAGTTTAATTTGCGCTAATAACTATAGCTAATTTCTTTACTACAACTAAATTTGCTAAAACATTTATAGTTTCTTTAAAAACCGGAAATTTATTTGGAGTTTTCTTTCATGTTTTTTCCTATAATAAAGCTTTTTGTTTGATTATTGCAGCAATTTTGAATTTGGACTTGTTTTTGTTTATAATTGTATGCTTTAAAATTATTTTTTCTACCTCAGCTTAATATAGACATTGAAGTAAACTGGTCATCTTTGATTTTATAATTAAAAAAAAAAAGATTCTTGATATTTCCTTTTACTTCATTATATGTATACACTAAAAAATAAAGTAATTTCTTGTTTAGCTCTCATATCAATTAATTTGGATGTTCTTTTTGCTTAAGCTCAATGGTGTTATGTGCTATACATTTTTTATATTGCAAAAGTGGGTCCCGCAAATTTGAATGAGTTTATTGCTTTAATATATTATGTAGTTTTCTTAATTTTTGCCACCGAGAAATATTTTTAAATTTTGTTAACTATAGCCCTAAGAAAACCTAAGATTAGTTTTGTTAGTTACTATTTTGAAATAATAACTGCCATGTTTTTGCGGCTCGTATAAATAACATGTTAAAAAAGTCAAAACGTTTCACATATTAAAGGTTGTTCAGTTTATCAACCAAAACTCGTATGAAATTGAGTAGGTACAAAACTATGTTTGAAAAAGTAAACCGCCAAATTCAGCTCATCGGCTTAAGAATTAAAAGAATGATTAGACGTTTTCACTCAATGACGGTATTAAAGCTAAAATAATAAAGATGATATGTCAAACACTTAAAGAAAATCGCTCATAATTCAAGCCATAATTCCCTCAAAAATGATTGCCCTATTCCCCTCAATTATAAAACCTGTACGGGTTTCTTTAAGATATGGGGTGTGATTTTGGGTTCTCTAGAAATATTCCTTAGCACGGAAAGCGGAACGAAGCATGTTTCACATCTCGATGACCGTCACCATTTCGTTAAGTTAAAATTTTAGAGGTCATTTCATGTTTTTGGTGTAGAAATATGTATAATGACTTTTATTTTTTGCATCAATTCGTGAAACTCTCATGACATTTTTGTTTAAATTCTCCTCCCTTCAAAAATTTCTTATACAAAGGGCCCAATCGCGGTAATGTCGGATTTTCCGCTCATCGGAAATCATGGTTTCCGACGTAAAATAAAATGTAATCGAGGTATCCGACGGAATCTCATCGATATTTATGTCAGAATTTCGAAGAGAGTAAAAATGTAGTAAGGGTTGCAGTTTTTTGAACATTGATAAAAGGGTATTCTGCGGGGGCTTAGCTTACGCCACCGGACGGGTCACAGATTGCAGATGGTGGACGGCCTTCAGATATGAAGGTTAGCCGCGAATAAGTTAAACAAATAAGCGGTCCCGGACAATACAGCGGGTGACCAGCGAGGGAGTGGAAAGGCGTAGCGTCGGACAAGCGCTGTGTTAACCTGGCACTGTCAAGGCGAGTCGGTGTCGCCTAAAAATCACCTTTGTGCAAAACTCCCTAGTCTTCCTCTGGACGTTAAACTTGACGTCCGCTCCGTGGATTTTAAACATGGAATGTGCGCAGGGTTTGGGTCCCGCCACATTACTACTGCCCAATGAAAACCAAACCAGCCTCTGATACGAACTCCAATTACGTTGACGACCATCGCAAATGAAAAACGGACAATGATTTACGGATACGCACCTGGAATGTCTGGACCCTTTATAGGGAAGGTGCCACTATCCAACTGGCGGAAGCCCTCAAAACAATAAATGCAGATATCACCGCCATCCAGGAAATGCGCTGGAAAGGGCAAGGCTGCTCTTAAAAAAGCACACTGCGATATCTTATACAGCTGCCATGCGGAGAAGCGCAAATTTGGATGTGGATTCGTCGTTAGCCGGAAACTACGCCGCCTTGTTTCCCGGTTCACACCTGTGAACGAAGGATTGGATTGGCCGCTTCAAGAACAATTTTTTCTTCATTAGCCTTATTTGCGCGCACGCTCCGACGGAGGAAAAGGACGAAGCCGTCAAGGACGCTTTCTACGCTAGTCTTGAGGACGTATATGACCACCATTTCCGGTCTATGACGTAAAAATAGTTCTCAGCGATTTTAATGCGAAAGTCGGAACGGTAAGCATCTTTGGTCCCACTGTCGGTCAGTTCAGTCTTCATTAGACCTCTACGAACAACTGTCTGAGACTCATGGACTTTGCTGCGGCTCGAAATATGGTAGCTAGTAGCACTAGATTTAAACACCTCGACATCCACAAGGCCACCTGACTGTCCCCGGATCGAAAATCGCGAAACCAAATTGATCATGTTGTAATCCACGGAAGGTATGCCTCTAGTGCTCTAGATGTGCAAACATGTTTGAGGGTTAACATTGGCTCCGACCACTATCTTGTTGCAGCCAAGATCCGCATGCGCAATAACAACGGACTGCCGAGGCCTACTCCGCCCAATTCTCGGTTAAGCTCAACCAAACAACTTCTGGACCCGACGACGCCGGCGAAGTTTGGGCGCATTATATACTCCGCTTATAGAAAAACGCTGCAGTTAGCTGCAACGCGATCCCTGCGAGGAAACTACCGCGGAAAGAGGAAGGAAGAGAGGCGCCTTTTCAGACGCAAGAAAAAGAACTAGAGGTATACCAGGGCAAGAAGGATGCACAAAAATTCTATCAACAGGTTAAGCGTCTAACCCAAGGTTTCAACGCCCGGAGCATCCACTTGTAGAGATGAAAATAGAGATCTGGTTCCCGATACGCAGTGTGCGCTGAGATTGTGGAGACAGTAGTTCTACAATTTACTAACTGGTGACGACTCCACCAATGCCGCCCATGGAGAGTGCAGTTCATCACCACCAATCTACGATAACGGTGTGGATGTACCACCACCTAGCCTTGAAGAGGTTCGAGTTGCTACCCAAAGAGTCAAAAACAATAAAGCAGTGGGTGCTGACGGCCTGTCAGCTAAATTGTTTAAAACCGGCGGCGATGAGTTGATAAGGCGCATGCATCAGCTCATCAGCAAAATATGGCTAGCTGAAAGCATGCCTGACGATTGGAACCTCAGCGTACTGTGCCCTATACTTAAGAAAGGAGACCCAACAATCTGCGCCAGTTATAGAGGTATCAGTCGTATTTCCATCGCATATAAGGTTCTCTCAAGCGTACTGTGTGAAAGATTAAAGCCGATTACAAAAACACTGATTGGATCTTATCAGTGTGGCTTTCGACCTAGAAAATCCACCATAGACCAGATTTTCACGCTACGAAAAATCCTGGAAAAAACCCACGAAAACCAAATTGACACACATCATTCCTTTGTCGATTATAAAAAAAATTCCAAATTTCGTTTGAGTGATATTTATGTGCTTATAAGTAATTAACAATAGGAAGACAATTTTTTTTTTCAATAATACAGGGCTGAAAGGGTTAAATTTTTCATAGCTTCCCCATATGACTCCACTGCCTAATTTTTGATTGATGGTAAATTTCACAACTACAGGCTGAATAAGTTTTAAAGTGTCACCCAGCCTATGTCATTTTTTTTTTATATAATATGTGATTTTAAGAGCTACCTAGACGGCATAAAATATCCCTTGTTGACATCAAAATGTCACCCATTCGCTAAGGTCAAACTTAATTTAAATTTTTTAACAAAAATTTATTTTATATATAAAGGGTGGTTAGATTTTAAGGGCCGATGTTGAATGTGAACCACACCTAAACGCCAAGTTTTTTTTTCTGCATTTCATTTGACATTTCTCAATTTCAGACTAAACCAAAATAGCCAAACCAAAATAGACGAAACGAGACGATTGCAACTTGTCAAAAGTTGCATCTGACGAGATGAGACGCTAGCAGTTCGGTTCTTACGGAACAAAACGTATGGGCAAGCCGTTTCGTTCAGCTTCGTTAAATTACGTTTGTTTTTTTTGGGCAACAACATTGAATTGCATTAAAGCGAACATTTTCGTCTCTACTCGTTACGGAGCAACTCGTCTATTTTGGTTGAGCCTTAACTCAATTTGAGCCATGGAAAGATACACAATCGAACCATGTCTAAAAGTTATTCAGGCTTATTATGAAAGTGGGTGTTCAAATCAAAATGCATATCGTGCACTTCGTGATTTTTTCGGTCAATTTAATCGTCCAAATGCGCGTACAATCGGAAAAATCGTGCAAAAATTTGAGCAAACTGGGTCTGTAGGAGAAGTGAAAACACCCGTGCATGCTCATACAGCTCGTACTGCAGAAAATATTGCTGCTGTTCGCGATAGTGTGGCTGAAGAGCCGTCCACCTCAACTCGTCGTCGTGTCCAACAATTGCACCTCTCACGCTCGTCGTTGATGAACATTATGCATAAGGACTTGCATTTACACGCTTACAAGGTGCAATTGACTCAAGAACTAAAGCCTCTTGACCATTTCAAGCGTCGTCAATGGTCAGAATGGTGGCAAGAAATGGCAACAGTGAATGATCAATTTTCGAAGAAAATCATCTTCAGTGATAAGGCACATTTTCACCTCAGTGAATTCGTCAATAAGCAGAATTGCCGCATTTGGGCGAATGATAATCCAAGTGATTGTCGAAAAACCAATGCACCCACAAAGAGTGACTGTTTGGTGCGGTTTATGGGCTGGCGGCATCATCGGGCCGTATTTTTTCCAAAATGAGGCCGGTCAGGCAGTTGCTGTAAATGGTGTTCGTTATCGTGAGATGATAACGAACTTTTTATGGCCCGAATTGGAAGATATGAATGTGGACTATATGTGGTGTCAACAGGACGGTGCCACTTGCCACACAGCTAACGAAACAATGGCTCTTTTGCACGACAAATTCAATGGCCGTGTTATCTCACGTGGTCGCGATGTCAATTGGCCACCAATATGATTTGACACTGTTGGACTTCTTTCTTTGGGGTTATTTGAAAGAAAAGGTGTACGTCGATAAGCCATCAACAATTCAAGAGCTAAAGGATGAGATAAATCGGCATATTAACGGCATAGAACCTCACTTATGCCTCAGCGTCATCGAAAATTTGGACCATCGGATGGAGGTGTGCCGCCGAGGTCGCGGCGGCCATTTGCCCGATATTTTGTTTCATATATAATTGAACTATACCAATATTATCATAATAAAAAAAATGACAATAATTTCCTAAATAATTTGTGTTTTATTCAAAATCAACATCGGCCCTTAAAATTTAACCACCCTTTATATGTCTCTCAATGATATACTTTAGTGTGCTACTCACGCGTGCATAATTATTTTCTAGACCTAATAAAAAGTTTGGCAATTGCTTTTCTTTTAACGTTTTCAAGTACTCATTACAATATATCAGTAAAAAATATTAAATATGTAAATCAAAAATTATGCATTATTAAAATTCTGTTAAACTTAATTACACAACATACACACATCAATTTTCTTACAACTAGTAGAAGTTGAAGCATTTCTTTTTCTCAAATCAAATAATTATTTTGGCAAATTTTTTTTTTTTCTAAATAGATTTAAGCTTAATACTGTAGAATTGACGACACGATTGTGCAAGCGTTAAATAAGCGCGCAATAAGTTAAGGTACACTTTATAGAAAACTTCGGTTTCGTAGAAATTTAAACATTTTTTTGTTTTTTTTTTTTTTGACGAAAATGTAATGAGAGTAAAGTGAGTTACAAGCAAAAGGTACATTTGTGAGTGGAAAGGTATATAGAAGAAAATACTTCTTTTTTAGTTTTTTTATAGTTTTTGCTATATATGATAGTTATAATTTTTTGATTTTTTCTTTATTTTTAAATAAATAAATTTTCAAGTTGAAAAAAAAGTGAAAAGTAAAAATAATTTGTAGAAAATACCGAAATAAAACAAATGAAAGCATAAATTTGTAATTATAAAATATATTTTGACAAATAAGCTAAACAAATTTTTTAACGTTTTTTCTTAATTTAGCTTCAGTAAATTAAATGTTTAATACAATAAAAAAATAAGCAATATCGTTTTAATATTTTTAAAGTAATGACTTCAAAATTGAGTTAATTTTATAAATGAGTAAATCAAGTGCTTAATTTTTGACTTGTTACTTAGATGCTTATGCATGTAAGAAATATAAAATATAAAAAAAATTAATTTACAAAAATTAAACAAAAGGAGTTAGCTTTAGGAAAAGCTTTTGCAAATATAATTTTTTACACTTAGTAAAAACTGCAAATAAACCATTTCAAATAAATAGTTTTTGAATAAAATAATTTTTAAATTCGTTAACTTAATCTAGATTAGCACAAGCTCTAATAAAAGAAAAAAAAAAAAAACAAAAACTGAGGTTATGTTTTAGAGAATTTAAAATTTAACATAATTAAAATAAAAATTCTATTTTGTTCACTTTGTCGCTAAATTAAACTAATAGAAAGTAAGCTCAGCTCAGCTTAGATAGCCAAACGTTTTAGTCTGCCTGCACAGCTGCTGTTTTTACATCCTCTTCTATAGCTGGTTCCTTTTTTGAGGGTTTCTTGTCCATAAATATCAACGGAAACATGCCCACCAAGCAGCCGACTGTAATACCAATAATGCGACCCTGCAAAGTAGGCAGTCAATATAAGCCAATATAAGTAAATATAAGATAAGTTAAACCTACATAGTTGGCAGCACGTCTGGTCGATTTCATTTCCATTTGTATGGCAGTCAGATCTGGGGGACGTAGGCCCAAAAATTCACAACCTCTTTCTACATAGAAAGCTGAACCGATGCCAAGCACATCGCTGATAGTGTTACCAAAACCAGCAGCGGCCATAGTTGATATGCACATGAATGTACCAAAAACGTGCTCGATGTAATCGCCCTGTGCATAAAAAGAAAAAATTAATAAAGTTCTATTTTGTGAAATGAAGATGAAAGTAAGTAAATTTTTTTTTAAAAACGGTGCATACCAAAAAAAATATATATAAATGAGGGTGATTAAAAAACATTTTTTTCGCAAATCAATCGAGCCCGACATAATTATGATATTACGAAATCTGGGAATTTCCTATTTAAATATATGTAAAAAAATTGCAGCCGCTGAACAAAGTTTTTAAAAATTCGAACATAGATCACAAGAATTTCAATGCAAATTAGCAATGTTATATGCAAATAAGAAACAAAAATGGTGCATACTTTTAGGGTCTAATTATTTTAATGACAATGCAAAAGTTTAAAATTTTAAATCGAGTTTTGTGCGAACAGTATTTAAACAATGACCCAACAATGTGCGTCAACTATCGAGGTATCAGTCTTATTTCCATCGCATATAAGGTTCTGTCAAGCGTACTGTGTGAAAGATTAAATGTGTGAAAGACAAAAACACTGATTGGACCTTATCAGTGTGGCTTTCGACCTGGAAAGTCCACCATAGACCAGATTTTCACACTACGACAAATCCTGGAGAAAACCCACGAAAATCAAATTGACACACACCATCTCTTTGTCGATTTTAAAGCTGCATTCGATAGCCCGAGAGTTCGGTATACCTGCAAAGTTGATTAGACTTTGCAGAATGATGTTGAGCAACACACGCAGCTCCGTCAAGGTAGGAAATGACCTCTCCGAAACCTTCAATACCGAAAGAGGTTTCAGGCAAGGCGATCCACTGTCTTGTGATCTCTTTAACATCATCATGGAGGGGATCGTATGAAATGCCGGTGTGCATCGTAATGGCACCATTTTCTATAAAGGTGTCCAGCTTCTAGCGTACGCTGATGATATTGATATTGTTGGCAGAACCAAGAGAGATGTTACCGCTGCTTTCGCCGCTATCGAAAAGGAATCAGCCAAAGTGGGTTTGACGATAAATGAGGGTAAAACAAAGTATATGCTGTCTACAACAAAGGGAGGGCGGCGTTTAGACTTCCACGTTTCATCCGGCAGCTATAACTTTGAAGTAGTCAAAGAGTTTGTCTATCTTGGCACCGCCATTAATAACAACAACGAAGTCAGCCTG
This sequence comes from Coremacera marginata, assembly GCA_914767935.1. Taxonomy (NCBI): domain Eukaryota; kingdom Metazoa; phylum Arthropoda; class Insecta; order Diptera; family Sciomyzidae; genus Coremacera; species Coremacera marginata. The sequence goes on from OU612045.1 coordinate 169,342,579, forward strand.
GAGATAAAGCGAAGAACAATAATTGCTAATAGGTGCTACTACGGGCTCAGTAAGCAACTAAGTTCCAGAGCCCTCTCTCGATCGACAAAACTAACACTCTACAAGACGCTTGTTCTACCTGTGCTTCTTTATGGCGCTGAGGCATGGATAGTGTTCGAGAGAGAAGTTCTTCGCAAAATCTTCGGTCCTTTTCGAATCGGCGATGACTATCGCATCTGAAGGAACCACGAGCTGTATGAGCTCTACGAAGACATTGACGTAGTTCGGCGTATAGCTGTGCAGCGACTACGCTGGACGAAGCTCCAGCGAAAAAGGTGCTCGAGGCGAGGGTCTTTGGTCAACGACGACGAGGGAGATCATGCCTTCGATGGATGGATGGACCAGGCCGAGGAAGCCCTAACCGCACTTGGTGTATCCGATTGGAGAAGGCGAGAGCAAAGCAGAGGCGCCTGGTGAGAGCTGATGAGGTCTGTCGAAACCCGAACACGGGTTGTTGTGGCCACCTAAGTAGGTATTCTTAAGATGTAGAATCAGTTCTTTCATTGATATTTTGGGTGTTCTTTCATTTCCGATTTGGATGATAAAAGAATTTAATTTTTTTTTTTATTTAATTCATTTTGATTTTGGGCGTTACTTAATTTTTTTCCCCAAAAATATTTTGGACTTTATTTAATTTCTTATTCTGGGCTAAATATGAATTCACTGAATCTATGAAATATATAGTTTCTTTCATTAGGTTTTCGTTATTGTTTAAAAAAAGGTATTGAGCAATATTTATTGTCATGTCGACAATTATTACATCCTGTAAGTCAAATTTATGTTCAGTATAGTCAACGGAGAACTCGAGAAGAATTATCAAAATATTTTTTGACGTGAGTATCTCAGTATACAAAAGGTAATTTCCCATAGTATTTCCTGCCTGATCAAACTGAAAAATTCATTCTAGGCATGAATTCATTAAGCAATAAACAAGACAGCAAGCTTACGATTTCTGGACACGAAAAACAACCTATTGTTGTCAAGAATACAGCTTCTGTATTAAAACTTTTTAACCAGATATCCACTGAAACTACAAGATTTTATTATTGCAGAGAAACCCATGAATATTTTATGTGATTATTTTTAGTAAGCTTTTTTAGCAAATGTGACGACATATTTTTAGTTACGGAGATTTATTTTTTATTTTTGAAATCTATATGCTTCCCAAAGCAAAATTATCTTAACAAGTTTTTGTTTGGCTGTTCTGGGTTAAGAGCTATAATGCCTGAAAGACCGAATGGAAGACTTAACATAATATAGGTGCCTAAATAACTCAAAACCATCAAAGATTCGGTTTTCAAATTATTATTCATTAAAATAATGTATCATAACAATGTCAAATTTTTTTTTATAACGTGATTCAACATGTTTGAAGTTTATATTTATTTATTTTTATTTGAAAAAACAAGGTTAAAGCCTCAAACTGAATTCAAGGAAATACAATTAATCATACAATTAAGAAAAAGTTGACTTCTCAAAATGGTTGACATTTAATTCAAAACCTCTTTGATATGTTAAGTGTCAGACTATTTTATTCAAAAATTAGCGCTTACCAAGATCAACATATCTGAAACTTGGCAGTATTGAGCGAAAATATTCCTCATAATCTATATATTATTACGCAAGCGCATTTTTTGTGATGACTATCAAATCTATACCGCAGACTCGACTTTCAAAAATAGGGTAGCAATAGAAAGGTCTTGCTCTGTAAATGTGCAATAAGGTTTTATTTTTTTATAAATATCGTTTTAAATATCGTATTTTTTTAAAAAAAGTAAGTCAAATTTCGCATAGAGAAAGTTCGTTTCCTGTGCGATGCCTAAAACTATGTGATCATCATGACGACATATATTGGCTAATAGCCGCATAAAATATGCTGCCTGAAATTATGCATTGATTTATTCAATAACGACGTGATACAGTTGAAAAAGGATTTCCAAACTGTTTGTACATTTTATATCATCGCTTCACCATTAGAATTTTTTGATTATTTTGGCGTTTTGACGCAACATGGGTTTACTAGTTTTGGCTGAAATTGGTTTTTAGTTTTCAAATTCAAAGGACCCACTGTTTTTTCGAAATTGTCTGTCGAAGTTTTAGTCTTCTATTTGGTCTTTCAGCCCTCTGCCCAGATCAGCCAGGCTATAAGTTGATACAGCAATTTTTCTTCGGTAAAAATATAGATTACGAATATATAATTGAATTTCCATAACTAATTTTTCCATGCACTTTGCCAGTTATCTTTATTTTCAAGTATTTGTTTTCAACTTAATCGACTTTGAAGCCATAAAGGAAAACAATTTTCAAAAATTGCACCAATATTTGCTAGGGAGATAATCTTTCTCCCTATAATAATAAAATATTTTAAGAATTTTGATCTATTTTTAGGCATTAAAACTGATGTCCAAAATCGTTACGGAGCTTTGTGAATTTTTCCCACGCAATTTTTTTGCAGGCGTAAGTGAAGTCCTGAGTTCGTGAATTGATTTAAATCCTTTTTAAACGTAATCTTACTTACTAAGTATTCTTACTCCTTTTTTTTTTTTTTTTTTTTTTGTGTAATTTTCTAAATTGTCGTTTTCTCTTGCATTGCCTTAAGAAACGGCAACTTTTTTCAGCTGTCTTTGCTTAACTATTTCTAATTTAAACAATTAAATTAAGTTTTTAATTACAACAACTTACAGCGACTATCATCGTGAAATTATCTAGAAATCCGAAGGCAACAAATGGCACTGCATTCACGAAGAAAGCTAAAAAGGTAAAAACTTTTAATAACAAGCGAAAAAGAAATACAACAAAAAAAATGTACTAAGAATTTTACTTACTTCGCCACAGCTCCGAGCTTGTTGGCGCCTTCGCTTTTTCCGCTAAATTGAAGAAAATTCAACAAAAATTAATTATGAGTTGGTTAGTGTTGAAAGAAATAAAAGAAAATGATTAACAAGCAAGGCTAAGAAAAGTTTAAGAAAATTACAAGACAAGAATATAAAAAAAAAAAAAATCCAACACGTAGTTGGTAATTACAAATACATTTAAGTAAAGTTCAAAACATGCTTAATTCTTATAAAGCGAATTATAAATAAAAAAAAAAAATTAAAAAATTTGTTAAAAAGAACAAAAGAAAACGTGAACGTTTAAAAGTTACCCGCTTTTTTCTTTAACCAGTCATCAGGAAAGGCACAGAAAGAACCTGTTGGATCAACTTCACCCAACGCGGGCATTTTTGAGAGGCGTCCGAAACGTGTGCGCCACTGAGTTGCTGCTAATTTGCCTGTGTGTGTGTGTGTTTGTTCATATAGAGATGATGGTGTTGATGATGGTGTTGGTGGTTGTGATGTAGGTTGTTGTTGATTATGTTTTCAGCACACATTTTTTGTGTTTCAATGTTTACATGTTTGTTTTTGTGCGTTTGTTTGTGTGCGCAGGAAGTTCATGCGAAATTGCAAAAAATATACAAAGAAAAAAAAGAGAAAGAGAGAGAAAAAAAAGAAAAGAAAAATAGATTTTAAATTAAAATAAAATTAGAAAATATGTTGAGAGATGTAAAGAGTATGTTGTTTTATTTTAAGTGAAATTAATTGCTTCATTAAGTTGAGTCTGTGATGATTGTTGTTGTGCGTTAAGAAATAAATTTTCTCAGGGTTTTTTTAATTATAAATAAAAAGGTCGAATGAGTGATATTTATATCAAGATGTGTTTTTGGAGAAAATTAGACTGCAGACTTGTATGAGATACGTAGAGAATTTTTATACAAGGGGTGTGTTTTTTAAGACGGTTTTTTTATGCTAAAATTTTTGCGTGACGCATATTATTGTAAAATCAAACAATTTTTTTTTATATAAATTAAAGTAAAAATATTATATTAAAAATCTATAGTGAATCTTATTTTGATGTCAGACACGTTTAACTGCAACAATTTTTTTCTGGTCCTGGTACCAAAGTGTTAACATTGAAATTCAAAACGACGTTCCAAAATGACCGACATCAAAAATTCTGACGTTGGGATGGAATAAATAGCCTAAAACCTTAAAAAACTCCCCTATTTAGAGCATAACTTCATAATTTCTATGACCTTTTTGGAACCCAGTTGTGCCATCAGTGATCGTGAAATACTCTAAAACAGCTTTCAGCAGATTTCATTGGAAGAAAAAATAAGTGGTGCAAAAAAATATGTCGCGCCTACATCTTTGTTTCGCTATTTTGAATTTTGATGCCCATCATGACTTCATATTTAAAAATAGCTACTTAAAAGCGCAAATTTATTTACAATGAAAAAATTTCAAAAATGCATTTAACAGTAATATAATAAATAAAAGTATAAGTACAAGTACAAGTAGAAGTACAAGTACAAGCGCAAGTACAAGTACAAGTATATGTACACGTACAAGTACAAGTATATGTATAAGTACAAGTAGAAGTACAAGTACAAGTACAAGTACACGTACAAGTACAAGTACAAGTACAAGTACAAGTACAAGTACAAGTACAAGTAAAAGTACAAGTACAAGTGCAAGTATAAGTACAAGTACAAGTATATGTTAAGTATAAGTATTAGTATAAGTATAAGTATAAGTATAAGTATAAGTATAAGTATAAGTATAAGTATAAGTATAAGTATAAGTATAAGTATAAGTATAAGTATAAGTATAAGTATAAGTATAAGTATAAGTATAAGTATAAGTATAAGTATAAGTATAAGTATAAGTATAAGTATAAGTATAAGTATAAGTATAAGTATAAGTATAAGTATAAGTATAAGTATAAGTATAAGTATAAGTATAAGTATAAGTATAAGTATAAGTATAAGTATAAGTATAAGTATAAGTATAAGTATAAGTATAAGTATAAGTATAAGTATAAGTATAAGTATAAGTATAAGTATAAGTATAAGTATAAGTATAAGTATAAGTATAAGTATAAGTATAAGTATAAGTATAAGTATAAGTATAAGTATAAGTATAAGTATAAGTATAAGTATAAGTATAAGTATAAGTATAAGTATAAGTATAAGTATAAGTATAAGTATAAGTATAAGTATAAGTATAAGTATAAGTATAAATATAAGTATAAGTATAAGACGGCGATATAAACCATGACAAAAGTTTGCATTATTCCGGTACTTTGATTCAGGTTCAAAAAAGCAAAGATCTTTGTCACCGACACTGAAGGATTTAAGAAAAATGGAACATTTGATCGACATAAAATGTTTACAAAATACGAATTACGTAACAGTACATTTTATTTTGCTTATGACGGTGCATATTGAAGCTCTTCACTTGATATTTTTGACTTTTTTTTGTGATATTTTGGGAGTTTACTTTTTGGGAAATGATTTTGTGATTTTTCGTGATAAGCCTAGTCTTGTACAAACTGCCTATTAAAATTATTTACCGTAGTGACGGTGATGTTCCAATAAAAAGATTTAGAAAAATTACTCAAGAATGGTTTCAACTATGTAGGAGTTGAAGAAAGAAGTGGAAAACCCTGCGGAAATTTTCAACGTATGGATTCTGCAACTATAAAAAATAGGTTTATAATTTTTTTCACAAAAATGTCTGGCAACCTGGGTACAATTCTTTTTTGTTAATTTTTATTATTTTTTATAAATAATTCACGGGATATAACCAATAAATTTTGCAAGAATTTGCAACAATTTTTATTTTTTTTTAAAGTTATTTTTATTTTTCAGAGATTTTTTTCACAGCACAGATTGTTTTTTTTTTTAATAGAAGTATTGAAATATGCAATGCAAATAATAGCAAAGAAATTAAATTACCGTTTTACTGGTACATCATAGGAAAATATATTTTTTTTTTAATTTAGAACTTGTATATATAGTATATATAAAAAGGGCACAGTCGTCATGAGTGGGACATCTTAACCTTTTAGTTTATAATTATATTTAGCTTTAGATTTTCGGAACAAACTATACACCGTTGGAGAGTTACAGACTTAAGATACAACTTTGCAGTATAAAGTATATTAATTGAGTGTAGTATAAAGAAAAATAGGGCCATCCAATGTCGTTGCCGTCATGAGTGGGACAACTAAAAAAAAAATACATAAAAATGTTGAACATTTTTATTAACTATGTTATATTATTGAAATTTTGTCAGTGTCTTTTGTGGTTTTTATCAATTATCACCTTTTTAATAATGCTATGTTCTATGCTTGGACACATTTGTTTGTTTTGTGACATTTTATCTTAAAAAAAAGTCACTGAAAATTTTTATTCTATTTTTAATGTAATTTAAAAATAATAAAATCGGTAATTTCTATTGAAAATACGAAAAACATTGAGCCATGTACAACAAATAACTAAAAAATTAGTTGTGAATTATAAAAAAAGTGTTTAATTAAATGATATTTATTAACATGCAGTCAAAAATGTAAATATATATATAAATATTAAATTATATAGATAAAAATAGACAAAATATATTATTATACGATAAAAATTCATCCATAAGAAGAAAGCAACTTTGAAAAGTGTCCCATTCATGACGAAAAACTGTCCCAGTCACGACAAAGGAACGGAATTTTTTGGCTTATATATTTTGTTTTCTTGCGTTGGTTTGGAAAAATATTTGAATTTTTACAGTTAAAAAAATATCCATTTTAATCACATACAAAAAACAGTATGTTCAGCATAATAAAAATAAGTTATATCATTCCGAACGTTACTCAAAAGTGAATTAACAACGAAACTGCTTGCTCGATGACAGTCAAAATTTCAGTGTTGAAAATAGATTTAGTAAATGAGAAAGACATTTTTATTTCACTGTCCCATTCATAGCAACTTCGCCAGGTACTAACAGACCTGCCTATTCAAAGTCAGGATAAAGAAGGATTCAGGTAACGGACGGATTGAAGCTCATCTTATCTGTTGTAAAATCAAAGCATACCCAGATCTGTGAGTTGTAAGCAAAATCTGGAAAGCCGCTATTAGCACAATAATCAGCTTCATGTTTTGCTACAAAAAAATTTGTTAGCACGGTGATAGACAGCTGTCAAGATTAACACGAACACTTCACAACTGGCATTTTAACGTGTCTTAAAAAAAAATGAAATGGCCATTTCAGCCCTTGAAAGAACTTTGGCCGAGCTTCTTATAATCAATTGTGTTGTGAACGGCTTCCGAACGACTCCGAACGGCTTATGTTCTCAAGAAGCTTTTCATGGCAGTTTTTGCCTTCTGAGGTTTGTCATTGTCTGCAGAGAGGTGACGGCTGAACAGAAAACGCACGTTGAATTAACACATCACGTCCAGTGTCAACGATATAAACATAAGTAAGACTTTACTGTCCCATTCAAGGCGATGTCCTACTCATGGTTACATTACTCTAATTGTTATAAGAGCATACTTATTGTGAAGATAAGTGTATTTTTTTTTACATCCACCAACAGATAAAAACTCATATCTGCCAAGTACCAATAAAAAACCTTATTTTACGAGTCAGCGATGCAGTAATTAAATTGCATTGGCGCGCTATTGTGGCATTGCTTGTGTGCGTCCACCGGTTTGTAAAACGGTTTGTTTGTGATAAGAATAATATAAAAATGGTTTCTTCTCGACTTGTTGTCACTGATTTGAAACAAATTTTTTGTTTTGTTTACTTTTCTTTAAAATTTTTTTTAGAAATTGAGAAAAATCGTTCATATATTTTATTTTTGTTTTTTTAGATAAGACTTAAAAGTTAAAAATGTATTTAATTAAAATAAAATAGATTAGTATTTTGAAAAATTTTTCATCTCAATTCTTTTTTGACTAGTAGTCAAAATGCTAATGTATTTGACAAGAAATTACGGAAAATTTTAAAAAACTATGATATTTTTAAAAAGTTTACACCTCACCAGTTAAATTTTTTAATTCAAAAATAAAAATAAAAAAATTGGATCGCAATATGTAAAATGCTTAATTTGATGTGGAAAATATACTATTCGGTTGTTTTACATATTATATCAAAAACTGCATATTTTTGTAATCAAAACTAAGAAAAATTCTGGCTCAGCCAGTTATCAATCAAACCATCATTTAAATTTTCTAATGTTTCTCGTTTTTCTCAACCTACTCTATTTCTCATTATTTTCTAAAGTTATCAAAAGTTTTGTTGTTTCTTAATTAAATCTCTTTGTTTTTGAATCGCTTGCTCTGATTAAACATAATTTCTAGCTTAAGTCTGGTAATTAAATTTCACCATCACTTTAGTTTATCCTCCAAAATGCTGTGTTTACGTCATGACAAATAAGCGCCTATCTGCGCTTTACTAATTACATCAATTTGGAGGCAGTCATGCGAGTGTATGACTGTGTCTGTGTGGGTGTGTTTTGCTGTGTGCACAAGACAAATAAATACATGTTCACGCACACATTCTAAGCGAAACAAAAACTTTTGCCTTCACGTTAAACGCAGCAACGAAGGATGGCGGCAAATGTTTTTGTATATAAAACAGCTAATTTAAAGAGAAAGCTGCTAAACGACAACAAACATAGACGCAAACAAACAGAAAAGCTTAAAAAAATTACACGCTCATTCATTAGAGTGTTCACATATGCTTCATGAATGTTTGGGTGTAAGTATGTGTGCGGATGTGTTAGTATGATATGATAACTTTACTTAAACTCAGTCAGCTTAAAAGCAACAAATCATTATTTTGAGTGTAATACTTGTTATCTCTCAATGCATACGAATCCTGACAGCAGCAGCGTAAATATAATCTTTGCTAATATGTGGGCAGCCACACGTATACACGTTTAAGTGAGATCTTAAGCACACACTTCCACATATATTTTACCACTACGTGTGTTGGTTCGTGCTTGTTTTGCGCCACTTTCAAACCGATCTATATGTATGTGTGCGCCATTAAGCACCACCTAACTTTAATAACTGAGTACTCAGTGTCATTATTTACAACATGGCAGCATCTCGGTGCGTCCATATATGTGGTTGGGTGTTTGTGTTGGCGTGTCTATGTTTTAAATAAACTGCCTGTCACTGTGCTTAATGAGCTTTCATTTAAGTCAGCTAGCTGACTGTTGTTGCTGAGTGTGCGATTTAAGATTGTAGGTACTTATTTGAATGAACCAGTTCTCGTCATTTTGCTATTTGTCTACATGAGTCCCTCATAATTAACCTTTACCTGTATTGTTTTAATTTAATGTTTAAGTCTTAATGGTTTAGTCTCTAACTTGATATTATCAATAATAAATCTGCCTATTAAAATTAACATCATTCATACGCCATGTACGCCAATGTAAAATATTCATCTTTTTTCCCGCTCCTTGAACTTTTTTTGAATTGTTTATTTAAGCTGTCGTTTTAATACAAACTTTGCGTTGAAATGCAATTTTCAGAAAATTCATTTTTACGTCGAAGTATAAAAAACTTAACCCTCCACAAAATGTTGAGTTAAAAAGTTTTTCTGCATTCATGTTACCGCATAATAAATGCTGCAAATATCTATATTTACTAATGTGACAACATTTACTGGATTTGCCACAAACTGAAGTTGCATTTAAATTTAGATGATGGTGTTTGGAAAATGCAATAAATGCAGTTGAGTCAAATTTAATATTACGCATACGACATGTAGTACAATGATACTTATTATTGGATTTGCTGTGATCAAAGGCTTGAATGAATTTAAATAAACTACTTTTGATAATATTTAAGTGGTTGTTGCATTAAGCAGGAGATTTTGAATAAAGCAGACAGAAATTTAAAGACTAACAAACTAATATAACTGGATTAGCTAGAATATCTGACTCAGCCCGGCTCTGTTTTAGGATTCAAGGTGTGTATAGTGTATGGAATGTGATACAATCAACAATACGCAAATCAATTGATTCAAATTTAACTACATAGTTTTTCGTCATTATTTCTGATTATAAAATTTTCAATTTTAGGGCTAAAGCCTTCAGCCTTCAAACGTCATAAAAGGGAGAATTTTAATACGGTTCAAATTAGCCAATAAACCATTTTTGCGACTAAGATATAAGTTTACAAAGTTCCCGGGCCAAATATCGGCCTTTTAAAACTACATAGAACAGAATGTAAAAAAATTTAATTTTGATCATTACTTTAGTAGAACAAAGTTTTCTCTAAATCATTAAATCAACAGTGCAATGAAACAATGCATGAATGATAAGTTACAAAAACTGTATGCATGTTTTTTGGTTTGGATGTAAGTAACGAAATGACATAGTTTCCATTGCCTAATTTACACTTACTTCCAGAAAGAAACTTTTTCTTTTTAAGTTTTTTTATATTTTTCGTACTATATATACTTCAGGCTCTGAAGTGGCATGAAATAAAAGTTACTTGCTCCAAAAAAATTGTAAAAAAAAAACAACATAATATTTGTAGAACTGCTGCGAACGATGTAAATGCCACAAAATTATATTAAAATTGGGCAAAAATGCGCGCTTCCCAAAGCAACCAACCAGAATACATTAAAAAATATGAAATAAAAAACTTGATAAAAGGAAAAACTTGATGCCACAAGGCAACACTGGCAAAGTAAATACATGAAATGGTAAACAACACACAGTAGACAGTGGTGGTCAAAAATATCAAAAAAAAAAACAATATTTTTTTATAATTATAAAAAAAAAATTAAAAAAACATCAAGAGTTATGAATGTAGAATTTATCTCAAAGAATAAAAGAAATGAATAATAACGAGTAAAAAAATAAAAAGAGAGAATGAGGCTTTAAAAATGTAAAAGTCAGTAAAAAGTAAAAAACATGAAGAAAAAAGAAGAAAAAAAAGAAGTAAAAAACATGAAGAAAAAAGAATTAAAGATTAAGAATAAGATAAACGATGTTTGGATTTTAGAAAGTTATATGAAATATATCATAAATAACAAAGATATGAAAAACTATGAAATAAAAATGAGAAATAAAAAAAAAGAATAAATACCAAGAAATATGAGACATGAAACGTCGTTAAAAAAAGAAATAAAATAAAAATATAAAAATAAAATAAAATAAGAAAAATATAGACAATAACAACAAAAAACCAGAAATAAGAGCTTATTAAGTATAATTTTATTATTTTTTAATTAAATAAGAAAAAGAAAAACGGGTATATGATATATACCCGTCATCAGAAGTAAGAAACAAGAAATAAAATACAAATACGTCGTTGCATTTTGATTTGATAATTTAATTATTTTTTTTCTTTTTGAAGTGAAAACTTCTTTAAGCAATTTTTGGTAGAGAGCAAAACTAAAGAATCGCGATATCATCACGCTGTTAGCGATATCATCACGCTGTTAACGTAACAGAAATTATTGCTGTACAGTATTTCGTTTTAGGGATTACCTAGCATCGACCAAGCAGAAGCGATTACCGAACCGATTAACAGGCGGATTATCGAAACGATTTTCGAACCAATCACCGATTGCCGAGGCGATTGCGAACCGATAACCGAACAAATTACCGATATCATCACGCTGTTAGCGATATCATCACGCTGTTAACGTAACAGAAATTATTGCTGTACAGCATTTCTTTTTAGGGATTACCTAGCATCGACCAAGCCGAAGCGATTACCGAACCGATTAACAGGCCGATTATCGAAACAATTTTCGAACCAATCACCGATTGCCGAGGTGATTGCGAACCGATAACCGAACAAATTACCAAACCAATTACCGATTACCGAAGTGATTACCAACCGATCACCGAACCAATTACCGAACCAATTACCTAGTACCGAAACGATTACCAACCGATTACTGAACCAATTACCGATTACCCAAGCAATTATCAACCAATTACCGATTACCAAAGCGATTACCAACCGAAGCTATTACCAACCCATTACCGAAGCGATTACCAACGAATTACCGAAGCGATTACCAAATTATTACCGATTACCGAAGCGATTACCAACCGATTACCGATTACTGAAACGATTACCAACCAATTACCGAAGCGATTATCAACTGATTACTGATTACCGATGCGATTATCAGCTGCTTACGATTACCGAAACGATTACCAACCGATTACTGAACCAATTACCGATTACCGATGCGATTAACAACCGATTACCGACCCATTTACCGATTAATGAAGCGATTACCAGCCGATTACCAATTACCGAAGCGATTACCGAAGCGATTATCAACTGATTACCAACTACCGAAGCGATTATCAGCTGATTACTGATTACCGAAGCGATTATCAACTGATTACGATTACCGAAACGATTACCAACCGATTACTGAACCAATTACCGAAGCGATTATCAACCGATTACCGACCCAATTATCGATTACGTGTTATTAAATGTTTGTACACAAATGATCGAAGCCAGAATCTAAAGTTCTAGTTTAAGCTTTTAGTTTTCCAACGGTATAGAAAATATTTTGAAATTCGAAACCTAAAGAGATTTTTAAGCCAAATGGCTAAAGTATCCCACTCATGACGACTCACTTCTTTGTATACATAATTAATGAATTCCATGCTTTTTAAACAATTTTTAAAGAAGGAAGAAAAAAGGCCTTATTGGTTCTCTTTCTTTAGTATAGAAAATGAATATCACAGAATAAAAACAACAAAAGGTTTTCAACATAAATAAAACAGAATAGTTATGGAAAAGTCAAGCATAGCACGTATAACAGAATAAATAGAAAACTTTACATATATATATGTATATATATATATACATAGGCCCCTATATACATAGGGGAGAGGCTTGCAGGTTACCGCTGTTTGCAGGTTGCCACCACTGCTGTATTTTGACATTCTAACAGTGTCTTAAAACTAAATTCCGGCTGAAATCGACGTTAAAAGAGTAGTTCTCACTTTTAATCGATCTTTGAAGCTACAGACGCAAAAAAACAGTGTTGGCCTAAGAGAGAGTAAAATATTAGTTCTTGAAAATTGAAAATTGTGTACTTATCCTGTGCTCATAAATTGAACATATTTATCGACAATTCAAGATAAATATTTGTGATATGTTGCTTTTTCATAAAATGTTCGTAATCTAAACAGAATTTCAAAGATAACATAATTTGGCAATTTTATATTATGACTAGCAGGCCACAGTGGTCCGCGGCCTCGCTACGGACGTTTTTTTTTTTCATCAATAAAGAGCGTTAAGACGTTTTTGTTACTCCAACAAAAACTTTTGAACGCCGTTCAAACGATCGTCCAGTGACATCAGCTCTTAAGACGATGCATGTCAAACGCAATAAAAAAGATTTTTTTTTTTCTTTTGTTTTGTTTTGCAGCTTAGCACTGCATCAATATGTGTCTCTTTTTTTGCCTTGCGCAAGGCAAAACAAGAAAATAGATGACAATTTTTTATGCTGGGCTAGCTGAGCAGAAAAAGAGAAGAGTAGAGAGCAAAATGGAGTTTATTGAAATTCTCGCAATACAAACACGTGAAAAGAAAACGATCAAGCAATTCGTGGCATCGGGAATGATTTCTTAAAAAACCTAATATTTTAATTAAACATACTTATTCTTAAAATTTCGAAAAAAATACCCCTATGCTGTGCTGTAGCACAAATATGACATTTTAAAACTTATTTCATAAAAATTGTCCGAGGACTTTTGGAGTTTACCTGGAAACAGAAATCTGCATTTCAATTTTATATAATAGTAGAGATAATAGTATAGATGTAGATAGATAATTCTACAATGGCGTCCAAATGCAGGTTGACATCTTAGTTGGTTTGCAGGTTGCTCTTACTTTTTTGTTTTTGTTTTGTATAAAAGTTAAGTTTTATTTTATTTTGTGATATTTTCGGTGATGTTTTTACATTTTCGTTACATTTTAAGTATGATAGCACGCAGACCATTAAAAAATGGACCGCGTTATTAGGGATTTTGCTGCATTGCTCGACGCAATCAAAGTTAACAATAAATCGAGGAAGAGTTCTGCAAAATTCGTCAAAAATTCAGCAAATTTTTATAAATTTCTATATCGAGTATTTTGACTTGGGTTCTCTACATTTTTGGCAATTTTTCAAGGGGTAGCAACCTGCAAACCAAAATTTTTAAAGGTCGATTTTAGATACTTTTGAATATTTTCTGTAAAATTTTTATATTTTTAAAAAATTTAAATGATTTCTAGCTAAGGATTGTGGCTTTTTATTTGCTCTTACCAACGTATGCAGCAAATAAACAATACGTAGATATTATGAGGAGTTATGATCAAAAAAGCTGTGTGATGTCAACCTGTAAGCCTCTACTCCAACATATTATGCACAGCAAAATAAGTATTACAGAAAAGTTGCAACAGAATACAAACAAGTCAAATAATTTTTCTTTTCAAATTTAATTTAACTGAGTTGAAATTTATGAAATTGTATAATTCTCATGAGGTTTATGCAGAAAGAAATTTATTTGTTTTTACTCGAATCTTGTGCTTGTATACTTTTCACCACCACTGTTGAAGCAAATCACACACACACACATACAGCAAGTAAACAAGTTCAGCTTTTTGCTACAATGACGAAAATATGAACAGGAGGTTCATATAACAGGAAAAAATGGCAAAAAATCAGCAAGGGAATAAAATTGAATTGTAAAAAAAAAAAACACAGAAAACATAAAGAAATACACACAACAGCAGAAACAACATCAAAAAAAAAACAACAACAACAACTTTGCTCAATATCAAGAAATAAGAAATAATTCTTCAAACTTAATCTGCTACCTTTGATAAATGGATGATGCTCTTTATTTAAGAGGCAAGCTTTTAAAGTGCTATTTACTTAAAAGCTGCTTTGTGGCTTAAACTCTCTCAATCGCAATAAATTTGTAATGATTATCTTTAAAAAAAAAAAACAACCTTCTCAATCTTTTTGAAAACTTTCATTTTTTTATTGATACTTCATGTTCAGCGAACTTAACAAGAACTAATAACCTTGAATTGGTGCTGCCACAATGTAGAACATATAAACGAGTAATTTATTAGCTTATTGCACTAAGCCGCCCACCCATATACATACATTTCACACCCAGCTCCATGTCTTTCGCTCAACATGGTTTGGAATAAAATGTTTTTACAATTATCTGCGGGAAATTAACGCTCAATAAAAATGCAATCGAAGATGTTTTATTGCGCATATTGCTGATAGTTGTGCAATGTGCTGCAAGTTAGATGAAGGCTATAAAAATGAGCTATGTTGCTAGTTTCAATGCAATTTATATTGCTTTTGTTAGTAAATTGCTCTATTTATACTGCTATAATTATGTTGGTGTTTTTGTACCACAACTTAAACAACCTTTAAATGTGTTCAACCACAAGTTGAATGCTAAGCTTTTGCAATCGATTCATGACACCTTAATCTATATTTTAAAAAGCAAATCTATTTGTCATTTAACGCGATTGCCTTGCTTGTCAGTTCGTTTTTCCATTAATTTTCATTTGAATTCTTAGCATTTAAACTGCGCATTTCTAAATTTTTTGGACAGATGTCGTCTGGCATGATAGTTTTTTTCATCCACTTTTCTTTTTATGCTTTGACTAAACTTCTGTCAACTTAGAAAAGTTTTATATGCATACAGAACGATATTAAATTGTTCAAAATTACTGCTAGAAAAAAAAAAAACTAAAAAAAGTTTTTTGTTTTTGTAATTCAAAAAAGTTTATATACACAGTCAAAAATATTGTGAGTTAAGAAATGGATTGTTTTAAGAATTGCGAATCTTTGTGTCGAAATTACAGCCGGAAGCGCCATACACCGAGAGAAAAAAACCATAGTAAAAACATACAAGTTGGCGTAGTCGTATTTGTGCAAGCTAAACATGATTTGAAAATGAAAACTTCAATAATTTCTACAAAAATAAATTGTTTGAATTTTAAAAGTTGAAGTTTGTAAAATTGAGAAAATTTTTCTTAAAGTACACAAAGGCTATGTATAAAATTTGATTCAATCATCACTTAAAATTATATAAAAAGACTTGGATAGAACGGATATACGTTAAATTGTACAAAATATCGACAATGTGCCATTCAAATAAAATTCGTTAGATAAACAAATAAAACTTGGTAGTCTTATCGAAGAACTTTGAAGGCACCAAATTGCCAAAGCCACTGAATACATTAACATAAGTTTATTGTTAATTTGTCTTAAGATTTTATATTCGGTGTATACATGGAATGATTAGTTATTCGCATACTCTCATTTCTATAAAAACAAAGAGCTGTGTGCACTAAATTGTACCAGAAAAACGTGCGGCGCACACTTTCGAACCCGAAACATTTTTGCAAGGCAATTACGAAAAAAAAATGGTTTTTTTGACCGAACGTAGGGGTGTCGATTCAAAATTATTAAACGTTTTATCATCGGCATTTACCATCCGATCTTATAGTATGATATATCAATGTTTTTGTCTCGAGAATACCAATTTTTTTGGTGCTTCAAATGACAATGACCTTAAGCACCTCAAATGCCGAAGATATGACGAAAAATTTAAAAGGGCGACCCCCTACATTCGGTCCAAAAATGCTTCGGATTCGATGGTGTGCTGTACACTTTTTGAAGTGAAAACTTCTTTAGGCGTGTTGAACACTTTTTGGTAAAGAGCAAAACTATAGATTCGCGATATCATCACGCTGTTAGCGTAACAGAAATTATTGCTGTACAGCATTCCTTTTTAAGGATTAAGTAGCATCGACCAAGTCGAAGACCGAAGCGATTACCAGGCCGATTACCGACGTATTACCAACCAATTACCGATTACTGACGCGATTACTTACCGATTATCGAACCAATTACCAAAGCGATAACCAACCAATTACCGATTACCGAACCAATTACCGAAGCGGTTACCAACCTATTACCGTACCAATTACCGAAGCGATCACCGAACCAATTACCGAAACGATTATCAACCAATTACCGAAGCGATTACCGATTGCCGAATCGATTATAAACAGATTACCGAAGCAATTCCAACCTGTTACTGATAACCGAAGCGATTACTAACCGATTACCAATTACCGAAGCGATTACCAACCGATTACCAAAGCAACTACCGATTACCAAAACTATTACCAACCGATTACCGAAGCGATTACCAAATCGGTTACTAGCAGATTACTGAACCAATTACCGAAGAGATTACCAATCAATTACCGATTACCAAAGCGATTACCAACAGATTACCAACCGATTACCGAAGCGATTACCAACTGACTACTAATTACCGAAGGGATTACCAACCGATTACTGAAGCGATTACCGATTACCAAAGTGATTACCGATTACCAAAGCGATTACCGATTACCAAAGCTATTACTGATTACCCAAGCGAATTACCGAAGCGCTTACCGAAGCGATTACCAGCAGATTACTAACTGATTACCGAAGCGATTACCAACTCATTACCGTTTAACGAAGCGATTACCAATCACCGAAGCAACTAACAACCGATTACCGAAGCGATAACCAACTGATTATAGAAGCAATTACCAACCGATTATCGAAGCGATTACCAACTGATTAAACCGATTCGGTAATCATAAATTGATAAAAAGATTTAAAACAGTAGAACGCGTCTGGTTCATTGAATTTAGCAACTTTGGAAATTCATAACAGTTTAAACTTCGGTCGGCAGTAGCCCCACTGCCTACTTTTTTTTTTGGCTCTAAAGTGGACGGTCTAGTGTGCACGCACACTCCGAAAAAATTTTAAATTTCAATTTTTCAAAGTTTTTCTGTGAGTTTTTTGGCATTCCGAAATTGATATTTTTTTCACATCACCCTATAAAGGTAAATAAAGGGTGTCCCAAAAGACACTGACATTTTAATTCGGGCACTAATTTTTTGTGGCAAACGCAGTATACTAAATCTATGACAGCTATCAGTAGCAGTCATGGAGGTTTAGTCATGGAGAAATTCACATTCACTCAAAATTTTTGCGAAAATAGTTCGCAAAATCCGCACACTTCTCGGTCATCATAACGGAACGTCTCGCAACACTGTAGTCAATTCAATAAATTTGAGTTCACTGACTCTTTTATGGACGCGAAAATTAGTAATCGTCTCCGTTTCGCCCTTCGAACGCAAACATAGCCATAGCAACGGTGAAAATTGATTATGACCCAACAATTCATCGATTCGTTATCGTGGTCTGGAATTGGGCGTTAGCAGGAGTTCGCTGCATCTGCAAAATGTCAATGACTTTTGGGACACACCCTTTATAAGTGAAATGTTCGTCATTTTTTCCGCTTTTAATTTGCCAATTTAATGAAATTTTTAATTATTAAAACTTTTGACGTAGAGCTAGTCTGGCAGTGCGATTTATCTTTTTCGCATAATTTCTTCAAGCACATGCAACGGTTTGTTCACTTTTTGCGGTATACCTACAGCCTTTAATATACATCGTACAAAGATAAAATATATGCCAAACTAACAGTTGCATGGCAAATGATGCGAATACTTAACATTGGATTTTGTCACTTCTTTAATAAGGTCACAGAATAGCAAAATCTAAGAAAAATGCACATTTTCGTATGTGACCTCTTTAATAAAGTCGCAATATAGCAAAATCTAACAAAAATTCACATTTTCGTATAAGAAAAATCATGCTTAAAATGCTTTAGTAGCGATAGTACGATACTATTGAAACTATGGATTCTTTTTTATTTTATTAAAACCCCAATACATTTAATATTTGTTGCCGAAGTATTTTTTTTTTCTATTTCTAGCTCAATTAAACATGTTGTTTCTAAAAAATTAATTTAATTTATTTTTCCATCAACTCTTGTTTTTGAGACATAATTTTAATTGTTCGTGTCATGCAAACTTTTAACATCTTTTCTATCTTAATCGCTTGACATAGCACAACGTTTCTGAACTTATTGTCAAGCTATAAAAAAAGTACTCTTCATGTTGTAAAAATATTTTTGATATCAATTATCTCTTGTTTGAATTATGAATTTTAACTTATTAATATGAAAACTTTTTATGGAGCTACAACCAATTGCATACTTTTTAACGGGGGATTTTATGTGAATAATAAATTTAATAGCTTAATTGGCGAATTTTATTTAAGGCTATGAAGATTTTAAGAAATTTTTTAATAAGCTAAGAATATATAAAATATAAATTAAGTTTTTATCTACAATTAGAAAGAATTGTTAAAACCCTTGCAAAGCAATTTTTGAATTTACGAAAGTGCTTTTGGCTAATTACGCATATTATGCCAAGTTTTTCATTGCCCACAAGAGCACAGGTCGTTTTTCTATTAAAAAAATATTACAGCTTTTTTACGTCTAAAAATTAATTTTTCATTACTTTTACGCGGCATTTTATACTTTCTATGTAAGCCATAAATATTCTACCTGCTGTTAATTAAAACGCCAGGAAGCTAAACAATTTTTTAACGTCTCTTTGATGTTTTCGCTTGTAAAACTGAGCACGAAAACCAGGATATGTAGAATAAATAAAAGCAAAGATAAATAATTCCAAAGGCAAACACAAGCTTTAATCTCTAAAGCTAAAATGTCAACATAACATTAAGGTAACAAAAAGACGAGCGGGCATTAAAATGGAGCTTAAAAGTGTTTCATGTTTTAATAGACGTCGTTGTCTAGAGTGGTGAAAGGGAGAACGAGGCACAAGAATTGAAAGCACCTAGCTGCATCAGCACCTGCAGGTGCAAAAGTCTCGCTGCAAACACTCGTGCATGTTTAGAAATGAATAACAAAGCGCGTTGCTGCATTTAATATGGTCTGCCTGCCCTTGATTAAGTGTTAGTTGGGTGTTTCAGAGTATGCGTATGTGTGTTGTGTGAGTCGCACTCATTGCGCTTGGATTATATTTCTATACATATAAGCTGCTGGTGTGCGTGCGTGCATGCATGCATGCACATTTCCGTGTCCGGTTTCACAGCTTCAAGTTTGTTGCTTAATACGATGTCAACAGAGTTTAAGGATCTTGAAATATGCATTTATGGCCTTATAAAACTATTTGAACTACTGCACGACGGACTAACATGGCTTAAATTTTAATTGGATTAAAGCCATTAAATGCATTGCTATCCATGGAGCTACAGGGTGAAATATTTCATGTTATACTAGGTCGCTCTAGTCACTTAGTTCAGCTACCAGCATATACAAGAGCAGAGAGCTGATGCAGAATACTTCTTGTATCATGCGACTTTTTGACCTTGCGACTTTTTGTTACTCGCTCCATTTCGTAACATGCGACCTTATATTTTGCCGATATTTTGAACTCAGACTCTTTGTGCCTTGCAACATTTTGTACCTTACGGATTTACGTGCCTAGCGACCTTTTGTACAGCTATTTTTTGGATCTTGCGACATTTTGTATGAATTTTTGCTGCTAGTGACTTTTCTTACCATGCGTTTTATGCGACTTTTTGAGCCTTATGACTTTTTGTACTTTGGTACTTTTTGTACCTTGGAACTTCTTTTACCGACATTTTGTAGCTTATGACTTTTTCTACCTTGCGTCTTTTTGTACCATGCGACTTTTTGTACCTTATGACATTTTGTACCATGGAACTTTTTTCATGTATCTTGGGATTTTTTGTACCTTGCGGCTTTTTGTACCTTGAGACTTTTTGTGTCTTACGACTTTTTGTACTGCGACTTTTTATACCTTGTGACTTTTTGTACCTTGTGGCTTTTTCTACTTTGCGGTTTTTTGTGCTTTGAGACTTTTCGAACTTTATGACTTTTTGAACCTTTCGACTTTTTGTGCCTTAGAACTTCTTGTGCCTTGAGAAGACTTTTTGTACCTTACGACTTTACGTTCCTAACGACCTTTTGTACTGCGACTTATTGTACCTTTTGGCATTTTGTACGAATTTTTGTAGCTTGCGACTTTTCCTGCCTTGAGTCTTTTTGAACTATACGACTTTTTGTGCTTTATGCGACTTTTTCTACCTTGCGACTTTTTGAGCATTGCGACATTTGGTGTCTTGCGACATTTTGTGCCTTGTGACTTTTTACATCTTGCGACTTTTTTTACCTTGAGACTTCATGTGCCTTGCGACATTTTGTACTAAGACTTTTTGTATCTTGAGACTTTTTGTACCTTGAGATTTTTGTACTTGACGGCTTTTTGTACCGTTTGTCTTCTTGCACCTTCCATCTTCATCAGCGACTTTTTCACTGTGATTTTTTGTATCATTTAAAATAGGTATACTACCTTGTGATTATTACCACATTGCGACTTTTTGTGCCTTACGATTTTTTTGTACGGCGAATTTTTGTGTCTTGTAACTTTTTGTACCTTGTGACTTTTTGTATCTTATGACTTTTTGAGCCTTGTGATTTTTAAACTGTGACTTTTTCTGCCTTGTGATTTTTTATACTGTGACTTTTTGTGCGGCTTTTTGTGCGACCTTTTGTACCGTGCGACTTTTTGTTCTGTTACTTTTTCTTCCTTACGGCTTTTTGTACCTTGCAAACTTTTTAATTTTTTCTCTAACTCCCTCTGAAATATTCTTAAGGCGTTTATAGTGCCGGCTAGTTGCTGTGCCGAGCCGAACCGAGCCTAGAATGAAAGCAGCAAAACAGTGCACATGCAATCACATGAAATAGTCTCAAAGTACGTATAGTGCAAGCCGACAGATTAAAGCGACTGGTTTTCGGCTTTTTCCAACAGAGCAGGCAGCTTAAAGCGACTGGCTGGCACTATACGCCCTGTGAGCTTATTTCAACTTTCCTGCTCGTTTCGGCTCGGCAAAACAACCCGCCTGCACTATAAACTCGCCTTTATGCAGCGAAAGTTACGTTTTTTCGTGGCAGCTTTATAGTTATGCATTCCAATCTTTAAAGCGTTTACTCCCAAGCTCAAGAGCTCCGGCTAAGAAATTTTTACTTCAAAAGTTCTGATAAAAACATACGAAAAGCGAAAATGATTTTAATACAGATTCTCATAGACACCATATTTTTGTTCTGTCTACTTTTTTATTATTTAAAATTTCCGAAATCGGTCTTCGTCACAACCTAAGTTAAGAAGTAAAGAACTGTTCAATTAAAACAACTTTTAAAATCTACCAAACCTATTGCTGAGGTTTGATCTGAAAAACATTATGCATTTGGGTTGCTCCATGGCGTCTCTTCAAGAAATAGGCTTAAATTTATAATAGTTATGTATGCAGCTGAAATTGTCACCAGGTCTACTCCTAAGGGGCTGTTCATAGATTACGTAACATGTTTTAAGCCAATTTTAGAGCTCCTCCCCACCGTCACACTTTTTTTATGTAACGTTACACTTTTATTTATATTTATAAAATATATTTTATATATATTTTTATATATATTTTATATTATATTTATATATATTATATATATTTTATATGTATATATTTTATAAAACTAAGCAGTTTGTTATGAAAAAAGCATAGAACACGTTATATTTATTATAAGTTTTATTAATATGGAAATTATATGGAAATTTCATGTTGTTCTATTGCCTTTGATCAACAATTTTATGAAAAATTTGAGCATGTGAACAGAGCTAAACACAAATTAAAACTTTTTTGACACTAACAAGAATATCAACCAGTGGTTATAATTAAACTTGCAAATGTGAAAAGTGAAAATTGTTGTTCGAATTAGTTTATTTGCAACACTTTCATGTTCGCTTTAAACTTGAAGTTATAACAGCTGTTTTCGAAGACGTTTTTAGAGTAAGAATTCCTACTTTAGTTCAGCAAAAACCTATTTTTTGAAGCTGCTACACTTGTTGAAGGTGTTTCAAATGCCCTTTATACCTTTGCTCGGTTTAATCCATTTAGTTTGGGATCCATTAAGTCCAAATCCATTATACGATGCTTAAGACTTATTATCTGCCATAAAAAATTTAAATAAAAGAAACCAAACATAACCGTAACATTACCCGAATAAAATCTTATATTCAATTGAAAATTACTATCATGTTTTGTTTTTCGTAACGATTTAACATAGATAATTATTGCGAAAAATAAAAAAAAAATAATAAATACAAAACGTAATTTCGGTCACTTTTTCACTATTGTGCGGCACCGGTTAGTTTCTAAATTTAAAGCTTTAAACTAGCTCAAGTTGTCAAACTCTCCAGCATGAACGCTAAAATAGCTTTAAGCTAATAAAAGCTTTAATAATTTAAAATGTATTCGTTGTGCCAGAACTCGACAATAACACAGTAAAATAATGTTGAAATAATTACCTCGCAGCAAGGTAAACAACATTTGAAATGCAAAACGACATTTGTTATGCAAAACAACATTTTAAGCCTGCGTTAACCCTCCAACCGGCAAGATTGAAATAATGGGGGAAAAAGGCTGGAATACCAGAATATTTCGTTTTGGTAAATATTGATGCCAGAAACACAAATTCGCTAGCTGATTGTCAATTCTATTGACAAGTTAGTCGTTAGGTGAAAAAAGTACGAAAACTTAATTTTCAGAATGCAAAATAATTCTCATAAAACTATTCAGTTCCCGTTCAAATTCATAGTTTTTTAGAATTTCTTTACGAAAAATGGTTAGAACAATATTTAAAATTTTGTACACTAATTTACCGAGTTTTTAGAAATAAAAAAGTTAACCCAAAAAAAAAACGACCCAGTGAACCAAAACTACCGTTTTTGAATTCATTTATGAACCTTTTCGGGTAGAAACGTTCATTTTCGGCACTCATAAAAGAACCCTTTTTATATCATTCGTCGGACTAAAATGCCTCTCAAAAACGAACCTTATTTTGATCGCAAATGAGTTAAAAAACAACCATAAATTATCCTCTTTTTTGTTCGGAAATAAGTTAAAAAAAGAACCATAAAAGTTATTTATCGGCACTCGGAAATTAACCCTTTTTGAATCAATCGCCGGACGAAAATGCCTCTCAGAAACAAACTGTTTTTTTCTTCGGAAATGAGTTCAAAAATTAACCATACAAAAGTTCTTTTTCTCTGAATTGCCTCTCAAAAACAAACCTTTTTTTGTTCAATAATGAGTTAAAAAAAATAACCTTTTTAAATTATAAATTTTATTATTGCATAATACTATTTATAATTACATATCGATATTTTGTTAAAGAAGAAATGATTATTACTAAAATTAGAGATCATATACATCATTGGGTTAATAGGATTAATATACCTGGGCTGGAATTCACGCATAGTGTTTTTCATGATATTGATGTTTCAAAGGGGAAAGGCGTGATTGTTTTCCAATTTGACAAACTTCCAAATTATATATGAAATATCAAAATAGTTAAGTTATTAATTGGGGAATTTATTTGATTACATTTTTGCGTGGAATGTTTTCGTGGTTTTCATTCTATTTGGACTTGATTTTAATTTTTGATAGAAATGTTGAAAATTTTTATACGTGTAGCAGTACATCCATCTCGCACTGGTAAAAAAGTTCATATGACGTTTGTACGAAGGTTAACATTTTCATTTTAAGTTCCTTTATTTACCTGATTTTAGAATATAAAGAGTAACATTTATGATTCATTTGTGAACTCATTTATGAACAAAAAATGGTTCGTTTATGAGAAATTGTTTCCTACTGATATGATAAAAAAAAATTATTCTTTTTTGAACTCATTTCAGAATGCAGAAAAGAAACATAAATGATTCGTTTCCGAACTCATTTATGAACAAAAAATGGTTCATTTACAAGGAAGTCTTACCTACTGAAATGATACAAAAATGATTCATTTTCGACTCAAAATAAGTTTTTAATGAATTTCGCAAAATATGCACAATTTTTCTTTATGGGAAAAGCTTTCACGAATTTAATCTTTTATAACAAGCACTCTTATGCGACAAAATAAAAAAGAATAAATTAAAAAAAAAAAATTCTAACCAAAAACGTTCGCAAAACTCTCACCTTACTCAAAACCTTCGCTTATGGTTCAGTGGGGACTGTTGTCAACTATTCTACACTAAAAAAAAAAAGTACTAAGACAGTGTAATTCATGTCCTCAATTTAAGTCATAAATTAAATGTTTCTTAATGGAAATAAAATTTCCTCAATGTAGAGTTTTTACTTAATGTAAGGTTACCACATCCTAAAATTTTAGTTGGTTATCCTTATAGTTAGGTTGCCATTTTCCTTAAAAAGAAACAAGTGATATATGAATACTAGAATCTAGAAAACTTTTCCTTAACTTCATACTTGTTTGATTCATACTTCTTTGATTTTAGGAAAATATTTGTTAAACTGAAGAAAAATATTCTTTAACATGACGACTAGTAAAATATTACTCAGACTTACCGCATGCTTATGTATTCCGAAATGAGCACTCTCTTTCATGTGGGACACAATAAGCAATACATTTTTTCATATTAAAAAGTATTGTTGCTCGTTTCTTTCACGAACGAGAGGATTAGGCTGATTTCGGATTATATAAACATGCGGTTAGTCAATAAGTGTGATTTTAGGAAATATCCTAAAATATATATCAGTTAATTTTTCTTATATTTAAGTAATAAGTAATAAGTATTCAAGAAGATTTTTACTCTTAGATTTTTTTTTTAGATAAACAAAGTTTCAGTTTGTGAAAACAATAACATTAGAAATTCCTGAATTAAATAAAAAGCATTCACTATCATAAAAAAACTATTTCAATAATAAAAAAAAAATTTTGTCTGAGCCCGGGATTGAACCTTGGATCTATTTGTTGGTAAACTGTCTCCGTAAACCGCTGTGCTACCGAGGCAATTTATTGCTTCCAAATTAAGTGCATATATGAAATCATTGCAATAGACACCTTTATAAAATTTTACTTAAGGGAATGCAAAGAAAATAGTAATTAAGTTTCAACATCGCGCGAGCAAACTCCTAAATAGACGAGTGGGTAGAGCGTGCGGCTGTCGATACAAAGGATAAGTGTTCAATCCGCGCTGGTTGGGCCATGGTAAGTATACAAAGATTTTTAAAATGTACAAGTTTTCTGTTCTAAATAAAATGAGATGATGAAATGTAGAAGGAGATTATATGCATTAAGCATTAGGTTAGGTTAATCCGGTAGCCTCCTGCCGGAGGCTCCGAAGGAAGTTAGTTAAAATCGGTGAAGATTTGTGCTGAATTCACAAATCTAAGGAGAATTTCTAGAGCGGGTATGGCCACATGTTGTAGTGACGGAAACGTCGGTGAGCCTAAGTATTTGAGTCGCGATCTAAGTAGAGCTGGACATGAT
Organism: Coremacera marginata; assembly: GCA_914767935.1. Classification (NCBI taxonomy): domain Eukaryota; kingdom Metazoa; phylum Arthropoda; class Insecta; order Diptera; family Sciomyzidae; genus Coremacera; species Coremacera marginata. The sequence goes on from OU612045.1 coordinate 169,368,754, forward strand.
GTTCATAGTAGGTGTTCCAGGGTTAAAGCCGTGCCTGGTTCCTTGCACTTCGCGTGAGCTGCAGTGACCCGTACAGCGACCCGTGAGGACACTAACCAGTGTCCTGCATTCTCTGCGCGGTCGTGCTAGGATGAACATAGTCCGTTTATTACATCATGTATCATACATGATTATTGAGATTCTGCATGTTGTCGTATCTCTCCATCTACGACTCACTGCTTCTGCGGCCCTATTCTCGAGGTTTCTGTACAGCTCTAGCAGTGGGATAGGTACATGTTGTATGGACTCTGATCCCAGACTGGCACCGTCCTTTGCTAGTTCATCTGCCTTTTCATTTCCGTCAATGCTCTGGTGGCTTGGAACCCAGTAGATACGCACTCTCTTTGAAGCGCATAGTGCATCTAGTGCTTCCCTGCTTGCCAGGGCATTTGTGGACCTGATGGTACCGGAGCACATGGATTTGATCGCCGTTTGGCTGTCTACAAAGATGTTGATATTGGCGTGATGTGTGTTTATGTTAAGGGCAGTCTATGCGGCCTTCCTTATAGCGAACACTTCCGCCTGGAAGATGCTACAGTGGTCCGGCCGTTTATAAGGCTGACTTATCGCGGGTTCTGCACAGTAGACTGCCGATCCCACTCCCGTGTGTAGTTTAGAGCCGCCAGTGAATATGTTGACCGCCCGCTGGGCTTGTTCTATATCGTGGCACCAGTCGTTTGGTTTTATGCGTATTGATATTCTTGAGTCTATCACTGTGCGAGGTATCATGTAGTCCGTGTTACTGGATGAATCCTTGCTGATAGTACAATGCCCAAACCTTTGTTTGTGCATGTTATTTGCCGCCGTAAGGCGCTGTGCCGTTTTCCCGGCTATTAGTTTTGCGTGTATGTTTAGGGGGTCCATACATAAAATTGTTTCTAGTGCTTTCGTTGGAGTTGATTTCAGCGCCCCTGTTATGCGGATCATTGCCTGCCGCTGCGTTTTCTACAAGTGTTAAGGTATGTTGATTTTTCCACCGCCGGCCACCACACGATAATTTCATAGAGTAGAATTGGACGAACTACCGTTACGTAGATCCACTGCATCAAAGAGGGTGAGAGACCCCAAGTGCTGCCCAGCATCTTCTTAGTGGCTTTCTTCACTCTCTCATTGACATTGATTGTCCATGATAGTTTGCTGTCCAGGACGACTCCTAGATACTTCGTATGGGTTTTCGGGGTGAGGTGTATATTATTTATTTTCGGTGGTATCCACGGCGGTATCTTGTACCTTTTCGTAAATAGAACCAGATCTGTTTTCTCGACGTTTATGCTAAGGACGTCTGAGTTTGTCCATCTGAGCTCCTCCCTGAGAGAGCTTTGCATTATTGAACATATTGTTGGTAGACATTTCCTCATTAAAATTATGCTTCTATCGTCTGCAGCATTAAGCATTAAATGAACAAAATATGTCCTACAAAAAAGTATGTAATTATCCTTGAATTAATGATTTTTCTTCTTCTAAAATAAGTATTAAGTACTTTAACCGAAGTAAAGAGTTCCTTGCCGCAAGTAAGAATTTCTTTACAAATTAATGAAATACTTGCAACAATCAAGTACACAACTATCTTTAAATTAAAGACTTATTTCCTTTAATAGTGTTTGAAACTCCTCTTAAAATAAGTTGAATTTTCTACATTTGAGTAAGTTTATCTGATATCTAAAGAACTTTTCTTCGTTTGATTAAGGAAATATTCTCAGTTAACTTACTTAAACTAATATATGATGTACTGGTTTAATATATGATGATGAACTAAAATATGGATATAATGAATTTAGTGCAATTTTATTCCAATATTTTCCTTGAAATAAGGAAATTTTTCTAGATTTTAGTATATTTTTTTTTTTAGTGTAATTTCAATCGACTATGCAGCTATTTTGTAGCTCAAGATGTTCGGTATCAATAGTTTTTTAGTCGGTCGAACGGCTTTTGAAAAAATACAAATTGCCAGATATTTTTGATTGAAAAAGTAAATAAAAGATGACTGTTAATATCTTAACATACTTTTTTGATAATAACCATAACTGGTAAGGTCCTTTATTGTCCCCGTGTACGGTTTTTTATTATATATTAAAGTAGTGACTTAATTATTTGCAAAAACACATTAGAAAAATGCTTTTAAATGGCTATAAAAAATTAACTAACGAAGTTTAAATGATAAAACTGAGACTGGGTTGCAGCTTGATTAATCCTTTTTGAGCTGACAAAAAAATTTCAAGCTCGAAAAATTAAAGTGTCAAAATTACATGGAAAAATGCAATGGCTGCTTTAGAACAACCTTGCGGATTAGAGGGTTAAACATATCACCGCTTAACTTTTGACATTTTGGGTTACTTTAATAATGTTTTTTTTTTTGTTAGTATATTTTGTATATTTCTTTTATTTAACTCTTATAATTGCACAATAAAGTTTGCGGCAATTACTGTGAGTGGCAATTAAAGAAACCTTAAAACGACAAGACCACTGGAGAAAAGTACTAGGTTAATAATAACAATAACAACAACGACGACAACCACGACAACCACCACAATGAAAACAACAAAACCAACAACAACATCAACAAAGCACACTTTATTTTTGAGTTGAAATAAAAATAATTTACACTTGGCAACACTTGATGGTTAGTTAAGTAGCTGTAGCTGTAGCTGGTGGTTTGGTGGTTTTGTTATTCTTGTTGATGCGGCCTGTGGCAACCAATAAGCCACCCAAAAATTGCCTCTATTCATTGCCACAGTCAGTCAGTAAGTAGCAGCGCGCGTTTGTATACAATTTAAGTAGGGGAATTTTTAACGATATTTATTTTGAGCTATTTTATGAAAGATTAGCCACATGAAAAGCATACTGAAAATATTTTGCTCCCTACCACCAATTGCAGCATACAAAAATTTAAGTGGTCTTTTTTTTTCGACAATCTTCAAAAAGAATGCAGCGCCATTTATCAAAAATGAAAAAAAGTGTTGAACGTTGAGAGGATCCAGCGTTTATTGCCGGATATGCTACCAAAATGTTGCATTTTTTTCATCACAATTTAGATAAAAAATTATTAAATTATTTTTACTGCACTAGTTAGCATTGAGCTGACGTTTAAAAGATTTATTATAACACTAGCTTTTTAAGGAATAGAAATTTTAATGAAATCTTGGTAGCAGCAAAAGCAATTTTTTTTTTGTGCAGCGTAAAAGTTTCAAGTTAAATAAGAAATTGCAAGACAATAAAAAATAAGTAGTGGAGAATTTTTAAAGTTAAAATTCTTTAGCGAAATACAGCGAATTTAAATGGGTAGTAGTAGTAGTAGTTTATTTATTACTAGCTGAATACCCGGCTTAACTCAGGAGTTGATATAAATAATTTTCGATTTCATTAGTCGATTTGAAAAAACTTTTGTTTTTTTCTGTAGTACAGCGCCCTTTGGGGTTCAAGATATAGCAAAATACATAGCACCGAAAACCACTTATAAAATCATACTTATTGTATGAGTTGTTTTGAGTTTTTTGCGGTATTTGTACAACAGCGTCCTCTGCTTTTCGAGATAGAATAAAAAAATAACGCCAACGCCCTTTCCATACTCGATAATCAAATCCTATATATCCGATATAAAAATTTTTATCTAAATCGCATGAGTGGTTTTTGGGTGTTTCACGATTTTTTAAGTGATTTGTACTACAGCACCATCTGGTGTTTAAGATAGCGCAGAAAAAAAAGTTTATTATACCAACCGTATCTGAAGACTCCTATGTAAAAATTTTCACCCAAATCGGATGTACAGCAAGGAGTATTTAAAACACTTGTACTGCAGTGCCGTCTGGTGTTCAATATAGAACAAAATAGATAAGTCATAAAAACTACTGTACCCGAAAACCCTTATATACAAATTTTCATGTAAGTCGGATGAATGGTTTCGGAGACAAACTATAATAACAAAATTCGTGGAACCCGATCGCAACACCACCTACCGGGTCCCATTGCGATTCTGAATCATCCAGGAATTCACTTAAACACACACAAAACATTTCATCAAAATCGGTGCAGCCGCTTAGGAACAGTTTAATAACACACACACGTACAAATTGTACAACAGCGCCCACTACTTTTCGACACAGAGCAAAAAAGATAACGCTAAAACAGTTGCCGCCGTACACGAAAATCCTTTAATACAATTTTTCATCCAAATCGGATGAGCGGCTTTCTACTTTTTCACGATTTCTGAAGAGATTTGTACTACAGCGCCCTCTGGTGTTCAATATAGTATACAAAAGATAAGTCCAAAACAGTCACTATATTAGAAAACCCCTATATAACAAATTACATGAAAATCGGATAAACAGCTTAGAAGTTTTTTAAAATATTTGTACACAGCGCCCTCTGGTTTTCAAGATAGAACAGAGTAGATAAGTCATAAAAACTCACCATATCCGAAAGCCTCTATACACAAATTTTCATGCAAATCGGATGAACGGTTTCGGAGATAAACTATAAAAACAAAATGAATTAAACACGATCGCAGCGCCACCTACCGGGTCCAATTGTGAATCCGAACTATCCAGGGATCCACTCAAACACACAGAAAAAATTTCATCAAAATCAGTGCAGTCGTTAAGGAACAGTTTAATAACATACACACGTACAAATTGGACAGCAGCGCCCTCTAGTTTCGAGAAAGAGCAAAAAAGATAGCACCAGAACCCTTTGTGTTCTCGAAAATCGCTATTTACAAATTTTCATCCAAATCGGATGAGCAGTTTTGGAGTTTTTTACGATTTCCTAATATTTGTGCTAAAGCGCCCTCTGGTTTTCATTATAGCACAAAAAAGATTAGTCCAAAACACTCGCCGTATCAGAAAATTCTTATTTTCCAATTTTCATGCAATTCGGATGCACGGCTTAGGAGTTTTCCGAGGTTTTTCAAAATATTTGTACTACAGCGCCCTCTGGTGTTCGAGAGAGAACAGAGTAGATAAGTCATGAAAATTCACCGTATCCGAAAACCTCTACATACCAATTTTCATGTTAATCGGATGCACGGTTTAGGAGTTTTTCGAGGTTTTTCAAAATATTTGTACTACAGCGCCCTCTGGTGTTCGAGATAGAACCCAGTTAAAACTCACCGTTTCCGAAAACCTCTATATACCAACTTTCATGCAAGTCGTATAAGCGACTTAGGAGTTTTTTGACGTTTTTTAAAATATTTGTACCACAGTGCCCTCTGGTGTTCAAGATAGAACAGAGTAGATAAGTCATGAAAATTCACCGTATCCGAAAACCTCTACATACCAACTTTCATGTTAATCGGATGCACGGTTTAGGAGTTTTTCGAGGTTTTTCAAAATATTTGTACTACAGCGCCCTCTGGTGTTCGAGATAGAACAGAGTAGATAAGTCCAAAAAACTCAGCGTGTCAGAGAACCTCTACATACTAATTTTCATGCAAATCGAATGAACGGTTTCGGAGATAAGCTAAAAAAAATAGAATGCCTGAAATCAGATCGCAGCGCCCCCTAACGGGTCCAACCTTTTTTTTTGGATAAAAAGTAGCCTATATGTTGACCGGGGATATAAGGAACCTAGATGTCAAATTTCATTAAAAGCCATTCAGTGGTTTTCGCGTGATGCTTTAACAGACAGACAGACAGACAAAAATTTTAAAAATGCGATTTTCGGACTCAGCGTCATTCAAAACGTCCATCGCAAAAAGAATTTCAAAAAAATATTTAATGTTACATTACATTATTAGAAATTAGAATTCATCCGAATTAGAACAAAATTTAAAGCTATATACTCCAAAGTTAAGTTCAACAGAAGCCACCAATTATTTTCTATGGAAGGCGACAAATAAAAATATAAAGATTCGAAAAGAATGCGAAGCGCCTTTGAGAGGAAAAATGGAAGATGAGCGAGAAGTGATGAAGAAAATGCCCTTGCTTTTGTTGAGCACTTAAAATGTGTGTTTCAACCAAATCTACTCAGTAACAGTTTTGACATTCCTAACTTACCAACTCAACCGGGAGGGAAAGCCAATTAAAAGTGAAAGTCGAGGATATTAACAAAATTATTAAAACAAAACTTAATACTAAGAAACCACCAGGGTAGGACCTTATTACTCCAAAAATGATAAAAGAGTCTCCAAGTATTGCTATTTAAATATTATCACACATATTTAATGCAATATTGAGGATTGGTTATTTCCCAATGTCTTGGAAAATTTCACAGATAACCATGATTCCCAAATTTGGAAAAGAACCAACCCAAACATCCTCTTACAGACCAATAAGTTTACTACCTATATTTTCAAAACCGTTTTGAAAAATTACTGCTCACTAAGTTAGAGGCACATATGGGACAAGCAAGATTTATACCAAGCCACCAATTTGGTTTTCAGAAAAAACATGGTTCTATAGAGCAAGTGCATCATATTACCAATGAAATAAAGAAAGCTTATGAAGAAAAAAAAAAATACTGTTCTACGATTTTTTTTTGATATTGCTCAGGCATTTGATAGGGTGTGGCATGAGGGATTAATATAGAAAATAAAACTATTATTACCTGTTTACTGCCATAAAATTCTAGAATCATATCTAAGTGATAGAATATTTAGAGTAAAATTTAAAAACTTTATTACATTTCATTTTCCAATTTCAGCAGGAGTTCCTCAGCTCCCTCGGTCCAGTTTTGTATCTCATATTTACAGCGGATCTTCCAACAAGCAATCGATTGATCACTTCAACATTTGCTGATGATACACAGCTATTTTGAGCACCCATTCAAATCCTTTAGTTGCATCCAAAGACCTAAATGAGTATTTGGAAATGCTGGAAACATGATTTGAGAAACTGGAGAATAAGAATAAATGAGCTGAAAAGTACACACGTTACATTTACTTTGCAAACTAAAACATGTCCTACAAACATGCTCAATCAAATCTCTATTCCTCAAGCGAATAACGTTACATACTTGGGTATTCATATTAACAGACGATTAACTTGGCGAAAGCATATTGAGTCCAAGAAAACCCAGTAGTGGACGGATAAAGGCCGATTTGTTGAGAGCGGCGTCGAATCATTAAATTTAGATCCTAGGTCACATTCATCTCTACAGCGGCGATGGCTACCAGAGTACTGAACAAGCCTACTTGAAATTCAAGCTTTTTCAAGTACTTGAATTCAAGTATGTATCCAAACTTGAAAAAGCAAACTTTTGCCTGCTTACAAAAATACCAAACAATTACAAGTCATATGCAAGCTTTTTCGTTGGCTTGGCTTGTTGAGGCTTACTATGTCGGGTAAGAAAGTTGAAAAGTTTGAAATGATCGGCAAAAGCTTGTAAGCTCGCAAGTATCCAATAAATTGAATTTATAGCAAGTATCCGAAAAAATTCAATTAGCTTGTTTAGGAAAATCTTAAGTTTATTAAGACTTTTAAGGGTTCTGTGGACTCCGCGGTTGGCAGTTTTAGGGGGTAGCTGATTTTGAAATTGATGTAAAAATTTAAAATTCAAGATGGCGAATAGAGTTGCCACCTTGATTTTTTTTTGTATTTTTGCGAATTCTTGTTATTTTGAATTTCTGACAACGGATTTGATTTCGAATCTAATAACACAGTTTTAAAATTTAAGATGCAGGAAAGGCTTGCCACCTAAATTTTCACCATAGTGTTGCCACCTAGTAAAATGTATTTTTAAGAGTTCTAAACACCATTTAACAGTGTTAAGGCGTCGCTGACTTCGAATCTGATGTCAGAATTTTCAAATTTAAGATGGTTAATAGTGTTGCCACCTACAAATTTTTTATTTTTACGAATTCGGTGCTGGAGCAAACACTAGGTAAAAATGGGTCGCTGAGTACGAATCCGTTGCCAGAATTTCAAAATTGTGTAAATTTTTTTATAATCGTGTTGCCACCTACCAAAATGTATTTTTAAGAGTTTTAAACATCATTTAACAGTGTTAAGGGGTCGCTGACTTCGAATCTGATGTCAGAATTTTAAAATTTAAGATGGTTAATAGTGTTGCCACCTAAAAATTTTTTATTTTTATGAATTCGGTTTACAATAGGTAAAAATAAATCGCTGAATCCGAACATAAATAGAGGGGTATATGTGGCCCCCATTTGTGCGTCTCAGAAATGCTTCCCCCTTATAAAGCCTCCCAAAAAATGGTTAATTGTTACCTATCTTGCTTCCCCTTCGAGATATGGCACTTTTTCTACTTTTCGAAGATTTATCGAGGATGTTGTTCCATATCTCGAAAGGGTAGCAAAATAGGTAAAAATTAACCATTTTTTGGGGGTTGCTCATTGAGGAAGCATTCTTGAGACACACGAATAGGGGGTCTATGGGCCCCCATTCACCATATTTTTAGAGGTGCACGTCAAAACACGTGTTAAACTGTCCACTGCAAGTCAAATTGTAAGTCAAACACATGTTTCGGCCCCTCCCTAAAAATATGGCAAATGGGGGCCCATAGACGGCAGATTTCCGCACAGAAGGCGAATTTTGGAAATACAATTTCCACGATTTGTAAACGTTGTTCCGCTGTAAGTCTTTAAATGGTAAAATGCAAAATCATGCTGTCACTGGCTTGACATTTATCCCTCTAAGAAACAAATCTCTAAAATAAGCACCCTTTAGTAGTATAAAAGTTAAGCTCATAAAATTTGAGAAATAGAAGAATGTCGTTAAAAAAGGGTTAAAACAAAGAAAATAAAAAAGGCAGTAAAGAAAAACTGCTTGGTTTTTTATAAACCGATGTTTATATACTGTAAATTAAAAGAGTGGGTACAACTGTTTACATGGTTGGATGAGGATTTTTAGCCTTGCCAACATCAATTTAAACATCTTCATCATCCTCTCTGGACATAAGTCCCTCAAAAAAGTTAAAGTCAGCTTGCAATACGATGCGGTTAAAGGCAGCTTGAGGTACGTTGAATAATTCTGTGATAAAATAATTCAAGACAAAATTTGAATAAAGGATTTTTTATGGCTAACTTCAATATTATTTTTGGACCATTTATGAAAAAACAGGATTTGCATAATATTTATATAAATTTTTTATACTATTTTTGCAACAGATATCAATGGAATGTTCCCTTATACCTTGAATCATATTTCTCAACGCAGGACATGAAAATTTATTTTTTTGTGTACAATGACATGGTTAAACATGTTTGTCAAGTAAAGAAAAAACTTTATTTTAAATTGAAGTCTCAATAAAATATTTAGTAATCATTTTTTATTTGACAAAGATAAAATTAATTTTGCTCAAATTCCACAGAGAGACATAAAATATTGTTAAAATAAATTGTTACATAAAAGTAAATGCCAAAAAGAAAATTTATTGCTGCATTAAATAAAAAATTCAAATAATAAATAAAGCACAGAGCACTGAAGAAGAAGAAGAAGATATTACTAAGCTTAGTGTCAAAGGAAAGCTCTTAGCAAACAGTTATGTTTTTCAAATTCAAACGGAAACGGAAGTGTGCACAAAGTAGAAGCAACAGTTATGAGTACAGACACTTAGATGAAATGCTAATAAAAATGTTATGTTTGGTTTGTAGTCGAGGGAAAATCAACCTTAACAAAAATATAAGTCATCAGGAAAACTTTGCTTTACATTTTCTTAGCTTATGCGTGCTGCTTTTGTTTTTTTTTCTTGTTTTTCTTCTCTTGGCATAATTTGTGTGTTGCGCGTATTTTTGAAAGCTTATCTGAACTGTTGGATGCGTCTTCTGAGTATTAAATGCGAAAGTAATGCCACACAGCTGAGCGCACATTAAGTTGAAGTCATAAAACTTTAGGAGCAACCTGTTTGTGCGTGTTAAGAAACTCAAGCATACGTTTGTCAGGACTGCCTATCTATCTTTTGTTCTGTCTGTCTATTTGAATGTTCACTCTATTTGGGTGCTAGCAATTTTTTTTTTTTATTCTTTTTATGTGTGTTTATTTTGAGCGTGCGTACGTGTGTGCAATGTAAGCAACAAACACTTTTATCTACTTAGTTTCTGCTGGCTTTGTTTTGGCGGTTTTTCAAGCGGCAACCTATCCTAATGAAACGTAGGCTTATGAAGAAGACTTTTCGAGCGAGCACCTATTATATCATCGCAATTTGGGTTTTGTAAGTTGGTTTATTTTCATTTCCTGGTATTAAAGAATATTTCTTAATGGATTATTATGGCTGAAGTTAAAATACTCCCACAGCTGTGTTTAACATCTTCATTTTGTATCACGAATAAGCACACACCAACGATCAGCAAGACACGAGAATACTTGCTTATGGTTGGTGTGCTTGTTGTTGTTGTTGTTGTTTGTATTGGGACCATGTGCACTGCGACCCATAGAATCTTTTGTGCATGCCCTTGATTAACTTTTCAGATTTAGGCTTGTTATAAATTTCAGCACTGCTTCTGGCTGGGTGTCCCATATTTTTGAAGGAGGCACTGATGCCCTTCAAAATGAGCTCTGAAGTTTCTACCTCCTCCTCACAAAGTCTACAGACATTTGATTTAGATAAGCCTATCTTATACAGTCACATTTGAGTACTCATGTAGAGTGGACGCGTCTCTTGATTATTGTAATTTGTCAATTGAATACAATCATATTTTTCGTAAATAGTGCGAGAGTGATACGATTAGTTTTGTTTCGACGGCAATCGTTTTCTACTTGGACACAAATTGTTTATAATGCCCTGTGTTTGTGGCCAAAAGGTTGATCGTAGTCAGCCAAAGGTGCAGTGTGCTAAATGCAATGAATTCTTCCACTTGGAATGTGTCAATGTTCAGCAGTCTGATCTTGATTTTATGCAGTGTTCTGCCCGCCAATTTTTTTGCAAAGTTTGCTCGGTTGTGCGGCGAGGCTCTCTTCGCTCGCCCCCTCCCACAACTTCTGCCTCAAAAGCAAGCAATAACAATAACAAGGAGACAAATATAAATCTAAGTGAAAGCTCTCTAAATAATCTCAACAAACAAGTGCAGTGCAACGCTCCGAACTCAAATGCTCAGCCCATGCAATGTGTTGAAAAAAGTGAACAAAAATATTTGCAAACTATTTTGAGTGAGATTATGTCTCTTAAGTCTGAAAATGCTCAACAGCGTTTTGAACTAAATGAACAGAAAACAATGTTGCAATCTGTTTTGAGTGAGATTATGTCTCTTAAGTGTGAAAATGCTAATGCACTCGCTTTAATATCGTCTCTACATAACGAGAAAAACTTTTTAGCACAAAAATTTGGTTCGGTTGAAAATGAGCTTTGCTCTGTGAAGAAAAAATTATGTGATAATGAGTCTGCTCTTTTGTCCCTCACTAAGGAGATAAACAATCTTCGCGACGCTGTTGCCCATATAACATCAAATTCTGTGGTTAATGTAAAAAAACATAAAACACCCAGTGTTAATATTGCACTTGTTGATAATCAAACTCCAGCCTCTTCTCACAATGCAGTTGCTGCTAATTCTAATCTAAGTGAGTTACGCTCTCCATCAATTGCGTCTCTTTCCACTGGTGCTGCTGCTCTTGATTCACCTTGCTTGAGTATGGGTGTTGCTGCTGTTGCTGATGCTGTTGTTAATAATAATGTCTCCTCGGCTCTTTCTTCTTCTTCACATTCTAATTCTAATGTGACTTCTTCATATGCTGCTATACTTGCTGCTCATGAGTGTGGCGAGAGTAACCCACTCATACCTGCGCCTCTGCCTGTTCCCTTAGCCATGGAGTGGAATACTGTGCGTAAGAAAAAGCTAAACAAAAACAAAGCTATTGTTGGGTGTAATGCTAATAATGATCTTGATGTTGCTGTTTCTAAGAGAACTCTTCATCTATCATATTTTAAACCGACGGTTACTGCTAATAGTGTGATTAATTATATCTGCACGCATACTAATATTACTCGTGACAATATGGAATGTATTCGTCTCGTTAAAAGAGATGTGGATGAAACCACTTTGAAGAGAGTCAGCTTTAAATTAATTGTTCGACTCAGTGATTTAAATAAAGTATTTAATGCGACATTGTGGCCTGCTGATGTTCGTGTGCGGAATTTTAATTTTTTATCGAAAGAAGAGGAACCTGTGGCAAAGCTTTAGTTAACGAAGCGTGTCTTTTGGCAACCTCTGCTGACGCTGATCCGCTTCCATTGCTCTCTTTACAATCAGCTCAACTGAATGTCTCGCCGAACTTGCTTTCAACATCTAATGGATTGCTTACTACAAATAACTTAATTGGAGCTCGCACTAATTTGAATTTATATTTTAATAATATGTCTGGAATTAGGACTAAGATTAACTCTATTTTTAATTGGACGTCACAAGGCGATTTTGACATCATTGTCTTTATCGAAACATGGTTAAATGATGATTTTTTTGATGCGGAATTTTTTAATCCCAACATTTTTAACGTATATCGTAAGGATAGAGATGCTGCTAAAACTGGGCTCTCTAGGGGTGGTGGTGTGTTGATTGCAGTAAAACGCAGTCTTTGCTCGTCCATTCACTTACTGCAGAATAGTGATACGCTTCTTGATCAACTTTGTGTTACAATTAATGATCCGAAAGGTGTTATTTATATTTGTGCCTCATATATTCCTCCAAACAGCTCATATGACTTATATACTGCGCATGTTGATAATGTTGTCAATTTGCAATCATCACTCAAGAATGCTAATAATCATCTTTGTTACCTTGGTGATTTCAACTTAAGTAAAATTGCGTGGAGTTTTGTTGCTGAGGTGCTGATTCCATCTAATATTAATAGCTCGTACGAAATTTATTTTATTGATAGCTTGTTTAGTATTGACTTAATTCAAATTAATACTTTTTTCAATTCTCTTAATAAAATGTTAGATTTAATTTTTGTTTCAAAAAATTTTAAGACTCGGTTATCTGAATGTTTATGTTCTATCTCTTCAACTGGTTTACACCATGTACCTCTTGTTTTGAATTTTGAGTTCTATGAATTTGTCCAATCCACGCCCCAAAATAATTACTTTAATTTTAAATTATGCAACTTTGATCTCTTAAATAATATATTTGTCAACGCTAACTGGAATAATTTGTTTATAAATCAAAATGTTGCTGATTGTTTTGATTTGTTTACTTCCAAATTGTCTGCTGTTTGCAATGAGCATATCCCACATTTTCCACCTAAAGTGTATAGATTACCTTGGTACACAAAAGGGTTAAAGAAGCTGAAAAATTTGCGCAATAAAAATATAAAATTATTTAAATTAACTAATGATAATCGGTATCATGCTTTGTACATTCATTACGCGAGAGAATTCAATTTTTTGAATAAATTTCTTTACAAACAATATATCTTACGTTGTGAGATTAACATAAAAAGTAATCCTAAGTCATTTTGGCATTTTGTTGAATCCAAGCGTGATGGTTCTTGCATTCCCACATCGACTTACTACAATGGGTCACAAGCTTTTGCACTTGAAGATTCAGTGAATTTATTTGCAGACTATTTTAAGTCCAACTACGTAACTGATAATCACAGGTTTAATGTGTCAGTTTTAGATAATATTGACTCTTTTTTAAACCTAGGTTCCCTTGTTTTGACGGATGATGAAATTTTCAATGCGATGTCTAATTTGAAAATTTCTGTCAAAGCTGATAATGATGGTATTTCATCTATTTTGCTCAATAAGTGTGCTTTCTCGCTCTCTAAGCCATTATGTACAATTTTTAATAAATCTTTAAGGACTCGGACTTTTATTGATTGTTGGAAAATGGCCTCCATAACTCCAGTTTTCAAAGCAGGCAGTAAGAATGATGTGTCAAATTTTAGACCTATTTCGAAATTGTCAAATGTTTCAAAACTCTTCGAAAGTGTAATTAAGAATCGATTATTCTTCTTAACCAAGCGACATATTTGCCCTGAACAGCATGGTTTTTTTGCTGGGCGATCAACTGTCACTAATTTAGCTGTTTTCTCTAAATACTGCATTTCATCATTTCAACTTGGATATCAAGTTGACGTTGTTTATACTGATTTTTCCAAGGCATTTGATAAGGTTCCACATAGTGTTTTACTAGCCAAACTTTCTAAAATGGGTTTCTATTCAAATTTTTTGGATTGGATTCAGTCTTACCTTCATAACAGAGTGTCTTTTGTAGAGATAGAGGGAGTTAAATCCTATAAATTTATAGCGTCATCTGGAGTGCCTCAAGGCAGTATACTTGGACCTTTGCTCTTTTCATTGTTTATAAATGATGTTAGTAAATGTTTTCATTCGGTAAAATTTCTACTATACGCTGATGACTTAAAGCTATTCAGTTATATTACTGACTTAAATGATGCTGCTCTGTTACAGAGAGATCTTAGTAACCTACTTTCTTGGAGCTTGTTAAATTTTTTACCATTAAATTTGAATAAGTGCTTTTCAATGATGTACTCTAAGTGTAAGAATCTTTTAAATTTTTCGTATTCCATCGATGGTACTCCCCTAGTGAAAGTCAATACCATGAAGGACTTAGGAATAATTTTTGATTCTAAGTTCACTTTTGTTAATCACATAAATTATGTTGTTCCAAAATCATATTCTTTACTTGCTTTTGTGCGTAGAAACTGCTCAGAATTTTCTGACCCTCATACCCTTATTAGTCTCTATAACTCATTTGTAAGATCAAGGTTAGAGTATGCTTCCTTCATATGGAGTCCTTTCTACATAATTCATTCTACTCGCTTAGAGAAAATCCAGAAATCATTCTCTAGATTTGCGCTACGTTCTATAAATTTTACAGAACCTCTGCCATCATATGATGCTCGTTTATTGCTATTGGGATTGAAAACACTGAAGACTAGAAGGAAAATTCAGTCATTGACATTTATTCATGGTCTTTTTTCGGGGTATATCGACTGTGAACAGCTATTGCAATTTTTAAATTTTAATATTCCGGCTAGAACGTTACGTAATTATTCGCTATTCCATTCCGAAATTCATAGAACTCTATATGCTCTTAATGAGCCTATTATTCGTGCTTTAACTTTGTTTAATGAATTATCTATTGATAATAATTTAGATCTCTCTGTCTCGAAATTATCTTTGAAGAACAAACTTAACTCTATTTTTCGTATTTAATTTTTATTATCTTTATGGTTTTTCTTTATATATTAGTCTTCATTTATTAGTGAATTCATACTGTACATTTTTTAAACTTATTTTTATATTAGTATTTAAGTTAATTTAATTTTAAGTAGTCTGTAAGGATGTGTTATCCAAAGACTTTAATGAATAAATAAAATAAAAATAAAAAATCTTTTTGATATATTATTAAAGTAAACAGTGACCTGTAAAATAACTTGTTAGAATCTTAAGTTCTGCTTTGGTTAGCTTGAGCAAATCTTTCGATTTGGCTCTACTTATAGTTATCAATTTCTTTGCTTGCCTCTGTCCATTGGTATTGTTCCAGTGGCACCGAAATTAATAGTGCTCACAGATCCTTACGTTTTCCGCCAATAAGAGGTCAGGATGCATCTCTTTTGGCAAGGCAATCCACCCTTTCATTGACATCGAAACCTTCAAGACCTGGTATCCAGCACAATTCTAATTTGTTGTTTTGTTCCAGTGCATTTAGTGTAGTGCGACGCAATCAGAAACAATTCTTGATTTAAGCTCATAAGACTGTAAAGCCTTTTGTGCCGCTTGATTATCTGAAAATATGTAAATATGTACCCCCATAGATTTCCTATGGAGACATTCCCGGACACATAGCTCAATCTTCGCGTGAATCTTCGCTTGGTATATGGTTGGAGATCGGCATATTGGAAGAGCCTTTTGTAATTTGGGGCCATAAGCCCCTGCTCCCGTTTCTCCGTTTTCAAGTTTAGAACTGTCAGTAAACGAAATGATTGACATTATGAGTTGAAATACTAACTATTTCCTAGTATCGATAGGTACAAATGATGCAGTTCATCTCAGGTATCGTAGGGTATAGTAAACTTTACTATAGTAAACAACATTATAAATATGATTTTCGCAAGAAAGTGAAGAATTGATATGGTATCCAAGATTTTTAGCTTTTTCAACAAACACTTCTGCCATTTAGAAAAATCGTTGGTAACTCGGACGTAGTCAAACTAGTTTTGAAAATTGACAAAACAACGGACTTAACACATTTTGGCCCACTACCAGAACGCGTTGGAATTTCGTAATGAAATTTTCAGACTTTGTTGTTTTATGATCAAATTAAGAAAATTCCCAAGTTTAAGATTTTTTCGATTTACTATTTTTCGGCTACGGGGTGGTTGAAAAATTGACCAATGGCCCAATGGTAAAAAATTTTAAATAAAATATTGTTATTTTT
The DNA here is from genome assembly GCA_914767935.1 of Coremacera marginata. Classification (NCBI taxonomy): domain Eukaryota; kingdom Metazoa; phylum Arthropoda; class Insecta; order Diptera; family Sciomyzidae; genus Coremacera; species Coremacera marginata. The sequence goes on from OU612045.1 coordinate 169,385,084, forward strand.
ATTAAATGAAATATATGTTAACGTAAGATGTGCAAATATTATAATAAAAACATACATATAGGACCATTTGTCGAAAAATCGACCACCTGTGTGTTATCACACAAGTAACACATAGTTAAATTTACCTGTTTGGTCCAAAACCGACTGATTCTCATATTTGAGTCTTTTGGCTGACTGCTCACGTAAATAGTTTTATTAAAAAATTTGTACAAAAACGGTATTTTTTTAGCAGTAAAAACAGGAAATGGTTGAACATGAAATTTTAAAAATTTATTTTTTTCTGAATTTTTATTTAACCAAACCGTTTATATGCGGAAAGAGTTTAAAAAAATCTTTAATATTTTTCCCAGAAATTAATTTAAAAGTGGTCGAAAAATCTACCAACAGGCTAAAATGGATTAAGGGGATTTAGATTGAACTTATTACATTTAGCTCATATAGCTATTTCACTGAATTGGTCAATTGGGCTGGACAAGTATAACTGAAGTGTATCAGCATATGCATCCATGGTAACATGACGACATTTGCTAAAGATTTTATGAACATTGAGAATAAAAGCGGACCAAGTACTGACTCTTGAGGCACCCCAAAGAGTAAGTAACATAAATCGAACATACTTTTTCCCACTCTTACCCTTTGAGACCTTCCCACTAGGTAACAATAGAACAGACAGACCACCGTGCTAGAAAACCAAATATAATTTTTGACACAGTATTGAATGATCAACGGAAATAAATGTCTTCAAAAAGTCTACGAGACAGAGCAAGTTTATGTGTTCCAAATCAAATGACACTCTGAAGGCATCTTAAATCTTTGTAATAGCTGTGGAGCAGCTGTGACCTGGTCGGAAACCGGATTGAAGTGGAGATAAAAGGTTAAATCTTCTGATGTGATCTGAGATTTGCACGGCCATGAGCGTCTCAAATACTTAATATAACGATGATGACAAACTTATACTACGATAATCGGACGGATCACGAGCATTCAATTTCTTGGCTATGGGATTGATTGTCGCTGCTTTCCAAACATTAAGGAAACACGAACTTGTGAAGCAGTGATTAATTATATGGGTAAGCGGGCTGAGGATGTGCGGTAAAATGAGTTTAATAGATTTTAATAGATATTCCATCTTCATAGATATTCAACTTCACATTCGTTGACAGCGGGAAACCCAAAATCAGATGGAGATTTGGAAGCTAAAGTGTTATAGGCAAGCTCATTACCGGACGAAGTAGAGCTTGAATTAAAGTATTCGTTTAGAATGTTAGGATCAATCTGACAATCATTGGTTTGCCTATTGCATACACGAGCTTGTTTTAAACTGTTCCATAGTTTTTTGGATGGTTCTGCTGTACTTAACTTTGTCATCAAAAATATGCGTTTTGAGGATTTCACTGTAGAGTTAGCTGCATTTTTGATCATTTGCATTGATTTCTTTTCCAAAGATTCTGTGCTTTATTTTTTTTTTTTTAAGGGCTAATTCAACAACATTTGTAAGCCAGTGACAACTTATATATGCTACTCGGTTAGTAATTAATGGAACATGCAAGTCAAAAAGCTCAGAAATTTAATTCATAAAAAATTGAACTTCTCATAACTAGAACTAAATAACCAGCATTCCGACCAATTGATAGTAGATCCCTAAATAAAATTTTTTCAGAATTTCAAAATATTATTAACATAGACACACAATATATGATGTTAGTTCTGTTAGATACTTAATTTTTAATATCTTAAACAGTGAATATTAATGACATAATTTGCCAAAAAAAAAAAAAAACCCTTCAGCCAGCCTTCTTTGAAATTTATCAATTTGTGAATATAAACTCATATTTCAAATATGTACCAAGTTGTAGAGAGATTCAACGAAGAAATAAAAATGCCTTAAAAAAATATGTTTATATATGAGTGGTAATTTGTCTTAGTCTTGTATAAACAATGATTGATGCAAAATATTGCAATAAAAACAAAAGAGCAACAAATCTCAAAAAAAAAAAAATTGTTTTCATTTTAGCGTATCCACTTTCAGGACTTCAATCGAAGCGAAATAGAATTGTTTGGATTTAACACAAGTTAAGGGTAGTTATAGGCTCAATTTAGGCTATGTTATGTGGTTCAAGGTTACATTTATTATTATTATTATTTACATTTCTTTTTTTTCTTACGGAATTAATAACGAAATTTGAGTTTTATAAGGATTATTTATGTCAAAGATAAGTCAAATAAAAATAAACCATATTATTTTTGTGCCCAATATTAACAGCTACATACAGCTTAAATAAACCTACATCATTCGACTTACTTTATTTTCATTTGAAATTTTGATGGTAAAATAAGTAAAATAAATTGAAAGCATAACCATAAAAAGAAATTCAACCACATCATGTGAGTTGGATCATTAAAAGTAACAAGTATAACGACAAACACAGCATGAGCGAAAGAAAAATAAAACAAAAATCTACCTGTAGTCTTTGCTAAAAATTTACAACTTATACCTTTGCGGTTGGCGCAGCACACTTTTCATTAAAACCATCATCATTTAATCATTAGTGAGTGTGACACTCTATTTCAAAACCACGTCGCAGCAAAATGTGAACAATTTGTCAAAATTTTCAAAAATGAGTAAGTAAGAGAAATCATCTCTCAGCTAAATTGTGACAAAATTCTTAATGAGCTGTGGCCAAAGGGGCTTTAAGCAACACCAACAAAACAAGGTGTATTGTGACATAGAACGAAAGATATAGAATTAATTTCAATTAAACTTTAAAATGCAAATTGAATATTTTTCACCAATGACACTAAAGAGACCAACAAAATTATACCCAACAGTGCTAATCATGGTATTTGAAGAGAGATGTGTTATCAAGGCGCAAAGAAAAGGCAGAACAAAAGCTAAAGTTAAGCAACAAACAAAAACATGCTTTTGTATTAAAAGGCGAAGCTGTCAACTGACTGTTCTGTTTCTGTTTTTTTGTAAAACTTGCTATCCTTTCAACCAACAACAATGACAGTTACAACAATAATACCAACAATAAAAACAACAAAAATAGGAAATTGCTTCAACATTGTAGAGAAAATCTGTGTCAGCGACATTTTTTTTTCTTTTTATGTGTTTTTCCTTTTTCCTCACACTACAACGCTGTATAACAGTGTTCGGTGAGCAGGTTTTGCTCACCCTAAAATCATGCTACACAATGATGATGAAAAAGGTAGCTTGCAGCAGCAGCATCAGCAGCTGTTGCTTGTCTGCTCATCCGTTTTGTACCCTCAAGCTTAAGCTGTTGGCATTGAAACTCTCTATCTAAATTGGGCTGGGAAAAAAAATCAATAATTAGCAGAACAGAGTTTGCTGAATCTGTCCTGATAACATATAGTCACTCGTTAATAATCCAGTTGGGAGGTGCAAAACATTTTTTGGTTTTTTGTTTTTATTGCCTAAATTCATTAAAAAGAAAATTGTTTCAGGTTAGCATTGAAATCACCCTTCAAGTTTTTAGCTGCAAAAAATATCCGATACCGAATTCTGTCATTCATCTACCTATATAAATACACGTGTATACATATATATAAAAATAAATTATTCTTTACTCTTGACAGTTGCCAGTAGCTTTAGGGGCTTAATTTGTTTATGCAATAGGTATTGTTTTTGTTGGAAACAAGCTCAAAGCTTTAGTCATTTTTATTATTTTTAAAAGTTTGCGATCGGATTTTCTTTTCATTTAAGTATTAAAGTAAAAGTTAAAAATATTCTCTGAACTTAGTAACTTTATTTACAGATTGAAACGGAAGTTTTAAGTGTATGAAAACTTTTTATCAGTTGATGCTTGTTTATTTTATATACGCGATGCCTGAAAGCTTTCGGCTAAGCAAAGTTGTTTGTTTTATGTTTAAGATAAAAATATAATAAAATTCTTTGACTGCGGAGTTTATTTGAAAAAAATTTGTATTTCTTTTTTTGCTCTTCCAACATATCACTATCTGAAATAAGCCAGATTGATGCTCAAATAAATTTGTTTTGTTCCAAAAAACAAAAAAAAAAATGTCACATTGCAGCACAACTCCAGCACATCACAGCACAACTATTGAATTAATGAAGAAAGTTAAAGGCTAAGCTAATTTCTTATATTAATCGCTAATATGCATTTTTTTTCTTCATCTCCTTATAGCAAGATGCAGCACAAACTGAGCACATCACAGCACAAATATTGAATTCATAAAGAAAATCAAAGATGTTACAAAATTTTAAAGCAAATGGTACGTATAGAAATTTCATTTGTATTTCTATAGCACGTTACAGCACATTTCTAGCACATCATGGCACAATTCCCAAATTTCTTAAAAAAGCTAAACTCTGAAAAATTTTCTATTTCCGCTCTTAAAGTGGACAAATGTGCACATTTCTTTATGGCACATTGTAGTACAACCCGAGCACATCATAGCACAATTTTTAATCACACAATAATGGCGTAGCAAAACGAAAGTTTATATTAAAAACAAATTGTTGTTCAGGCCGTAAATTTTATTTTATTTTTTCAATCACTTCTTCTGTACTATAATTTTTTTAGTACAGCCAACTTTTTTATTTTTTAAGAAATGTTTATGTTTTTGATGTCATTGAAAAGAAAATTGAAGAAATTACAAAAATGATCCTAAAAAAAAATTTCATTTATTAAGCGAAATTCTGAGATTTTTGCACTCAAAGTTGAAATTTGGTAATTTCAATCGATTGAATTCATATTCACACGAGCACTGCTCGGTAACGGTTTAGTTGGTGGGGTTTGTTGATATACCGTTGGAAAGGTGATTTCATTGCCTTTAAAATGAGCTATCAAAATAAGTTTTATGTAAGTTAATTTTTCTGCTAGAAACAATAACGGGAATCAAAGTCGTGAAATATAAATTAACCCTGAAGCTCCTAAGAATGTGAAAATAGACCCCCCCCCCCCCCCCCTCCCATACGATTTTTTGCTCAGCTCGACATAGCCTTTCAGCTCCGTAAATAGTTGCACTTAATTGCGGGACACCCTGTATACAGAGTGGGGGTCTATTTTCACATTCTTAGAAGCTACAGGGTTAATTAATATTTCACGACTTTGATTCACGTTATTGTTTCTAGCAGAAAAACTAACTTTCAAAAAACTTATTTTGATCACTCATTGAAAAGGCAATGAAATCACCTTTCTAGCGGTATATTAACAAACAGCACCGACTTAACCGTTACCAAGCTGCGCTCGTGTGAAGATGAAATCACACGGCCTAAGACTGTGCAATTATCACATTCAGCTCCTAAGAATGTGAAAATAGAACCCCACCACCCTCCCCCACCCCACCCCTCCCTCCCCCTCACATACGATTTTTTGCTCAGCTTGACATGACCTTTCAACTCCTTAAATAGTTGCACTCAATTGCGGGACACCTTGTATATAAAGCCCATTATTTTACGCTTTTGTTTTCCAATAAAGTTTTTTGACAAACCTGCTCACCTTATTTTGGCCGCCATCTTGAACCCTCCATATTGAATTTCATCTGACAATCGCATTACATTAGCATTACAAAAACAAAACTAATCACTATTTCATGTATTTTCTTTTTTAAATTTAGTTAATAGTAGCAATAATTTGCAAAATGTACTTTTTCCTTAATGTACTACTTAGAGTACAGGGATGTATCACAGTGCGCTGTTGTCTAAATTCTACTGGAATTTTTGTAACCTATATTTTTAACAGTTTTACTTCTACTACTACTCTTTAAGGGACTCCTGCTTTTATATGCATTATTGATGTCCTTATAACTTTTTTTTTTAAGTAAAGAAACAACCTCTTAGCACACGTTAATAGCTTCGCCAGTAAAAGTCACAGTTCGTTGTTTATTTTTATTAAATTTGACGTCACATTAAAAGTAACACCTCATGAGCATTACGTCGTTTGCTACGCTTCAGGAAACATTCACAATTTGTGGTTAAGAGTTTCTTGTCCAATTTATTTTTTTTTTTTTGTGAAATTTTCTTTGCTATTCTTTTATTAGTTGTCAGTAGGAAGGTAAATGTTTACAGCTTAATTTACTTAAGCAGTCCAAGCATAATTTCCCAGCAAACTATAGCTGAGAACTTTGTCAAAATTTCAACTAATTCGTAACTATTTCGAGCTGTATTAAAAAATTCGTTACTATTTCTTTGCAGCAAATTTCAGAACAGTTTCGTTTTTTATACGATTTAATATCGAGTTTCGATATTTGCCGATTTGTACGATTGTTTAATAAAAGTGCAAACAAAACGAAATGTAATTGCTTTCAAACTGTCTGAACAAAATCGTAACCTCATTAGTATTTTTCGTAACTAAGGAATTAAAGAAGAAATGTTGGAGGGTGAAAAGTAATACGACCAGGGCCCTGTTTCTCAAAAAATACAAGTAAAATTACAAGTAAAAAACTTGGAAAAATAAAAATTTCCCTAAGTATTTTACTTGTAATACAAGACTTGTATTTTTTGAGAAACAGGGCTCTGCTCATATATTTGATCTCTCTGGGAGTCAAATCGGGAGAGATATGAACTATAATCGACAGTTTTTGAGTTTTTTGTATGGGAACCCTCAAAAGGGTAGCTGTTTGGGGGTAGGTGTGTTCAGAAGAAATGTTGAAGGGCGAAAAATAATAGGACCAGCTCATATATTTCACCCCTCTAAGGAACAATTCAGGAAGGGTATGAACTATAAACAACAGTAATTGAGTTTTATGTATTGGGACTCCAAAGAGCATGGCTCAGAACAAATATTGAAGGACTTAAAATAATAAGACTAGCTTATATATTTGATCCCTTTTGGAATCAATTCGGAATAGATATGAACTATAAGCATCGATACAGTGCAGTACCCTTCAAGTGGTTCCTAGTATCCAATGACCCTGGTATGAATCTTAGCATGCTCATTCTATATCAACAAAAACTAACGAAATATCAAAAAAGTTACGAAATAGAAGCATTATTTTAACTCATAAATTTAATATGATTTCCAAAAAAGAAAATATACTTTCTGACGATGTCGATGTCTAGTTCACTGCGTGCTCTGCTTAACCTGTTGCACCACAGTCTATTTTATTTTGAGTCTGATAATATTCGGATAGTGCTGCTTATTTTTTTCACTCAAAAAATATTTTTTTTTTTTAATTAAAATGGTATTTTATGAGAAAAGAAGTTCGTTTTCTACAAACGAAGTTTTAAGTTAAAACAAATAAATTTTTCATTTGCCGTGATTAAAAAATCGTACGCATTTATAACAAGCAAAATTCATTTCCTGCAACTAAATAACCCGTTTCCCGCAATTGTTTCTGTTTCTCGTAACTGTTGAAACTATTGCAAAAAACGTTTCAAGCACGATAAACTAAGTTCGTTTGCGGCAGGCTGGCGATAAACATTTTTTTCTTTGCGTGTAGATAGATCTCTCAATTGATGTTATAACCTCATATGCTGTGGAAAAGGAAATCTACTGAGACATTCTCAGTAAATATGTAATGTAAATCTAGAAATTTAAATCGGTTTTAGAACGAACGATGAGAGACTACTTGGCCTGAAGTCTTAAGCGGATTGATGATGACCCCCGCCTCCCGACTTACAGTTCAGTTAAGTCTTATACAATTTGTGAAGATTTTTATGAGCAAGGGTGAAACTAACTCTTATATTTTTTGCAGCATTACTGGTATTATGCCTTTCGGAGCTAGGGATTTGTAGGGTGAGAAGCAGTTTATGGACCACAAGATGCAGGGAAACTTACTGACACTTATCTCGCCGACACTAGATCTCGGGCGATCGAGAGCCCTCCTCTCACTGGCAAGACCAGAACTAGCCACAATAGTGGCTGTCATCACAGGGCACTGCTTGATAGGCAGACATGCCTACAGGTTAGGAGTTATCTCGAATGACTTCTGTAGAAGCTGCAGGGACGAGGAAGAGGAAGAAACCACCTCCCATCTTCTGTGCTCCTGTCCTGCGCTAGCTAAAAGAAGACACAAATATTTAGGCTCTTTCTTCTTTCAAGTGCCTGACGACCTGTAAACGACTGATGTCAGGCGTCTAAAAGGGTTCATCAGGAGTTCAAGTTGGTTCCATTGTTAATAAAAGCCTGTGTGCAGCGGTATCACAATAGACCTATCTGGTCTAAGTGAGCTGGTGTATGTATTTCATTTACACCGGCTGCTGCCACCTCTACCTAACCTAACCTAACCTACTTACGTCTCCCCGCATAAGAACTGTGTACAGCCAGGAAAGCAGGTCTTTCAGTGACTACTCTGTAGATTCCGTCCACGTATTATCCTGCTGTTTTATGAAGGAAAGACTGAAGTGAACCTTAGATAGAGTTTTACTAAGTCTTGCTAACTCCTTATTGGTATTGCTTGCTTTTTCGAGTCACGAATAGCTTTCTTGTAGAAATATAGGTTTTTTTTGTATGGCTACCAGTTGTTCAGTCTGTGGCACTTATTGAAAGTTCTTCTAACGTTTTTCTTTAACTCAGAAAGATTCTTACTTCACCACGAAAAAAATTATTTCTTTCTACCTCTATTAATAAGACAAGAGACCCTAAAGGCGACCTGCATGTCTTTCTCTAGACAAACAGCGGAATATTGAGATATTTAATCACTATAAATTTAAAGAGGAGAGGATTACGAAATAACGGTTAAAGATACTGATTTAAAAATGTTTGTAAATTTTTAAAGAAGTATCTCTAACCGATACTTCGTAATCCTCTTATAAAACACATTTAAATTTTTCACACAAAATGGAAATCCACGTAAATCGCTTTAATAATTATATGGATGGAATTATATAAGAATTATATGGACAAAGATGAATACGAATTCATAATGAATTAGCTGGATGAGTTTTGTAACGAATTAGTAACAATTTTGTGACTACACCGAGAAAAAAAGCAATAGTCAAATCACCTAAGTCGGCTTGGGTAAAGAGAATTGTATGGAAATTATAAACTTATGCTTATTTACGTAAGCAATTAATTTGTTTAATACATTGCTTTGAAAGCACATACTTCGATGCCCTGCCAAAAAGATTATTTGATTCACCTAAGCTAATTATATACTATATTAACCAATATTGAAATAGTATGAAAATAATTTATCATCGAAGCCATTTGCGTTATAATACATAGATTCTTCATGAATTCTGTTATGAGATTGCTGTATGAATAGTTATACAAGACAAACTGAGAGAATATTTTTTTGGGTCTACATAAAAAAACTTAAAAACGGTGCAAAAAATAGTGCAATTGCATTGAATGACCCTGTCTGATAAACTGGAGTTTGAGTATTTTACCGAAAAATCCTCAAAAATCAAAAAAAAACACAAAAAAATCAATTGCATGGATGGCTATTTTCTCCAAAAAAAAAAAAATAAAAATAAAAAAAAAAAACCAAATATCGGAAAGAAGTTATAACTGTTGAAACTTTTTTTTTAAATAGTGTTTAAGTTACCAAATATTCCATTAATGTATCGGCCAAAAAAAATTGTCAAGTTAACATGAAAAAGTAAGGCGTTTTAATGAACAACTGGGGATGCTGAAAACTGCCATAGCCAGCTTATTATAAAGGTTTTTTATTGTTATTATACTAGGTTATATTATACTAGGATTTTTGTTAATTTAACATAAGCTTTTTTCGGTGTTCATTTCGTAACTACGTTTTCTTACAATTCACAAGTATTCGATTTTGTTACAATTTAGAAACTATATTTAGTTACAAAATCGTTGTGACACTTCGTTATGAAGTCGTGTCCACCTACACATGATATTTTTTATGATGTCGCAACGAAAGATTTTGAAATATTATTAACAAATTCGTAACGATATCAGAAGCTTTGGTTTGCTGGGTTGTTAATGTAAGCACCTGTGTTTATTACAGGAAATATTATCTCTTTTCTAAAAAATTTAATTTAGAATTAGGAAATTGAATCCATCTTAAACTTCATAAGCACGTTCATTGTTTAAAAAACTATTTATGTGCAGAATTTAAAGGATTTCTATGTAATTCAAATATTTTCGAGTTCAGCAGACCGTAAAGAAAATAATCGAAGCATATTGTAGCGACTTATATTCTCACAATATACACAGGCACACGATAAACAAACAAGCATGAAAAATAAAGAGATAAAAAAATGAAGAGAATAAAATATGTCAATTTAGAATGAGAATAAAATGCCACCCATTAAAAGTACTGCATCAGTATTGATCAACATTTCATATGAAAAATCAACATAAATATTTTATTAAACTCAATAAAAAAATCCTGTTGAATGCAAAGCAAACGTGGATGGAATTGATAAATAAATAAATAAAACATATTGTTGAGTGGTTTTATGCCTAAAAACTGTCAATGTCATAATAAAAATACAAAATAATATGCCAAAATCTACATCAAACAGAATTCTAAATTTATTTTAAAATCAACAACATAAAGGATATATGTATTATAATGTGAGAACGTGAAAATGTGTGAAATAATGTTACAACAACAATAACAATTTGTTCACACTAACCGCCTTTTACAACCCAGACCTAGCCTAGATGTGTTGAAGATAAGGCAACCCCGAGACAACCTCGAGAAAAGAAAATAAAAAAGTAAAGCAAAGCAAATGCAAACGAAAAAACGTTGTTAAAATATATAGCAAATGGCAACACTGAAAATGTTCACATAAAAGTTCATTACGGTTTAATGCTGTTCTCTATGTGTTGTTCGTCTTGTTTGTGTATTGTTGCTGTTCGGCTTAACCTTTATACTGCATTTTATTTGTGCGCCATTCAGTCATAATGTGTTCAGCAACGGAATACATTCAGGGAAACGTAAGCAACTAGAAGACTCTTCATTAAAGCTCCTCTCTTCGTTGCCAGCTATAATGGAGCTTGTAAGCAGTATAAAGAGCAAATAATAGGTTACTCAAAAGTTACCTTGTAAATAATTTATACTCGGTTGATATTGAAGTGTTTTTTGTGTGTTTTTGAAAACCAAATTTTCAGATTTTTCCGTATTTGTACTTTTCTTTGGCTAACTGTGATTCATTTTTAAAAGTAGTAATATTAAAAAAGTACTAATATTAGTAGGGTGAGGTGGGGTAATGAGTACCATGGGGTGATATGTAACACGGCGATTTTTCGTACAAAATGTTAAGATATGTGTGAATGAACTACTGTGATATGTTTCTTTTGACAGCATCTAGTTTTTCATAAGTGTTGGAAATAGACAGACATAAATTTCGTTAGAGTTCTTAAAAAGCGTGAAAAATTTTGAAAAATAGCGTATCGAATAAAATTTTCTTTAGATTTTAAAAGTGAGTAGATGTAAAATGTGGTATTGTTTAATATCTTTAAATAAAACTAAAACTTTTACATTTTTTCACGTTGTGGTAAAAGTCCATCAATGAGAAAAAAGTCACTTACATTAGGGTGATGTGAAACACTCGCGGTAGGGTGATGCGTAACACATCTTACACATTATAATTAAAGAGGCAACAACTTCAAACTCTAAAATGCAATCACATCAGCGGCATTAAAAGAGATCGGCCCAGTTCATACGATTCAGCCCAGACCAAAATCCAATCGTGTAAGGAAGTCAATGAAAAGCTGTGTTCTTACAACGCCACAGAAACGTTTACAGTTGCAAATGCTGAAGATTTCATTAAGTTCTTATCATAATACTTTTACTTAACATAAAAAGTCAAAATAAACATAAAGAATTAAAGTTCCTGGTCTTTAAATCAACATTTTGTTGGTGTTACACATTACCCTACCAATTTGAAAAAGACCAAGAAAACCATATTTGAAATTATGTTTACTATTTCTTCCATTTTTCGAAATATTTAACAGCCATTCAAATTGGCCTTTCTGCAAGGAATAGACCTTGAAACCAATCAAAAATTCAATTTCCTAACACTTTTATTGGAGCAAATAAAAACGTGTTACACATCACCCAACTTCAGCCTAAAATTTATTTATTTTTATTGAAATATAAATAAAGAATATAACAACACTTGATTACGTATGTATTCAGATCCTATATTAGAATTTCTTCTGATTATACATATGATAAGGCTTTATCTTTATATTTCTCATTGCGGTGCAGGTGGACCCTTAGCGGCAGTGGTATAATTACATACCACCTTTTTTAGCATTTTATCAATTGTTTAGCTCTAAAATCTTACTTCCAGAATATACAACACGCAATGGCAGGGTATGGTTTCATCATCACATACAGGTCATACCATGAGTTATTTCGTAGTTATACGAATCAAGTATTCTAGAAGATTTTTACTCAAAAATAATTCCTTATATATTATTCAAGAAGATTTTTACTTAAGTGCATCTATATCATAAAAAGTTTCACACGTTTTTTATTTCAATCACAACAAAAAATAAATGAAAAAAGCTTGTACGTGTCCGGCGACGGTCCACGGAACTCTTGACTGATAATCTGTTTGCTTAGACCACAGTAATATCAAAGCAATTAATGGCCGGCAAATTTTATATGTTTGTATGAAATGATTTCAGTTGTGGCTTTTATAAAGTTTTACTCAAGGAAATTCAAAGAAAATAGTAATAAAGTTTCAACGTCATTCAAGCAAATTCCTGAATAGACGAGTGAATAGTATGTACAGCTGCCGATACAAAGGTTCCGAGTTCAATCCAAGATGGGTGACCATGAAAAATATACAAACATTTGTAAAATGTACAAAATTCTGCTCTTAAATAAAAAAAATTAAATAAAATATACTTGTGAGAATATACGTATAATACTTAAAACTAGTATCGCCTGTGGCCTAAATTCGGCCATATCAAAATCGGTTTTTCCTGTTTTTTTTTGCTGAACGCACCAGCCCTATTCAATAGCCTGGACAGAAGTATTGAACAAAATACACAATTATAAAGGTTCCTGCATGTGTTATATGAAGTAAGCAGCAGTTAAACAATTTTGTTGACGCTGACGCGGGGGCAAATTTATTTCATTGAGAGAGAAACTAAAAGAAAGCACCAAGGACACTAATGACGCACAGCGCTTTTGAAGTGTCTGCGACTCTCTCGCTTTCTTCTCTTGCTCTCGTGTATGCTACAGCAACGATGTTTAATAGAGCTGTGCCGCTATGTATTTTGTTTTTGCTTTCTCACTGTCCCATTGGGAAAAAAGGGTGTTTACATTTGCTTAGTTCTACCTTTCTTAATGACAATAAATTCGAATAAAAATAATATTGCGCACGTCTACTCGAAAATACCTTTCCATCGATATAAGTTTTATGTGAATATGTTGAAGTTAACACAGGTAAAAAGGGATCACAAACTTTTTGTTTGCGTATTAATATATAGATCTGATTTTTTCACAGTTTTCGAGATCCTGAATAAGCCTTGAATAAAAACCTTATTCATGTGCTTATGCGAAACATATATAAGACTTTATATAAGTTCTTGAATAGGGGAAATAATTTTATACGCTTTTTCTCCTTGCATAGACCTTGTATAAAACTTATTATAAAAATTATTCAAGGAAATTTAAATTCTCTTCCTTACACCGAAAAAAACTTGAGACAAATTAACAATAAACTTATGTTAATTTATTCAATGGCTTCGGCGATTTGGTGCCTTCCAAGTTCTTGGATAAGACAACCAAGTTTTATTTGTTGATCTATCGAATTTTATTTGAATTACAAGTTGTCGTTACTTTGTACAATTTAACATATACTCGTATACGTTAATTCAAGTCTTTTTGTATAATTTTACTTAAGTTTGAGTGATGATTAAAGCAAAAGTTATGCATAGCTTTTGTGTGCTTTAACAAGTATTTTCTCAATTTTACAAACTTCAACTTTAACAATTCAAACAATTTATTTTTGTAGAAATTATCGAAATTTTCATTTTTAAACCATATTTAGCTTGCATAAATACTTTTGTATTTATGTATTAGTTTTGCCTCCCAGTACATTTTACTTTCACAAAAGTTTACTAGAATGTTCTTACTATAGTTTTTTTCTTAATGTATTGGTGTATTGGTAGCTTGGTTAAATACTTTTGTAATTACACATTAGTTCTGCCACTCAGTACATTTTGCTTTCACAAAAGCCTACTTGTATGTTCTTACAATGGTTTTTTCTCTCGGTGTACTTAAATTTCTTATATAAAGCTTTAATCAAGACTTGTTTAGGTGAAACTATTGCCTAGGAAAGGTGGTTAGTTATCATACCACTGTACAGCAAAGAGTTAAGCGGATATGAAGAATTTTATCTTCATATAGAATGTGCAGATTTCGCATGGCTGATTTGAATTTTTTAAATACAGTTTTATTTTGAATATATTTTTTATATATATTTATTTTTTTATATTATTGAATATTTTCTTTTTTTTCTTTTATTTATTTGTTATGTACATATTTATATCTTTTAGCAGATATTAAAATTTAATACTTTTTATTTCTATTTTTAGTTGGTATTTTTTATTTTTTTTGATCAACATAATAATTATAAGAAAGAGCAATGATAATTATTATTGACGTGGTGGATTTTTAAAAAGATATAAGTTTTTTTAAAAGAAAAGTAGCTATGGGTTTTTTTATAATTTGGACATTGTGCTGTTGTGTGCTCGATTTGTGCTGCAATATGCCGTAGAAAATTTGCATAATTCGAATAATCCAAATATTAATAGCAAAATCAAATATTTTCATGATGACAGTTCACCTAAGTTCAGTTGTCGGTTGAATACATACCTAAGCAGAGTATGAAAGCTCTTAAAATACGCAAATATGCGAATTTTTTAAAAACTCTCCGCAACACACGGCAGCACATTTAAAGCACATCACAGCACAATTTTTAAGTTCCTGAAAAAGTAAATTTTGGACTAACTTACTTAAAACAAAAAACACTGCTCTATAAGTATAATAATACCCTTAGATTCAATTCATTTTTTAATGCAGCACATGACATATTGATAACACACACGATAGCACATTGCAGCACATTGTTTTAAAGCACATTGCAGGAATAACTTCATAAGCATGAAATTTTGTTAGTGTTGTAAAATTTTCCTAATAAAGATGCGATTACTTTTAATATTTATCAGCAATGTTGTATCTATTTCGAAGAAATGCATTTACACAACTTCCTACAACTACTCATAAAAGTTTCGGCCTGTGCTGTAGACATGACCTCTCCCTTTACTTTACATACAAGTATGTATAAAGTTTAGTCAAAACAATTTATCGATATTAAAGTTTTCAAACTTAACCTCAAATTGACCTGAACTGCTTTAATTAAACAAATAGTTTGTAGTCAACGCTTCCTGAACGTACATGATTGCAATGTCAAAACTATCCATTCGCACAAAGGGCAAATTGCGAATCTTCAGTGTTGCATTTGTGTCAAACGTTAAAAGTTTTCAAAATTACGTAAAGGCAAAACTTTGTACCCAGTTTTTGGTTCGTTAAAAAAGTTTTTGTCGCTTGTGGAATGAATCGAAGTAAGTTTGTTGAAAACTTAAATATTACTTGCTTGAATTTTTTATGAATTTTGTTGGGTATAGATACATACGTCGCTCATGCTTTGAGTTTACATTATATTAGTTTAAGTCATAGTTTTTCTAGAGATTTTCCAGACAGAGGACAAGCTGGGTTGGCAACACAAGTTTTAAATATAAACAAATTTATGCTTATCTTATTTAATGTGTTTTTCATAAATTTAAAGTTTGAATTTTGTAGTTAAAATTTTCGTTTATTTATAAGTTTGTTTAATTCATTACAGGGGACACATAAACTAGTTACAAGAGGCCCATAAAAAATGTAATACTTTTATTTAATTAATAAAAAATTGTCTGATGTAATCTTAAAAAAGCCTTAATTTGAAAAGCTCTAGTTTTTAAATTTAAGCAGAAACAACACAGATCCAATGCAATGTCCAATAAAGATACTTACAGACCGATTCTGGCAAATTAACAATAGTAAACCAGTATTTTTCATATTTCTATGTGTTTGTTGTAGTTTTTTGATTTCCAAACAAAATTTCAAGCTCAAAAATAATAAATATCGATAAAAATTGTCAGCTGCTTTTCATATATTGACAATTTCATTGACAAATTTTGTTTTTTGAGCTTCAAATTGTGTTTTGAAATCAAAAAATTACAACAAACACATAGAAATATGAATAATACTGGTTAACTATTGTTAATTTGCCAGAATAGGTATGTTAATCTTCTGTCAGGCGCAGTGTTTTTTTAACGAGACTAGGCGCGGTGTATCAAATTGATATAAATATAGATAAGGATATGTTAAAAAAAAAAAACAAGTCAGAACAAAAAACAAGAAGAAAAAACAAACTTTATTTTTTAAACAAAATAGAACAATATTCAAAAATCTTACAAATATATATAAGTACTAACAGTAGTAAAACATATATATAAGTGCTAAAGTTACAACAAAAAAACTGTCGTTTGTATCAACTAGATCAGCTGCGCCTAACGGAAGGTTAAATAAAGCTAAATATTGTAGAAATTTATTCGTGCTTGTATAAACAAGCTGCCTAAAAATATGCAGCATTTTGTCTCTCCGTAATGCGCCTCGGTTAACATTACTAATGATTAGATAGCATAACATTAATTCTAATTTTCTATCGTGTCTCTACTTAGTTTGGACGTTTTTATTTCTTTGTTATTGTTTTATGTCCTTGTCAATAGACAGGCGGAAAAAAGTCTGACATATTTAACGGTAAAGGACAGGCATTTTTTGTTCTCTTTTTTATGAGTAAACTTATTGTAGAAAGATGATAATTTTTTATTCATTTCAGCTGACCCATAAGGGTTGGATGAGATGTACCAAGCCATCACACAATAGCAAAAAAGTTAGCTTTTTGGAAATAAAGTAACGTTTGACACGGTTGAGTTAAAGAAATTTTTACAAAGAATCAGAAACGCTTGAAATGCGAAATTTTGGTAAGTTGGAAAATAAAATGTAATATAATTAAGAAGGTGTTGAAAAACCTAAGTTAAAGTTTTTCTTAAAAGCAAGGTGCAAATTTCTGGCTATAAGTTGACACAAATAAGGTTGTTTAGGCGAGCCTGGATTATAAATAAAATTCCACCAAATTTCTATTTTTATTTTACTTTAAAGTACGTCAATGTTACAATGATTATAAAACGTAAGTTTCGCAGCCTTTATTGATTTTGATTTATTTGAAAAATAAAAACGAATATTATTAAAAAAGCGGTGAAAAGGGACAATTGCTTTCGGCATAAATGCAAAGTAGACATTATAAGCTTTAAAATAACTCCAATAAATCTGTCGAGGTAAGCGCAGTTGATACAAAAAAATAAATCAGCAAAGTTAAAGCTTTTTTTACTTTTAAGACATTTTTTTCAAAGGAATGGCTGAAAAATACTTGTTTTTTGAAATTTTTCTTAAAGGCATTTAATTACTATAAAAAAACCTGCTTTGTACATTAATATATGTATTTTGAATAATATTTATTTTTGTTTGAGCCTTTCATCTAACTTTGTTAGTGTGATTAAAAGTGGCCAGCAAATCTCAACTTCTAAAACAGATATTAAAACAAATCTTTGAGCCTTAAAAAGATATGCATACTAGGTTCTTTTATTTGTGGCACCGCTATATACGCTTACCCAAAAAAAAGCTCATAGCCGCGGTTGGATGGCAAAATTTTTTTTTAAATTTTTTTTGCATATTTTTATATTTGAGAATATCGTCCTAAAAGGGTTTTAGGATAACATAACATAACATAACATAACATAACATAACATAACATAACATAACATAACATAACATAACATAACATAACATAACATAACATAACATAACATAACATAACATAACATAACATAACATAACATAACATAACATAACATAACATAACATAACATAACATAACATAACATAACATAACATAACATAACATAACATAACATAACATAACATAACATAACATATCATATTATAACATAACATAACATAACAACATAACATAACATAACATAACATAACATAACATAACATAACATAACAAAACATAACATAACATAACATAACATAACATAACATAACATAACATAACATAACATAACATAACATAACATAACATAACATAACATAACATAACATAACATAACATAACATAACATAACATAACATAACATAACATAACATAACATAACATAACATAACATAACATAACATAACATAACGTAACATAACATAACATAACATAACATAACATAACATAACATAACATAACATAACATAACATAACATAACTTAACATAACATAACATAACATAACTTAACATAACATAACATAACATAACATAACAACATAACATAACATAACATAACATAGCATAACATAACATAACATAACATAACATAACATAACATAACATAACATAACATAACATAACATAACATAACATAACATAACATAACATAACATAACATAACATGACATAACATAACATAACATAACATATAATAACATAACATAACATAACATAACATAACATAACATAACATAACATAAAATAACATAACATAACATAACATAACATGACATAATATAACATAACATAACATAACATAACATAACATAACATAACATAACATAAAATAACATAACATAACATAACATATCATAACATAACATAACATAACATAACATAACATAACATAACATAACATAACATAACATAACATAACATAACATAACATAACATAACATAAAATAACATAACATAACATAACATAACATAACATAACATAACATAACATAACATAACATAACATAACATAACAACATAACATAACATAACATAACATAACATAACATAACATAACATAACATAACATAACATAACATAACATAACATAACATAACAAAACATAACATAACATAACATAACATAACATAACATAACATAACATAACATAACATAACATAACATAACATAACATAACATAGCATAACATAACATTACATAACATAGCAACATAACATGACATAACATAACATAACCTAACATAACATAACATAACATAACATAACATAACATAACATAGCATAACATAACATAACATAACATAACATAACATAACATAACATAACATAACATAACATAACATAACATAACATAACATAACATAACATAACATAACATAACATAACATAACATAACATAACATAACAACATAACATAACATAACATAACATAACATAACATAACATAACATAACATAACATAACATAACATAACATAACATAACATAACATAACATAACATAACATAACAAAACATAACATAACATAACATAACATAACATAACATAAAATAACATAACATATGAACATACACTTTAAAAGCTCTTTTTAAAAAAAAACCTTCAAAACCTTTTTTTTTTCTCCCAATGAGAAAATTTATCACTTAAATATGCCAATGAAACAATGATTCTAACATTAATGACAAAGAAACGTTTTCCAGGATTTTATTTGCGTTGGAAATAAAATTGGAAGTATTAAACAAGATGGCAAAAGGGGGAATTGCTTTTTTCATAAATGCAAACTAGAGATTATAAGCTTTAAGTTGACACCAATATAGCTATACAGGTAAGCACAGATAAGCACAGGTTATAAACACAAAATATCTCTTAATTTTCAGTTTTTAATTTCAACTACTCTAATAGATTTTTTTCCGAATATAGACCACTGTTCATAGTTTTAATTAAATTTTGGTGATGTTATACGTATACATATTGAATATTTTTTTTTTTTTTTTTTTTTTTTTTTTTTTGGACACGCATGATGAGAAAGTTTTGTAATTTAGGATCGTTTTTTTAATTGTTTTTCAGTTTTCGTTATATGAAAGTTTTAAAATTAACAAAAAAAAGGAAGAAGCTTTTAAATATTTCTTCGATTTTGTTTTAGTTTTTCTTTAAGGAAAACTTTTACTAACAAAACTCTGCATAAAAGTATATTAAAGCCTTAAAACACGTTTTTACTAAAAAAGGTCATGTGAAGAAAAGGTCAAGTAATTCAAAAGCTTAGTCTAAAAATACCCAATTTCAGGAACAAAACCATTCAGGGAAACTGAACTAAAAACTAAGGAAAAACAAAAACAAATGCATTATAAAGAAACACAAACAATAAGAAAACAAAGTTAAAATGCTCATAAAAAGGAACAATAATAATATTTAATATACAAATAATATCCAGCGACCAATACTAAGTATTCATAGAGCATACACTTTTGTGCTATAAAAAGTTATGAAAAACTTTTGTTCGACTCAAAGTTTTTCTTAAATTTATTGTTCACTTATACAAACAAGGCTGCAATAAATGACAAATTGTTGGCACATTAACGAAAATTTCATTATTAACTGTCAGACATTGACCTAGAGCACTAGACAAAAGATACAAGTGCAAAAACTACAAAATTGATTGCTCATGTTTTGCAGATAAATCTTACCTACTTTTTGTAGTGTTTATGTACTCGTATATGTGTGTGTATGTTCATATGAACGTGTAAAAACTATAGATAAGCTCAATGCGCCAAAGAGATAAAAAAAAACTCAAAAACTAGTTTAAATTTAGCAGCACGTTGCCGAGAGTCCCAACAAGCGGCAATGACTCTGAACAACTACAATGTGCAACACATTTTTTTGAAAATTTTTTATTTTATTATCATTTAATGATATAAAAAAATTATTTCAGATACTTCAAGAACAAGCCATTGTTCTCTGACGTCATTGTCTTTAATTCTATTCTAGGCAGCCAATTCATGTGGATAAATGAGTAACACAATTACGCAAAAGCTTTTTGAAGCTTTAAAATTATCAATATTTGCTACGTGTTTTTATTTAAACAAACAATTCTAAAGATATTCAGTTATTGCATGCAAATGTTCAGCATTTTAACAGTTATAGCAAGTGTGGAATGTGAGCTAGAAATATTGAAGTGATTGTTTGTAAGATTTATTATTTAAATTATATTCTTAAATTAAAGCAATTTCGAAGAGAACAATTTTTGGAATGTGGAAATTTTATTGATCTCAGAGATTTCAAAAATTTTAAATAAGGAGTTCTTGAATTTTTGAACTTTCAGCTACTTATTTTTTTGTTGCGCGCTTTTTAAGATACATATTTTCATAAAAAACATGGTTTCCAAAGTAAAATCGACATACATACATACATACAACATAACATAACATAACACAACATAACATAACATAACATAGCATAACATAACATAACATAACATAACATAACATAACATAACATAACATAACATAACATAACATAGCATAACATAACATAACATAACATAACATAACATAACATAACATAACATAACATAACATACCATAAAATAACATAACATAACATAACATAACATAACATAACATAACATAACATAACATAACATAACATAACATAACATAACTTAACATAACATAACATAACATAACATAGCATAACATAACATAACATAACATAACATAACATAACATAACAAAACATAACATAACATAACATAACATAACATAACATAACATAACATAACATAACATAACAAAACATAACATAACTTTTAGCCTATCATTAATTGAAAGCTGAAGGCGAGTTTAAGAAAGATGCGACTTAAAATTTCTTTTTTACTAAGAGCTAATAGCTTTTGTACAAACTTTAAAAGATAAATTTCAATTTAAGAAACCGAATATTTCTAGCTGCACTTAAAAAAAGAACTGATTGGTAGGAACAAATGAATAATCACCAGCAGTAAAGAGAAACGCAAAATAGCTTCTCGTGCAAGGATAAAACTGTAGGTAATTATTATAGACCATTATAATTAAACAAAATCCAACTCCTACCGCAAATTCTGTTCAATGAAAAAATGGGAAATTCTGTATAGAGCTTTATTGAAAACAACGCAAGGCTATATCTGTTGCATACTTTCAGGCAGGCATTTTTAATTAAATTCTTATTTGATTGCATACATTAAGGTAAGTTTGTGAGGATGAGTCTCCATGCACGTGTATTAAAATTTTATATATTTTATAATTAATTGTTAAAAATATAATTACAAAAAGAACAACTTAAGCTTTACGGAATGTGAAGTGAAAATTAAACAAACTCATTTAACTATCAAGATAATCGTAGCGAAACATAAAATAATTTTACTCAGCAGATTAACAACAATATTTTAGGTCATATATTGTCAGTTATGCCAGATGCAAATTAAAATGTTACTAAAGGTTTTAAAATATTGAACGAAATCTTTAGCAGAGCACATATTGCCTGTTGCATAGAATCTTTAAAATGTTGGCCCAACATTTTATGTATAGTCATTCCACTGACTTACCTCTGAAAAGGTTGAAACCAAACAATTCAATTCATGATTAATTGAACAAATGTCAGACTTTTACATTACAGAGGTCATGCTTGACATGACATGACATGAGCAGTGCTGAAATAACGATGTTAAAAGCTTGTAATTTGACTGGTTTGCACATTAACTCCAAAATCCGGATGTGGTTTTATGAAGGATGATGCAAAATGCCTCATAGAGCTATTTCAACAAAAATATTACAAGCCAAACAGTTGTGACATTCGATTAGTTTTCCAAATGAACCAATCAATTTTTGCGACTATGCGAAGTTTGCTCTTCCATCTATGTCAACACACCACAAACGTTTGATGCACTGAAAGTCGACATGGAGTGGTTTATCGATTACCTAGATACCAGCAAATGTGTGAGTGTGAGAAAATTGGATATGCTGAATGAGCGCCCTCAAGCCAGGTCGTGTTGTGTACATTTGAATGAAATTGTATTGCATTAAATAAAGACAAGGAATAACGTTCAAAATAAAAGCTAAAAATAATTTGAAATTGTATTTTTATTTCAGTTCAAATGCGCTTTACATATCCTTTGTTGCTTAGCTGCCTCATCTTTCTGTGGAAATTTGCATCTATTCGCTTGTCATAGCGCTCGTTAGAAAATTCACTTTCTACTGAACTGTGTTGTTAAAACCATACACATATATATTTAGTGTCTTAAATATTTTGATTTTCGTGAATTTTACAAATACAGTACATTATTTTACGACTACCTAGTTTATTGTATCATGAATTAATGTGTCTGTGCATACCAATGCACTGTAAATGAAACAGCCAATTATTTGGTCAAAAGTCATAGTGATTGGATTTGTATAAAAGTTTGTGGTATATACACTCACTATGAAGGCTTTTTAACATTTTGTCTCTTATGGGTTATAATTCTCCAAAGTGGGATTGATCCGAGGACGGAACCATGGCAAAGAACTTAGAGGAGTCGATGCTAGTTCTGATAGAGGTGCATTTTCCTGGAAGTTTTAGGTCTGACGACCCGTGGACACCCTTGAAGAAAGGAATGCACAGGGTTGATAGACTGGAAACCGAAAGAATGATCACTATGGGCGGGGTGAGGAGTGCTATAAGCATATTTGCTCCGTACAAAACATCAGGGATAGACGGTATATTTTTGGCTGCAGTGTGGGAAGATATCATTGCACCTAGGCTGTGGGGTATATTCGTTACTTGCTTAGCGACTGGATACGTTCCGAGAGTCTGAAGAGAGGCAAAAGTTGTCTATCTTCCCAAGCCCGGAAAAAAGGATTATGCGGAGGCGAAGTCGTTCAGACCGACCAGCCTTACGTCTTTCTTCTTGAAAACGATGGTAGAGAGATGGTTGATTGTCTTGAGATTATGCTGATGCATAATTCTCTGAGTAGATGCCAACATGCGTATAGAGGTCTACAAGTAGGTCTACGGAGAGTGCTCTTCACGAATTAGTAAGAGCTGCTGAAAAGAAGCTGTTTTCAGGAGACATAGCAATGGCCACATTTATGGACATCGAGGGTGCTTTCGACAAAATATGCTTTGGAAGGCTGCGGCAAGCCCTGACAGAGTGCAATGTTAGCCCAATGATAGTAAATTGGGTAGACAATATGCTCAAGCACAGGGCGGTCAACATGCAGAATGGTAGAGTCAAGACTAGAGGTAGAGTGAGTAGAGTATGTCCCCAGGGTGGGATTTTATCGCCAACCCTGTGGAACATAACTGTGGACTCACTACTGGTTAGACTGGATGAATCGGGCATACACACGATATGGTATGCAGATGACATTGCGTTGGTGGTCTGTGGTAAGTTCATTGACACTATTTCTGAAGGGAGCACTCCGAATGGTGGAGAAGTGGTGTTGAGAACAATTTTCTTTACTAGAAAGAGGGCAGGCCTGAGGAGAGAAGCACTCAGACTTTTTGGGGCTGAAATCAACATGTCCACGAAAGTTAAATATTTAGGAGGGTTCCCCTTGATAGCAAACTGAACTGGAAACGAGCATGTAGAAGATAGGATTCAGAGAGCCAAGAGGGTTCTGTTTCAGTGTAGACGCGTTTGTGCTCTCAAATGGAGGCTAAGCCCAGAGTCTATGAAATAGTTCTACACTATAATGGTTAGACCTGTCATCACATATGCTTCGGTGATCTGGTGGACAAAAGTCAGCCAGAAAATTATTAAGAAGAGACTGGACAGAGTCCAACGGCTGACTTGTGTTGGAATAACAGGTGCAATGCACACCACTCCAACAAGCGCAATGGAGGTTCTGTAAGGTATGCTGCCGTTGGATTTAGAAATAAAGAAAATGGCGGCGCTAACAGCCCTCAGGATGTTGCGAAATGCTACGTGGCATGGATCCACGGCCCTACATGGCCGTCATATGCGCACCCCTGATATTGTACATAGAGATGTCAGGGAGACGGGTATGCCTATGGACGGAAGGCAGAGAGTAAGGATAACAGAAAAATGTTATAAAACTCTAATAACAGATGGAGTCGTCTGCGAAGAAAACGCTTGTAACGATATAAGTATAGTCACAGACGGCTCTCTGATGAATGTCAGAGCCGTGGCAGGCATTTACTCAGAAGAGTTGAGCCTATCCTGTGTACTGAAATTAGGGAGGTTTGTGTCTGTATACCAGGCGGAACTGCCAATTTCTTCGCTCTAGGCTTAATCAATTAAATTTTTTAACTGTACAAAAGTTGGTATTTTCACACTTTTTCGAATAGTTGAAAAAAATTAGTTAAATGATGTAAATGAGTGCTTTTATAAGATAAACGTTTTTATAAATGGTATATTTATTTGTTTAATCTTATTTTAAATTTGTTGATTCACACGGCATTCAACTGTTTTGTCACTTTAACTGCCAAAAGTATAAAAGCTTTTTGAAATTAATTAAAAGAAAAAAAAAAAACAAATACAATTTCAGCGACAAAAATGAAAACTCAAAATCAAATCATGCCTAAAAAATTTATTTATGCATCATTATGCTTGCATAATTTTTGGTTTTGAAATTGAAATTAAATTCAATTTGGTGAATAATTATAAGTGGGGACATTTTGTTGGCCACCGGAATTGTTGTTCAATGCGAGTACAGCAACAAAAATAGAAGCTGAGGGCAATACGACAATGAATACGATGACACTTTATGTATACCAATTCTTAATGCCAACACACACGCACAGATGAATACAAATATACGTTCATACAAACAATGTGAATATATTAATATATATTTTATTGATTTTGCTTATAAATTCAATGTGCAGATGGATATAGCTGGAAATAGATATAAACGAGATGATGTTAACTGAATACTGGTGAGGGACTAAGCTGATGGGATGTTGATGTTGTAAGCTATAAGTTATAATTAATTAATTATTGTGGGAATAAATTCCCCTAACTATATTTAATAACCATTTCCATGATGATTTTAGAATATTGTATTCAGACATAGGCAAAAAGTGTGTGTTAATACTTTGTATTTCTAGAAAAAATAACTTGACCCAGTGAACCAAATAACATATTAATTTCGGCACGTGTCGAAGCTAAGTATTGAACTCGTGTCCTCTGTGATACAAGGCTTCTTGTATTTACTACACACAGAGAAATTTATGTAGAAGTCGAACAGATTGCAGCCTAGTGCTGTTCTCACGCCCGGTGAGAACACGGAGATTCAATGTGGAGCTTCTAGGTTTTGTTCGTAAGAATTGTACACTCCTAACTGCACAAGTGGACAGTTGTCGATTTTTCAAAAGTGGTTGGGGAAAAATAATTTTGGTGTAGTTGAAATTGGGAAATCTAATGATGAGATTGATTACACAGTTGTTCAAGGTTCACGAGAAATTGTATTTAACTAAATTGAACAAATGGTTCGCTTTGTATCCTGATTAAAATTTCAAGGTTTTTTCGAGTTTTTTTTAAATTTTTCGGTTTTTTTAATGTTAAATATTTGTACCAACTATTTTAAAATAATTTTTTTTCATATATGTAAAAGTAGTCTAAAAAAAAGGATTTAATTTTTTTATTTTTATGTGGCTGCGTTTTTCTAAAACACTATTTTTAAGTCTTTTTCGAACTTTGGGTCGACTTTCAAAATGAGTCCCGGGATGTCCCGGGTTCGCTTACAAGAAAAAGTTCGACTGAACATTTCTGAAGACAATGCGAAAAGAATTGGCTGCTTATAGAACGCATATTTGCGTCCTATAAAGATTTTTATCAAGAAACCTATGATTTTTTCCTTGCAAATTTTTAATGGGCAATAAGACAATATATTCCCATAACATATTATGAGTATCCACAGCTAATATAAAAAACCATAAATTTTCCATGTTTACCAAATATAATAAATTTATCATATATAAATCTAATATATAAAAATCTCGTGTCACGGTGTGTGAGGCCGAACTCTTCCGAAACGGATCGACCGATTTTAATGAATTTTTTTTATATTTGGTAGTTATAAGAATAGGTCGTAAAGTATTCTTCTCCCTCCTCTTATGCAAAACAGGAATGGCTTCGCCCATTCAACTCACATTTACGATACAGAATAACTATGGCAGTAAAAGTAACAGAACATTGATATTCAGAATGGAGTTACCACTTGGTGATGTCCTTTTAATGGAAAACTTTAAAGGGCACTGGCGATTTTTTTCTAATTTCATTCCTGAGGAATTGAAATGACCAATTACCAATTCCTAATTCCAAGCAATTGGAATCGAAGCGGAATTAATTGCAAAAAGGATCATTACAACCCAGCTCTGTCCGCAACAAAGTTGAAATTAGAGTACGATCCATCCAATAGCAGAATATGAAAATACGAATGATGGAAATACAGCGATATTTTCGATAAAACCGACATAACAGCTGAAATAACAAGTGTTGATGGAGAGATTATTAAAAGGTTGAAAATTATCCTCGATGTCTTATATATATGCAACAGAAACAGCTGATTTGATTCAGAAAAAATATCCTGGACATAAACTCAAACCTACACTGCATAAAGCCCGAGCGCATGGTAGACAGTATAGAATATCAGTCGTTACCAATAAGTCGTTCATAAACTACTTTACCAATTAATAGGTGGGGGGAGGTGTATTGAAAATCCCTACGATAAGTAACGGAGGGGGGTTCCAGTTATTGTAACGTTACCAAAAATTCAAAAAAGTTGAAACAATACTAAGCAATCAATTAATTTCGAAGTGAAAACTTTTTTAGGCGCGTTGAGCACTTTTGGTAGAGAGAAAAACTATATATTCACAATATTATCACGCTGTTAGCGATATCATCACGCTTTTAGCTGTTCATTTTCGTTGCCGTGGTTATGTTAGGCAAACATGTTTGGTGAGCTTTTTTAATACCGAGGCGATTACCAACCAACTACCGAACCGATTACCGAACCGATAACCGAACCAAATACCGATTACCGAAGCAATTACCAACCGATCATTGAAGCGATTACCAATCAATTACCGAAGCGATTACTGAAGCTATTACCACCCATTACCGAAGCGGTTACCATCAAATAACCAATAACGGATTACCAATCGATTGCCAATTACCGAAGCAATTACCAACTGATTACTGAAGCGATTACCAACCCATTACCGTTTACCGAAGCGATTTTTAACTTCCGAAGCGATTACCAACCGATTACCGAAGCAATTACCAAAGCGATTACTAATCGATTACGAGACGATTACTGATTAACGAAGCGTTTACCAGCCGATTACCGAAGTGATTACCTTTACCGAAGCAATTACCAACCGATTACCGATTACCGAAGCAACTAACATCCGATTACCAATTACCAAAGTTTTTACCAACTGATTACTGAAGCGATTACCAACCCATTACCGTTTACCGAAGCGATTTCCAACTTCCGAAGCGATTACCAACCGATTACCGATTACCGAAGCAATTACCAAAGTGATTACTAATCGATTACGAGCCGATTACCGATTAACGAAGCGATTACTAACCGATTACCGAAGCAATTACCAACCCATTACCGATTACCGAAGCAACTACCAACCGATTACCAATTACCGAAGTGATTACCAACTGATTACCGAAGCGATTAAACAACCCATTACCGTTTACCGAAGCGATTACCAACATCCGAAGCGATTACCAACCGATTACCGATTACAGAAGCAATTACCGAAGCGATTACCAATTGACGAAGCGATTACCAACCAATTGCCCAACCAAATAATTGTGTTTCAAATATATTATATATATATTTATAATATATTATATATATTAAACATTAAAAAATAGCAGTTTATGCATTCAATAACGCATAAAGTGATCAAAAGGGTTCAAAAAAAAAGTAGAACGCATCAGATTTTCAGACTTTAGCTACTTTGGAAATGCATAACAAGCTATGTTATTTCATAGCTTTAAGTTTTCACTTCGGTAGGCAGTTCCCCTCTACCTATTTTTTTATTTTAATGTTACAATACTTTATTGGGGGGAAGGGGGTGAACCCCCTAAGACTATTAGAAAATGTTTAAACTTCGTAAAGAACATACTATTAAGTGGCAGCCCCGTGGGAAAAATTGAGGTGGCAACCATATCCACCACCTTGAATTTTATAAATGTGATATCAATTTCGAAATCCAATCCGCTGTCAGAGTTTCAAAATTCCAAGAAATCGCAATAATACAATAAATCGAGGTGGCAACCTTATCCAATATCTTGAATTTGATAATGCTGGCATCAGATTCGAGATCAGCGACTTCCTAAAACTGCTAGATGATGTTCAAAACTTTTAAATATACAATTTATAAGATGGCAACTCTATTGTAAAAAAATGCACAATTTTAAAATTCTGACAACAGATTCGGAGTCAGCGACCCATTTTTACCTAGTGTTCACCCCAGCACCGAATTCGCAAATATACATAAAATCTAGGTGGCAACCCTATCCGCTGTTT
Organism: Coremacera marginata; assembly: GCA_914767935.1. Classification (NCBI taxonomy): domain Eukaryota; kingdom Metazoa; phylum Arthropoda; class Insecta; order Diptera; family Sciomyzidae; genus Coremacera; species Coremacera marginata. Next base: position 169,414,420 of record OU612045.1, read on the forward strand.
TGAATTTTAAAGTGCTGACATCAGATTCGAGATCAGCAACCCCCTAAGACTGTTCGGTAATGTTCAAAACTCTTAAAAATACATTTTCTTATGTGGCAATACTTTTGCAAAAAAATAAAAAAAAATACACAATTTTGAAATTCTGACAAAGGCTTTGGATTCAGCGATTCATTTTTACTTAGTGTTCGCCCCAGCACCGAATTCGTAAAAATAAAAAAAATTAGGTGGCAGCTCTATCCGCCATATTGCATTTTACAATTCTGACATCAGATTCGAAATCAGTGACCCCTAAATAAGTTCGATGATGTTTAAAACTCTAAAAAATACATTTTATTAGGTGGCAGTCCCTTTTTTAAAAAATTCCATAATTTTGAAATTCTGACAACATATTCGGATTCAGTGACCCATTTTATCTAGCATTCGCCCCAGCACCGAATTCGCAAAAATTTAAAAAAAATTAGGTGGCAACCCTAAGTGTCATCTTGAATTTAAAAATGCTGACATCAGATTCGAAATCAGTTACATGAAAATAAATTTTATTAGGTATCAATCACGTGGTAAAAATTTAGGTGGCAATGCTATCTGCCATATTGAATTTTAAAATTCTGACATCAGATTAAAAATCAGCGGCTCTCTAAAACTGTTAGATGATGTTGAAAATTCTTAAAAATACATTTTATTAGATGACAACTCTGTGGTAAAAATTTAGGCGGCAACTCTATCCGCCATATTGAATTTTAAATCTGTGATATCAGATTCAAAATCAAATCCGTTGTCAGAATTTCAAAGTTACAAAAATTAAATTACAAGGAGTCACAAAAATACAAAAGAAATCGAGGTGGCAATCCTAGCCGCCATCTTGAATTTTAAGATCCTGACATCAGATTCGAAATCAGTGATCCCCTAAAACTGCCAACCACAGTGTTTCTCTTAGACAGCGCTTATATACAAAACGTTTCACATTTTTGTTACATGTTTATAAACAAAAACGTTTCACATTTTTGTAACATGTCAAAAAACATCGATAAATAATTGTAACATCTCCGTCTAAGAAGTTTCACTTCAAAAATACGCATGAGTTTTTTGAATTTTCATTTCCGGTTATTGTTTTCTTGTTCAATTTGTAAATTCTATATCGATTGATATTTATTACACTCACGCTTGAACAAGTGAACGTGAAACTTTCATTATTTAATGTCAGACAGACAAGCTAACATTCCAATTTTCATGCTTTTAGTGTAGATTAAGCCACACTTATAGCGATTTTTCGTTCACTTCCGTTATATTTACTAAACTTGAACGCCGAGTTATAAGAAGATTCACTTCAAAAAAATCAACCCGAAAACGTACGCAAAACTCTTACTTGTCGTCAAAGCTTCGGTTGTGGTTAAGTGAGTTGCTATTTTAGATTGAAATTCTACAGAGATATTTTTGAAGCAGTTTTCTTTCTTCAAACACAACCAGTGCTTTAAATATAAAAGAAAAATTCTCAAATCTATTCACATTTTCCGAAGGCAATAAAGTCTCAAGTGACTATGTATTACTTTCACGTCATAAAGCGTCAATTGGTTTGTGTCAACATATTCATTGAACCCAAAAATATTATTCACACTTACCCATAAAATGCTAGATTTGCTCCATAAGTTTGGTGAACTAAGCACCGAGCTCGTTCATAAATTTTCACAACGTGCGAACGTTTATCAAGTGTAAAGTGTTCCATTATTAATTTTGTGCTCATATCGACCACAAATGCCAGAAAACTTTTATCAAAAGTTTGAAAAATTACAGCGTGTCCCATGATATACATATGAAAAATGTAAAAACGAACAAGTGTTTGCTTTAAACATATCCCTAAACTTAAAAATGTGCTCCCTCCTTAATGCATTGGAAAACTTTTCTCGACTCATTTCATTCAAGTGTTTTTTCGTTAAAATTGTTTTTCTTGATATTATCAGCAACAGAAAACTCATCATCAAATTCTTTATTTCGCAAATTTTTTATTGATCTCACATGTTGAATTATTTAGTGTTATCCTTTGACAACATTTCAACAACAGCACGTTTCCAACTCCCAACTCATATTAGTTGGAGTTTTTTATAGCAAAGCATACATCTCATGTTGATTTGATGTCCAACAACAGACATTTTCTATTAAGCAAAAAAGAAAAGAAAAAAAAAACTACGATAAAAAATGAGCGTTGGAAAAGTGAACGAAGAAAACAAACATCATTCAATGACTTCCAGCTATCTTTCGTATTGCAAACTCTACTCAAGTACGTGACTGGATTCTATGCTTATTTTTTACTGCATCAAATAGCAAACCGTTTAAAATGATTATGTGAGAAAATCTAAGAAATACTGTTTAAATTTATACGGTGTGCAACTACAGCAACACATAGGTTGGTTGACACATGGATCAACATGGAAGCTGTGGGTAATTATTTATATAATAAATCATCAAGGCGCATTGATTAGTATGTGAATGAATGGAGAGTAAATCGTTTAAAATGCTATCACTGTTGATTTTTTTTTTTTTGACTAAGTGTGTCAAGTGCTCAACATGACTGGCAAAAATGGACAACATTTATTTTTATCTGCTTGTTTGCTATTTTCGTTGGTTCTTTTTAAGACGTTGGAGATTCCGTGTCAAATTATAAGAATACTTTTTTTTTTGATGGAGAACAAATGATACTGAAATGGCTACTTAAATGGTGACTTAAAATGATGCTAAGACTGGATTATTCTTTAATCTTTATAAAAAATACACAAAAATAAATCGTCATAACGGTTTTTTCAAGTAACTTTCAAGCACAAAGCTGGTAATTGAAATTAAATAAAAATTGAATTGGCTGGTCGATATATTTAAAAATTGGAAAATTAAAATATTTTCAGATGAGCGGGAAGCAACTGGTAGCAGCATATTTAAAAGATCAACACTTCCATTTCCGTTCATTTTGCATATTTTAACGTTATTTTCATAATTTGCCGAACAATTGCATACATTTTTTTTTAAACACAGCACAACAATTAAATTTTTTGAATTTAAAAATCAGCTGTTTGAAGCTCGAGATTCGTGCTCGAAGAAATTTTTCAAGTAAAGTTCGAGTAATTGAGAGGGACATTTTGCTTGTTCTTCTCTCTTGTGCTGGAAAAATGTGTAAAGAAACGCCTTTGAGTAACCTCAAGTTACTTTAAGTGAGTACGGAAACATACCTTTATTTGACTCGAAATGTATTTAGATTTTGCCAAATTTTGTCAAAGGCGTTCAAAATTTCGTTTTAGTCGTTCAAGTTGCAATAAAACGTTTTTTATTTGTAATACAGATGACACGCGAAGATCATATAATATTTGGATCATAAAAAAAACTTAAAAAAAAAAACTGTATTTGAAAAGTAGTTTTCATAAAAATGTTTGTTTGTGCTAAAGACAATGGATAGAAATAGTAATAGAAATAAAAATAAAAGAAACACTGATAGCAATCGAAAAACTCGTCCCTTGAAACGCCAGTTTCGTGGTAACCAACACGAAAGAGATGAGGACACCGAATTCACAAGTACATCGGCAAAAAAATTTAAAAAAAATGAAAAAGAAGACATAAGCATTGACAACAAAACGGAGAATTGCATTTTGGAGTTTTATACAGATTTCTCAAAGAACGTTTAAAAAGGTTTAAATTTCACAAAAAAAAAAATTGTATTGCCTAAAATTTTCTTTGAGTTTTTTCAAAATCACGTTTTTGAATTTCGAAGTCACTTTTCTCCGGTTCTACTGCAACTGCACCGATTTTGGTGAAACCAAGTGCAATCGACGCAGAACTGTCGAATTTCTAAAACTGCATGCTCAAATTTTTCATTTCAATTTTTTTTTTTTTTGATTCAAAAAAATAACTTCAAACTTAAAAGCGTTTATCACGAAAACACGTTTTTCGAGCTTACGGCCCAGATTGTGCCCGTAGTTCTGAACCGATTTTGATCAAACAAAGTGCAATCGACTCAAAATTGTCACCATACGTCCCTACCTCAATCACAATTTTAAACAATTTTTTTACTATTTTTTTTTTTTACACTAGACTACAAAAAAAAAGACCCAAAATCGGTTTTTCATTTTTCAATGACCGCCATTCTGTAAAAAACCATCGAAAAATTATGATTGAGGTAGGGACTAAAACTACATCTGTACTGAATCAAACGCCGTTTACTTTTTCTATTTCAGATGATCCGAAGTCGAGTTAACCGGGCCGCAAGCGGCATACCTTTTTTTCGACGCCCAACTTTGAAGGCCGACAACTTTTTGAACAGCCCCTGGTACAAAGGAAAAAAAAATTTTATTTAATTTATTATGTTCTTAATACAATAATAAAAACAGAATTTAAATAATTCTTTGCGTTTTCAAATAAGAAGTTTTTCAAAAAGGGTTTAAAAACAGCCTTCCAACCAGGAATACTCCCTTAAGAAAGTAAACAAATTTCTTTCAAGACGTATACTTGCTGGGAGTCTGTTGTTAAGTCTAAAAGATAATATCGAAAAAAAATTACGATAGTGGGTTGCGCGAAAAACTGGAACAGTCACAGCAGAATTCTGATTCATTCTTAGGTTTTAAGCACCATCTATGGAATTCTGCATATACTTTAAAAAATATTTGAAGCACTTTAAAGTATTAAAGCTGTCTTAATGGTAAAATCCTTAGACGCCTAAATAGATTAATACACCAAAAAAAAAAAAATCTGGTTAATTTAACCAAATTTTAACTAAATTTCAGGTTAAAATTTGCCAATATGAATATGAGATTACCACATGCAAATTCGGGTCAATTTAACCAGTTTTTGTGGTAAATTTAACCAATTGTCAGGTATAATGTTTTCCCGGAATCGTCAGGTTAAGATTACTTTATACCATTCAGGTGAATTTAACCTGCCGTTTTCTCTTGAGTGCATCGGGTTACACATTCAACATTACTACAGCAGAACTTGACAGCTAGCGGATTATTTTTTCCCTATAAAAACCTAGTTGTTTTTTCCCGCTATTATTTGAATATGTTTCTACAAACCACATTCCTCAGGTGCAAGTAACGTGGATCAGGTTAATACGATGTGATTGACTCTCCTAACCAAGTCCGTCAGGTAAAAAGAATGCATTAGGTAAGAGCATTTTTCCCTGAGTGTAGATGAGGTCAACCGATTTACTTTACAAATTATTCTGCATACTATACTGCATACTTTTGCAATATAAACAAGGGACGTATATTACTCAGATAAGCACCTCCTTAGCAGCGCACATAATTTTTGTAATATAGAGTAAAAATCCCGTAGTAGATTTTAGTTATTGTTCATTTAAAACAAAACTGTCTTAGCTTATAAAAGCAGCTTAACGAAGAAAACAGTTATTTATTCAACAATAAAATGTGTGCAGTCCAGGTAAGATGTTGATCAAACATTATTCCTTAATATTTAAAGCAAGACACTCTTTCGAAAACAAAGCAATTATTAGTGCAAGAAATGCTATTGACATAAAAAATTGTCATTAAGCTAAAGCGACAACATCATATCCATGAAATATGATGTCAATTTCCGGCGATACTATATTAAATAAGCTAAAATACATTAGCTTAGTCTTCCAGCTAACAAGTAATTTATGCTCTGCAAACCAAACTCTAAGTACATTAACATCATGATTTATATCTGCAATTAAGTTAAGGGGGTTCACTGATGCATAGCCAATGGCTAGATCGTCAGCAGAAGCAGTAACTTTACCAATAAAATTTAGCCAAAAAAAAAGAATTAATATAAACTAGAAATAGAACCGGACCAAGAACAGAGCCTTGGGGAACTTCTAGATTTGTACATTTAGAGTCACTTAGTTCGTTACAAATTTCTACTCTTTGCTTTCTGTAATTCAAGAAGGACATAAGCCAATTGTAAATAAAACCATGAAAGCCTTAATTATGCAGTTCAAATGCCAAATGTCAAATGCCTTTGTTATATCAACAAAAATGCCGGCACAATTATCATCAAGACCTTTGTAAATCGATGTACAGAAATCAAGTAGTGCATCTTCAGTTGAGAGACTATAGTCAGCGAAATAATTTTATGTGCATTTTACGTAGATTCTACTTTCATCTGACCACCACTTTATTTGTAGATCTTTGTTACTGATGCTTATGATAGTTATTTTTAATAGTGGAAAGGCTTGCTGCAAGCTACACAGCTTATATTTTGAGCAATATATATAGCAATATATTTTGAGAGCAAAGGACAAGGAAATTCTTAATAAATCCATTATTTAAACAAACAATTTTTTTTTTTATTCATTTACAATTTAGCTATAATATAAACAGTTCTAGTATGAGCTCCATGGCCAAGTATGGCTTTTAAGGAGCATGCTGCATTGGCATGAAAATAAATTATTCCTTATCACAAAGTTTATAACATTAACAAAAATACTTTATATCATTTTCAAATTATATAACTGTTTTTGTCTATATTCTAAATATTTACAATGTTTGTTAACAAGTATCGCTTTACTCTTGACTTGAACAGCTGTCATTTTATATCTGCTGGCATTTCATTATAAGCCGATGGCCCCGCACACATATACCGCTGCTTGGTGGTTTCTAGCCTACCTCTCACCACTACTAAGTTGTTAAATCCTCTAATATTAACCCCATGCGACGGGTATAGAAGTTGTGTGGTATTATAGCTAATGTTGTGGATATGTTTGTACACTTGAAGTACCAGCTGGTAGTTGTATAAAGCGGCTATAGGCAGCATTGATTTAAACTGTAAAGCATACAGTTGGCTACTCGGGAATCTCTTTGGAAGATCAAAAACCAATTTGACAGCCTTGTTTTGGATTCTTTGTAGCTTCTTCAACTCAATAGTTTTTTTTCAAGCCCAGCACATTGTCATATACATACATGAGGTGCGAATGGAACAATGACGTATAAAGTTGATATTTTGTATCAAATGACATTTTACTTTTAAACTTTCTTAGAATGCCAATTCCGTAGGAGAGTTTGTTTTAAAGCTTTATTATGTGCTGATTCCATTTTAAATTACTGCTCATCAGAAGACCCAGGAATTTAAAATTTTTTTTTTTCGACCACTTCCGAATCATCTATGGCGAAAACGGATTTGTCTTCCACCCTACTCTGGGGTGAGAACAGCACGAATTTAGTTTTAGATTTGTTTATAGAAATTCTGTTAAAGCTAAAGAACTCCTGAAGCATCGAGATATCATATTCAAATTTGGCTCTTAGTACAGTTCTATTCACAGATGGGTAGAAAAGAGCAATATCATCAGCAAATAAAAAAAGTTTCCCGTTAAGCGATATGTTTTGTATATATCGTTAATAAATATAAGAAAGAGGATTGGACCTAACACACTCCCTTGCGAAACACCACAAAATACTTTCTCAAATCCGCTCCTCACTTTCCCGTTGAACACAATTTGATATCTGTCTTCAAGGTAACTGCTTAGCAATTCCAAAGATTTGCTATAAAACCCAACATATTCCAACTTTTTCAGAAGAATTTCGTGATTTACACATTCAAATGCTTTTTGAAGTTCGATAAACACACCACCCAACCCAGAACAGCCACGATCTAACGCCTTGCAAATATTATCCACCACTTGCACTAATGCTGGTTGAGTGCCAGCACCAGTTCGAAATCCGTACTGAAAGTTGTACGTAAACTTCATAGCTTCTAAGTGTTCACTGATCTGGTTTTTTATTAACTTCACCACATTGTTTATAATAGGCAGAACTGTAATAGGCCTGTAATTTTTGAGTTTTTTTTTTTTTGTTGCCGCCTTTAAATAGACGTAGTATCTTCTGAATTTATAGTTTTCATTAGCAGAGAAAAATTTGCTCAATACTTTGGAAATTGAAATATACTGCATATAATTTTTCTGCATACTTACATTTTAACGTTATCGAAATCTACACTGTTGTACGCTTAAAACTTTGTACGTTCTTAATGCACATATAATTATTTCGCTGACTGTAGTTCTAAATCCGTATTGAGAAGAACTGCAAAAATTTCGACTGTTCAGAAAAGCTTAAAACCTCGCCTTGATGGCTTTTTCAAACATTTTTACATTGACGACAAACAAACAAATAAGTCTGTAATTATTCGTATCTTTCCTGCAACATGGGGCCAAATCGCCGCTTCCGTGAACGTGCAACTCGTCACGTAAAGTTGTTTCAATTGAATGCAATTTAATGACGAGTTGAATATGACTCCGTGACGAGTTGTACGTTTACGGAAAGGGCGATTCGGCCCCTGTTTTAAAAAGCTGAATAACAATTGCGTCTTTGAGTTGGTCAGGAAATATATCAGGTAGGACACTCAAGTTAAATACATGTTTTAAAATATCTATTATATTTAGTGCAATATTTTTCAGAATATTGTTTGAAATCTCATCAGTGCCACCAGAGTACAAGTTTCCTACGATTTAATTATTTTCAGTAACTCAAGACCAGAAATCGGCTTAAAATAAAATCTGTCCCTAGAGAAAAGTGTTCCAAATTGGAAGAAGAGCTTATACAGGCTTCCTCCGGAAATAGAAGCTGCCTTGACGTTGAAAATGATTATTAAAATCATTTGAAATTTGCTTTTTATATCAGTAACGATACTAGCTTCATTATTTAAACAAATGATTCCGCGTGCTTAGAATGATGAACATTACGATTTAGAATGTTATTACAAGGTTCCCATTCTTTTTTTTTTTGGGTTACCTTGTGCAATTAGAATCTGGTTTTGGTAGTAATTATTTCTACAAGATTTTATTGCAATATTTTAATTTTTACAAACAAGAGTATGATGACGTTGATTTAAACTGACATTAAAAGGATGTTTCCAGCATTTTTTTATCTTAATTTTTCGCTTAATTTTCTCAAGTAGACTACGAGTCATCCACGGTTTCAACATACGCTCTGAATTTCTAAGAACAGTTGCATAACTGGAACTATTTATATAATTTGTCAAAACACTAAGGAATATGGTACACGCATGAGATACATTATGTTCAGCATAAACATCTTCGAAGCTTAAAGCATTATTTATTTGTACAAAATTGATTTTTCTGACTCTTTCGGAAGATTTATGATTATCACCTAATTGTTGCTCAAGACTATTCAGAAGAATACCCGTTAGGCAATGATCAGTCACACGAAGATCTGGGTTTATTCCAAAACAGAAGTTGAGGAGTATAATGCAAACTAACAAATGACAAATGTGTAACAAATAATATAAGAAAAGGAATTTTTCGCAAAAGGAATATGATAGTGAAGAAAATGCCAGTAAACATTATTTAAAGATATAAAAAAAAAGCGATTCAATCATGATGTAGAAAAGTATTCTAGAACTTATTAAAAAAATTATAAATTGTGTAATGTTATTAAGCGAAATAAAAGTAGTTAAATATTTTTGATTCCGGGAAATACACACCGGTTAGGACAAATAGACTGGAGCGAAAAACAGAGAAGTTTCCAAATCAAATCGTAATATTTGTTACTTGTCAATACGAATATTAAAATTTTAACAGAAATTGAACAGGTATACAAAAAATCATAGTAGGTGGAAATTATGTCCGATCGAGCTCATTTTTTGCACCTCTTAAGGTATATATAGACTTGTATGTTAATCAGTTCCCATCTATGGAATAATAAACAATGAAAAATAAGTCATATTCGAGCTCTTTTAAATTTTTATCGGAAAGATTTCTTTGTAAAGTAAGTTTTACCTAACATTTAACAATGTTGCATTTACTTAAAATTTTCTTAAACTTTTAACTAAACTTAGTAAAGTAAAAACCAAAATAAGTTGCAATTTTATAAAATACTCACAGCCTTCTAATTAAGCCACAAAAGTCGGCAGTCTTATTTATCTTCAGCTTAATGCTTAAATAAAACCATCTAATTAGGAAATGATGAAAAACATTTAGATCCTTGAAAAATTTAAGAGCACATCAATTCATGCAACATCGACTAAAAAAATTGATGGCATTTGCCAAACAAATGCATACAGACACACACACACATAGTCAGAAAAACAGACAATACATTTCCGACTTACCCTCGAAACCTTCTTTCTGACGCATAGCATCGTATTTTTCAAGAGCCAGCTTAATAGCTGCGCGTTCAGAATCCTTTAGATTTGATACCAAATCATGTGCCCGTTCTTCGCACAACGGATGAGATCCAAGGACGGGCGGTTCACGAGCGGCAGTGAATTTAGAATACAAACGTAGCGACGGCTGTTGAAGCTGCTGCTGTCGTTGTAGTTTTATTGTTGTGGAAGACGTTGTGGGCACTAGAAGAGGAGGGAGGTAGAAAGATGAAGACAGGAATTGTTGTTGTTGTTGTTTGGGATACTGCTTGCTGCAGCAAGCTGTTGCGCTAGCTGCTAAACTGTGTAGGAGGAAAGCATGTGACTGTTGTGGTTGTTGTTGCTGTCTGCTCAATTGCAAAAAAGTTCGCACTAATTTACTGACTGTTGCTCTTTGTGACGAATGATGCATTTTGAATTTAAATATTTTTATAAAATTTTATATATTTAAAATTTCTTTAAATTTTTATTTACAAAAAAGATTGAAATTTTTTTACTTTTTACGATTTTACTCAGCACTTTAATTTGTTTATATAAACTATATGTAGTCACTTCCACTTTAGTATAACTTGTTCTTCTGCTCCCACTGTGCGCTGCCACAATGACGTCACGTAGTCCAAATTTGTTTGGCTGTCTCGCATGCGTTTTACTTGCTTCTGTAAAGGAAATGCTTTTCTTGTACCACTTTGTTTTTGTTATTTTCACTTGTTTCCTACTTTTACTTGTTTTTATTAGTTTAACTGTCGTTTTTATAACGTTAATCGCAATAGTTCGCCAGTTTACTACGTGTTCCTTGCACTCCGGCGTTGTTCGTCGTACTATCTTCACTGTTTTTCGATGTCGTTAAGCTTTTCCAAATGTTTACGTAAATTTGCAAAGTTTTCGTTCTTGTTCTTCTTATTGCTTGTGCTTTGCTATTAACTTTTTCTCACTCTCAGCCTTTTTTTCCTTGCTAACTTGGCCAAAATGACGAAATGCAGCTGCGCAGAACTTCTAAACACAATTTGAGCAGCGTTTTATTAAGAAATGTCAAATTGAACAGCTGCTTACTGTCAAAAGCTGTTCTGACGTTTCTGATGGTTGTATCGTAAGTTGAATAGCTACTGTGGTGAATAAATTTTACAGGGCTGATTAGGTTAAACTAATTGAGAATTTCTTGAATATGATTTCGGTGCTAGCTAATGCATATAAATTGAACACGGTGCAACCACAACGAATAATAGCACAAATTCTTAGAAATATACTATGTATATTCAGACATCTAGTATTTTAATTTGAAAATACTGTCAAAGTATTTTAAATAACTAAGTTGTGTTTACGTACTAAGTGTACTGTTTTTTACCTAAAATTTCAACAACTCTTCTGACATATGTCTGTGAAGGTCGGCACTCATTGTTTAAAAAAGTATATCCTCCCTCCAAATATGAATTATCCACTTTTTACGGCATTTTTAAAAATTTTTATATCAGATTTCATTGGTTTTTATACATCTTATTTTTCTGATTGGTATTTACAATAGATTTCCGAAATGTCATTCGCAATTTGTTTGGGCTATGTTATATATGAATACTAGCAAGAATACTATAGGTGTATTCTGTATGTCTAGTATATGGCCATTGCACGCTACAAGATAGCAAATATGCATTCGGGCCAATGTTATGCCTTTGTATGGATTGCGGATTTCCCATTCTTGTACTGTGCAATGGCATATACTAGACATAGAGAATACCCCTAAAGTTCTACACATAGTATTTATACTACAAAAATACCAGATTGCTCTGCTGGTATTTTGTAGTATTCTTGTACAGACATCTACTATTTGTACAAATAATAGAAAGATTACTAGATATCTGAACATAGTATAATGGTTTTAATGCTAATACACAATACTCTTGTAAATTGTATATGCCAAATTACTTTATCAGCGTTATAAATAAACTATCAAAATTTGTACGGAGAAGTTTTTGCACAAACCATATACATATTTGATCAACGATTAAGGTGAGCAAACGAACAGGCAACTTAGTTGGGCAACCAGCTGTTTTGATTATTATTTATTGCAAGCATTATTGAAGGAAAGTGCTGTTTTTGTCCAATCAGAGGTTAATAAAATATATTTTTAATTGCTACTGGCATGTTGAAAATACACTGTTTTAGTTTAACTTACGAAACAGCTTTCATATATGCAACAAATTCATCAACGATTTTAAGGGGGCATTAATGTAACCTGCCTGATAAAAATAACTCGAGAAAATAAAAATAAGCTAATGCATAATTTCAATGCTTCTGCAAATGTTGACTTCTTTAAACCGTTTTTGCTTATTTAAGCATATTCGATACTTGAAAAAAAGAAAGTCCCGTTTCACATTGGTCAAGAATTGAAAGCAATTTTTTGACGTTCTCTTTTGGACTTGACGAAAGCTTTTACATTTATCAAGAGTTGAATTCAATTTTGTTTCTTTTTTGCTTGTTTTCTTAAAATCTAAAGCAAGCCAATGAAAGCGACTAAAACCAACAAATCAAAAAGAGAGAGACAGACGCATGGCAATATAAACAAAAAATGAAGTAATCTGAGAAAAATGCGAAAAGAACAAAAGGGAACACGAAAAAATTGATGGTACAGAGACAACCGTCAACTTTTTCTCCCCTTTATCGCTTCCGATTTGCGGCGAATCTCTCTTAAAATTGAATTCAATTCTTGGCCAATGTGAAAGGGGTCGAAAATAAAAAATATCTGGCGAAATTCGATTAAATTTGGCATAATTTTCTTGATTGCATTATAGTTATATGAAATTGTATAGTTGTCTCTTTCACATGGTAGCAGCAATGAAGTCCTGAAAACTATCTCTTCCAAAGAGCTATCCATAACACGAGGTCTCCACAGAACATTCATTATATTTTGTAAGCTGTTAAATTCAATTTCATAGCATGAATATGTAATATTCATACGAATATAAAAAAGAACACGAAAACAATACTTTTTATGTAAGTATTCTTTGCTATAAAATACTGTGTTAAATATTTTTATCTTGGCATTTTCGGTCCTGTTCGTCTACGTAACATAAATTTCAGATGATTAAAGTGATTTTACTTTATTTTATAAGTGCTTGAATCAAAATTTTGGAAAGATTTCTCGAAAAAATCTTTATTTATCAATCTTAAGGCCTTTCTTTATTTTGCAAATAAAATCTTAAAAAAACATCAGCTTGCGAAATAAATTATATGGCGATAAGGATATTTACGATCTTATGTGTTTGATTGCTTACGCTCATACTTTTGATAAAATATAAAAATAATTATTTACAACAAAAACATACTTCACTGTCTCTCACAATTCACATTTTCACTACAATAATCGTATGTTACTTTTTAATCTTTTTTTTTTGTAAATTTGGAAAAAAAATTGATAAAATTAAAAGAACTTGATAAAAGCTGCAAAAAAACTGAACAAATAAAAAATACCTATCCTTGTTTTTATTAAACGTATTATTCGTATGAAACATATTACTACTAATCTGTCCAATGATGTAGTGAAATTAAGATAAGTTTAGTATTATTTTTAGAATTATTAATGCATGTTAGAGTGTGACATATCGTGAATATCCCTTTTATTTACCCATTAATATATTTATTTCTAACTTTTTTTGTAAGTTCTCAAGTAAAACACATTTATTTATTTAATATTTTTAGTTTTATTGATTACATAAGTGTTTGAATTATATTTATTTTTATTTTTTCTTAAATGAAATCTAAAAAACAGATTTCTAAAAAAAATATACTCATGGCGTTTTCTTTTCTAGGAAAAATTCTGCATTTTTTCTGCCCTTTTCGAGAATTCTGTACTTTTGACGTTCTTTTCTCAAAAAAAAAAAAATTCTGGCTCTATAATTGAATCGTGAAAACGAAGAAAATTTGAATTCAAGATCAACGGTTCGAAAATTCAAACTAAAACTATATGTAAGGAAAATATTTAACATTATGTTTAACATTTTGATAAAGTTCGAGCTCTGTTACGAAACACGTCAAGACTAACTCAGTCAATTTTTGCAAAACACTTCAGTGAACTTAAACTGGGCATATAAAAAAAAAATTTTAAATGTATTGGAAATTATTTTCATAACTTAATGAAAATACAGTCCAATGAAATTTTGTACAAATTAAAGTCGAATTAATTTTAAGTTTCTCAAAAATTAACAGGGCAGCCAACATAGCGTCATTGAAAAAGATCTTATATTTTTTTTTTGATGTTGATAAACGTAAAAATGCTATTCTCTCAGAGGACAGAATTTTTTGCCTAGAAAAGAATACGCTATAAGTGAAACATATTGGCACTGTTAAAATTTCTCTGAATTAAACCTATTACTAACTAAAAGCTCCTCACGTGCAGTCATTGCTGCGTTGACCGGGTATACCACGCAATTCCTGGTTCATAGTGCGCAACAATGGATGTTTGCCGCAACCACAGCGACCGCGGAAATCATCCAAATCCAGAGCCCAAACCATGCCACCACCCAAACCTAAGCTGCGCACATACTGAGACTTACGTCGTATATCGGCTACATCATCATATGACACCCACTGATTGCCTTTGTGAGCATAGGGTCCAATACGACCCTGATCATCACGCACCACAGTCCAGCCACCGCTGCTAATTTTTTCACAGATTTCATAATAGGCCAAGAAGCCACCAGCTCTTGTAGCTGTACCAGCTAGACCGGGTCCAACCGAGCGTGCATTCAAGCCACTATCATTTGGATCGGCCAAGGAAAATGATTGTCCATATAATGGCATGCCCATTATAAGTTTCTTAGGCGGTGTACCCCGCTTCAGCCAATAGCGTATGGAAAAGTTGCCATTGAAGAATTCATTTGTATCACCATCAACATAGTAAAGTGGCGCCACGTGACCCGTCAGCTTATCCCAATGACCATGAAAATCGTAAGTCATGACAGCAATCCAATCAAAGTAACGTGACAGCGTAGCCACATCATAGCCGGCATCAATGACTTTCTTACTGGGTGAGACAGCTGCCGAAAGCAAAAGATCACGTGGCTTAAATGCTTCGGATAGTTCCCGTACTAGGTCGGTAAAAGCTTGCTTTTCTTTCGGTGAACCCTTAGAGCAGTCCACCTGCCAGCATACAGGATATTCCCAATCCAAGTCCAAGCCTTCAAAACCGTACTTCTCAATGAAGTCCAGAACACTTTGTATAAAACGTGCACGCGCATCGGGATCCAAAACCAAGCGCGCATACTTGCTGCCAAGCGAGTCGTTCCAGCCACCAATGGCGACGGTGACACGTATGCCTTTCTGTTTGTAAGCAACAACACGTTCGTAGAATCTATTATCAATATCAGCCCAGGAATCGTGCGTGCGAATGGTCAACGTATTGCTGTTGAGTACCGCAAAGCCATAGACGATATGCGTGCAAAGATTCTCATCGATATCTTCGGGCACATATTTGCCTTGACCACGTCGATACCAGGCCCAATTTGTGAAGTAACAAACAACTTTGTAGTCATCCTTTTGGTCAAGTACTACAGCTGGCAGAGCTGGGGGCTTTGGCTTTGGCTTCGTTATGGGCTTCTTCGTGGGTTTGCCTGCAGGTTTCGTGGTAGGTTTCTTGCTAGGTTTTTTCGCTGGTTTTCGTGTTGACGGGATCGTGGGTCGAAAAACGACGGGAGCTTTTGTTGTTTTATCACTACGTATAAAGCATTTACTGTTCTGCGGCCAATCACAATAGTTCTCGTTCCAGTGCAGACCAGCCGGACAACTGTAATAAATTTTTATTGTGAATGCATCTGGGTCGAATATTTCTAGCGCTACTTACCGTTGTTCAATCAGAGCATTATGCTGACAGATATAATATTTATTGCAGTCCTGGTTGTGAGGTAAGAAATTTCGTGTATCACACTCCAAGCGCATTTCTGATTCCACCACAATTGGTTCTTTGATCTCGGCAGGGGGTTCCATAATTTCTGCAGCTGGTGCTACTGCGGTATTCACCGTAGGTTTCACTTCTTGCTCTTGAGCTGGTCCTATGCCTGAAGCAACTATTGTGAGAGTAGAATAAGAAACTTTAGAATACTTTGCAGGAAAAAGATTTTAAGAACCTACTCATTGTGTGATCTTCAAATTCCAGCTGACACTTGGGATGTGGTCCAGGATAGTTTCTCAAAACTCGGTTAATGGTCTTCAACAGCGGATACGATTCACAGTCGCAGTCATTTTTGAAATCATCCAAATCCAAAGCCCAGATCATAGCACCACCCAAACCCATGGCACGCACATATTCACTCTTGTGCCTAATCATGGCTGCGTCATCGAAGGAGACCCACTGATCGCGGTGGAAGGCATATGGACCCATTCGTCCACGCGAGTCACGCACCACATTCCAGCCCCGTTTGTGTATGTATGAGCAGATTTCATAGTAGGATAAGAAACCTCGAGCGCGTGTTGCCTCGCCAGCTTCTCCGCCACCATAGGTAGGAGCATTCAGGCCATGCTCGCTTGCCTGAGCCAGAGAGAAAGATTGTCCATACATGGGCATGCCCATAATCAGCTTCTCACGATCGGCACCACTTTGCAGCCAATAGTTGATGGAGAAATTTGCATTGAAAGTATCGGTACCCTCCGGGTGATCGTACATGGGTGCCACATGACCAGTCTTCTTATCCCATTGGCCATGATAATCGTATGTCATCACAGCAATCCAGTCAAAGTAGCGTGAGAGTTTTGGAACATTGTAGCCAGCGTCGATTACCTTCTTATTTGGTGAAACGGCAGAGGACAGTAAAAGTTGACGTGGCTTGAAAGCCTCTGAGAGCTCACGCACCAAACTTGTAAAGCCCTCCTTTTCATTCGCAGAGCCCTTCTTGCAGTCTACCTGCCAGCAAACTGGATATTCCCAGTCCAAATCCAATCCATCAAAGCCATATTTCTCAATAAACTCTACGACATGGCGAACAAAACGTGAGCGGGATGCAGCGCTTAGTACAAGTCGTGCATATTTATCGCCTGCCGAATCATTCCAACCACCAATTGCAACGGTGACTTTAATGCCCTTGGCACGTAGGGCTACAACACGCTCATAGAATTTATTATCCAAATCAGCCCAAGAGTCATGCGGTTTAATGGTCAGACTGTCGCGATTGAGCACAGCGAAGCCATAAACGATATGCGTACAAAGCTCGGTGTCAATGTCTTCAGGCAAATACTTGCCACCACCCTGACGATACCAGGCCCAGTTAGTGAAGTAGCAAACAACCTTAAAGCGATTGGAGTTAGCAGCGAGTGCTTGGTCTTGTTCCGACTCAAAATCACCCTCTTCAACGTCGGCATTGGGATCAATAACATTTTCAATCGTATCATGTTCGCTTTCAATATCATTTGGTATCTCTAACTCTGTTTGAGGTTCCTCAACGAATTCTGGTTCTGTAGCAATGAGTGCAGCTGAAAGGAAATTATATTTTATAGTTTTGCTAACATGTAAGATGTAAATAAAATCTACGTGAGGGTTCGTAGCCCGCGGGAGGATCCTTAAGCACATCATGAATTTGTGTTAATAGCGGGTGGACGCCTTCACCGCAACGATTGCGGAAATCATCTAGATCGAGAGCCCAAACCATACCACCACCCAAATTCATAGCGCGTACAAGTTGCGACTTTTTGCGTATCATGGCAGCATCATCAAAGGAAACCCATTGATTGCCCTTGCGTGCAAAAGGACCCATGCGACCACGCTTGTCCTGCACCACTTCCCAACCGTGGTTCTTAATGCGATCGCATATCTTAAAAGAAAGAAATTTTATGTTATAGCAACTTCTTTAAGGTAGAATACAACAAAACCTACCTCGTAGTATGCCAAAAATCCAGCAGCTCTTGTAAATTCACCCGCTTGTCCGGGACCAGGTGCCTTAGCGTTAAGTTCATTATTCTTTGAATTCTCCAAAGTAAAAGACTGACCATACAAAGGCATGCCCATGACAATCTTACGTGATGGTGCACCTTGCTCAATCCAGTAATTAAGAGAGTAGTTCTAAAAATATAAAAAAATTTTAGTTTATAAATAAAAGAGTTGTTACAAAAAACCCACAGCATTAAAATATTCAATATCATCCTCAGGATGATGATACAATGGAGCCACGTGTCCGGTCTTTTTATCCCACTGACCGTGGAAGTCGTAAGTCATCACAGCAATCCAATCAAAGTATTTGGAAATTTCAGGAACATCATAGCCAGCATCGATAATCTTCTTGCTAGGTGAGACTGCAGTTGACAGCAGTAGACCCTTGGGACGGAAGGCCTCCGATAGCTCACGCACCAACGCCGTAAAGCCATCCTTCTCATCGGGGAAGCCTTTGTTGCACTCGGTTTGCCAACATACCGGATATTCCCAATCCAAATC
The DNA here is from genome assembly GCA_914767935.1 of Coremacera marginata. Lineage (NCBI taxonomy): Eukaryota > Metazoa > Arthropoda > Insecta > Diptera > Sciomyzidae > Coremacera > Coremacera marginata. The sequence goes on from OU612045.1 coordinate 169,432,934, forward strand.
CAAGCCTTCGAAGCCATACTTCTCCATAAACTCAATTGCATGACTGACAAAACGTGCACGTGATGTTGCACTGCGCACGAGACGACTGTATTTGTCACCTTGTGAGTCATTCCAGCCACCCAGAGCCAAGCTCACTTTAACACCCTTGCTCTTGAGGCCGCTAACGCGCGTATAGAAATTGTTGTCAATATCAGCCCAAGAGTCGTGGGTGCGTAGCACTAAATTAGAGTAGTCGAGAACGGCAAATCCGTAAATCACATGAGTACATAGATCGGTGTTGATGTCATCGGGTGTATAGCGACCCAAACCCTTGCGATACCAGGCCCAGTTAGTGAAATAACAGACGACTTTGTAATAACCATCCAAAGGCTGTAGCACAGGCTTGTCGGTGGGGTAAGTTGGTCTTGACGTGGTCGTTGTACGCACCGTAGTTGTTGGGCGTTGCGAAGTAGGAGCAGGTTTCACTGGCACTGGTTGTTGTGGGTCAGTTATTTCATTGCCCGGTTCACGTACATCATCGTCCTCACAATTAGCTGCAGCTGGCCAATCGCAATTGCCAATTGCTTGATTGAAATGCAAGCCGGGACCACAGTCACCAGCCTGCAAGCGATTCCATAGGCAGAAGAGAAATTTGGTACAATCACCCGGATAGGGCACACGCTCTTCGCCATTGCAGGGATCTTCGGGATTTTCTCTGAACTGTATGATACGCAAATAACGCTTGGTCGTAAAACACTTAACATTATCGGGCCAATCACATAGTTTTCGTATAGCATCCCAGTGTAGATTTCCGCCACAGGAACCGGGTGCCAATACACCATTTACGCAGATATAATATTGGTCACATTTAGTGTGCGAGTAATATTCGCCTTCATTACATTTGGCGGTAGGCTTGTGGATAATTGCTGTGGGTCTGCGAGTTGTGCGGTGTGGAAGTGGGCGCTTGGTTGTTGCTTTATTGGTGGTACTCAAGTATGACCAAGGCCTAGTGGGTGTTCTGACAGTTGTAGTTCTTGCAGGTGTAGTTCTCACCGTTGTAGTTCTTGCTGTTGTAGTTCTAGGACGTTTACTTGGCTTAGTTGTGTGGTATGGTCTAGTAGTTGTTGTTCTCTTAGCTGGTCGCTTAGAGGTTGTTGAACGTACTGGTGTAACCTTTTCCGTGCACTGAGCTGACGCTGGCCAGTCGCAATTCTTCGTACTATCATTCCAATTCAAGCCCCCAGGACAGAATTGCTGCCGTAGTTCACCATCATAGATACATTGATAGTAGGCATTACAATTAGAGTTATCACGATAAAATTGTCCAGCTATACAATCGCTTGCTTGAACAACGGGTCGCACAACTGCGGGTGTGGGTATCGTTGTATGTTCAGGATGATTTGTTGGGATTGTGGGTCTTGCCGTAGCTGGGCGTCTAGTGGTGGTGGGTCTCGTTGTGGGCCTTGCCGTAGCTGGACGTCTAGTGGTGGTAGTCGTTGTTGTACTTGGGGTCGTGGTTGGTGACCACCAAATAGTTTGTGTTGTGGTTGAAGCAGTCGTAGTTGTTGGGGGTCGTCTTGTAGTAGTTGTAGTCGTTCTCGTGACTGGCATTGCTGATGTTGTCGAAGTTGAGGCATCCCACGAAGGCCAGCTCGTGGTGTGATCATGTACTGTAGTACTTGTCCCACTAGCACCAATAGATCCATCACTACTCACAGTTGTCATGACGGGTGGAAGTGGTGTCACAGGCTGGGGTGGACGTTCGCAATTAGTGCGTGAAGGTGGTGGTGATGATATGCGACCGAGTGCACGATTTATGGACTTTAGCAGTGGATAAGCTTCACTGCAGCAGCGATTCTGGAAGTCATCCAGGTCAACAGTCCAGGCGGCAACACCGCCAAAATCGTTGTTGACTGCATAACGTGCCTTGGCCTCAACTGAGGCGGCATCTTCATAGCCCACCCATTGATTTTGCAACATGGCATAGGGGCCAGATTTGCGTTCAGCATCGCGACCCGTTAGCCATTTGTTTTTGCGTATGCGTTGACAAATTTCATAGTAGGCAAGCATGCCAGGTTGTTTTGTAAATTCACCAGCTTCACCGGGATCCATGGCGGCCACTCCCTCACCTACTAAGCTCTTGCTAGCTTCTGCTAGCGTAAAGGACTGCCCATAGAATGGAATGCCCATAATCAGCTTCTCTTTCTTGGCGCCCATTTTCACGAGCAGCTGCATGGCATAGTCTGTATTGTACTGTGGATATTTATCACCTTTGCGCCCGTATAAAGGACTAACATGGCCCGTTTGATGCTCCCAGGCACCATGATAGTCGTAGGACATTACCGTTAAGTAGTCCACAATTTTCGAAAGCTCAGCCAATTCATAAGCTTCCGTAATGATCTCCTTATAGCCCGAAATAGCGACACCTAGCTGCAGATTTTTATCCACACGTTCAAATTCATTGCGAACTTCGCGTAGAAGCTTGCTCAGATTTGGCTTATCACTAGCAGGTCCCTTTGAACAGTCGCTCTGCCAGCACTTGGGATAGTTCCAATCCAAGTGCAAGCCAGCAAAGTTGTGACGCTTTAGAAAACCAACCAAATTTGCGGCAAAAACACGGCGTTTGATCTCATTACCAGCCAAACGCGAGTATTTATCACCCGTTGAGTCAGTCCAGCCACCCATGGCAATAAGCACTGGGACACCACTTTCAACGACACGTCTATAGTACTCATTTTCCACATCCACCCAGGGATCGAATTCCTTGATATTCAAATGATCGGGATCCAGTGAGGCAAAGGAGTAAATAAGCGTTGTACACAGAGAGGCATCCAGATGTTCGGGCACAAATTTGCCATCAGCCTTGCGATAAAAGGCCCAGTTGGTCAAATAACAGAGCACTTTGGGCGAGGTATTGTAATTTTTGCGCTTTGTTTCAACGGATTTCAACTGAGCCAGAGCACCATAAGGTTCCAAATTGAGCTCGGCGTTACGTTCCTGGGAAGTATAAGAAAGTGCTCCATAGGCGAGCTGTTCTTTTAGTGCCTCAACTTCATCGATTTGTTCGAGTTGTTCGATATCTTTCGCTTTTATTAGCTGCTGAAAAGGCGAGTCGGCACGGAAAGGTTGAGGCAGGTTATCTGCATCTTTCTTTGGTGGATCTGAAAACGCTGCATAGCGATCCGATATAACCCAGGGTTCAGGTTGAACAAAAGTTTCAACATCATCCACCATGTCCTCTACAGCCTCCTCCACAGTCTCCTTTTCCACTTCCTTCACCATGTCCTCCATGTCCACCATGTCCTCCATTTCCTTTTCCATTTTGTCCTCCATTTCTTCCTTCTCTTCTTCCTCCACTAATATCATCGGCTGACTATCATCCTCGTCCTCTGTTGAGCTGCGTACAAAATTGTCGTTCTCATAGTTATCAGCATCATCGTCATCATTTGGAAACGACTCAACAGAGTCACGCACAAATAGACGTAAGCCCGCAGATTCCTGCAAGTCAAATGCTGTGCGCAGATTCAAAGTGGGTACACTTTCAACGGCGCTACGCAATGGCAGAAAGACATCGCCAAATGTCGGATTCAAGCTATAACGACTAAAAGATTCCATAGATTCCTCCTCCGGCACAATGCTCTCAACGGCTGAGCGTACAAAACTAAGTTTTGGCCTTGAAACGAGATGCTCTTCGACTGCATCGATACGTATGTGTGCATCAACAATGGCGCAGAGTAACTGGAATTGAAAAGAAGGTGACAATGAAAAAAAAAATCCTGAGTTTTATACATAAGATTTCTCATGACAATAGTTTATGACAAGATGCTATCGCTTGACTTGTGCCAAACAAACAGTCATTGAGTCATACTTACCAGCAGCCATGCCGCCGCTGTTACTGCACAACCAACTCCCATGCTTTTTTTAGCGGCTACGTATTTTCTGGCTGGTTTTTGTGCTCTTCACCAGCAGTCGCTTGTGAGTGTTTGTGAGAACTGTTTGATGTGACCGTTGTTTGATTTCACTTTTTTCTATAATAAAAGAATTACAAAGAGTTTCAGTTGAAGAATGTGTGGAGCTGGGTAAAAAGGCACGTACTATTTTTTGGTTTTTTTTTGCTTTTTCTTTTGGAATATATAATACGTGCATTCTATGCACTCTCATATATTTTGAAAAAAATTGTTTGTACACTTTATAAGAGACTAAACATGAATTTTGAATTAAAAAAATACTTAAGCTAAGTTCAAAAATGTTCAGTATATTACTTTTGTGTCAACTTAAACTCCATATTAGGTTGGTATTTCCATACATTTGGTTGTTTTGAAATTATCTCAGACAATCTTTCAGGTAAAAAATAAGACAGAATTGCCAGAAATTTGAGAATGACTTTCTACTTTAAGCTTCATGAAAAAGTAAAAAAAAAATGACTTTTCGTATTTTGTTGGTTTCTCTTGTAAGCCGACGATATATGGGGCATTTCCCTTGAAGAGTAAACAAAAAAAAATTGTATCCGTTAGATTTTTTGGTTTTTTTACACCTGCATTGGTCCCTACCTTGTGTACAAAATTTTGACCCTGTGCGAAGCTCAGCTCGGTAAAACCGTAAATGGTCAATTTAAGACTTTTTTCGAATACGCTTTCACGGACTGAAATTATATTAAAAAAAAAAACATTCAAATAATTAAAGATTAAATTTCTTAAACTTCGACAATTTGACTTCGACTTAATTTCGTGGACTTAAATTATATAAAAAAAAATTCTTAAACTTCGGCATTTTTTAAATTTTTGAGAAAATAAAAAATAATTTTAAAATTGTGGATATAAAAAAACAATTCTAAGCTAAATTAAAAATATAAACTAAAAAATCATCCAAGTCCTTATAGCAAACACTGTATCTTATACTCAAGTAAAATCACCTAAAATATGACTTTATTTAAAGGCGATTTCTCAGCTAAATTAATTTTTGATTCAGCGATTTCTCAGCTGAATACATTTTTGATTCAGCGATTCTCAGCTGAATACATTTTTATAAAAAAACTGAATCATTAATTTTTATTTGGAAAATTTGAAAATTTGTTCAGTCGTGGATTCAAATTAAAAATTATTTTATTTTTAAAAGAACTTGAACTCAGACATTTTTTCATATTTTGACAAATTTATTGTAATTTTAAAAATTTTGAAATTAAAAAATTTTCGGTGTTAATTTTTCTTATAAAAAATTTCGCTGTAAAAAGTTTTAAAAATATTTTGTTCAGATCATGAATCTTCTTCAAAAAAAGGCATATTAAAATTTAAGGTGGACCAAATTTTTTCACACAAGTTTGAGAGTGAAGAGGTCTAACATATCAAAACATTTTTAGTATTGCCCGTCACGCGAAATATTCCATATTTATACCCCAACGCGTAACGCGTAAGGGGTATATTAACTTTGTCATTCCGTTTGTAACGTCAATAAGGGGGCGTGGCTGGTATAGAAAAGTATATATATATTTTTGATCAGCATCACTTCCTGAGTCGATTTCCAAGTGTCCGTCTGTCTGTCCGTCTGTGATCACGATAATTTCAAAGTTAAATAATAATTTAATTTAAAGTTAATTAATTTTTTTTAGTAATTTTAAATTTATCGCGATGAAATTCAAATAATAAGCTTATTTTTAAAAAATGAAGTTCAAATTCGAAAATGAGCCAAATCGAATGAAAACCACGCCTACCTACCATACAAAGTGACTTTATTTTAACAGTAAAATCTCTTAAAAATCCACAAAATCAAATGAAATGCCTTGAAATTTCGCACATAGACTTTGATATATAATATAAACCGTATCTATGCTATTTGGCAAAATCGGATAAAAACCACGCCTACTTCCCATACAAAGTGGCTTTATTCTAAACGTAAAATCTCTTAAAAATCCCAGAAATGAAAGAAATATCTTGAAATTTTGCACAATATCTCTATATTTGGCTTTCATTCGAAGTCACGCCTACCTCCCATACAAAATGACGTCATCAAAATAGAAAAACTTTCGTAAATGTTTAAAACTGAATGACATGGGGTTTGTATGTTCCCAAATTGCGCCCACATCGTTTATCCAACCCATACATATATACTTCGGTTCAATATGGAGTTTTTACATTAGAAAAGTGGATGTGACATTTTACTTTTGATCGAACTTCTGTTACACCGTGTCTATGAATTCATCCAAATTTTTCACACATAATCCTTGGTAATTTGAGCAATCTTAAGTTTATAAAATTGGGCGGCAGTATACAGGGGGCGTGGCTCTTTATTTTAAGACTAGCTCTATCTACACCGTTTGTCGGATTTCAACCAAATTTCTTATATATATTCTTTAGTATAATAAGAAGTTTTAAGCCTACAAAAGTGGGTGGGATTGGACAAGGGGCGTGTTAATTTAACTATAATCGAATAACCTTCACACCATTTGTCCGATTTAAACCAAAATTTGCTCACATATTATTTGGCATAAGAATCAGTCTGTAGTTCATAAAAGTGGGCGTACTAGACAGGGGAGTAGCACTTTATTTTTAATAAATTTTCATCTATTTCGCACATATATTCTTTGGTATAATGAGATGTTTTAAGCATAAAAAAGTGGGTGGGATTGAACAATGGGCGTGTCAATTTAATTCTAATCAAACTCCTTCTACATCGTTTTTGTGACCTTAACCAAATTTTCCAAATATATTCTTTGGAGTAATGAGCAGTGATTAGTCTAAAAAATTGGACGGAATTAGACAAGGGCGTGCCACTTTAATTTAAATCAAAGTCCTTCTATTGCCTTTGTCCGACTTCTTCCAAATTTTCCATATTCTTTGGAATAATGAGCAGTCAGTAGCCAAGAAATTTATTAAGCGAAATTATTTTACACCGTTGATATGAATTTGCACATAATTTAACATAAAGAGCTGTCTACAAATTACTCTATGTGGCAGCTAAGGGTAAAATAAAATTAAGCGTGTGACACAAATATTTTTGCAGATTATTTTAAAGACGGCTAAAGATTTTGAATATGCTTCAATACCGCTGCGGGGGGGGGGGGGGGATTTTAGCTTCGATACCCTGCCGAAGCTCCATTCCTTACTAGTTTTTCTTAATTTCGCAGAATATTTTTTTTTTTTTGTTGTATAGCCCCTCCCCCCTTTTGCGGTGGGTATTTTACTTCGGTACCCTGCTGAAGCTCCATTCCTTACTAGTTTTTCTTAATTTCGTTGAATATTTATTTTTTTGCTATACAACTTTTTAAAAATTTATAGTAAAAACGAATATTTTCTCAACGGATTGGGATCCATGTCAGGCTTATATTCTAAAATTTATAAAAAAAATGTTCGTTCGAGGTATTATTTCTTAAATATGTATATATTTTTGAAACGAAACTTCTTACACTTCGTTTTGTGCTTTGTTTTCTTAGAAATTGATGTTCAGTTCTTGCTTGCGTCTATTATAACAAGAAAATATTAATATGTAAAAAATATTTCTTTGCTCCGTCGTGGGTATCAAACTCGTACGTACCCCATCGATTGAGAGTTCAACACACTACCCACCAATTCAAAACCTTTGTAACGCAGATTTGTTGCTTGAATATTAAGTTAACTGAAGCTATAGTGCAGCAGATCATAAATATTTACCTATTAAAAGGATTGTGTATTCTATCCTACATATCTAAAATATTAAGCTGCCATCCAAACAACAATAGTATCAAAAAATAGCAAAAATGTTGCTTCTACTTGATACAAGATGTCATCAGCATCGGCTTTTTTTTTTTGTTTTGTTGATGTGAATGCGTTTGTGTTGTTGTCGTGAAAAAAAAATTAACAATTGCCCATAAGTGCGTTGAAATAACAATTGATGTAACATGTAATAAAACAATAAAATAAATAAATAAATAAATTAAATTAAATTAAATTTAATTAAAACACGTTTTTTAATTTACTTTGTGTTATTTTAAATTTTTGAGCATAAAAGTTATTTATTAAAAAAAAAACCATCAAATTATCAAATCTATGAAACTGCGAATAAGCTTCGCTTCTCTCGTGTGTCCAACGATGCAGTTTTTTTTTTTTTATATCGAAGACTTTTTGAGCATTGAAATATAATGTTGAAAAAATTTTATTTAAAAATACAAATTTCTTGAATTTAATTGAAATATAATGACATTTATAAGCAAAGTTTAACTTTTTTCTTTGGCTAAACAAGTTTTCATTGCTCAGTTAATTTTTTTTTAAATTGTATTGAAAACTATAAGTTTTGCTTCTTCCTTTTAACTTACATCATTTTTGATTTGAGTTTTAATTTTAAATGTGTTATTTCTAAAATTTGTTCATACTTTTTGGAGATTTTGTGTAGAGGAATGGTTTGAATTCCGAAAATCTTCCCTTCTTGACTACGGGCCTGTTCTAACTTGTTGGTATAAAGGAAAATAACAAATGGAAAGGAAAGTTCTTACACAAATTCAAACGTACGCCATTCAAAGAAATAAAAAACGATTTAAAATGTTCTTTTATTGGTGGTTTAATTTATTCACAAACTGTCGAAAAATACATTTACAATACACTTAGCAGACACTTATCTTCGATTACTCGCAGTATGTTTCGAAGCTTCAAAGTCATGTTCAGGAGGATCAATATGTCAAATTCCTTCAACTTTCGCTTGATTCGTCCTACAAACTGCTGCTCGTTTTTGGCTGAACAGCCCTTTTCATACACTTTACGTTTAAGCACAGCCCAGAAACTTCAGATTGAACGTGCCTGTAGAACGTTCGATGGGTTATCTTTTTTCGGTATACTTTAAATACTGGGTTAGCCATTGCAACGTCTTTTTTGCATAATGACAACTTGCCAGGACTGGACAAAACATGATTTTGTCTCAGGGGTGATACTTCTCAACGAATTGTTTTAACTTTGGCAAGCATTGATTGACATAAGTGTCAGAATCCATGGCGTTGACTTTATTTGAACGAATAGCATTTGGTACTATTTCGATCTGTATGTTCGTATATTTAAGAGCTCGCTTACGTTTTCGATAAAAAAAGCATTGTTTTTCTTTAAAAAATTTGCCACTGTTGTCTGTGAAACATTAAGTTTTAGCGAAAATTGCCGTGTTGATTGAGCAATTTTATTTTTTGATTTGGAAGCAGATTTTTTGTTGTTCTGGCACTCAATTTAGGTAGACGACCGGATTTTTATTATTATTTATTTTTCTGCTTATACCTACGTGAAATTGGCTTGTCCTTAAAAACATCAAGAATTTTCTTTGTACGTAGCCGTACAAAGAGGTTGGAGACCGATTTACGTAAATGCAGCTTGTGTGCCATTCTTATTGGATTTATTTAGAAATTCTGTGATTGACAGTCAATCAGAGGTACCGTTAAGTCTGCTGTGTATATTAGTTCATACTTGTCTTTTTGCATATGTGTTGTAATAACCGACTGAATTTAGTTTAAGAACTTTCTTTACATATGTTTTCTTTCTTTACAAAATTATTTAAAAAAATTTATACGCAATAAAACTTTATCTTATAATATCATTATTCTCTTGAGTGTAAACTTGCATTCATTGTATCACTGTGTGTGTGTATACTATAGAATAATTTTTTATATAGCCGAGAAACTCTAAAATATGTATGTGTGCTTGCATGTGATTGATTTGTTTCCTTATTTTACGTGAAATCAAGAATGCTCTGCATACTAATTATTACAATGCTTTGTTGTTCTTGCTCTGATGATTAATTGGAAGGTAAGAAATTAATGAAAACTACCAGTATGTATTTGTACTGTAAAAAAACATACGCATTAATGTGTATAAAATAAAATATGAATGACAGTTCAACTGACCTTGATTGTAAACAAAAGACTTAAGCAACGAACTGACGTTTCAAAGCAAACGTTGGTAAACTTTCAGAAACGATGATAAGATTTCATTAAATAGGCACCAAATTGTGCCTAGATATTTCCTAGCAAGAAACACATTCCGCAGATATGAAGATAATATTACGTAGAAATGACAACTAAAAGTAACACACCTGGTATTGAGTTAGGAAGTAGTTCTACACAAGTAATTGACAAATACGCTGGGTTGTATTAAAGTTCCTTCACAACTATTCAATAACTTAACGCAGTGTGATCACATCGACAAAACACCCATACCATACTTCTTAAGGAAGACTATCTAGCAAATCGATAGCACTTGGTTTGACCTTTCAAAGAGTTATCGCACTTTTTTTTTTAAATAATATTAGAAAATAATTTTCACAGATTTTTAAAATATATCACATTCTAATAAATAAAAACAAATTGAACTGATTTCTGTCTAGAATTTTACGTATTACAATCAAATACACGATTGCGCCGAAAAAAAATTTGACACTAGAGCTTCACAAACTATTTAAAAATAAATTCTGAAGGCACTAAGAGGTTTGACCACGTTTAATGAACTCAAAAGATGTTTCTTTTTAATAATGTTTAAAAAGTTTAAATAAGTTTTTCACCCTTCTGTCTGTGTTGTTTTATTTTCAAAGATTCAATCTGTTTAAACGTTGCGAGTTCGGAAACAAACTATGAAACTATCTTTACATTTTTTAACATGCAACCGAAGACTTTAGCTCTGGCTGTGCAAAAACCTCACTTTTAGTTGTATGGTTAAAAAAACTATCAAGCTAAAAAAAACTTTTAATCATGCAATTTTATAAACACGATATTACCGTCACGGCCCGATTTCATTAACGCATCATTATAACATAATTTTTCTGTTCATTTATACAAGAAAGAAATTGTATTTATATGAAACTTAAGCTTATAGAAATAATTAAGAAATTTTTGTATATGTATTTTTTCAAAAAGCTGAAAACCATAGGATCATAATGTTTATTTTTTCTATATATCAATAAACCGCAAAGATATATGTGCATATACGAGTACACCTGCATACATATATGGTATATACATTTCGAGTTTCAGACTCATAGTGTAGAAAGGGTTATTTTAGGTAGGACATAATGAGTTAAGATATTTTACAAAAAAGTTAATGGTACAATTGTACTACAGCTTGTTAAATTAAACATAACTTTGAAGTGTTCCACATACATGTTTATACCCCAACGCGTTCTTTGTAAGGGGTATATTAACTTTGTCATTCCGTTTGTAACGACAATAAGGAGGCGTGGTAGGTATAGAAAAGTATATATTTTTGATCAGCATCACCTTCTGAGTCGATGTCCGTATGCCCGTCTGTCTGTCCGTCTGTCTGTCTGTCGACACAATTACAGCCGTAATTTTAAAACTATCGCAATGAAATGAAATAAGCTTTTTTAAGAAGAGAAGATATTTGTTCAAAATATAATGAAGATCAAGTTCGAAAATGAACCAAATCAGATGAAAACCACGCCTACTTCCCATACAGTGACTTTATTTTTACAGAAAAATCTCTTAAAAATCCACAAAAATTAAGGGAATGCCTTCAAATTTTGCACATAAGCTTTGATCTTTAATGTCAATCCTGACTATGAAATTTGAAGAAATCGGATGGAAACCACGCCTACCACCTATACAAAGTAGCCTTTATTTTCAACTAAAATCTCATAGAAATACACAAAAATTAAAGAAATTTCTTGAAATTTTGCACATAAACTTTGATATATAATATAGAATATATAATACCATATCTATGATATTCGGCAAAATTGGATGAAAACCACGCCTACCCCCCCATACAAAGTGGCGTCATCAAAATAGGAAAACTTTCGTAAATATATAAAACTGAATGTCATCGTGTCTGTCGTTGCTAAAGACTTCGAATATACTTAAATTCGGCCGCGGAGGGGTATTCAAGGTTCGGTACGCTGCCGAAGCTCCATTCCTTACTTGTTTTATTTACATTTACAACAAGTTACATTTACATTTTCATTCTAAAGTATGTTTTCAATTTCTATAAATAAAAAAAAAAAATCACTCTATTATAACTACTTTAATATTATTTTTGGACTTAAGTCAGCAAAAATTATTTTTTAAAAAAATATTTTAATAAAATTTGGTTTGTGAAAATTATTGAAACAAAAATGTTATAAAATAGAAATGTATATAAAAAAATATGATAAAAAATAAAATTTGTAAACTTTGTGTTTGGGCTGTTTTTGGTCAATTCGATTTCACTGATATTTAATTAAAAATTAATTTTCATTATTTCCCCAACTACGTAGAAAATCCTCTACTTCCTCAGGGGATGAATTTATTTAACCCTGAATGTGCATCGTTAGCGAATTCGACTAGCAATGATCATATTTTTTGTATTTTCTTTTTTCTATTTGTTCAGATTTCACTGTGTTTTCATATATCAACAGCCATCAGAGATGTTTTTTTTTGGTTGAACGTGCGAACCTCTTAGCAGGATGGAAGTTAGTGTTTTGAGCAAACATGTTAGTCGTATCGACTAACAAAGCATTTAATGTGACTTTTTGTAGTTGTCCGTGTCAATAAAAATGTAGTGATGCTCTTTTAAATAGTTTTTTACAGCTTGGGTTCTATATTAATGACTAAATAAATATATAGACATGAGGTCTGACTTCAACGACAATAGATAAATAGAAGGTATTCTGAATATTTATGATAAAAGACATGACGATCACGCAACTGAAAATAACTATACTCCGCTATTGTCTTCGAAACGAACGACGAAACCGATTTTGAAGAAGATGATATTCCATTGAATATTTTGCTTCGGGGTATAAATCAAGGGGGATAAGCCCAGGGGTCCATATGGATCATATATTATATATTAGAGTGAGTCGATGTCCATACAAAAACAAAAAATTTGCAAAGTCCATCCATTCCCTACTTAATAGCTTCATTTGAGAGGTTTTCGTACCATACAAATTTATTTTGGACCACCGTAAAAACAGCCAAAATGACATTATTATCATTACATACGTATGTGCTCTCTGACGTTCAAAAAGGCTTATTAGGGGCTATATTTCCTGCCGTAGCTCCGAAAAGATATGAAAATATCTTAATATCAAGTTATGAAATTTACATATGAAGATTTCAAAATTGCGAAAAGAAAGATTTGCGGTCTTTGCGATTACAAAAAACATCAAATGACTTAGCCGTTCTGCAAAATGTACCAACAAAGTGATTGTGGATAGCATAAATTTCAAATATGTACAGTTTGTGCAAGCAAACATTTTTCAAAATTATTTTTTTTTGCGAATTGAATTAAGAAAGATATGAATTTTATAAATTCTCCTATATTTTCAACTATGTCTTTAGTTATAGTAGTACACAACGCGGTTTTATATTATGATCTCTAGAAGAGAGATAAAAATGAAGTCACTAATATATTTGTTTAATATTTTAGATATGAAAAATAATTGATTGATTTTTCTTTCGCTCATTTGCCAAAATATATATAATACCATTAAATCATTAGGTAACTTGAACGTATTATTCCTATTTTTGTGGTAAGTTTGATTCAAAGTTGATGTAAGTCATTTCGACTAACAAAGCCCATAAACAGGGTTTAAATAGCAATGCACATCCAGGGTTAAAAACTGTAACACAAAACAAAAACGATTTATAATTTGTCAACATTTTTTTACGATACAAATTCTTACATTTAATCTAGTAACATTTTTTTTTACATTTAACTAGTACACAACTAACTGACGATATAAAACATTAAACTTTAAAAGCACAACATTAACATAAAAATTCTAACTAGAATTAAATTTTGTTTATGTTTGTCTGAGGGCTATTGTGTAGTTGCAGTGAGTGTTGTCTTTGTTCTCTTTTGTGTTTATTGTTTCGTCAGTTTCTCTTGTATTCGAATACAATATGTAGCGTCTAGTTTCTCTTTTCTCCTTATCAATTATCTTTTCATAGTCAAAATTTGCAATATGATGCAATTAAATATCATTGAAATCAAATTGACCAAAACAGCCCAAACACAAAGCTTACAAATAGACATTTACAAAGAATTGGTCGCTACTAGAACTAAAATATAAAAATAAAATTATTTTTAAAAAAAAACAACAAATGTTTGTACAAAAACTTCATACTTGAATTTAGTATAGATTTTTTTTTAATTTAAATTTAATTAATCTGAGGATGCTTCCCTACTGTGTATATGTATATCCCAACCGGAGATCTGCAACGAGTCACAGTTTTGCATCAATGCGCCACTTACTCAAAACTGAGTATAAATGAGTATAAGTAGTTTCCAAAGCCGTATTAGGATGTGATTGATTCAAATCAAAGTGCATCACGCTATTGAATAATGAGCCACTTACTCAAAACTGAGTATGAATGAGTTTAAGTAGTTTCCAAAGCATTATTCGGATGTGATTGATTTAAAACAAAGTGAATCAAATTTTTGAATCATGAGCCACTTACTCAAAAATGAGTATGAATAAGTACATATAAGTAGTTTCGAAAGTAGTATTCATATTTGTTTCATTCAAAACAGCTCAAAGCTCATTAATATTAGATTTTTTTTTATATTTTGATTTAGAGTATTCGTAATATATTGAAGTACTTAGAGTATTAGAATCACCGTTGATACTAATTGTGTTCATGGCTGAACCTTTAAAAAAGATTTGTTTTGTTTTTCAAGTTTAGTATATGTTCTGGTTGTAATAGAGGGTCGCTGATTTCAAATCTTATGCCAAAATCTTAAAAATAATTCGATACTAGGATGGACCCTGAAATGTTTTTTATTTTGGTTTTTAGTACTACTTCATGTTTTGAAAGTATAAGGGGGTCGCTGATTTCGAATCTGATGTCAGAATTTTAAAATTCAAGATGGTTAATAGTGTTGCCACCAAAAAATAGTTTATTTTTACGAATTCGGTGCTGGAGCGAACAATAAAAATAGGTCGCTGAATCCGAACATAAATAGAGGGGTCTATGTGCCCCCCAGTTGCTATATTTTTAAGGGGGTCCCGAAACACGTGTTTGACTTACAATTTGACTTGCAGTGGACAATTAAACACGTGTTTCGACGTGTCCCCTTACATATGTAATACATGTAGCAAATGGGGGGCTGATAGACCCCTCTATTTGTATGTCTGAGAAATGCTTCCCCCCTTTTAAACCGCCAAAAAATGGTTAATTTTTACCTATCTTGCTTCCCCTTCGAGACATGGCACTTTTTCTACTTTTTCGAAGATTTTTCGAGGATTTTTCGAGGATTTTTCGATATATTTAAATTTTATGTAGTTCCATATCTCGAAAGGGTAGCAAAATAGGTAAAAATTAGCCAATTTTGGGGGTTGCTAAGGGAGCATTCTAGCCACACATGAATAGGGGGGCCTATGTGCCCCTATTCGCCATATTTTTAGGGAGGGGCCGAAACATGTGTTTGACTTACAATTTGACTTGCAGTGGACAGTTTAACACGTGTTTTGAAGTTCACCCCTAAATGGGGGAGAATGGGGGCACATAGACCACCCTGTTCGTGTGTCTCAAGAATGCTTCCTCCCTTAGTGGTAAGTCACATACATACGAAATGAGTTAAAGCGAAATTTTGTAGGTCCACCCTTTTTACAAAGCGTTCATTTATGCCAAGCAAAATTAACCCTTTTATCTCATTAGTACAAGGTTTACCGAACCAATTTCATTACTTCGCATTGAGAATTATCAATAAATTTGCGCTATGAAAAATATGAAAAAATCTTCAAAAGATAAATCAAAAGGTTGATTTATCTAACAAAAAATTAGTTATATCTCGTTTCTGACTGTATGCTGCATCGAATCCGAACTATAGTTGGGCTAAGCTCGCCCTAGAATTCTTAGTAAGATTTATAGTTAAATTTCATATATAAATTTTTATTTTTATTTTATTTATCCATTCATAAAATGCACCAATGATCTACTTTTTATTCAAAAACAATACAAAATATTTATATAACCATCGCATTTATCAGCATTACATTCACATACAAGAAATGAAACTCTTTGTATTCTAAATAACATCTCTTCTACTCCCAGTTTGGGGTTACTTGATATTTGGAAGTATGTGAGTAAAAACAACAACAATTTTTAAAATGTACAATTCTGAAGTCACAGAGCCACACAATTTGCACAATACACTATCCTATTTGTATGAATTTTACATCACAGGTTAGGCTAACTTGAAATTAGTTCATGAGTAAAGGCAACAACAAGTTTCATGACTTATTTCGTATTACACTATTGATAGAGTAGTGATAACGACAGTGAAAAAAATTTCAGTGATGTGGATGAACAAATTATTGTAGTGCGTACGTGCATTGTAAGACCATATTCTTAATGGGATTGGTAATTTTTACTATGAAAATATGGCACACTTTCTTTCCGGAAAATACAATATCTTTTGAGTGGAAGTGAATATGTAATTTCAGTTAGAATTGCATGTCCTCTTCTTTCGGAATGTTTTTTTATCAATGAACCAAATTCATTGAACATAATTTGAACATAATTCTTGTCATTTGTTATATAGATACCCTGAAATTTAAGCTGATTAAATAAAAATCCCTTTTTTTTTAAAAATGATACACTTGCAAGAAAGGGTTAAGAAATATGTATACAGTTAAATCTTTTGTTTAGGAAAATTGTCCGATTATAAGAACCAACATCCTATTATCAGAGTGACACTCTTCTAGTCAGACCGTTTCTCTTATAATCAGGGTGCTACTCTTCTAGTCAGACCGTTGCTCAGATCAGATAAGAACTCTTTAAACTAAAGCCTTGGAGATGTCTATTAGACTTTATCTATAAAGCTAAAACTGATACAGGTAATTTTTTCATGCCTAATCCTTACACATTGTTTGTGGTTCGAAACTCCCAACGGATTTTGAAATATTTGACTTGTGCGGCTTACCCTAGGTCTCCCAACAGCACTTTATTTAATAAAAATATTATTTAAAATAAATATTTAAAACAATAACGGATTCTTGTATCTGGTGTCATATCAATTCTTTGAACATTTTAACACCAAATTAGCTATAAGTTATTATATATAGAATAGAAAAATAGTGTATTCTTTACGAAAATCCGTGCAGCAATTCTTCCTCATTATTAACAAACAGAACACATAACAGATTTTATTAAAAATTGCCATGTAATAATGACCTCAAATATAAAAACAATTCAATTTAAATTTAAAAATTCATCAAAAGTCAATAAAAAACATGTCGTTGACATTAAGGAAATATTTAACTCATGTGTAATATTTTAAAAACCTTATTCACCTTTTTTTTTTAAAAAACTTTAATGTTAAACTAGGAGTCCATATTAATGTCTATTTAAAGTAGTAGCCTAATTAATATGCCTGCAGTGTACCGCATGCGCTGATTTTATTTATTGGCAACAAATTCTATTATTTAACTCATAGCTATTCCATAAAATAAAAAAGCATGAATTTTGCTGCATGCGGTTTACATAAATTTTAACTTTTTATAATTTAATATATTTATTTCAATTCACTTAAGCTTTGTTTTAACTGGTTTGAGTTTCAAAAAAAGTGCTGATTTATTTTCTGATATAGTTTAAGATTTTATCTTAATTAACGTGTAATATTTTTGGTTTTGCGGAGCTATTTGTTTGTTATAACCTGTTGCATTTGACATCTAATGAATGATATACATGTTTTAAAGTTAGACTGTTAAAAATAAAAAACAAACAGCTTTTCTTAGAAACATTCACATTTTGCAATACCGTAAACATATTGTATAAATTAAAGGCAAACGTTTAAAAATAGAAATTTTTATTTAAATCAAAAAATTCCATATTAGATAAACGAAAGACTTAAGAAACAAACTAGCTTCTAATAAAATTTCCAAGAGGAAAACCACAATAAAATTAGGTTCCAAAAGAGAACCTAATGGAAATATTTTTCTAAAAAAAAATTTTGAGTAGAAAGTCATTGACGTATTTTACAAAATTATCACAACATTTAAGCAAATGAATACTTAAAATATCAGTGAAAACTTAAAAATATATTTTGCATTTTATATCCACTTATATATTCATTTCAAGTCTAGTCAAATTTTGCTCTAATATTTTTATTACATTTCAGCCTTAATTTTGATAATTTGTTATGATTATATTGATCCAACGCTGAGCTATACATATACATCACGCTTTCGTAGCTATGTATATGTTAATTTGTGCACAAAATTTGAATTTCACAAGAAGCTTATTCTTTTTAGAAGAAGCTATTATTAAATCATAGTGTGTGACTTTAAACAAAGATAAAGCTTTATATAGTTAATATAAATATGTAAGAAAATAAAAAAAAAAATCAAATATATCAATTAAGTTTATGCTTGTGCTAACTCTGATTTGGTCAATAAACGATAACAAGACGCGTTAATGCTAATTTATGTACGATAAAGCAAAAATTAAGTATTTAATGATTTCTTTAATGGTAATCAATTTTTACAACTTCTTAATTCTTGTTGTTGTTCTTATTTTTATTAACATTTATGAGATACGATATTTAAAGTTCATTGATCCAATGTGAAGCATGCATCAATGATAATAAAATCTGTTATCCTTGTTTTCTTTTTTTTTATTACAATTTTTTTTCTTTGTTTTTTTGGTAAATTTGAGTTTGGTGGTAACCGAAATATTGTGACAGAGCAGGTTTTGATAAAGTTTGGTATTTTTCTTTATTCATTAAGAGTTCATTGATACTCATTTCATTTGAAAACTTCAAGTTGATTTAAAAGAGAGCATGTTAGGAAAATTTTAAAAATTAAGAATAGAATTTGTTAGAATGTTTGAAATAAACTTTTTTTATTCTTACTGCTCATATTATCTTTACACAGCAATCTGCATAACCATGTTATTAAAGGATATTCCGAGGAGAAAACTTTGGAAAAAAAAAAAATAATTATAAAATCGAAAACATGAGCTTGTTAGTTTGAATTTTTAAAAACAATTTAAATGAAACAATGATTAAAATTTAATTGAATATCAGTTCACGGATTTCCCTTTCAGATGTATCTTCAAGTAGTCAAATTTAATGTGGATGCTATACAATATACATTGTCTTAAAATTTGAATACCTCAGAGTACTAAAATCTTCCTCAAATCTGTCCGTTTGTCCAGCATTTTTTTCTGAAGTGAAGTTGATAAATATTGCACGACGATAACTTTAACACGATTTCTCAAAACATCTGCACAAGTGATGTAAAGAGAACTCTTCGAATGTTTTTTTTAATTCTTTCAGCTTCGCGCTTCCAATTTTCGAATCCACTTTCTACCCACGTTTCTTTCGCTGGCAGATCAACCGCCGTGAAATGTGTCACACTTCTGTACATATCGTTCAAACCACTTGATGGAAATTTTTCAAACAAAGTCATGATTTGTCTATTTTCCAGCATACGCACTCTCATTTTTCGAAAATAAATCTGCTCCACTCGGGGACTGTTGTATTACCTTGAGCTCTTGACTGCATGTATATCCAGTTTCGTCATTCGCCCTTTTACCTCAAACTCCACGTATCACAAACCACTCCATTTTAGCCCTGACAGTTCTTTTGTCAAAAATAGTATAAAGTAGATAAAAGTAAAAAGAAGTTATGTAAAATCTACAGACAAATGACAAGTTATGATCGCTGTTTGTGAGAAAATAGTCAACTATCATGGATTTACACCCACTTTTAAAAAATCATTAAGACTCCAAAACTTCTGGGCCGGTGAAATGCGGCAGCAGATTGTGTTCGAGCACAAGATGGTTTACGGGAAAAAAAGGTTTGCCACGCCCCCTTTTAATGCCCAAAAATAACAAATAATTATTGTTGGAACGTCCGTGGCGAAGCCGCGGACAACTGGGTCCTGCAAGTATATAAAGGGTGGTTATATTTTAAGGGCCGATGTTGAATGTGAAACAGACCTAAAGGACAAGTTTTTTTCTGCATTTCATTTGACATTTCTCAATTTCAGACTAATTCAATTTGATCCATGGAAAGATACACAATCGTGCAACGCGTTAAAGATATTCAGGCTTATTATGAAAATGGGCGTTCAAATCAAAATGCATATCGTGCACTTCGGGATTTTTTCGGTCAATTTAATCGCCCAAATGTGCGTACAATCGGAAAAATCGTGCAAAAATTTGAGCAAACCGGGTCTGTACGAGATGTGAAAACACCAGTGCATGCTCGATCAGCTCGTACTGCAGAAAATATTGCTGCTGTTCGCGATAGTGTGGCTGAAGAGCCGTCCACCTCAACTCGTCGTCGTGCTCCCCAATTCCATGTCTTATAAGGAAAAGAATTCGTAGGATTTAACTACAATTTCTAACTTTTTTGCAGACTATTTGAAATCTGTTTATTCACCTTCTTCAGTGATTTCTCATTGAAACCATGTTGATGAACCAACATTACGGTTCATCAAAATTCTGTATTAGATATTGGTTTACTCAGTATTGATCCGTCCGAACTTGAATCTGCCTTAAAAACTCTTAAATCTAATACTAAAGAGGGTCTTGATAGAATCGCGCCAATTTTTCTAAAAAATTGTGCTGAATCAGTGGCAGTTCCTTTGTCTTTGATTTTTAATAAATCCCTAACAACTAGCAACTTTTTGGAGGCTTGGAAAGTATCGCTAATTGTTCCAATTTATAAATTCGGTCCTAAACATAATGTCTGCAATTACAGGCCAATTTGCAAAATTCTTTGTATTCTTAAAGTTTATGAACTGATTGTTTATAAGAAGCTTATCTTTCTTGTAAAAAACATTATTTTTTCACATCAACATGGCTTTAACACGGGTAGATCGAAGGTAACTAACCTCACTATCTTTTGTAATTGTATCTTAAAAAATTTTATCAAGGGTCTTCAAACGGATGTCACCTTCACTGACTTTGCTAAAGCCTTTGACAAGGTTGATCATAATATTTTACTTCTCAAACTATCTCTTTGGGTTTTCACTCAAACTTTCTTTATTGGATTAAAGCCTAACTTTTTAATCGTCGCCAAAAAGTAATAATGTGCGATCGCCTCTCGGATTCAATCTTTGTAACTTCAGGAGTCCCTCAAAGTAGTCATTTGGGCCCGCTTTTATTTTTACTTTTTATAAATTACCTTCCCAGCTTGGTTAAATATTCTAACACCCTTTTGTTTGCAGATGATTTAAACATTTTTCGAGCTATTTCATCTTCTAATGATTTTTTGTTAATTCAAAAAGATATTGACTCTGTAATGTAATGTGTGGTGTGAGATCAATAAGCTACCTCTGAACTCTGAATTTCCAAGTGCCAATGTTTTACTTTCTGTAAGGCTTCTTCTCCGATCCTTTGGGATTACTCTGCCAACTCAACAAGTCTCAATAGGGTTGTTGTTAAGAAAGACTTAGGAGTTTTGTTGGATATGCGTCTAAATTTCAAAGACCATATTGATTTTATAATTAGCAAGGCTAATTCAATGTTGGGTTTCCTTAAAAGGAACTCAAAAGACTTTACGGACCCCAATACTTTTTTCAGCGTTAGTTAGACCTCATTTGAAATACTGTTCTACTATTTGGAATCCACTTTTTTAAGTTCACTCAAATCGCATAGAAAACGTTCAAAAACGGTTTACTAGGTTTGTGGTATGCAAGCTTAATTGGCATTTACCCGCCGTTCCTTCTTATAGCACTCGGTGCGCGCTAATCAATATTTTCTCGCTTGAAACAAGGCGCAAAGTTTCTTCAATCTTTTTCATCTGGGACCTAATACATCATATACTGAGTGTGACGAGCGTTTATCTCTATTGAATTTCCACTCTCCTTAAAGACATCTCCGTAGCCGATTTCACTTTAGCGAAGACCTCTATAGATCTGTTTATGCTTCTAATATGCCCTTGGCTCGATGTACTAGGGAGACTAATTCAGTACTTGCTTACATTGATTTATTTGATTGTTGCTCAAGAAAGCAACTCAAAAATCATCTATTTATGCACCTTTTGGCCCGCAATGCTTTGAACTCCTCATAAATTCTTTACACTTTTATAATTTATTTTGTATTATATAAATTTTGTAACTAATTGTAACTTCATTTATTTGTAAGATGTGAATAATTGTAATTTTAAGTAGTTTATGGTTTGTTCTATATTTTCAAGTAGTATGTAAGAGTTGATCTCTGTTAGATGAATTAAATTAAATAAAAAAAAGAACCCAAAAAATCACTTCTATTTTCTACTTAAATATGTCAATTTCGATGGTCACTTGCAGTCAATCAAATGAAAAATGCCAGCACGTTGGCTATTTTCTATGTTTGACAATGGAGAAAACTTAAAAACCACTAAATTATCGAATTGAGCTACATAAAAAGTTTAGAATAATTTCATTTAGGTGATATTTTAATTAATTAAGTTTTATGTCGTCATATAACTGACATAGTAAAAACCACGCTTAAGTTGACATTGCTTGAAATTACTTATTAAATATATTTTGTTATAATATCACTTAAAAGGCAAAAAATTTTCTATAAAATATTTCATAATATTTTGTATTTTTGAGTGTGAAACGTTACATTAAAATTTGTTTGAAATTGTGTAAAAAGAGACTTAAGAAACGAACATTAATTTTTTTATTTCCTTAAAGAATTAAAGAAAAACCTAAAAAAAAAATAAAAAAATTAAAAAAGTTTGAAGTCAAATAATATAATTAAAGAAATTTACAAATAAATTAAAGAAAACTTTTAAAAATTAAAAAATAAATCCATAAAAAATAACTTTTATCGGCATTAAGTACTTAAGAATCAAAGTTGATTTTATCAAAAGCTTAAAATGATATTATATCAAACACTATCTTTCAATGTCGTTTGATATTAACAAGCATTTTGAAAACTACAATTGAAGAGTAAAACGAAAGACTTAAACAACGAACTTTAATCGGAATGACAGGAAATAATATATAATATTTTGTTTCAGGCTAATTTTATTCGGCTTGAGTTGAAATTTTTATTTATTTTTTTATTTTTTTTTATTTTATTTGATGTACAATTAAAATAAAATCTAAAAGTTTTGCTCTGATTTATAAAAAGAGCGTTCAACTTCACTCACTTTAAAAATTCTACTTCACAACATCCATTACTATGCTGCTCACAATTTTTAGTTCTTTGTTATTTTATTTTAACTGTTCTTGGTCTGTTAAAAAGTACTATTTTTCTATAATATGTGTCACTAGACACCAAGTATTTTTTTTTTTTTTTTATTACTTTTGGCACAAACACTCTTCACAACTATACAATAGTAACAATTAAATTAAAATTCAAAACGTTGCGCCGTTTATGAGAGTTGACAGCGCAACAAGTAACAGCAAAGCGAACAGCAACGCACACGCGAAAGAATCAAACTGATTCTAACTTTGACCAAGCGGCAGCTATTTATACAACTTTCAAGAAGCAAAAATAAACTAAAAGCAATCAATAAATTCAAAAGAACCAACAACAACAAAAGCACAAAAAACTTAAATAAAATAAATAAAATTAAAAGAAATAAAAGGAAATGTTAATAAGATAAGATTTTAAAATGCAAAGTAAAAGCAAAATAAAAAGCAAGCACAAAAAAAAAAGCAAAAAAGAAAGGCACGAAAGATTATGAAAATCAAAACAAAACATTAAATATAAAAATAAAAAAAAGAAACTAAAAAACAACAACAACAGCAAAAGAATAAAGATAAACTGCAGATATCTTGGCCAAAACGAAAACTGCGTGTGCTGATGCTTTATAGCGTTGTTGTTTTTGTGATCGTTATGGTTGCTGCTGCTTAAGATGGCCAATGATGTTTTTAAGAAGAGGCTTATAGCTGGACCAGCCGGTTAGCCGGCCGGCTTTTAGGCTTAATACGCAAGTTTTAAGTAAAGCAAGTTAGCAAACGATTTATTTACGTTTGTTGTTGTGCATGTTTTTCTGTTTGTATGTTTGTTCATTTCTGCACATTTTCCAGTTATACGCTAACTTTTGATATGATGATGTTCTGTGGCTTTAAGAGCTGAGTAGCTTTAAATGTTGCTGATGTTGCTGATGCTGCCTGGAACAGGGCGGAAATATTTTGACGTTATTCTTGTTGTTGTTGTGGTGTTGATTATATTGATAACATTTTATGCAGAAGACATTTTTACTAATGGTTTTTGATATGCATAATTTTTTAATTTTTTTTTTTTTTTTTTGGTTTGCTAATATGAATGCTAATAAAACTGTTGGCATTTAGAACTTATAAAATTGATTAATCGTTTTTTAATGGAACATTATTAGCATGAATAAATTATTATACCAGAAGATTTAAATATCGTTAACACTTTATAAGGCGATTTATTAAATAAAGCTATCATAGTTTTTTTATATTTATAAAAAGCCCGATTGATATTGATAGAAGGTAATTTTAATAATTTTATAAATTTTTTATGCTTTGCTTTAAGAATATTATGCAAAATTTTGAACTTTTTTCTATTTCTTTAACTTTCTCAAGAAGTTTTAAATTTGAATACGAAAGACTTAAGACACAAACTCTTTGCTACTTGTGCTGGCTTTGAAGTCTTGTGCCGAACAATAATAAAAAAACATTGGTTAATCTGTGAAAATGGCTTTTAAATGTTATTCAAAATATTCTTCAAGATGATCAATACACTTTTGCCTTCGTTTGAACCAATTTTCGAAACAATTTTGACCCTCTGAAGTTGGTACCTACGAAACCGGTTTATCTGTAAAATAAATTAAGTCATTTTTTCATTTCATTGCGAATAGTTGCAAATAGGGCTTCATTAACTTGCTGAAAAAATTTATTTGCTCTACTAATTTTTGCACTTAGTTTCCTTTACATCAAAATGAAGCACTATTTTCGTTGCGAATATCAATATCGGTGAACTAATTCTATTATGCAGAAGTCTCTGATCTTATTGCTAAAAAGGTCATTGCAGTGTTTAGAGAGTAAAGAGTTTTGAAGAAGGAATAAAAAAAATTTATATATTTATGTAAAATGCATAGCTATGATCCACAGATGAGTACGAACATTGAAAACAAAATAAAACTCTTCCAATTGACTATAAATTTCTCATTTTTATTACAGTCAAGTGAAAAAAATTAAAGTCTAGCACTTGTATTCGATCAAATAAATATAAAACTGATTTAAAATCAAATCTTCAAGAAGTTGTTAGCTTAAAATTTTCATCTCTGGTTGATCAAAACGAAAGACTTAAGACATAAACTTTGTATAAATACATTTCAACGTGAAAGTTTATTACTAATTAAGAGCTTGTCAAATCGCTCTTTTTGTTATTATTATACAAAACAATTCTTTCTTTTAATTATACAATACAATAATAAATTATATATCAATGGTTGAGCGTACAAATGTGATAAGTGCTCATTTGACTAAAATGAATTAAATGCATTTAACTCATCAAGTTATGATCTATGTCGTGTAAAATAAGTATGATTGAAATGCCTTTGGAAGCTAGTCAGTGCAAAGTTAAAATAAGTATTTTGTACTGAAATGCTTCTCTGAACATTTAAAATTTTTCATTTATCACTTTTGGGAGCTTAACCATTGATATCTTTCGTTTTTCAGAAGACGAAAAAAAAAATATTTATTGAAAAATTTCTTAAAGCAGCAGCGGTTAAGTTTAAAACTTTAGTAGTTTTCAGCCTTCAACAAATTGTTTTGCATAAAATTTTTTTTTTGTTTTGTGTTTCACAACACAACACAACAATTATTATAAATATCATCCTCAGTATCAAAAAGTCAAGTTTACTGCTCTTTTTTAATCCTTTATGCATACCTTCAGCTCTTCATAACGAAAGACTTAAGAAACAAACTGCTTCAAATTAATTTAATCTCCTTACAAACTCATTTCAGTTGTTTGTACTTTAACATAAAATTTAAATCTTAACGCATTGCAACACTCTTAAGAAGCATGCTAAATTTATACTCTATTATCTATCAACCTAGAGCTTGTTACACGCTTATCATTCATGTCTTTACTTTGTCACATCTTGCTGCAAAATTCTTGTCTTGCTTTCTCTTATTTAAGTAAAAAACAAAAACTATAAACAAAATTGTCGCAAAGTCAACATTCGATGTAGTGAAGGCATTAGCCGTTCTTTTTTTGCTTAGGGTGTGTGAACCAGTTCAATGACATTGCTTTCTAGTTCAAAACTAGAAAAATATTTTATATAATAAATATAATTATAATAAATTTCAAATTAAATAGCTTTATCTGACGTAGGAATCAAAAAATATTCCCTATTTCGGATGTTATAAAGTTCTATATATAGATAGTTGTTGCTATCAGTTTTTAAAACTTAATATTTATTATACCAAATTTTTTTCATATTGCCAAAAAATTTTCTCTTAGTCTGTAAAATATAATAAAATATAAAATAAAATAATAAAAATATTACATATATAATATTAAATATATAATAAAATATATTACGAAATTTTCAAAAACTTGCAAGCTAATGTGAAATCTTTTCCGAAACATAACCATATATCGTTCGCATCATATTATGTACATCGTAACATACCATACCATCATAACATAGCCTTCATATCATATCATCAAACCGTACCTATCATCAAACCGTATTATACCTTCATACACAATCATGCTATTTTCATCCTGCCATATCAACACACGATACCATCCTACCATACCATGTAACCACATAAAACCAATCACCAAATATACCATACCGTCATACCATACCATCAAACCATACCACTACACCTTACCAGCATATACAACCAATCACACCACATCCATGATGCCATACCATCCCATTCTACCATACCTTCATATCATACCAATCATACCATATAATTAACCATTAATATACAACCATCCATCATATACCATATCCATAATGTCATATCATACCATACCATTCTACCATCCGGTGATATCATACCATCATACCATATTATCATACAAAACCTACCCAACCATAGCCATCATTAATGTCATACTATCATAGTCAACCATTATATCATCTCATACCATACCATCATATCATGCCCATCATACTAAACCATTATATCATACACATCATACAAT
This sequence comes from Coremacera marginata, assembly GCA_914767935.1. NCBI lineage: Eukaryota > Metazoa > Arthropoda > Insecta > Diptera > Sciomyzidae > Coremacera > Coremacera marginata. The sequence continues at coordinate 169,459,941 of OU612045.1, forward strand.
ATAATTATACAATATACTATTACCATTACCATATTCATCATAATATCAACATACCATAACCATCATATCATTCTCACCATACCATGTTCATCATATAAAACCAATCATACCATACCTAAAATAAGATAACATCATAATGTAGCCATCATACATTACCATATCATTCCACTATACAAAACCAATCCTACCATATCCAACATATCATACCATCACACTATATCATCCTACCATAACCATCATACCGTATCATCACATTATACTATACTATGACACCATATCATCATACCATACAGCAAATATAACCAATTACACCATATCCATCATACCGTACCATTTCACCATACCTTCAGACCATCTCACCATACCACCGTACAAAACTAATCATATAACCTTCATATTATGTCTACATACCATAATTATCATATCATACTACCGTACCATGTTCATCGTACAAAACCAATCATACCATGCATAAAGTATTATACCATCATAATTTAGTCAACACATTATACAATTACATCATATCATACCATCAAACCAATCATACCATATACACCCTGCCATACCATCATATCATACCAATATGCAAAACCAGTCTCACCATACCCAACATACTATACCATTATACCATATCAACATACCATAACCATCGTAATATGCCATTATACCTTATCATCGTATCATACCCATCATACAAAAACCAAGCAAACCATACCTATTATAACATATAAGCTTACTATCATCATACTGATCATACATATGAAAATACCAAATCGTACTATCATATTCACCATACCATTACATCATACCATACCTATCATACAACCTAAACATACCATACCCATCACACCACACTCTATACCATAGTATCTACTTTACCATGAGTGAACGTGTCAACTTTATTTTGATTAATAATAATAAAAATATCTTAAAATATTAAAGAAAATTCACTTAAATAACTCATATAAAATCGAAATTATATCGTTTTATATATAAATCACTCCCACTTTTGATTTAGTGGCGTGTAAATCTCATTTATTGCAAAATCGTTTGCCTAATTTGAAAATTCTCTATCGATTTATATATATTATACTCACGTTTATGTAAGTGGGCGTTTCATATTCATTATTTCTTTACCTTTGTCAGATGACAGATCAATGACTTTAAAAGATTCCAACTAATTCAAAATTGACATGAGTTAAGTTATGCATATTAAATTTATAAATGCAAGGAATTCAACAATATAGAAATTAATTCAAACGATTCAATTGTTTTCAACTGGCTTCAGCTGATTCTAGCTGGCTTCTATTTATTATGGCTAAATTCTTATGATTCCAAATCATTCTTTAACAGTCTGAAATCGAAATTGTATTCATAACTATAATCAAGCAATTTTATATTTTATACAAATATAAAATAAATAATGAATAATAAAAGAAATACCTTAAAAATACCATATACATATGAATTAATGTGTCGCACTTGATTTCAGTATACATTTATTGTAAAATTCTTTTCGCAACTATTTTAGAAAGTGCAGTCTTTTAATTTTTTTTTTGCTAAACTATGTTACAAATAATGTATAAAAATAAAAATATTCTTATACATTTTATGCAGATGACTTCTAATGGTTTCATCAATATCTGACTGATTTTAAAACCAATTTCCCCAAAACTTTTATGGCAAAGAAATGTGTATTTAGTTTATTAATGCAAAAAATTCGTCCACAACTGGCTTCAATTTAAGCTGACGTCAATTCATTTTAGCTAACTTCAATTGGTTTCAGTTGACATAAATTAATTGATGCTGACTTTAATTTGATTCAACTTAATTTATATTTTTTAAGCTAAAAATTAATAATTCCTAAATTTGTTTTGATGATAAATATCAAATGCATGGCCATAACCTGTTAATTTTTAGTTTTAGTTCAAAATGAATGTAAAAAATTCTTTAATTTTCTAATTGAAACTTTACGTTAATTTGTAAAAATATATTTCAAAGGACATTAAGATTATACCATTATTAAAATCAGCTTTTGATTAATTGTTCACCAATTGAATTAGTGTGTTAAATTCTAATATATAATCTAATATATATATAAAATAAATTCTAATATAATAATCTCTTAGCTCTGAATTTCTGAGGAAAAATTACTCAGAATTCATTAGTAATTGACGACTTGACAATTGCTTTTGAAGAGTCAAAATAATTATCTGTATTACTTACTCTAAATTTGCAAGTTTACATTTTTGGAATTATTTGACACAGCTTAGAGTTCAAATTTAAATTCAATTTAATTCAAAATTTAAAAAAATAATACATTTCAATTCAAGTTTTCATACTCAGTTTATTGGGGAACTGTTATAAAATCACCATATTTATCTCAAACTATAACAATTCAATTTTTTGAAGAATCAAAAATCAACTTGATTGGAAGTTATTATACAGAGTAAAGACAAAATGGATTCTTAATATTTAATGTTTTTATTCATATCATATTTTCCAAAAACTTATTTTTTCAGAATTGCGCAAATTATGTAATATTTGAATTCTACATTTAAGATTTTAATTGAGCCAAAATAAGAAAATAACATATTTTAACGTTTTCAGAACTCTGCAAACAGAGTTTTTAGAATAAGATTTATGAAAACATGGAACTTAAACAGAAAATTAGCAATAGAATAATATTTTTGTTTCTATCATTTTCTAGTCTAGGCTTTAAGCTCAATTAAAATGTAAAAATTATGAGCATAGAATTTTGGTATTTACTCAGAAAAGTTTTTGTGCAAATATTTAGAAATAAGAATTTACATTATTATTGTTATTGTTTTTTAATTGTACGAAAATTTTTACTTGTCCTAATACGAGTATGGATAAATTTTTAATTTTTACCACTTTTTTTTACCATGTTTAACACCTTGACGAGTCAAGAAAAATAAAGTTGCATCGTATTAAGGTACAATATCAGGAAATTTTACGAAAGTATTTTATGTTATTGCTTTGAAAGAAGAAACTCTCTTTTCGATGCAAAAACTAAGTTATTATAAAAAATAACAACAAGTTTACTTAAAGTATCATGAAACTTTTTAATTGTTTTGACTTACGTTTATGTCAAGTTTATGCACAAAGTAAAATATTATCTGCAATTTTTTGAATTACTTTATTAATATTGAAATCATTTAAAAGAAATTTGATTCTCTTGATTTTATTTTAAATAACTTTTATTCGTTTAGCCACTCTTTTTTGAGATAAAGGAACTTTTATTATTTTATAATTTCATTTTCTATATATATATATTAAGGAAAATACAAAAATAAATTTTTATAGTACCTAAAGTAAAAAATTAGTCATGTGTCTCAAAATACTTACAGGAACGCAAATGAATTCACTTTTTATATCTTGTAAAAATACTAGCAGACAGAGCTTATTTAAACCGTCCCTATTTTTAGTCAAGACAGCAATCAGCTAAACTCACCATAGTCAACACACATGCCGCTTGCTGTCAGCTGTCATCGTTGTCAAAACGCCCGAAAGAAATTTTAGCTATTCACATTTCCATAATTTGTGCAGGTGTTTAAATTTAGTAAGAATTACTATATTTAATAAAAAGAAAACACAAAAAACTGCAACTTAAAATAAAAAGCATTTTAAAATGGCGCAAATGGATCTGGAACTGAAAAAGGTGAGTCGTGAAAAACTCACTAAAAAACGTTCCAAGTAGGACACCAAAAATGTTTTTCTACAATTTTAAGGCATTCACCGAAATGCAAATCAACAAAATTGAGACAACCAAAAAATTGAACATGATCGACATGAGATGCGACATGGTAAAGACCGGCAAGCACAAGTACCAGCTCACAGAGAAAGGCACTAGCGATCTGACGGATGACACCAGGTGTGTTTTTTTTTTTGTTATCATTTATGTGGGCGTTTTTTAAGTTAACACTTCTGCTTTTTTTTGGGTACAGAGTATATCTCTCGGTTGGACGCATGTTTGTGCTCACCGATGTGCAAAATATGCGCGCCGACTTGCAGGCCAAGCAGGACAAATGCGATAAAGCTATCGAGCTGCTCAGCAAAAAAAAAGAATTTCTGGTCAAGTCTCTCAAAGATCAAGAAGATGGCCTACGAGAGTTGGTTCAGCAGCGCAAAGATGCCGATGTGGCGGCCAAATAAAAATTTAAGAATATCTCCATAAAAAAGGTTATAAGAATTAAAAGAAAAAAACTCAAGGTCGCATTTACAATGAATAATTTACATATATAATTGAAAAAAAAAATTGCAACACGTTCTTAACGCTAAGCTCAATTATTACAAAACAAAATAAATATAGCTCTTGGAAATTATAAATCAACCAAGTCGTCTAATTCAAAGTTGGCATAGGAAACAAATTCATTGCCTAGATTGCGTTCATGTTGCGGTTGGAATTTGCATTTCTTTAGCTGTAAGGATTGCGTTAACCAGGGCTCAACAACTTCTCCTGAGCAGAAAATAATCTTGGCTGCAGGTTTTTGGAGATTGTGTATGATTTTTGATATCTTTGTGATGCATTCCTCTGAGAGAAAAGGTGGATCCGCTAAGATAAGATCAAAACTGCAGTGGAGATACTTTAAGTAATTCTCTTGGTCGGCTTCATTAAAATCATAGTAGATAAAATCGTTGCCGTAGGCTGCGAATCTTTTGTCATACTCAAAAATTTTAACTGCAATCAAGTCATCAATATTAGCATGTATTTAATGCTCTTTTATCATTACCAACCATTTTCGTGAATTTCCTTAACTGTGTTGTACAGCGATGGACACGATAGCAGAGCTACTCTGTAATCTGTCGGCTGGTCCGCGACAAGTTTTTCTATAACGCTGCCCAAAGCTTTTTTAGTGACCTCGCTATACCAGAATTGGCTTAATTGCTGTGTTGATAAACGTTTAGTTAAAATTATGCTTGTTTCTAATTTCCTAGTCAGGTGCTCACCCAATCCTCCACGAACTTGATATCTTTTCCCGCCACGGCTTCAATCTTTTCTTGCTCCTCGCGCTCACGCTCAGATTTTTCTTGTAAAAATTCGTTTAGTATTCTTAGCGTATCAGCAGATAAAGAGACATCGTCAGCATCTTGTAAGTCCATTTAGTAAATTTGTTATTGCAATAGAGACCAAACTATTTTAACGCAACGGATAACCTCAAAAACTTTGCAGAATCTTTGTTTTCGTCCTATTGTGAATTTGTCATCTGTGTAGAATAAGGCCTGTTCAGATTAATAGGCAAAGCATAGTTGCAATTTTTGCTCTGTTTAGGCTCTAATTACATGGATGGTGAAATTAACAGTGGAAATAAAGGCTTATGTGTATTTAATATGTAACGAAAACTTGTTCATGTTTTTTTTATATATTTTGTGTTTTGCTGCCTCACTTAAATAAAAAAAAAATAAGTTTTAAGTTATGTGTTTATATAACCCCAATAATTTTTTAATTATTAAAGGTTATATTTTATCGAGCTCAAGGTCAATGTTGCTTTCCGAAGAAAACAACTGAAGGAATAACAACTAACAACAACAATACCCTATATAGAGTATCAATCACATAGCAGACTAGACAGCTGTTTCGTTGGCCGCTACACCAACTCATCAGTAGCCTTTTATCGTGATTCTTGCTGTGATCCACTAAGCTCTTAATTTTCTACTTGTTTCACGAATGCAATTAGTAAATTACCCTGAATTGCGGTACGAGAATACAAATGATACGAAAGCAGCTTAAAGTTCTTCTAATTTGTGAAGCATACTTTCAGGGAAAGTATGTTCTATTATTCGAAGATAGATCAAAGCTTTTCTAAATACTCAAAGATTTTTGTTGTGCGAGTTGTTGTTGCTCTTCTATTTCACAGTCGATCTTAGCTTCAGCAGTTAGCTGATATTAAACTATGACGACATGAAGATTGTTTCTTTTGAAAACTTAGATTTTTAATTTATTGTGTGTAAACACACACAAATAACCATATTTTCAACGGCCGGGCTCTGCCATAGAATTTATTTGTAAATTAATTACGACCTTATTTCATAAGTTTTAAGTTATGTGTTTATATAACCCCAATAATTTTTTAATTATTAAAGGTTATATTTTATCGAGCTCAAGGTCAATGTTGCTTTCCGAAGAAAACAACTGAACTGAAAACAACATTTGTATTCTCGTACTGCAATTCAGGGTAATTTACTAATTGCATTCGTGAAACAAGTAGAAAATTAAGAGCTTAGTGGATCACAGCAAGAATCACGATAAAAGGCTACTGATGTATAAAAAGTTTTAAAGAAATTAATGTAGTAGCTAACACTGTATCTTTTTGTCCGGGTGAAGATTTTCTGCAACTCGCTAGTTTCTTATAATACAGAAACAGATTCTAGTCGTATGTGTAAATCTGGATGTTTTGAGTTAATGATGTCATCCTATATTTTCAAAGAACATCTTTCGAATGGAGTTATCCGTTTTTTTATATCTCTCTTAGTTCAGCAAAATGTTGTAGTATGTGTCATGGACCATGTCAGATTTATCATGGTAATTTCCATGCCCTTCGTGTCTACCCTTGGACACGGACGCATGCCTGATGATTTTTCCAATTCTTTTTACCCAATTCTTTATCCCTTCCTGCTTACACTTTTTGTCATGGACATGACGGTCTAAGCAGGCACAAAAATAAAACTAGTGTTAAAATGCAAATTTTCATGTTTGTCTCAAAAAAAAAAAAAAAAAAATGCTCAAGAAGTAACCAAAAGTTATTTACAATTATCACAATATTTACAAAAATTGCTGCCGCTAATTGTTCCGCCATTAAAATAATAATAATCCTGGCAATAATCAACAAAAACAACAAAGAATAAATTTTGAAAACCTTAAAAAATTACCATGGTAAGCTACAATATACAATACAAACAGAAAACAACAATAGCATTCCATACCTTGGCGTAAAACTACATCGAAACAACAATAAGATGGTATGTAGTGGTATTGTTGGTGGTATCAACTGGTATACAAAACGAACTTTATCAGGAGGAATGATAAATTTTTTGTCCACACATCCATTTAGGCAAAAAATAAACACAGCATACAATTTAATACGCAAAATTTTAACAATAAGTGACAAAAAATTTTGTCACTGGGAACAGGGGGCGAACCTTCACATGGCAACGTGTCTGACCGCCTCAACCTGGCGAGGCCAGCATTATCCATGTCGAAATCGTCTCAAGTCGACTCAAACCTCCAAGTGGTGTTCCCTGGGCAACGGCAAACTGGCATCCGTCAGTTTGACGGCTAATTTGAGCGGCGGGTCGATCCATAGACCTTAAACATGGAATGTGCGCAGGGTTTGGGTCCCGCCACATTACTACTGCCCAATGAAAACTAAACCAGCCTCGGATAAGAACCCCAATTACGTTGACGACCACCGCAAACGAAAAACGGACAATGATTTACGGATATGCACCTGGAATGTCCGGACCCTTTATAGGGAAGGTGCCATTATCCAACTGGCGGAAGCCCTCAAAGCAATACAATCTGACATCACCGCCATCCAGGAAATGCGATGGAAAGGGCAAGGCTGCTCTAAACAAGCACACTGCGATATCTACTACAGCTGCCATGCGGAGAAGCGCGAATTCGGATGTGGATTCGTCGTTAGCCGGAAACTACGCCACCTTGTTTCCCGGTTCACACCTGTGAACGAAAGATTGGCCACGATCCGCATCAAGGCAAAATTTTTCTACATAAGCCTTATTTGCGCGCACGCCCCGACGGAGGAAAAGGACGAAGCCGTCAAGGACGCTTTCTACGCTAGTCTTGAGGACGTATATGACCACCTTCCGGTCCATGACGTGAAAATAGTCCTCGGCGATTTTAATGCGAAAGTCGGAAGGGAAGGCATCTTTGGCCCCACTGTCGGTCAGTTCAGTCTTCACGAGACCTCCACAAACAACGGTCTAAGACTGATCGACTTCGCCGCGGCACGAAACATGGTAGTTAGTAGCACCAGATTTAAGCACCTCGACATCCACAAGGCCACCTGGCTGTCCCCGGATCAAAAAACGCGAAACCAAATTGATCATGTTGTAATCGACGGAAGGCATGCCTCTAGTGTTCTAGATGTGCGTACATTTCGGGGGGTCAACATTGACTCCGACCATTATCTTGTTGCAGCCAAGATCCGCATGAGATTATGCAATGCCAAGAACATACGCACAGGAATGCAACGAAAGCTAGATGTCGCTAAGCTGCAATTACAACGGACTGCCGAAGCCTACTCCGCTCAACTCTCGGTTAAGCTCAACCAACCAACCTCTGGACTCGACGACGCCGGCGGACTTTGGGCGCATATATCCCACTCCATGCGCGCTGCCGCTGAAGAAGTCATTGGTTTCCGGCGCCCGCAACCTCGGAACCAATGGTATGATCAGGAGTGTCGCATTGCGACTGCAGTAAAAAACGCCGCTTATAGAAAAACGCTGCAGTCAGCTGCAACGCGAGCCGTGCGAGAAAACTACCGCGAAAAGAGGAAGGAAGAGAGGCGCCTTTTCAGACGCAAGAAAAGAGAGCAGGAAAAGCGTGAGCGTGAGGAACTAGAGGTATACCAGGGCAAGAAGGATGCACGAAAATTCTATCAACAGGTTAAGCGTCTAACCCAAGGTTTCAAGCCCGGAGCATCCACTTGTAGAGACGAAAATGGAGATCTGAATACGGATACACAGTGTGTGCTTAGATTGTGGAGACAGCACTTCTCCAATTTACTTAATGGCGACGATTCCACCAATGCCGCCCATCGAGAGCACAGTGCAGTGCCACCAATCGACGATGACGGAGTGGAAGTATCACCACCTAGCCATGAAGAGGTTCGAGTTGCTATCCAACGACTCAAAAACAATAAAGCAGCGGGTGCTGACGGCCTGTCAGCTGAATTGTTTAAAACCGGCGGCGATGAATTGATAAGGCGCATGCATCAGCTCATCAGCAAAATATGGCTAGCAGAAAGCATGCCCGACGATTGGAACCTCAGTGTACTGTGCCCTATACTTAAGAAAGGAGACCCTACAATCTGCGCAAGTTATAGAGGTATCAGTCTTATTTCCATCGCATATAAGGTTCTCTCAAGCGTACTGTGTGAAAGATTAAAGCCAATTACAAAAACACTGATTGGACCTTATCAGTGTGGCTTTCGACCTGGTAAGTCCACCATAGACCAGATTTTCACGCTACGACAAATCCTGGAGAAAACCCACGAAAATCAAATTGACACACACCATCTCTTTGTCGACTTTAAAGCTGCGTTCGATAGCCCGAGAAGGGATTGCCTATACGCAACAATGTCTGAGTTCGGTATACCTGCAAAGTTGATTAGACTTTGCAGAATGACGTTGAGCAACACACGCAGCTCCGTCAAGGTAGGAAATGACCTCTCCGAAACCTTCAATACCGAAAGAGGTTTCAGGCAAGGCGATCCACTGTCTTGCGATCTCTTCAACATCATCATGGAGGGGATCGTACGAAAGGCAGGTGTGCATCGTAATGGCACCATTTTCTATAAAGGTGTCCAGCTCCTTGCTTACGCTGATGATATTGATATTGTTGGCAGAACCAAGAGAGATGTTACCGCTGCTTTCGCCGCTATCGAAAAGGAATCAGCCAAAGTGGGTTTGACGATAAATGAGGGTAAAACAAAGTATATGCTGTCTACAAACAAGGGAGCTCGGCGTTTAGACTCCCACGTTTCATCCGGCAGCTATAACTTTGAAGTAGTCAAGGAGTTTGTATACCTTGGCACCGCCATTAATACCAAAAACGAAATCAGCCTGGAGATAAAGCGAAGAACAATAATTGCTAATAGGTGCTACTACGGGCTCAGTAAGCAACTAAGTTCCAGAGCCCTCTCTCGATCGACAAAACTAACACTCTACAAGACGCTCGTTCTACCTGTGCTGCTTTATGGCGCTGAGGCATGGGTAGTTTCGCAAACTGACGCAGCCGCTCTGGGGGTGTTCGAGAGAAAAGTTCTTCGCAAAATCTTCGGTCCTGTTCGAGTCGGCGATGACTATCGCATCCGAATGAACCACGAGCTGTATGAGCTCTACGGAGACATTGACGTAGTTCGGCGTATAACTGTGCAGCGACTACGCTGGCTGGGTCATGTCCATCGTATGGACGACGAAGCTCCAGCGAAAAAGGTGCTCGAGGCGAGGGTCGCTGGTCAACGACGACGAGGGAGACCATGCCTCCGATGGATGGACCAGGCTGAGGAAGCCCTAACCGCACTTGGTGTATCCGATTGGAGAAGGCGCGCGCAAAGCAGAGGCGCCTGGCGAGAGCTGATGAGGTCGGTCGAAATCCGGACACGGGTTGTCACGGCCACCTAAGTAAGTAAGTAAGACAAAAAATTTCAACATGAAAACAATGAAAAAATAATAAAAATATTTTGGAATCACATACATACCCAACCTAACAGACAGCAGGAACTTACACGAAACATTAGAGCAGGAGAGTTCTCCTTTCACACAAGCCCAACAAAACATTAAAACATCTATTCACCAACACAAAAGAAAAAATAGAAAAAGAGTAGCAACAAGACGTAGCATGGCATAATGATTTACAAGGTAGGAGTGGAAGTTCTGTTGGAGATTTGGAGTTTTCAAAAACACATTGAAAAAGAGAAAACGAAGAAGCAGCAAAACATGAAAAGTTAAACTATGTATTGATTTGACAACTTTCGGTGGCTGCTCGCGAGAAAAAAGGTAGTTGCCAAGGCTACCTTGTAAATTATTGTATCATGAGACGTAGTGTACGAAATCGGATGCAAAGGGAATGACGAGGAAGAGTGCGGACTAGTAAATATTGAAACAACAAAGCGCGCGCTGGGGACCAGGCTCAACGAACACAAGGCAGATATTAGGAAAGAGAAACAAACAACGGCATTATCACAATACATTGCTGAGAACAGACATACTGAAAATTTTGACGACGTGAATGTGGTCAACTAAGAGAGAAAAGAAGGTAGAAGATATATATATATTGGAAAGCTTACACATATAGAAGACAGCAAAAACAACAATGAACACAAAAGAGGACAACGACAACATCAGCTCGATTTACTCTTTAGTTTTAAGATGAGCTTAAGCTTAACCAGCTAATTTAAGCTTATTTCTCGTTATTATAGTCAAGTGCAGTTGTATATTTTCAGCTATTTTATTTGAAATTCTGTTTGTTTGAATTGCCTTAAATGTTAATGTTTAATAATAAAAAAGTGCAATATTTTCAATTTGTGATGTCAACTTTTATCTAATACGTTTATATTTGTGTTCTATTTTGTTTATATGTTTATTTAATATTTATAGAGTAAAATCAAAAAAAACCTTGATGGAGGAATAAAGCCGCTTCCGAAGCGTTGGGAAAATATTGAAAAGTATGTGTAAGATTATTTTTTATTTAAATACGAGTGTCCAAAAAAGCGCAAAAAAAAAATCAGAAAAAAATAATGTTGAAAAATTTGATATGTAAACTTGTGTCGTTTGAACCATTTAATGACTAATTTAACGATAATTTGACGATGTGAATAGCGCTTATATAAAATCGCGTGGCCGAAATCGTCATATCCACAAACTATGTACGATAAAACAGCGCAATAAAAGATGAATACGGAAATCGGCGAGAGAAATCTTAGCAATATCGGTATGTTAAAATGAGGTAAGTCCCTAGTGTAAGCCCCTAGCTGGTGTGCTAACTCCCTCCACCTTTAATTGTGAATGGTTGCAATGTATTTCTTTAAGTTGCCAGTACTGCACAACGTCAGTGTCATCGTTAAGCCGGCGAATCCATGGAGTGCAAAGAGCATAACTATAGTAACGTTAAGGAAAGAGATAGTTTGCACATGACGAAATTAAATTGAAAATAGTGAAAAGCAAAAAAAATTAATTTATATTTTTCAACACTATCGACTTGATTGTGCAGTGCGTGTGTGTGTAAAAAAATTGTTAATTTGTAATTTCAATACTGAAGCAACACAAGACGAACTTTAATTTACTACATAATTAACACAACACATAATATTGAGTGATAAAAATTATAAAATAGGTAAGTTAGTTTCAAAAATTTACAAAATATTCAATAAAACATGTGTTGTAAAATGTAGAATTTTTAAGACATTACAAGTTTGGCTGCGATGACGAGTTGCTAAGTGGTGCTCCACTCTACAATATGATAAATCCAATCTTGAGATACGACAAGCGCAACCTGTTTTATTTGGTTTTAGTTGCAGCTATAAAAAGTGAAATAATTTGGTGTGTAACCAGGTTCGTCGAACCTGGTAGCGCAGCTATGCAATAAGATATGTTTCCGCAAATACTACACGATGGAAGTGTTTATTGTGGTTTCTTCTTTCTGAACATTTTGCAAACTTCATCAGTTTTCAAAAGTGGTTTTCTTTTACTGATTGGAAGTAAGCCAATGATAAGCAAAGAATGATAATTTTTTTGAAATAGTCCATTAACACAAACATGTCAGTCCAAAAAAATACACTTAAAAATTCTACTAGTTATTCGATATATATAAGCATGACGAGGTTTCCCGCATATCTTGCTTATCACTGTACTTTTTATATAAGTTAATTTATGGATTTGAGAAAAAAAAAAATGTAAATTTTTACATTAGTTTCTGTTACAAAGTTCAACTTTGTTTTGTTTCAACTTTTTCTACTCGATGCAGTGGTTAATTTTAAAGCGTTATTATAATTGTTAGAGGTCGTTATTATAATATATTAAAAATTAAAAAAAAAATATAATAAAACTAGTTAAAGTTGAAGTAAAACAATTTACTCCAAACATTAAACAGTGCCATGTAATGCTTGTTCGTTTTTTTTGTTCAGCAATGTATCTCTATTAGTCAGTCATTAAATCTGTGCCAACATTTCAAATGTTTAGTTTCAAAATTAGTTACACCAGTTTTGGAAAAATAGACTGTTTGTGTGTTGTAGCTTGGCTAATTGCAACAAACACATTTAATTCGCCTGCCATGTTAAAACAACGTGTACATTTTTTATGACTTTGCATGCATGATAAAAATTCTTGTATCCAATCCATTATTTAACTAGAATAATTAAAAGAGTTATACATTTATATTCATTGACTCATCTTTTTTAGTTAGTTCACTTTATCTAATAACACTTTTAAAAGTACTCACGATAACTTTTGTGTATAAACAGTTAATCTATCAGCTGAAAAACTAAATATATCGACTGTCCTGTAGTCGTTGGTTGATCCATACGAATCTATTACTAGAATTTATATTGTATATTTATATTTTATTTTATTTAGTATTTATATTTATGTAAAAGAGCATTTGCAACATGATTTGCACGACAAATTGGAATATGAAATATATCGCCACTTCTTATTAACCTTGCAGGAACTTTTTCCAGAAGTTCAGGACAATCGACTGATCCAGAAACTATATCATACACAAAAAGTAAATTCATTCTAGTTTCAAGCGATTTTAGATTCCCTTTAGAAAAGGGAAGTGGAACTTGAGGACTTAACGTGTGTATAGCAAATCTAGTAAATACTTTCTGTACACGTTCAATACGTAATTTATAAGAGAAATAGGACGGGCACTAAATAGAAGCGTATTCTAATCAAGATTGAACTAGATTTAGGTACAGAGTTTGAAACGTGTAGGGATCTAAAAAATATGTTGATTGGCGACGGATAAATGTTAATAAAGCGCAAGCTTTATATATGATAAAATCGAGATGTTGTATAAAAGAAAATTTAGTATCAAAGTCAACACCGAGATCTTTACACTGGTTAAGATGGGATAAAGGAGTATTACTAATATTGTAAACAGATGTAAACTGGAAATATCACATTGATTACTAATTCTAAGAAATATTTTAAGGTCTTCAACGTATAGTAGGCATTGTAAATGAATGAATATGGTTGAAATATTAATAAACAATATACACAGCAAAGGCCCCAAAATACTTCATTGTGGAACAGCAGAGGTTGCAACAAAAAAACACGACTTGAAACTGTCAAAAGTAACGACACACTGTCTATTAAAGAGATCAGATTTAATCCATCTCAAAAAAGTTGAATGAAGAGAGAGACTATGAAAAGCGTTTGAGAAATAATATGTGTAGATTACATCAACCTGAAAACCATTTAAAAATGCTGATCAACAATATTTAGAAAAAAGTACTAAAGTCGATATAGTTGAAAAGCCCGGCACAAATCCATGTTGGGAAGGAGAAATAATATTCTTTGTGGCAAATATTAGTTTTTCTTAAACAATAATTTCAAAAAGCTTCGAAATGGATGAGAGTTTCAAGATCGTTCGATAGTTAGACACATCATTTTTTGAATCTGTTTTATGCACCGGTGTTATAAAAGAAAACTTCCACCAATCCAAATATAGCCCAGAATTTAGAGATTTATTGAAAATAATTTGAAGCGGAGTAATTAAATTTATATCACATCATTTTAAGAAAAAAGCGGACAAGCCGTCACTGTCAACATGAATCTTTTAGTGAATAAAACATGAAACCCTTAAAAACATCATCTTCTGAGATTATAAGATAAGATTTCATTTATTCAGTCTATGGAAGTATAAAATCCTTACATACTTGTGATTATAAAAATAAATACAAAAATATAACTTATATGGTGTAACGCATACGTTCATTAACTCTTATAACTAAATTGACGATATATTATTAACTGATTCTTTAAAAATATTTTTTGGTACAAAGAGATCGATATCATGATTAGAGGACAGCTCATTAAAAAGTAACAATGCCCTTGTGATAGGCTCATAAAGAGCATAATTTACCCTAACATGTTTTATAAAAAATAAATTATAAAATCTGAATTGCCTGGATGGAACATTAAACATAATTCGCTCTAAGAGTGATTGGCAGTCAACATTTCCGGAAACTATATCATATATAAATACAAGCGAGGCGGATCTTACGTCTTGATTCAAGTGATTTGAGACCTAAAAGCAATAATCATGAGTTATAGGGTGGAAGTTGCCCATTTCAATTTAAGGAGCGCAAAGCGAACCTTGAGAATCTTTTTTGAATTTTTTCCAATCTGATAGTGGCGTTATTATAATATGGACTGCAGATAAAGGAAGCATATTTGCACCGCGACCTAACAAACGCATTATATAACATTTTTAAGGTGTGGGGGTCAGAAAACTCTAAGCTATTTCTTCGAATGAATGCCAGCAAAGAGTAACCCTTAGAATCAAAAGTATTTAGTATCAAAAACAACTCCAAGGTTTCGATATGAACTAATCGATTTGACTAGAATATTAGCTAGAAGTTAATTCCAGAATCAGTATTAATACTTAATACAAAGCTAGAATTATGATATGGTTCAAAGTTTGATTGGAAATATTCTGCACTACGGCTTGCACTTTATGTCCCATCATTTAAACACTTATCTTTAAAAAACATACCCGTAGATATATTTGATCATCCATTTTACGATTTAACGTAATTCAAAAAAGCTTTAGGGTTACATTTAATATTCGAGTCATAGTTAAATATATATTTCTTATAAATATATTTATATAGGAAGTTAAATTCTCTCATATAGTTCCGATATTTATAGAAATCAGAATCAGGGATTAGTTATTAGGAATTTTTTTGAAAATTTACTATGCAAGTTTTGGTGTTCTTTAAGTTTTTGAGTTTTTTTTCTTTCATATTTGTTTTAATTAATTGCAACAAGAATTTGTTATCTTTTAGTTTGTAACTAGTTTTTATACATTTATTTGTAAAGTTTAGCTTCTATAAGCATTAATTCTTTAAGATTTTTAAATTTTGAAGTTGTATGGGTGGTGCCGCCCAAGTAATTCAATCTCAATTTTTTTTTTTCGGTTATAATACAAAATCACGTTCATAACATTAAGTCTACGTCCCTTATTTATAGACATTTATTGCATTTTTAGATTCAGGGTTACAGTCATGGACAAATTGTACACTATCTACAAAACAGCACAACTCAAAATTTATAAATTTTTACTTTTTAATGTTAAACTATTTGTATTGATTACCTTCATCAACTATCAAAATTGCTCACTCATCTTACTCCTTAATTAAAAAAAACAACATTTTGTCTCTTTGTTTTGTATGGAGTCCTTTGAAAAAAAATGGTTTTTTGCTTCTGAAATTTTAAAAATTTTGAGTTGTGCTTCTTTTGTAGATAGGGTGCAAAATGCTTAAATACACCTCACAAACTTTGCTTTTTAATAAAACAAAGCATTGTTACAAAAATTTGAGTATGCAGTTTTCTTTCAGTACACCAGTAAGGGTGATGTTATGCTGGCGGTCAAATGATCCCTGGTCACGCTACTTTTTGCGTTCTTTTTCGTTTGATGAGCTCTGTGCCCAAAGTATGTTATGCTCGCGGTCATATGATCCCCAAATATTAGTATAATTTTTGCTACTTTTAGTACTTCATCCGAAAAAAGTATCGGAACATGGTTAAGTGTTGCTATAAAGCAGGTTTCGTTACTGTTTTCTTACATTTCGCAATGAAATTGTAATATTTTAATGCTGAAACACAAATGTTGTGAATAATTACACAAGGCAACACTGTTTTAATCCCGTGATTTCATATTTTTATCGAACCATTTGGTGACCGTGGTGGGCAAAATTTATTCTCTCTCTCGATCTCAATTTTCAATTTACATTGAAATAACAAAAATGCGTGCCCATGACCGCCAGCATAACATATCCATAACATATACTAAGCACCAGCAATAACAAAAATCAGTACTTTGCTGTAAAAAAAAAAATAGGTAATTGTAAATATGCCGGAAATAGAAAAATACCTTGGACAAAAAATTAAATACAATTCAAAAACAATTTCTATTGCTTATGTTTTCAGTTTCTTCGTTTGCAGTTTCTTCAGAAAAAGTCCCGTTATGTTTCCTAATTTTTTCATTAACCTATTTTATTTAGTATAAATCGTGATTTGATCGTTGTCAATAGGCTTAAAAACAAAATAATGAGCAAAGAAAACCAAATCCAGTCTGGAGTCAAATATTTGAAAAAAAAACATTTATACATCCTTAAGCAAATCCTACCGAGATATACGCAAAGTTTTAAAATTGACATCTGCAAGTGTACATAACATTATAAGAATATATAAAACTTTCAAAACAGTGGAAAATTTGCCCAGAACTAGGCGACCAAAAAAACTTTCTCGCCGAGATGTTAGTCTTATCCTAAAGGAAATGGTTGTTCCAGGGCCGTAGCTAGCGAAATATTAGTCGCAGGTCTAACAAATTTTTTAAAAATTAAAAAACACTGAAATAATAATAAAAATGGAATCTTTAAGGGGAGGAGGGGGGCGGGGTTTGAACTAACTTTTTTTTTTATTAGTTTTGTGATCATTCAACAAAAATTATGTCTATAAACTCATCATAAATAAAATTTTGTCGACGTTCGGGAAAGCATATTTATCAATAATTTATCTATTTGAAGAAAACGTATCGTCGAAATTATTTACAAAAAACAAAAATTTTTATTTTGATATTTTTAAAATTACCCAAATTCAGCATTACCCAAATTATTCAAAACACCCCCTGAAAGTTTTTATTTTTAGTATTATTTTACCGTTTTCTAATTTTGAAAAAAATTTGTTAGTTCTAGAAGCAAAATTTCTCTAGCTACGGCCCTGGATTGTTCACCCAAAAACTGTGCAAAGACCTTTATGGGACAAGGGCTATCACGTCAGAGTTCCACGTAAGAACCCTCTAATTTCTAAAAAAACTGGCAGCTTCGTATGGATTTCGCAAACAAGTACAAGAATATTGATGAGCACTTTTGGAGAAGACTGCTATGTACAGATGAATCTAAATTTAATATTCTTGGAAGCGATGATCCAGCAAAATTTTGGCACAAGCCCGGCACAGCCATTCAAATAAAGAATTTAATATCAACCCATAAGCATCGTGGCGGTAGTGTGATGGTTCGGGGAGCGATTGGAGCAGCTGTTGTGGGACACTTAGCCTTTATTGATAGTATAATGGACAGGCACGTGTATAAGAATATATTGGAACAACAATTGCAGCCTTCTACGGATTGCTTGGCCCCTAGGAAGACATTTGATACTTCAATAGTATAATGACCCGCGAAAAATATACCGCGCGTTTGGTAAAAGATTGGTTGCTCCCCATCAGCTTTAAAGTCCTCACCAATCACCGAACTTAAACTCAATTAAACACGTTGGGGAACTATTGGCACGGAAAATTTATCATGCAGATTTTTAAAGAGTACCAAAAAAATTCCTTAAAGTAGCTTTTAAAAATGCCTGGATAGAAACCAAACCATCCAAAACAATATTTGGTTCTATTTTTGCTACATCGTTTGTTTGAATGCAGTTATTGGAGTTCTTGGAGGGCCCGCATATATTAATCTTAGTTTTTCTTTTTCAATTTAATTAATTTCAGGAAATGAAATAGTTTCTTGTATTGTATTTAAACTTTTGTCCAGCGATTTTTTTACGTTTCTGATGAATTGATAGTTCATTTCATTATTGCTTTTTATTCAAATATAAATAAACTGCATACCTACATTTGAGTTGAAATGCTTCATTATTTATAAAAGTGTCTTTTAAGAGGTGAAGTTAAGCTTTAGTCCCTGATTGTGTATGGGAGGTGCCACACCTCATTGTCTAATCTCGCTCATACAAATTGCAGCAATTCTGTTTGATAAAATGCCATTCCGTTCCCAATTTTAAAACGCCCGCTTATATACTTGGTGCACTATCGCATTATGGAATTCACATTTGTAAGGAAGGTGCCCCACCTAATTGTTTAATCTTCACCATATATCTTGCAGTAATTATGTCTGATAATAAGTACTTCCATTCTCAATTTAAGACTGCGTCCTCTATACGTAGCAAATTACCGCATCTTCAATTTTAAAGTTGTATGGAAGGTGCTAGGCTCCATTGTCCAAAACTTATAATTTATAGTCCTGAACACAACCGGAATACAGCTCTATCGAATTGTGAAAACTGCATTGATCGAAATCCATCCGCGGTTTCCAAAGTTTATCAGATGCAGCCCAAATTTCCAGCACAGAAATTTACTTTTATATAAGAGCCAATATTTTTCAAGTGATCCACCTAAAATTTTAAAGTATTTCAATTTTGAAATCATTAACGAAATTTACTTATGATTATACAGTCCAATTTTTGAATCTAGAGCAGTACATATTTCACTTGCATTCGTGTTAGTGAGCTTTTTAAAATCTGCACATTAAAGAATTATTATGGCCAATTAAAAAGTAAACAATCGTAAAAAATAATAAAATATACAAATTATACTTGTATTAACGAAATAACAAGAATAAAATCAAAAACAACCTATACAATTTTCTTCACAATTTTAGCAAAAATATTAACTAGCAAAAATATAAATTACAATTAGCAGAAATATAAATAGATTAATGAGGTAATATAAATGATTTTATCTACGTTAATATGTATTTTGCAAGTTTTTCTTTATGAAAAATAATGTGCGTCCGTGTAAAATAAATATTAGCTCATAAATATTTAATTCGATTGTCAAATCTTGTTTCTTAGAATTATTCGCTACATTTCAGTTGTATATGCTCAGGCCTAACGGGATTAAAGAGGATTTAAATAAAATATTTGAGTGGGTTTAGGTAAATCTGCTTAGGTTTAACCCTCATATGTCTTATCTATCGCTAAAAACTTGATGATTATACGAGATTTGTCTCCAATTCTCCTCAATAACGTCGAGTTAAAATTTGTTATTATAATATGGGCTATATTATAGACTCCTCTCTGTCATGTGCGTATCACATTAACTCTTGCGTTAGATAATTGTATTATGGGCTAGGCCACATTCGGGTTACTGAAAATTTTGTGCTCGTTGAAATTAGACGTAAACTGCTTTTGCAGTTCCTGCTGCCAATCGTCACCTACTCGGAAGTAGTGTACTCTAAGTTTGACCACGTTACTATCTTCTCAAAACAATTACTTGGACGAGGTCTTCTAAGTCACATAGAAGGTACAAATTGTATTTTCTTGCATAAGATTATTCTTTCACAGAGACAAAATAGGGGGTATATCAGTCGCCCATTGGCCATATTTTTAGGGAGGAGCAAAAACACATGTTTGACTTGCAATTTGACATACAGTAGGCAGTGAAACACGTGTTTCGACGTCGCCCTAAAAATGCGCAAAATGGGGGCTGATAGACCCCCTTTAGTTGTGCGTCTCAAAAATGCTTCCTCCCTTAGTAACCCCCAAAAAATGGTTAGTTTTTACCTATTTTGATTCCCCTTCGAGATATGGAACAACATAAAATTGAAAGATATCGAAAAATCCTCGAAAAATCTTCGAAAAAAGAAAAGTGGCATATCTCGAAGGGAAAGCAAAAGAGGTAAAAATTAACCATTATTTGAGAGTTTCTAAGGGGGTAAGCATTTCTGAGACGCAAAATAGAGCGTTCTATCATCCCGAATTTTTAAAATTTTTAGGGGAGAACGTCGAAACACGTGTTTCACTGCCCACTGTAAGTCAAACACATGTTTCTTCTTGTCCTTAAAAATATGGTAAATGGCGGCCAGATAGACCCTCTCTTTGCGTTCGAATTCAGCGACCCATTTTTACCTAGTGTTCGCCCCCATACCGAATTCGAAAAAATAAAAAAAATGTAGGTGGCAGCCCTATCCACCATCCTGAATTTTAACATTCTGACGGCAGATTTGAAGCCAGCGATTTGAAGGTAGCTGGAAATACCTGGGTATGATCCGGGTAATTCGAACTACCCGGGTAGCCCGGGTATTCGAAATACTTGAAAATCGAGAGCCCTAGTCAAAATCAGTCACGCGCCCTTCTCAAGCTTGCACCGCCTATTTTGGACTATTTTTTATTCTGGATTTTTTATAAAACGTTGCCGAAGAAAAAATGTTTTAGGTTTTTAATAAATATTATATTTTCTATATAAGCTTTAGCAGAAAACCTTTTCTAACTTAATTCGAATTGGAGGAAAACCTTTAGTTCGAATATAAGATTTGGAGGAAAACCTTTTCTAACCTTATTCAAATTGTAAGAGCGTTTTGCTTAGTTTTTGCACAATGCTGTACTTACATATGTTTTCAATTCTCTTTTTTTTTAACGCTAAGAACTATTTTATTGACCAAGTGATTTATTTCAATAATATTTTACTGCTTACTTGTCCTCCTTTATATGTCCTTCGTGTGTTCAAGCACCATCAAAGGCAACACCAAGAAAAAAATCGATAATTTAGACATGCACGCATAGTAAGTACGTGGATTAATTCAAAATATATACATAAATTATGATGTTATAATAAGATAAGCACCAGTGAGAGTTAATATGAAATAAGATTAACCCTACAATCCGCAAGGTTGAAATAATTGAGAAAAAAGACACCAGAATATTTGCTTTTGGTAAATATTCGAGTCAGAAACAAAAATCCGCTGGTTGATTGTCAATTTAATTAATAGGTTAGACGTTAGTTCAAAAAGTTCGAAAATTAAATTTAGAAAATTTACCCTATATATTATATATTATCTTCTTAACTATAAAGTTTTCGTCAAAAAGCACAGATATAAAAAAATGCAATAAAAAAAAAGAAATGCAATAATATTGGACACTTCAAAATAAATTTTTTTTCTCTTTTCTTATTTTGATAATTTACTTGTCAAAAATTATAAAAAACCACATTTAAATGGCTGTTTAACCCTTATTTAGCTCCAAGTGTGCCTGTCATGCACCCCTGATGTGCGTCATTCTACTCTGATTTGAAGCGTGTGCTTTTACTTCAGATATTGTTCAGGTCGTTAACGGTACTTGTTTAGAGATAATAACTATACAGTACAGTCTCGCTAATCCGGACACATATAGTTTCGACGTATGTCCGTATTACTGGAAGTGTCCGGAATTCACAAAGCGAAATAATTATGAAAGGAATTAAATGTACAATGTTTATTTCAGCTTCATTCCTTCAACCGATTTTTTTAAAACAGTTTTGTAAAGAAATTATAAGAACTAAGTAATAAATAATAATAAATTAACATTGTTTCACAAAAAATATTTTTACAGAAATGTACATACACATGTAATTATGATATAATATAATAAACATAGCGCCGTTACTCTATACTCACTACAATACTACACTGATTCGCATTGAATTTCTGTCCGAATTTAAGCATTTTACTGCTTAAGTCCGGTATAGCGAGTGTTCGGATAAGCGAGACTATACTAGGGCTGCCATACGTCCCGGTTTTTGATTGCTTGTCCCGGTGTCCCAGTCCAACGTTAATATGTCCCGGATTTATCTTAAAAGGGTCCAATTTAAAGATTTAATTAGGAGCAAATTTGCAAAAATATATTTTTAAAATTTGCAACTACTTTTTAAATGTGAAATAGTAGTCAGATCATCTTTCATTTTCAGTAAGTCCTCCCTAGCAATAATCGATAATTGATATATCACCTGCAGAATCCAATCTCTTACTAGCAACAGCTATTTTTCATTAAATTTATTGTGTGCTTGCTTTCTTTGCCTGCTGTAACTTTTCATGCAAGTTTTCGTGTCAAAGTTTGTTGTTTATATGCTTATATTGTTTTTTACTACCTCAGAAAATGCCAAAGAGGAAGTTTGAATTCCTTCCCACATATACAGCAGAGTGGTCCTTTATAAATCGAGGTAGAAGTGATCACGATTCTTTGTGCACGGTGTGCGGTTGTTATATTTCCATAAAGCACGGTGGACGGTTGTTGTCCACATCGCAAGTGTCAAAGATAAATCGATGCTTTGTGATGATTCAACTTTAAAAGACATTTCTTCGTTTTTTTTTTTTTGTGAAACAAAACACCACACAATGTCAACTGATCTCTGCCGCTGAGTTAACAACTGCATATAAAATTATTGATCACTATCAATCGTTTAGCTCAGTAAATTGTTCTACTAATCTAAGTGCACTCTTGTATCCGGTCTCGGAAATAGCAGCAAAGCAATCAAACGCTAGAACCAAAGCAACACCTTTAATAAATAACGTTTTGGCGTTTTAAAAATCTTGTAGCTTTTGGTGCTGATAATACCAATACTAACTTTGATGGAAGGAAAAGGCAGGGAACAAATAACATTTTTTATAAATTAAAAGAGGCTTAAGGAAAAAACATCGAGGTCAACAATTGGTTGCCCGGCTCATATACTTCACAACAGAGTTTCGACTGCTGTGGATGTGATGTCAATCGATGTGGGATCTGTGGTGATTAAAATATATAAATATTTTTCTATATTTACTGTAAGAACGGAGCGGCTTAAAAATTTTGCGACAATGCGGACACAACTTACAAATGAATTCTTTCTTATAGAAGAAGCCTGTGGCTCTCATTAGTACGCGCTATAGAAAGCATCTTGCAAATGTGGAAGCCACATGCAAATTTCTTTAGCTGACGAACAGCACATTCCTTTAGGTGAAGTTTATGTGTCATTTATTCACTGACAATCTTTCATGATTGAAAAACTAATTAAAAAAAATTTAAAAATACACAATACAATTATGGAAGTGTAAAAACTAATAAATGACACTAAAGATTATTTAAAAGAAAGGTTTGAAAATAAATTTTTTGGAAACCAAACAAATATTATTTTCGACCAATTAAAGGAAAGCAGTTTATATTCAAGAAAAATATTAATTTTTGAAGAGGATGCGAAACATGTTTTTAATACAGCAAATAGTTATTTGAAACAATGGAATTTTCATTTAAATATGATATTTTAAATTGGATAACCTTAAATAATGTACCAAAGTGGACAGAAGTTCAAAAAAATATAATGTATTTAAGTGAAGAAATATAACAATATCTGATGAATGTTTTGAGGAGGTTGCATATTTAAAGAACTTTACTGAAAGTCAAAATCATAATCATAAGTCATTATCTCAGTGGACTAAGAAAAGAAATTCGCTCAGCATTAGAGCTGTAGAAAGCATAATTCAATGCAAAGTCAATTTTAATTTGACTTGCATAGAGTTTTACAATTTATTAAAGGCAAGCCAGAAATTTTTAAACAGGTTCTAAGTAATGAAAAATATGACTGAAATTTCTTTAGGAATTTTTATTGAAGAAAGAAATAGTCTTTTATGTTGAGAATTAAATGTACATTAAAAAAAAAATGTGTGAAAATTTAATTTTTGTAAATTTATTTTAAAGTTTTTTTTTGTCGACAGTTGTTTCACCAAAGTGTCCCGGTTTTGCAATAAACATATCTGGCAGCCCTAGACTATACTGTACTTCTCAGTCAGTTACAATTGATCAGTGAAGACATATCAAACTGTTTTATTGTAAAACCATATAATTCAAAATATGACGAGAATAAGTTCAAGTTGCAGGTTGACATACACACTTAAAAGTTGGAGTGATAAAAAAGTTAAAAACGATAGAATTTACACTATGTTGTAGCTTGGTTAATTGTTTTTAGCTGTAAGTCCCGCTTTACACTCGTCAAGAATTGACGATCAAGTCTTGCATTAGTGGATGAAAGACGCGGACATCAACTTGAGAGAGGGTGAATTTAAAAGGGAATTGCAAAGAATTGACGTCAATTCTTGATCAGTGTAAACCTGGTATAAGAAATATGCTCGAAAAAACTAAAACGAGGGTTAAGCAAGAGTAGAGAAATATTGGTTTAAATTGAGCTCAATGGAAGCAAAAAAAAAAACTATTTCAATCGTCTCTATTATACTCGTAATATGCATAAATATACTTAAACTGCTTTATATAGGTAAGTTTTTAAAGTAAACTAAAAATCTGAAGAAACTCGCTTCAGATATAATTAAGCTTTATTTTATAGCAATATTTTTTTTTTTCAACAAAACAGCATCTTTGCTACTCAGTTCAATGACCGTTTTTATAGCTGTCTGTTTTTTTGCCTCTTAATTGCTTCACTTTAGTACCTTTAAACAATTTCTAGAAACGCATTTTCAATACAACGCAAACATCATTAAGGGGTTTCATCACTTCAGAAATCCAAAAAATTTTTAAAAAGAATAAAAGTATTCGATTGTTTTCTGTACATTTTGATTTTATTTTTCGAAGTGCTTTGAAGCGTTTTACGCACAGTTTTTTTTAATATTTTAAAGCAAAGTAAAATAATGAACTCCATATAATGCGTCCAAGAAGCGACTATCTAACAAAATCACATATTTTATAAAGTGCCCGTTTTTTGTCCTTGAGTCAATTTAACTCATAAATGCATTTTGAGTTGTAGTTTTTGAGCAGACTAACAGCGACATCTATTAGGAAATTTGTTTGTAATAAACAGTAAATTGAGTCATGGTTTTTACACTGAGCCAAAAACTGAAATGCGTTTGATTAAAAATATCGCAGTATAAGATAACGCAAAATACGTTTGAAGGTTAAATGTTACGGTTTTTATTAAGCTTTCGTTAGGTTTTTTTTTTAAAAAATTCAACTTTCAAGGCAATTTTCTCAGAAAAAACCCAAATGTTTTATTATTTTTTATGACGCAGTTTTTTTCCTTGGTCAATTCTCTAAAAACCCGTCATACATTGTTTATACTTTTTTTTTTCTTAATTCCGTTAAATCTAACTGTTTTACTAGTTATTGTTAGCAACAAAAAAACAAAGTCGTTTGCTTGCATTAAGTACCTCAGTGGGAGGAAAAAGTGGTAAGATCGGAAAATCGATTTTATACAAACAATATTATCTCTGAAGTATAAACAATGTATGACGGGTTTTTAGAGAATTGACCAAGGAAAAAAACTGCGTCATAAAAAATAATAAAACATTTGGGTTTTTTCTGAGAAAATTGCCTTGAAAGTTGAATTTTTAAAGAAAAAAACCTATTTTTTGACTTCAGATGCTTAAACATTTTTTGTTTATGACTTTATGGAAAAACTTTGCACTATTAATTTAAAGCAAATTTAATTTTCTTTTCAAAAAGTTATGGTTTTTTTTAATCGTTGCAGGGATATGTTAGCTATGGATTAAAACGTAACGACACCTATTTTTTTTGTTTTTCACTCCTAGCCCCCTAGGGGGGCATTTGCGACCACCCCCACCCATACAATTTTTTGCTCGCCTCATCACGAGGAATCAGCCCCCACATTATAATACTCTAAGTCTGGGACACCCTGTATATTACTACTATTAGTGCTATTATATATATTTTTAATTATTATATATATATTTGTAGGATTTTTTTATATATTTTGAATTGAATTTTGTTCTATTTTGTTTAAAAAATAAAGTAATTTTTTTTAACATTTTAATTTATATCAAATTGATACACTGCGCCTAACGGAAGCTTAAATATGGATAACTTACGCTCTGCATTACATTACTGAGTTGAAGCACTTAACTGTGTCATTGCGTTGATACACTTGCAATTAGAATAGCAATTGAAAAAGCGCAGTAATAAAAATAGTTTTTGTTTCCTTCTTCATATATTCTTCATATAAAATGTGTATTCGAAAGTGTTTGATGTCAAAAGTACAAGGAAACTGTAATCTAACTTTAAACTTCCAACTTGTTTTGTAGATTAGAAACGTTTATATACGAAGGCCGTTTGATAATTCAGTGAAAAATTAAACAAGCAATAATATTTACGGCAAAAAAAGTTTTATTTCTCAATATAGTCTCTTTTTACCACGATACACCTCGTCCAACGTTCCTCCAATTTTTTGATCTCATCCGAAAAAAAAAGTTTTCGGAAGGTCCTCAAAATAGGCCTCTGTTTCGGTGATGAGCTCCAGAAAGCACAGAGCTTATCTGTGCCTCAGCACAGAAAACCACAGAAAATAGTTACTGGGGGCCAAATCTGGAGAATATGCTGGATGAGGATTCAATTCGTACTTCAATTCATGGAATTTTGTGAACACGCGCATTGTCTTCATGGAGAAGCACTTTTTTCTTCGCCAAATGGGGGCGTTTCTCTTTCAAAGCGTCGTTGAAACGCTTCAATTCGGCTGCATAGTATTCGCCATTGATGGTTCTTTTCTGTGGAAGGTAATCGATGTAGAGTATACCACGTTCATCCCAAAATACCAAAATGCCATAACCTTTCCGGCCGATAGCACCTTCTTCGGAGCACGTTCGGTCGGTGAAGTACACTGTTTCGACTGTTGCTTTCCCTCTGGGGTGTATAGTGATGGATCCATGTTTCGTCCACGGTTATTAATCGACGGGAAAAAATCCTTCTTATGTTTGTTCAACATCGCCTTTGAATCAGTCATACGATCGCATTTATCGTCGAGAGTGAGCAAACGCGGCACCCATCTTGCGGATAATTTGTTCATATCCAAATGATTTCGCAAAATCTTCCACACCCTTTCGTCTGAGATGCCTACGGCCTCAACAATCTCGCGCAATTTAGCTCTGCGATCGGCCAACACGGTATCGTGAATTTTAGTGACCATTGCTGGTGTGGTGACCTAATTTGGGCGTCTGATTTCGGTAAACCACTTTTTAACCATTGAAATTTATGGTGCAGAGTCCCTATTTTATTTATCAAGCCTTTCCTTGGTTTGGCTGATGGTTTTTTTGAGCAAAAAAATAATGCTTGATGATCACACGAAATGAACTTTTTTTAATTTTCGCCAAAATTCACAAGATCGTCTGCTGTCAGTGGCTGCCAAACACAAACACAAAAGCGTCGCAGCGAGCTGAAATTTTGACAGTAGTCTGTTAACAGATGGTAGTTAACAGAATCAGTGTTGCATTTAAAGTTACTACGCGGGAAATTTCATCTTTCACTGAAATCAAACTGAGATCAAACGGCCCTCGTATCTGTTGTATGCGAGTATCCACCTTGAATAAAGTACAGGGATGGCTATATACTTGAAATTAAGGTTTGTTTATTTTTGGTTAATACTTAGCTCTGCGCTACGTTCAGACATGTTTCTTATTGATTAAGCTCTTTTTAGCGAATTTCTTCTTCTTTTTTTTCGGGCATTTCCGCCGAAAAGTCCACCGTGACACGAAACTTAAAAGTTATTAAAAATTTATTATTTAATGATATAAATCTTAGAGAAACATTTTTATTTTATTGATTTAAGCAATTTAAATATAAATTCATTTGCACGATTTGATGATCAAATCGTCTGCACTGTTTCACAAATGTAAATTTTCCTCTTAGTTAATGTTTTGTAAATGTTTCGTAAACGTTTTTGTTTTACTAAAAATGGAAGGCTGGCTAAAAAAAATTAAAAATGGTTGAGGCAAGGAGAGGCAGAATATATTAAATTTGTTTTTTTAATAACTAAATCACATAATTACCTAATTACTTAATTATCCAAATGAATTACAATAGAAAAAATGTCACGTAACGCCATGTCACGGAACGTTTCATACTAAGCCCAATAAAAACTAAAACGAGAAAAGATTTTTAAATTTGATTACTTTGAAAATGAACTTATACTATTTCAAAACCTTTTAAAAAAGGTTTTATACAAAAACTCTTGCCAATTTACAGAATTTTACTAATTTTGTGATCCAAGTCAAAAACCACTTCTATTTTTTGTCACGTAACGTATCATTTTTCATTTCATTTCATTTATTGAGTCTATTCCATTAATATCCTTTCAAACTATAATATAACACACAATAATAAGAACTTAAAATTATGTAGTGCAAGCATACATTAATTATATAAAGTTAAACTAAGAATAAATTGTTGATTTCATTTTTAAAAGTAATTTTTTGTACAGAGAGATTTAAATCATTATTAGACGATAACTCATTAAAAAGGGTCAATGCCCTAGTCAAAGGCTCATGTAGAGCATAATTTACTTTACATTGTTTTATAAAAAATAATTTATAAAATCTGAGTTGTCTGGATGGAATATTAAACAGAATGCACTCTAAGAGCGATTGACAGTCAATATTTCCAGAAACCAAATCATACACAAATATAAGAGAGGCAATCTTACGCCTTGACTCAAGGGATTTAAGCCCTAAAAGCAATAACCGTGAATTATACGGCGGAAGTTGTTCATTAAAATTTAAAAAACGCAAAGCGAACTTTGAAAAAGTTTTTTGAATTCTTTCCAGTCTATTTGTGGCATTAACAAAATACGGGCTCCAGATAAAGGAAGCATATTCTAACTTTGACCTAACAAAAGAATTGTATAGCATTTTTAAAGTGGCTTCTATCTAAGAGCCCAACTTTTGACAACTCATAGGTTTTACACCTTGTATAGTGTGCTTAGTAAGCTATTGGAAAATCAAAATAAGGAACTTTTAAGTTAAATTTTTCATTTAATGACTTTTTTCAGTCATTAAAGTTTTACGATCGTCACGTGCGCCACCACGGAAATGCCCATATGGACTTTGGCATTTGATTTGATTTATTGTATTTCTTTTAAGTGAGACTAAACTGAGTTTACTTCACTGCATACATAACAGAGCTGTAAAAGAATGCATTCATTTGTGATTTAAAATCATTTAATTCCCAATCAATGATTTGGAAAAATTATTTTGCATTCATGGAGTCTCAATCAATGCTTTGAAAAAATGAATGCAATCATTTTTTTATTGGGACTTCAAATTAGAAATCATATTCAATGATTTGAAGAAATTAATGCATTCATTTTGAGCACACATGATTTAAAATCACAAATAATTGCATTCTTTTATAGCTCTGCTACATAATTCAATGCGCTACCCAACTCATAACTCATCAACTCCTTATAACTCAATAACTCAAACGCACAATGTCACTGCGTTGTTAAAGTGTTGTTGATACAGGTATCATAGCATTTAAAATTACGTCGTGGCGCAGTTACGCTAATGCATTTTGCTCTAGTTTTTATTAATGGATTAAGATCGGTTTTACCATAAAAATCTGTTTTTTTTTTAATTTGATGCAAATATAAGATATAAATAAGATATGTGTCCCAGTAAATAAACTACACTAGATTGAATAAGATTTTATATTTTTTTACTTAAACTAAGTAATGTTTTTATCACAAAAATTTTGAAACTCGCAGTTTGTATTACTTTTTTATTACTAGCTGTTAAAATCACTAAATATGTCATATTTTTCAAGGGTCGAAAGTAGTATAAGGCCTTAATTTAATTGATGCCATAGCTTTCTGCTTATGGTCATCACTATTTTTTTTTTTTGGTAGAAATACTCAGCGATCAACAGTGTTGCTCTCGGCGTTTAAACTAACGCTTTTTATTTTTTCCACATCGTTATATAATATTTTTATGGCTTTTATAATATTTGTGTGGCTACATGCTCAATTAATTGCATTACTTTTAGTTGTTTGGTTCGTCTTACCATGGCTTTAATTTACGTACGCGCTAAGCAATGGACTTTCGCCAAATGTTAATTACATTTTTAACTTCATTTTTTTTCTCGGTTAAGTGTTTTACTAGTGCTTATAAGTTGTTATATTTTTATAGTAATAGTTTTTTTTTTAATAATATCTATCATTCTTTTCTTTTTTGTTGAACAATAAATTGTAATCTTTACCATAAAGTTGCTTAGATAACATCTGCAGCAAAATTGGACGCAAGATAAACACATGCTTAACTCTGTGTTTGAAGTTTTTAGCTATTTGCACTCTGTACATACATACAAATGTGGGTTAAATATTTTCTATTTTAATTTTTTTTTATTTATTCATTATTGTACTTCTGACCATTTTATGCTGCCAGTTGAAAGTTTGCTGCTCGTAGTGCGTGTGGTTTTTTTTTCAAGTTTTGCAAATTGTGAAGTTATCAGATATTGCTGAAGTACGCAAGTAGATCTTTATTAAATCAAATATTTTAATACTTAAAGCTCAAATCTAGAGATTTATGGATATTTAGTTTTTTATAGATTATTTCAATATTTTAAAATTTTTATGTGAAATAACAAGACTATTATGTATGTAAAGGGTGTTTTTTTAAGCTAGTGCTAACTTTGAAAGTCAAAATCAAACAAAACATGAAATTTTGTTAAATAGCTATTAATTTGTATTCAATCGAGAGAATTTTTGTAACCTAAACTGCCGCTTTTGTAACTACAAGTTCATCGATACTTGTATAAAATTATGTACTTAAAATGTTTTGTAAAAGGCAAAAAATTTGTTTTGTGTCTCTTTTTCTTGCGCTACATAAATTTGTTTTGTTATCTGATGAATGTGTAGAGCTTAAAAATTATTTATTTTTTTTTTAATTTTTATTTTTAGATTAAGATAAGATTTATAAAAGTGCGATAAGAACAATTGAATTTAATTTTAAAATAAATTCAACTTTTATTCAAACTCCATTATCTTGCAGACAAACAACAAAATGAGTGACGACAACGGCGATCATTCTCAAAACAATGGCACATCATCATCATCATCGACGCCGCCACCACAGAATGAAAATATACCTGCCAAGCTGATTGAACATGCCAAGTCGAATAAAATCGATGTTGCCATGTGGGGCACCAGAATTCTGACGATACTCTTTGCCTTTGGCTATGTGCTGCCTATCTTTGGGTAAGTTTGATGTTATTTATGCTTATAAATCAAATCAAATAAATTCCAAATTCTATTTCCTCAGCAATCAACAGAGTGCCTTCAATAAGGTGCTGCTCTCAAATGCTGCAACATCGGCTCTACGGCTACATCAGCGTTTGCCTTCGTTCACATTCTCACGTGAATTTTTGGCGCGTCTTTTTGTTGAGGACTCCTGCCACTATTTGATGTTCTCATTGATTTTCTTTAATGTCAATCCAACGTTGTTGATACTGATTCCAATTGTTTTGTTTGCCATCTTGCATGCATCCAGCTATTCACTAAAGCTATTGGATGTGAGTTGTTTGAATTTGTTCTGAAAAGTTTCATTATTAATTTTTTTTCTTTTGCTATAATAGCTCATTGGCAAAAATTCCTGGTGGGGCGCCCGATTTTTAATTTCTTTGGTGGAATTCCAGGCTGGAAATATTTTAAAAGCTGCTGCTTTCTCGGAAATCTTTATCATGCCGCTCGCTGTGATCTTGACATTCATGTAAAAATTGTTGAAGTATTTTCTTATTCAATCTTATTGAAATTTGTTTTTATTACTTTCATTAGGGGCAAAGCTGGTCTTATGACACCCATCGTCTACTATCATTTTCTCGTCATGCGTTACAGCTCACGCCGCAATCCTTACACCAGAAATGCCTTTGCTGAGCTGCGCATGGCTACAGAATCGCTTGCCTGTCGCTGTCCACCATTTGTGGCGAAAATCTTACGCTCCATCATTGCTTTTGTCAGTCGCTTGGCTCCAGCACCACAACCAGCGCCGGCAGCGCAATAAAATGTGTATTTGTATTTATAAATTAATTTCTATTAATTTTTATAAACTTACAGCAGTGTTTAAATAATTAATAATTTTTTTTTGTTTATTGCAAATAATTTGCAATAAGTTCTCCCTTTTTTTCTTGATCTTTTTTTGCTATTTTTTAAAAATATTTGTTAATATTTTTGCAGCTAATAATTTACTTTGTTATTGGTTTATCTTAACTGCAAGCAATTTAGAAATTGCCTAAAAATAAAACATTTTTTATTATTACCGATATCGTAAAACAAACGCAATTTAATGGCTTACAAAAACAAAAGCGAAATCATTCAATATTATTATTATTATTTGGCTTTATTTATCATTATTATTATGCCATTCAAAGACATTTACGATAATATTAAATTTGTGTATTGTATTTATAGTTACTTACTTTTATTAATCATAAAACTGAAACAAAAAAAATAATTATGTAAAGAATTAACGAAAATAACTCAATAAACTATTGACTATTCGTAATATTGTCGTGGGAACAGTGATCAAGTGAGTGTTTTAATCAAAAAATTTGACACCAAAGAAAATTCTACTCTACAGATTTCAGGCAATTTGTGAAATTGAAACCAATGAGGAAATAGCTAATCAAATTCAACAGCATGTTGCTGCAGCTTATAAAAGTTGCAATTAGCCCAATTCTAAATAAATTCTCTAGGGAAAATGTGTTCCCATTTCCCATTCCCCCATTTTAAACACTTTAGAACTTTTAAAAAAAACATTTTCAAACAAAAGCGCAACGTTTGGAACCAGCTGAAGAACTTTTGTTGCAATTGATCACCTCCAACAACTTCCAGCAGAATAACTATTCTATCTAATAAGAATAACTACCAACAAACAGCTTCCAAAAAAGTCACCTAAAGCAGCTGCAAGTGACATTGTATGAGAGCCCCGCTAGGGAGAGATCGAAGGGAATAAGCCCCAGAGAGAAAAATGTTCATCTTTGAAAAGTAATTGGGGTCGGTCCTACACATTAACACTCTCCTCCCCTTCCGAAAAGAGTAAATATCGATTTAAGGGATTACATGACATTGGCAGTTTTTGAAATCGACTTTTTTTTAATAATTTTGTATTTTAGTAAATATTCTTAAGATTTTAAGAAAAAAATTTCATGGAAAAATTCCTAAGGGTTCAAAAGTTACAGCCGGATTAGTGAGAGCGCATTTTTAATTTTTGCGCTACCTACGTACGGCAGCTGGTATATACTTGTTTTACTTGCTACCTGACTTTTGGTGGTTGTTATTTCGTACCTACTTGAAGGGTGAAGCCCGAATTGCTAAACGATTACAATAAACTATAAGAAACCGCACAACGCAAGATAACGAAGGCATACAGTACGAAGCAGGCATGGCAGATTGAAGGTAACCTTTTTTTCTTTTGTTCACAAACTTTGAACGCGTTTATCTCAAAACCATGTTTTTCGTACTGGTTGCGGCACTAGCGGGTTCATTTTTTGAAGAAATTTTTTTTTTGTATTTTTTTAAACTTGATTCGCTATCGTATGACACGAGCTTTTTTTTTGAAATTTTTTTCGATTTTTTATGAATTTTTGAAGTCAATATTTTTTTCGAAAAAACACACTTTCAAATTTGGAACATTACCAAAAATTGAAAAAAAATTTAAAAAAAAGCTCGTGTCATACGAAAACCAATTTTGCTACGATTTAAAAAAGTCATTTTTTTTTTCAGATCGGACAATTTTTGCAACTCCCAGCGCTGCAACCACGAGGCCCCGTTTTTTTCTCTTCCGCCAGTTTGGAGCTCTATAAAACCATGGAGTGAAAAATTTATTTTTGAGAATTTTTTTTCTTGTAATGTATTCAATTCTCTACAATAATAAAAAAAATTTTGGAAAAATGTTTGTCTTTGACTGAGTTATGAATTTTTAAAAAAAGGTTTGTTTTCTCTGCCGTGAATGTCATGTCCCTCCTTAATTTACTGCTGGGGGTTAGGGTGCATTGCATGGCAGCCCCCTTAGGAGGAGTCTGAGGGGACTGGTTCCAAAAGAAAAGTGTTCCTCTTTGAAATAGAATGGATGTCAGTCATACACATTAACCCTCTCTTGCCCTCCCCAAAGAGGTAAATCAATATTTCATTTACTGTAGAGGGTTAGGGTGCATTGTATCGGAGCCCCCCCTCAGGAATGGTCAACGAGGATAGATCCTAAGAAAAAAATGTTCCACTCTAGCCGTCCCCAAAAGGGGAAATATTGATTTCATTAATTGTAGGGGTTAAGAGTTTACCCAGGATCCGCCTCCAGGGAAAACCTTACGTGACCCGAAGAAACTGAATTCATATTCGGTTTCAGTGACCTCGAAAACATAAAAAAAAGTCATAAAACCCCACGGGCTTCTTTTTCGTGTTGTACAGTGTTATTAATGTAATTGTTTTTTTTTGTGACGAACAATAATACCTTGCATTGAGCCCAGAAGAACAAAAAATTAAATCACCCGTACTATGGTTACCAATCGGCCATTGGCAGTTTTTGAAATCGACTTTTTTTTAATAATTTTGTATTTTAGTAAATATTCTTAAGATTTTAAGAAAAAAATTTCATGGAAAAATTCCTAAGGGTTCAAAAGTTACAGCCGGATTAGTGAGAGCGCATTTTTAATTTTTGCGCTACCTACGTACGGCAGCTGGTATATACTTGTTTTACTTGCTACCTGACTTTTGGTGGTTGTTATTTCGTACCTACTTGAAGGGTGAAGCCCGAATTGCTAAACGATTACAATAAACTATAAGAAACCGCACAACGCAAGATAACGAAGGCATACAGTACGAAGCAGGCATGGCAGATTGAAGGTAACCTTTTTTTCTTTTGTTCACAAACTTTGAACGCGTTTATCTCAAAACCATGTTTTTCGTACTGGTTGCGGCACTAGCGGGTTCATTTTTTGAAGAAATTTTTTTTTTGTATTTTTTTAAACTTGATTCGCTATCGTATGACACGAGCTTTTTTTTTGAAATTTTTTTCGATTTTTTATGAATTTTTGAAGTCAATATTTTTTTCGAAAAAACACACTTTCAAATTTGGAACATTACCAAAAATTGAAAAAAAATTTAAAAAAAAGCTCGTGTCATACGAAAACCAATTTTGCTACGATTTAAAAAAGTCATTTTTTTTTTCAGATCGGACAATTTTTGCAACTCCCAGCGCTGCAACCACGAGGCCCCGTTTTTTTCTCTTCCGCCAGTTTGGAGCTCTATAAAACCATGGAGTGAAAAATTTATTTTTGAGAATTTTTTTTCTTGTAATGTATTCAATTCTCTACAATAATAAAAAAAATTTTGGAAAAATGTTTGTCTTTGACTGAGTTATGAATTTTTAAAAAAAGGTTTGTTTTCTCTGCCGTGAATGTCATGTCCCTCCTTAATTTACTGCTGGGGGTTAGGGTGCATTGCATGGCAGCCCCCTTAGGAGGAGTCTGAGGGGACTGGTTCCAAAAGAAAAGTGTTCCTCTTTGAAATAGAATGGATGTCAGTCATACACATTAACCCTCTCTTGCCCTCCCCAAAGAGGTAAATCAATATTTCATTTACTGTAGAGGGTTAGGGTGCATTGTATCGGAGCCCCCCCTCAGGAATGGTCAACGAGGATAGATCCTAAGAAAAAAATGTTCCACTCTAGCCGTCCCCAAAAGGGGAAATATTGATTTCATTAATTGTAGGGGTTAAGAGTTTACCCAGGATCCGCCTCCAGGGAAAACCTTACGTGACCCGAAGAAACTGAATTCATATTCGGTTTCAGTGACCTCGAAAACATAAAAAAAAGTCATAAAACCCCACGGGCTTCTTTTTCGTGTTGTACAGTGTTATTAATGTAATTGTTTTTTTTTGTGACGAACAATAATACCTTGCATTGAGCCCAGAAGAACAAAAAATTAAATCACCCGTACTATGGTTACCAATCGGCCGGAAGTTTTTTCGGACTGAACGGACTGAACGACTGAATGAATGTGAACGGTTGATGAACAAATTTACATTGAAAAATTTCCAAAAGTTTTTGAGTTTTATCTAAAAAATCTGAATTTTTCTTTTCCGATTCCGTGCGGAAAAAATTATTCATGATAGACCTGAATGCTTATGTCAATTCTTTATTGACATCAAGATCACGTGATCACAAAACAGGTAACATTTTCTGTTGACGTCGACGTGTTATCGATAATTTCAAAAGAATGAATACCATCTATAGATTTTATTCGTTAACCGTTCGATATTGTTTTTTTTTTATCAATTTTTTCATAAATTTATTACCTTTTGTCAACCATAACAGTCTCTTAGCGGTGGCCCCAAACCATTAATTTTTATTGCTATATCTTGCCATTGCTCCTTGAAGCGTGAATCCTTCCTCTATTTAATCCCTTCACAAGACTCGAATTTTTCAAAAATTTGGACATTTTCTAGTGTTTTTTACAATTTATTTGGATTCAGGCCTATTATGAGAAATTTTTTCGAACGGAATCAGAAAAGGGAATTTATGTTTTTAAAGGCATAGTCAACAACTTATGGAAATTTTTATTGCAAATTTGTTCGTCAATCGTCAATATTTATTAGTGTAATAAATGAATAGGTGAAGTCTTACCTGCTATCTTCAAAAAGAAAAATTCCCCTTTCCGAGTCTAGGCGAAAAAATTACTCATGATAGGTCTCACCAACAAAAACTGTATAAATAAAATTTCATATTTCAGGTCGACGTCAATGTTAATGCTGCTACGTGAATACTTATAAATAGTTACCAATATTGACGAAGCCAATACCAATTTGTCAACGTTAATATAAATTGTGTTGACATTGACAACCATAATACGGTTGAATATTATTAAAAACCCTTAACTAGCAATTATTAATTTTATGTCCTTCATCTCTATGAGATTTAATTTTGTCGTGAGTAGACATTTCTCCATATTTGAATTCAAATAGGAATTGTATTGATTTCTATGTTAATCAGAATATCACTTCAAAACAGGGCAAACTGTGTTAGTTTACCATCTAAAAGATTTTGGCTACATCTCTTCTACACATAACACCCATTGTGCCCCATTCTCTCTACGCCACTAAAAAATATTTTTGTATTTGTTCTACTTCATTTAAAACTGTTACCTTAGCAAAGTTCCTTTTTTTAAAGAACTGCATTAAAAGTTTGAAAGCAGTGCAAGTCTAACTTTAAAATTTACAATTGCTTATTTTCTCTTCTCAAACTGTTGAGTATCGTAGACACAAACCAAGACGCAGTGACTGTTTATGATTTCAATTGAATTTCTTGCAAGCAAATGTTGACTACTGAAAATTTTATTTATAATCAGTGGCAAATTTGGAATCGAATGTGAAAGGTATAAAATAATAAATAAAATGCACCTATTTTTTTACATGCTCATTGTGTGAAAAAGTACCAACTTTTGGAGAAACGTCAACTACTGCAGCTGATATTTGCAAAAGAAAATAAGTTATTTTGCATCCTTTTAAATGTGCCTGGCGAACACTTTTTTACATTTCATTAATTCTTTTATTAAATTTTATGATCAGCTGGCATTGGATGACGCAATATTTTAGCATTAGCTGTCAAAATATGACAGCTTGATAATTGTTGCGAATTTTGCTTCGCCAAATTTGTGTAGCATAAAATAGCAACATTTGAAAAGAACTGGATTTCTCATGTTCGCTCTCTTTTGCGAATTTTTTGGCTACGGGAACAGGAAGTGGCGGAACATCGTACGAATTGTCAAGTACGGGAACAGACCTAATACGTATCATCAATAGGAGATTGACTCGACTTAGATTAGAAGCAACCCATCACTCTGACTTTGTGCGTTGTAATGAGAAACTATCCCTCTAACACACTGTTTTCTTGGAAATGTAAGACGCAGAGAAAGCCAGACGTCGACAAGCTGCAATCAAAACGGATTGGAAGCCTTCACCACTCGTCTCATTCAAGAAAGCAATCATCCGATCGACAATACATGCGCACAGTTGGCATACATCTCCCTCTCTATGCATGCGGCAACTGAAGAGGTTATTGGCTACCACCGCCCTTGCCGAAACCAGTGGCACAACCAAAAGTGTCGCGACCCCACTGCAGAGAAAAACGCCGCATACAAAGCCACCCTGCACTCGGTTGTAACGTGTGCTGCTAAGGAGCGATACAGAGAAAAGAGGAGGGACGAGAGACGCCTTTTCAGGCGGAAAAAAAGAGAGACAGAAAAGCGCGAGTGCAAGAAGACTGAGGGCCGCTATCTTCACTTGATGCTAAGTCGAGAATGGATTCTCGCTGCGATTTAGAATATATGCTTGCAATATTTCGTTTTCTTCAATCCATGCTAACGGCGAGAATGGCAAACTATAAATTCTCGCAGAATGCATTCTCGATAAGAGTGCAATCTGAGCGAGCAAGCCAAAGTTACACTGCTAGCGGCCTTAGCATGCAGATTTCTGCTATTTTTATGTGATTTTGTTTCTTCACGTAATTCTCAAAGTGAATGGTATCGCATTTTTTCAGCGCAATTATGGAATATTTGGATTATTTGCAGGACTTGCAAAATCGTAGGATTATTTCTCAGCTAACATGCAGTGAAGAAAACGAAATTGTTAGCATTCATTCTTACTCGCTAAGAGTCCATGCTTGCCTTAAGTAAGCATGCCCTGAACTTGCCAGTATAACAAATTTTAGCATGGAGTGAAGAAAACCGCCCTGAGATGTATGGCATGAAAATATAAGACGCCTGGTTGATGGTTCTATTGGTTCCCGCCAATAGATATGATATTCCGGAAACTCCAGTATGGATGATAGCGTTGAAGTTCCACTGCCCGACTATAATGAAGTCTTGACAGCCATAACACGGCTTTAGAACAACGAAGCCGCCAGAGCCAATGGTTTATCCGCTGAGCTGTTTACGATCAGAGGCAAAGCTATGTTTAAATGCATACACGAGCTTCTATGCAGAATATGATCGGAAGAATGCACTTGAAACGATTGGAACCTCAGTGTACTCTGCCCAATCCACAAGAAAAGCGATCAAACTATTTTTGCCAACTACCGCGGGATAAGTCTCCTAAATATCGCATATAAGGTCCCGTCGAGCGTGTTATATGAAAGACTGAAGCCAATCGTAAACCAACTGATTGGGCCTTATCAGTGTGGCTTCAGACCTGAAAAATCTAGCACCGACCATATATTAAAAAAGCTCCGAATGGCAATTTCAGCCTTTGAAAGGACTTTGACCGAGCTTCTTATGATCAATTGTGTTGTTCGTGTTGTGAAAATGTTTGAACACAAATGATCAAAAGCTGGACCTACAAGTTTTATGCCGACTCCGATGTTCTCAAGAGGCTTTTCATGGCAGTTTTTACTCTCTGAGGTTTGTCATTGCCTGCAGAGAGGTGACGGCTCAACAGAAAAATTAATTCTATTGAAAAACTTTCTGTGAATTGAACCAGGGTTCTCTGGCGTATGAGCCACGCACTCTACCCACTGCACCATGGCCGTAGATATTTACGCTATAACAAATCTTGAAAAAGACCTTAGAGAAACAGTTGCACACCCACCATCTTTTAGTCGATAATAAAGCCGCCTTCCACATTCCAATAAGTATATTTCACCATGTCTGAATTTGATATACCTGCAAAATCAATCCGTGTATGCAAGAAGACACTGAGCAACACTAGCAGCGCAGTTGAAATCGGGAAGAACTTCTCCCCCCCCCCCCCCTCCCCTTCCATTTGTTATCAAACGAGGTTTCAGACAAGGTGACTCCTTATCATGCGACTTTTTTTACTTAATTATGGAGAAGATCATTCAAGCTGCTGATCTGAGACGGTACAATATTCTATAAGAGTGTTATGCTGCTAATGTATGCTGTTGATATTGATATCATTGGCCATAACACACGCAAAGTCAGGGCAGAATTCTCCAAATTAGAAAAAGATTCGAGTCGCATGGGTCTTGCAGTGAACGCAGATAAGACGAAATATCTGGTGTCAATAAGCAAACAGTGGCAGTGTCTTGGCACCCACGTCACTGTTGACAACACCTCCTTCGAGGTTGTGAAGGACTTCGTCTATTTGGGACCCAGCATTAACTGCACCAGCGATATCAGTAAAGAGAGATAAAACGAAGGTTAACTCTTGCCAACACGTGTTACTTTGGGCTCAGTAGGCAATTGAGAAGCAGAGCCCTCTCTCGACGAACAAAATTCACGCTCTCTATGTCGCTAAGCACGCCCGTCATGTTATATTCAGCACAAATCTGGACGTTGAGCAGTTCTGATGAAAAGACTTTGGGTGCTTTTGAGAGAAAAATTCTTCGTAATATATACGGATCAATCTATGTCAATGGCGAGTGCCGAATACGATGGAACGATGAGCTGTATGAGCTATACGCCGAATAGATATAGTAAAAATATTCGATTGGGTACACAGCGGCGACCACCGCAGAAGACGACGACTGCTTCTCCGTTGGAAGGACCAAGTGGAGGACGTAACTTGGAACTTCCAAATGGCACCAGCATGTGCAAAATAGAAATGGCTGGCACAAATTTTTACACCAGGCCAAAACCGACTTAAGCCTGTAAGCGCCATCTAAGTAAGTAAGTAATAAACTTTTTAGAAAACATCTTCTAAAATTTGTCTTAATTTAAACCATTTTTTGCCTAAAACCTCCCTTAAAAAAATTTTTTTATATGCTTGTCTAGGTCCAGATTTTTTCATAGGGACTTTTTGGGCCTTCATTCACCTCAAAACTTTTTGGCTGACCTTAGAATAGGCTTATCTTCGTTCCAAGCTGAGTCATTAGGACATTTGTGGATTTTATGGAATTCTTGATCGTAAATCTATGATATTATGGCCACTTGGATTTACTGGAATTATCTCAGCCTCTTCAAGATTCATTGGAACTTTCAAGGGTTCAGTGAATTCCTTGCACATAAATAGATAATTGCAAAATCGGATGCACTGGGATACTTTCAGCTCATGAATGCATTATTGGAACTTTTGAGGGTTCAGTGAACCTTTGAACATAAATAGATGATTCTATGGGGCTCACCTGAGCCCTGGGATATGTTTCGCTGCATTCAATTTGCCATAGAATTATACATTAATATCCAAATAGTTCACTAAACTTTTAAAAGTTCCATTAACTCACCCAGGAGCTGAGATAGTCCCAATGACACATTCTAAAGTCGACCAAATGGATTTATCCATGCCCCAGGAGCTCACATAGCATAAAATATCAAGAACTGGATCTAGAAGCTTTATGCCGACTCCGAATGTGTTATGTTATCAAGAAGCTTTACATGGCAGTTTTTACAATCTGCGGCTTACCCTCTGAAGTCTCTGAGGCAGAGTAGGAACGGTAGAAAAGAAAATTAGTTCAATTGAAAAAACATTCTGTGTCAGGTTGGATTCAAACCAAGGTCCTTTTGCATACAAGCTACGCACCATAAGCAGTATGCTGTAGCCGGCAGTTCCAATTACAAAACCAATAAATGAATGATTCCATAGCCAATCGGATGAATTGAAATGATCGCAGGTCAATGCGTTTTTTTTTATTGCTTAAATTGACCCTTTGGACAAAAATGTTTAATACAATGGACAATTGAGTGCACTATAGTGCAACTATCCTAACACTATAACTAACAGAAGAAACCATTTTTGTCCAAGTTTTCCATTAAAGTCAATTGGTATTATGACTCACCATCCTTAGGTCGCTGGTCCAAATCCGGCTCAAAGCACCAATATCTCGTCGTCGGGTTGAGGACTTTTTTTCTCAATAAATATAAAATTTCCAAATTAGTTTGAGGATCGGAAAGTAGACGACATGGAAAATTAAGTCAATTAGTAAATAATTTATTGAAATATATAAGAACGATTCCACCAATTATAGGCCAACTGTGGAGGTAACTACCTAGGATCTTTTTGTAACTTCTATTTCTCTAATAAAACCTTTTAGTGCTGATTTCTTTTATTTTTCATGGTTTGTTGTTGCACTAAAAAAAAAAGTAATAATGTTGTTTTATATAAAAAATCATGGCCTTTTTGAAAAAAATAGTGTCTCATTACAAATTTTTGAGAAAAGCTCTTAAAAGCATGGTTAAAAAATAAAATCGAATTTTTATGACCTTGCCCCTATTTTTATAATTTTTTTAAAATTTTTATTAAAAGCTGAGAAAATTTTATATAGATTGAGTATATTTCCGAAATAGGTTCTCTGTAACATGGTAGAATTAAAGAAGGTATATGCATTTGAAACTGCGCTCTCTTTCTCATAGTCAAAATTGTCACAATCAATACAAATCACATTTTTTGTTTACATTTTTCCAATTAAAGCTTTCTCATCGCTTTCATATTTTCTATGAGCTATCAAATTCGTTTTGACAGTTATGGCAATCTGCCTCTCCGAAATGCATATACCTTCTCTTATTCTACCATGCTCTGTAAGCTCGGCCAGAATAAATAAAACAGGGCAAATGTTGCGATTTTTCTGTCAAATCTTTTCTTTTCGTGGGAATCGACAAAAATGCGTGAAAGTCGTTATAAAGTGAATACTTGAAAACGTGAACGTGTATTCACGTCAACGCGTATTCACGTCAATACGTATTTTTGCAATTTCATGTGAAGTTCATGCGTAACATTCACGTTTAATTCGAGTTTGCGTTTTTAAAAACGAATTTCACGGAGTTCGAACTTTTGTATACACGTCTAGTTCGAAACACGTGAATAAGTTCGAGCTCTAATTTTTATCTTATAGCTAGATCTAGATTACTAAATTATTTATAAGGGTGACTTTTCGAGTTAGATTTAAGCTGCTTAATAAAGTAGAACTCGTTAATTAATTGTTTGCGATTACATATCATGTCGCAAACGCATAAATAAGCCTCAAAGTCAACTGAGTACACTGATACACCCACAAAACCCAACCAACCCACCCAACAACAGTGCTTACATAACCCAAAATAACTGCAATAACACCAAAAGGGAAAAACTTATCATTTATTATTGTGCATGATAGCCAACCGAAAGCGTACATTTAGTCAGTCCAACCTAAAGTATATACATATAAATAAGTAAAAAAAAGAAAAGCCACATCGTCTAGGCATTAATGTTGGATGAGAAAAAGAAATCGAATGAGTTTTCAGTGACGTAATAAAATACTGACACGCACAATTTCAAATCTATAAAAATAAAAGGGGGAAGGAATAACGACAGACCAACCAATCTATATAGTTCATTTGGCAGAAATGGGAAAGTGAAAACAAACTTGCCAGAACGCATGTGAAAAAACATTGGGCCAAAGTAAAACACACGCAGTGTGCGTGA
Source organism: Coremacera marginata (assembly GCA_914767935.1). Taxonomy (NCBI): domain Eukaryota; kingdom Metazoa; phylum Arthropoda; class Insecta; order Diptera; family Sciomyzidae; genus Coremacera; species Coremacera marginata. The sequence continues at coordinate 169,503,625 of OU612045.1, forward strand.
AAAAAGCTTTCCATATAAAGGTAAAAAGAAAATAAACAGAAAATAAAACCCCAACAAACAAATGGTAAAAAAAGCTCTGGAAATTGTGTCAGTGTCAATGCCCCGTTAATATGGAAAGGGATTTTTTATTCATAGCCCCCCCTCCCCCCAATGAAAAACTTTCAAAGGCAATCTACGCATGTCTGCAATATTTAGCGAATATATTCGAAGTAAGGTGAATAGGAGAATGCGTTCGTTTACAAGAGGATAGATAAATAAGGCACGGGAAAAACAAAAGAAAATAAAATGCTTTTATTTACAAACCAAAAACTTAAGTTCAATGACCTCTAATATCCCATACTTGGGAAATTTTTGGTATAATGCAGAGGAATTTTTTTCCTTCTTTCTTTCTTGTACATATAATAGTACATCTTTTGTCAATTTTTCTGTTGTGACTTTCAGACTAAAACAACTAAAGACGATTTTTATTTTTGGCTAGTCGTATATTTGAAGAGCTTTTTTTTTAATATAGAGCGAAAACTCGCCTTAGTGGAGAAAAAGTGAATAATTCATAATAAAGGTAGTGGTTAGAATGCACTAAGAAGCATTGATGATGTAAGATTTGAGTGATAAGTTTTTGTCAGAGTTAAGCGGATTATAGAACCAGGCCACATCGCTGAAAGCCACTTCATTATAAATAGCTCTGCCAATTTTATTTGGCTGATTACTTAGAGTTTTTCATGCAAAGAGCAGATTCTAAAGATTTCTTACTTAGACTCTATAAACTATTTATCTAAGCATATAACTTGTGATTGCATATCTCAGTAAAGATAGATGGTCTAGATATCTACGCCGAAGGTATATTAATACGGTAAGATACAATTTTTCTGGTATTTTTGCTTGATTCTTTGTTTCAACTTTTTTTGTTAATTGTTGATTACGTGACTTTAAATTTTTCATGTTGATTACTACAGGAATGGCAATACTTTTTTAAAAAATGGGCAATACTTTAAAAAAAAGACAAAAAAAAAATAAACATTAATTCGAACATAATCGAAAATAAAGTAAAATCAAACGTTATCGAAAAACAGAATTTTTCTTTAGTTCTTATCCAGTCGGCAATGGCAGTAGTTGGAAGCGCTACTAGCAGGCCTTCATACGGATTTCGAAGTGCTTCTGCATATCCAAGTATACTTTCTTTTTTATATGAAACGAAAAAATTTTTCAGGCCTTCCGTTCTCCCTGCTTTAAAGAGGCCTGCTATAAGCACTCCTTTAGAATGGCTTAAAGAAGAGGTTAACCAAAACAATTAAAAAATATTTGTTTTTATTTCTTTTTATGTATTTATTCTGTGATTTTACTTTATTTAACATATTTTTGTCAGATAAGAATATTTCTAAGTCATGACGTTGATTATTATTCAGTTTTTTTGAACTAATATATATTTTAACTTTTAACGAAAAAGTAACCCTGAAATATAAGCAGAACCAGTTTTTAAAGGAAAAATATAATTATTTTACTGCCCTAGTTAGTGAAAAATTAGGCATCATAGAAGCGCTCGCGGAAGCAGCGAGCAAGTCATGTGCTTACCGCTAAAAGTAGCAGTAAATGCACGCCTTCTATAGTTACTGAAATTTTGTCAAAACATGACAAACTATTCTAAAGGGGTGGCTACTCCTATCGTGTTTATACGTTAGTAAGCCATAGATAATGCGGCGGCAGTGGCATACTGGTTGAGGTGCATGGGTTGTATATGATAGAACACAGGTTCGAATCTTATCTGACACAGAATGTTATTTCGATTCAATTAATTGTTCTGTTCGGCCGTCACCTCCAAGGTTGATTAATATAGGTTAAGTCACTTGAGAGAAACTCGGTCGAACTGCCAGAATGGATGAAAGGAAATCCAGAAAAAAAACCAGAATCTGTACAATTTTTAGCTAACAGCTACTTTGACAGTTCAAGCAAAGGCGAAAAAAGAGCGGTTTTCTCTCAAGTGACTTAACCTATATTAATAAACCTTGGTCACCTTTCTGCAGACAATGGCAAGCCTCAGAGAGTAAAAAATGCCATGAAAAGCTTTTTGAGAACATAAGTCGTTCGGAGATAATTTGTTTTCAAACATTTCACAACACGCACAACACAATTGATCATAAAAAGCTCGGTCAAAGTCCTTTCAAGGGCTAAAATTACCATTTCGTTTTTTTTTATTTTGAGTCACAATTTCAGTCTGCAATTGAGTCACAAACACTTAAAAATTTTGTGAATTCAATGCACATGAAGTAATTTCAAAAAATGAAAGATCCACAAATTTTTAGATTAAGTTTTCACTATTTTGTGGTACTGCGTTTAAACGAATACGCCACATAAAACTTAATTGTACGTGTATATATAAACATATATGCATATACCTACACTTAAACAAGTTTTTTCTTTTTAATTTATAAACTCATAAGTAAGCTTCAAAATAAATTTAAAACTTTAAAAAAATTACCTTTTTTTATATTTTTAACAATGTTTAACCCAAAAACGTAAGTGCGTTTAAGCGAAAGTATACCATTGTAGAAGTAAAGTCATCTAAGATCATATTATGACTTTTTTTTAATAAGAATTTCTCAACCTAAAAAAATTGTTATTAAAAGAATTAAACAGTTATTTTGAAGAAAAATTTGATAATTTGTCGTGGATTAAACTATTAATTTATTTTCAAAAAAAAAATGTTAAAAAATTTAATATTTGAGAAAAATAAATAAATTTAAATATCATAAATAAAACAAATAAATAAATAAATAAATAATTATAAATAAATAAAAATGAAATTAAATAAAATCAAAAAAAAAAAAATTATAAATGAAATATTTTGAACTTTAACTTTTTCAAATTTTCGGCACACAAAGAAAAAAAATTTTTTTAAAAAAAAAAATATTAAAAAACAAATTATAAATTAAATTTTTTGAATATCGATATTTTTTTTAATTTTTTTAAGTTGCTAAATTTTTATTGTTAATTTTTCTTATTAAAATTTGATACCATGACTTAAAAGAATCATTTAATTACCCATTGAAATCACTGTATAAAGTATTTTTAAAAACATTTTTCTCAACTGAGAAGTATTCTTCGAAAAAAAAACCATGCTTAGATTTCAGGTGCCTGCACGAAGCCAAGTCCATAAGTTGGAGAGTTAAGAGCTCAAATATACCAAAAAAAGTGTGTTGGAATGGATCAAATTTTAAAGTTGTCCACTACGCATAAAATACGAAATAATTTATTTAATTTCGTGGAATATGTTTTTTCTGCATTATACAAATTTTCAAAATTAAAAAAAAACCTATTGAAATGAAAATTTTCTTAACGTTTTGGGTCCTATAAGCTTGCAAAATTCATTGAACATGACAAACTTAAATTCTAAAATTTATAAAATCATATTCGATTGGAGTTTCATTTCTTAAATAGTTTCCTTTTCGGATATCAAAGATTTTTTTGAGCCTTGCAAGACATAGTCGAAAATGATCCTTTAATACACAAACTTCTTATAGCTCTAATTCAAATATAACGATTGTGACCGTTATAAGTCAAATTAAACTTTCCTTTGGCCAAACAATTTTTCAGTGCTCAATCGAATCTGTTTAAATTTGTATTGAACATCACAACATTCGATATTTCAAGTAAAATTTACTCATCATTATATTAATTTTTCTTAAAAACGTAAAAATCAAGTTTTTATTTTAAAAATATCATTTCTATAATTTTTTCATACTTTCTGAACATTATGGGGGAGGATTTGAACCCCGAAGAGCCCCCTCTTACTGCGGCTTTGGTGATCATACAAAAAAATTATTTCAATGATATTGTATAGAATCGAAACTAAATCGATTTTTCAAAATAAAGCCCATAGCTTAAAATATCAACCTTTATATTATTTGTGTTGACATGAACCTTGTTATAGCTTTTTGAAGTTCCATTTGTGCTTAATTCGGCTACTCTCAGTTACGTCATTGGATAGGCGTATTACAATCCAAGTTCGATTGAAGTTCCATTCAATCTATCATAATTTTAATTTCCTATTATTTTTGGGTACTTATAGTTACATTCATAAAGTGTTCGTATTACAATCCAACTTCAATCCTCTTAGTGCAGATAAAATGTTTATTAAAGCGTTTTTAGGTTTCATTTCCGGCTACTTTCGGCTACTTTTGTTTACGCCTATTGAGTGTGTGTGTTACAATACAATTTTCATCCTCTTAGTGTAAATAAAACTCTTATTATACCGTTTCTTAATTTTATTTCTTATTACTTTCGACTACTTCCAGTTACGTCCATTGAGTATGCGTATTGAAATCAAAGTTCCGAGCCAATCCAAGAAAAAAAGCTGAAAAACGCTGCAAATACAATCATATCAAATAAGCTCAAAGTGCGTAAAATGTCAGCCGAGCAATCCACTTAAAGTGACTGTCTGGCACAATAAGCACTTTCAGCTTTCAGCTTTCCTTCTTGTTTCACCTCGGCTTAGCACAGCAACCAGCCTATTGCTATAACTATTATCGCGCCTTTAGTGTAAATAAAATGCTTATTATTTTCAAGTATAATCAAGCATAATTTCAAGTATAAATTTTGTCTACTTCCAGTTACGCCCATTGCGTGGGCGTGTTACAATCCAAGTTTTATCCTCTTAGTGGAAATAAAACGCTTATTATGGCATTATTAATTTTAATTTCTGGTTAATTTTGGCTACTTTTAGCTACGCCCACTGATGGGCGTGGCACTATACTTTTTGGAAACAATTTTTGCCAGAAAACTTTTAACTTACAATTCAAGTTACATCCTTTTAGTGCTAATAAAACTTTTATAATAGCATTTTTTATTTCCTGTTACTTTCGGCTACTTTCGATTACGCCTATTTAATGCAAAGTGATAGGAACTTACCAAATTCCATTATTGTTGCATGAATGCAATGCAGATAAACGAAAATTTTTAAATTTTTCGTTGACAAAAAAAAAAAAAAAAAAAAAGAAAAAATGTAGGAGTCTTGGTTAACTTTTAAGCTTTATTTCAACAAAATAATTCAAATTTAATTAGATATTGTGCAAAAAAAAACATTTTTTTTTATGATTGAGCTAATCTTTTTGATTCTCTAGGTAAAAACGAATTGAATAAATTTTGTTTCAAATTTTCTCCGGGTCTATATCGTCGGTGTAGCAGGATGTTTTAGAAGACTATTCACCATCTACTGGTTCGTTTGTCTCTTCAGGATTACCGGCTGCGGCAGACTCTTCAGTGGTGGTTGCCTCTTCAGGATTACCGGCTGCGGCAGACTCTTCAGTGGTGGTTGCTTCTTCAGGATTACCGGCTGCGGCAGACTCTTCAGTGGTGGTTGCTTCTTCAGGATTACCGGCTGCAGAAGACTCTTCAGTGGTGGTTGTCTCCTCTGAATTACCGGGCGTTGTAGGCGCTGCAGTACTGGGCGTTTCTGTAGGTCTGCAACTGGCCGGTCTGTCATCTGTACACCTGTTGACTTCTTCATCATAGAAACCTTTTTCACAACGAAGCAGTACAGTTTCCATGAAGTTGTCTATTTCAGCACAATATATGTAGCTGTAAGTGGAAGAGTGAACTTTATTAATTACATTGGTGATAAGTTGGAATTCTTAAACTTACGTTATGCAATTAGAATCATCTTTGTTTCGCACATAATAGAAACTTCTCGGTGTACTCGGCGCACCAGCTATACAATGCTGTCTTAAGCCCTCTGGATTGGGTGCCTGTGTGGCAACGGTAGGTGCGGCGGTTGTAGTATAAACGTCATTCCTGCAGGTAGATCCGTAATTAAACTAAAAATTTCCGAGATAACATTATGGTTAGAAAGAAAATAATAATTTATTGTTTAGAGAGACGAATGTGCTGGTACACAATAGCTAGTTATGCAAAAAATACTTTTGTAAACAGTTTTTGAAGAAAATAACTGAGTCATGAAAATTAATATTACATAACCAGAAATGCTTAAATTATCTAAATTCTGTTATCAATAGATATGAAAACGTGACCAGAATTTCTGAATAGACCATTTTAGTTTTAACATAATAAAATAATTTTTAACATCTAAAAATGAATGAATTTTATCTTAAAATCTTTAAAGTTTTTTTCTTGGAACTGACTAAAATGATGAATGAATTCTTTTTTCTCTGGAAACTGACTGAAAGAACCAAATCAGTTGGGTTTTTTTACACCATTTTAACCACCAAGTGTTATGCAAAAATAATTTAATGTAAGTTAGAAATTCTTTTAGAAAATCAATACTGATCTATAGAAATTTAGAAATTCAGAAAATATCAATTCGTATTAAGTGATTTATCTATACAAAATTTAGAACTCAGTAAAGCTTTATTCAAATGAAAATATTTAATTTTAAATTCAAAACTGATAAATTAAAATTAAGAAAAAATTACTAAAGGTTAATAAGGTTTACCGAAAACTTCATTGAAATTCAGAAAATAGCAATTTAAATTCAGATATTCAATTATATGGTCTCATATTAATATTTATTTTTTTTATTTTTTTATTTGATATTTTTAGAATTTCGATTAGTATTTTCTGAGTTTTAGTTGTTATTTTCTAAAAATTGAAATAGTCAGTCGAACTTTCAATGGATATATCTAAATTCCATTTAGGGCCGCATTGTTCAACTCTGGATATTTTTAACCAGTGAATATTTTCTGGTTTGCTGATACATGTAACTACTGTAAATCTAGTACTTTATCCGCTGGTTAAAGATATCCAGAGAGAGATATTTTAAATGGAACTTCAAAATTTCAACTGTTCTTACACCCGTATTACACCCGAAAAATTGTATATTATTTCAATTTTATAAATCATCTACTCACATAAGTTATCACACATGGAGGAGCACAAATTTTTCCATATTTCTTATAGTGATCTATGTTACAGTATTCACCCGGATCACATGATACCACAATATTTGAGGGTTCATTATTGGAGCATAGCGCATATTGTGAGTTGCTCACACAGGAAAGTCTATTGAAATTCTCGCTGGACTCTGGACATGTATTGCATTTGTCTCCGCAGGCCAGCATTGTGGGCAGAACTTCATCACGCTTAACACAAACGTCAGCTGTGTTGGTGCAAACCTCGTCCTCGGCACACCTGAGCACCAAAGATGTTGATGGTATATCTGAAATTTTTCAAAAATATTTGTTTGGTAGGCAGAATAGAATAGAATAGAATAGGCAGAAATTGTATACCTTCTGAGCACAAATAGAATTGGCTTTCATTAATACATTGTGCCCCATTCGACATGCATCCACCGCACTGTGCCGTCACTTGAAATGTACCCAAACCATAAACCAATAGCATGCAGGCAAAAGCAGCCTGTAAAAATTATTAAGTTATTGCTGAATTTTGATATCCTTAAGTTTTTTTTAACTGATGTACATTTTTTAGTCCAATCATTTTCTTCACGCTTTTCGCGAACAACAAGCTAGTGATAAGTTCAACTTTTCTGCAACGAACTGACTAGTGTAAATCTGAATTTTTGTCTTTTATACCCCAAATATGAAGGCCACATATTCACAAACCCGAATATAGAGGCAATAAAAGTTAATTGTTATATAGCATTTAATGGGTTAGCCTATGTAGTTCTGATAAAATATTTTACTATGTTGATCATATTTTTTATATTCAAAACGCGATATACGTATATAACAGCATTCTCATTTTGTGCAAAAGAAAAAAAAACGTGAGAAATGACGCGAAGACGTGAAGAAAGATAACGTATGGTAAAGTAAGGTAAGTCAATTTAAAGAAATGTTAGGTACGACAAGGTAAGGCCAGGTAAGGTAAGTAAGGTAAGGTAGAAAGCCGAAGCTTATTGAGATTATTTGAGCTTATTGTTGTATTTTATCTCACTAATTCGCTGTGAAAACGAGCTTGATAGAGATAAAATAAGCTCAATTACAGTTCAGTATTATCGCGGCTGAGGTAAACTAAGCTAAGCTAAGCTAAACTAAGCTCATTTAAGCTCAGTACAGTTAAGCTAAGCTTAGCTAAGCACAGTTAAGCTAAGCACAGTTAAGCTAAGCTAAGCTAAGTTAAGCTCAGTGAAGCTAAGCCAAGCTAAGTCCGTGTTCATAGTGAACGCTTATTTAAGCTTATTTCCTAATTGATGTATCTTTTTTTCGCTTGTTTGATGTGAAAACAAGCGAGATAGAGTCATAAAATAAGCTCAAATAAACGTTCACTATGAACGCAGTCTAAGCTTACCTAAGCTATACTAAGCTAAGTTAAACTAAGCTAAGCTAAGTTAAGCTAAGCAAAGTGAAGCTAAGCTAAGTTAAGTTAAGCTAAGCTTATTTAAGTTAAGTAAGCTAAGCTAAGCTAAGCTAAGCTAAGCTAAGTTAAGATAAGCTAATTTAAGGCGGCGTTTATAATGAACGATTATTGAGCTTATTTGAGCTCAATTCACATCTCTAGCTCGCTTGTTAACACAGAAAACAAAAGAGATAAGAATACTCTAATAAGCCAATAAGCTTAAATAAGCGTTCATTATGAGTAGTTAAGCTCTTAGGTAAAGTAAGGTAAGTTGAGGTAAGGTAAGGTAAGGTAAGGTAAGGTAAGGTAAGGTAAGGTAAGGTAAGGTAAGGTAAGGTACGGTAAGGTAAGGTAAAGAAAGGTAAGGCAAGGTAAAGAAGGGTAATAAGCCGAATCTTACTGAGCTTATTTGAGCTTATTGACTCATTGGTGCATATTTATCTCGCTTATTGCTGTGTAATCAAGTTAGGCAGAGATAAAAAATAAGCTCAAAGAAGCTCAACTAGCTAAGGGCGCGCTTATAGTAATGCTTATGTCGAAGATTATTGTTGAATCTGGAAAACGCTTTATGTATAATCATATGGAAAAAGCTGAAAGTGTCCATAGAGCAAGCTTATTCCGAACTTTAAGCCACTTATCAAGAGGTTTTTGTTTCGGTTTCGATTTTGTTTTATTTCTGATATATTTTGGGCCGACCTTTCAATTGTTATAGCATTTTTTTATTATTTCGATTCTTGGTGCTTCTGAATATAGTATTCTGCACTTATGACTTCTATCTCGCGTGTTTACATAGCTTTTGTTGTTCTTGCGTGCATCAATTAGCTGGTTAGTTTTTTTTGGGGAAACTTTGGCTGTTGTTATGCTTTGCTTTCAAGTTATTTTGAACTTATTTGTTATTGTTTTGATAATTTTAATATCAGTTAATGGAAAAATAAAATTTTCTTGCTATTAGTGGAGCATAAATGTAATTTCGAACTTCGTCAAGTTTTTTCTTAAGGCTGTAGGTATCTTGCTGACATCTTGATAACATTATATTGTTATCTCGCTTACATTGGTATCTTGCTTGCTCACACAGTTTTTTCTTCATTTAATTTTATTGTTAACACTTTGCTGACTGGATTTCACGAAAATGCAAAAACAAAACATGATCTTTTACAAAAACGCACGCACAAAAACAAAAAACATTGTTGATAGCCTTGCTGCTTCTGTGCAGTCGCTATTGTAATAATTATTGCTTTTGCATGTGCATTTTGTTGTTGAAAAATAAACTGAGATAAAGTTCAAATACAAAACAGAATCTTAAAATCTACTAACAACGTAATGTCTTTTTTTCATTATTAATCAATGAAAATTCTTTGCTTCTTTCTTCTTTTCCTTCACCACACTCTTCCCACTTCAATATGGTCACCCATATGATAAATTAGCTACTTTAATCTGCCAGCAATAAGCGCGCACTATTGACAACAATAAGCTCAAGAAGTAACTTGAAGTTATAAGAAATAAGCGTTCACTATGGACACAATAAGCTCAAATAAGCTGCTTTAATTCAAAGCGCCAATAAGCTTCGGAATAAGCGTTCACTATAAACTCGCCCTAGGCCAAGATAAGATAAGCTGAACTAAGCTAAGGCAAGCCAAGCTAAGCTAAGCTAAACTAAGCTAAGCTTAGCTTAAGTAAGCAAATCTTTAGTACAGCTTAGCTAAAGTAAGCTAATCTAAGTTCATAGTGAACGCTTATTTAAGCTTATTGATGTGTCATTTAAGCTTCATCTTGCTTGTTTGCTGTGTAAAGAAGTGGGATAGAAATACAAAATAAGCGCAAATAAGCTTTCCAAAACTGAAATTACATCTTTGAAGTACCCGTTATCAGTCGATAGAATATATACAATAAAATACAATAAAATACAATATAAAAAGTACAGAACTGAACTCAGTTCCGGAAAATGTGTGTGATATACGTAAATGTTTTGATGATTGGATTATTCGTTGGCATGTGTTTATTATTTTTGTTTTCAATTGCATCAATGCAGTCCTTTTCATAAACGGAATGTTTTGAATTTTCCGCCAAAAAAAGGAAAGGGTCCGGCTTGGTAGGAAGAACTTATAACTATAAATTATATTTTAAAAAGTTGGTGTTGAGATATTTTTTTTAACAAACCTCGATTGCATGTTATATAAATTTGTGTTTAAAATCTGTTCACTAACGAATTTAAATACATTTGTATACACGTCAAAAAGTTTTAATTTTATGTTATAGTATTGGAACTTATAACAAAAAATGTAGTGAGCAGGAAGTGTGAAATTGGTTTTCGAATTATTTCGGATAACCAAACACCGGAGGCTTAAATACTTAAAGTTCGTTTCAGATTCCTCTTCCAGAAACCACTTCCTTACAGTTTATAAGAAAGATCTATAAAGGAATTTAAACTTTTTAAGCTTTATTTCAACAAAATAATACAAATTTAGTTAGATATTAAACAAAAAAAACAAAGGAAATTTTTTTTAATGGGCTCAAAATCTTTTTGTAGGTAAAAATCAATTAAATAAATTCCGTTTCATATTTCCTCCGGGTCTATATCGTCGGTTCAGTAGGTCTGCAACTGGCCGGTCTGTCATTTGTACACCTGTTGACTACTTCATCATAGAAACCTTTTTCACAATGAAGCGGTACAGTTACCAACGCGTCTTCTGTTTCTGCACAATATATGTAGCTGTACGTAAAAGCATGAAAGTTATTAATTACATTGGTGGTAAGTTGGAATTCTTAAACTTACCTTATACAATTAGGATCATCTCTGTTTCGCACATAAAAGAACTTTGTAGGTGCACTCAGCTGACCATCTGTACATTGTTGTCTTAAGCTCTCTGCATCGGGTGCCACTGTGGCAACGGTAGGTGCGGCGGTTGTGATATAAGCGTCACTCCTACAGGTAGGTCCGTAATTAAACTAAAAATTTCGAAATAAACAAAGAGATAACATTATGGTTAGAAAGAAAATAATTGATTGTTTAGCAAGACGGACATGTGCTGGTACACAATAGTTATGCAAAAAATATTTTTGAAAACAATTTTTTGGACAAAAAAACTGAGTCATGAAAATTAATATTACATAACCAGAAATGCTTAAATTATATAAATTCAGTTATCAAAAGATATGAAAACGTGACATCTAACAATCTGCATGAAGAAAAAAACGAGGCGAACAGAATTTCTGAATAGACCATTTTTGTTTTAACAAATGAAAATAATTTTTAACATTTAAGAATAAATGAATTGTTTTTATCTTGGAACTGACTGAAATGTTAAATGAATTGTTTTTACTCTTGAAACTGGCCGAAAAAACAAAATCAGTTGGGTTTTTTTTACACCATTTAAACCACCAAGTGTTATGCAAAAAATATTCAGAAAAAAGTCAGAAATTTTTTTTGAAAATCGATGCTGATCTATTGAAATTCAGAAATTCAGAAAATATCAATTTGTATTAAGTGATTTATCTATACAACATTTAGCATTCCGTTAAGTTTTACTGAAATTCAAATATTTCATTTTAAATTTAGAACTGATGAACTAAAATTAAGACAAAATTACCAAAAATTTAGAAAACTCAGAAAACATTCAATGAATTTCCGAAAACTTCATTGAATTTCAGAAAATACCAATTGAAATTCAGATATTCAATTATATGGTCTCATATTAGCATTTAATAGTAATGTTTAATATTATATTTATTTTGATTTTTTTTTTGATATTTTCAAAATTTTGATTAATATTTTCAGAATTTTAGTTGCTGTTTTCTGAAAATTTAAATAATCTTAAAATTAAATCTTAAATTTAAATAATGCTTTCAGTTGATATTTTTAAATTTCATTTAGGGCCGCATTGTTCACCTCTGGATATCTTTAAAAAAAAAAAGAAATGAAATGGACCCTGAGACCTGCAGGGCTTGACTCGGACAATAATGTGTTTATACACGAAAGTCTGGATGCTAAGAGTCGTACAAGCTGCCATTGGTTGTATGCATTAGAAAAATATTTATAATGCGTTAACGTTTCGGGGCTCAGTGTTTATTAGAATGAAGAAAAATGCTGCTGGAATACGTATTTGTAGTGTGGATGAACTCCAGAGTACAATTCATGACACACACTTGCAAGATGGTTCACCTGGCAATTAACCTGCACTCGCTTGTGTTTATTCTTATCAATGTATTAAATTTATTCTATCTTACAGTCATTTATCTCTTTATTTTTCTTCTTTCTCCATTTTACATGTTTATTATTAATAAATTTATCTTATTTTATCATTCAGCCTTTCTACATCTACATTCTACATTATTTTCTCTACATCTTCATTGCCTTAAAATTTCTCTCGCCTGGGATGTTCTCATTTTAGACTCTAGCATATTTTCTGCTGGCACTAATGAAAATCAGAAAACCTTAATTCAGATATTGTGTAGACCAGAGAACTGCACAAGCCTACTTGAAATTCAAGCTTTTTCAAGTACTTGAATTCAAGTATGTATCCAAACTTGAAAAAGCAAGCTTTGGCCTGCTTATAAAAATACCAAACAATTACAAGTCATATCCAAGCTTTTTCGTTGGCTTGCTTGTTGAGGCTTACTATGTCGGGTAAAAAAGTTGAAAAGCTTAAAACGTTCGGCAAAAGCTTGTAAGCTCGCAAGTATCCAATTAATTGAATTTAAAGCAAGTATCCGAAAAAATTCAATTAGCTTGTTTAGGAAAATTTTAAGCGTATTAAGGCTTTTAAGGGTTCTGTGGACTCCGTGGTTGGCAGTTTTAGGGGGTAGCTGATTTTGAAATTGATGTACAAATTTAAAACTGAAGATGGCGAATAGAGTTGCCACCTTGATTTTTTTTATTTTTGCGAATTCTTGTTATTTTGAATTTCTGACACCGAATTTGATTTCGAATCTAATATCACAGTTTTAAAATTTAAGATGGAGGATAGGCTTGCCACTTAAATTTTCACCATAGTGTTGCCACCTAGTTAAATGAATTTTTAAGAGTTTTAAACACCATTTAACAGTGTTAAGGGGTCGCTGACGTCGAATCTGATGTCAGAATTTTAAAATTCAAGATGGTTATTAGTGTTGCCTCATTAACTTTTTTTATTTTCACGAATTCGGTGCTGGAGCAAACACTAGGTAAAGATGGCTCGCTGAGTCCGATTACGTTGCCAGAATTTTAAAATTGTGAATTTTTTTATAATAGTGTTGCCACTTACCAAAATGTATTTTAAAGAGTTTTAAACATCATTTAACAGTGTTAAGGGGTCGCTGATTTCGAATCTGATGTCAGAATTTTAAAATTTAAGATGGTTAATAATGTTGCCACCTAAAACTCAGGTAAAACTTAAGGATATCAGAAAAGAGAGATTTGGTCTTCCGAGTCCCAGTAGGGAGGAGTTGCGATTTCTGTCGTAGGAAGGCCAGATAAGTCTTGCTGTGGCACAGGTGACCAGGTTATTCCATCGCTCATTGGACTGGCGCAGCGTGTTTCGCCTGCACTGAAATTCAAAGGTGGCCAAGGGTATACCTACCCTCCATCCTGCCCCGGAAGGATAGCGGCGGTCGTACTTCTTCAAGCCAGTTTGTCAGCTTTGCAATTGCTTTCTATGTCACGAAGGCCAGGTACCCATACAAGGTGGATTTTGAATTGCTCAGCCATCTCGTTGAGAGATTTGCGGCTTGTAGCAAGAGATTTAGAGTTTTGGGTATAGGTGCATAAAGCTCTTAGCATCGCTTGACTGTCCGAAAAGATATATATAGCTTTCCCTGAGGTGCTCAGCTGGTTGAGGTCCTTGATGGCTAAGGCCTCCGCTTGATAGTAGCACCTTCGATGGCAATTAGGTCTAAGGGAGGTAACTGCAGGATGGCGTTTAACGCATCCGTAGGAGTAGACCGCAAGGCTCCTGTTATACATAGTTCTGCACTTCTTTGTACTTTGAGAAGGTTGTTTAGAACGAAAGACTTACGAGTGGCCTACCACCAGACAATTTCTCCATGGAGTATAATTGGTCGGATGATAGCAGTGTGAATCCAGCGGACTATGGTGGGAGAAAATCTCAATTTTTTTGATATTGATTTCTTACAAGCGAAGGGCGCTATGTTTACCTTCTTGATGCGTTCCTCAGTGTTTTCTTGTTCCATAGAAGTATCCTGTCTAAGCTCACTCCCAGAAACTGTGCGATGTTGCTGAAGTTAAACCTTACTTTGTTTAGGTTCGGGGGTGTTAAAATAGGGATTTTATATCTTGTGGTAAAGAGAACCAGTTCCGTCTCTGCCGGGCTGAATCTGAGTCCACAGGTTCCAGCCCAGCTGTATAGCGACCAAAGTGCGGTCTCCATAATGTTGCAGAGTGTTTGCGGGAATTTTCCACGTATGATGATAGAGACGTCGTCCGCGCACGCTATCATCTGATGGACGCCATCCTCTTCCATGCGTCGTAGCATCTGGTTGATCGTTACGACCCATAAGAGTGGAGAGAGGATCCATCAAGTTGATCCTAATACACTCAACAATTTTTTTTCTGGATAGTGCTGACCCTAATTATAGTGATAATAATAATTTACTTTCCCAATCAAGTGAACTTGATGTTGGAAAATGTGTAATGCAAATCAATTCAAACGCAATTGGCGAAGATGGCAAGATAGCAAAATAGGCAACGACCAAGTAATTTTGTGCGGGTACAAAGGGGATCTTGATTATCAAAAAGTTCGAATATTTTGCTTACAAAAAAATTTAATTTTTCGTCAACCGAGCTAAAGAACCAACAATCCGTCCAGTTTATTAGAGACAAGTCAACAAACAGTGATGCATAATCAAAAGATTTGAAGTTGCGAAAGGAAAAAGTGGTATCAGTGGCAGCAGAAGAGGGATCTCTCTTGTCCAATGTACAAAAAATTAGATCATGATCTGAACCAAATGATAATTGGTCAAACAGCAAAACTGATGATAAATCGGAGACAATAAATAAAACTAGTGAACTTGGACAGGCATTGTTGGCAAACCGAGTTGGAGAAACTAAATTAACTATGTTGAGACCCACTTGCGACAAATTGTTGATTAAGTTTATTGCTGATTAAAGTCACCGCACAAAACATAATGCTGAAAATTTATGGCGTAGTTTGAGACTTTTTTTAGTCGAGGTTCTAAGCTGCAGTTTCGATTGGGATTATAAACGCATGAGAGAAAGACTTTAGTTCTGTTGTTAGAGCTTTCTGTTCTTTAACTACTTCTAATCTGTTTTTCACTAATGCCGTAAGACTGTGGAATGCTTTACCACGTTCTTTAAGGTAGATAACAGGGAGGGTATTCATTAGACAATCTATTTTAACTCACTTTTCTTCTCTCTAATTTCTTCTATTTTTCTTTTTCTCCTTTATCTTTCTGTTTGAAAAATTGTTAGTAATTAAGATCTAAATGTATTATTTAAGTTTAATTTTTATGGATGTTATGGATTATTATGTACTAATATATGCATACTTAATAATAATAATAATAAATCATCTAACTCACATAATTTATCACACATGGAGGAGCACAAATTTTGCCATATTTCTTATAGTGATCTATATTACAGTATTCACCCAGATCACATGAGACCACAACATTTGAGGGTTCATTATTAGAGCATAGCGCATATTGTGAGTTGCTCACACAGGAAAAATTTTTGAACTTCTCTCTGGAGTCTGGACATTTATTACATTTGTCTCCGCAGGCCAGCGTTGTGGGCAGAACTTCATCACGCTTAACACAAATGTCAGGCGAGTTGGTGCAAACCTCGTCCTCGGCACAACTGAGTATCAAAGCTGTTGATGGTATACCTGAAATTTTTTAAAAAATTTAGGTTTGGTAGGAATATTTAATGTCTATATGTATAGATACAAATTGTGTACCTTGTGAGCACGAATAGTATTGCCTTTCATTAATACATTGTACCTCATTTGACAGGCATCGATCGCACTGAGCCGTCACTTGAAATGTACCCAAACCATACACCAATAGCACGCAGGCAAAAGCAACCTGTAAAAATTATTAAATTATTGCCCCAATTTCTGTACCCTTAGGTTTTTTTTTTAACTGTGGTACATTTTTTGGTCCAATCATTTTCTTCACGCTTTTCGCGAACAACGATCTAGTGATGAGTTTAACTTTTCAACAACGAACTGAATTGTGCAAATTCGAATTTTTGTCTTTTATACCCTAAATATGAAGGCCCACATGTTCACAAACCCGAATATAAAGACAATAAAAATTAATTGTTATCTAGCTAATTTAATGGATTAGCCTCTGTAGTTCTGATAAAATGTTTTACTATGTTGATCATATTTTTATATTCAAAACGCGCTGTGAAACAAACATTACCGTCTTTACCATAAGGTCACACGTTGCCAGTGCCCAGGGCGCCCATACTCAGGGCCCCCATACTTTTTGCACAAAATAAGTTACAGTTCAATATGAAATTATCAAAATAATTACTAAGCTTTTAGTATTAAGTAGTTTTTACGGTTGAAAATGAAAGCGTTGTTTCTCTTTCACCTTCCGTACGATCGTTAAATCTAAAATTCAATATTCCCTCTTGGATTTTCTGTAGTGTGGAAGTGCTGAATGTATAAAAAATTATGCTCTCTCGGTAATTTTATCACAAGGCATATACTGAGCCTATTGTATAATCATGCATTAAATTCGTTCTCAATGGTATAATCCTTTATTCCTTAACTATCAAAAAACACATTTAGAGAATACTTAACGGGCCGTTGTCTTCCGTTTTTGCAGTTTGAATCAAACCTTCAAAATCATGTTTTGGAAGACAGCTGCATCCACTTCCATCAACTTGCGCTTTATTCTGCCTATCAACTGTTGCTCGTTCTGAGCCTCTCAGCTCTTCTCGTACACTTTACGTTTGAGTATGCTCCAAAAATCTTCGATTGGACATGCCTGTGGAAGGTTTGGAGGATTGTCCTTTTTTGGTACAAATTGAATAATTTATTCACTGAGCCAATCCATCGTTAATTTCGAATAATGCAAGGTCCGGCCAAAACATGTATTCGCCGTTGGCGTGATATTTTTCGATTCATTGCTCAATTTCGGCAAGCATTCAACAATATGTAATAATGTCAGAATTGATCGCTTTGGCTTTGTTTGGACGAATAACTGGTGTTGAAATACCCTTTGACGAAATCGCACACCACACCAACACTTTCAGCTCAAACTTTGCTTTGCCAGCATATATAACATTGTCTGGTGTTGCTTCAATGTTGTCAGTGTAGAAGCCATCATTGCCACTTAACTCATGGTGCGAAAAAGTGAAGTAAGATTCGTCATCCAAAATCATGAATTTTTCACCTGCAAAGTGTTTGAGACGAAGTGCACGCAACCTTTCACCTCCGCAAATAGTTGCACTCAATTGTGGGACACCCTTTATATTTGATTACCCATAATACATGATCATAGTTGAAAAATGTTAGTATAATTTGCTTTCTTTACTTTTAAAAAGGCCTCAAATTCTTTTGTGCCCAAGGGCCCCAGCATAATTTAAGACGGCCTTGGTAGCAGCAGACTCATTTTGTGCAAACGAAGAAATGAAACGTGGGGAAAGACGCGAAAACGTAAAATAAGATAACGTATGGTAAAGTAAGGTAAGTTAATATAAAGAAATGTAAGGTACGACAAGGCAAGGCATGGTAAGGTTAGTAAGGTAAGGTAGAATGCCGAAGCTTATTGAGATTATTTGAGCTTATTCTTTATCTTACTAATTTGCTGTATAAACGAGCGTGATAGAGATATAATGAACTCAATTAGAGTTCACTATAATTGCGGCTAAGTTAAGGTAAGTTAAGTAACTCAGGCTAAGTAAGGTAATCTAAGCTCAGCTAAGCTAAGCTCAGTTAAGCTAAGCTTAGCTAAGCACAGTTAAGCGAAGCTAAGATAAGCACAGTCAAGCTAAGCTAAGCTAAAGCCGCGTAAGCGCTTATTTAATCTTATTGGCTTATTAATGTAAATTTTTCTCGCTTGTTTGATGTGTAAACAAGCGAGTTAGATACACAAAATAAGCTCAAATAAGCTCAATAAGCATTCACTATGAACGCAGTATAAGCTTAGCTATACTAAGCTAAGTTAAACTAAGCTATGTTAAGTTAAGTTAAGCTAAGCTTAACTTAGCTAAGCTTAGCTAAGCTTAGCTTACTTCACTTAGATAAGCTTAGCTAAATAAAGTTAAGATAGGCTAAGTTAAGGCTGCGTTCATAATGAACGATTATTGAGCTTATTTGAGCTCAATTTGTATCTTTAGCTTACTTGTTAACACAGAAAACAAACGGGATAAGGATACTCCAAAAAGCCAACAAGCTTAAATAAGCTTTCATTATGAGCAGTTAAGCTCTTAGGTAAGGTAAGGTAAGGCAAGGTAAGGCAAGGCAAGGCAAGGTAAGGCAAGGCAAGATAAGGTAAGGTAAGTTAAGGTAAGGTTAGCCAAATCTAACTGAGCTTATTTTAACTTATTGGTGCATGTTTATCTCGCTTATTTACTGTACAAACAAGCTAAGTTAAACTAAGGGCACTTTTTTAGTGAACGCTTATGCCGAAGATTGTTGTTGAAGCTGAAAAACGCTTCATGTATAATCATATGGAAAAAGCTCAAAGTGTCCATAGAGCAAGCTTATTCCGAACTTTAAGTGACTTATGAAGAGGTTTTCGTTTCGGTTTCGGTTTTGTTTTATTTCTGATATTTTTTTTGCTGAACTTTCAACAGTTTTGTTATTTGGTTTTGTGGTGCTTCTGAAGATAGTTTTCTGCACTTATGTCTTCTATATCGCTTGTTTATTTAGATTTTGTTGTTCTTGTGTGCAGCAATTAGTTGGTTACTTTTTTCTGGAGAACCTTGGCTGTTGTTATGCTTTGCTTTCAAGTTCCTTTGAACTCATTTGTTTTTGTTTTGTTCATTTTAATATCAGTTAATGGAAAAATAAAATTTTGTCGCTGTTGGTGGAGGAAGATAAATGTAATTTTGAATTTCGTTAAGTTTTTTCTTAAGTATAATTTCATACAGCTTAAAAACATTACAAATTGTGAAAAAAATTACATTACATTACATTGGTATCTCGCTTACATTGCTATCTCGCTAGCTCGCACAGTTTTTTCTTCATTTCATTTTATTGTTTACTCTTTGCCGACCGGATTTCACAAAAATGCAAAAACAAACCATGAGGTTTTACAAAAACGCATGCACAAAAACAAAAAACAATGTTGATACTGATATCCATGCTGCTTCTGTGCAGTCGTTATTGTAAAAATTATTGTTTTTGCATGTGCATTTTGTTGTTGAAATAGAAACTGAGGTGGAGTACAAATACGAAAGAAAATTTTAAATCTACTAACAACGTATTGTCTTTTTTTCATTATTAATCAATGAAAATTCTTTGCTTCTTTCTTCTTTTCCTTCACCACACTCTTCCCACTTCAAAATTTTCATCCATATGATAAATAAGCTACTTCAATCTAGCTCAAGAAGTTACTTGAAGTTAAAAAAAATAAGCGTCCACTATGGACACAATAAGCTCAAATAAGCTCAAATAAGCTGCTTTAATCCAAAGCGCCAATCAGCTTAATAATAAGCGTTCACTATAAACTAATCTAAGCCAAGCTAAGCTAAGCTAAGCTAAACTAAGCTAAGCTAAACTAAGCTAAGCTAAACTAAGCTAAGCTAAACTAAGCTAAGCTAAACTAAGCTAAGCTAAACTAAGCTAAGCTAAACTAATCTTATTTCATAGTGAACGCTTATTTAAGCTTATTGGTGTGTCTTCATCTTGCTTGTTCGCTGTGTAAGCAAGCGGGATAGATATACAAAATAAGCGCAAATAAGCTCAATAAGCGTAAACTTTGAACGCAACTAAGCTAAGCTAAGCTTAACTAAGTTAAACCAAGCTGACCTAAGATAAGCTAAGTTAATCTAAGCTGATCTAAATTAAGCTGAGCTGAGCTAAATTTTCTATTTACAAAACTAAAATGACTTCTTTGAGGTACCCATTTTCAGTCTATAGAATATCTATATATATAAAAATGAATGTATGTATGTGGGTATGTGGATATGTGTGTATATCACGTATAGACTCAAAAACCTCCGAACCAAACTTTATGAAATTTTTAGGGATACTGAATCAACATTCTGGAAGTGTTCCTGTGAAGTTTGGTGTTGATTGGACAAGGGGGCGTGGTACCTCCCATACACCCCAAATTGGCTCTATCGCCCACAAACCAAAAAAAATGCTATATATCAGACGGTTTTAATCATATAAAACTAAGATTTGGTCATTTTGTTCAGATAGTTACTTTCGGTGACTGTACAAAAAATGGGCGTGGTCACACTATATCTACGCCCACTTTTCAGCAATCATTATAATTCCTGAGATGTTCAAGTTTTGATAGTCAATCTTGGTACGCAGGTGCTATGGATACTAGTGGCAGTCACTATGTAAATATAAACGTTGTCACGCCCACTTTTACCGCCCACAAATCAGTAAAAATGCTTTATATCATACGGCTTTTGCCGTAGAAGACTAAGATTTGGTAATTTAGTTCGTATGGTTACTGTCGGCCAATGTACAAAAAATGGGCATGGCCGCAATATATCTACGCCCACTTTATCGAAATCTTGCTTATTCCTGAGTTGTACACGTTTTGATAGTCAATCTTGGTATGCAGGTGCTATGGGTCCAAGTGGCAGTCACTATGTAAATATAAACGTTGTCACGCCCACTTTTACCGCCCACAAATTAGTAAAAATGCTTTATATCAGAGGGCTTTTGCCGTAGAAGACTAAGATTTGGTAATTTAGTTTTAATCATTACTGTCAACCAAGTGTACAAGAAATGGACATGTCCGCCCTATATCTACGCCCACTTTATCGAAATCATGCTTATTCCTGAGCTGTACACGTTTTGATAGTGAATCTAAGTGTGCAGGTACTATGGATCCCAGTGGCAGTCACTATGTATATATAAATGTTGTCACGTCCACTTTCAACGCCCACAAATCAGTAAAAAAGTAGAAGACTAGGATTTGGTAATTTAGTTTATTTGATTACTGTCGGCCAATGCACAAAAAATTGCCATGGCCGCACTATATCTACACCCACTTTCTCGAAATCATGCTTATTCCTGAGTTGTACACGGTTTGATAGGAAATCTTAGTATGCAGGTGCTATGGATCCAAGTGACAGTCACTATGTATATACAAATGTTGTTACGTCCACTTTAACCGCCCACAAATCAGTAAAAATGCTTTATATTAGACGGCTTTTACAGTAGAAGACTAAGAATTGGTAATTTTGTACATAAGGTCACTATCGGCAACTGTTAAAAATGGGCGTGGTCGCACCATATCTACGCCCACTTTTTCGAAATCCTGCTTATTCCTGCGTTGTACGCGTTTTGATAGTAACACTTCATACGCAGGTGCTCTAAGTGGCGGTCAATATATATACATATATAAAATTTGCCACGCCAACTTGTACCACCCGCAAATAAAAAAAAAACAACGCGAAATGGCCAATTTCAGACCTTGAAAGGACTTTGACCAAGCTTCTTATGATGAATTGTGTTGTGCGTGTTGTGGAATGTTTGAACACAAATGATCGAGAACTGGACCTACAAGTTTTATGCCGATTCCGAACGGCTTATGTTCTCAAGAAGCTTTTCATGGCAGTTTTTACTCTCTGAGGTTTGCCATTGTCAGCAGAGAGGTGACGGCCGAACTGAAAAATTAATTCAATTGAAAAAACTTTCTGTGTCAGGTGAAATTCGAACCAGGGTTCTATCCCATATGGACCACACACTCTACCCACTACGCCACGGCCGCCACTTTTTTTACCCACAAATCAATAGAACTTCTATAAATCAGACAATTCTCATCGTTAAATTCTAAAATTTGGTAATTAAGTTCATACGCTTACTCTCGACAGCTTTGCAAAAAATGTGCATGGTAGCACTATATCTGTGCCCACTCTTCAGCAATAATTTTATTTAATTTATTTATGTATGTATTAAAGTTAATTACAATTTAACAATTATAACTAAGTAAGCACTAGCTGCCAGGGCTATCGGTTAGAAATAATTGAAATTCCTGAGATGTGAACGTTTTGATAGTCAAACTTGGTATGCAGATGATATAAGTCCAAGTGGCGGTCACTTTTTATATAAATTTTGTCACGCCCACAAATCCGTGAAAGTATATAAATCAAAATTTACAGTAAAAGTCGCACTATATCTACGCCGACTTTTCAGAAATCATTGTAATTTCTGAGCTGTACATGTTTTGATAGTGAAACTTGATATGTAGGTGCAATAAGACCAAGTGGCGGTCACTATACATATAAATGTAGCCATGCCTAAATGTTTGTTTGTATACTAGGGCTCCTCACAAAAAAAAAAGTGTTTGGGTCGGTTGCTCAAAATAACGCTTTTTGTTGTGATGATCCCCCAAATATTTCGACAGTAGCTGGAATAGTTTGAAATAAAAAAAAAAACAAAATCAAAATGGCCATTTCAATCCTTGAAAGGACATTGACCGATCTTCTTATGTTCTTAATAACAAACGGTCAGACTTAAAAGTTATTTTGTCTTGCCATGTTACTTTTGGTCAAATAAATTATCAATTCATGATAAAATATAGTGTAAAGTGAAGAATTAAATTGAATGAAATTTCAAAAAAATGTACACCTTTTTTACATTTTACAATTTATTTGACTAAAAGTAGTATGGGAAAAATTAATTTGAATTTTAGTGAAAATAATATGAAAAAAGTTAAAACAATCCATAAAAATCCGCATTATCTTTGGTCCAACGGAAAAAATTTAAGATTTTTGATGCAAAAGAACTTTTTCATTACTCTTATTTCTGACCGTTTGTTTTTTTTTAACTACCATACCAGGCAATATTTTTAATCGAAATTTTTTGGGGATCATCGTAACATAAGCCATGGATTATTTTGAAGAACCGGACTAAGCAACTTTTTTTTCTAAGGAGCGTGAGGCGACTTTATGTATATACGTATGTGGGTATATGTGTATATCACTTAAGGACTCCGAAACCGCTAAGCCAATTTTTATACCAAAGCCTTGAGAGGGTTCCTATGAAGTCTGGTGCCGACCGTAAAAGGCTCCTTAATCACCTAAAAATTTGCGATATCGACCAGTTTTGGTTTTTTTTTGTAGGTCGCACAGTCTCGGAATTCAGTATTCGACCTCAATTTACACATGCCGTTCCACTGGTAACATTTTATGGGCTTTGGTCGAGGTGCGTAATACTTTTTCGGCACCCCAAATATTCGGTATAGTTTTCGAAATAAGTCACACATCAATAAAACTCGTTTCGAACTTACTATAAAAGTATGGCTTCACTAAAGCTACACCCTCTTTTAGGGGATAAGCGCTGAGCGCAGCGAAGCGCGCCCGGTATAAGCTAGTATACAATACAATTCGAGCCGAGAACTGAACTCAGTTCCGGAAAATGTGTATGATAAATGTTTTGGTGTTTAGATTATTCGTTGGCATGTGTTTATTATTTTTGTTTTCAATTGCATCAATGTAGTACTGTTCAGGCTTAATACTGCTTCCTTACGATATATAAGTAAGATTTATAAAGGAATTTAAACTTTTTAAGCTTTATTTCAGCAAAATAATACAAATTTAGTTAGATATTAAACAACAAAAATAGCATATTTTTTTTATTTGCCTAATATCTTTTTGGTTCTCTAGGTAAAAACCAATTGAATAAATTCCGTTTCAAATTTCCTCCGGATCTATATCGTCGGTACAGTAGCTGTGCAACTGACCGGTCTGTCATCTGTACACCTGTTGACTTTTTCATCATAGAAACCTTTTTCACAACGAAGCAGTACAGTTTCCATGGAGTTGTCTATTTCTGCACAATATATGTAGCTGTAAGTGGAAGAGTGAAAGTTATTAATTACATTGGTGGTAAGTTGGAATTCTTAAACTTACCTTATACAATTAGGATCATCTATGTTTCGCACATAAAAGAACTTTGTCGGTGTACTCAGTTTACCATCTGTACATTGTTGTCTTAAGCTCTCTGCATCGGGTGCCTGTGTGGCAACAGTAGGTGCGGTGGTTGTGGTATAAACGTCATTCCTACAGGTCGATCCGTAATTAAACTAAAAATTTCCAAATAAGCAAAGAGATAACATTATGGTTGGAAAGAAATAATTGATTGTTTAGCAAGACGGAAATGTGCTGGTACACATTAGTTATGCAAAAAATACTTTTAAAGACAGTTTTTGGACAAAAAAACTGAGTCATGAAAATTAATATTACATAACCAGAAATGCTAAAATTATATAAATTCTGTTATCAATAGATGAAAAGATTGTTAGAAAACGTGACATCTAACAATCTGCATGAAAAAAAAACAAGGCGAACAGAATTTATGAATATACCATTTTTGTTTTCTTTTTGAAAATCTATGCTGATCTAGTGAAATTTTGAAAATATCAGTTCGCTTAATGTGATTTATCTATACAACATTTAGCATTCAGTAAAGCTTTATTGAAATTCAAATATTTCATTTTAAATTCACAACTGATAAATTAAAATTAAGAAAAAATTACCAAAAATTTAGAAAACTCAGAAAACATTCAATAATATTCCGAAAACTTCATTGAAATTCAGAAAATAGCAATTGAAATACAGATATTCAATTATATAGTCTCATATTAATATTTAATAGTAACGTTTATTTTCAAAACTTTGATTAACATTTTCGAAATTTTAGTTGTTGTTTTCTGAAAATTTAAATAGCAATTTGAACCTTCAGTTCATATTTTTAAATTCCATGTAGGGACGCATTGTTCACCTCTGGATATCTTTAACCAGTGGACATTTTCTGGTTTACTGGTACCTGTAACTACTGTAAATCTAATACTTTATCCGCTGGTTAAATATATCCAGAGGTAAACAATACGACCCTTAATGTTTTCTAAATTGTTTTCTAAATGAAATTAAAAAATTTTAACTGTTTATTTCTGAATTACACCTGAAAATTATGTATTATTTAAATTTTATAAATCATCTAACTCACATAATTTATCACACATGGAGGAGCACAAATTTTGCCATGATTCTTATAGTGATCCATGTTACAGTATTCACCCGGATCACATGAGCTCACAATACTTGAGGGTTCATTATTGATGCATAGCGCATATTGTGAGTTGCTCACACAGGAAAAACTTTTGAACATCTCGCTGGACTCTGGACATTTATTACATTTGTCTCCGCAGGCCAGCGTTGTGGGCAGAACTTCATCACGCTTAACACAAATGTCAGCCGTGTTGGTGCAAACCTCGTCCTCGGCACAACTGAGTACCAAAGATCTTGTTGGTATACCTGAATTTTTTCAAAAATTTTAGTTTGGTAGGAATATTTAATGTCTATATGTATAGATTTTATATCTTGTATTGTATACCTTGTGAGCACGAATAGTATTGGCTTTCATTAATACATTGTGCCCCATTTGACATGCATCCACCGCACTGTGCTGTCACTTGAAATATACCCAAACCATATACCAATAGCACGCAGGCAAAAGCAACCTGTAAAAATTATTAAATTATTGCTCAATTTTGATATCCTTAAGTTTTTTTTTTAACTGATGTACATTTTTTGGTCCAATCATTTTCTTCACGCTTTTCGCGAACAACAATCTAGTGATAAGTTCAACTTTTCTGCAAAGAACTGACTAGTGCAAATCCGAATTTTTGTCTTTTATACCCCAAATATGAAGGTCCACATGTTCACAAACCCGAATATAAAGACAATAAAAATTAGTTTTTATCTAGCATTTAATGGATTAGCCTCTGTAGTTCTGATAAATTGTGTTACTATGTTGATCATATTTTTTATATTCAAAACGCGCTGTGTAACAGCAGACTCACTTTGTGAAAAAGAAAAAAAAAAACGTGGGAAAAAATTTGAACACGTGAAGTAAGATAACGTAAGGCAAAGTAGGGCAAGTTAATTTAAAGTAAGGTACGACAATGTAAGGTAAGGTAGAAGGCGGAAGCTTATTGAGATTATGTGAGCTTTATCTCACTAATTCGCTGTGTAAACGAGCGTGATAGAGATAAAATAAGCTCAATTCGAGTTCACTATAATCGCTGCTAAGGTAAGGTAAACTAAGCTAAGCTAAGTACGCCAGGCTTAGTAATCTAAGCTAAGCTAAGCTAAGCTCAGTTAAGCTAAGCTCAGTTGAGCTAAGCTAAGCTAAAGTAGCGTTTCAGTCTAAGCTAACCTAAGCTAAACTAAGCTAAGCTAAGTTAAGTTAAGCAAAGTTAAGCTAAGCTAAGCTAAGCTAAGCTAAGCTAAGCTAAGCTCAGTTAAGCTTATCTAAGTTAAGGCCGCGTCCATAGTGAACGCTTATATAAGCTTATTGGTATATCATTTCATCGCTTGATCGATGTGTAAACAAGCGAGATAGAGACGCAAAATAATCTCATATAAGCTCAATAAGAGTTCACTTTCAAAGCAGTCTAAGCTAACCTAAGCTAAACTAAGCTAAGTTAAACAAAGCTAAGCTAAGCTATTCTAAGTTAAGACCGCGTTCATAATGAACGATTATTGAGTTTATTTGAGCTAGTTTTGAATCTCTAGCTGGCTTATTAACACAGAAAACAAACGATATAAAGATACTCCAATGAGCCAATAAGCTTAAATAAGCGTTCATTATGAGCAATTAAGCTCTTAGGTAAAGTAAGGTAAGGTTAGGTAAGGTAAGGTAAGGTAAGGTAAGGTAAGATAAGGTAAGGTAAGGTAAGGTAAGGTAAGGTAAGGTAAGGTACGGTACGGTAAGGTAAGGTATGGTAAGGTAAGGTAAGGTAAGGTAAGGTAAGGCAAGGTAAGATAAGGTAAGGTATGATAAGTGAAGGTAAGGCAAGATGAGGTAAGGTAAAGTAAGGTAAGGTAAGGTAAGGTAAGGTAAGGTAAGGTAAGGTAAGGTAAGGTAAGGTAAGCTAAGCTAAGCTAAGCTAAGGTAAGGTAAGTGAAGGTAAGGTGAGGTAAGGTAAGGTAAGGTAAGATAAGGTAGGGTAAGGTAAGATAAGGTAAGGTAAGCTAAGGTAAGGTAAGCTAAGCTAAGGTAAGGTAAGGTAAGGTAAGGTTAGGTAAGGTAGGGTAATAAGCCAAATCTCACTGAGCTTATTTGAGCTTATTTGAGCTTATTGACTCATTGACGCATATTTATCTGACTTACTCGCTGTTATAGAATGAACGCGCCCTTAGATAATATAGGCTATGCTAAGCTAAGCTATGCATAGCATATGCTAAGCTAAGCTAATGCTATGCATATCATATGCATAGCATAAGCATATGTTAAACTAAGCTTAGCTAAGGTAAACTAAGCTAAACTAAGCTAAGCTAGCCTAAGCTAATATAAGCTAAGGCTGCGTTCATAGTGAACGCTTATTTAAGCTTATTGGCGTGTCTTCATCTTGCTTGTTCGCTGTGTAAGCAAGCCAGTTAGAGATACAAAATAAGCGCAAATAAGCGCAATAAGCGTTCTCTATGACGGCGGTTAAACTAAGCTAAGCTAAACTAAGTTAAACCAAGCTGACCTAAGCTAAGCTAAGTTAATCTAAGCTGATCTACGCTAAGCTAAGCTGAGCTAAGCTGACTTTTCTCTTTCCAAAACTGAAATTATCTCTTTGAGACACCCGTTTTCAGTCGATAGAATAGAATATACAATAGAATTCAAGCCAAGAACTGAACTCAGTTCCGAAATATGTGTATGATAAATATTTGGGTGATTGGATTATTCGTTGGCATATGTGCATTATTTTTGATGATGCTTACTTTGGAGGCAATAAATACTTTGTGTCTCATTGACCAATTCCCAGTAGTTTTTTTGATAGAAAGTATATTACGAATTTTGTTTTTATTAAAACATAAAAATTTTAAAATATCATATTTGTTCCCAATAAATTTGTTTTTCATAAAGTCTGGCAATACGTCGGAAAAATCGGGAAGAATTCTTATGCTAGAATTTTCTAGTGGCTGGAATCTTCAAAAGTTTTGTACTTTGTTTCATCTAAATTGAGCATCTTTAAGTATCGATCCATATTGTTTTCGAGAAAATTTCTTTGGTTTATCAAAAATAAACCAAAAATATAGAATTCAATGACAACTTCGATAATTCCTTCAGGGAAGTGAACCCACAATGAGTGTAAAGCGTTGTTTTTATTGGAAGTTCTAACCCGCTTTCATTGAACAGCCCCGTGTGAAAGTCTTTCTTACTTCATTAATCGAAACGATTCTAACATTTAATTAAAAAGAAACTTTCCTGATAAGGTTCACTTAAAAATTATTATGGTTAGTTAAAAAAGGCCAAGATATTTAGATTTACGATGTTTTTTTAAATTACATGATATTTTGTCATTGTTTCGACCATAAAACTTGATTAGTTGAGTATACATCAATACTCAATAAATGAGTAATACGTCAGTTATGCCAAAAATGAACGACCCAATTTCCTGTTTTTTGATAACAATTGAAATATTTATAAAAAAAAAATTTTACTTTCTTTCTTTGTGAATGAGGCCGCTCCTCATTAAGCAGTTATAACAATTTAACAATGGGTTGAGATTTTTTTTAAGATAACCGAAATTTTATTAATCTGATAACAGAGAACTTTAGAGAATTAGGGTGGTCCTTATTTTGCGACTTTAAAATTATCAACGCGGCATGTCATTATTTGATTATATACATCTAAATATGAAAGAGATTTGTTTGTTTTAATTTTTTAATATGATTTAGAGGTCGCTACCAGCTATCAAAGTTTAGCCCTCGCATAAGAAAACGTCCCTTGGCCGATTTGAATGGGCTTCAGATATGTGATAGAGGACAAAAATCTAAGGTGCACGTATATTTTTGTGGGTGCGGAAACTCAGGCTGAAAGGTTCAAAATGGAGTCCTCAAATTTCACATAAGTGGGTTTTTTGCGATATCGCCATATTGGAGCTGCCATTTTGAATTTAAAATTTTTGACTCCAGATTCGTGTTTATCGATCCCAAAAACTTTTGGGTATTTGATTCCATGTAGATACGAGGTCGTCTTCTAGTTTTGGCCAATTTCCCGTCCATTGGTACCAATGTGCCTTGGTAGCAACCCTAAATTATCATTTAAAAATTTTAAAAAAAAAAATTAATAGTTCCTTTATTGTATATATTCAA
Organism: Coremacera marginata; assembly: GCA_914767935.1. NCBI lineage: Eukaryota > Metazoa > Arthropoda > Insecta > Diptera > Sciomyzidae > Coremacera > Coremacera marginata. The sequence continues at coordinate 169,533,182 of OU612045.1, forward strand.
ATAATGTTTTGCCCCGTGAAATTAAAAGAAGAATATTATTTTTCTTTGGAATAAGGATCACCCTAATATATATAATTATATAAATTCTTATTGTACTTGCTATGTACAAATATGAGTTCTTGAAAATATGAGTTCTTGGAATTCTTTGAAAATAAATGCGTTAATATATCAGGCAATAAATCAGAACTAGGTTTCATCGGAAATTACCCAGCAGTTATTTTGGAGTCAATTGGAACAACCAACTAGTTTATTTCTAGTACAACTAGAACTAGCTTTTAACTATAGTAGTACAAAAGACGTTCAACATAGAGCAGTTTGACTTGGTTTTTATTGCCTACGGTTTCTTCTCAAAAAAAATATAAGAGATAAAAACGTGTTGTAACCCATCTTTTTATTTAAATTTCGCACACGCAGTCATACAAAACTAAGTTCCTTAATAAGTACAAGTAAACAAAATATAATCGTAAAATTATAATTTAACAATGATAAAATAAAACATATCGCACACTAAATACAAAACAGTCACAACTCAAAAATTTACAAATTTTTACTTTTTAATGTAAAACTATTCGTAGTTTTTCTTTCTTTGACTGTCAAAATTTGGTACACATCTTCTTTCTCTATAATTTTAAAAAAGTTCTGTATCATGGTTTTGTGTGGAGTTCCTTTAAAAATTAAGATAAGATAAGATAAGATAAGATAAGATAAGATAAGATAAGATAAGATAAGATAAGATAAGATAAGATAAGATAAGATAAGATAAGATAAGATAAGATAAGATAAGATAAGATAAGATAAGATAAGATAAGATAAGATAAGATAAGATAAGATAAGATAAGATAAGATAAGATAAGATAAGATAAGATAAGATAAGATAAGATAAGATAAGATAAGATAAGATAAGATAAGATAAGATAAGATAAGATAAGATAAGATAAGATAAGATAAGATAAGATAAGATAAGATAAGATAAGATAAGATAAGATAAGATAAGATAAGATAAGATAAGATAAGATAAGATAAGATAAGATAAGATAAGATAAGATAAGATAAGATAAGATAAGATAAGATAAGATAAGATAAGATAAGATAAGATAAGATAAGATAAGATAAGATAAGATAAGATAAGATAAGATAAGATAAGATAAGATAAGATAAGATAAGATAAGATAAGATAAGATAAGATAAGATAAGATAAGATAAGATAAGATAAGATAAGATAAGATAAGATAAGATAAGATAAGATAAGATAAGATAAGATAAGATAAGATAAGATAAGATAAGATAAGATAAGATAAGATAAGATAAGATAAGATAAGATAAGATAAGATAAGATAAGATAAGATAAGATAAGATAAGATAAGATAAGATAAGATAAGATAAGATAAGATAAGATAAGATAAGATAAGATAAGATAAGATAAGATAAGATAAGATAAGATAAGATAAGATAAGATAAGATAAGATAAGATAAGATAAGATAAGATAAGATAAGATAAGATAAGATAAGATAAGATAAGATAAGATAAGATAAGATAAGATAAGATAAGATAAGATAAGATAAGATAAGATAAGATAAGATAAGATAAGATAAGATAAGATAAGATAAGATAAGATAAGATAAGATAAGATAAGATAAGATAAGATAAGATAAGATAAGATAAGATAAGATAAGATAAGATAAGATAAGATAAGATAAGATAAGATAAGATAAGATAAGATAAGATAAGATAAGATAAGATAAGATAAGATAAGATAAGATAAGATAAGATAAGATAAGATAAGATAAGATAAGATAAGATAAGATAAGATAAGATAAGATAAGATAAGATAAGATAAGATAAGATAAGATAAGATAAGATAAGATAAGATAAGATAAGATAAGATAAGATAAGATAAGATAAGATAAGATAAGATAAGATAAGATAAGATAAGATAAGATAAGATAAGATAAGATAAGATAAGATAAGATAAGATAAGATAAGATAAGATAAGATAAGATAAGATAAGATAAGATAAGATAAGATAAGATAAGATAAGATAAGATAAGATAAGATAAGATAAGATAAGATAAGATAAGATAAGATAAGATAAGATAAGATAAGATAAGATAAGATAAGATAAGATAAGATAAGATAAGATAAGATAAGATAAGATAAGATAAGATAAGATAACATAAGATAAGATAAGATAAGATAATATAAGATAAGATAAGATTATAAGGTACATCCTACCATGCAAGGAAAGTTAAAGTTAAGTAGGTAAAGGTGAGGTAAGTTAAGGTAAAAAAAGGCATGGTAAGGTAAGGTAAGGTAAGGTAAGGTAAGGTAAGGTAAGGTAAGGTAAGGTAAGGTAAGGTAAGGTAAGGTAAGGTAAGGTAAGGTAAGGTAAGGTAAGGTAAGGTAAGGTAAGGTAAGGTAAGGAAAAGTAATGTAAAGTAAGATGAGGTAAGGTAATGTAAAGTAAGGTAAGGTAAGGTAAGATAAGGTAAGGTAAAATAAGGTCAAGTAAAAAAAACAAACGAAATGGCCATTTCAGCCTTTGAAAGGACTTTGACCGAGCTTCTTATGATCAATTGTGATGTGTGTGATGTGAAATATTTGCACACAAATGATCGAGAACTGGACCTACATGTTTTACGCCGACTCCGAACGGCTTATGTTCTCAAGAAGCTTTTCATGGCAGTTTTACTCTCTGCGGTTTGCCATTGTTTGCAGAGAGGTGACGGCCGAACAGAAAAATTAATTCAATTGAAAAAACTTTCTGTGTCGGATGGAGGATTCGGACCTAAGTTGTCAGGTCAGGTTGCCAGGTAAGGTAAGATTAATTTAGCTAATGTAAGTTAAGGTCAGGTAAGGATAAGGTAAGTTTGTTTTTTTGGCGAAAACATTATTGTACAGCGATTGTTTTTTGTGCAGTTTATGCAATACAGCGGATTTCGGTGTGTAAATAAAATTTTTCCTTGTTTAGGAAATGATTTCGTCTGATGATATGATTAAATAAATGATTGAAATTTTTTTTAAATATTTTATAGCTACTAAAATTTTTTTAGGAGCTAAGATTTTTTTCCTGACGGTCGCTATCGTGGTGCAATGATATGTTTGAGTGTAATATATAGTGTAGAGCGTTTGTAGTAATGATTTGTGATATGCATACATTTTTCTGGTTCAAATGCTTCTTCTTTATAGTACAAATTGGTAGAATGGAAATATGCTGATTGAAGTGCGATGGGTCGTAGGTTTCAATCCGTATGCTCTTCGACATAATTTTATTGATTTTCTTTTGAACAGAGTCGATAAGCTTCTCTAAAACAATAAAACATTCACCATTTCCACATTACAGAAGTGATAATGAGCACATATAAAAGTTACGTAGCTTCTATATCAAGCGATTGTCGGACGCTCAAAAAACTGAAATACTAGCTTTGTAAATTCCTAGAATGCTGTCGAAAGTCGCAAGCATTAGCCTTTCATTGTTTAACGAACGTCAAAAATAATATTAACCCCCGCAGAGCATAAAGATTTCCAAGATATTATTTTTCTTTGATACCAACTAAAACAACAATAGCCAAATAGACGGCAATTCTAAGTGTCTTAGTTTTTTCCAAAAAAAATTCCAGCAGTTATATTCTCCCGAAGTAATACATAATACCTAGAGCTAGAAAAAAAACAATCACCCACCACATCACTCACCAACCACCGAATACCACTCTCCCTTTCACTTTTTCTAATTGAGTCAAGACAAAGGTGCAGCTTTAGCAAAAATATGTTGCAACTGTTTATGTGGGCTCAATACGAGTAGCGCCACCCTTCATGGTTTCCTAAGCAAGAAATCAACCCCCACCCGCCCAATTGTGTGTCTACAACGCAATGCACAGCGTAGTGTTTTTGTTGCCTTCCAAATTTCTTAGCTGCTATATGACAGCGCAGGAATCAAAGCTTTTGCAGCAGATCTTTCGTTATTATTATCATGCCGTGCGCTTGAATTTCGATTCTACCCAGCTGAACCGAAGCTGAAACGAAGAAAAAAATAAACAAAATCGAAAGTCAGTCCACAACCGCTATCAACCGAGTTCAATGAACTTTTAGTTGTTGTATACTTCATAATCATTCGTTTAGGTTGCCAAAGATTTCATTGCGCAGCCACCCAAAAATATAAGCGATGTGGTAAAGTGCATCAAATGGTTGGCAAAGGCGAAGCGACGTGAAAAAATAACCTGAAAGTTATATAAATTGATGATGATGATGATGAGGGCGACAGTTTGAAGCAGACAAATGATAAAGTGGAAAAAAATTACAGATAATGATGTTGATTAATAAATAATTTTATCAACTTAACTGGTGGTATACATATATAAAACGGGTAGACTTATAGTTATTAGAGCAGCTTATGATGATCAGCCATAAACATCTGAATTTAGTTTCCTTAGATCATAACCTCAAACACTTAGCAGTTTATGTGTTAAAAATTTCAAAATTCTGCACCTCTGCACCAACCGCCAAATGTTATAAAAGAATGCTAAAATATATTACGTATACATATTTGTGATAAGATATATGGCCCATTTTCGATATCTTTGCGGCCCATGTTTATAAAAGTATTTTTCTTTTCAGGCAATATTCTAGACTAGAAGGGAAAAATTTTGGAAGTTTTTTTTTAAATTTAATAAAAAATTAAAACACAACACAATTAACAATTTTAGTTCAACTTTATGACAATTTGGTACCACTGTCTTGAAACAGCTGTTTAGATAACAAAAATAATGCGATTTCCAATAACCGAACCAATTACCTGTAACCGAAGCGATTACCAACCGATTACTGAACCAATTACCGTTTACCGAAGCGAATACCAACGGATTACCGAAGCAATTACCAACCCATTACCGATTACCGAAGCGATTACCAACCGATTACTAGTTACCGAAGCGATTATTAACCGATTACCGAACCAATTACCGAATACCGAAGCGATAACCAACCAGTTACTGATTACCGAAGCGATTATCCACCGATTATTGAACCAATTACCAAAGCGATTATCTACCGATTATTGAAGCAATTACCAATTACCAAAGCTATTACCAACCGATTACCGCACCATTCACCGATAACCGAAGCAATTACCAACCCATTACCAATTACCGAAGTGATTAGCAATCGATTACCAAAGCCATTATTAACCGATTACCAAATAAAAAAGCGATTACCAACCGACTACCGAAGCTATTAACAACCGATTGCCAAAGCAATAATCAACCGATTACCAATCGATTACCGAAGCAATTACCAACCTATTATCGCTTACCGAAGCGATTACCAACCGATTACCAATTACCGAAGCGATTACTAACCGATTTCCGAACCAATTACCGATGACCGAAGCGATAACAAACCAGTTACTGATTACTGAAGCGATTATCAACCGATTATCGAACCGATTATCGAACCAATTACCGACTACCAAAGCTATTACCAACCGATTATCACACCATTCACCGATTACCGAAGCAATTACCAACCCATTACCAATTACTGAAGTGATTAGCAATCGATTACCGAAGCCATTATTAACCGATTACCAAATAAAAAAGCGATTATCAACCGATTCCCGAATCGATTAACAACCTATTACCGAAGCAATAATCAATTGATTACCAACCGATTACCGAAGCGATTAGCAATCGATTTACCGAAGCAATTACCAACATATTATCGCTTACCAAAACGATTACCAATCGATTACCAAAGCGATTACCAATTACCGAAGCGATTACTAACCGATTACCGAACCAATTACCGACTACCAAAGCTATTACCAACCGATTACCGCACCATTCACCGATTACCGAAGCAATTACCAACCCATTACCAATTACCGAAATAATTTCGAATCGAATACCGAAGCTATTATTAACCGATTACCAAATAAAAAAGCGATTACCAACCGATTACTGAAGTGATTAACAACCGATTGCCGAAGCAATAATCAACCGATTACCAATCGATTACCGAAGCAATTACCAACCTATTACCGCTTACCGAAGCGATAACCAAGCGATTACCAATTACCGAAGCAATTACTAACCGATTACCGAACCAATTACCGATGACCGAAGCGATAACCAACCAGTTACTGATTACTGAAGCGATTATCAACCGATTATCGAACCAATTACCGACTACCAAAGCTATTACCAACCGATTACTGCACCATTCACGGATTACCGAAGCAATTACCAACCTATTACCAATTACTGAAGTGATTAGCAATCGATTACCGAAGCCATTATTAACCGATTACCAAATAAAAAAGCGATTACCAACCGATTACCGAAGCGATTAACAACCGATTGCCGAAGCAATAATCAACCGATTACCAATCGATTACCGAAGCAATTACCAACCTATTACCGCTTACCGAAGCGATTACCAACCGAATACCTGGCCAATTGCCGATTACTCAACCAAAGTAATTGTATTACAAATTTATTATATATAATCATGAAAAAATAGTAGTTTTTTATCAATATTCACAACGCGTATATTGATAAAAAGGTTTAAAAAAGTAGAACGCGTCTGATTTGCCGACTCTAGCTACTACGGAAATTCATAACAGCTATGTTATTTCATAGTTTAAGTTTTCACTTCGGTCTGCAGTCCCCCTACTGACTACTTTTATCCCCATTCAAATTCGCTATAATGCTACATATGTGGCTAAAAAAGTTTTACTTCAAAAATTCCAATAAGCTTAACAAAATGTAGATTAGAAATTTTATAACTGAGTGTAAACTTCCAGAAGTTGTTAACATAAGAACAAAACCAACCTATGCATCAATATACTTCAATATATATTATGTATACAACATAACAAATTTTTATTTTAAATTAATTTAAAAAACATTTTTTACAGGGCATTACTCGAATTTACTGCAAAATCTAGCATCAAAGGACAGACATTTTATTACTTTTCCCATAAATTGGGAAGTGTGCAACTTCTGTTTTATGCTCCTAAATAATTCGTCATAAAATTACAAACTCATAAGACAACCACTTAAGCATTATTTTTGTTTTTCTACTTTTAGAATATGTAGCATAAAATAATAGTGTCAGCACATACAAAGTTACATTCATAAAAAAAACACTGCTTTAGACACATAATACATAGAAATAGGTCAATATAAAACTCACCCTATTTCAACTTTTTTCAAACATTTTCTTATGATGCGTGCGTACGTGAGGCTTCTTTCTATAGTATCAACCCAAAATTGTTCAAAAACAACGCACAAGTTTTTTTATTAGGACATAAAATGCTGAGCAAAAAATAAAAAAAAAGAAACACATAAGCAAAAGAAAAGCTTCCCCCAAAATGTGACAACTTGACACCCTCGCCATATGCACAGCGAAAGGGACCCCCAGCTTTCAAAAGTAACAAAAATAGGAAAACTCACTGAGGCTCTCATACCACAATAAATAAAAAGTAAAAATTATTTCGTACAATTCTCACAGGGAAATGCGCTAAATATAACAATAACAACAACAACAACAACACACTTTTCAACAAAAACCATAATGAAGTAAATGCCGAAAAGCGCTGCAGAAAAAGAATAATAAGAACAAGCAGCAAAAGAGTAGTATGCGTAGATAAAGTTAAACGCACTTCACCACCAGCACAATCTACACAATCTACACAACAACAATAACAACAACATCAAGAGGATTTCAACAAAAACAACCACAAAAGCGAGCCAAGGAAAATTCTCGCTCACACTCACTCCATTGTTGACGCTAGCAAAGGTCTTTGAACTCTAGGGTAAATAACGGTAGTGAAAATAGGTCACGCACTCACATCATTCCCCAGCGATGGTGGCAACCATTGATATTGGCGCGCCGACTCAAATCATAGTGCGCAAGAAAATTCAATGGAAAACAGCTGATTTGCCAGAAAATTTCCCATATTCGCCAAATATACTAACTGCGTGAGAGTGTCAAACAAAGAGAGGAAGAGAGAGAGAGGATGAAATAAGCGGATTTCACTGAGTATAAAAATATTAAACAGAGAACATATAAATTAATGATAATCTCCATTTATGAAAAAGAATTTACAATATTTAAGAAAAATAAAAAATTAAGTTTAAGTATTTGTTTTTTATAATTTTTTATTTCAATTTTATTTTTTATATATTTTTGAATACAAAATGTTTTTGCAGTATTTGCAAAGTAAGGTTTGTAAAATTTTCTGTATTCACTAAAACTGCGTAGAGGTGGGCAAGCTAGAGAGAGAGAGAGAGAGAGAGAGAGAGAGAGAGAGAGAGAGAGAGAGAGAGAGAGAGAGAGAGAGAGAGATAGAGAGAGAGAGAGAGCTTCAGTTAATAAGAGAGTGGGATATTCCGAGTTTTCTTGAGTGTAACTTCGTTATTGGAGTGCAAAACGTTTTCTTTTTATAACTTCCCATGCACTTTATTATATTTCTTTTAATTTTCCACACTTCACTCACTTTTGATAACATAGATTGTATTTTATTGAGTGAATTACTTAAGAGTCAAAAATTACTCATTTTCCCAAATTACTGTTTATATAAATAAACAATTTACTGAGCATTTTATTATAGAAAACGAAGCAATATAAATAACATTAAGTGCTTGCTTTCAAGCTCACTGAGCACAAGAAATCTAAGAGACGAAAATTCTCATCAGTGGAATTTGAGCATTATTTTCAAGAGAGGACTAAATTTCACTTTGTTTTTAAATTTACCAAATAAGAGCTTATTTTAGGGCTGGAAAATTTATTTAGCTTGAGTCTTAAGTGAAAACTTTATTTTTTTGAAAGCTACATAAGTGAATTTAACTTTATTTTTGAATGAGAACAAAATTACGAATTTTCTTAAATTTCTTTTTTAAAAAAAAAGAAGATATTCTTTTGAAATGTATAAATTTTCTTTAAATAAATACCTATTCAACTAAGAAGACATTATTTCATTTGAAAATCAAACAATAAAAAGAAAAATGTGCCTGAAATCCATTTGGGAGAGCGAAATATAGATTGGCATTAAAATTCGATTGATTTTTGAGTGAAAGAAAATTCGAGCATTTTTTATAAATTTCCCATATCATAGTTTATAATAGGTACAGGTCTTCAAGTAACGTTTTATACTATCAGAGTATATAAATTATTATAAATTACTATCAGAGGACAAACTAAGATGGATAGAGAGAGATTTTAAAATTGTAACATTTTGAGTGAAAACAAAGTATTGTCTCAAAGCTCGTTTAAAGTAAAAATTTCCATAACATTGGCATAAAAAAATCTTCAAAGTATATTTTGATTTCTGGAAGTTCAGCAAAATAAATAAAATTGAACAAGAGCAGCTTGGTCTTTTCTATTAAAGACGTTGAAACGCCTTTTAGATCTGTACCTCCGCAGTAACATTGATTCTGCACTACTATCGGACTTACAGTATGCCTACAACAAAAGAAGATCCGTGAAAACGGCCCTACATACGCTGGTCGGGACCATAGAAAAATCCTTCTTAAATAAATAGTTTACTTTCACCAGGAAATATGAAATTCCGTCCTTAATACCAATCATACTAAATGGGTCTGTTCTGTCAGTTGCGTATAACGCAAAGTGCCTGGGACTAATACTCGATAGAAAGCTCAGCTGGAAGTTAAGCACAGCAGAGCGCACTAAAAAAGCCACAGTGGCACTTTATACTTGCAAAAAAGCCATAGGGACAAGAGGGGGGTTTTCGCCTCATATCGTTCACTGGCTGTATACTGGGGTCATAAGACCAATTCTTCTGTATGGAGTAGTAATATGGTGGCCGTCCTTAGATAAGGTCACTTTTATGAAACAGTTCCAAAAAGTGCAGAGAATGGCATATATATACATCAGCAGTGCTCTGAGAACAACACCGACTGCAGCCATACTTCATCTTCTACCACTGGACCTGGTTGCCAAACAGACAGCAGCCTGTTCGGCGATAAGACTTAGAGAACTTGGTGTATTGAAAAGTCTGACATCGGGTCACTCATCCATACTTAACAACTTCAAGTTCATTCCATCAAGAACTGATTACTGCAAGCCCTCGCTTTCTTTCGAAGGAAGGTATGGTACTCTTATTCCGCCTAGAACTTACTGGGTCAATGATGCAAAATGGAAACGAGGGTGTCTATATTTCTATACAGACAGATCAAAATCAAAAGACAAGTCGGGTCAGGCCAAAATGATGGCAATAGAGGAGGCTGCATCATGGCTTTCAAAAAACGTTGTCTCTGAACGGGAAATTTATATCTTCTCAGATAGTCAGGTTGCGATAAAATCGTTGGAACAAGTAGCCACAAACTCTAAAGTAGCCAAAGAATGTTGTGCTTTATTAGGTGTTATGTCGAACTATTTCAGCATCAACCTAATATGGGTACCTGGGCATAAAGGCATAAAAAGTAATTAAAAGGCAGATCAGCTTGCTAGAAATGGGGCACGAGCGGCATCAATCATGGTCAACCCGCCGGGTATCCCGTTAGCAACTCTCAAGCTGCTAATCAGTAACAATATCATATCGAACGCCAATACTAGGTGGGCTGAACTATCGACATGCAGAGCATCAAGGCTTATCTTGCCGACACTAGATCCCGGGCGATCGAGAGCCCTTCTCTCACTGGCAAGATCAGAATTAGCCATAATAGTGGCTGTCATCACAGGGCACTGCTTCATAGGCAGACATGCCTACAGGTTAGAAGTTATCTCAAATGACTTCTGTAGAAGCTGCAGGGAAGAGGAAGAGGAAGAGAAAGAAACCAGAGGAAAGCCAGAAGAAAAAAAAACGAATTGGCCTTTTCAGCCCTTGAAAGGATTTTGACCGAGCTTCTTATGATTAATTGTGTTGTGTGTGTTGTGACATGTTTAAACACAAATGGTCGACAACTGGACCTACACATGTTTTATGCCGACTCCGAACGGCTTATGTTCTCAAGAAGCTTTCCATGGCAGTTTTTTACTCTCTGAGGTTTGCCATTGTCTGCAGAGAGGAGACGGCCTAACAGAAAAATTAATTCAATTGAAAAAACTTTCTGTGTCAGATGGGGAATAGCTGGCTACAAGAAGGCTCTTTCTTCTTTCATGAGCTTGACGACCTGTCAACGACTGATGTCAGGCGTCTAAAAGGGTTCATCAGGAGCTCAAGTTGGTTCCATTTTTGAATGAAGGCCTGTGTGCAGCGGTATCACAATGGACCTATCTGGTCTAAGTGCGCTAGTGTATGTTAACAGTACGTTCAAAAAGTCCATAGGATGACACAAATATGGCGTTACTACTTTTTTTCCATATGATTTTTATTCAGCACCAACCTTTAAACGATAAAAATAGTATAAAAATTTGACAACAATCTGACAATTGATTCGTGAGTTATAGCATTTTGTGTACAACTACTGTTATTGAAACAAAAAAAAAAAAGAAAAAAAGTGAATTTCGAGTTTTGATAAAGCATTACTTTTTGATGAAAAAAATTCCGTGGAAACCAAACAATGACTTGATAAACATTATCCGGACTCTGCTCCATCAAGACAAATGGTAGAAATATGGATTGCTGAATTTAAACGTGGTCGTACCAGCACAAATGATGCAGAGCGCAGTGGACGCCCAAATCCGACTATTATTCCACAAAACACCAAAAAAATCCAAAAATTTGTTATGAACTATCGCAAATTGAAGGTGAACGAGTTAGCTGATATTGGAAAGATATCAGATGGCAGTGTTTTTACCATTTTACATGAACATTTGGGTATACGAATGCTCTGTGCAAAGTGGGCGCCGCGTGACCTCACAGTCGACCAAAAACAACAACGAATTGATGCTTCAGAAGAGTGTTTGGCTCTGTTAAATCGCAATAAAATCGAATTTATCGTCGATATGTGACAATGGATGAAACATGGCTTCACTGTTACACACCAGAATCCAAAAGACAGTCAGCTGAGCGGACACAACAGTTGGCTTGTAAGATGATGGCGTCTGTATTTTGGGATGCGAAAGGAATAATATTCATCGACTATCTCCAAAAAGGAACCACCATCAACAGCGACTATAACTGTGCACTTTTGGATCGATTGAAGGCTGGAATCGCCTAGAAACGGCCACATTTGCAAAAGAAAAAAGTATTGTTTCACCAACACAATCACTAAGAAACCAGTCACATCACCAAGACAATTCACCAACAATTAGCCCCAGCGACTTTTTCCTGTTTTCAGATCTCAAGAGAATGCTTGCTGGAAAGAAATTCAAGTCCTATGATGAAGTATTCGCTGAAACTGGGGCCTATTTTGACAAGAAAGAAAAATCGTACTATAAACGTGGTATCGAAAAGTTGGAAAATCGCTATACTCGTTGTATCGCTCTCGAAGGCAACTATGTTGAATAATATAACCGAGTTTTATCAAAATTTTGTTTTTTTCTTACTTATCCTACGGACTTTATGAATGACCTGTTATTTCGTTTACAGCGGCTGCCGCCTCTACCTAAGCTAACTTGGTATTAAGAGAAAATTTTAGAACTATTACAATTTTGACCAACTAGAACTAAAAATTTTTTGAATAACTAAAAGCGAAGGACCTTATTTTTAATATTTTATTGTATATTTTTTTTCAAATACAGCTCTATCATTGAAACATAAGAGCGGAATATATCAAATTCATTAAACATTGTAAAAACTAACACGTTATGAGAGCGATAAGCGTGAGCGCGGATAAAGATTAATATTTTTTTTTTTGAGTACTCTGAAAATTGTTAGCATTGACATTTTATCAAAAACACTGCAACCAATATTCCACGATTTGTGGGAAATTCCCCTTCAAGTGGAAAGTGCTGAAAGTACGCAAAAAAAAAAATAAACTAAAATGAGAATTTTTTTTAGAGAATATTATAGAGGAAAAACACTCTATACAATTTTTCACGGTTTGAGTGAAATTCCCCTTCAAGTGGAAAGTGCGTGTACGTAAAGGAAAAAAATAAAATAAAAAGAGAATTTTCTTTTTAGTGAGAAAGATAAAGAGCGATAAGGGAGAGTAAAAAGAGAAAAGTGAATATTTTCTTAGAATCATTTTGAGTTTGATTCAATTTGGTAAAGATAAAGTAGTTATGATCTTCTATGAATGAATGTGTGAAAGGAACATTTAAAGAGAACAATAAATATCCAGCATATTAATACATATTTCTTTAAATTTCGGGTTATTTGAATTTGAAAAAACTATATGACGCACCTGCTCTAATACTCAGTAAAAGTAGAAGAGAGCAGTGCAATTTAGAATGTTTCGCTGACAAAATTTGACAGCTCATAGAAAATCTGAAAGCGATGAGAAAACTTTAAGTGAAAAAATGTGAACAAAAAAGTGCTTTGTATTGGTTTTGACAATTTTGGCTATGAAAAGGAGAGCGCAGTCCGAAATGTATCTACCTTCTTTTATTCTACCATGGATTCACTGACATGTAAAACCTTCATCAAGTTCGCTGTTTAAGAATTTCTGACGAATCCGGTAAACAATATTCGTAAAAAAACAAAAAAAAAAAAAAAAAAAAAACAGAGAAACCGACGAACTTGAGAACCTCCTCCTTTTTGAAGTCGGTTAAAAGTTAGAATCAAATTATTCAAGTCAAAGAGCGTGCAGCAACTTCTTCTTAGAGAGATCTCTCTATCTCTCTCTCTCTCTCTCTCTCTCTCTCTGGTTGGGAGCGAAAAACTTCATATGAAAAAAATTCGTGAGCGTGCTGAAGGTTGTCAGTGAATCCGCCTTTAAAGAATAGTTTATTGATTATAAATAAAAGGCGTAAAAGTTGCAATTGTATTTTGCATTTGTTTTCAAAAAAAACAATTTTATCAAAAAATAGTTAATAATGTAAAATATCAACTATCTCACAATCAACTTACTCACAAGTTTTAAAGAGCAGTGAACTGATTATTAGAGGGAGAGGGAGAGAGAAACAGAGTGTAAGATGTATATGAAGAGAGAGAGAGAGAGAGAGAGAGAGAGAGAGAGAGAGAGAGAGAGAGAGAGAGAGAGAGAGAGAGAGAGAGAGAAAGTCAGAGAGTGAGAGTGAAGGTTATTTAACAAAGCAACATTTAATACAAAGTTCTTGTTTCGGCGAAACTAATTAGAATTCTTTTTGAGTTGGAGAACAAATTTCCATTGACTACAGACTACATCTTTCTCTGGCAACTGAGTGAAAATTTCATCTCTCCAGCCAAACCTTGAACTTAAAACGCTATTAATATTAAGAAACTTTTAAAATATATAATAAATAAGTACCCTTATATAGGTCCGCAGTTTCTCTTCTCTCTCTTTATATATTTGAAGAAAGCTGATTCATATCTCTTGTTTTTTTTTTAATGTTGCTCCTCAGAAAATATGAATTTCAACTCAATGAAAAAAAAGTTCTCCTCACAATTTTGGGGCTTCTCTGAGTTCTTTTGTTTGTTTTTGCTTTTTTAATATAAAAGCATACAAAATAGCTGTCAAGTGCGTTTACAAGGCTTATATATAGGTCTTTGGAAATTTGTATTTGTAGGTCTTTCATTAACATGGCATATACCTAAATATAGCGGCGAGGGCATTGACCTGTTGTAACGGTATACATAGTATTTTTGGTGAGCATGCAGAGTGTATAGAATTTATTACGTTAGAGTGATGGTTATAAAAACAGCATTATTTAAGATACTGTCGAGATATTTTTTTCAATAAAGAACTTTTATGAGTTATCTGACTGTTGGTATGGAAAAACAGCATAATTTAAGATACTATGTAGATATTTTTATCAATAAATCAACTTTTATGAATTATCTGACTGTTGTAATGGAAAATAATTGAAACTTTATGAGCAAGCTTCATTTTGATTGGAGCGAGTTAGTGAAGCTTTCATTGGGGCAACTTGTTCCCAAGAGGTTATCGGGATCAGAACTCAGCAATGGGTAGACCGATTTTAAAATTTGTTTCACTGACTAGTACTTTGCTTCTAAAGTTAGGTTATGACGAAGCCCAAATTTTATTAGCTCAACAAATTTTACTAAAATCAAATTTGTATGCCTAAACGCAAGTAATATTTACAACTTCAAACAATTTTGTTGTTATCAAAGTTGTAATTCGCAGAATTTAGTGTCCTCAATAATTTTAACTGATCGCAAACGCTGATCGCAAACGCTGTCAAAAAACGTAATGTTGTTTCTGTTTTCATATATCATAAATAGATTTAACTAATTTTTTTTTACTATAACTATACGTTATAATTCAATTCCGGAAAGATATGAACTATAATCAACTGTTTTTGTGTTATTTGTATGGAATCCCCAGAAGGGTGACAGAAAGGGGGTAAATGTGCTTACAAGAAATTTTGAAGGGCAAAAAATATTAGGACCAGCTCATATATTTCAACCCTCTAGGGGTCAATTCGAGGAAGATTTTTTTTTTTATTCGAAAATTTTGAAAATAAATGTTGAAAAGCAAATAAAATAGGATCCGTTCAAATATTTCAACCCTCTAATCATAAATTCGCGAAAGATAAATGTGTGTTTTTTGTATGGGGACCCTAAGATGGGTGCTCATAAGAAATGTTGAAGAACAAAAAATAATAAGTGCCAGCTCAAATATTAGACCGCTCTAGGGATAAATACGGGATAGATATGAGCTATAATCGACAGTTCTTGTGTTTTTTGTATGGGAACCCCTAGAAGGGTGACAGATAAGGGTTAGATGTGTTCAGAAAAAATGTTGAATAAAAAAAAAAAAATGGAACAAGCTCATACATTTGAACATTCCAGGGATCTGTTCGGAAGAGATATGAGATATTATTGACAGTTTTTGTGTTTCTTGAATGGAGTGTGCAGAAGAAAAGTTAAAGAGTTAAAAATAAAAGGATCAGATCATATATTTAACCCTCAATTAGGAAGAGATATGAACTATAATCAACAGTTTTAGTGTTTTCGTATGGATACTCCCAGAAGGGTTGTAGGTAGGGGTTAGGTGTGTTGAGAAGATATGTTAAGGGACAAAAAATAATAGCATCAGCTCATATTTATGACCCTTCTAGAGAGCAATTCGGCAGAGTTTTTTTATTCCAAAAATTTGATGATTTATTCAAAAGTAGCATGCATTGCAAAAGGAAAAATTTCACGACGTACTTATGATGCTTAGTGGAGACTTAAGTATTGACTTTGCAGATGATAAAAATCTACCATTAAATAAATTTCATAATAAAGCATTATGTTTGACCAAGTCCTAAGATCAAAACTTCAGTACTACTAAATATAAAACGACGATCAATGCGATTCTTACACGATACTTACAGAAATTCCAATAAAAAATTTTTGTTTTCTACCTTAGTTATCATAAGTCTATTGTGTGCTTTTTGGAATATAATCAAATGATTGAAATATGATTGCTGTTATTTTATTGCTTTAAGTTTTCACTTCGGTCGACTATTGCCTATTTTTAATTTTTTTTACTTTAAAATCACGATTATCTTGAAGTATTTTAAAAGCGTGTCGTGTTTATGATCATATTATTGAACATGCATATCGAAATAGATTAAGTAACAGTATATAAACATAACAACAAGTCATAAATCGTGTGTGTAAAACTATATCAGCTTATATATATTTATGATCAGCATCACTACCCTAATCGATTTCCGTGTGTTCATCTGTCTGTCTGTCCGTCTGTGATCACATTTTTTTGGGAGCCGTAATTTTAAAGATATCGCGATGAATATATTCAATTTATAAGCTTCTTCTAAAAAATGGAGATCAAGTTCGAGAATGAGCCAAATCGGAAGAAAGCCACGCCTACCTCCCATACAAAGTGACTTTTTTTAACAGTAAAATCTCTTAAAAATCCAAAAAAAAAATTAAAGAAATGTCATCAAATTTTGCACACAAAAATCCTGACTATGAAATTGGGGAAAAAATCGGATGAAAACCACGCCTACAATGTGACTGATATTTAGATAATTTTTAGACCCATGATAATTTAGAGATTAAAATCTCTTCAAAATCTGCTCAAATTACAGAGATGTCTTAGAATTTTTGCACATAGGCTTTGATATATGATTATGATATGGACCATCTATATGATATTTGGCAAAATCGAACGAAAACCACGCCTACCTCCTACGAATTGGCTCTATTTAAAACGTTAAGTCTCTTAAAAATAAAAAATTAAAGAAATGTCTAAAAATTCTGCACATAAGCTTTAATATTTAACATAAACCAGCTCTATGATATTTGAAAAAAGTCCGATAAAAACCACGCCTACTTCCCATACAAAGTGACTTTATTTTAAACGTAAAATCTCTTAAAAATCTACAAAAATTGAAGAAATATCTTGAAATTTTGCACATAAGCTTTAATATATATAATATAAAACATCTCTATGATATTTGGCAAAATCAGATGAAAACAACGCCTGCCTCCCATACACAGTGACGTCATCAAAATAGAAAAACTTTCATAGATATATAAAACTCAATGACATCGTGTCTGTAGGTACCCAAATTCCACCCACATTGCTTATCCAACCCATACATATATTCTTCGGTATAATGTAAAGTCCTTAGACTAGAAAAGTGGGTGTGGCATTTTACTTTTAATCGAACTTCTGATACACCGTGTGACTGACTTCAACCAAATTTTGCACACATAATCCTTGATAATTTAAGCAATCTTAAGTGGGCGGTACTAGACAGGGGGCGGGGCACTTAATTTTTAAACTAGATCAATCAACACTGTTTGCCCGATTTCAACCAAATTTCTTGCATATATTCTTTAGTATAATGAGCAATTTTAAGCGTACAAAATTGGATGGGATTGGGCAAGGGGCGTATCAATTTATATATTACCGAACTCTCTCTACACCGTTTCTGCGACTTAAACCAAATTCTGCGCCCATATTATTTGGCATACGGATCAGTCGTTAGTTTATAAAAGTGGGCGGTACTGGACAGGGGACATGGCACTTTATTTTTAATCCATCTTCACCGTTTCTCCGATTGCAACCAAATTTTGCACATATATTCTTTAGTATACGGAGAAGATTTAAGCCTATAAAAGTGGTTGGGATTGAACAGGGGGCGTGTCAATTTAATTCTAATCAAACTCCTTCTACACCGTTTTCCTGACTTCAACCAAATTTTGCAAATATATTCTTTACCATAAGGAGCAGTCCGTAGTTTATAATAGTGGGCGTAGTTTAAAATAATTTAGTGAAAAAAGGGAGCCCTACGTTCGGCAAAAAATTTTCAAAAATTTTTTAAAATATCGATGAAATATTGATCGAATAGCTGGAAATATCGATATACTTCCTGAGCAAAATATTAATGATATTTTAAGAGCTTTATTTTTTTGATTTAGGGTGGCACATTAGGATGGTAGGAACTGAGATCTGTTGGGTAAGTACTAGAACGGTGGACCTGATGCCAATCACTTCTATAGAGGTCATATTGGTCTCTTTGAGACAAAAATATTGAAATACCAAACTTTAAAATCCGACTGTAAACACCAGAGATATGAAGAAATATGGCAATGCGCGACCCCTACGTTCGGTCAAAAAAAAATTAAATTTTTTTTCGTAATTGTCTTGCAAAAATGCGTCATATTCGCTGGTATACGGTGCACTTTCTTCTGAGGTACGGTCTAATGAGCAGTCTACAAATTACTTTATGTGGCAGCTAAGGATAAAATTAAATTAAGCGTGTGACACAAATATTTTTGCAGAGTATACAAAACAATTTTATAGACGGCTAAAGACTTCGAATATACTTCAATACGACCGCAGGGAGGTATTTTAGCTTCAGTACCCTGCCGAAACTTCACTCCATACTAGTTTTTATAACGATTTCATTCCTTTCTACTTATAAACTTTTTTATCGCCTTTTTACTTCTATTTGAGCTACTTCTATTTTACTTCTATTTATGTATTTCGAAATTAATTTATATACATCAAAAAGAATTTTCCTCTGAAAACAAAAAGTTATGGTCTTAAGAATAACAAAATATGTTAACTGCACACATATAGTTTTCCAAGCTAAAAAAGAAAAAGAAAACGAAAACCACCCTTTATAAAGTTTACCCTAACTTTTGCTCATATCTTGTATTGCGTCTTCAGCACTGATTAAAATATGTGCGCAATTCTATGCGGGTTATTTTTTTTTTTAAAAACTTAATGCTTATTGCTATCAGTATAATGCGTGGCACACTCCAACAGGAAATCTGGTGAAAAACCATGAACACACATTAACGATTACGAACGACTCTTGATGTCGTTTACAGAAAAACAATAATTGAGTTTATTTAAAGGGATCCACATTTAAATCATCCCCTGGGTGAGTTAACAAAGTTTTAGGAAGATTTTCAAAAGTGTGTTTCAGCGGATGTATTAAGGTAAATACCCCGATAGGCATAGACAGTTAAAAATGTTGATGCGTTTTTTTTTTTGTAAATCCTACATCGAGTCATAGGCGATGAAAGAACTACGGTAGTAAGAAGATAAAAGCCTTGCATCGACTTACTTTTCGAAGCGATTTTAAAAAATACTGGCATTTTTCCCATATTGAATGCTAAATGACGAGACAATTATATACATACTAGTATAAAAGCCCGTCCTACGACGACGGGTTGAAAGCATTAACTCTAAGCTATAATTATTTTTTGCCAATATTACAGTGCTTTTACAACTGTTCTTAAAAATGCTCAGCCTGAAAGTATGCACATATATAAAAGGCAAGCATGTCACTCATAAGCATAAGCAAAAAATTTCTGTGCACACTTTCAGGCTAATCGCAAAAAATATTAGCGCATCTGAAGCGATCCATAAAAACAGCAGAGCGCTTCATTCTCCTTGTGTATAGAGCATTTTTTAACATAGTCATGCCATCAGATGTATGCGCTCCGCTCCCGCTGTAGAAAATATGAAATCGTAGCGAGAGCCGAGCGCTTTGTTCTCCTTGTATTTGATATAAAAACGTAGCAAGAACCGGGCGCTATACGTAAATATTTAAAATTTTTAAAACAAAACAAAAAACACTCATCCAGCCACGAGTTTGAACCCGGGCATTTCACTTACAAAGCAAGCACCCAACCAGTATGCCATGGCCGCCATAATTTGGGTGTATAATTTGGTTTATAATAACAGAAAAACGTATAAGCAACTTTTTAAAACAAAACAAAAACGAAAAATAATCGCCGCCAGCCAGGTTTGAACCGGATCATTTCGATTACAAAGCAAACACGTCAACCAGTCTGCCACATCTCAAATGAAAAAATTGTTTCTTAATAACAAATAACAGCAAGTTTGATAAAATAAATCAAATTTAGTTTATCCACGTGAAACGATTAATCAAATACTTTCTTTTCAAGTGCAACGTTATCGTTATTTGAAAGTGTTACAAATATAACGCTATACAAACAGCACTACTTGCAAGGAGAATGAAGCGCTCTTTATGTGCATACAAGTAATGGGTATTGAAATTTTTAGCTGTGATAGTCATAAAAATTGTGCATCAAAATTGTCACATTGACACATTTATTTTCGGCACAATATTTTCGGCAAGCAGAAGGTTATGTTTCCCTTTTAAGGAAACTTAAATACATTTTTGTGAAAAATTTTGGTATGTTTTACGAGAGGATTACGAAATAACGCTTAAAGATATTGATCAAAAAAATTTTTTTTATTTTTTTTGTGACGTTATAATACAATTCCTGAGGTACCAAGCAAAAAATGTCTCTTTTGGCGGGTACGATATCTTGGATTTGGAAAAACTCCATGTCATTCACTGAAAAATAAATTGCTTAAGGCCCATTCAATTCAAATTTCAAGTTAATCGGCCGACTACACCTTTTCCAGTTGTACTTCAGAAAATACCAAGATTATTTCAGAAAATTTAATATTTATTTCAAATTGTTGTATTTGTACTTCAGAAAAGCCAGTTGAATTTCAGAAAATACAAAATAAGTTTCAGAATTCTACAAATTGATTTCAGAATATTAGAATTGTACTACAGAATAGCCAATTTCATTTCAGAAAACACAAAATTAATTTAAGAATACTTCAAATTGATTTCAGACTATTTGAATTGTATTTCAGAATAACCAATTTAATTTCAGAAAACACCATATCGAATTGAGAAATATATAAATGCACATCATAATTTTCATTTGTACTTTAGAAAATTTCAATACAAACTACAGAAAATTTCAAATGCACTTCAGAATATTTCAAATGTGCTTCGCAAAATTTCAAATGTACCTCAGAAAACTTCCGAAGGACATCAGAAAGTTCCAAATGGACTTCAGAAAATTTCAGTTGAATTTCAGAAATTCATAAATGTACTTTAGAATTTTCAATTGTACTTCAGATTATTTCAATTGTACTTAGGCAATTTTTCTTTTTTTCGGCATATGACACAAGTATTTGTCATTGCAATACAGGGAGAGATTTCTGTTTTTTTTTTAATTTTGTATTTATTATTTAAATTAACACATAATGCATGCATAAGACATAAGTACAAAGATTTATGAAATAATGTATAAAACTATAATTAGGTTAAATATTAAATTCAGACTGGCATATCGACCAAGACCAAGCATGCCATATTTTTAATAGTTTTTCTACTATATAGATAAGTACATACAAAAACTACAGAAATTGCAGAACTTTGTTCAATAGATTCAATAAATTTTTGAAGCGAAGCTTTTTACTCCTCGTTCTGTGATTTGCTTAGAGTGAAATCTGAAAAATTTTCGACAGATTTTTTCTTAGAATTTTATAAGGTTTCTTTGTTTCTGCGTTTTTTACAACAAGACTATTTAATATATCAAATATAAAAAAACATTCTTCCACCTGCCGTGGGGATTCGAACCCGCCAACATCCGATTAGAGTGATATACTATATCCATTGAGCTAAACACCTTCTTTATGAAAAAGTATTGATTCAGTATTAAGTGCAATTGAAGCTATGTTGCAGCACATTCAATTATATATTAATATAGCTGTGTGGTTTGGGAAGCTGCTAAGCCAATTGCTACAAGAGTTGATTAAATGATTTTTATGGTTTGGGTAGCTGCTAAACCACTTACAACCAAGGTAAACCAAGGTACATATGGGACGCCCTCAAACAAGTGGCCCGGGAGTAATTGAGCAGAGGCTCATTTACCTTGAAAATCTTATAGATCAAGCAAAAGCAAGCATTGCAAGTGGCGATTGTGAAAGAGCAATCCAGCACAGTATATGGTCGACATGCCAGTGGGTGTTTAATGTATATAATGCATTATTTTAGCAAATCCCATATTCATCTTAGTAAAGTTTATTCTTTTTGACTCATTATTTTCTATTTGGCTAAGCATTGATGACTATGGTCCTAACCATAAAAGTGTGTCCCAACGTAAGCGAATTTCTTCGTCGATCTGTAAATACAACTCCGAAAGCACCACGTTCCAATAAGGCGACAATTTTAGTCGGCTTGATGATCTTGGTCGATATTCCATTGGGAATTTAATATTTAACCAAGTTATACTTATGTCTTAAACATGCATTATGTGTTAATTAAAATAATAAATACAAAATTATAAAAACACAGGTGCGTCGTTGGACACACGAGAGAAGCGAAGCTTTTTCGCAGTTACATAGATTTGATAGCTTAATAATTTTTTCTTTTAAATAAATTAACTTTTAAATTCAAAAATTTAAAATAACATAAAATAAATTACATATATACAGAAAACATATTTACTGCTTATTTTTTTATTGTTGAATGCCAAATTTCCACGCGAATTACATATATGGGCATATAATGCCAGCGACTCTCCATTTTAACTCTCCACACATGGTTGTGAACTTGGCTGCACTGACTCATGCATGCGTTTGTTAACATAGAGTGTAAATTATTATCTAGAGATTGCATCAACTCTGCTAAATCTCTGGCATGTGTTAACATAGGGTAACAGAGTTTTTTTCCTTCACGTTTTTAAGTAAAATTACTTTGTTAACACATGCCAGAGATTTAGCAGAGTTGATACAATCTCTAGATAATAATTTACACTCTATGTTGTTAATTCCATGTATATTGACATCATCTATTTTTTTGACACTTAAAAACGCACTTGTCAACGCACTTGTCATAGAGTATAAATTATTATCTAGAGATTGCATCAACTCTGCTAAATCTCTGGCATGTGTTAACAGAGGTTAACAGAGTTTTTTTATTCATGTTTTTAAGTGAAATAACTCTGTAAACACATGCCAGAGATTTAGCAGAGTTGATGCAATCTCTAGATCATAATTTACACTCTATGCCAACAGCACCACAAACGCATTCACAATACAAACAAACCGATGCTGGAGACACCTTGTGGCAAATAAAAGTAAATTTTTGATATTTTTGATAGTTGTAGCATAGCAAATACACAATCCTCTACCTATTGATAGATGGTGACGATATACTGCAGCATAGCTTCTGTTATAATTACCATTGAATTAACAAATGTTTCTAAAATGGCTTTGTGGCCTAGTAGATAGAGCGTTGGACTCTCGTGTAAGAGGACGTGGGTTCGATCCCCACGGCAACACAATATTTTTAGTATTTAATATTAAAGTATAAAATTTTCTTGTTGTAATAAGCACTAACAACAAAAAAACCATCAAATTTCCAAGAAAAAATCTGTCGAAAATTTTTCAGATTTCACTCCAAGCAAATCACAGAACGAGGAGTAAAAAGCTTCGCTTCAAAAAAAAAAATCTCTACCTGTATTGCAATGACAAATACTTGGGTCTTATGTCGAAAAAAAGAAAAATTTCCTAAGTACAATTAAAATAATCTGAAGTACAATTGAAAATTCTAAAGTACATTTATAAATTTCTGAAATTCAATTGAAATTTTCTGAAGTCCATTTGGAACTTTCTGATGTACTTCTGAAGTTTTCTGAAGTACATTTGAAATTTTGCGAAGTACATTTGAAATATTCTGAAGTGCATTTGAAATTATCTGAAGTGCAAGTTCGTATTGAAATTTTCTGAAGTACAAATGAAAATTCTGAAGTACATTTATAAATTTCTCAATTCGATATGGTGTTTTCTGAAATTAAATTGGTTATTCTGAAGTACAATTTAAATAGTCTGAAATCAATTTGAAGTATTCTTAAATCAATTTTGTGTTTTCTGAAATGAAATTGTCTATTCTGAAAAGCAATTCTAATATTCTGAAATCAATTTGTAGAATTCTGAAACTAATGTTGTGTTTTCTGAAATTCAACTGGCTGTTCTGAAGTACAAATAACACAAACTGAAATAAATTTAAAATTTTCAGAAATAAACTTGGTATTTTCTGAAGTACAACAGGAAAAGGTGTAGTTTTTGAGCAATTTTAGCCGCCAATTGGTTTCTTGGTGCCTCAGGTATTTTATTATTGCGAAAAAATGACGTCAGCAAAAAAGTGTTTTTTTTTTAACTAAATGCTTCTTTCAAAATACACAAAAATTTTCAAATCAATAATTCTAAGCATTATTTTGTAAACCTCTCATAAAACTCAACCAAATTGTTCATAAAAAGTGGATAAGTTGCTTTAACCATGCTTAAGTCAACAATCTGATAGCTCAGTTGTTAATGAAAACTTTTGTAATCGCAAGGTTGTGGGTTCAAATCCTACATTATGCAAATTTCTTTTTTTCAATTTGATATAAATATGAGTTATAAACTACATGTGAATTATATGAAGAGTTTGGTATTTAAATGAACATTTTAATGATCTTAAAATAAAGTAAATTTAAGATTCAACATTGCATTCATTAATATTGCATAAGTCGTTACCAAATTAAAGTAAGGTTTAATTAAACAAACGATAAAAAACTCATATAAGAGTCATTTACGGAACATCAAATACAAGCTTATATCATAAAAATGTTTAAGTGTGTAGTCTTGACAACACACACATATGTTAGGGGTGACAATTAAAATGTTTATATAAGTGAAAAATCAAATGGAAAATTAAATATACCATGTAACTACAATAAGGGATGTGACAAAAAGTGAGGTAACCGAAAATTTATTTTCCAAAATCTAAAGCTTAAATGATGTAGCTTTTGAAAAATTTTAAAAGAATTTATTAGTATCCATTAAATATGCGAGCGTAAAACTCTGTACAAATGCGGTTTGTCATCTCATTTAAACAATAAAACCGGCCGGTTTTTCCAATTTAATATTTCTGCCGGTCTAAATAGCAACCGACCGGCTTTTTAGCAACCCAAACAATTGACCGTAATCAAATTTTCTTTAAGCAACAAAAAGTTTTTCCTTTTGCAAAAACTACCCCACCCCACACCCAATGCAAAGTGCGCATGTCACCCAAAAACCACCCACACAGCATACATATTTCCAGGAAAATGCCAACAAGTTCATTGAACTCTGCAAGTCAGTACGAGTATACACAAACATATGAAAAAATACCAGAAACTTCAAAAACATCCTAAGAAATAAGGGGAATATTAAGTAAAATAAATGTTTTGGCAATAATTCATTTAAATCGGAAAGAAAAGGCCCCAATAGAACAATACTAGAACATTCGACACAGCGAATTGCAGTTTCGCATCGACAAAGAGAATAAGGAATATTTGCATAAACTGTTGGGTCACCCTAAAGCTTGCGGCTTTTCACATGCCCAAGTCATAAACATAAAATATAGATAAAAATGGAAAATTTGAAACAAGTCTGCTGCGTCGTAAATGGCACATTTATGTGCAACACTTCCACAGCTAACTGTTTGTGAAAAACAGGGTGCTATAGCACAATAAAAAAAAAAGTTTTTATTACCTTACATTTTAACGATTGCTTATCGTATTTTCTTTAGCGATGACTATCATTACAAGTAATTTGCTCGTACGAATCAACCCTCGTACGAAAAGTTAAAAAAGAAAGCAAGAAAAGTTGTTGTGTAATCGAACTATCACTGCTGCTTGCGGGTTGCTTTTGGGTAAAAAAGGATTTGAAAATATGCAATTTTCCAAATTATGCCTTAAAGCAAATGAAAGTAAATGCCATTTGGAAAGTGCCTTAGAGCCGCAATGAGCGAAATTCCGATTTAAACAGTTTTGCTGCCTACTTTTTTTTTTGGAAGTTTATTTCTCTTTTATTTTCCCATCTTGCACGATTTAAAAAGTTTCTTATATGAAAACAGAACTATGCAATTCCTTTAAATAAATTTAAAAATAATAACATGATATTTGACATGTGAAATTATAACATAATTCATTCTTATCTGTAGAATGATGTATCTTTTTTAATCTATAAACATTAGGGTGTCCCAAAAAAGTTGCAAATAAAGAGTGTATTGCTTTTGTTGAAATGTTGAAATGAATACAAATAAAATTTTGTGTACCTGTGATCGGATGAACCCGTGCCAAAACATATGTATATTCAATCTTTCGTGCAGGTTGTTGTCTCTCAAGACCTCAGGAACGATAACACCCAAGGCCATCATATTTACAACATCTGTTATTAAGGTTAATATTTTGATTTATAAACAAAAATTTGCCACACTCCCTGTAACCACCCACAAATAAAAAAATTCCTATATATCAGACGATTTTTGTTGTTTTAGACTAAAATTTTGTATTTGATTCGAATGGTAATTGTCGGTAACTGTACTAGAAATTGGCGTAGTCGCACTATAACTACGCCCACTTTTCATAAATCTTACATCCTTAGTTGTACATGTTTTGATACTGAAACTTGTTATGTACACCGAGAAAAAAAGCTTATGCTAAATTAAAAAAAAAACCTAGTATAATTTATAAGCTGACTGTGGCAGTTTTCAGCCTCCTAAGTACTTCATTAAAACACCTAAGTTTTACATGTTAACTTGCCAATTTTTGAAACATGAATTTTTGAAACTGAAACTTGTTATGTACACCGAGAAAAAAAGCTTATGCTAAATTAAAAAAAAATCTAGTATAATTTATAAGCTGACTATGGCAGTTTTCAGCCTCCTAAGTACTTCATTAAAACACCTAAGTTTTACATGTTAACTTGCAAATTTTTATTTGGGCGATAAATTAACCAAGTATTTGGTAGATTAAACATAATTTAAAAAAAAAAGTCAAGTTTCAAATATATAATTTTTTTTTGGGTTTTGACTTTTTTTTCTAAATTCTATGGCTGTAGTTATATCAGCAAGCAGTAGCAAGGCTGTTTGGATTGGTGGGTAGAGCGATGGACTGGGCATCGAAACTTCCACTATCGATTCCCACGGCGGGCAAAGAAATTTTTTTTTTATTTTTTTTTCTTTTTGTTGGTGAAATGTAATAAAATTTACTAGTGTGAATATTAACGTGTGTTTTTTAATTTATTTTATATTATTTGAAATTTTTGAATTTAAAAGTTATTTTATTACGAAAAAACCCATTAAATTGCCATATCTATCGCTTCTCTCGTTTGTCCAACGACGCAACTTGGTTTTTTTTTTGCGGAAAATAGCTCAAAGCTATGCTTAAGCCATCTATGTTATTTTTTTCATTTTGTGTTTTCGGCTTAAGGGAATCAAAGAGCATTAGCTTATAATACCCATACAATTCTCTTTACCCAAGCCGACTTAGGTGATTTAACTATTGCTTTTTTCTTGGTGTACTATATACATGAGTGTTGCCAGGCCTACTTTTACCGCCCATCTAATATATAGAGCTGAATGTTTTTCCCGACTTCGCACAAATTTTGCACATAGGTATATCGTCACCTAAAATGCAAAAAGGCGTAAAAACATTTTTAATTTTTTATAGGAGAAGGCAAAAACGTTTTAAAATCGCACATATATAAGAATTCAAAGTCATACTTCCTTTTTAATTTCGTTTATTAAATAAATATTTTTGGATATTTGTCCAAAGAATGGCCTTAAAGTCTAAAATATGTTCCATTTTAAAACGTTTGTGGCTTCTCCCATAAAAAATTAAAAATGTTGTTACGCCTTTTTGCATTTCAGGTGACGATATGTTTTTGTATAATGAAAGAGTGTTTTGTCTAAAAAAGTGTGTGAAACTAGACGAGGGGCGTGTTATTTTAGTTTCAATCGAACTCTTTCTAGACCGTTTATCCGATTTCAACCAAATTTCACACATATATTTTTTAGTAAAATAAACAGTTTTTAGTCTATAAAAGTGGGCGGTATTAGACAGAAGGAAGTGCCATTGTAATTCTAATTAAATTCATTCAACACCGCTGGTTCAACTACAACCAAATTTCGCACATATATTATCTGGTATAATGAGCAGCATTTTCTAGAACAGTGGACGTGATCAAAAGAGGGGCCAAGACATTTTTATTTTAATCACACCCCTTCAACAACATCATTTGCATGATTTCATCCAAATTTTTAACATATATTGCTTGGTATAATGAGTACAATCCGTGCTATAATCAGTTCATAGCTTAGAAAAGTGGACAGGAATAGACAGGGCGATTGGCTATTTAATTGTAATCGAATTTCTTTTACATCGTTTGTTCGACTTTAAACCAAATTTTTCACATATATTCTGTGATATAATCAGCAGTTCGTATTTCAGAATAGATGGCACTATTATATATAGGGGCGTGGCGCTTTAATTTCAAACGAACTTATTTCAAATCGTTTGTGTGATTTCAACCAAATTTTGCACATATTCTCAGGAATTCTTTACTATAGTGAGCAGTCCGTAGTCTATTAACATGGGCAGTAATAGACAGAGAGGCGTGCCACTTTACTTTTAATCGAATTCCTTCTACAATATTTTTTATTTGCTTATTCAAAAGGCAGTCCCGTAGTTTAAATGAACCTCCTCCTTTTTGAAGTCGGTTAAAAAATTGGACGATATTAGACAATGGAGCGTGTCACTTTAATTTTGACCGAACTTCTTCTACACCATTTGTCCGACTTCAGCCAAATTTTGTAGGTTTTTTGTATTTTGGACAGTTCGCAGAATAAAAATGTAGGCAAGATTAGACTAGAGGGAGAATTTGTTGGGACGATATTTCAATTTATTTTAATCGAATTGCTTCTACATAATTTCTTTGACTTCAACTAAATTTTTGTATATATATATATATATTATTGGTGTAATGAGCAGTCTGTAGTCTAGAAAATTGTACTCAACGGGCATTTGTAGCTCTGAATACATTCTTTTTTTATATTCAAAACACTTTATAATAGCCGATCGGGAAAAAAGCACTTCGAAAGGCCTTTTTGAGCGTTGACGACACACATCAACACATCATTGTAATTTTAAAATGTCATTTAATTACATCATTTCATTGAAAAACATATCATTGAAAAAAGCACTTCAATTTAGCTTACTTTGAATTGCTTGAAAAGGCCTATCTTGGAAAGCTTTGGGTCAGCAATTCATTGCATTCTTTTTGGTTTGACTTGCCTGAAAAAGAGAGCTGAAAAGAAGGGAAGAGAGATGTTTTGGTTTCGTTCAAAATAAGGGTTAGAATTTGCAACCATCGATAATGCTTCCAAAGGCCTTCCTTGGGAAGCTTTGTGCCAGCAGTTCATTTAAACTAGCATATAACAATGGTTTCCATTTACCAAGCAGTTTAATTTTATTAGTGTTTTTTTTTTTATAAATTAGTTCATAAAAAGTTATTTGAAAAATACTTAATTATTATGTTTCTTGCCTTGGACACTTGTTTAAATATCTGATTATTTGCATGCCACGCTTTCTTTTCATGTGTCGTGTTTTTTTCTTTTGTTCGTTTTTTCTCGTATTCGTTGCTGAGCGCTCTACATGATGTATGCCCAACAACACAAAAAGTTTTACTCACGTGTTTGGTGAGTTTTTTTTATTACCGAGGCGATTACCAATCGATTACCGAACCAATTACCGATTACTAAAGCGATTACCAACCAATCACCGAAGCGATTATCAACCGATTACCGAACCAGTTACCAATTATCGACGTGATTACCAATACATTACTGATTACTGAAGCAGTTACCAACCGATTACCAATGACCGAAGTGATTACCGAAGCGATTATCAACCGATTACTAATTATCAAAATGATTACCAGCGGATTACCGACTACCAAAACGATTGCCAACCGATTACCGAAGCGTTGTTCAACCGATTGCCGTAGCGATTACCAACCGATTACTAATTACCGAAGCGATTACCAACCCATTACTGATTTCCGAAGCGATTACCAATTCGATTACTACCGGTCAACTACCGAAGCGATTACCAACCGATTACCAAAGTGATTACCATCCGATTACCGAAGCATAACCACCCGAATCGATTACCAAGCTATTACCGAAGTGATTATTAACCGATTACCGAAGCGATAACCACCCGAATCGATTACCAAGCTATTACCGAAGTGATTACCAACTGATTACCAAGCTATTACCGAAGCAATTACCAACCGATTGCCGAGCCAATTACTGATTGCCCAACCAAAGTAATTTTGTTTTAAATATATTATATATAAACATTAAAAAATTGCACTTTATGCATTCAATACCGCATACATTGATAAAAAGGGTTAAAAAGTTAGAAAAAATGTTAAAAAATTAGAATGCGTCTGATTTGCCGACTCTTCATAACAGCTATGTTATTTCATAGCTTTAAGTATTCACTTCGGTCGGCAGTCCCCCCATATCCTACTTTTTCTTTGTTTTTTAATACTATTTATAAATTTCATTTTATTACTGACAAAATTTACCTAAAACATACCCAACTGTTTTTTTACACGGTGGATACGTTCCTTGGAAAACAATGAAAAAAAAAAATTCGTTTCAGAAAATTCATGCGACTATGGCAAATTTGGAACATGTTCCACAACTTTAAAAAAATCTTGACACTATAAAAATTCGAACTAAAACTAAATTTTTTTTTTTAAATTTCTAGTTATACCTCTTTAATTAACGAAGTTATTCAGACGTGTTCTGAAAACCACCTTGAAAGTGGATCAGAATCAGTTTCGTTTCCGATTTGTTTCATTCAAACAAATAGAATCCTCCATAAATTCCAATAAATCGAACGTCAAAGCGCAGAATCGAAGATTTTAATAAGATTGTAGAACATCTGTCAGAAATAACAGGCGATCATAAATAAAGAGCAGGTTTAGTTTAGGACTCCTTTCAAAGAAAAAGAGAGAGATAGGAAGAGTTGAGAGACCGTGAATTATGCATATACAATATCGAGTAGTAATATATTTTTGTAACATTACGTAACGTTACGTGATGTTACGTTATGTTTAAAAGTAACACTTTTCAAACATTTACCCCCAAGAACAAGAACTTCACATTAGTAGTTTCACAGCTAAACAAACGAATCATTTCCTATCATTTCCTATCATATTCCTATCTCAATGATATGGTATCATTGAGGGTATTCTTCGTGATCGCAATATTCACTGCTGCGTCATATGCGGAAAAAACTACTTTAACCCTCTAAATAGACAACGCAATTTCGCAACATTATCTAATTAGTCTAGATTGTTGCTTATCACGCCACAATCTAACGTAGACACGTTTTTCTGTGTGCTTAAAATAAAAGCTGCTTTTTTTTTACATTACAAAGTCGTCCCAAAGCTACTTTCACACGCGCAATAGTTAAGTAAAGCTAATAAAAAAATAAAAAAAAAAAAAACTATCTAACGGATGCACAAGTTCCCACTGTAAAATTGAACAAAAGTTCTATGAACTGCAAAAACTAGCAGTAGAACAATAAAAATAAAAACGTATATAGCTACTTTGTAAGTATCTACAACAAATATTATATTGTGCACTTAAAGCTACTTTTGTAAGCTGATTATTTGTGTCTGTATGTTTGAATGAATGTGTTTTCGTTTCAAAACAAGCTCGTCATCTGCATTTAAAGAGCGACACGCGCCAAAACGTTAATAAGTTATATTAAAATTTTGAGTTAATAAGTTGTACTATTAAAAGTTTTTTTACATCATTGTTGTTAATATTTTTAATATTTAATAAAAATATTATGTATGGAAAATTCCCAGGTACGAAAAAATATGCAATTTAAATGAAATATGTATAAAGGATATTGACAGCAATTGAAAATGATCAGCTCATTAGCTTATTCGATTATTATGACAGGGCTACAATTTATAAAATATATATATACCTTTTGATATACATTCCTCCTGATAGATTAAAGAAACATTTCAACGAAGCTTATCCAAGAATTTTCCCTTGTTGAAATTACGTTATATTTGAAAAGTTTCACACATTTGCTTGAATAATTCTTTTAGCATTTCATCACTTCTTTGTACTACTGAAATTTCATGAAAAATCTTACGTGGGTCCAGATATAGATATATATTTTAGCTTAAGTCAGTAGAAGTGAGATATTTGTTTGAATGTTTGTAGATAAAGAGACTTTTAATACTATTGATATGATACTTTTGGTATATACACTGAGAAAAAGGCTTATGTTAAATTGAAAAAAACCTAGTATAATTTATAAGATGGCTTTGGCAGTTTTCAGCCACCCAAGTACTTTATCAAAACGCCTAAGTCTTACATGTTGAAGTATTTGGCAATTTTTTATACACTACTTTAAAAAAAAATAAATTGAATTTCATATACATATATAACTTTTTCGGGTTTTTGTTTTTTTTTTAATTTTCCTATTTTTTTTAAGCTGCCGCCTCTCGTTCTGTGATTTTCTTGACTGAAATCGGCAACTTTCTTTTATCAACACCGTTTTTTTCTTAGAAATTAATGACTTCTCGGCTTTTCTTGCTGCTTGACGTCTGTTATAAAAAGAACATTAAATTAAATCAAATTAAATTAAATTAAATTAAATATCAAATACAAAAATTCTACCTTTGCATTTTGTTAAGATTCAAACCCACAACCAACCGACACCACTGTGTATGAAGTCACTACACTACGCATTGAGCCAAACTCTTTCGTTACGCGGAGTGATTTATTCAATATTAATTACAACTGAAGCTATGCTGCAGCATACACAGACATACTGCATCTGTTAACATAGCTGCAGTTATGTAAGCAATTAGTAGCAAGGCTGCTTGGATCAGTGGGTAGAGCAATGGATTGGCACCAAAAGTACCAGGTTCGATTCCGCACGGCGGGCAAAGAAATTTTTTTTCCTATTTTTCTTTAAATTAAAAAAAAAACATTAAATTATCAAATCTATCCTTCTCTCGTGTGTCTAATGACGCAGCTGTGTTTTTTTTTTGCAGAAAATAGCTCATAACTATGCTTAAGCCATTCATGCTAGTTGTTATTTAATTTTGTATTTTTGGATTTTTGGCATAGGTGAATCAAATATTTTTTTTTGGTAAGGTATCGAAGTATGTGCTTTCAAAGCAATGTACTAAACAATAAATTGCTTGGGTGAATAAGCATAAGTTTATAATTTCCATACAATTCTCTTTACCCAAGCCGACTTAGGTGATTAACCTATTGTTTTTTTTTCTCGATGTAGGCTTTGCTCTTTATACCAGGTTGTTCAATAAGTTTCTATAATAGAAATTAAAAAAGCACTCAATTTATTCTCCGAGAACCTCAATGCACTCGTTCCAATGGCCCTCTAATTTATGAATCCAATGTAGGTGCCTTTCGGAAAGACTCCAAATAAGTCTTCTGTCGCTGCTATTACCTGTTCATTGGATGAAAACCGTTTTACTCGAATGAATTTTTTGAGATGTGAGAACAGACAGAAGTCAGAGAGAGCTAGATCTGGCGAATAGGTAGATGTTCTTAGTTTAATTCTCTGATTTTAGCGATGGTTTCTTGACTTTTGTGAGCAGGTACGTTGTCCTGATAAAAAATAACATTTTTCTTCTGCAAACCGGGTCTTTTTTCACATATTTTTGAGTTGAGTTGAATGTAAAACCTTGCAAATAAATTTAGAATCAGTAATTTTTTCAGTTTAGAGATAATCCACTAACAAAATATCTCTTGCATCCCAAAAAAACTGATGACATAACCTTCTTTACAGAAGTGTAGCTTCTTCCTTGTATATACTTTGTCTCTTCTAGAATTAGAAAGATTTTAGTGTAAGAGACAAAGAGAAATATATAAAAAGAGAGAGAGAGATAGATCATCCCGAGAATCACAGGGATTTTATCATCGCTTCTACCAATAGCATCAACACCACCCGTTTCACTGCAAATCAGTAGGGAACGATGCATTACGAATTCAGTGCTAGGGCGAACGCTAGCTTGCGAATGGGTTGCTGAATCTGGTACCGTTGTCAGAATTTCAAAATTACAAGAATTCGTACAAATACTAAAAAAATTAGGTGGCAATCCTATCCGCCATCGTGAATTTTTAAACTCTGACATTATGCAATATCAAATCCGTTATCAGAATTAAAAGATTGCTAGAATTTTCAAAAATACAAACAAGCTAGGTGGCAACCCTATCCGCCATCTTCAACTTTAAAATTCTGAGATCAGATTCGAAATTAGCGGCCCTCTGAAATTGTTACAAAATGTTAAAAACTTGTAAAAAATATATATTAAAAGGTGACATTCCTGTGCTATAAATGTATGTAAGTGGCAACCCTATCAACCATCTTGAATTTTAAAAATCTGACATCAAATTCGATAGCAGCGACCCCCTAAAACTATTAGAAAATATTTAAAACTCGTAAAAACGTAAAGTGACAATCCTGTGGTTAAAACTTAACTGGCAGTCCTATCCACCATCTTGAATTCCAAAATTCTGACATCAGATTCAAAATCAGCAACCCTCTGAAACTTTTAGAAAATGTTTAAAACTCGTAAAAAACATATTGTAAGGTGGCAATCCTGTGGTAAAAATTTAAGTGACAACCCTATCCACCATCTTTAAATTTAAAAATCTGACATCAGATTCGAGATCAGCGACCCCTAAGCCTGTAAGAAAATGTTTAAAACTCGTAAAAAAAAGTGTTTTAGGTGGCAGCCCTGTGGTTAAAAATTTAGGTGGCAGTCCTATACGCCGTCTTGAATTTTAGAATTCTGTCATCAGATTCGAAATCAGTGACGCCTTAAAACTATTAGAAAATATTTAAAAGACGTAAAGAACATAATATAAGTTGGCAGTCCTGCAGTAGAAATTTAGGTGGTAAGCCTTTTCGCCATTTTGAATTTTTAAACTGTAACATTAGATTCGTAGTGTGAAAATCTTCACAACACGACAAATCCTGGAAAAAAGTCATGCAAACAAAAATGACACACATCACCTCTTTGTCGATTATAAAGCTGCGTTCGATAGCCCGAGAAGGGATTGCCTATACGCAACAATGTCGGAGTTCGGTACACTAACTTTGTCTTACTAACTTTGCAGAATAACGTTGAGCAACACACGCAACTCCGTCAAAGTAGGAAATGACTTCTCCGAAACCTTCAATACCGAAAGAGGTTTCAGACAAGGGAATCCACTGTTTTGCCATCTCTTCAACATAATCATGGAGGGAATCGTACGAAAGGCCGGTGTGCATCGTAATGTCACCATTTTCTACAAAGGTGTTCAGCTCCTTGCGTACGCTGATGATATTGACATTGTCGGCAGAACGAAGAGAGATGTTACCGCTGCTATCACCGCTATCGAAAAGGAATCAGCCAAAGTAGGTTCGACGATAAATGAGAGTAAGACAAAGTATGTGCTGCCTACAAACAAGGAAGCGCGGCGCTTAGACTCCCACGTTTCATCCGACAGCTATAATTTTGAAGTAGTCAAGGAGTTTGTATACCTTGGCACCGCAACTAATAACAACAACGAAGTCAGCCTGGAGATAAAGCGAAGAACAATAATTGCTACTACGGGCTCAGTAAGCAACTTGGTTCTAGAGCTCTCTCTCGATCGACAAAACTAACACTCTACAAGACGCTCGTTCCACCTGTGCTTCTTTATAGCGCTGAGACGTGGGTAGTTTCGCAAACTGACGCAGCTGCTCTGAGGGTGTTCGAGAGAAAAGTTTTTCGCTTAATCTTCGGTCCTGTTCGAGTCGGCGATGACTATCGCATCCGAATGAACCACGAGCTATATGAGCTCTTCGAAGACATTGACGTAGTTCGGCGTATAACTGTGCAGCGACTACGCTAGCTGGTTCATGTTCATCGTATGAACGAAGAAGCTCCAGCGAAAAATGTGCTCGAGGCGAGGGTCGCTGGTCAACGACGACGAGGGAGACCATGCCTGCGATGGATGGACCAGGCCGAGGAAGCTCTACCCACGCTTGGTGTATCCGATTGGAAAAGGCACGCGCAAAACAGAGGCGCTTGGCGAGAGCTGATGAGGTCAGCCGAAACACAAACACGAGTTTTTATGGCCACCTAAGTAAGTAAGTAAGACATTAGATTCGAAATCAAATCCGTTGTCAGATCTCCAGAATTATGAGAATTCGCAAAAATACAAAATAATCTAGGTGGCAATCCTATTTTCGCTCCGTTCCTAGGTGGAAACGAAATTGTGAACGGTTTATTTTATTGATGACGTCACTTTGTATGAACGACAAGCGTGGCTTTCTTCCAACTTCTTCCAACAAATTTCAAATTCAGAATACATTCTAGTTATTAAAGTTATTTATATTATGCAATGAATTAGTTTTTGTGGAATTTATGAAGGTTTTACTATTTAGATTACGTCACTTTGTATAGGAGGTAGGGGCGGAGCCTTCATTAGATTGTGCAAAATTTCAAGCTCAGAGTGAAAAAAAAAACTAAAGGACTTTGACCGAGCTTTTTATGATCAATTGTGTTGTGTGTGATATGAAATGTTTGCACACAAATGATCGAGAACTGGAGCTGCATGTTTTACGCCGTCTCTGAACGGCTTATGTTCTCAACAAGCTTTTCATGACAGTTTTTATTCTCTGAGGTTTGCCATTGCCTGCAGAGAGGTGACGGCCGAACAGAAAAATGAATTCAATTGAAAAACTTTTTGTGTCGGGTGAGATTCGAACCAGGGCTCTCTGGCGTATGGGCCACACACTCTACCCACTGCGCATCATGCTCATCATACTCATCACACTATACTCATCGCCTTTTTTTAAGTAGGCG
The DNA here is from genome assembly GCA_914767935.1 of Coremacera marginata. Classification (NCBI taxonomy): domain Eukaryota; kingdom Metazoa; phylum Arthropoda; class Insecta; order Diptera; family Sciomyzidae; genus Coremacera; species Coremacera marginata. Next base: position 169,570,211 of record OU612045.1, read on the forward strand.
TTACTGTCCCTAATTAATAAAACCCTTACGTGGGTGTGATCAGAAAAATTATTTGCACAAAATAAGTCGTGTTGTAAAGGGTTAAGAATGAAAATGAGGCAAAATATGATGAAAACATCGAACACCCTAAAAAAATCGGAGAAAACTCTTCTTTCGTATAGTTTATTAGGATAAAATCGATATATCCGGTGGAAATATTGAAATTTCAAGACTATAAATGTAAGGAATAAGATTTCTGTATCTATAAATCGAGTCGCAGTCCCACTCCTCTTGATACTAAGATATATTTCTGCTCAATAGCTTTATATTTGTGAAGCGAGTCGTGGTTTCACTTCTCTCGATATGAGGATATATTTATCCTAAATAGCTTCACTTTTGTAAATCGTGTCGTGGTCTCACTCAACTCGATACTAGTATATATTTTTCTAAAAAGCTTCACAATTGTAAGTTCTATCGCGATTTCACTCCTCTCGATACAAGAATATATTTCTCGTCAATAGCTTCAAATGTGTAAATCGTGTCGGGGTTTTACTCATCTCGATAGCTTCCTATTTGTAAATCGAGTCACGGTTTAACTCTTCTCGATGAGAATATATTTTATCTTCAATACTCGTAGCTTCACTTTTGTCAATCGAGTCGTGGTCTCACTCAACTCGATACATTCTCCTATATTCAGATATATTCTCCTAAATAGCTTCACAATTGTAAATCGTATTGCGGTTTCACTGCTCTCGATACTAGGATATATATTTTCTGATTAGCTTCAAATTTGTAAACCGAGTCGCCGGTGTTACTCCGCTCTCGATACTAGGATATATTTTCCTGAATATCTTCACGTTTGTAAATCGAGTCGCGGTTTCACTCCTCTCTATATTAGGATATATTTGTCTCTATAGCTTCCCATTTCTAAATCGAGTCACGGTTTAACTCTTCTCGATACTAGGATATGATTATAATATCAACAATACCAACAAGAAATATTTTTACCAAACTTTTTTGCGAAACTTAAGAAATTCGTTGTTTTTTTGGAAAATAATAAAAATTTGAAGGGAAACGAAAATGAAAAAGATTGAAGCAAGATTGGACGGACAGTTAATCAAAATTTCAAACAAAAAAAAAATTTATGCAATCGTATTTGAAGCCATTCTAGCTAAAAAAAACCTTAAGTTCTCTCCGACTTCTAGATGTATACGTATTAATCTCCATTTTTGCCGATGTGAACCCTCTGTGCGCCGCCTAAGTTGTACTTCAAAAATATGTGTTTGAGATTGGTGATTGATTTCACACCGTGAATGTTACACCAACCCTGGGCGACGCCGGGCATTCCTACTACTATTATTATATGATTGTAAGAAATTGTACGTAGAACTATAATAAATAAATAAATAAATAAAAATGTAATTTTTTGAGTTTTATATTATTATGGGGGTTGATGAATTTAATTTATATGCTATCTGAACAGTGATATGATACTTTGAAATTTTCCAGACGGAAATATTGCGCACAGAGTCTATGCCATATACTGACCTAAAATGTATAAAACAAATTTTTATTGTTTTAGATAACTTTGCTGTGCGCCAATTAATTGCAATTTTCTTAAATAAATATATATAATTCTTATTGGTGCAAAAATGTTCTTATAATTACTTTTTGAGAAATACGAGTATCAATACATTCAAGAATAAGAGTATTTTTTTCTTTTTTGTTTTTAAAATTCAACTACTACATTATTTTGTGCGCACATCGCATTTAAATTAATCATACATTGCTTCAACTCATAGCTTAATTTTTATGACTCTAGCAACAATATAACATGCAGTGAACGCTCTACAACAAAAGCGCATTTAACATTTTTGCGCTACTTGAGTCTGCATCGTAAAAATATTGTGTAAGTATCGCAATTGTTCGCCCGTCAATACGTTCGGTCTAACAGCCAGTCGATATTATATATATTTATTTTGTTTATTTTTTTTTTGCTGTCTTCTAAGTAGCGTCGGCCTTGGCCTTTGGTAATAACAATGTTAATAGCTTGGTTCGTTCATTGCTCCCTCTCGACGTAGTCGGCGCATGTTGCAATCAGTTGCTGTTGCTCTACATTGTGTGCATGCAATTTATTGCCGACAATTTTCGTTATGACTGCTGCGCTTTAAAGCTTGCTATTAAGATAATATTTTGCAATGTAGATATTCATAAATTCAATGATTACTTCGTGTAGAAATGCACGAGTGTCAAGCTCAAGGCAGCAGTTATTGACATAGTTTATTGTAGTTTGTAGAAGTAGTTTATGGAAAAGATTATGCAATAAGTTTAAATAATTTTTATAAATACTAAATTCTCTATATGCTGGTTTTAAAGTGGGAAAGTTATCAATGTCATATTTCCAGACTTGATAGTGACGATGTAATGGTTTTTCTAGAAATTATTCTTTGTATCGACCGAAGACATTCCAATCATATATATGGCATATTGCAAAGAAATAGGCCAAAATAATAGGAGTCACTTTTCCAGATTACAAAGTTCGTTGACTTAATAATTGACCTAGTAAAAATGTTGGGAACGCAAATATGAATCATATTTCAAGTATACAAAGTTTAATGACTTGAATTGAAGAATTCTGTCATTAATACACTAAGAAAAAAACATCCTAAAATCAAAGAAAATTCACTAATTTCAAAGAACATTTTACTTGTCTTAGCTACATAGAAATTATTTTTTTATATCTTAAAATTTTTGAAATAAAAAGGAGTATTTTAGAATAAAAAAAAAAATACCAAAATCTAATTTAATCTAGTGGGTATTGTGCTGCCGTAAATTTGACATATTTGTTCATATTTAGTAACAAAGAATTCATTGTAATTATTATTACTTTTTATTCTATTTGAATGTTACCATCGCGGGAATTGAACCTGGGCCGCTCGCGTGCCAGTTTGTCGATTTTCCTACGCACCAGCTCAGCTATTTTCGAATAGTGGCGTAATTTACTTTAAAAAAAAAACTACGTCAACAGAACGTTTGTTCTAACATTCAATAACATGCGAATACACATGTAAAAGCAATTATTTTGCGGCCGACACACACCATTGACGAGTAAGAGTTGTTTTTTTTTTGTTTTCATTAAAATTAAAAAAAAACAAACAGCCGAAGAATATAAAAAAAAATGTCTGCTACCATGAGGTTTCGAACCCACGTGCGACAATGTCGAGGGTCTGACGCTCTATGCTGTAGGCTATAGAACTGTTGAAGATAAGCAATAATTTAAATATAAAAATCGTTAAGGCGGTCTTCTCATTGAGCAACTTTTTTTTTTGACTTTTTTTTGCATTTATTTATAGCTTGGGTAGTTGTGAATATGCCCCTAAAAGGATTTTTAGAAATTCGAAATACTTTAGAAGATACAGCCTTTTTTGTGAAGCAAGGTCTTCGTCAAAATGAGCTTTAAAAAAATTACTTCAAACTTTAAACGCGTTTATCTCGAACCCACGTTTTTTGAACTGGCGGCCATGATATCTCCAGTTCAACTGAACCGATTTTCATGAAACAAAGTGGAATCGACGCAGAATTGTCACCATTCTCGGGTGAACCTCGACCATAATTTTAAAAAATTTTTTAATATTTTTTTTTTACACTAAACTACAAAAAAAAAACCCGAAATTGAAATTTTTTTTTTGAATGGCCGCCATTTTGTCAAAAAAAATCCCAAAATTAAGCTTGAGGTTCACCCGAGAATTACATCTATACTGATTATAACCCCGTTTCTTTTTTCATTTCAGACGCTCCGGAGACCCGGAATCGTGGCCGCCGTGACGACACCTTTTTTTTCACCACCAACTTTGAAGTCTCATTACTTTTTGAACAGCCCACGTATCGAGGCAAAAAAAATTTTTTTATTTACTTTGAACCTTTTGTAATACAATAAATAAAAAAAGTTTTCAATTTTTTTTTGCGTTTTCAAATAAGAATTTTTTTACAAAGGGTCCAAAAAACGGGTTTTGAATGAGAAGACCGCCTTAACCATCCGATCCATCCATCCATCCGGGTGAGCCATCCGTTGCCCTAATATGCAGTACAAGGTCCCCAGGGACCTATTTGTACAGGGTTGTCCATATTCGAAGCGCCCATTTCAAAAAATCGATTGTAGTGCGGCTTGTGTGTGGTGGCGCGCCGTCTTGTTGAAACCAGTAGTGCCTGATACGCTTTCGACGAACGATTGGCATGAAAAAATTGTTTATCATATCGCGATAACGCTCCTGATTGACAGTAATTCTGTGGCCATTATCATCTTCGAAAAAGAACGGCCCAATGAGCATTTTGCACAAACGCCGCACCAAACAGTGACTTTTGCATCGTGAAGAGGTACCTCTTGAATCTCTTGTGGATTTTCAGTTTCATACAAACGATAAATTGTTTTCTTGGAAGGCGCACTTTTCTCTTTATTTATTTTTTAGAAAGCACGTTGAGTTTTCACTATTGTCTTGTTTTGTTGAATGTAAATTTCAACAATTTTAGAGCGTTTGCGTGGCGTGTACTGTTCCATTGTAAACATTTGCTTGGAATGACGCTTCAAACGCGGTATGTCATTAGTCGATTTGGCATCACTGCGGAAAGTTGTGTGTTGCCAGATGGGCGCTTCGAATATTGACATCCCTGTATTTGTATGGAATTTTGTACGAATAATTTTTTTTTTCAATTTCTGTTTTTGGTTTTGTTATTATTATTTATAAATTATTAATTTTAAATGAATTCCAGAACCTTGTTTTTATATACTATACTCTACTATTTTATATTGTTGAGTAGATTGTCCCTCGTCCAAAATATTTTCTGTGCAGGTGTTGCATCGACGCATGAGTGTAGAATGCTCTGCACAAACTGGATTGTTGGAGGAATTGCAATAGGACCTAGTTTTCCGCTGCCGTTCGTACTCAGAACGACATAGGCGACATGAAGGTCTGTTTCCTCTAGGCGCAAATGGCGGTGCAGCTGCTTCTGCTTCTGTAGGTCTTGATAATATCTAAAAAAAAAACAAAAAGGAAACAGAACAAAAATATCCTTGGATATGCGGTTATGCGGTTGTTGAGCGCTCGTTCCTCTATGTTTGGTACTGCCAATTGTTTTGTCAGCATCATCAGGAATGACCGTCGTCTGTCACTTCTACAAATTGGCTGCATTTCATTATATAAAATAAATGCTGCTAATGCGGCAACGTCCTTACTTACTTACTTAGGTGGTCGTAACAACCCGTGTCCGGGTTTCAGCCGACCTCATCAGCTCTCGCAAGGCGCCTCTGCTTTGCGCGCGCCTTCTCCAATCGGATACACCAAGTGCGGTTAGGGCTTCCTCAGCCTGGTCCATCCATCGGAGGCATGGTCTCCCTCGTCGTCGTTGACCAGCGACCCTCGCCTCGAGCACCTTTTTCGCTGGAGCTTCGTCGTTCATACGATGGACATGACCCAGCCAGCGTAGTCGCTGCACAGTTATACGCCGAACTACGTCAATGTCATCGTAGAGCTCATACAGCTCGTGGTTCATTCGAATGCGATAGTCATCGCCGACTCGAACAGGACCGAAGATTTTGCGAAGAACTTTTCTCTCGAACACCCCCAGAGCGGCTGCGTCAGTTTGCGAAACTACCCATGCCTCAGCGCCATAAAGCAGCACAGGTAGAACGAGCGTCTTGTAGAGTGTTAGTTTTGTCGATCGAGGGAGGGCTCTGGAACTTAGTTGCTTACTGAGCCCGTAGCAGCACCTATTAGCAATTATTGTTCTTCGCTTTATCTTCAGACTGATTTCGTTGTTGGTATTAATGGCGGTGCCAAGGTAAACGAACTCCTTGACTACTTCAAAGTAATAGCTGCCGGATAAAACGTGGGAGTCTAAACGCCGCACTCCCTTGTTTGTGACAGCATATATTTTGATTTGCCCTCATTTATCGTCAAAACCACTTTGGCTGATTCCTTTTCGATAGCGGCGAAAGCAGCGGTAACATCTCTCTTGGTTCTGCCAACAATATCAATATCATCAGCGTACGCAAGGAGCTGGACGCCTTTGTAGAAAATGGTGCCATTACGATGCACACCGGCCTTTCGTACGATCCCCTCCATGATGATGTTAAAGAGATCGCAAGACAGTGGATCGCCTTGCCTGAAACCTCTTTCGGTATTGAAGGTTTCGGAGAGGTCATTTCCTACCTTGACGGAGCTGCGTGTGTTTCTCAACGTCATTCTGCAAAGTCTAATCAACTTTGCAGGTATACCGAACTCAGACATTGTTGCGTATAGGCAATCCCTTCTCGGGCTATCGAACGCAGCTTTAAAATCGACAAAGATATGGTGTGTGTCAATTTGATTTTCGTGGGTTTTCTCCAGGATTTTTCGTAGCGTGAAAATCTGGTATATGGTGGACTTACCAGGTCGAAAGCCACACTGATAAGGTCCAATCAGTGCTTTTGTAATCGGCTTTAATCTTTCACACAGTACGCTTGAGAGAACCTTATATGCGATGGAAATAAGACTCATACCTCTATAACTTGCGCAGATTGTTGGGTCTCCTTTCTTAAATATAGGGCACAGTACGCTGAGGTTCCAATCGTCGGGCATGCTTTCTTCTAGCCATATTTTGCTGATGAGCTGATGCATGCCCCTTATCAATTCATCGCCACCGGTTTTAAACAATTCAGCTGACAGGCCGTCAGCACCCGCTGCTTTATTGGTTTTGAGTCGTTGGATAGCAACTCGAACCTCTTCATGGCTAGGTGGTGGTACTTCCACTCCGTCATTGTTGATTGGTAGCTCTGAACTGCGCTCTCCATGGGCGGCATTGGTGGAATCGTCGCCAGTAAGTAAGTTGGAGAAGTGCCGTCTCCACAATCTCAGCACACACTGCGTATCCGTATTCAGATCTCCATTTTCGTCTCTACAAGTGGATGGTCCGGGCTTGAAACCTTGGGTTAGACGCTTAACCTGTTGATAGAATTTTCGTGCATCCTTCTTGCCCTGGTATACCTCTAGTTCCTCACGCTAACGCTTTTCCTGCTCTCTTTTTTTGCGTCTGAAAAGGCGCCTCTCTTCCTTCCTCTTTTCGCGGTAGTTTTCTTGCACGGCTCGCGTTGCAGCTGACTGCAGCGTTTTTCTATATGCGGCGTTTTTTACTGCAGTCGCAATGCGACACTCCTGATCATACCATTGGTTCCGAGGTTGCGGGCTCCGGAAACCAATGACTTCTTCAGCGGCAGCGCGCATGGAGTGGGATATATGCGCCCAAAGTCCGTCGGCGTCGTCAGGTCCAGAGGTTGGTTGGTTGAGCTTAACCGAGAGTTGAACGGAGTAGGCTTCGGCAGTCTGTTGTAATTGCAGCTTAGCGACATCTAGGTTTCGTTGCATTCCTGTGCGTATGTTCTTCGCATTGCATAATCGCATGCGGATCTTGGCTGCAACAAGATAATGGTCGGAGTCAATGTTGACCCCCCGAAATGCACGCGCATCTAGAACACTAGAGGCATGCCTTCCGTCGATTACAACATGATCAATTTGGTTTCGCGTTTTTTGATCCGGGGACAGCCAGGTGGCCTTGTGGATGTCGAGGTGCTTAAATCTGGTGCTACTAACTACCATGTTTCGCGCCGCGGCGAAGTCGATCAGTCTTAGACCGTTGTTGGTGGAGGTCTCATGAAGACTGAACTGACCGACAGTGGGGCCGAAGATGCCTTCCCTTCCGACTTTCGCATTAAAATCGCCGAGGACTATTTTCACGTCATGGACCGGAAGGTGGTCGTATACGTCCTCAAGACTAGCGTAGAAAGCGTCTTTGACGGCTTCGTCCTTTTCCTCCGTCGGGGCGTGCGCGCAAATAAGGCTGATGGAGAAAACCGCCTCGCCAGGTTGAGGAGGTCAGACACGTTGCCATGTGAAGGTTCGCCCCCTGTTCCCCTGCAGCAACGTCCACCATATTATAAAACATGGTCAGTGGCCAGCGGTTTGTTGAGCGCTGAGCATGTATACGTGTCAAGCATCTGGTCCATTGTATCAACGCCTGATTTGTTCGCGTTTTAGTCCAAAATAGCAAACGGTTTCTGATTCTTAGATTGCATGTCCACACCGCAAGTGTAATGTTGTGTGAACAGCAAAATAACCGCTTTGTTCTTCTTGGGCACATATGAATACAGCGCTACATCGCCTTCGTTGAAGCCGAACAATGTGCTGTTGACAGGATGCATACGATTTTTTTGGAACTCCTGTGGCACAAATGTCTTATTCGAGCGCACTGTTCCAACAAATGCGGCTTTCTTCCTGATCAAAATACGCACCAATTCCAAAGTGGAGAAGAAATTGTCAGCACAAATTGTGCAGCCTGCTCTTTATTCAACATTCTGCCCTTGATTGACCTCTCGTGTTTGGTCAGGCAATTTAGTAGAGTAAATTATTCCTTTGACAGGATAAAATGATTTCGAGTCGCACCACCATTCCTTTATACCATACTTGGCAGGCTTCGACGGAATGTATTGTGTGAAGCGGGTGCGACCTCTGTATGGGAATAACTGCTCATCAACGGGCAGTGCATCATGCGGAGTGTAAACTGCTGCCAAGTTAGACTGTAACATTTGCCAAACATCATCAATAGCCGCAGTTTTGCTTCTGGTTAGTCGCTGCTTTCGCGTATTTTCATTGTCAAATCTAAGGCATTGTAGCATGCATCTGAAGCGATCATACGATAATGCAGCTTTGTATATTGAACTACGCGTTGTGCCCCATAGCTCTGAAGTAGGTTCACTATTCGATTTGGTGAGTCCAGCGTATAAAATAATAGCCAAAAAGGCATCGAACTCCTTCAAAGTGATTGTTTTCCATTCTTTTGTGTTCGTTGGAATTGCCAAATTCCATGCAGCTGTCACTTCACGGCCTTTTCGATTTGTTTCGCGTATTATGATGTACGCCATGTCTTCGGTGAATATCGAGGGGAAAATGGTAAAGGGATCATGTGTGGTTCGTACTGGTCCCGGTTTCCTCCTTGTTAAGTCAACCACGTTATGAGCACGAGTGCGGGAAGTCGGTGGTGCATTTTTACTCCATTTGGTGCCATCTTTGGAAATGCAGTAATTGTCACTTGTTTACGGAGCATCAGTTTCTTCCTCTTCATAATCGTAGTCATCACTAATATCTTTATTGATCTCTACATCTACTTCACTTTCGGCATCAGAATCATCAACATGAAAATTTGGTTGATATGTCAAGTCATCTTCCGTACCTTCAAGGTCAAATGCAGGAACATCATCTTCATCCTCCTCACTCATGAAGTCTGCAAATCTCCCATTCACTGCATTTCTTTCCTCCTCACTCTAAAGTCAGCAATATCTAAATTTCTATCTGCCATTGTATTTCCTTTACGTAATTCAGTATAAAACTTAGCGCAAGATATTTTCTGCTCACTGTGTAAACTTTGTATGATTTGGTTTACGAAACTGAAGCCGCTTTTATACTCTTTTTCTACGTTTACCTGTGTTCAAGCATAAAGCAGGCAATAAAATTCAAAAAGGGACGGACCGTTTGTTATATTTTCAAGCAAAGGCATAATAAAAATAGTCCAAAAGGTACCTTAAATTCGAAGAATACATTTGTGATGTGTTCAAACAATAAAATAATGCACAATTCAAAAAGGGTTGAATTTCCCCAGACAGGTAATTATGTTTTCAAGGAAAAGCCAAGAATAATCTAGGTAGTACCTAAAATTCAAAGAACACGTTTGTGATATGTTCAAATAATAAAACAATTAAAACCAAACCAAAATAAATTGTAAAATAAGTGCTCCGTTATGATAGCTGTGATCCTAGCTATGTCGGTCCGGGATCTGGATAGCATATCTTGGGTTTTGCCCGCTGTATGTTGGCCACATTTGCCCTGATGTGGTACATGTTGGTAGCCCTCTCCATCTATTATTAGCTATGGCAGGGTAGTAAGAGTAAATCCATCTCTTCACTGTACTTAGTGGGACTGCTACTGGTTGCGCACTGGAAACGTCAAGGGAAGAACCCAGCCTGGCTAGTTCATCCGCATTTCCATTACCATAAATGTTCCTTTGGCCGGGAACCCATATTAAGGTGATGTCAAGTTTGTGACTTAGTCGGGCTAGCTCCTCTTTACACTGTCTAACCAGTTTGGAGTTCGTTTTGACCGTAGTTAAAGCTTTTATGGCGGCTTGGCTGTCCGACAAAATTGCTGCATTAAGGTTGTTTGTGTTGGTTCGATAGCTTCTCTTATCGCTAGAAGTTCGGCTTGAAAGACGCTAGCTGAAGCCGGTAGACGGAAAGCTTTCGCCACACTCAGTTTCTTTAAGTAGACACCGGCTACTCCTGAACTCAGTATTCCATTTTGCATCCATCAGTGTAGATTGATATATCGAAGACTGTATCAGGTCCTCCATTGCGCCATTCTACCCTGGTTGGGACTTTAAAAGTAGATGACCTTGTGAAACCAAGCATATGAATGTCATAGCCCGTACTCTTTGCCGTCAATTCCTGTGGTAATGAACTAAGAATATTGCTGTGTACATATGGTCTGTTCCTCCAGTTGTGGGACTCCCTGAGTCTGACTGAACAGTTTGTTGCGCTGGCTTTAATATGGAGATCTATGGGAAGTAGGTGTGTCAGGACGTTAAGTGCCTCGGTGGGACAAGAGCGGATGCCCTCCGTAACACCTGTGCATGCTGATCGCTGAATCCTTGCCAGTTTTGATATGTTGTCAGCCTTATTCAGTGCCAGCCACCAAACTACTGAACCGTATGTCAGGATAGAACGCACTACTGCGGTATATAGCCATATGAGTATTTTTGGTTGAAGACCCCATTTTTTACCGAAGGTCTTCTTGCAGGCGTATAAGGCTATGCAGGCCTTTTTAACTCTGTATTCGACGTTGTTTTTCCAGTTCAGCTTAGGACTCATACTAGGTCCTAGATATTTGGCATTGTTGGATAATGGGAGTGTTTGGTCGTTTAGTTCCGGCAGAAAAAAGTGTTGCACCTTGGTTTTTGTGGTTAATAGCATCAGTTCCGTCTTAGTAGTATTCACTTCTAGGTCGCACCTAGCAGCCCAGCTGCTGAGCTTGTCCAAAGCTCCCTCCAGAATCTCGCTGAGAGTGGAGGGAAACAGTCCGGATACCATTAAGACCACATCATCCGTGTATGCCACCACTTTGACTCCGTTACAATTCAGTATATTAAGCACTTCGTTCATGGCTGTGAGCCAGAGTAGAGGAGATAGAGCACCACCCTGAGGTGTGCCGCTATTAACGAATCTTGTGAGATGGCTGCAGCATAGGTTTGCCTGCATTAATCTGCTGCTGAGCATTGAGACTATCCAGTTTCTCACAGGTATACAGGTGCAGCGTACTTCTATAAAGAAAAAAAGTAAACTTATATAAAAAAATCCCTAAAACTATGCATTGAAAATTTCTTATGGTGATTTAATAGTTAACTTTCTGCAGATGATGGACTTTTTTTACATTAAGTAACTACATATAACAGCTACTATTTTTCTTAATAGAAGTAAATGATAGACAAAACTTGTTTAAAGAGACTTATAATCAACATTTAAAAAAAAAATTTTAATAGAATATTTTTATCCTCTACGGCAACTTTTAAGGACACTTTATGTGAAAAATTATCATAAGAAGGATGCTAGAGGTTTAAAACATTCTGTAAAAATATTAAAATAATATATATATATTATTATATGTATATAATATATATGTAAAATAAACTCTACGTGTGTAAATTGCTACATTTAGTGTAAACTTAAAATTCGTATTAAATATGACGCAGACGTGAACTTTTAAGACGTCGATATTCATGTGTTCGAAAGCTGTAATTCTAAAAATAACTTAAAAATTGTCTTACAGTATTTTATAATGACGAAACTGATAATTTTTACATGTATTTTATTTGCAGATAATGTCTTAAGTGGAAATTTTAACAAAACAAATTTTCAGCACGTTTTTTGTCACATACAAAAACAAAAAAAAAAAACACACATCCCACAACAATCTGAAAGCAAACTTAACCAACTAGTTTATAAACCCAGCTGCGTGGTATAATAAGAAAGAGATAACGACAAACACTTAACGGAAGTGTGAGATATAAATAAACTAAAACAAGTACCAACCACACCCCATTATTTTAAATTAAATTCAATCAAAAAACAAGTGAATCACCAAAAAAAAAAAAAAACTCATTATAATGCAGCAAAAGAAGATGTGCAACAAGAAAACAAAAAAAAAAACTCCCAAAAATGTATACACAAAATTTTTCCTGAAATAAAACGAACGTAGTCGTCAACAACAGAGGTAGTGAGAGAACCATAGCAGTCACAAAAATAACAAAAACTACAGCAACAACTACCAAACACAACAAAAAGTTGCATGGGCACGTGTTGCAGTTCTGTACACAGGAAATTTAATGGCAGCTTGTGCAGACGATAAAAAATGCTGCAAAAGCTGCAAAGCGGCAATGCAATAGTTTTCAACATGCTCTGCAGTGTTGCAGCGTTGCAGTCGTTTTGTTGGCACGTGTCACCGGTCATTGAACTGCAACAGAGGGTTGCAGTCATTTACACTAGCGTGCATACAGACACACACTCACACACACACACACACACACAGGCATTTTAAAACATAGACGCCAAATGCCAGCAGTGCAGTTAAAAGTGATGCGCTGTAGCTAGGAGTGATGAAAAATAAAAAGAATAAAATACTGAAAAAATGCAAAATAATTTAAAAATAATTATATGCACAAAACAGCAATAAAATTTGTTATTGTTGTGGTTGCTGTTTCTATAATTAATGCTTGTATATTATTTATTTCTTTTTACATCTTTAAAGCTTAATATTATATGCAGGTTTTGCGGCTGTAACGGCGATCGTAGAGCAAAAAGTCAGGCATCAATTTTTAAGCTGTATTTAAATATATACGAAAAAAATTTAAACAACTAAATAAATCAATCAATTAATATTGATATGAAACTAACACTTTTTAATTTAAACGTAAAATGAGATGATCTCACATTGCAATGTTTTTTGTTTTTGCAATTAAATTAAGAGTTTCTAATATTCAGTATATTTAAATAAAATTTGCTGTTTATTTACTAACACAGAAAAGTCTCCACATGTCACTCTTCGATTTTAATGAGCTTTGGATATGTGATAGAAGACAAAATTCTAAGGTTGACCGTATTTTTTGAAGTGAAACTTTTATAGGCGCGTATACAACAATACGGCGAGCTAGATGGGGGGTAAAACCAATGTAACGAAATGGTTCTTATTAAAACAACAACACAGCAATTCGCCGCATTGCTTGTTCAAAACCGAAAAAATTGTTATTTAAAAAGTTTTCATAATTTTGTTTTCACCGAGGATTGAACACACTACGCTTGGATCCATAGTCGACTGCTCTACCCACTGGGCCACGCAAGCATATCTATTTAAGTAGCTCATGCTCTTGTTAAATTTAACAATAGTTTTTTTCTTTCTTTTATGATTAGGCCCAACCAAAATAGACGAGTTGCTCCGTAACGAGTAGAGACGAAAATGTTCGCTTTAATGCAATTCAATGTTGTTGCCCAAAATGAACAAACGCAATTTAACGAAGCTGAACGAAACAGCTTGTCCATACGTTTTGTTCCGTAAGAACCGAACTGCTAGCGTCTCAACTCGTCAGAAGTTCGGCAAGTTGCCGAATACTCTGTCCGTACATTACGCTCTCAAAATTTTAATCTGAACGTAGATTTTTTCAAAATTTGAGCATACTTTTAGGCATATCTCAAATTGAGTTTTAATAAATTCAGAAAGCAATTTTCGAAGTAGGCCTTTCGATCCATTGATTGGTTTGGAAACAGGACATGCTGCAATATTTACGAATGCAACTTTGACTCTAAAATTTGTTTTATTCTTAGATCTGTGAGTTTCGATATAAATACGATATCTTTCATATAATTCAAATGTAGTTTTTAACACACATTTACAGGCATGGACACAAAAATAGCACAAATGTCAACTTATTTTTTAAACTTTTCGTTTAAACCTAATAATGCATTCATTAACTGTAGTTATAATTTTTTGAGACTCCAGTGTGACGTTATTTAAAACTCCGGGAGAGATGCACCGTTACTTACTTTTATTTGCTCAGGCCATCTCTTTCTGTATAGGCATGTACGATCTGCTGTGGTCATATAAATAGCACACATGTTAGTTGGTAAATGAAAGCTAACAAGATCGGGTATTTGTAAAAATTTTAGAGTTTTATTCAGTTAATTTCGCCGATTCTAAATAAAATGTGTCGTGGCAAACATTGCTCTCCAGAAAAAAGGTCTATAATTTACGAACTGAGTCGCAAAGGCAAAAAGCCAAAAAATGGTCTATAATGCACTCAAGCTGGTTACACCAAATGGTTCAAATAATTTCGAGAATAGTCCGCGCAATCCTAGACCGCGTAAAACCACCGCTTCTACTGATAGACTTATAGTTCGCAAAAGTCAGGCTGATCCTTTCAAGTCAGCAAAGCAAATTATGAGGGAAATAAATGAAGAAAATAACCTTAATGTTTCAAGAAAACTAGTATCTAGGAGACTACATGAAGGTAATCTTTATGGACGCATTTGCCGAAGAAAGCCGATCTTAACAAAAAAAAAAATTTAAAGGATCGTTTAGCGTTTGCAAGGGCCCATGTGAATAAAGAAGACCAATTTTGGAAGAACGTGCTCTGGACTGATGAAACTAAATTTAATAGCGTTGGACCAGAAGGAAAAACTTTTGTTCGGCGCCCCAAACGCCAAGAGTTGAATCCGAAGTATAGAAAAAAACCATTAAAGCATGGAGGAGGGAATTTAATGGCTTGGGGAGCTTTTTCCTGACACGGTTTTGGGACAATTTTTCGTATACCAGGAATAATGGACAAAAATATGTTTATAGATATTCGTAATTACCAGATGGAACCATTTGCATTTGAGAATATGCCTATTAGGTGGACTTTTATGCACGATAATGATCCAAAACACACAGCAATGGTTGCGATTGATTGGCTAAAAAAGGAAAAAATAAATATTTTGAATTGGCCGGCTCAAAGTCCAGACCGTAATCCCATAGAAAATTGATGGGATAATGTGAAGGTCAGTATAAGCAACCAAAATTTTCGAAATTAAGATGAGTTATGGAGTGGAATTGAGAGGCTTGGTACTCTATTTCGAAGGATAGGGTCAGGAAGCTTGTGGAGAGTATGGGATGAAAATTTCGGGCAGTTTTGGAAAATTCGGGATACAGTGCCAAGTACTAGTAAACATATGCGAAGCTCATTATAAAATAAAAATAAGTCCCTATGTCTTTTTTTTCAGAATCCAAATTGTGCTATTTATACGTCCACCTCAGCTAAGGAGCAATTTCAGATTTTTCATTAATTCTCTAATTTTTAATTCGTAATTACAAAGTTGCTACTGATTTTAAGTTTTTAATGTTTAAACGCAAATACCATGAAATAAATGCTTGTTTTCCTGTATGTATTTTAATTTAATTTATGTGACACACCCTACATGTATTTTTGTGCTATTTATGTGTCCACGGCTGTATATCGAAATTTAAAAAAATCGCATGCTGTGATATTTGAACACACAACCTAATGGTTACAAGTTTTTCCATTACCAACTGCGTTACCGGACTACCCACTCTGCTTTTAAATAAATTAAAGAAACTTGCTGCATAAGCCAGACTTGCAGAATATTCTTTAACGCGTCTGGCTTGTATTCGTCAATAACAGACTTGCAGAATATTCTTCAACTCATCTGCATTGGTTTCGTCAAAATAAAAAAAAAAACAAACAGAACAAATAAACATCGAAAACAGTAGAACACGCAATAACCGATAACTCTTTTGTCTTGTATTTCTTGCCGCAAATTCTTTAACGCGTCCGGCTTGTGCTCGTTCTTTAAAAAATTTGTCGAAAATTCTTCAACCCCTCTCTTTTGGGTTCGTTCATGTTTTCCCTACAAAGGCTTATATTTCGGTGAAATTTTTTCGTTAAAAGTTACAATGTATATCATTTTAAAAAAGTGGTGTATTAATGGACTGCATATATGATATATGACATGATAACTTAACCAAGAAAGCAGAGTTTGCTGCGCGTAGACACGACACTAAATCCTTCTATGACATAAACCGAAAACTGACCAACAAGTCCCGACCCATTGACCGTCCCATTAAATCGAAAGAAGGAGCCCTACTAACAGCTGGTGCCGAACAACTGAACAGAACTCGCCAACAACAACACCCAACAGCGATACGGCGCAGTGCCTACAACAGGCTAAACACCTCCCCACCATCATTATCGGAGATCGTTGCGGCTATTAAACACTTAAAAAGCAACAAGGCACCAGGCTTTGACGATATCCCTACAGAGGTCATAAAAGCCGATGCAACGGTGTCTGCTAAATTGTTTCTACCGTTGCTTAATACGATTTGGACCGATGTAAAGCTTCCATATGTTGGCTGCAGGGAGTCTTAATTAAACTTCTAAAGAAAGATGACCTCTCACTATGTAACAACTACAAAGGGAATTATGCTCTTGTCTATTCCATTCAAAATATTTACAAGAATATTGCTGAATCGCATTCCCGAACACCTGGATGGAACAGTAAGGAAGCTCAACACCCTCAGATCAACACCCTAAGGTTCATCATCGACCAGGTCAACGAATGGCAAACGTCACTTCACGTCGCATATATTGACTACACCACAGCCTTCGACAGCGTCTCGCGACAGTGCTATCTGGCGAGCACTCGTGAAGAGAGGCGTGCCAAGTGAACTGATAACGCTTATAAAATCCCAGTATGACGGCTTCAGATGCAGAGTGCTACATAATGGCATGTTGTCAGAACCTTTCGGCACAAACTCCGGCGTACGGCAAGGCTGCCTGCTTTCTCCGCTTTTGTTTCTAATTGTCATCGATCAGATCCTTTACGCTTTACGATACTGTCCACGGAAAGAACAGGGGTCTTTTCTGGAACTTTGCGGAAACTCTTGAGGATCTTGACTATGCCGATGACATATGTCTTCTCTCCGTAAAAAGCTCAGACATGCAACAAAAGCTGAACGACCTCGTTGTTAATTCCGAGAATGCTGGTCTACACATCAACATCAACAAGACAAAAGTGATGTGCGTCAACCCCACAAACATTAACTCAGGCCTTAACATCGGCACGGAAGCCGTACGTAGAAGACTTCCAATATCTCGGCAGCATCCTATCCTCTAACAACAGCGTGTTAAAAGACATACAAGCAAGGATAGAAAAAGCTAAAGATGCTTTCGCCCAACTGGGAAGTATTTTGAACTCGTCTCTACTCTCTATCTATACCAAGCTCCGTATTTTTAAGTCCAACGTGCTGTCAGTTCTTTTATATGGTTGCGAGACTTGGCTCACGACCGAGGCACTAAACAGCAAAATACAGAGCTTCGTCAACCGTTGTCTTCGTCGCATTTTAAAAATTTGTTGGCCCAACACTATAAGCAATGACAGCTTGCTTAGAAAATGTGATATGCTTCCGATAAGGCAAACCATCAAACTGAGGAAATGGAGCTGGATAGGCCACACTTTGCATAAACCACCCATCGAAGTATGCCGCCAAGCTCTCGACTGGAACCCGCAAGCAAACCGAAGAAGGGGACGCCCTAAACAGACATGGAGGCGATGCCTGGAAAAAGAGGTTACCGAGTCGGGATATTCCTGGGGCCAACTCAAACAGCTGGCTCAAAACAGAACGAGTTGGAAAGAGGTTGTTGAGGCCCTATTCTCCGCCTAGGAGCTCGAGAAAACGATGATGATGATGACTGATATATCAAAGATTACAAATCGGAAATAATCTATCAAAAAAACCATGCAAAATAAAATCAAAGAATTTATGAAAATGTAAAACTATTTTTTTTTTCATATATCTGTCTTGTTTGTTGACGAAACTTCCGCAACAATTCAGTAATATATTCATGCATGAAAAATCTCAACATTTCTGTATTGCGTTCGTGGGGATTTTATATGGGATTTTCGTCAATGAAATGTATGGTCGAATCAGCATGTTTCGACAAAGATGAAGAAAAATCGTTCATGATTCGTTTCTCAATTCTTTAAGACTTGATAACTACTGGGAAATATCGTCGCAAATGCAACATAAAATACGATGCAAGTCTTGTACCGAAAAACTAATCAACATTTTTAACTGTGTAGGCACGAAAAAATAAACCTAAACAAGTATGGGCGGTAGCGCACAAAAATTATTATGTGCATCCGATCAATATTTATTATTGCGGCAAATACATTTAAGTGGCCTCGGCAGACGAGGTGATAGCGTACTAGACTGCCACTCACGAATCCTGGGTTCGAATCCTGGTGATGGATTCCTTTATATACCTTTATATCGAAAAAGTATTGTTGCTTGTTTCCTTCACGAACGAGAGTGCTCATTATATAGCTGGTGGTTATAGCTGATGGTGGTAGTGAAGTTTGTGGAGAGGGAACATTAATAAACTTGAATTGGCTGAGTTAAAGGCCTTAGTTACAAGCTTCTACAGTGCTTCGCCACATTAGAACTCCAACACATGTTCCACTTGATATCGTGTTCTTTTCACTAAGCTGTCATTCATTTACGAATCAAAGTAATGATAAAACATAAGCATGAACAGATTTTTCACAATCTTACCTTTGGCGAAGACTCTTTTATCTTGGAAGCTCACTATCGTGGGTACTTTGAATAAAAAATAAAACTTACATTCCTGAAGAAATAAAACCATCGACCTCTAGTGAACTGTTGTCAACTCTTTTTGGGTTTCATGAAAAAGTTACCATCAGTTCATAAGCTCCAAAAAAAAAAATACAAAAACAAAGCCGTGCTTCTCCTTAGCACGATGCACGATGATGATACAATCTCTGAAGCAGCTCACCAAAACCAGAAAAGATTTTGTTGTACAACAAAACCAAAGCAGGTGTTGATACTATGCATCAAATGTGTATGAAGTACTCCACCCAGCGGCGAACGTGCAGATGCCCGCCGCTGGGTAGCTTTCTTCTACAACATCCTGCATTATGCAGGTGTTGCTGCATATGTTATTTGAAATGCATATGTGCATATATATAGTGCATTATGATAAAAACAAAATATTTTTCATTGTGTACTACACGAACCTTATGCATTTTCTAACGGGGTACCCGGGTGCCTCATACGTATACATGTTTATTTTTTTTAAAACTTAATTTTCTAAGTTCAAATATTTTCCAAATTATTTATAATGCAATTTCGATAGAAAATCGGTCAAACAATGTGGCTCCAAGAAGGATTTGGCCCAGCCTTTGTAGAAAAACCATTATTCTACAAAATGTTCCCCGATGGGTCCCCGGGAGGCAACACAAGGGTTAAGCGAAAAAGATCCAATAACCAAAGTTATTACAAAAAATATTAAAAGTGAAAGGCATTTTTCAAAAAGACCAAGACTTTTTCTCCAGAGAGCCCACAAAACCAAAAAAGTTCCAATGATTCAACTAGTTCCAAAAATATTGAAAGCGGAACGTATTTGTCAAAAAATGTTTGTTCAAGTAGTCTACAAAACCCAAAAGGTTGGAAATACATCGTCTTTTGTCTAAGGAGTCTATAAAACCAATAAAAATGTCTACCTTGGAGCACATTAACCGTGTCCCATTAGCATAAATCGTCGCTTTTGCGTACACGCTCGTGGACTGGTGCGCTAAATATTTTTTGTCGTTCAAGTACATGAGCTAGTTCTATTGCTTTGAAAATATGGCTCATGTACGCGGACGTGAGACGTTATAATAGCTACATGAGCGTGTACCAAAATGAGCTGTGTACTAGCTCGCGTGCGTACAATAGTTTTACATTAAAAAGTAAATTTTGAGTTGTGACTGTTTTGTATTTAGTGTGCGATATATGCATGTCTTTTTTTTTTTCTTGACCCGTAATTATTAAACTAATAAGTATTTTATTATATACATAAAAGTATATATACATGTATGAAAAACGGTGTGGGTCCTAATTTTAAACGTGATACAAATAAGCAGAGATTGTCTCCATCTGAGAGTAATTTTACGTATGACGCGTGATAATTATGTGATCAGGTTTCATACCAAAGAACAGCCGGCTTCATCATAAGTATTTGAAGAGTGCAACAACTTCTGCAAAAATACTTTGGGGACAAATTACAATGCTAAATTACCAACAGCACATAAAAACATCAAAGTAGCAAAAAGGGATGGCTCCAACATTAAGCCGAAGTAAGCAAGAAATGATAATAAAACTTAACACATTTTCACATTTTGACCGGAATCAGTAATTTTGACAGGTCATTTGGTATTTTGAAGTAGCCAAGGAACAAATTAATTTTGGTTTTAAGTAAGAAAAATAAAAAATCACTTTATTATAATACATCTTAACTTATTGCTAACATATTGCAAGAGTCATTACATTATTGCAGAAAAAAAAAAATTATGCATGACTTAGGAATTTTGATCTAAAATCATGAAACCAGTCAATTTAACTGGTTGTAGTTCTAGTGTTGTCTGATTTTCATTTTCATTTCCATTTTTCTTTTTTTTTTTTTTGCCATCTCCTGCCACTCTAAACGTTTTTGAGGCATTGTTTGCACACAGATTTTCATTGACTTCCTACCACGATTTTGATCTGGGTTGAATAGTATTAACTGGGCCGATCTCTTTTAGTATTGCATGAACAGATACCTTTGATGTGGAAGGCATTTCAGTGATTGGCATTATTGACTCTCCAATGGCAAATATTTAATGTGCAATATGTGTTACACATCACCCAACATGAGCGTTACACATCACCCTAATTGGCGGTATTTTATCACAATGTAAAAAAATGCAAACAATCCATATTTTATATCTAATCACTTTTAAAATCTAATGAACATTTTATCCGAATCCCTATTTTTTGTAAATTTAAAAAACTTTTCGATAAAAAGAGCTCACTCTTTTTAAGAACTCTAATAAAATGTATGTCTGCATACTTCACCATATCACAGTTGTTAATCCACTCATATACGAGGGTGCCTTTTATATTTTGGGATTAGAGAACATAAACAAATATTAATCATCGAAAATCACTTTATTGTTTTTCAAAATATTCTCCATTAAGATCTATACACTTTTGCATGCGTTTGAACCAATTGTCGAAGCACTTTTGCCACTCTGATTGAGGTATCTCCAAAACATGCATTCTGAATGCCGCAACCGCTTCTTCGGGCGTCGAAAATCGTTGTCCACGCAGTTTATTCTTCACGGTTGGGAATAAAAAGAAGTCATTCGGTGCCAAGTCAGGACTATACGGCGGATGACCCATCAAATCGATGTTTTGGGTGCTCAAAAATGCAGTTGTTTGAGCCGATGTGTGAGAGCTCGCATTGTCGTGGTGAAGAGTGATCCGTCTTCGGCGGTTGGTTTTCCTGATTTCTTGGAAGACAACTGGCAAACAAATGGTTGTGTACCACTCAGAGTTGACTGTTCTGCGTTGTTCTAGTGGTACGGTTGCGACATGTCCATATTTTCCGAAAAACAGGCGACCATTTGCTTGGAAGTGCTTCGTGCGCGAACAACTTTTGTTGGATTTGGCTCATCTTGAAACACCCATACAGTCGACTGCTGTTTACTTTCGGGCTCATACGCGTAAATCCACGATTCATCACCTGTCACGAAGTCATAGACGTGTTTCGAAGCACCGCGATCGTATTTTTTGAGCATTTCCTTCGACCAATCGACACGAGCCTTTTTTTGAGCGATTGACAAATTGTGTGGGATCCAACGCGAACAAATTTTTTTGACAGTCAAATGTTTATGCAATATTGAATGTATGCTGGTTCCACTTATGCCTAAGGTTGCCTCAATCTCACGATAGGCAACATGACGATCTTGCAATATCAGTTCGCGCATCAATGGTTTTCGGAACAACAGCTGATTTCGGACGACCTTCACGAAATTCGTCTTGGAGTGAACTACGACCACGATTGAATTCACCATACCATCGATAAACACTGGTCCTTGATGGAGCTTCATCGCCAAAAATTGAATTAAGTTCATCCATGCACTGTTGCTGTGTTAATTCACGTCGAAAGTTGTAAAAAATAATCGCACGAAAATGTTCACGATTTAATTCCATTTTTAGACCGAGATGAATCTTTTAAGTTACTATAAACAACACAAATAGCGCTCGTATGTCAAAACGTTCTGAGTACGTATAAGCCAACAAATGTCAAACTTTGCGATAGAGCTTTCAGTTGACAGATTGCAACACCAGGGTTGCCAAATCCCGAAATATAAAAGGCACCCTACGTATCAACATTTTGTACGAAAAATCGCCGTGTTACACATCACCCCACGGTACACATTACCCCATCTCACCCCGTTTTTACACGTGATCAAGTCAATTATTGCAGAGCTACTGATCAATAAAAGAATATTATATTTATCTTAACAGTTTTGTTTAAAACACCAATAAAATTGTAACGATTATTGTAATCAGGTATTTGATTTAGAGTCTGAATTATAAATTGTTGGCATGACCCTGGACAGCCGCTTTGTCTGTCCCAGCTATGGACCAAGGTAAACTGGGAGTCGTTACACAGTAATAATGGTAAAGAATAATTACAGTTTGAGCATAAATGCTTCCAACTTGTCGTAGGACCGGCTTTTATACTAGTAAATAAATAAATATCTTATTCCAATAATATAAACCTTTATATTATGTAATTCCTATATACATTTGGGAGACAAGAAAAAAGTTACTGTTGTCGACGGAGGGAAGATAGTTAGTAAAACAAGCGTAAAATCGTCAAATTAGTTTGTGGACGACCCATTATACGGCTGTCAAATGGAAATCTACTGAAAGGGCTTTGTGTGTCTAATTACCGAAAACTGACATAACATATGTTAGAAGTCAGTCAAATCTTACACCAACAACATTAACATTTTTATAAAATTAATATTTACTATAACCACAGACAATAATTAACTTAATCATTATAATCGAATCGGCTTTTCTGTCTGTCATTCCATTTGCGACTTTAAAATCATAACTGCAACAATAATGTTTTATACCTTAAGTTCGGCAATCAGACATACTTTAGACTTAAAACATACTTATAAAGCTTTGCGCAAGTTTTTCCCCCATGATAAAAATTATTTGATATCAAAATGAAAACCATAAAATTTAAGTTCTATGTCAACGCAGACATAAAAGTAAATATTTAAAACAAAGTAATAATCATCAATAATTAACGTGTTGGGTGCAAAAATTGCACAAAACTAATGCGAAGAATGTGTAAAATAATCATGTGAATTTTGTGTGTCGTGTGTGTGTGTGAAATGTGTTTTATATTATTTGATTTATTAATTCTTAAACCATTTTCATTTACACAATGTTGTCAAAGCTGTGTAAATGCACTTTAAGCACTGTTGTAAAAATATATTACCGGATGAAGGGATACTCTCAGATACTAGACATAATTGAAATTTTAGTATCTAACTGTTTTCAATTATTATTTACTTAAACTCGGCAACTACTCAACAACTACTCAGATAATTTGAAATTTTTATTCTATTAGTAGTTGTTTATTCATCAAAAATATCTTAAGAGTTAGCTGTGTGTTAAAACTGCAAATTTAACTCTAATAATTTCAGTAAAAGTGGGTCATTCATAAACATTTTTATAAATCTGGCATTAATATCACTTCTCGAACAGCCAGAGCTGTAGCAACAATTGAGGCAACAATGTAGCCTACGTGTGTCAAGTGCACACATTATGTAACATATAAACATGCAGTTACACGTGTGGCAAACAGCCATCCATACGCCCCGGCTCTTAATTGTGCAATACTTACCATATCATGACAAGTAGTCAATAATTGTTGTAAATCAACCAGCTATTTTTGTATTGGTTGTCACAACAATGTTTTCCACTTGTGGCATGTTTCGCTGTGTGTGTGTGTATGTGCGTAATCTTTTCAATGTCAATGTCGCCATATGCAATTATCACCAATACTTTGATTTGCAAATGCTTCAACAATGCAGTCCCCAGCAACAACAACAAAAGCCAACAATAAAAACAGCAGCAACAAATAATAAGTTACGCCATTGCTTCGTGTGCAAACTGACTGAACTATGATAGTAATTTTTATTTAAATTTCAAATAAATTATTTGTTGTTTATTTACATCGTTGGCAACAATGTTGCCAAGCAGCTGCTGGCAACTTATTCAAGCACGTTGCTTGCATCAATTGCTGGTTATTATTGTTCGAAGATATTTCTATGTAAAATAATAGCTGGATTTTAAATAATTTTAATTGTTTCCTGTAATTTGCTAGCAATCCGCATATGCAAATATATCGTCAATTAATCAATAACTGAATATATTAAAAAATTCTTTATTCTGTGAAGAAATGTGTGTTGCATAACTTAAGGGGCTGCAATTAAAAAAATATTAATTGACTATAAAAACAAACTAATTTATTCGTTTTTATTATGATATAATTCTAAACTTTAAATGATTGAAAAATTCTGCCTTTGTTACTGAGCTAGAAACATGGCAAATAACGATGAGTAAATATTTTGTAAAATGCAACTATTTAGATGATTATTGCTGCGTCACACAGTGTACTCAATAGAGTAAGCTAGACAGAATAATTTTATAGGTGTTTTTAGTTTATTCATGCAAAAAGCTATATATATAATAAGGAGCAACGACCTTCCATACAAAAAAAAAGGCCTCGATGCCACCGGCTAAAAATGAGCCTTGGTCTATTTTATGACGATCCCCAAAATATTTTGGCTGTCACGTTAACCGGAAACTGCTCAAAACAACAAAAATTTTGGAAAATGAACAATACATAAAAATAGAAAGTCCTTTGAATAAAATCGGTCAGAAATGTGTTAAAAATCAATTTTATCGTTTTCATTTGTTTCCATGTTTATAATGATTTTACCTGAGCTTTAATTTTTTTTTCACTTTTGAAACTTTTTTATACAGTAGTACTTATACTTATACTTATACTTATACTTATACTTATACTTATACTTATACTTATACTTATACTTATACTTATACTTATACTTATACTTATACTTATACTTATACTTATACTTATACTTATACTTATACTTATACTTATACTTATACTTATACTTATACTTATACTTATACTTATACTTATACTTATACTTATACTTATACTTATACTTATACTTATACTTATACTTATACTTATACTTATACTTATACTTATACTTATACTTATACTTATACTTATACTTATACTTATACTTATACTTATACTTATACTTATACTTATACTTATACTTATACTTATACTTATACTTATACTTATACTTATACTTATACTTATACTTATACTTATACTTATACTTATACTTATACTTATACTTATACTTATACTTATACTTATACTTATACTTATACTTATACTTATACTTATACTTATACTTATACTTATACTTATACTTATACTTATACTTATACTTATACTTATACTTATACTTATACTTATACTTATACTTATACTTATACTTATACTTATACTTATACTTATACTTATACTTATACTTATACTTATACTTATACTTATACTTATACTTATACTTATACTTATACTTATACTTATACTTATACTTATACTTATACTTATACTTATACTTATACTTATACTTATACTTATACTTATACTTATACTTATACTTATACTTATACTTATACTTATACTTATACTTATACTTATACTTATACTTATACTTATACTTATACTTATACTTATACTTATACTTATACTTATACTTATACTTATACTTATACTTATACTTATACTTATACTTATACTTATACTTATACTTATACTTATACTTATACTTATACTTATACTTATACTTATACTTATACTTATACTTATACTTATACTTATACTTATACTTATACTTATACTTATACTTATACTTATACTTATACTTATACTTATACTTATACTTATACTTATACTTATACTTATACTTATACTTATACTTATACTTATACTTATACTTATACTTATACTTATACTTATACTTATACTTATACTTATACTTAAATTTTTGTTTAAAAGTTAGAAAGTAGGTACTACGCGGATTTCTATTAAATATGTTTTAAAATATCATATTTGTGCTACAGTATAGTAAAGAGGTATTTTACTTTCGAAATTTTAATAATAAGTATATTTAATTAAAGTTTTAAGCTTTATATAAAATCATCTCCCACGCACTACCTGCTCTTTTTTTCACGCCATTGTGTAGCGAGAGTTTCAATAAACTACATGCTGCTCTTTACTCTTATATTTTTATGTTCAGCTAGCACAGCAAAAAAAATATGTTTCACATGTTTTGTCTTAGGGCTGATTTATAGTGAACGCTTATGCCGAAGCTTATTTGCGCTTGCTCCTAAAGTAGCTTTTTTGAGTTTATTATGCTTACATATTGCTTACATATTTAAGTAGCTTATTCAGCTTATTAGTGTTCATAATGCGCGAGTTATATTACCTGCACAACATAATTAAAGTACATCGCCCAACACAGGAAACACAGCAGACGCCAGATCAGCACTTTAACTTTAATCAAACATTTATTTATTTTTCTTATTTTATTATTTCGTAATACACACACATTTTTGCAACCTAATCATGTTATACTTTACCTGTAAATTAAAAATGCATTGTAGAGTTAGTCTTAAGTTGGTTCTCGAGAAATAAAGTTGATTTTTTTTAATTAACTCTACGTTTGTAACGTTAATTGGCGCAGTCGGCAGGATAGGCACCGGTCTATTCCTTTGAAAAGTTTTAACTTAAATCGAAAAGTAATAACGGCGGTTTACCGGGATACATTTCAAACTAAATTAAATCAGTGTTAATCATCAAAGGAAAATTGATAAAAACATCCATCAAATTTTAATCAGCGTTAATCATCAAAGGAATATTGATAAAACCAACCATCGAAGGAACATCGATTGGAGCAACACAACACTGAAGACCGGGAAGTTTCAACTTCGGAAAGCCTATCTGTAATCTACTCAACGAATCTATGGACTCACAACTGGCAATGTACTTCAACCTTATTCTGCTGCAGGGGTAAGAGAACATTGCAATTATTTTAAGATATCATAAAGAACCCTAAAAACCTAATCAATTGAAAATAAATTTTGAGCAAATTTAGTGTTAATAAAATAAATAAATAAGATTTATCGATAATAAATTAAAAATATTTCAAATAAAATAAGAAAAAAAATTATTTTTTTTTTCTCGAAGGAAAATTAATTTACCATACCAAAAAAAAATTTTTTTAATTGCAATCGGAAAAAGAAAATCGTGTGACTTAATTTAAACAGATATAAAGAATATCTTAAAAATATTATAAAGTTACAAATTTTAAATTTTAAAAATTTTTCTATAAAGTTTACAAATTTTAAAAACGTGTTATTAATTCAACAAATAATTCAAATGAGAAGAACCTTTTTTAGAAATAGATCAGGTGTGCCATATACAAGAAGCACCAGTTTAAAAAATCTTAATACTATCGAAGAAACCAGAGAATTAGATAATTTAGCAGGAAGTTTACCAAATTTAACTACAGCCATATTCGACCAAATCCAACCAAACATGGCACAAAATGATATCTTTAACTCTCTGAGAATACCGGACGCAATAAAGGATCTTCCAAAATATGATGGAAATCCTAGGTTGCTCCACGAATTTATTAATAATGTCGAGGAAATTCTTTCCTATATTGCCACTTTATCAAACACACCATATGCCAGAATATTGTTACGAGCTATCCGAAATAAAATAGAAGGACCTGCTAACGAGGTGCTTAATATGTATGGTACTACTTTAGATTGGACTCAAATTAAAGCAAACCTTATACTTCACTACTCAGATAAACGTTCTGAAACCTCCCTCATTCGCGATTTGCATACATTAAGACAGGGAAATAAATCTATAGAAATATTTTTTACTGAAATTGTAGAAATTCAGGCTACAATAAATAATCATGTCCTCATACATGAAACCGAAACAAGCGTGATAGAATCAAAACGCAAATTATACTCAGAAATGTGCCTCAACACATTTTTGAGTGGCATAAAAGAGCCCTTGGGATCCTCGATCAGGGCAATGAAACCTGAAACACTATCCACTGCCTACTCGTATTGTGTAAAAGAACAAAATATGTTCTATTTAAAAAACGACAATACGAACTATCAAGGTCGAAAGCCAAACTTAGAAAATCGGTCTATGATGAATACCCCCAACCGTAACCCACAACCTACAGTTAGCTTCTTTAGGCCACAATTTCAGCAACAAAGACTCAGTTATCAAACACCAAGACCCAACGCGTATCCAATGCAAAGATTCTCAACACCCAATTTTCAAAACTTCAGGCCCAATAACAATTATTTTCAGAACTTTAGACCCAACAATAACCAAAGAAACTTTAAACCACCACAAAATGTTTTCAGACCAAATAATATAGCAGGACAACCAACCCCCACTCCAATGGACCTCGGCTCAGGTATGTCTAAATACAGACAACCAACACAGGCACAACCACATAATAACTCTAACACTCAAAAACCTCAACCCAGGTTCGTTGTAGAGGAAGTGTTCAATGTTAACCCAGATGGGACTAACCCAACAAATAATAGTAACAATTATGGTGATAACCCTTATGCGTGTTATGATAACTCGTATGACTATTACAACTATAATAGTTACGAGGACAACACTTTTCCCACAGTTACAGAACCGCAACAGGAACAATTACCAGAATCATGCGAAAGTAGATTCGAAATAGAAGATTCCCAAAATTTTCAACCACTTGCCTTGGAACAGCCACCGGATATGTAGACATAAATAAACACGGATGCACTCTTCCATATGTAAGCATCTCTTCTCCTTTCGGCAGACCTCTAAACTTTTTAGTTGACACTGGTGCCTCTGCATCATTTATAAATCCCGAATTTGTTAACACACAAAATAGGAACGAATGTAAACCAATCACCATAACAACTATACTCAGTAAGCACACCCTAAAATATGAAACCTCAATACCCATTTTCTATGAATTTAATACAGACGGATACTTTAGATTTTTAATTTTTAAATTTCACAATTATTTTGACGGGTTATTAGGACTTGATGTGTTAACACAACTAGGTGCTAAAGTTGACTTAGAGAATAAAATGTTAGTGACTAAAACTGCATCAATTCCTCTTAGACTTAAGCCCAATCTCACTTCAGGGAAACATATAATCCCTTCGAACTCCAAAACAATATTAAGGATACCCGTTGACATTTGCGATGGTGATGTCTATTCAGACAAAACTATTGTGAATTCCGAATTATATATTTCAGAAGGTATATATACTGCTAAAGGCTGGTATTGCCCAATGGAAATAGTAAATACGTCCAACATTGACCAAATTCTACTTATCGAGCAACCAATAAGAGTTCACCCCTATTCTTCTGCTAATTTCATAGAACTTAATAACTTTAGTTTCGATTATGACGTTATAAATACAAAATCAAAAATAACAGACTTAATTCGACACAACCACCTTAACTCCGAAGAAAAGCAAGCCCTGATAAAACTTTGCACAAACTACGAAGACATTCTGTTTAAAGAAGGCCAAACACTTACTTTCACAAACCAAGTCAAACACAAAATTCCGACAATAGACGAGTTACCTATATACACGAAATCTTACCGGTACCCATATATACATAAAGAAGAAATTCGAAATCAAATTAACAATATGTTGGAGCAAGGAATTATACGTCCGAGCTACTCACCCTGGAGTTCTCCAGTTTGGGTAGTGCCAAAGAAAAAAGATGCGAGTGGAAAACAGAAATGGAGGTTGGTAATCGACTATAGGAAATTGAACGAAAAAACCATCTCCGACAGATATCCATTACCAAATATTACAGAAATACTAGACAAGCTTGGAAAATGTATGTATTTTTCCACTCTTGATTTGGCTAGTGGATTCCATCAGATTGAAATGCACTCAAAAGACATATCCAAGACAGCATTTACTGTAGACGGCGGTCATTTTGAATACATCAGAATGCCTTTTGGCCTGAAAAATGCCCCGTCAACATTTCAACGGGTTATGGATAATGTTCTGAAAGAATTGCAAGGTAACATCTGTCTTGTATACTTAGACGATATTATAATTTTTTCCACTTCGCTACAAGAACATATTGAAAACCTAGAAAAAGTCTTCAAAAAACTTCGCGAAGCAAATCTAAAAATTCAACTTGATAAATCCGAATTTCTCCATAAAGAAATAGCTTTCTTAGGACACTTAGTTACAACCGAAGGCGTGAAACCTAATCCTGAAAAAATTAGTGCCATTCATAATTTCCCACTACCCCGAACGCAAAAAGAAATTAAATCCTTTTTAGGACTATTTGGCTATTACAGGAAATTCGTTAAGGATTTCGCCAACTTAGTCAAGCCATTAACTGAATATTTAAAGAAAGGCAAAACGGTGCAATTAACTGAGAAATATATAAAAGCATTTGAACTCTGTAAAACAATTTTAACAAACGACCCAATTTTGCAATATCCGGACTTTGCAAAACCATTTGTCCTCACCACGGATGCCAGTAATTTTGCTATAGGTGCTATACTGTCGCAAGGTCCCATAGGAAAAGATCTCCCAATTTGTTATGCCAGTAGAACCCTTACCGACACCGAAATAAACTATTCTACGATAGAAAAAGAATTGCTCGCAATCGTGTGGGCAACCAAATATTTTAGACCCTATTTGTTTGGTCACAGATTTAAAATTGTGACCGACCACAAACCACTCACCTGGCTAATGAGCCTGAAAGAACCGAATTCAAAATTAGTACGTTGGCGCCTGAAATTAGAAGAATATGACTATGAAATAGTTTATAAAAAAGGAACACAAAATACTAATGCAGATGCATTAAGTAGAGTAAAAATCGAAAACAATAACCAAAGCAATCATATAGAAATTCACGTTAACGATTCAAGTAGCACAATATTAGGCACAAGTGGTACTACTATCCATTCAGCTGACGAAGACCTAAACGATGGCATCCCTATTTCAGAAAGACCCCTCAATGAATTCAACATCCAAATTATTTTACAAAAATCAAATGCTGGATCAACCATGACAGTAGAAACAATTTTTAAAAATAGACAACGCAGAACATTAAGAAGAGATAACTTTAATGAAAACAATCTAGTAGAAATTTTAAAAAATTTTATGCCACCTAATAGACTATCTGCAGTATACACTGATGATGAAACGTTTCGCATTTTGCAAAATACTTATTCAAAATACTTTTCACAAAGTAAAATCTTTAAAATAATTAGGTGCACCGAAATTTTAACTGACATTAGACAAAACGATGATCAAGATAAGGTCATCCACGATTACCACGAAAAATCCAATCACCGCGGTATTGAAGAAACATTTCTACATTTAAAACGACAATATTACTTCCCATACATGAAATCAAAGATCTCTAACATAATAAATAGCTGTGAGAAGTGTCAATTATTAAAATACGACAGACACCCAGCTAAAATAAAATATCAAATTCCAGAATCTCCTTCGAAACCGCTTGACATTTTACACGCAGACATATATACAATAAACCACAAAACCATATTAACAATTATAGATAAGTTTTCCAGATTCGCTGCTGCTTACACACTTCCTAGTAGAAACAGTATATCCATATTAAAGTCACTAAAACATTTTGTTAGTCTACATGGTCCACCATTAAAACTAGTATGTGACCAAGGAACCGAATTCAATTCCAACATTTGTAAAGAATTTTGTAGACAACATGAAATAATTTTGCATTACACCTTTTTTCAACAAAGTAGTAGTAACGCACTCGTTGAGCGATTACATTCTACTTTGACCGAGATTTACAGAATAATATACGACACACGAAAGAATAAAAAGCTAGAGCTAGATCACGATGAAATATTATTAGATACCCTTATTACTTATAATAAATCCATTCATTCGGCAACTAAGTTAACACCTTATGAACTATTTTACGGAAGAACCTTTGAATTCAATAAAAACCTAAAAACAAATACAGAACATGAATTCTTAAATAAACTTAATGAATTCCAAACACAATTATACCCTACGATTAAAACAAAAGTTGATAATTTAGTAAATAATCGAATAAATTCTCTAAATGAAAAACGAGAAGACCCTAAAGATTGGGAACCAAATGATTTTATTTATAGGAAAGAATGCAGGAGAAATAAACTTACACCAAGATTTAGTAAGCGTAAAGTACGAGAAAATAAAAAAGTCACTCCAATAACTACAGATAACCAGAAAATACATAAATCTAAAATAAAGAAAAAGAAAAAGAAATATGAAATTAATACCACACCACCCAACCCTCTTTATATATTCACAGGCTAATATTCTCTTCGGCGCAAGTCATGGAAGTTCATGATTTAACAAATAGAAATGCAATACTACCATTAAATTTAGGAAAAGCACGCACTGTAGTAACCTACAATAATTTAATCCACATTGTTAAACTCGATACTTACCAATCCGACATCGATAGAATAGCTGAATCCATAACCATTTTTAAAACCATGCCAATATTTAAGCAAACCACTGATCTAGTCCAGTTTAAATTGAAAGAACTACAATCCAAATTAAACCTTTTAACAACTAAACCAAACCGTAGTAGAAGAGGCTTGGCAGATGGCTTAGGAAGCGTTATCAAATTCATAACCGGTAATATGGATGCATCCGATGCGCAAGAACTGAATCAAAATATAAACAGTCTGGAAATAAAACAAAGAAAAATCATTTCTGAATACAATAGACAAATTTCTATCAATTCCCAAATGATAGAAAGATTTAATAACATTAGTAAACACATCAACAAACAGCAAGACATAATAGAAAACTTTCTGAATCAATTTCAAGAAAGAGAAAAATTAAATACCAGAAAAGATAATGAACTCTTTTTCCGATCGCAATACCTAAACCAAATTATTTACAATATCGATATACTCACTAATCATTTAAATGATATATCTGAGGCAATAATAATGGCAAAATTACACATCATCTCAAAGATAATATTAAGTCCTGAAGAAACTACAGAAATCTCAGATATGTTACAAAAACAAAATATTGAACTTAAGTCTAATGAACATATTTACGAACTACTAAAATTACAGGCATATTACAATAGCTCAAATATTATTTTCAATGTTCAAATCCCAATCCTTTCCCAGAATGAGTACTCCTTATACCAAATAATTCCACTCCCGATAAATAAAACTAAACAAATATCCACCAAACCCTACATACTTTATGATTCGAGGGATATGCAATGTTTAAATATACCTTGCCCAGAAATAGAAGGTACGTACTACTGCCAACAAGAAGACAACCATCACCAAACCGAAGATAAATGCATCAAGAACCTAATGGACAATATGGAACAAGCTTTCTGCACAATAAACGAAGTGGGACACATAGAATCGATTCAACAACCTCAACCCAACTATATTTTACTCATCAACATTCCTTCCACAAAAATACAGACGACTTGTAATCAAAACAACATAACGCTAGAAGGAACTGTTTTAATACATTATGAAAATTGCCAAATACAAATCAACGGGATCACTTACAAGGAAGATCAGAAAGTATTCTGGGACAAGATTCACATCTTCCCACCATTTCTCAACCAAATCCACATAGAAGAAACAATAGAAGCACTTAACTTACAGAAGTTAAAAGAATACCATTTCGAAAATCAAAGAGAAATAATAACCTTAAAATCAGATAAAAACACAAGTAACTACATAACCATAAGCATCATAACCAGCATATGCATCTTTACGATCCTGATTTGCATCATTGTACATAAAAGACCCCAATTGAAACTTGCACTTAATCCTGTAAACCCGGATGCCGTTCCTGCTACTTCAACTTCAAAGTTTTCATGGCCGTCACTTCAATCTAAGGAGGGAGGAGTTATATTACCTGCACAACATAATTAAAGTACATCGCCCAACACAGGAAACACAGCAGACGCCAGATCAGCACTTTAACTTTAATCAAACATTTATTTATTTTTCTTATTTTATTATTTCGTAATACACACACATTTTTGCAACCTAATCATGTTATACTTTACCTGTAAATTAAAAATGCATTGTAGAGTTAGTCTTAAGTTGGTTCTCGAGAAATAAAGTTGATTTTTTTTAATTAACTCTACGTTTGTAACGTTAATTCGCGCTTATTGCTTGCATATTAAAGTATGTTTTGAGATTATTGGTGTTCGTATTTTGCGAATTTAAGAAAAATTCAGGAGTGTGGAGGAGGAAAAGAAGAAAGAAGCAAATAGCGATAAAATTTCATTTTGTCATGAACTACACGCATAAACTTATGATTAATAACAAATGCTCAAAACATTAACATATGATCAAAACAATAAAAAATGCGTTAAAAGGAACTTGAAAACATAAAAGCCAAAAAATGGTTGAAAGTTCAGCAAAAAAATAAAGAAATTTCCAGGCAGAACAGCATAAACAGCAAAAACTATGTAAATAAGCGAAACCGAAGACACAAGTGCTGAAATCTATCTTGAAAAGCACCACAAAATGAAACAACAACACCAATTATTAAAGTCCTGCACAGAAAATATCAAAGAAACGAAAATTATGTAAACAATTTAAAATTGAAGAAATAGGCGCCGAAGAGCATCTTATATATTGCGGAAGTGTAAAACATAAACAATAAAATGATAAAAGTGATGAAAACCAATTAATAAGCCTATAGCGGCTTATTCGGAATAAGCTTGCACTATGAACACTTTAAGCTGTTTCCATATGGATCATACATGAAGCATTTTCAGCTTCAACAATAATCTTAAGCATAAGTGATAACATTCACATGAGATGCAATGGTCATCTTCAGCGTGTTATGAATTTTTTTTTATATGAAGATTTTGCGCTCAATCTCTCTCCACACTTATTCAAAGAGAAACAAAAACGTGTTAGCGCTCTTTATTGATAAAGAAAAATCGTCCGTGGCGAAGTCGCGGATCACTGGGGCCTGCTATTATTATTATTTAAGAAAGTATGCGTGTACTTAGTGTACTCATGCGCGTAAGAAGTTATACATACTTCCTTGGAGTGAATTTGATAATTAAAATTTATATAGAATAATTAGAAACAAACCAATTCAGCATCTTATAGATGCGTGCAATAAAAGAACAGTAATTTGAGATCAATAAAAATGTAAAACATACAAAACAAAAAAAAAAAGAAGCCGCTAATGCACAAACACACACACACACACTCATACTCATATTGTTACAAATAAAAATTAAGCAAACATTAGAAAATATCTCTCAGCTGCAGGGCGTTAAAATTCCTTGTGTTTTGTTGTTGCACTTTTTTTTATTTTTCCTCTTCTCTAGCTATGAAAAACTTCAACATCGATCTACATGTTTGTTTATATGTTCGAATAACAAAAACAGCAACGAGCACAAAAATAAAAACAACAAACACAAGCAAGTCATTGCATTCGAGAGTACGTGCACAACTCAACTCGCTTCAATAATGATCATTATCAATGCCATAATGATGCTACAAGCACGAAACACAAGAGCGGTTATGCAATTTATGTTGAAAACTACTGCATCGCCGCCACGCGTCGTACAAAGTCTTGACGAGGTAATGAGGAGACGTTGTACGGGATGGTGCCTTCACCTCACGATAGCCAGCAGCAGCTTGTAGTATGCAGTCGTAACGATAGCTTGTGCTGCACAGACAAAGACGATTATGACTAAAACGACAGAACAACAACAACAGCAACATAGACAGCAAAGGCAAAGCCAACAACAACCATTGCAAATTGTTTCCTTGAACGTGTAGTTGGGGTGGGTTGTGTTTGTTGTTGTTGGATTTTGTGCTATTGGGCTTTGTGCTGGTTCGTGTGCATGTTTTACTGCATCATCCTCATCATCGCAGTGGTAACAGCAGCAGCAACAGCAGCAGTTGTAGGCAGCAACGTTGCAGCGATTGATTAAATTTTGTATTCAATGCATTGCAGCAACGTCGCAGCAGAGTCTGCTGTTGGCAGTATTTTGCAGCAGCCATGAGTATGTGTAGAAACAACTAAAAGTGAAAATATTTTGTCTTAGTATGAGTTCCGTGCTTAAAACGAGCGAAAAAAGGGTTAAGCAATAATCTTGAAACATTTTTTTAGTTGAAAAAAAGATTCTTAAATTATTCAAGAGCTGCGATTCAGCGTGAGTTTGTTGCTCATATACATATATTATTAATATTGTATTAGGGTGAGCCTTTTAATTAAATGAAAGTAAGGCGTAATAAATATCAAATAATTTAATCTTTTCACGCCTTTAATATTAATTTTTAATGATGAGAATGAGAGTTTTTTTGGAATTTTTTATTTGCGTTCGAAATGAAACTTCTTAGGCGGTGAAGCGATGATTCGATATTGACAGTGCAATATCAAAAACGAGTCATCCATCACCAGTCACACGAGTCACGCGAAGGCGCTGCCTAAGGGCGCGTTTATAATGAACGCTTATTACTGAGCCGAGCTGAAAAAATGCATCTCTCTTGCCCCAATGTGTTTTCGGCTCAGCTTAGCAATAAGCGTTCCATCTAAACGCGCAGGGCGGCTGCCCACAGAGTGAATACCGGTGCCGACTGGTTAGCAGACAGGTTGCTTGTTGGCACTAGTTCAGCAGAACTACAATAAAACAAAGAAATGAGCAGACGCGAGATAGAGATACGACTTTTAGATTGATCAATTAAAACAGGGATGGGCATAAAAATCTTCATATCAGAGGAGAGAGAAAAACAACAATATCAACAAGACCTAATACACCAAATTATCTTTATAACTGTAGTGCAGAGCTATACACCAAAACACCAACAAATCAAAAACCACAACAATACCAACAACACTAACAACACCAACCAAAAAACACCAATTATAAAAAAACACCACAAAGCACCAAAACTCAAAAAACACCAGAAACTTCAAAAACAACAGCAACGACATGTATCGGGGCTTTTATCGTAGGCTGTGGTATGACTTAGCCGCTAAAGGATCCAACGAAGGACCCTTGAAGCTTCGCAAATAAATGACGATGATTTTCAATATTTACATTTCAATGATTTTATTAACAATAAAATATGGTGATTTATTTCAGTGTATGAATATTCGACTTTCTTACAATACAACAACAACAATTCTTCCAATATACTTCTTTATAATTATTTCTCTTCTTATGATACAACAACAATTATTCTTCAAATATATTTATTCATGATCGTTCGCTTCGGCAGAGCTCGGGCTAGCTCGGATAATTATGAATTCAGGTGTTCTTGGTATTTATGTCCTCGGCTATGATCGGTAGTCGGCTATGTAAGGTGATGACGAGCTCGGACTCATTCGGATATGCTCGGTACTTATGAGCTCGGGTATGTTCGGTGATGATGAGCTCGGCTTCGCTCGGTACTTATGAGCTCGGGTATATTCGATAGTTCGGTAATGATGAGCTCGGGTATGTTCGGTAGTTCGGTGATGATGAGCTCAGGTTCGTTTGGATACGCTGGGTACTTATGAGCTCGGGTATATTCGGTAGTTCGGTGATGATGAGCTCGACAACGTGTTTTAATAGCTTGAATCTAGGTTAGAAAAACGAAAGAATATTATTATTCAAATATCATTCAGCAGGAGCTTAGCGGAATGAATACGATCGGGTCGGATGACGAACTATCAGCCGAAGCTGATGTGGTAACCAACTAAATGATAATTGCTACGTCGGAAGGCTAACTATCAGTCGAAGCCGATGTGGTAGCCAACCGAATAAATACAACCTGGTCGGATGGCGAACTATCAGCCGAAGCTGATGTGGTAACCAACCGAATGACTACTATCTGGGCGGATTGCAAACTATCAGTCGAAGCTGATGTGGTAACCAAACGAGTACCAACGAAGGTTGCTATGTCGGATGGCGAACTATCAGCAGGAGCTGATGTGGTAACCAACCGAATGTATACGATCGGGTCGGATGGCGAACTATCAGCCAAAGCTGATGTGGTAACAAACCGAATAATAAGAGATGCTACGTCGGGTGGTGAACTATCAGCCGAAGCTGATGTGGTAACCAAGCGAGTGCCAACGAAGACTAACAACTAATATAACTACAACTACACTAACTACATGTATTAGCAATCAAAGATTGCCGACCAAAATTTTATTACTTGTTGCCAAGCAATAGACGGCAAACAATGCCGTCTTTTTACTTGTTGTGCCGTCCCGAAGCATGCCAAGCCTTTCCCTTTTACATCGTGGCCTACGAAAACCTGTTGTGAAGTCTACCGTACATATGCTCGAACAATGTAATTTTCGATGGCTGTATACTGGCGGCTTGACTGGTGGATTTGTTGTTGCGGTCGCTATGCAGGCTGGCTGCTTGACTGGGAGTATTGGTTGTTGTTGTTGCTATGCATACAGCATACTGGCAGTTCAGTTTGGCTGGTATTGATGTTATTGTTGTGGTTGCTATGCATGCTAACTGCTTATAACGTAGATCACCGTTGCAAACAACAGCAACAACACCAGTTTTATCAGAAACATCAAATAATCAATTACAACTGCAGTGCAAGAAAAAACAAAAACTCCAAGAAATCACAAAAAACCATCAAAACCACCAAAAACTTCAGAAATGGCAACAACACTAAAAACACTAATTAAAAAAAACTAATCAAAAAACAGAAACAACAAAAACACAAATTATACCAAAAACACCAAATGATCTGTTACATCTGCAGTGCAGAGCTATACTCCAAAACAACCAAAAGCAACCAAAATTACAATAACACAAACAAAACACCAAGTACATTTTCAGAAATTTTATGTTGCAGTGCCGCCACTAATCTTGTAAAATTCTGGGATAATTTGGGATTATTTGTAACTAATTCCACGAACCTGGTTTAAATATTGATGATATACAAATCGATTGACATGCTATTAGAGCTACGTAGTGGTGAATATACGCGGTGTCCTTCCTATATTACGGATAAATATTGACAGACGATTTCAGCATTGACAACTTACACCTGCCGTAAGGCTTAAGTAAGTTGGGTTATCCAAAACCTAGGGTAATAGTTCATGAAACAGACAACCATGAACTTTGTGCTACCACAACACGGACCCGTTTACATTTTAGCAAGTAAAACGTACGGGGCATCCGGTGTGGCAACACGAACATGGAAGCTGCTTCACAAACACAAAGCATCACCCAGTGCCCTGCTGATTAGGAGCATTATAAGTTAACATACTGCCCGTAATAGCAGTACCAGTTTAGACTTCCGTAGCGACGTACTTCCATCCATCTACTGGTGAAGACGAGACCTACCCAATCTCTTGCATATTAAGACAGATATGCCAGCCCGGTCGTACCATTGCGCGACCCCGCCAGTCAATCTAGACCTGTGTAGCATTCACACAACCACAACCAGTACGAGAGTCCCCGAAGGGCCAGCCCACGACAGTCATCTGGGCAACTCGATCCCGTCAGATGAGGATCCACAACATCCCCGCAAGAAGACCAAGAAGACACAAATGCAATTATGAAAAAGTGCATATGACAGTGCTCAATGAGCACTTAGAGGCTAGTCTAACAGTTTGCAGGTGCCGACTCAGCTGGAAACTATTGCACATGACTGGTACCTACTTTGGAGGACCTTTGCAATTGCCACTCTCACTCTGGCAGTTCGGAAAGTCAACATCCAGACACAGAGTATTGGCCATTGTTCTCAGGGACTGCCGTGCTCAGTATGAGAACCCTTAGTTTAAACAACCAACATCAACACTTCCCTCAGTGACTGCCGTGCCAGTTTGAGGGTGCGAGTCAAACTCTTGAAAAGCAACACTTCGGAAAGCCGAAGAGTTGACACTTTGACGCACGCATGCCAACACTTCACATCCAGTTTTTCCAGCCGAATTAAGGTCTCCATGCGGTGGATAGATAGGGTCAACCCCATCCGACGGGTAAAGACTGTCCCCGTACTAACAAGTTTTAAGGTCAATTGCTATACCTACGCAGGCTTGTTCCATATCGATATACCGAATATGACCTGCTACCAAGATGGGCGCCACCCCAAGCTCTTGGTTGGCTTTATCAGTTTTTACGTTTGCAGGACGTATCCTACAAACAACCCTCCTCCTTTATCCTGGCTTGGGACAGGCAGGCCGAAACCTGGCGGAGTTAGATAATTATTGACAGAAGGAATTCGAATTTATTTGTACGCCTGACATGTAGTCTTAAGTACAAAAGTCATCAAAGGCCTAGGGTATAATAAGCATCACCCAGTGCCCTACTACCAAAAGCAAGCTTCCAATAGTAGTACCAGTTTAGACTTCCGTAGCGACGTACTTCCATCCATCGACTGGTGGAGACGAGACCTACCCAATCTCTTGCATACTAAGCAGGTATGCCAGCCCGGTCGTACCATTGCGCGACCCCGCCAGTCAATCTAGACCTGTGTAGCATATACACAACCACAACCAGCACGAGTCTCCCCGAAGGGCCAACCCATGATAGTCACCTGGGCAACTCGGTCCCGCCAAAGAAGCTCCACAACATCCCAGCAAGGAGGCAAAAAACTCATTTGGGTTTTTATATTTGGCCGTGTCCAATTAGAGCACTAAATTACTCATGACCGGCAACTTCAATCCAGGCATGAAATTTATATTCACTTACCATGGAAGAAGTGCCTATAACCCCTGTTTAAACAACAAACAATACATCGAATATATGTGCATTCATTTTGTATACACCTCAATTCATTCACCCAATTTTACATCTCTCAAATGCCTCCTTGCCGTGGATAGATAGGGTCGTCTTCTTTGACGAGTATGACTATCCCCGTGCTAACAAGTTTTTAGGTCCATTGCTATACCTTCGCAGGCTTTTTTCACAATAATATATATAGTGACCTGCTACCAAGATGGGCGCCACCCCAAGCTCTTGGTTGGCTCTACTTTTACAGTATGGGACGTATCCCATACCAACCCTCCTCCTTTATCCTGGCTTGGGACAGGCAGGCCGAAACCTGGCGGAGTTATAATTATTGACAATATGACAATAAGTTTAAGTACATTTTCGCGATTTTTATGCTACTTTTGTGGCTTGTGCATCACTATTAATATAGCCAAGACACAAGCCAAGGCCATCCGATAAGGAGGAAAAGAAACTAAAACTTAATACTTAATCAACAACTACAGTTAATAGGAGAACGTTGCTCAGAGGATTAAGGATCCGTCGGCCGGAAGATCAAAAGGTAGCGGATGCAAATCGCACTGCGAACAAAATAATCACACAGTTGTTTATTGTTTATTGTAATGTAATTGCTGTTTATTGCAATTGAAACGTTTCGTTACATCATTATGAAACTCCATTTAATTCGCGATGTTGTTGTAAGCAAATTGTATACCAAAGTTAAAGAATTAAAAATTATAATATTAAATTTGCTTGTATTTTAAACTATGTTTAAGGTAAATTATTAAATCAATGAAACGCGATAAATGTATTAAGAAGCTGATATTCAACCTTCCCTTATTATAATTTATATAAAACGACGGCTTTCCTACTGTTCACACTCAAAACAACTCTATTCCCAAATTGTTTATTAAATAATGTTTCATCCGTTGTACTTGCATTTCAAATGTTAAAAATGTATTAAAATTTTTTAAAATAATATCAAATATTTTGAATATCTTCAAATAGCTGATAGTGAAATACATTTCCTTTGATTCCAAGCAATACAATTAGAATATACAAGTTATGCATGCTAAACGACTTGCAAACGCTGTATTTCACTGGACGTATTTATTTAAAACATGCATAATGCATAAATGCATAAAACAAAGTAGATCAAATATCGAGTTAAGCAATTAAATGCGTTAAACAGCAATGCGGCTCAGGTATCAGGCGCATAGCGCCGTTAGCGGCACAGTCATTATATTAAGTCAGCATATTACTTATTGCTGCTATAACTTAAGCACGCGCTATGCAGTGTTTCTGCTTCTGCCACAATTTAGTCATGTCTGGTTTTGCATGCATTGAGGTAGGTCAGCGATTACAGTAACTTATGCTGCGTTTTATTTTACTATCTGTTATGAACACCGTTCGCTCAACTCAGGATCAATGTCAGTCGATATTTAGTATTGGCATTTATTTTGTTATTAATTATGATATAATGCGCATATGATGACTGCGTCCCAACAAGTTGCGAAAGCAGTTTGGAGGTCAATACCAATACACAGAGGTGAAAATCTAATTAATTCAATGCAATGGCAACCCAATAAACATTGTGGCGAGGGGTGATTCGTTAACGAATCGCTTGTGAATCGTTTTTTTTTTAAGTTTTCGAATAGTTTCATACTGACTTCATCAGAGGTTGGCTTGATGCTTAAAGAAAGCACCGATTGAAATCATGACTTTCCTAAACTGCATTGGAGATGTTTTGAAACAAAAAAACAAATTTTTCCAACTTTTCAATATACAAATTTTTTTAAGAAAAGTATTTTTTATTTACTTTCTATTGTTAATACGTCATTTAATATATATTTGAATATTTGTTTCTTAAATTTTATTTATGTTTTTTTTTTTTAATATAAAGTTTTTTTTTTAATTTTAAGTGAAAAAAAGACTTAAATACAAATTTTCATAAATTTTTATATGAAAAAAATTTTGTGAATATTTTTTCTTCTGTTATTTAGTGCTTATTCTTTATATAAATAATTTCCAAATATAATTTGTTTAAGATTTTCATATGAATAAGTTGTCGTTAACAAATTGCTTTTTGTTGTTTTGGCGACTCGTTAACGATTGCTTTTTATAGTTTTTGGCGACTCGTTAACGAATTGCTTTTTTTAGTTTTGGTGACTCGTTAACGAATTGCTTTTTCATAGTTTTGGCGACTCGTTAACGAATTGCTTTTTCATAGTTTTGGCGACTCGTTAACGAATGGTTTTTTCATAGTTTTGGCGACTCGTTAACGAATTGCTTTTTTTAGTTTTGGTGACTCGTTAATGAATTGCTTTTTTTAGTTTTGGCGACTCGTTAACGAATTGCTTTTTCATAGTTTTGGCGACTCGTTAACGAATTGCTTTTTCATAGTTTTGGCGACTCGTTAACGAATGGTTTTTTTTTGTTTTGACGAATGTATAACGAGGCCGAAAAAAAGTTGGTCAAAAAATGAAAAAAAAAATAATTTCGAACGTTTGAAAAGCCAAATCTTTAAAAAGATACCTAAATAACAAAAAAATCAAAAAAAATTTTTTTTTGCCCAAGTTGGGGTTCGGCCCATGTCCGCGAATGCTGGCTTTTATTATCAAGCAAATCAAGGAAAGTATATTCAGCATCTGGAATAGACGAGTGGGTAAGGTGCCGGACTAGCGTTCAGATGACGTGGTTTCAATTCTTGTAGAGGTAAGCTTGAAATTAGTTTTTATTTTTTTTTTTTTTTTATTTTTTATGATTTATTTTATATGATTTATATGATTTTATTTTTGATTCGTTATCGAATTGCTTTTTTTAGTTTTGGCGACTCGTTAACGAATTGCTTTTTATAGTTTTGGCGACTCGCTAACAAATTGCTTTTTTCGGTTTTGACGATTCATTAACGAAGGAGGAATTTCTCCCGCTCGCGATACTATAAATGAATCGCTACTAATAATTGCTAATGAATGAAATGTACGAGAATGCGATTCGTAAACGACAACATTAGTTAATCATTTTGTTTGTTGGGAATGTGCAGCAACTAAATACTAATATGAAGAAAATATATCAAATGTATCTTTAATAGTTCGAGTTAATAACTCAACTTCAATACTAACGTACGTAAAATTGAATTACGAGTAACCTTACCTTACTAGTAATATAACGTATAGTGAACGTAAGGTTGGTATTCTAGGGTTAAAGTCTCCTTATGGATTGATATACAACGTACAACTATAAAACATATTGAAGAATTTTCAAGTTATTTCTTATAAAAATAGATTTAATGCTTAAGTTTCTTTTCTCTTTAGATATATAGTTTTTTAAAACCATATAGCAATCGAAATCTATGAAAGCAATGGAGATGAATCTCAAGGCCTGAGAAACTTCTTAAAATGAAAGCTCTTAGTGAGAAAATTCTCAAAACGATATGCGTAATCCTGAGATGCAGCACGCTTGTATGAGAACTTTTTCGTAAAATGTTAAGTCACCTACTCAGTGAACTCAGTGAATTTATTAAGTAACAAAGATCGCCGAATACTATTGAGAAAATAGTCCAATATAGATTGATAATCTTGAAAAATATTTATTCTCTCATATCGATGCTAATAAAAATATTCTATACCATTTTTCAGAGGGTTACACTAGTACTGCTATCTTTTGACTTAACCAATTTTTACATATGTATAAGCGAATCTTAAAGTTTTTGTTATATTTA
Organism: Coremacera marginata; assembly: GCA_914767935.1. Classification (NCBI taxonomy): domain Eukaryota; kingdom Metazoa; phylum Arthropoda; class Insecta; order Diptera; family Sciomyzidae; genus Coremacera; species Coremacera marginata. The sequence continues at coordinate 169,614,864 of OU612045.1, forward strand.
CGTGAAAACAAAAAAACCTTATATTAATTTTGGGAACCATGCTCTGGATCTCCAAAACTACTTCACTTATTTTCTGATTTCGCTCGGTAATTTCTTCTCGCATTAGCTGGTAGTTTAACAAAAAAATATAAAATAAGTTTTTTGGAAAATTTTTTCATTTAACACAAAAGTTAACATTTATAAGTAAAAAAAATTTTAGTCTATGGTTTCGGTCGATTTGTTATTAATCAATCCAATGCATATTAAGCAGTGGTCGGCACATATGCAGCACATGCTTTGCCAAGAATTCTTATGCTCATTTACTCATTCGACAAACAAGTATTGGCGTAGCAGAATTGTTTCGGATAATATGCAATTGTTTTGTCTCACTTTCCATTACAGTCTGATTTTTAATTTTGCCGACCACTGATATAAAGCTCATGACAAATTACTCAACATAAGTAAGATAGATCTCAAAGCTCTGCTTTAATTTGTAATACCGTGGTAAATGTGAGCTTTTTTGCTGTAATGCCGTGGTTATGCTAGCCAAACATGCTTGGTGAGCTTTTTTGCTGTTAGAGTTTTAAGCATACAAGAGAAAAGCTTATCGCTCAGCTTATGCGTAAAACACTTATGCCGTGGTTATGCTAGGCAAACATGTTTGGTGAGCTTTTTTGTTGTTAGTGTTTTACGCATAAAATTTATTTCTCATTTTGCTTAAAACACTAACAACAAAAAAGCTCACCAAACATGTTTGCCTAGCATAACATGAGCTTGATTTAATTTTTATGCATACAATCCTGAGCCTGAGACTGAGAATATTCGTGTCACTGCTCACTGCTTGAGTTTGATCTCGCCAGATCGATCTCTGAGAATGTTGATCTCAAAATGAAAATGATCTCAATAACATGTGTTATTTTCTGTTTTTAATCTGTAGTGTTTTCTTTTTATTAAGTTTATTGTAAAAATAAAATAATTAGTAATTTGTAATACCTACTATTATTTTGACCGCAGCTGTTAGTGGCATAGGTACGTACCAGATATTTTGTACATCGATTGCAGTATGTTGAAATGACATTCTGTCATCTAAGGTATTCTTTAAATTTTGAGGCAGGTACGCCGCAAGAAGAAATCGAGAACGACGCACAATTACTTGGTGTACACTAACAGGTTTCTTACTGACCTTTCACAACTCTAATGATATTATAATGGTCCATAATAAACTTCTATAATTTTGGGAAAATTAAATACCCAGCCATGTGTTTGTCGGTGTCTGCTTTAGAAACCACCTACTAACTCATTAACAGATATGTTAAGCATTACTTTTTCTACCTTAGGAGACTGCGTAATGAGCTCGCACTGCCTGATATAGAGACTCATCACTTTTTGCGAAACAATATACGAAAACCTAAAACAATTTTTTTTGTGGGTGAATTTTAAAATAAGCGGGTTTTGTCTGGCCCTGAGTTTTTGCAGTCTTTTCTCTCAAAAAATAAGCACAAAAATAAACTAAAAAATACTGTAGTAAATAAACACAATTTATAAGAAATAGGGCATTTGGAGTTAAGGCAAATTTTCCCTCTTTTACATGCAATTATTCAATATGAAAAATAAAGAAAAGAAAAAGGATATTGTGGCGGCCGTGGCGCACTGGGTAAAGTGCGTGGCCCATACGCCAGAGAACCCTGGTTCAATTACCACCTGACATAGAAAGTTTTTTCAACAGAATTAATTTTTCTGTTCGCCCGTAACCTCTCTGCAGACAATGGCAAACCTCAGAGAGTAAAACATCTGTGAGTCGGCATAAAACATGTAGGTCCAGTTCGCGATCATTTGTGTTCAAACATTTCACAACACCACAACACAATTGATCGGAAGAAGCTCGGTCAAAGTCTTTTCAAGGGCTGAAATGATCATTTCGTTTTTTTTTTTCATCGTTCCAACAAATGGAACCAAATCGTCATGGCCACAACAGGAAATGCATCCTCAGAACATTACCGATCCGCCGCTATGGCGATTTTCTTGTAAGACTGGAGCTTTTCTTCTTTTCGTGTTTTAAACTGACCACCACAAACTCTTGATTAAAGCGTTATAGAAAATTTGTGGGCCTATATCAAAGGAAAGCGAAGCGTTTGTTTGAGTCGGACCAGGAATTAGACTATTTCTGAAATAAAAAGTCTTTGGGAGCAAATTCTGGCAGATATTTTGAAAAATCTTATGGAATCGGTACCTAAACGCCTTCAAAGAGTAATAGAAACTCATGGCGAATATATTTTGACTAATAGTTACGTCTTACAGCTCGGTTTGTATGGGGTATTTTCACAAATTTCTTCAAGGGCATGCTAACGTTTTTTGGCGGACACTTTAGGGCCTTATACAACCTTAAATATTTATCGTACAAAGATAAAATTTATGCCAAAATATCAGTTATTTTGAGCATAAAAGGAATATCTAATTTTGGATTTTGTCACTTCTTTAATAAGCCACAAAAGATAGCAAAAGAATATATGAAAAATTCACATTTTTGTATGAGAAAAATGTATGAGAAAAATTCAGTTGCTGCTGACGTTCATATGCTTGTTGCTTTAGTTCGTGCCGAAATCTCGAACGCAATATCGTGTTGTTTGTTGAATGTAATCATTTTATGAATTTCAGAGCTCAAAGCTTTACAAGCAATGCATACGTATATAAATGCTTGCGCAGATAAGAAGCTTTCAGTCTGATGGCAGACTCCAATCGGTTAGGGTAGCGTCGCTTTGTCCGCCTGATGCCTGAGAAAATAAGACGTTGGAATATGAAGAAGCGATGCATAGTTCATTATATTAATTTATATTTGGTATTTAAAAAACGCAGCGCTGCTACATATAAACCATTATATAAATCAAGAATCGTAACTGTTTGTGTTGTATGCTAGTTATTAATACGTATATATGAAATATTTACATATCTATATATTTTTCGGTTATCGAAAAGGAATCAGGAAGTGGGTTTGACGATAAATGAGGGCAAAACAAAGTATATGCTGTCTACAAACAAGGGAGCTCGGCGTTTAGACTCCCACGTTTCATCCGGCAGCTATAACTTTGAAGTAGTCAAGGAGTTTGTATACCTTGGTACCGCCATTAATAACAACAACGCAGTCAGCCTGGAGATAAAGCGTAGAACAATAATTGCTAATAGGTGCTACTACGGGCTCAGTAAGTAACTAAGTTCCAGAGTCCGCTCTCAATCGACAAAACTAACACTCTACAAGACGCTCGTTCTACTGCTTTAAAGCGCTGAGACATGGGTAGTGTCGCAAAATGACGCAGCCGCTCTGGGGGTGTTCGAGAGAATAGTTCTTCGCAAAATCTTCGGTCCTGTTCGAGTCGGCGATGGCTATCGCATCCGAATGAACCACGAGCTGTATGAGCTCTGCCTCTGAACATTGACGTAGTTCGGTGTATAACTATGCAGCGACTAAGCTGGCTGGGTCATGTCCATTGTATGCAAGACGAAGCTCCAGCGAAAATGGTGCTCGAGGCGAGGGAGACCATGCCTTCGCTGGATGGACCAGGCCGAGGAAGCTCCAACCTTACTTGGTGCATCCGATTGGAGAAGGCGCGCGCAAAGCAGAGGCGCCTGGCGAGAGCTGATGAGGTTGGCTGAAACTCGAACACGGTTTGTTATGGCCACCTAAGTAAGTAAGTAAGGGAGTTTTCGAATCCCATTATGATTTCGATATTTGGTATAAATAGTTCAACAAGTTTATAGAAGCATCCAACTTTCTGTGGCACTTTTCCCATCTTCAACTGATTCGACTTCGACTATCTACTTGCACGACTTGTGTTTTCGTCTCCAATTTTTTCAAACGAAAAGTTCAAAGCTTGGGCATTTTTTTGCTCTTTGATGTTCTCATTCCATGAAATATCAAACAGCTCCGAGTTCTGGACCCAGAAGTTTACTGGAAAAAGAGCTTTTTCTCAAAAAAACACAAAAAATCATAAAAAAAAATTTGATTCTACCAGCATAACCCTGAAACTGCAATAATGAAAATTTTTAAATTAATCCGTAACAAATAATTTCTTTTGAAACTGAAAAGAAACAGAAATATTTCAACAATTTTCTGGAACAAATGTTTCTGTGAAGATCTTTGCACTTAAAGCTATTAAAATATAACAGTTTGAAGTAGCTGAGATAACTGGACTAGTTAAATACTATTAAGTACAGTGATGTTAGACTGTAAGTGATATGAAATTATTGTTAATAAATGATATATTATAATTTTACAATTTATTTGCTTAAATCCACTTTTAAAAAATGTTTATTTAAATTTTGTATTTTGGACACAGAAGTAAAAAGCTTTTGTTCGAATATCACATATAAATAGTGAATGAAAATTATATCATTAACTACGTTCTTCATATAAAAAAAAAAAACAATGAAAATGCCCAAGTTACAGATATAGTATGGCTGGCTTTAATTATGATTCAAAAGAGGGCGTATTCAAGTAAATTTTCCAGTGCAGTGGAAGAAGCGTTCACTTGCACTTATGAGCAATAATAATTTGATAGAAAGGACAAAAAAAAAAAAGTCAAAAAATATTACAAGCATGTCAACTATTTTCGACATATGCATAATTAAAAAAAAACCCCAGACCGTTTTAAAACACACCCCCATCATGAAATTTTTCGAACTACTTATTCAAGCAGCAGATTGTAAGTAATACGTTAAATAAACACCGAAAAAACCAGAAGAGTGGCAAATTTTAGCAAATATTCAAGAAACAAAAAATTATCAAAACATGCAGAAAATTCGAAAACCCAACAACAACAACAATAATCATGCAAATGACATATCATAATAAAAATTTTATTGAGCAAGTAAACAAACATGTGCTGCCGACGCGACAGCAACAACAACAAAGAAACATCAACGAAATATTGCAAATACTACAAAGAAACTTAAATATAAAGGCACAACAAAGAACAACAGAACAGAATGACAACCACCAAAATATCTACAACAACCATGCTAAAAAAACATCAAATGCCGAAATTATAAATTTTGGCACAAAAAAAAAAAATTAAAAAAATCTCAAGAGGTAACATGTAGCTACGTAGTATATTTGGCGTAGCGGTGCGTACGTAGTATTTAATGGTAAGGTGTGTGCGTGAAATATTCTTAAAACACATACAACTAAACAAGGCGTCTCACACAGTCTAACAGATACATGTATATGAGCTACAGAACCGGTGTGAGCTTTTGCAAAATTTCTTTCTATACTTTGTGTAGACTGCGATGTCGCAGTCGCAGTCATTGTCGCTGCTAAGCTGCTGCTGTTAACGCTACAGCGCTGTCGCGTCGCTGTGTGGGCAACGCTTTAGAACGTACTGCTGCTGATGACTGTTGGTGGCAGCACTGCGGCCAGTATTATTTCTCAATCGACGGGCAAAGCGTTAACAACTAAGAACGTTCTCAATCCAAGCGGCTGGGAAGTAATTTAAATAATTAATTTAGAAAAATTGCTAAAAATAATTAAAAAATATACATTTAAACTAATGTTAGGCAGCTATTGCAGACAAATTTAAACTAACTTAAAAAGTGTTATGTATGTCAAAAAGTTAAAAGTTCAACAAGCAGATGTGCATGAGTGTTAAAAATAAAGTTATTAAACTGCTAGATACAAAAGCTATGCAAAAAAGTTCAATGAACGTTGAACAAGCTCAGCCATAAGGTCAAAAACAAAATTAGTGTGAAATATATAAAGAAAAAATATTTTAAAAATATATTTACGTAAAAGACAGGTTAACGAAACTAAAAAAAAGTGTTGAGCTTTGTGTAGAGATTGTAAAAAAACTGCTAAAAATCAACAAATTACAGCAAAAGATACAGTATCTGGCAACAAAATCATAGTGAAAATTGAAAAAATAAATAAAACCGAGTAGAAGAACTAAAATTATGCGCAAATAAAGCAATTTTAGCAAAGTATCTTGCAGATACATTTTACATAAAGAGTATCTTTTGTGTTAGAATACGCAGTTAAACGCAATTTCTTTGTAAATTTCCATAAACGAGACGACAAACTAAGCGCTAAAAACGAAAATAACTCTATCGAGTGCTCTAGGCATTAGGTACAATTTTTTTAAATGCTTTAAAGACAACAATAGAAATAAATTATATAAAAAATAACTAATAAAATAAATTTTAAAGACTACAATTTTTGATCAATTAATATGTGTGGCTAAAAAAATCCTACCCTCCCCCCCGTTCCCTCAGCAACAGCTTGTTTCTAAGCACACTATATACACTATAGCTATCTTGCCTATAAAAATATTTGCTGCAACTACGGGCCACCAACCAAGAAACCTAGGTCAATATTGTTTATAGTGACATAAGCCAAAGCCGAAGCAACTACAACAACAACAACGCAAAAAATTTGCCAAGCAAATAAATAAAAAAACAAAAAAAAAAAAACAAACACACTCTATCTAATAAAATCAAATATATATATTAAAAAAACTTAAGACGCACAAAAATACCTAACAGCTTTTGTTTTCCAGACTGCGTCTGTATGTGAGAGAGAGAGAGAGAGAGCGAGCGAGCCTATTTAGAATAACATAATAAACAACAACAACAGCAAGACAATAGCAACATCGTCATCCAACGACAAAAATAATTTGAAATCCATAACAAAAAAAAAAAAAACAGAAAAAAATTGCTTACACAATACATACAGTCCCTATAAAAAGCTTTCCCTCCAGCAACTGCGCCTGTGTAAGTGAGCGAGCGCGCGTCAGCACCTAAGCAGCTCCTAAAACAAACTCTCAACTAATTTAAACACTCACTCACGCTCTCTGAATTAGAATCTAAAGCTTTTTTTTTGCGATATTCTAACATTCAGTAAAGCATTAACAAAAATACATACAATAGTTTTGCAATAAAAAAAAAAAAAAAAATTTATCTACAGACAATAAAATATTTTTTATCAACTAACTTGTTGCATTTTGTCGTCGTTACTATTCCGTACAGAATAAGTTGAGCAGCAAAAAAAAAAAAAAGAAACCTACTGACTTTCATTCATATTTTGAGTCGTGAGCATTTATCGATCGTGTTCATTCATCGTTCGTTCAAGTTTAAAGTCAGTCGGACGCGCCTTCTAATTGCACACAACTATCATCGATCGTAACGTGTGTAAAAGCAACAACCGGAAGTTCGTGCTTTAAGCGGCTTTTAAGCTTTAGAACTTTTTTAAAGGATTTATAATACGTTCAGTCAGCAGTTTTGGGATTAATTCATCTTTTGTTGTGATATAAACTGTATTTATCAACTTTTGACTTTACACCAGTTTTATGGTAAGTTTTTCCCTTGGCAACAACACAACGTATTTGAAAACTTTAAAGTTTTACAAATTTTTATCAAACAATTTAAATTGTAAATTTATTTAAAAGAAAAAAAAATATTAAAAAAATACAACTGAAAAATTCTAAACTTAAATTAACTAAAATTCTGAATAACTACTATCTAAGATATTAATATTAAATAAAAAAAAAGTAACTAATATACTACTACAAAAATATTTTTATTTTTTATATCAGTTCAAACAGTTTAAAATTAATATTATTAGCCATTAATCATAAACTAATTTATATTAGCCTTTTTTTAAATGTTTATTTTATTATTTTAATCAAAATTTATGTTGCAAACTTCCGGAATTTCGAAGAACTTTTATCAAAATATTGTAAGACTTTGTTAAATTTATTTGTTCTAATCTCTCTATGAAATATTTTGTGGCAGGTTAATCATTTTGTTTACCTAATTCTATACAATATCTGGCGATGACGTCATGATTTCAAAAATTTTTATTTTTCTATTTTTTTGTTTTTGTTTTTATTTTTGAGTGAATGACTGTTGTTTTTATTTATTGATAAGCAAACATGTTTAGATAGAAGAAAAAAAAATAAAAATTAAAAATATAGTTTCCAGCTCAGAGCTTACCTACCGCAAATTGTATTGTATTTATTTTAGCATAACTCAGAGTTGGTATAAGTACAGAGTAGGTATATTGTATTTTTATACCCCCATACGTACTGTGTAAGAGGTAAATTAACTTTATCACTCCATATTTATCACTCCAAGCCCATTAAAAGGCGTGGCAGATATATATTCTTGATCAGCATCACACAGGTAACAATTTCACCCAAATATGCCTTGGTTAAAGCTTTATAAAAGGAATTTATGTAGGTAGGAGAATTTAAACTCAATTGAATAATCCTTGAAATATGAGTTATACAAGGTCTATACAAGGAGAAAATGTATGTATGATGCGTATGAAATTAATTCTGAAATTAATTCTAAGAACTTGTATAAAGTTTTATTTATTGTTTATATGAATACAAACTTGCATAAGGTGTTTATTCAAGACTTATTCAGGAAAATAAAATGTGAAAAATAAAATCAGATTTTAACTTAATTTATACATTATACATACATATATTTTTATTTATATTTATACATATATTTATGCAAGTACATTTCATTTTTGTTTTTTTTTTCTTTAATCTTAAAATAGAAACTTTGTGGAAAATAAAAATTTTTGTATACTTACCATGGTCACACCGAGCGTTGTTTGAACTCGGAACCTTTGCATCGGCAGATGAACAAAGTATCCAGAATAGACAAGAATTCAGGGATTTGCTTAAATAACGTTCAAACTGAATTGATATTTTCTTTGGATTTCCTTGAGTAAAACTTTATAAAAGCCTCAACGACAATCATTTCATATCAGCACTTCATTTGCCGGCTAGAAATTGCTTCGGTAGTTCTACGTTCTAAGCAAACAGATTATCAGTCAAGAGTGTCGTGGTTCGACGCCAGACACATACAAGCATTTATTTATTTTTTTTTTGTTGAAATAAAAAACTTTTTTTATATATTTTATTCAGAAATTTCTTAAGTTATTGTTATCACAATTTGAAATTTTGTTATATCTTTTATTGAGATTTTGTCCAAGCTGAGGTTCGAACCGTGGCTCCAAAAATTCCAGTCGAACGATCTACCACAGTAGAATCAACCGTCTTTATGAATTGCGCATGTTTTAGTTGTCCTATCTTTCTAAAAATGTATCCTTGAATAAAGCTTTATACAAGGAAATATACTAATGTCTCTTTGATTACTTTCTTACTTACTTAGATGGCCGTAACAACCCGTGTCCGGGTTTCGGCCGACCTCATCAGCTCTCGCCAGGCACCTCTGCTTTGCGCGCGCCTTCTCCAATCAGATACACCAAGTGCGGTTAGGGCTTCCTCGGCCTGGTCCATCCATCGGAGGCATGGTCTCCCTTGTCTCTTTCATTAAAGCTTTGTCTCTTTGATTAAAGCTTTATATAAGAAATGAGTAAAAACTTTCTTTGAATACTTTTTAAAGTGTCTCCTTGAATAAAGGTTTGTGTAAGAAAATATACTTCAGTAAAAACATTCTTGAATATATCCTAAAAATGTCTCATTGAATAAAGCTTTATCTATATATAAATAGGCGTAGGCAAAAGAGTTAAGAACCATTTTCTCCTGTGTTTCTCAACCGATTTTGATGATTTTTAAAAGAATAAGAGTAAAAGAATAAGAGAAGGAGTGCACCGAATAGTTTTGAAAAAAAAATGCTAGCTGGAATACCCGGCGTCGCTCGGGGGTTGTATGATGAAAAGGTAGAATTTCGACCATTGGCGTTTTCTAGTTTAAGCAATTATACAAGAAAATAGAGTTTTCAAGGGTCTTTCGAGTAAATTTTGAATAATTACTTTTATACAAAATCTTTCCAAGTAGAGCTGAACTAACTTCAAATATTTAATTGAAATTGAAAACCTGAACGTTTTAGCCTTGTTCGCCTGTCTGTCTCTCTTTACGTCTGTAATCACAATTACAGCCGTAATTTTAAAGAAATTGTGATTTAATTCAAAAAACTTATAAGCTTCTATCTAAAAAATAAAGATTTAGTTCGAAAATGTGTCAGATCGGATGAAAACCACGCCAACCTGCCATACAAAGTGACTTTGTTAAATCCAAAAGCCTCTTGAAAATCCACAAATATTTAAGAAATTACTTGATAATTTTGCACATAATATTTGATATTTAATATAAGCCCTGACTTATATTACATATTTGTTAAAATCGTATAAAAAGCCACGCCTACCTTCCATACAAAATGGCTTTATTAAACGGTTAAGTTTTCTAAAATTCCACAAAAATAAATTTACTGACTTGAAATGTAATTAAAAACTGGAAAACTTTAAAATTTAGCAAAATCTAATAAAAACCACGTCTACCTCCCATACAAAATGACGTCATCCAAACTATAAAATTTTCTAAAATTCCACAAAAATGAATTTACCGTCTTGAAATCTATCATGAAAGCCCTGATTTCTAAATAAACTCTGATTTTAAACTTTGGCAAAATCGAATTAAAAAGTCATGCCTATCTCCCATACAAAGTGGCTTTATTTAGTTATAAGGTAAAGTTTTTAAAAATTCCAGAAAAATTTAATGTAATGACTTAAAATTATGCAAGTAAGTATAGATTTTTTTAATAAAAGCACTGATTATGAAATTTGGCAAAATCGAAACAAAACCACGCCTACCTCCTATACAAAAAAACGTCATACGAATTATAAAATCTCCCAAAATTCCACAAAAGTAAATTTACTAATTAGAAATGTAGCTTATACCATAAGCTTTGCTTTCTTATATAAGCTCTAACATAAAAATTCGGCAAATTCTAATGAAAGCCACGCCTACCTCCCATACAAAGTGACGTCATGCAAGCTGAAAATCACCTGAACTTCCACAAAAGTGAAACTACTGACTTGAAACGGAGAATATAAGTCTTGCTTTCTAATATGAACTCTAACCTTAACATTCGGCAAAATCAAATGAAAACCAAGGCTATCTCCCACACAATATGACGTCATCCAAATTATAAAATTTCCTAAAATCCCACAAAAGTGAATTTACTGACTTGAAATGTTACATGAAAGCTCTGCTGTCTAATTCTAACTCTGACTTCAAACTTTGGTAAAATCTAATAAAAACCACGCCTATCTCCCATACAAAGCGACTTTATTTAAACGGTAAAGTCTCTTAGGATTTCACAAAAACTATTGTAATGACTTCAAATCATAATGAACTTGAAAAATTTTTATCACACATCATTACAAGAAAACCGAGTGGGCATTACATCATTTACAACAGACAGTTGCACTCAATTGCGCGACACCCTGTATATTCATGCAACAATGATGAAATCTGGCACAGCGGTACATTAGGTTAGTTCCTATCAAATAATGCTAACACTAATTATATGATCCATTATAAAATATAATATGAGTCAAGCAATCACCGTCAATCAAAACCATCTGAGAAGTTTTTACGAAATCCTAACTTTCTAACGCCTTCTAGCGTAACCGGATCGAATTTATACAACGCGAGATACAGATTATTTAAGCCATATATTGGAAAAGTAATGCATTTCTTTATGCTACACCTGCTAGTTATAATGAAATAAATGTATTTCTATAAACATTTTCATTCCATAATTCGTTTTCTTCACAACTACCATATGCTGATTAAATTTGTATATAAAAGCTCGTTTATTTGTTTATAATAGCTAACCCACGTAAAATTTCTATTTGCCTCACTTATAGAACTTGTTGTTGAGGTAGTAAGAATATTTATTTTTCATTATCAAATTCGTTGAGTCAAAAAATTTTCACATAAAAAGCACCCATTCATTTTTTTTTTTCCTTAACAACACGAATAAGATATTTTTTTGGCAAAAGTGTTCGACTAATTTTGCCAGGCCACCAAAGCGTGATCATCAAATAAAAAAATTTTTAAATTTAGTAATTCGCTGTTAATTTTTAATGACTTTGACAGCAAAACAATTGTAGAAAAATTAGAAAAAAAAAATCATATATTTAAAATTATTATCTATAAGCACGGTAGTGCTTATTTCCTATGGTTTTCGTAGATTAAAAATAACGCAACAACAAGTATAAACATAAAATAATCATTAATTTGCTGCAATATCAATTTTTTGTTTGCCAAAAATTAAGCAAATTTTTATGTTGTTTTTTTTAATAGCATTTACTGTGAAAAAATATGACCTTCAGACGAAGATATAATGTTTTTTTTTTGTTTTTTCAATACTAATAATTGTTGTTTTTATTTTGTGCTGCTAGAATTATTGAATTTAATGAAGGCTAGCACTCAAAATTTGCTGGGAAAAAAATGCTTAAAAGAATTTGCTGCAAAAAATTAAACACTAGAATGATCGCAAGTGTGCAAAAAATTATGGAATAACACAGTCAAATAACCAAAATAATTACATACTGATCTGAATCGATCAACGGAAACTTTTAGAGAATTAATAAAAAAAAAAAAACAATTACACGTGTATAGACGTCTTAAAAATGAACGTCTGAGTAATTTTCAATATGTGTTTCAAATTTACACTAAATTTAGCAATATACTAACATATAAGAGGAAGAAAACTTAAAATTAATGATTTAAGTAAAATTATAAAAACAAATAAAAGTAAAATAAAATAATATACGTTAAAATTTGATGAGATATATATTTGTAGAATATTTTGACACTCTAGCTCTCATTTTTATGATGTCATTTTTATGATGACACCCATATGCTGATGACATCTAGTAGCAAGTAGAAGCAAAATTTTTGTTACTTTTTTCTAGGTTACCCAATACACAATCCTCTATCTATTAAGGGAAGGTTCTCATGAAACTCGTCCAGGGAACTCAACTGTTTTTTATTTCCATTTCTCAATAGTTTACGATATGTAGCAGAGAACTGCACAAGCCTACTTGAAATTCAAGCTTTTTCAAGTACTTGAATTCAAGTATGTATTTAAACTTGAAAAAGCAAGCTTTGGCCTGCTTATAAAAATAGCAAACAATTACAAGTCATATCCAAGCTTTTTCGTTGGCTTGCTTGTTGAGGCTTACTATGTCGGGTAAGAAAGTTGAAAAGCTTGAAACGTTCGGCAAAAGCTTGTAAGCTCGCAAGTATCCAATTAATTGAATTTAAAGCAAGTATCCGAAAAAATTCAATTAGCTTGTTTAGGAAAATCTTAAGCGTATTAAGACTTTTAAGGGTTCTGTGGACTCCGTGGTTGGCAGTTTTAGGGGTAGCTGATTTTGAAATTGATGTAAAAATTTAAAATTCAAAATGGCGAATAGAGTTGCCACCATCGCCATATTTTTAGGGGTGAACGTCAAGACAAGTGTTTAACTGTCCACTGCAAGTCAAATTGTAAGTCAAACACGTGTTTCGGGACCCTCTTAAACTTATAGCAAATGGGGTACCTATTTTTACCTATTGTTCGCTCCAGCACCAAATTCGTCAAAATAAAAAATTTTAGGTGGCAACACTTTTAACCATCTTAAATTTTAAAATTCTGACATCAGATTCGCAGTCAGCGACCCCTTAACACTATTAAATTATATACAAAACTCTTAAAAATACATTTTGGTAGGTGGCAACACTGTTATAAAAAAATTACACAATTTTGAAATTCTGGCAACGGATTCGGACTCAGCGACACATTTTTAACTAGTGTTTGCTTAAGCACCGAATTCGTGACAATAAAAAAATTTTAGGTGGCAACACTAATAATCATCTTGAATTTTAAAATTCTGACATCAGATTCGAAGTCAGCGACCCCTTACACTGTTAAATGGTGTTTAAAACTCTTAAAAATACATTTTACTAGGTGGCAGCACTATGGTGAAAATTTAGGTGGCAAGCCTATCCTCCATCTTAAATTTTAAAACTGTGATATTAGATTCGAAATCAAGTCCGTTGTCAGAAGTTCAAAATAACAAGAATTCGCAAAAATACAAAAAAAATCCAGGTGGCAACTCTATTCGCCATCTTGAATTTAAATTTTTACATCAATTTCAAAATCAGCTACCCCCTAAAACTGCCAACCACGGAGTCCACAGAACTCTTAGAAGTCCAAATACGCTTAAGCTTTTCCTACACAAGCTCATTGCATTTTTTGGATACTTGTTTTTATATTGGATACTTTCCTCCAATTTCAAGCTTTTCAAGCTTTTTGCCGAAGGCATCATTTTTTCCTTTACTTGGGACTTCGTGCCGTTCGCTTGTAAGCTAGCATACTTGCAAGTCGCAAGCTGTCATGGGCTTATTTATTTTCAATCACAAGTCAGACTTGATTGAAAACTATCAAGCTCAAGCTAGCTTGAACTTGTATTTTAAGCAACTACTTGAAATCGATTTCAAGTAGGCTTGTGCAGTTCTCTGATATGTAGCATATGTTTCCAAAGCGGTTTGGCCCATAACGTTTGCATAAAAACATTATCGCACAAGGAAGGAGCCCATCTTTTTCACGAAATTTATGAGTATCTCATCAAGAGTATTTCACAAAAAATGCGTATCTCACTTCAATCTTTTTGAAATGCATGCCTGTATTCACACACACCACACTGTGGTAAGAATAGTAACATCAGGCGGCACCACCAGATGTCGCTAGATGCGCTGTGGCGTTGAAGTAATGGAAAGCTTATAGCTTGAAAAAATCGTTAATCAAATCTTAAAACGCATTTACTGAACAAATATGATTTCTAAACTGATCTCCAAGATATCTCAAGAACTACTTTATGGATCGACTTGTAGTTACTACTTGGAGATTAAAAAAAAAAAAGGCGAAATGGTCATTTCAGCCCTTGAAAGGACTTTGACCGAGCTTCTTGTGATCAATTGTGTTGTGTGTGATGTGAAATATTTGCACACAAATGATCGAGAACTGGACCTTAATGTTTTACGCCGACTCCGAACGGCTTATGTTCTCAAGAAGCTTTTCATGTCAGTTTTTACTCTCTGAAGTTTGCCATTGTCTGCAGAGAGGTGACGGCCGAACAGAAAAATTAATTCAATTGAAAAAACTTTCTATGTCGGGTGGAGGATTCGAACCTGGGTTCTCTGGCGTAAGAGTCACACACTCTACCCACTACGCCACGGCCGCCACACTACTTGGAGATTACTTTATGTATTATTAATTAATAATATTTTAAATATAGTATTATTAATTAATAATATTTTTTTGTTTTTTATTTTTGATGACATGATTGTGCTGTGCGATGGAGACCGTTTGGGTACCTTTTTTTTTCAACGTGATGTTTGACGGCGTATTGACACTTTACGTTACACTCTTATTAACCCAAACAAAAATTTTGATAAAAATGTAATAATATGTTTAAATAAATTATCAAATATGACCAAGAAATTAAAAAGTAAAAGTAATTTTAAAATAATTTTTTAGTTTGTAGTGATTTTGTAGTCGGTTGTTTTTCTTTTTAAAAAAGTTTTTATTTCTTAATTTTTAGAGAATATGATAAATTTTCAAAAAAAGTGTATAAACAACATAAATACAATTGTTTTGAAAAAATTTCTTCTATTCAATTCTGAAAGTTTGTTGGTTATTTCAAATATCTGTCTTTTAAATTTAAATTAGATGTCACGTGTTTTGAAATTATTATACACATTCTTGTAACGAGTTTTATTACCCTAGTGTCAATATTATTCGAGGTATAGTTTTTTTCTAATATTGCCACTTCCCTTTTTGTTAAATAAGCGCCCACTTTCTTGAGCGTTGTTTCCAATAATTATGCCTACGCCTGTACTTCATTTCTGAGATAGCGTTTATCTAGTATTGCCACGCCCATTTATCAAATAACGCCTACTTTATTGACCGTAATTTTTAATAATTCTGCCTATCCCTGTACTACAATGAATATCAGTGCCCTAGTGTCAATATTATTCGAGATACACTGTTTTTCTAATATTGTCACGCCCAGTAGTCAAATGCCGCTCACTTTCTTGAACGTAATTTGTACTAATAATGCCTACCTCTATAACAAATTGCAGTAGCGTAGTATTAATATTATGCGAAATATAATCTTTTTTTAATATTGCCACGCCCATTTGTCAAATAACGCCCATTTTCTTGACCGTAATTTGTATTAACTGTGTCTACCCTACACTAAATTGCAGTACACTAGTGTCAATATTATTCGAGATACAGTGTTTTTCTAACATTGCCACGCCCATTTGTCGAATTACGTCCACTTTATTGACCATAATTTGTAATAATAATGCCCAACCCTAAACTAAATTGCAGTACTCTAGTCTCAAAATTATTCAAGATACACTGTTTTTCTAATATTGCCACGCCCATTTCAATATTATTCGAGATACAGTAGTATATAGTATTGCGAGATCTAGTATTGCCACGCCCAGTTCTCGAATACCGCCCACTTTTTTACGGGCACCTCCATGCTTATGATATCTATCTGTTCACCAAAAATTATGGCAATCAGGCATATGGTTTAGGAGTTATCGATGTACATTAGATACATTCACATTTATATGGATTTTACTAAAGTGTTTCTGATTCACCGTGCCCCCCCCCCCCCCCTCATATGAAAGGTGCTTGCATAAAAATAGTAAAACGCCAAAAAAAGACCAATATTTTGATAAACTGGATGAGCTACAGTTTAAAACGTGTTTTTCGGGCCCTCAGGATTAATGTGAATTTATTAATTTTCGTACTGACATTAAAGCAACAAGAAAATTACAAAAAAGTTCTATCCCCATGTAAAATTGGTCGCTTAAGGCGGTCTTCTCATTCAAAACCCGGACAATTTTTAAAAAAATTCTTATTTGAAAACGCAGAGAATAATTGAAAACTTTTTTTATTTATTGTATTACAAAAGGTTCAAAGTAAATAAAAAAATTTTTTTTGCCTCGATACGTGGGCTGTTCAAAAAGTAATGAGACTTCAAAGTTGGTGGTGAAAAAAAAGGTGTCGTCACGGCGGCCACGATTCCGGGTCTCCGGAGCGTCTGAAATGAAAAAAAAAACGGGGTTATAATCAGTATAGATGTAATTCTCGGGTGAACCTTAAGCTTAATTTTGTGATTTTTTTTGACAAAATGGCGGCCATTCAAAAAAAAAAATTTCAATTTCGGGTTTTTTTTTGTAGTTTAGTGTAAAAAAAAATAGTAAAAATTTTTTTAAAATTATGGTCGAGGTTCACCCGAGAATGGTGCCAATTCTGCGTCGATTACATTTTGTTTCATGAAAATCGGTTCAGTTGAACTGGAGATATCATGGCCGCCAGTTCGAAAAACGTGGGTTCGAGATAAACGCGTTTAAAGTTTGAAGTAATTTTTTTGGGGAAAAAAAACAAAAAATCAAAAATGTTTAAATGCAGTTTTAAAGAGCTGACAATTTTTACTTACAAATATTAGTCGGCGATGCCAGCTCCATACAGGCC
This sequence comes from Coremacera marginata, assembly GCA_914767935.1. Classification (NCBI taxonomy): domain Eukaryota; kingdom Metazoa; phylum Arthropoda; class Insecta; order Diptera; family Sciomyzidae; genus Coremacera; species Coremacera marginata. The sequence goes on from OU612045.1 coordinate 169,632,195, forward strand.
ACCTTCCTCTTTTTCGTAGAAACTGCTTTCTGATGCCCTCTCTGCTCTGCGAGCCGTTCTGCCAGCTTTTGATGATGCCGCAGCTCGAGTCTCTGATCGGTTCAATCTGTCTTCATTGCGAGATAGTGCGTATTCGTATGCGTTTTTGCCAATCGCAATACCCATCAAACCCATAATTTTAAGTATGGGTATAAAACCGTCGTTGAAGAGGCACGTTGCAATGAAATTGGCCACTTCGATGGTGCGTGCGCCTGAGTTGATGTGTTTGGGCGAAAGTGACCAAAGAACAGAATTGTAGGACTCATTGGAATTCTGAATTTCAGATCCAAGGCATCTTTCAAGCAAATTATCTGCCGACAGCGCTTCGTAAGCTGGTTTTATTACCTCCATCACCTTCTTGTCCATCAGACCTTGCTTCACAAAAAAGGCTGTATCTTCTAAAGTATTTCGAATTTCTAAAAATCCTTTTAGGGGCGTATTCACAACTACCCAAGCAATAAATAAATGCAAAAAAAAAGTTGAAAAAAAAGTTGCTCAATGAGAAGACCCCCTTAATCCGATTCCGTACTCAGATTTGGCATAAAACTAAATTTGCGGTCACCAGGAGCAAATAAACGCGAATATTGATGATGTTTTCCACTCAGTTATTATTTCCAATCTCTCAATCTGGTAGATAATGATGTTCTTCTCAAAATTAAACATGTTGTGAAGCCAGCTTAATGTAAATAATATTTAAAGAAAAAATTTTGCGTTATTTTTCTAAAATATCATTGCCAACTTACGAGGAAGTGTTGAGCCGGCTATTACATTTACATTTTGTGAAAAAAACTGCTGTGAATGCTTCGATTGATCGTGTCGTTGATGAGTTAATACACATTTGGTCGAATTTATCTATTTTCTTACAAATCGATCCCAGCCTATGGACCAACGACGAAAGTTTTTTGGGAGCTGAAGAAACCGTGAGAAATATTTCCGTCGTTAATGACTCTGCAGAGAGGGCCATCAATCTCATGAACGGATTCAATGAGAAACTAACTACGTCGGAGGACGAAAAGCAAATCATTCTTCAAGTAGTGGAAGCTCATCAGAGGTTCCCAGAGATTTTCCCGAGAGAGATTTTCCCGTACAGGTACAGGTTTCGAAAAACAAATTATTACAAAAATAAAACAAAAATAAAATATTCTTAATAATTTACGAATAGTAAGAAAATAGGTAAATTCGACCAAATGTGTATTAATTCATCACCGACACGATCAATCGAAGCATTCGCAACAGTTTTTTTCACAAAATGTAAATGTAATAGCCGGCTCAACACTTCCTCGTAAGTTGGCAATGATATTTAAGAAAAATAACGCCTAGTTCTTTCTGCAATCAGAGTTGAATATTGAAAAAATGTTTAAAATTTTTAATTATTTAATTTTATTTTAAAATTTATCGAAAAGTTACATTCATTTAGTTAACCATATTTTGCTTAAATATTGTTTGATTTGCAAAATTTTTTCGTTAAATATTATTTACATTAAGCTGGCTTCACAGCTGAAATGTTTAATTTTGAGAAGAATATCATTATCTACCAGATTGAGAGATTTGAAATAATAACTGAGTGGAAAACATCATCGATATTCGCGATTATTTGCTCCTGGTGACCGCAAATTTAATTTTATGCCAAATCTGAGTACGGAATCGGATTAAGCGACCAATTTTACATAGTGATAGAACTTTTTTGTAATTTTCTTGTAGCTTTAATGTCAGTACGAAAATTAATAAATTCACATTAAACCTGAGGGCCCGAAAAACACGTTTTTAACTGTAGCTCATCCAGTTTATCAAAATATTGGCCTTTTTTTGGCGTTTTACTATTTTTATGCAAGCACCTTTCATATGAGGGAGGAGGGGGAGGGAACGGAGAATCAGACGCAAAGTAGAATTTGGCTGTATCTAATGTACATACATTTAAAAAAAAAAAACAAAAAAAAAACAGAGAAACCGACGAACTTGAGAACCTCCTCCTTTTTGAAGTCGGTTAATAAAAGTATTTTTGGAAAATTTGTTTAAAATAGTAAGTTTTGATTCTCCAATGCAAAATTTTGGGAATGCATTAAAAATTCATGCATTCAAAACTCCAAAAAAGTAGTGGGCGGACCTGGAAAAATGTGAATGAAGTTTTTAGTAGCCAAAAAAAAATTAAATTTTTTATTAAAGTTTTGGTAACAAACTACAGCAGAAGGAAGATCAATTTAAGATCTCCAAAAATGTCTTAAATTTTTTTTTTTTTTTTTGACTAACGGTTTTCATGATATAGTCGTTTTACATGTCCGTATGGAAAATTTTTATTTTTTTCATTATTTTTTTACAACACACAAAAAAAAAACATAACAAAAAAATATTAATAGCCGTATTCTGGCGATTGACAACTGTAAATTCATTGACAAGCTAGTTTTTATGTGCTATTTTTTTGTCCAAGGAGTTAAAAATTTTCAAAAATTGTCAATCACCAGAATAAGGCTATAAGTATATGCAAATGTTTCTACTTTTTCTTTTTAAATACTATCGATGGCAAAATTTGAAAAAAATAATCGGAATCATCAAAATTTATTTTTGGACAAAAGCATACTTATTTTTGAGAATTTTATTTATGACATAATTAAAACATACGAAATATGTAAGCCCGACTTTTTTTTATACAGTGAATCAAAAAAGTTTAAATACACATATAATTCAAAACTTAAACCATTCTAAAATGGTTTTATTTTTGTTTTTTTTACTTTTTTTTTGCTTAATACCTAGACAAATTATCACTTTATTTGAACGCATAATGCAAATCCCGTTATTTTTTCGCGCCACTGCATATGTGTGACGAAAGCGAAAAACCCGAAAAAAATATGTCAAACAAGTTTACATACACATTTTTCAGTTAGCATTGTTGTTGCTAATGTAACGTTAATTGCTGTTTCTTCTTCACACTGTTCGTTGATCATGAATAGAAAGTCCCTTTTCACATTGGTCAAGGATTGAAAGCAAGTTTTTTTGACGTTCTCTTTTGGACTTGACGAAAGCTTCTACATTGGTCAAGAATTGAATTCAATTTCATATCTTTTTTGCTTGTTTTCGTAAAATTTAAAGCAAGCTAACGTAAGTGACTGAAGCCAACAAATTAATAAGAGAGAGAGAGATGCACGACGATATACAAAAAATAAAATGAAGTAATCTGAGAAAAATGCGAAAAGAACAAAAGGGAACACGAAAAAATTTACGGTACAGAGACATCGAGACCGTCAACTTTTTCTCCCCTTCGTTGCTTGCGATTCGCGGCGAATTGCCTACAAACTCTGAAAATTGAATTCAATTCTTGACCAATGTGAAAGGGGTCAAACATTGCAATTATTAGCATTTTTTGAAGTTCAATTGCAATTTTCAGTTCAAAGTGCGAAGAAGATCGCTATAATGGGTCGCGGTAAGGAAATTCCGTTAGAAGTGCGCAAATTGATACTCAAGTTATATCTTGAAAATAAATCATTACGGGAAATTGGTAAAATAATTGGAAGATCCCATGCTAGTGTTCAAACTGTGATAAGATCGTACACAAATAACGGCAATTTGCAAACTAAGCAACGATCGGGCAGACCAAGGATTTTAACGCCACGCGAAGAACGCGACGTCGTCGCCGCCGTTCAAAAAAATTCTAAAATTTCTGCAGTGAAGTTAACACCGAACATAGCTGAGTGTACGCAAAAACAAATTAATCCCCAAACAATAAGAAATACACTGTACAGAGCTGGGTTTCATGGTCGCGTGGCACGTCGTAAGCCTTTCATATCCAAAGTCAACAAAAGAAAGAGGTTGGATTTTGCTAAGCAGCACTTACAGAAGCCGGATTCATTTTGGGAAAATGTTGTGTTTAGCGATGAATCGAAGTACAACATATTTGGTTCGGATGGAGCTGGAAAAGTGTGGAGAAATCTCCAATATGGAGATGAAAGGAAATAACCTTATACCAACGGTAAAGCATGGTGGCGGAAATGTAATGGTTTGGGGGTGTATGGCCGCATCCGGAGCTGGAGAACTGGTGTTTATTAGTGACAAAATGGACAAGCATGTTTATCTGAACATCCTCAAAAACCATTTGCGTCCAAGTATTCAAAAACCGGGTCTTAATAGCAGGATTTTTTTTTTCCAGCAAGATAACGACCCAAAACATACGTCGTATCTTGTCCGCGAATGGCTGAAATATAATTGTAAGCAGCTTCATACACCACCACAATCACCAGACATCAATCCCATTGAGCATATCTGGGACTTGTTGGAGAAAAGGATCCGAAAACATCAGATATCGTCAAAGGAAACTCTGAAAACCGCTTTATTGACTGAGTGGGCCAAAATAAGTAAAAATGACACTAATGTTTTAGTCAAAAGTATGCGCAGGCGTCTAGAAGCGATTGTAGCAGCCAAAGGAGCGCCAACGAAAGTTGATAAAAAATTATGTTTTCCTACCAACAATCACTAGAGATCTCTTAAGCGTATGTAAACTTTTTTGATGTAAGTTTATGACTTTTTTTAATGTCTTATTGAATTACTTCCTTTCGTTTTGAAAAAACATTTACTTTTATAAATTAAATTAATGTGCATATGTGCATAATTTGAAATAAAACTCATATTTAAAATATTTTTGTTTAATTTAATACGATAAACAGGTAATAATACCATAGAATTGTGGTGTATGTAAACTTTTTTGATTCACTGTATATCTTATAACTGTTATTTTCTAAGTTCATTTCAAGCGACTAACGATAAATTAAATTTTCGATAAATTCTAATATAAGAGCAGATAAAAATGGTTGACTTATTTTTTCTATTTAAATTTAATCCATTAAGATTTGATTATTTATGTTATACATACAGCCGTGGACACATAAATAGCACAAAAATACATGTAGGGTGTTTCACATAAATTTAAATAAAATACATAGAGGATAACAACAATTTATTTCATGGTATTTGAGTTTAAACATTATTAACTTAAAATCAGTAGTAACTTTGTAACTACGAATTAAAAATTAGAAAATTAATGAAAAATCTGAAATTGTTCCTTAGCTGAAGTGGACGTATAAATAGCACAATTTGGATTCTGAAAAGAAGACATAGTAATTTATTTTTATTTTAAAATGAGCTTACGAATATGCTTACTAGTACTTGGTACTGTATCCCGAATTGTCTAAAACAACCCGACTTCTTCGTCCCATACTCTCCACAAGCTTCCTGACCCAATCCTTCGGAATAGAGTACCAAGCCTTCTCAATACCACTCCATAACTCATCTTAATTTCGAAATTTTGGTTGCTTATGTTGACCTTCACATCATTCCATAAATTTTCTATGGGATTGAGGTCTGGGCTTTGAGCCGGCCAATTCAAAATATTTATTTTTTCCTTTTTTAGCCAATCAATCACAACCTTTGCTGTGTGTTTTGGATCATTAGAGTGCATAAAAATTCACCTAATAGGCATGTTCTCAAATGCAAATGGTTCCATCTGGTTATTAAGAATATCTAAATACATATTTTTGTCCATTATTCCTGGTATACGAAAAATTGGCCCAACGCCGTGCCAGGAAAAAGCTCCCCAAGTCATTAAATTCCCTCATCCATGCTTTAAGGATTTTTTTGTATACTTCAGATTCAACTCTTGGCGTTTGGGGTGCCGAACAAAAGTTTTTCCATCTGGTTCAACCCTATTAAATTTAGTTTTGTCAGTCCAGAGCACGTTCTTAAAAAATTAGTCTTCTTTATTCACATGGACCCTTGCAAACGCTAACCGATCCTTTAAATTTTTTTTGGTTAAGAGCGGCTTTCTTCGGCTAATGCGTCTATAAAGATTAGCTTCATGTAGTCTCCTAGATACTAGTTTTCTTGCAACATTTAGGTTCTTTTCTTCATTTATTTCCCTCATAATTTGCTTTGCTGTCTTAAAAGGATCAGCCTTACTTTTGCGAACTAAAGTCATTCAGAACAATAAATCAGTGGATGCGCTGGTTTTACGTCTAGGATTGCGCGGCTTATTCTCGAAATTATTTTAACCATTTGATGTAACCAGCTTGAGTGCATTATAGACCATTTTTGGCGAAATTTTGAGAATATCCGCGATTTCAGATAGTTTTTTGCTTATTCACTTAGTTCGTTAATTATAGACCCTTTTTTCCGGAGTGCAATGTTTGCCACGACCCATTTTATTTAGAATCGGCGAAATTAACCGAATAAAACTCTACAATTTTTACAAACACCCGATATTTTTAACTTTTATTCACCATCTTACATGTGTGCTATTTATATGACCACAGCAGATCGTACATGCCTATACAGAAAGAGGTGGCCTGAGCAAATAAAAGTAAGTAACCGTACATCTCTTTCGGAGTTTTAAACAACGTCACACTGGAGTCTCAAAAAATAATAACTACAGTTAATATATGCATTATTAGGTTCAAACGAAACGTTTAAAAAATAAGTTGACATTTGTGCTATTTATGTGTCCATGGCTGTATGTGCGTAAAACATAACCTTAAATTGTAACCCTACGCAAAATGCACATGAAAAATTCAAAATGTCCGCCGCACACATAGCCACAACTTCTAACCTTTTCAATGTTTTAGATGTTGTTGTAGGTATACCACTCACACAATGGGTACATAATCCAAAAATACTACAATAAAAAGATTCCTTTGCCTACCCCATTAAATTTTGTATTACACACAAAAATATAAAATTTGACAACAGGAGTAGAGGCAGCAATAGTAACGAAAACAACAACAAATTTGCTTTAAAGCCGGCTCACGCACACTTGCGTTAATTTCTGCTGCGTAACTCAAAGCTAGCAGCAATGTTGCGTCGTTGCCAAAAATTTTGCTGCTGCTGCTGCTGCTGCTGCTGCTTCTGATTCTGTTTGTTGAAAGCTGCTCAGTACAGTGCTTAGAGCTGAAACGCATTGCAAACACGTTTTTATTTCTAACAGCAGCGCTCTAAGACTTTGTCAGTGTACAAAGAAAAAAAAAAAACAAAAAACATTGCCACAAAAAAGTGTTGAAGCCAAGCGCCGCCATTTTATGCAACCATATTGTTCAAAATTTTCTGCTGCTCTGGTGTTGTTTGTCAATTTTTTTTTTTTATTTTTCATGTGCTGCAGTTTGTTGATTTTTTTCTCATTTGCTTTTTTTTATTATTTTTATTTTTTATTGGAGCGAGTGTCAAGAAATAAGCGCAGATAAAACAATTTTGTGTGATTTTTTTTATTTCTACAAAATTGATTTTTAATTATTTTAAATTAAATCTGCTCTTGTTTTTTTTTATATTTTGTTGGTTAGAATTGCGCGGTTTTTTTTTTATGTGCGCCTTATTTGCTCAACGTTATGACCTCGCTTAACAAATTTTTAAGGTAGTGGCTTTGTTTTTTTTTTTTTGTTGTGCCAAAAATTTGACGGTGTAGGATTGCCAAATTTTTAAAATAACAGCTCTAGTTGATTTTGTTGTAGTTGAGTCATTAGAGAGTAACATTTTTTTACATACACTGGCAACTCTCTTTCTTTGTGGTTTTTATCTGCTTATAAAAAGTTTGTTCTGTACTCTTTGTATTTCAAGTTAATTTGTACAGTCATTCTTTTTTTTTCTATCTAACAATACCAAATAAAGAACTTTAACTCACTTATGCATGCATGTTTCCATACATGTCTGTATGTGTGTGCGTGCTTGTATATCTGCTGCTTATTTTGTGCTCAGCAAGTTCAAGGATAAACGCGCTGCTTTGTATTTTTCAATTCAGTTGATATTTTTCGGTTTATTTTTTTTCTGGTTGTCTGGCAGCTCTTTTGGTTGTTTTTGTGTAATTATCAGCTTTTGGTTTGCTTAATTTATTATTTTGTTTTTTAATTAATTTAACTTTATTATATTTTTAAGCACTGTATTTTAAACACGATTTTTATTTTTAATTTGACAAATCACAAAAAATTTCAGTCAGTTTTTTATCATTTTCTTATATGTATATTAGAAGAAATATTTCATTCATTTGCTCAAATTAGTTAAAAGCCTTAAAAAAGGAGTTCATAGTTGATGTATTGTCTAATTTTGTTTTGTGGCGATCACAGCTTTTCATTGACTTCCTACCATGATTGGGTTTTGGTCTTGGCTGAATAGTATGAATTTGCGCCGATCTGTTTTAATGACGTTGATGAGATTGCATTTCAGAGTTTAGCGTTGTTCCCTCTTTAATGGCAATTATAAAGTGTGAGAGTGTTACACATCACCCTACCGTGGGTGTTACACATCACCCCAAAGTAAGCCAAATTTTTCTCATTGATGAAATTTTATCCAACGTAAAAAAATCTAAAATCTTTTGCTAAATTTTCTTAAATTTTTTTCCGAAACACTATTTTTGTAATTGGAAGAAATTATTTTTTTCATTTAACTCATAAATAAATAAAAAATGTGTCAGCCGTAAGTTTGTTATAAAAAATAAATTAAATTTTAATAAATATTAATAAATTCTATGCGTATTAATTATAAGAAAAAAAAAACACAGGTGCGTCGTTGGACACACGAGAGAAGCGAAGCTTTTTCGCAGTTACATAGATTTGATAGCTTAATAATTTTTTTTTTAATAAATTAACTTTTACATTCAAAAATTTAAAATACATTAAATAAATTACATATATACAGAAAACATATTTACTGCTTATTTTTTTATTGTTGAATGTCAAATTTCCACGCTAATTACATATAGGGGGCATATAATGCCAGCGACTCTCCATTTTGCACTGCACTGAATCTGTCGAAAATTTTCCAGATTTCACTCCAAGCAAATCATAGAACGAGGAGTAAAAAGCTTCGCTTCTAAAATATATATTAAAGAACGCACACGAAACAAAATTTAACAAACATTTTAGACCTTGCCGATGTCATGCATGCGTTTGTTAATTCCATATTTATTGATATCATCTATTTTTTTGACACTTAAAAACGCACTTGTGGGCATTGCTAATTTTCTTCGTAACAACAACACAACAAACGCCTTCACAATACAAACACACCGATGCTAGAGACACCTTGTGGCAAATAAAAGCAAATTTTTGTTAGTTATATCATAGCAAATACACAATCCTCTATCTATTGATAGATGGTGATGATCTACTGCAGCATAGCTTCTGTTATAATTAACATTGAATTAACAACTATTTCTAAGAAGTCTTTGTGGCCTGGTATATAGAGTATTGGACTCTCATTTAAGAGGACACGGTCTCGATCCCCACGGGCGGGCCAAAAAATATTTTTAGTATTTAAGGTGTGTGCGAATTGAACTAAATTGCTACCTTAACTAAATTAAGGTAAAGCAGTTAAGGTTTATTAAGGTTAATTAAGGCTAATTACAAATTGGTTAAAGGTTAAGAAATGTCATTATTCTCTTCTCTTAATAAATGTCATTAATTTAGCAAGCATTTAGGTAGCTCGGAATTTTTCTAAATTAATTTAGGAAACACTGCTTTATCGACACAATTTAGTTTAGGTAGCAATTTAGTTCAATTCGCACACACCCTTAATGTTCAAGTATTAAATTTTCTTGTTGTAATAAGCGCTAGCAACAAAGAAACCATCAAATTTCCAAGAAAAAAACTGTCGAAAATTTTTCAGATTTCACTCCAAGCAAATCACAGAACGGGGAGTAAAAAGCTTCGCTTCAAAAATGTTTTGAATTTCTTGACTTAATAGATACTAAAATTTTTATTTGTCTAATGTTCAGGGAGCGGCAACTGCAGGAGCCTGTAAGGAGTTAGTTAAAGGCGGTAAAAATTTGCGTTGAATTCGCGAATCTAAGGAGAGTTTCTGGAGAAATTTTGGCCACATCTTGTAGTAACGGAAACGTTGGTGAGCCTCAGCATTTCAGTCTCGATCCAAGCATAGCGGGGGCAGGTGCATAGTAGGAGTTCCAGGGTCTCAGCCGTGCCTGCTTCCTTGCACTTCCTACAGTTTTCATCCGTTCTGATGCCCATCTTCTTCGCGTGAGCTGCCGCCATGCAGTGACCAGTGAGGATATCCACTAGTGTCCTGCAATCCTGAAAAACTGCCACAGTTTTGAGCCATCAGTGAATATGTTGACCGACCGCTGTTTGCTTGTTGTATGCCGTAGCACCAGTCGTTCGGTCCTAGACGTATTGATATTCTTGAGTCTATTATTGTCTGAGGTATCATGTAGTCTGTGGTACTGAATAAATTCTTGCTTATAGTACAGTGCCCAAACCTTTGTTTGTGCATGTTGTTTCCCGCCGTAAGGCGTCGTGCCGTTTTCCTGGCTTTCAGTTTTGCGTGTATGTCTAGGGAGTCCACACATAGGACTGTTTCTAGCGCTTTCGTTAGAGTTGACTTCAGCGCTCCTGTTATGCAGGTCGCTATCTGCCGCTGTGTTTTCTCCCGGTGTTTGAGGTATGCTGACTTTTCTGCCGCCGGCCACCACACTATAATTCCGTTGCGTAGATCCAATGCATCAGAGAGGGTGAGAGACCTCAAGTGCTGCCCAGCATCTTCTTGCATGCATATAGAGCATTGGTGGCTTTCTTCACTCTTTCGTCGACATTGATTCTCCATGATAGTTTGCTGTCCAGGATTACTCCTAGATACTTCGTGTGGGCTTTCGGGTATCAACGGCGGTATCGTGTACCTTTTCGTTGAAAGAACCAGATCCGTTTTCTCGGCGTTGATGCTAAGGCCGACTGAGTCAGTTCATCTGAGAACCTCCCAGAGTGTGCTCTCCATTATTGATCTTATTGTTGGTAGACATTTCCACACTATAATTATGCTTAGATCATCTGCATAAGCTATTATCTTGGGAGCTCTACCGTCGAAGTTTTTGAGTAGTTCATTAACGACTAGATTCCATAGTAAGGGTGATAGAACCCCCAGCACTGGGGTATACCCCTCCGAATTTCCCTTTCCATGGTAATAGTGCCCCACTCAGCTTGGCCTCTTCTACAATTTAAAATATTGTCAATCCAGAGGTCGATTGCTGGTGTTACCTCTATTGCGCGTAAGCCACTGAATATTGCAGCAGTCAATACATTGTTGAATGCACCTCAGATGTGTAGAAATGCACCAAGTGCATATTCTTTCTTAAAAGCTTCCAAAGCTTTTCTTTGAGAGCTTTTCCTATGGGTGCTACTAGGGAGTGTAGTGCTGTCTCAATCGGCTTACCGTTCGTGTACGCGTGTTGGTTAAATGCCAGGCACTGGCTTGCACCGTTCCTTAGGTGCAAGTCTATCTAGAGAGTTTTGAGTACAAAGGAGGTAAGACTAATGGGCCTGTAGTCCTTTGGATACTAGTGGCTGCTCTTGCCTGATTTTGGCAAGAATACAACCCTTGCTATTCTCCAGGCTACAGGCACATAGTTCAGCCTGAAGCATGCTTTGTATATGGCCACAAGCTAAGGAGTGACTCGTAGTTTGGCCGCTGGAGATTTATATCCTGAGAGCTAATCTATAGCCCACTGGATTTTATGCAATGTTATTCAATCATTTGGAAACTGAAGCGTGTTTGCGCAGTGTCTCTGTACAGAATAAATGTTTGAAGATTCGGTTTCTGTACAACCAGGAAAGTGTGCCTTCAAGAGCACATCAAGTGATTCCTGACTGCTTTCCGTCCACTCACCGTTGTCTTTGCGTAGCTGGCTCTGAATTGGGTGCTCCTTTGAGAGTAGCCTCCGGAGTCTCGCTGTGTCTGCAGTTTTCTCTATGCTTGAGCAAAAGATCTTCAATGAGAGCCTCTTTACCTTACGGACGTTGGTCTTGAAGAGTTTGAGCCTGCATTTGTATTCCCCCCATATTTCTTCCTGGTCTGCTATTTTAGCTAGTTTGAAGAAATCTAATAGGTCGTGTCTTTGCTCGAGAAGGTCCGGATCCCACCACGGTGGTCTAAGCTTCTGCTTCGTTCGCGTGGGCTTACAAAAGGAGTGATACGCTTTGAGAAGCTAAACGGGGAGGGTTATCAAGAACTCTTCTATGTCGGCTTCTATTTTTATGAGTTTACGAGTAGGTAGCCTGGTCTCAAGGATACTTCCTTACCTGTTCCAGTTAGTGTTTCTGGGATTTCTAATTATCTTTGAGCCGGGATATAGTTAAATCTAATATTGAAACTAAAATTTTTGTGATCTGAGAAGGAGAGCCGTTCTAGCATCCTCCAATCAGTGACAAGAGCGTTATTATCTGAGGTTAGCGTCAGGTGTAACACTTTCGATTAGGTTGGGCCTACAAACGTTGGTTCCTCGCCTATGTTAGCTACGCTTAGGTTAGTTTGTAAAATAATGTTAAGGATGGACTCACCTCGATCATTTACGTCTGGGCTACCCCACGCCGAGTGGTGTGTGTTGGCATCGGCTCAGAACAAAAGTTATTTAGGGTTTTTGAAAAAAATTAGCACTTTTTTCCATATCATCAAGTACCGACATATAACGATGCAAGTCCTCAGTAGCTCCCTTAGTCCAAAGTACAACAAATTATATTTGCATGTATTTTCACATCAAACGAAAAAATTAAGACAGTACCACATAAAAAAAAAAACCACTTCAACTTTTTTGAGACACCCTAATAAATATGTTTCATTCTTCTCTTTTCTAAATATAAAAATATTCTAGAATCTCCATTTAGAGCTCACCATTTTACAAGAAATATTTGATAATTTGATCAATGTTAAACTTAATAAAGACACAGTTAAGAGGGGTCAGTATTTCTATGCCGATTCTTTTTGAATTTCATGAACTCCATCTAATATTGCTGATATAAAACTAGCACAACAGCCAATCTTTTTAATATTCCCAAAAGCGGTTCTTTCTATCGTTTCTTCTGCGTCTGTTGCTTTGATAATTCTTTGTTTTTTCTTGTTTTGCTTTATTATTTGGTTTACGATCAAGACTTATTTTTTTTTTATTCCTTTTCTTTAATGCTGTTCTTTTAATATACTCATATAATATAATCAGAAAAATGCCGAATAATAAATGTGTTGCGTTGGGTTCTTTTATTCAAAATCTCCCTATTAATTCTTGTACCTCCCCCTCCCGAAAAAAACATGTTCGTTTTTATTTCCGTTCCGCTTTGCTGTGCGTCATTTCTTACTTATTATTTTGCTTGCACATATACGAGTATGTACATGTGAATAATACAAAAATTAATTTCAACTGATAAAAACCTGAAAAGATTTGGTTTTCCAAAAAATTTTTTATTGAGGTTGGTTTTGTTTTGGATTCATATTTCTTTTACGTGCTATGCCACTTCTTCGGGCACTTTTACTGAGCTTTTGTCTTGCTTGAGCTTATGTTGTTGATGATGGTGTAGCTGTTGTTGTTGTTGTTGTTGTACCTATCTTTACTTTGGTTTAAATCGCCGCAGTAAAAATACTCTGGTTCATTGACCCTTTTGGGTATTGAGGTTGACGGCTTGACTGCGCTGTTGCGTCTCGAGACTCGATTTTTTTTATTTATTTTTTTTTATTCATTTTTTTGCTAAAGTTTGTCTCTTTTATTACTTTTTGGCTTCTTTTTATTACTTTTTGGTTTTCTTTTTTTACTTTTTTCTTTTGTGTGGCAGGTGTTTTTAAGTATAGCTCTTAATAAATGCCCGGCGTTAATTTTTGCTCGAATTTTCTGTCACATTAACCAGTTTAGCTTAATATTTAGCTTATATTCTGAAATATTTGCTTTTTTTGTACAAAAATTTACGATTCCGTTTTTTCAGTTTTCAGCAGAGTCCATAACTGTTATGTCAAGTTTTTCGGGTGGTGTTATAACGCTCTTTCATAACGAATATTTTTTCAAAATTTCAATTCTTTTCTACACAAAGAATGACTATTTTTACTTTTTCTATTTATTGTTTTTTTTTTTTTATTCAAAAGTTTCTTATTAAAAAATATTTTTTAAACTTATGTGAAAGTTTTGACTTGAAATGAAAATATATCATTTCGGCTCTTTTTTTAGCATGTAAGGGTCGTTCATAAAAAAAGTCGTAACAATACTTATTACTCTATTATTTTTTTATTTCATATGTTACGTTACTTTATAGGGGAGGAGGGTGTTTGAAATGTACTACGAAAAGTAACGAATGGCAAGGTGGGGGGGGAGGGTAAAAAGCAAAAAATTGATAACGTAGTTTATAAACAAGCTGTAACAGAAAAAACTTTTACATCTATCCCATACAACACCTTCCAGATAAGAATTTCATTAAATATTTGAAGTTATTCCAGCTCAACTTGAAAAGGTTTTGTATTAAAATAATTATTCAAGCTTCAAAATAAAATAAAAATAAAATACTTTGAAAATTAAGTTTTCTGTATAGTTTCTTATACAAAGCTTTATTCAAGAAGATTTTTACTCAAGTATTATTCCTTATATAAAGTTATTTCTGGTATACATTTTTAGAAAATATTCAAGAAGATTTTTACTCAAGTGAATCTCTATCAAAAAAAAAAATTATCATCACACTTTCTTTTCTTATGTGAATAATAATAAAAAGTTTGTCTGTGACCTGCGTTGTTGTTGTTGTTTGAAGTAGGCGCATGCACACCGCAACTCATAGGATTTATTGTGCATGCCCTTGGTTTGGCTTTCCAGATTAAGACTTTTTATGAATTTTAGCACAGTTTCTAGTTTGGTGTCCCATATTTTTGAAGGGGGTTACTGTTGCCCCTCCCCCCACAAAGAGAGAAATTCTTAACACAGATTGCCGGAACATAGAATGTGCTCTGGAGTTTCCTCCTCCTCCTCGCCGAGTCTGCAAACATCTAAATTAGATAGTCCCATGTTTTTTTTTAAAGATGGTATTTAAGTAAGCAGTGACCTGTGAAATAGCTTGTTAGAATACTTAGGTCTGCTTTCGTTAGCTTGAGTACATCTTTCGATTTCGCTCTACTGAAAGTTAGAAATTTCTTAGCTTGCCTCTATCCAGTAATATTGCTCCAGTGACACCGAAATTTATTATCTTCCCAGATCCTAACCTTATCCGCAAAGTAGCCTTTAGCAACACTACAAAATGGTTCGGGGCCGATAAGAGGTCGATAAGCCCCTCTTTTGGCAAGGCAGTCTGCCCTTTCATTGCCTTCGAAACCTTCGTGTCCTGGTACCCACTACAATTCTACTTTATTGTTTTGTCCCAGGGCCTTTAGTGTTTCAACGCAATCAGAGACTAGCCTCGATTTGAGCTCATAAGACTGTACAGCCTTTAGTTTGTAGTTAGCCGCTTGACTGTCAGAAAATTTGTAAATATGTGCCCCCATAGATTTCCTACGGAGACATACCCGGACACATATCTCAATAGCGTATGTCTCCGCTTGGAATATGGTTGGAGTATGGCCCATTGGAAGAGCTTTTTGGCATTTGGCACCGTAGACCCCAGCACCCGTTTTCTAATTTAGACCCGTCAGTAAACCATAACTGTGAGCCCCAGGATCAGCTGTGAGACTACCACTCATCCACAGTTGCCTGTTGGGTAGAACAACCCTATAGCGCTTTGAGAAGCTTAGCTTTGTCCGCATCTTATCTGAAATTTTTAGAAATGGGTCATCTTTGAAATTTTGATGTGTCTTCATGTGTCTCTTAAAATTTCCTGGCTTGTTCCTATTCCATCCATTCTTAGTGCTCTAAGACATGCTCTTTTTCGATTGAAATCGCTAACGGTGGAAGTCAAGTTATTACTCCGAGAGCTTCAGTTGGGCACGTTTTCATTGCCCTTGTGATACCAATGCATGCTATCCTTTGCAGCTTTTTGAGCATGTTATCTGCTGTACGTTTGTTATCTGCTGGACCTTGGGCCACCATGCTAATTTTGGTAAATGTCCAATAGATAATTTTTGGTTTAAGGCACCACGTTTTACCATGCAGGCGTTGATAGGCATAAAGAGTAGTTGTTGCCCTGCCTATAATTGAATTTAGGTGAGTGTTCCATAGTAGTTGCTTGTCGAAAGTCACCCCTAAGTACTTGATCTCATTTGAAAACTCAATGATTTTACCATCTAGCGTAGGCCTTTTTAGATTTAAATGCCGCGTCCTAGAAAAAGGTATCAGAGTTGTCTTGTCAGTATTTATACTTAACCCTTTTTTCTGACACCATTGAAAACTGCCGTACGTTGAGCCACGAAACTCTTGACTGATAACACTGGCTTACAGCTAAAATGCATAATGAATGCCTGTTTCCATTCCTAATATAAAATCGGACACTTATTCCGAATTTCAAATTGGAGTCAATCAAATCGTTGACTTTTTTCTCATAAGATTAACTTTTATTGTTCCCGAGGAAGCTAGAAACAGCCATCTTAAAAGAATTGACTTTTCATTGGAACGGTTAAAATTTGCTGAGATTAATTCACCGGCTATATAAGTCCAGATAATTTTAGGCAGGTTGCAGTCACAACCATGACGCAAAGTTGAGAGTTATGATCCAGTGAGAAATTGATACCAATTATATTATCGATATGTGCCGCATATATTATGTCATTTCTATTAGTTGTAATGTATGAATAAGTACCAATTCTAGTACTCACACAAGCATAAATTTGGTCAAGCACTGAATTCGAATCAGTAAGAGACTGAAGAGAGGAGCTATGCATTCTCTTAATGGCTCTTAATGCATCCATGAGATAATCCTGTTCTAATTGAGTCTCTGTTCTTTCGCTAAATATTGAAAATATTTAAGTCAAAAAATTCGGCATCGGAAAACTCGGGGCTTAAAAAAATGTCAATTAAAACATATCTATGATATGATATGATGATATGATATCTATCTATGATATCTATCAAAATCTTCGAGATATGTAAAGCTATGTATATAGTTCTAATTCTGACATGTTCTGGAAAAAGCATTTTAAATTTTTATGGAAAGTTCGCACCGGTTGATTGATATGAGTTATTGTTTTTTAGTTGATTCTTGAATCTGGTTCTCCGAATATTGTAAACACTTACGTTCGTTTGTTTCTTCGTTGTAGTTTTGGATTAAGGTGAATTTCGTTTCATTTTTTGTAATTTCTTCTTTCTTGTGCATTGTATGTAGCATACCTACATACATGACCGCTTACTGTGTAAGCTGGATGTCACTACTGTTTGAGCAACCATGTGCGAGCAAATATATTAGAGAATTATATACAGGCGTTGGAGGCTTGCAGCTACATCTTATTTAGGAAATAGTCGATTGCGTTATATGTAGGTACATTTACACCAATGGATATAAATAGAAGCTGTGTAGAAAGTTTAGAGTATATTTTTTTTTAATCCAGCTTTTATAGAGCTACAAAAACAACTCTTGACTTTTTTGTAAATTACAATATGTACTTACAACTGCATAGTACATAGAATCATGGCAGAATTATAAGGTAGGGCCGACTCGGAGAAAAATGAAGTGGAGAGCAGAGAAAATGGCGGCTAGTTGTCGAAATCAGCTGTTCATCTCGAGTTTCTTTATGTTCACGTTTTGCAGTCGATTTTAAATTAGAATTGCTACATATTTTCTTGCAAATTTAAGACTTCTTCCTCATTTTATAGTTTTAATTATATTGTTTTTATAATATTTGCACTCAATTTATCACAAATTTAACACTCGCGACAGCACAGTTTAAAAGTTGGAAATATTGTATATTTACTTTGTTTGCAATTTCTACAAAATTCGTCATTTTGACAACTAGCCGGCATTCTTATTTTCCACTATATGTTGAAGCGTTAGGACACTAAGAAAATCGGCCCTACCTTATAATTCTGCCATGCATAGAATTAGTTATATTTCACCTCTTAAAATGAAAGCGATGCTCAAAAACTAACCCATGACTCTACGGCTTCATCGTCAGTCAAACAAACCATAGATATATCGAACACACACACGTAACACACATGCACACAAATAAGCTAAAAAAATACAACCCGAGGAGCAACAACAATTCTATACACACTCCCGCTTACAAAACTGGCGCGCATACAACACCCAAAGGCAACAACAACAACTGTGTAAACAATGACAGAGGCAGCACAAAATACGTCGAGAACAGTGCGCTAGCCGCTGAAAAAGTTTATATGCAGCAGCAGCAGCAGAGTACAACGTCGACAACAGCGACGATAGCCACAAAGAAAATAACAGCAAAAAATCGACAACAAAAACGAGAAGAAAAACAAAAAATAGAAAAACATCAGCAGCGCCATCAACTTGCTGTGAGCAGCTCATGAACTTGAACCCCACGTGGCGGCGATGCAGTAGTTTTCGACACAATTTAAGCGGCAGTGCGATAGGTTCGAGCCACGAGCAAGAAACGAAATAAAACGAGCGTGCAACGAGTATAAAATGCATACGAATCGTCAAGCAATTACAGTGTATTTTGTAATGCATGGCTGGGTAAGTTGGCTAGAAAGAGAGGGCTTTATAGCGTGTGACAGCAGAGTGAGTACCACATATTTGTGCAGCGGGATGCAAGGGCGAAAAGGGGTTAGTTTATTGAAAGAAGGCAGCCAGTCCGAGTCTGGGATGGTGCTGTTGGAGTCAGTACGAGCCATGATACAATTATAAGGTAGGTGCATTAGAATCACGCTCTCTACGGCTACAAAACAATAACAATGGCGTAGGTATAATGTCAAAATCAGCTGTTTTGAAAATATTAATTGGCGGACAAACTTTTTTGAAATATAATTCATTTGCAATTAGTTCAAATGCGTTAAAGTGCGTTCAAGTGCGTTTTGTTTAAAACATAAAAATAGTGATTTATTTTAACAACAATAAGTGAATTAGTAAAATGGGCAAAAGATCGTGCGCGATTTCTGAGATGAAAGAAAGCGGCTAGTTTGGAACGACGCATGCGGTGTCTTTTTTCCGAGAATTCGGTCGTTTGTTAAAAACATTTTAAACCAAGTGATTTTTTTAACCCGCCAGGCGCTGCGCAACGAGCGCGTCTGATGCCAGATGCAGTTCCCAAGCCGGAGTCTGTAGTGATGCTTACTGTAGACTCCAAGTGCATGGAAATGTGCCTGCCGGCCCCAACAACACACCAGCCGATGTATGTATGTAAATTCTTCTATTCTTTTGATGCTAGCTGCAGTTCACAAGCCCAAAGAAAAACACCATAAGAAGCTTTGTATGGATCAATGATACGGTAGTATAGGACACCATAAATACTTAGCGTTATTCGATGAAATTGCTGGGAACAATTGTCTAGGCACATCCATGGTAAATTTTACTTTTTCCATCAGCATTTCCCTTGTCAAAATATACTTTGACAGTTCAAAGCAGCCGTACAAAGCGACGCAAATAAATCGGTTTCAGGTAGTCGGATATAAGTAGTCGAGTTGAAATTATATTAAAAGTTAACTTTTATTTGCTTCGTTCAAAGCCAAAATACAATTAATTTTGTATTGTATCTAAAATAACACGGCTAGTTTAACTAACTTTTTATGGTTTTTACTCAATTTTCGTACATTATCTCACATCAAATCTGGGTACTCAATTGAGATATACGGTTACAAGCAAACTACACATTCCTATGGCTTAGCGAGTAAACGTCAAAAATGACATTATACCTACGCCAATGTTTTTTTCTTTCGTCATTTGCTCTCCGAATTGCATTTACCTTATAATTCTACCATGGTACGAGCTACAAGGCACATGTATGCAGTGCTTGCTCAGTACTTCGCAGATATTGACGGCAAATAGTAGCATTCTATATATGCGTTGAGTTGCGCTGTTGTGCAGACACACAGTCATTATTAGGCTGTTAGTGGTGCGCATTTAAGAATTTATAGATTTTATAAAATAACGCCAACTTAAAATAAGAACTAACATTTGCAACTATAAATTAAAAATATTTTATAAAATGTTTAAGTAGCCACACATGCAAATCATTAAAAATTTTAAGTACCTAATATATAGAAGAAAAAAAAAAATACTCTCAAGGCAAAATCACTCATGTTCTAATAGCTTCTATGCGCTACTTTGGCTGCCATCGAAGCACACGTAAAGTTTTGGTGAAAAGTGAGCGCTACACGAGCATAATTTGTCTCTTAGTCATTTTTGTTTTCTAACAAATTGTGTCAAAAGTCAAGATTCCGCAAAAAAAAAACAAATATATCTTTTATTTCCCTATAAAAATATTCTAAAGATTTCAGTTCGTCTCTGACATTCATAAAAGATTCGTAAGTGAAACGAAAGATTAACTTTTTTGAACATAAACGAGTACGCAAAGGCGGCCGTGGCGTATGGTTAAAGTGCGTGGCCCGTATGCCAAAGAACTGCGGTAGAACCGGGTTCGAGTCCCCATTGGAAAAATGTTCTGGTCGACCATCTCACAGTGTAAGGTACTAGGAAGAAAAATAGAAGGAATTGTCGGAAGGAATATTATTTCACAAAAATTATTGACTGTCATCAGAATACTCTGCAGAATCACTCGACACAAAGACAGAGAAATCGAGATCAGAAATTAAAGCAATTGCTTTTTTGAACAAGAATTTTTTGTACTGGTGATGAAATATAACTTTACGGACAGGGGCGAAAAAATAAAAACATACGTGTATCGTCATTTTTCATCTAAGCGTCAGAATATTTTTTTTAAGGTCTTAAGTTTTGTGGTGGGTGCCCCACGGCGAAATGGCTCCATGCATTTGTTTGGAAAAAATAGAATGAGTTAATGGAATTTTATGAAACTACATTTCTAAAAGTACGAGCATAAAGCAAATTATTAATATGCAAATGATACCAGCTCAATTTTCCTTAAAGTAAAATGAGTTGTATTTGAATAAAACTCTCGAAGCCCTTACCTGCGAACGTTTTTTTACGAACGAAGTGTTATGTTACGTTATGTTACATTAAATAATAATTAGAAATGTAAATTAATCGCACATTATATATAACATAACATAAAATAACAAAACATAACTTAACATAACATAACATAGCATAACATAACATAACATAACATAACATAACATAACATAACATAACATAACATAACATAACATAACATAACATAACATAACATAACATAACATAACATAACATAACATAACATAACATAACATAACATAACATAACATAACATAACATGACATGACATAACATAACATAACATAACATAACATAACATAACATAACATAACATAACATAACATAACATAACATAACATAACATAACATAACATAACATAACATAACATAACATAACATAACATAACATAACATAACATAACATAACATAACATAACATAACATAACATAACATAACATAACATAACATAACATAACATAACATAACATAACATAACATAACATAACATAACATAACATAACATAACATAACATAACATAACATAACGTAACATAACATAACATAACATAACATAACATAACATTACATAACATAACATAACATAACATAACATAACATAACATAACATAACATAACATAACATAACATAACATAACATAACATAACATAACATAACATAACATAACAACATAACATAACATAACGTAACATAACATAACATAACATAACATAACATAACATAACATAACATAACATAACATAATATAACATAACATAACATGACATAACATAACATAACATAACATAACATAATATAACATAACATAACATAACATAACATAACATAACATAACATAACAACATAACATAAGATAACATAACATAACATAACATAACATAACATAACATAACATAACATAACATAACATAACATAACATAACATAACATAACATAACATAACATAACATAACATAACATAACATAACATAACATAACATAACGTAACATAACATAACATAACATAACATAACATAACATAACATAACATAACATAACATAACATAACATAACATAACATAACATAACATAACATAACATAACATAACATAACATAACATAACATAACATAACATAACATAACATAACATAACATAACGTAACATAACATAACATAACATAACATAACATAACATGACATAACATAACATAACATAACATTACATTACATTACATTACATTTACATAACATAATAATTTTAATGACGTCCTTAAAGTGAAGCATAAACTTAACCATAAACGAAACAATAGATTTTGACAGCATAAGGTGATAAAAAACAATTAATTTTAAGATTCTATTGATTAATTGAAAAAAAAAATAGTGAAAAAGTAATATGTAATAAGTATCTAGCACAAAAGTTATAATAAAGTATTACTGGGTGTTACGAGGGCCGCTTGATAATTCAGATTAAATTTTTCGCGTAGTAACTTCAAATGCAACACTGATCTTGTCAACTACCATTTGTTTATATACTACTGTCAAAATTTAAGCTCGCTGTAACGCCTAGTTTCTGTTTGGCAGCCATTGACAGCAGACGATTTTGTGAAGTTTGGCGAAAATGGAAAAAAGTGAATTTCGTGTGCTCATCACGCATTACTTTTTGCGCCAAACCAAGGAAAGGCTTGATAAATACTATGGAGGGGAGGGGGGACTCTGAACCATCCATTGGAATGATTCACAAGTGGTTTACTGAATTCCGAAGCGGTCGTACAAGCACAAGTGATGCCGAGCATTCTGGACGCCCAAATGAGATCACAACACCAGAAATGGTCTCTAAAATTCACGAAAGCGATCGAGAGTTTAAATGCGCGAGATTACGAGGCCGTAGGCATCTCGGACGAATGGGAGTGGAACATTTTGCGAAATCATTTGAATATGAAAAAATTATCCGCAAGATGGGTGCCGCGTTTGCTCACTCTCGACCATAAGCGCGATCGTGCTTCCATGGAAAAATTCCATGAATTGAAGTACGAATTGCTTCCTCATCCAGCATATTCTCCAGATTCGGCCTTCAGGGAGTATTTTCTGTTTCCAAGCTTGAAGAAATGGCTCGGCGGAAAGAGATTCACCACATAGGCCTATTTTAAGGATCTTCCGAGAACGTATTTTTCGGAAGGGATCAAAATATTAAAGGAACATTGGACGTAGTGTATCGAGCTAAAAGGAGACTACATATATTGAGAAATAAAACATTTTTGCCGTAAAAATCATATCTTGCTGCAATTTTCACTGAATAATCAAATGGTCCTCGTATTACTTATGCTGTTATTAAAAAGTTATGTAACCAAACTGGGGAAAAAGTAATATATATTAGAAATATATTATATTACTAATATATTACATCACAACACCGATCATAGGTATATAGTAAAATTTTCAGTAAATCGTTTTTAAAGTATTTTAGAATCTTCTTTTGAATAAATAATCACATTTTCGAATAAAAAAATCTCCACTAGCTTCCAATTCTACATTTATTCTACATATACCTAACCTCTATCTGCTATCCTTCCCCATACAAGAAACACAAAAACTGTCTATTATATTCATAAAAAAAAAAAAAAAAACGAAATGGCCATCTCAGCCCTTGAAAGGTCCCTGATCGAGCTTCTTATAATCAGTTGTGTTGTGTGTGATGTGAAATGTTTGCACACAAATGATCGAGAGCTGGACCTACATGTTTTACGCCGACTCCGAACGACTTATGTTCTCAAGAAGCTTTTCATGGCAGTTTTTACTCTCTGAGGTTTGCCATTGTCTGCAAAGAGGTGACGGTCGAACGGAAAATTAATTCAATTGAAAAAAACTTTCTGTGTCAGATGGAGGATTCGAACCTGGGTTCTCTGGCGTAAGAGTCACACACTCCACCCATTACGCCACGGCCGCCACTATTATATTCATATCTCTTCCAAATTGATCCCTACAAGAGTCAATATATGAGCTGGTCATATTATTTTTTGCCCTTAAAAATTTCTTCTCAAAGCCTTATCTGGTGGCCCCCTTCTGGTGATTCCTATACAAGAAACACAAAAAAGTTGATATGTTTTCTGCTTGTTTGGTAGCTGAATCAAAAATGCAGGCATTAAGAGTGCAAGGCTTAACAGTGCTGACGTTTACATTGCTGACGTTAACATTGATGATGTTAACAGTGTAAAGAAATTTTCACTGCAAAAAATAAGTGTTTTTCATACTTTTGCTAACGAACAAGAAAGATTCTATTTAAGAGGCATTGGTTCGATATGTGATTCATTTGCTAGTGCTAGTACTGGTTCACTGGGTTGTATCTAACAACTAGTTATGCGTAACAATTCAATTACATTTTTCTATCATCTATTCTTAGTATTTAATTGTTTTTGACCTAGGCCAATGTATAAATTAGGTTTTATATCAAACACACACGCGCATTCTTCGACTGTCGCCTCATGTAATGTATCTGCGTGTCTTTTTAATGCCAACGCTTCTTCAATGTTTTTTATTTATAAATACAATCAGCAAGATTATTTTTCTAGCTAATTAGTAGTTGGCGCATGTATCTTAACAAAATAAAATTATCATCATCATCATTAACATCATCATTATCATCATCAACTTCGTCATCATCATCATCATCATAAGACTTTAAAAGCTTCACACCCAAGTATCTAAATTGTTTGTTAGTTTTGTGCTTTTATCTTTGATACTCGGCATTCACGTGCTGGCACGTGCTATTATGTTGCTAAAGATAATTAGAACAGCCATATTTGTTGATGTTTCCACAAAAAAGATAATTATATATATAAAACAAAATTTTAATGAAAATATTTCGAAAATGCCTACATATTTCACTTTATACAAATGTAAAAAAAGAGCTTTTTACATTACAATCTAGAAGCTTTTGTACCAACAGCTTATCGCTCACAAGTTTGAAGAGAAAAAAAGAGCAAAACCAAAAAAACAGTTTAACACCAATAAAAATACAGAAACAAAAACAACAACATCAACTACAACAACAATAAATACTTAATTCTACAATGTGTTCATTGACCTCTGCAGTGTATAGCGATCGCGACGTGCCGGTGTATGTTAAACAAAGTAAATTTTTTTTTTTTATTTAACGTGATTAGTTCTTTTTGTTGTTGTATTTTAAATGTAGCATTTTTTTTAATGAGTTTTTTTCCAACTATATGTAAAGCTCTCTAAAAAGTTTGTTGGGGCTCTGATTTTTTTCGTGGCTTTTTTTCTTGCTTGCCTTCATATGAGATTCATAAAATATTTACATTGTTATTCAATAAAAACTCTATTGAAATGACATTGAAGTAGTTTCTTGAACTATAGAAACTTACATAAATCTATTGTTAAAGCATATTATGTTTGTTTAATTTTATTTGATGTTGACAAGCTTTTTGAAATGTTGATAATTACAGCTGAACCAATAAATAAGCTTTACAGTATAAATTCTTCAATTCTTTCATTTATGCTTTAGTCGTTAACATCTATTTTTTCAAAACAACTCACAAGTACAATTTTTAAGATACTCAGGTAAAAATTCCACTTAAAAAAGCCTTGAGCAAAGCTTTATATAAGGAATTTATGTAGGTAGGGGAATTTAAACTTCCGTAAATAATACTTGAAACAAGTTTTATACAAGTTTTATGCAAGGTGAAGGGTGTATGAAATTAATATTTTTGTGCAGTAACTTATATAAAGTTTAATACATGTTTTATATAAGCTTTGTAAAGGTTTTCATTCTCTTCATCTCAGAAACTGAGTAATAACAAAACAGTTCTTAATTATTATTACTTATTATTCCTGCAAGTACGTGTACATTTCATTTCATTTTTGTTTTTGTATTTTAGAATAGAAATTTTGTACATTTTAAATGTCTTTGGCTATTTACCATATTTACCATGCACACACCCAGCGTAGGGCAACGTATAGGCAACCGCACACACTATCTATACGTCTATTAAGAAATTTACTTCAACAACGTTGAAGCTTATTTACTTTTTTCCTTGAATTTCCTTGAGTTAAACTTTATAAAAGTCTCAGCTGAAATCATTTTTATACAAGCCCTAAATTTGCCGACCATAAATTGCTTCGGTAGCCCTGTGGTCTAAGCAAACAAATTTTCAATCAAGATTTGCGTGGTTCGACGCCGAACACAGACAAGCTTTTCTTTTGTTCTTTGTTTCTATTATTGAAGCAAAACACGTGTGATGACAATTTTTTTTATGATAAAGAGGGTTTGTCTTTATTTAATTGAGGAATTTCTTATGTTATTGTTATCACAAATTGAAACTTTGTTATGGCTTTATCTAAAAAAAACTTTTCTTGAATACTTCGCAAAAATGTATTCTTAAATACAGCTGTACAAAGAAATTATATGGGTAAATTTAAAAAATGACTGATAGATATGATAGAGAAATTTTTAAATTTTTCCTACTTTAATATCATTCAACTTAAAATATGACCGCTTTTGTTGTGAACATTAATGCAGTATCCAAAATCACTATTATGCCCTTAAAGAAATTCTGTTAAATTAACTTTAAGTTTTTGCAGAAGTGGAAACACTTTTTGTCTTGAGTGTTATGTCTCTAAAAAGTGTTTAAGTCTTCTAAAAACTTTTGATTTTTCGCATTTGATAATTTAGTAGTCTTAAGCTATCAATTTTTAAAAAAATATAAAAAACAGGTTTAGTAATTCGACGACATGAAACAACACTCGGGACTTTTAACGTTTTTTAATATTTTTGCTGAAAATAATTCTGCACTAAAAACTCAAAATATAGGTAAGCAGTTAAGAATTAAGCAATCACATACAAGCACTTTCTTTTTTTTTTGTTTTCAATACTTAAAACCGCAAAATCATAGACAACACTCTTGACATATTAATCTATACTTGCCATAATCTGCTGATTAAATTTTAACAAACGCTTTAAAATGCCACTTATTAAGTAAAACTGAAATCGATAAGTGTGTTTTCTTGCAATTACGAACTTGATGGCATATCAGTAACGAAAATAAAAAATTACGTCAAACATAACACTGCTGACACAAAACGGTGACAACACAAATTTTGCCAAAAAAAATTAATGTTATGTAAACTTTACATACTAAAAACACCAAAATCTCATTGGAATTTATATTGGCATTGCAAATCAATACATATTCTTTTAATTTTTCCCTCTTTTCTCTTTCTTTTTCTATATTAAATACCTGCAGATAAGAGTAGTGACAAATGCTTTCCTATGAAACAGGTAAGAGAGGGGAAAAAATAATCGCTTGAAAATATTCAATTCAATTCAATTTTATTCACATTTCTCTTACATTTAGTACAATATTTCTTATTTCTTAATTACTTAATAATATGTAGTAAGAGAAATGGTAGTGATAGAAGAAGTAACATATAATTACTGAGTTATCTATCACGAGTTCATAAAAATCGTTGTCCACGCAGTTTATTCTTCACGGTTGGGAATAAAAAGAAGTCATTTGGTGCCAAGTCAGGACTATACGGCGGATGACCCATCAAATCGATGTTTTGGGTGCTCAAAAATGCAGTTGTTTGAGACGATGTGTGAGAGCTCGCATTGTCGTGGTGAAGAGTGATCCGTCTTCGGCGGTTGGTTTTCCTGATTTCTTGGAAGACAACTGGCAAACAAATGGTTGTGTACCACTCAGAGTTGACTGTTCTGCCTTGTTCTAGTGGTACGGTTGCGACATGTCCATATTTTCCGAAAAAACAGGCGACCATTTGCTTGGAAGTGCTTCGTGCGCGAACAACTTTTGTTGGATTTGGCTCATCTTGAAACACCCATACAGTCGACTGCTGTTTACTTTCGGGCTCATACGCGTAAATCCACGATTCATCACCTGTTACGATGTCATAGACGTATTTCGAAGCACCGCGATCGTATTTTTTGAGCATTTCCTTCGACCAATCGACACGAGCCTTTTTTTGAGCGATTGACAAATTGTGTGGGATCCAACGCGAACAAATTTTTTTGACAGTCAAATGTTTATGCAATATTGAATGTATGCTGGTCCCACTTATGCCTAAGGTTGCCTCAATCTCACGATAGGTAACATGACGATCTTGCAATATCAGTTCGCGCACAGCATCAATGGTTTTCGGAACAACAGCTGATTTCGGACGACCTTCACGAAATTCGTCTTGGAGTGAACTACGACCACGATTGAATTCACCATACCATCGATAAACACTGGTCCTTGATGGAGCTTCATCGCCAAAAATTGAATTAAGTTCATCCATGCACTGTTGCTGTGTTAATTCACGTCGAAAGTTGTAAAAAATAATCGCACGAAAATGTTCACGATTTAATTCCATTTTTAGACCGAGATGAATCTTTTAAGTTACTATAAACAACACAAATAGCGCTCGTATGTCAAAACGTTCTGAGTACGTATAAGCCAACAAATGTCAAACTTTGAGATAGAGCTTTCAGTTGACAGATTGCAACACCAGGGTTGCCAAATCCCGAAATATAAAAGGCACCCTACGTATAATTCATTAACTTATACTTTAACTAATACTAGTAGTGTGCGGAAGAGAGTGTTTGGTAGAGAGAATAGGGGGAGGGAGGAGGGGTAAGATCAGAAAAAGAGAGAAAGAATAGAAAGAGATATAAGTAGAAGACCTTTAAATATATTAACTAAACTATAGCTCGTAGTAGTTCTTCAATACCGTTTAAGTTATAATTAAATAGCCATGATTTTATTTGCCTCAGGAACGAACTCTCACGTTTGATGACCTTTGATGTGATCTGGCAGTTTATTAAACAATCTGCGTGCTATAATTAAGTAGCTTTTGCAAAAACTTGTAGTTAGGAAGAAAGAAATAACGACAGATTCTACTCGCCTAAAATTATACCGTCTTTCTGTATGGTTTAACAAATTGCTTTGGCCTTTAAAAAGTGTTGTCAGGACCTTAAAGTAAAATAGGTGTTTTATGGGTAAAATTTGCAGAGATTTAAATAAATCGAACGAAAATGTTACACGATTGTAAGTAAAGGCTTCAATTTACAATTGTAAGCACCGCCCCAGCAACATATGCCATAATTAAGTTTAGAGTAGAATAAACCAAAATAAAACATTTTTTGAACTTTTCTTGAACACAAATTGGAACAGTGTTGTGCTGAATGAAAATTTATGTTTGCTGAATGAAAATTAAGAACCGCTGAGTGATTTTTGACAGCCTATTGTAAACAAACTAAAATAAAGAAATGAGTTTGGTGCAAAGAATAATTTTTTTACGTCAATTAAGAAATAACAGAAGGTTTGTTTTATATATATATACAGTGGTGGCCATACAATTAGAAACACCCACTTAGCATTTTAATTTTATATCATCACTACTTCCTTACAACGAAGATATATTTCGAAATGTAGGAATATATGTGAAAGGTGCAAACTAGATTTTCTTATTGAACTCAAAAAACGCATTGGTCACGGAATTAGAAACGATAACAAAAGTAATGGTATCGATTCCCAAACTTCTTTTATATATCGAAAATGTTCGCCATTATTTTTGGGTATTTTTGTTTTTAAACCTCTTTCGACATCTGCCCATAAATTTTCAATTGGGTTTAAATCTGGACTTTGCGGTGGCCACGACAAAACATTAGTATTCGTATCCATAAAACATTGCTTCACAACTCGGGAAGTATGCTTAGGATCGTTATCCTGCTGGAAAATACACGTAAGTGGCATATTTTCAAACGAAAATGGTTCCATTACAGTTTCCAGTATATTTTTATATTGGTGTTGGTCCATTCGTCCATCTATGCGATGTATCGGGCCAACGCCAAACCAACTGAATGCACCCCATACCATCATATTTCCTCCACCGTGTTTGATAGTCTTGATAGTGTATCTGGGATCCAAAGATTTGTTCACTGGCCGTCTTACATAAGATTTACCTTCTGATCCAAATAAATTAAACTTCGATTCGTTACTCCAGAGGATCTTTTTCCAAAATGTAAGAGGTTTTTGCAGGTGCTCTTTGGCAAATTGTAAACGCTTCGTCATATTTTTTTTTTGAGACGTGCGGTTTTTTCCGTGCAATGCATCCATGTAGACCAGCTTCTTGTAATCGACGCCTAAAGGTTCTACATGAGATATTCTGCGATATTTGAGGCATTACAATGGCATTAATTTCAGTTGAGGTCAAAAATGTGTTGGCTTTACTGGTTCTACAAATAATTCTATCATCATATGGAGTGGTTTTTCTTGGCATTTGAATTCTTTTTGGGTTCTCAAAACTTCCAGTCTTCTTAAATTGCCTTATTGCTCCAAAAACCATTTTTTTAGAACAGCAAAATCTTTTTGCGTATAATTTACGAAGTTCTGGCGTGCACGACTTGTTTTTACCCATATTTACACTATATTATAATAAAAATTAGTTAACCCTAAATTAAAGAAATAAAAAACAACAACTTATATTGTTTGAAAATATAAAAAATTTCCAAAATTAAGGTACGCGTTTCTAATTATTTGTCCACCCTCATAAACACGTGTTGCTACTGTTTTTGCGATTGTGAGAAATTGTCTAAAGTATTTGCTGATATTTACACATCTAACAACATATTACACTGGAGTGAGTATATAACGGGACCTGCAATAAAGAGAGACTCATTACGAAAAAGTTGTGAAAAGAAATATAAGATTGAAGTCATCGTTTCTAATTGTATGGCCACCACTGTATATATATACACATTTTACTTCAGAAACTGTACATTTTCGTTTTGTATGGTTTAATAGGAAGCATTTAATTATTACAAGGAGGACCTTACGGGACTCAATTCCCTCAATCCCTTTGATGCTAGCGACGACTTAACAACTAGCGATGGATTTATTTGATGATATATCCTCACGATTTTATGCTTCGGAATGTATTACAGCTATTCCAGCAGAACTACGTTTTTTATGTGCATTGCGTTTTTTTGCAAGTGGATGTTACCAAGCCAGGATTTTATGTCCTCACTATCGCAGTCCTCCGTAAGCCTCCGTATCCTTCATGGAATTTCAAGTCAACATGTTCTTCTCCAAGGGATGACAAGTTGAATTCCATAAAGCAACAGTTTTATGAAATAGCTGCATTCCCGGGAATAGTGGGTGTTATAGATGGCACACACGTTCGCATAATCAGTCCGAAAAGTGACATTGAGCATGCCTACTACTGCCGTAAAGGTGGTCACTCCTTAAACGTGCTTTTAATATGCGACTCCAACTACTATATTCAATATGTGAATGCCAAATTTCCTGGAACATCCCATGATGCCTACATATGGCGACGTTCTGCTGTTCAAACGTTTATGAAGGGAAAGTTTCTTCAAGGAAGACGTAACACCTGGATTTTGGGAGATAGCGGATTTCCACTTCAGCCTTGGCTTATGACAGCTATTGCATCGGCAGGCAATGAATCAGAAAGAAGATATAACATTGCGCATAAGAGAACAAGGTGTATTGTGGAGCGCTGCATTGGAATTTTAAAGAGTAGATAGATTTCGGTGTTTACTGAGTCAAAGAGCCTTGTGCTATGATCCAAGAAAGGCTGGAAGAATTGTTAAAGCATGTGCTATTTTACAGAACATCTTGATCAAAGCAAAAGTTCCATTGGCGGAAAACTGTGTAGAAGTTGTAAATTATGATGACAATGATGATTTAAATTTAGGAGAATTAAATGAAAATAATGTTCACACGCAAGGCCGACTAATTAGACAAGAAATTATAAATTCTAATTTCAGCATGTAAACCCACAATTATTTTTTTTAATAAAACTACAAGAACTTATATAAAATATTTATTTTTTATATAAAAATTCAAATTTTTTTTGTTTTAGTTGAAATTTTGTTTCTTTTAATATTAGTTTTCTGCTTTCAAGCTGAAATTGTTTTTCTCTCCACTTTTCTTCAGATTCAAATTTTTGTTTTTTTAAAGTATAGTTTTTCTTAATATAAATAAATTTCTCCTCTTCAATCTCCAACAATATTTCCTCCATTGCGCTGCCTAAAGAGGCTTTTTGCGAAGTATTTCGCTTCCTCTTTCGCAGCTGAGCAGTTACTGGAGCTGGGGTAGCGACTGGGGCATCTATAGCAGTAACTGCAGCTTCTTCAGTGGCTGCTTGATTTTGATTTGGAGAAAAAATTTGCCGTTGGCAGTCATCTTCCAAATACTCTGCTACCATAGATTCTTCAATATTCTAGAAAACGTTTTAAGTTAGTAAAAAAAAAATCTTTTCATTATATTAAACATACAAACAGTTCCGCAACGTTCTCGTCTCCGGTTACAAGAGCCGGTACCATCAACTGTAAAACCCTCTTCTCGAAATCTGAAAGAGGTTTCATCCTCTGTGGGCCATTTACACCACTTCTTTCAAATGAAGCTTTTAACAGCGCTTCTTTTTCTTTAATGTGGCTTCTAAAATAAATTTGAAGGATTATTTTTTATGAAAACAAATCTCATTACATTTTTTTTACCTTTGGTCCAACCAGAATTTCCTCCATTTTTGGGGGGGGTCTTTCACCGCACCTCCTATACTATTTAGCTGGTTGCTCTGCTCCTTCCATTTCTCAAACCGAGTATGAGAACCATCAACACCTTCAAATCTAAACAAAGAAAAAACGAACTTACTTATTTTGGGGAAACACTATATTATTTTTCATAAAACAAATCAAAAACTCTTTTTGTTCTCCACTGGCTTTTTTGGCTTTAGATCCCATTTTTCACAATAAATTTGAATTTTGCACGTTCAATACTTCAGTGAATAAATTTATTCATTGTGTACACTTTTTTGACATTAAAGTTCATATCACACGGTTACAGAATCGCATGCTACACGTTTACACAAAATTTCGTGTACATTGTGTTTTCCACAGTTACGGAATCTAGGCCCTGGATTCGAGAATTGATAAAACATAAGTTATGTTTTTTCGCTAATAATAAGCTTGTGAGAACAGAACCATTTTCGCAAGATATCAGCATGATGGTTTATGTCAGCTGTAAGTTCGAGCATAGACAAGGTCCTATGTGAGATGCCAAGGTCAGCTGCAAATGCAGGTACTCTACCACGTAAATTTTGCAGGAAAATTGAGTTTAAGTAAATGAGGAATAAAATCGGTCCAAGTACAGAGCCCTGTGGCACACCTACATTTATGTGAGTTACATTATTAAAGGTAGCCCCAATTTTCACCCTTTGCATGCGATTGCTAAGTTACGAGCTAAACCAATTGTGAATAGCACCTCTGAATCCAATGGAATACAACTTTCGCAAAAGAATCCTATGGTCCACCATATCGATTTTTTCCTGTCTTTTCTTTTTGACATGTTCTTAAAATTACGTCATTCAAGTAGGCGTATAGTGCAAATATTTCGGTGAAATTGTAATCAGGACATTGAATTTAGCAGAGTTGAAATTTAAATAAAGTTTGTTTTAAATTCACCCGGATTTTTAAGATCCTCAGAGCCTGGTACCGGCCTATCTGAAGTTCTCCAGGTACTCCAGTATGGCCAGTCCACCATTACTTAAAAACAAACGACAAACTTCAAACCTCATGAAATCAGTCCTGAAAAAGCAATTAAAACGATTTCTTGTTTTTCGCCGACTATTTCCGACAGAATCAAAATTAAAATTAAAAACTTGATTAAAAATTTTAAGATACAAGCTTTAGGGCGACTGTTGCTAAATAATATGTTCGATTTTAAATTCACAGATGTAATATATTGTAACCCTATAGGAACAAACTAACTTGTTTTTAAAAACAACTAATTAAAAAACTAGTTTAAAATAAACCAGTATATGAACTACTTTGAATTATATTAAGGCGGCATCCACTTTAATTCTAAATAGTTTTTATTGCATTATATATGAAGTAATTGAAATACTACTTAAAAACATGTGATTGATAAACTACTTTGAATTATATTAAGGCGGCAACTACTCTGATTTTGACATGTATTAATTGCAAATTTTTATTAGATTACAAGTTTATATATATTTAACCATGTTATTTCATCAAATATTATTAACTTAAGGCCATCAGTAATAGTTTTCAATTGGTTATTTTAGAGTAGTTAAAAAAATAATTTAAATATAACTAATTTAACAAGTAGTTGAAAATATATGCATACGAAAGTCAGTTGACTTATTTAGCGGACATCACCATACAATATATGTTAGTTCGTTCTATGGAAAAAGTCAGAATTTCAACTAGTTGTGGTTGACAAAAAACTACTTTATCAACTACTTTTAAATTAGTTGATTTTCCTGCAGAGAAGTAATAATTTAATTTTTCAATTTTATTCAAAGGTTTTAGTAATCTTTGAAGTTATGTAAACCTAAACTCATGTTCCTCAAGAATTAACAATTTCATAACTGTAGAATTGATAAAACTCGAAAAAGAAAACCGAAATGTATACACATACATACATATCAGACGCTGCTTACATGCTCAATGCAACTATTTACTTTATAAATAAATACGTTGTTTTTCCCAACACCATCAACACCATAGTTCTCCGACCCTTTCGAAGAAGTTAAAACTGGAAGTGGCACAAAAGTTCATTAACATTTAGCATGTTGAACAGCATGTTGAATTTCTGTCCATCAACAGCTTGAAGTTTGGTTTTTAATTTTATTTATTTTGTTGTTGTTTTTTTTCGTTTATATCGAATTCGGCCTCGTGTATTTTTGTAATGAGGTTCAGTTCTTCAGTTTAACGCGGTTTAGTTTTCGTTTGTGATAAAGTGCCGTTACTTTGTTGGGATAGCTCAAAAATTATATTGCTTTATTGGGGGTTTTTTTATTTTTTTCTTTTTTTTTTTTTGCTGCAGGTCGTTTGTTTAATGACTAAAACTGGTTTTTTGTTGCGGTAGTTTTTTTATTTTTTTGGGTTTAACTGAAATTTGAGTTGAGGTTGGTTCAAGTTACATGTGAGTGGCTGTTTTTTTTTCTTTCTTCGTTCAACCTTTTGTTCGATTTGAACTTAAAATAGAGTGCGTAGGCTTGGCTTACATTTCTAGTGTATATAAGTGCTTTGATATTTTTTTACAAAAACCATTTCTTTTATTTATAAGAATCTGAGAGAGACAGTTATTCGTTTTTTGTTAATTCTTTTGATAATAGCGGTAAAGATACTAAAAGTTTTTACAGAAATTGTTGCAGTTTTTTTAAAAATTTTCTAGAAAAATTTAAGTTGTACAGAAATTCTTAGTTTCTTTAAATTTTCTAAAAAAATTAAAAAAAAATGTTGTTATAATAATAAAATGGTAATAAAATACGTGAAAGTTAATATAAAAGCTTTAATATAGTAACAGCTTTTTCTTATATATTGACAAAAATTATTGAAATTTTCCATAAGTTTCATAAATTTAATGTTTTTATTGAAAAATATAGAAGAGTTCCTTAAGAGTTCGGCAACCAAGACCGTAATTCGCCTTAGCAAATCACAAGCCTGAAAGAAGAACACATTCAGATATGCATACATTCTGAATCTCTTTGGAGCCGAGGTTTATAAAAGAGTAACCGACCAAATCATACCCAGAATGAGATTCAATACAAAATACACCACATCCATCCCCAACAGACAAGAATGGAAAGAAACGGCTGTAGAATCCTACGGCAATCTTCAATTCTACGTTGATGGTTCCAAAATGGGAAAACGGAACTGGATCGTGGATTTACTGTGTAACACTTCAAATCAGCGAATTTTAAAAGCTCCCTGATAACAGTAGCGGTTTTTCGGCAGAAATATATGCAATTGAAAAAGCTACATAGACCATTCACAGAAAAAATTTCACCACCACAAGGTAGAGCTGACTACAACATACACACATGGTCAAAATAATAGGTGCATGTCTCACCTACTTCTTTAGAACATTTTTTTTTTTTTTGTTCTGTATAACACTCTGTTGTAAATATTTGATACTCACCACTATAAAATTGATCTGGCAATACTTAAAACATAAAAGTAACGGTGTGATTATTCGAGAAAAAGTAAACACACCGAATTAGCTTGAAAGTGACTATTTGTGCTTGGACAAAATAATAGGTACAGTTCAACTATTTTTGGGTTTTTTTTTTTTAAAGTAATTTTGGAAAGTTTCCTTATTAGAGATAAGCTGCTAGGATGTAGAAGCAATATTTTTGCAACATAATGTTTAGATGGGCCGAAATATGCATTGTACTGAAGAGGTATTCAAGCTAAGAGACCAAGGGTTAATCCTAAGAATGATTGTCAAATCATTGGTCAGGTCGTTAAATTTTGTTGGAAATGCTCTCAAATCAAAATCTAAGACCAGAGAAAACATCTCAAACAACAGATAACCATATTGTCTGTCTTTCCAAAAAGAACACATTCTCATCATCAAGAGTGATTGCGGCAGATATTAGCAACGTGGTATCCTCTAGAACTGTTCGTAGGAGACTACAACGAGCTAATCTTCCCGGAAAACGCGCCAGAAAATTGCCATTGCTTCGAAAAAAAAAAATTTGGCTATGAGGTTACAATTTGCAAAAACTCACTCACCTTGGTCAGGACCTGAAGGCTCTAAAAAGTGGCGTAATATTTTGTGGAGCAGCGAAACGAAAATAAACTTCTTTTCTAATGATATGGGAAGGAATGCTTGTCGCCCCAAGGGCAAGAAATTTCATGTTCGCTTCACAA
Source organism: Coremacera marginata (assembly GCA_914767935.1). Lineage (NCBI taxonomy): Eukaryota > Metazoa > Arthropoda > Insecta > Diptera > Sciomyzidae > Coremacera > Coremacera marginata. Next base: position 169,668,708 of record OU612045.1, read on the forward strand.
AAGAAACCGTTATTCATGGAAGGGGTAATATAATGGTTTGGGGTTGCTTTTCTTGGTATGGGGTGAGTCCAATACACCGAATAAACGATACCATGGATAGATTCATGTAAAAAGAAATATTGAACACCATCATGCTACCCTATGCTGAGGGAAAACATGCCCCTTGTTTGGACGTTCCAGCAGAATAACGATCCAAAACACACCTCCAGGCTCACAAAGGCTTGGTTTGATGACGAAAATGTCAACTTGCTAAGCTGGCCAAGCCAATCACCGGACTTTATACCATAGAAAACCTGTGGGGCAAATTAAAAACACGAGTAGCCAAACACACCTTCTTAAATAAGAATATGCGAGTTTGTACAAAAAACCTGGTATGAGATCCCAATCGAAACCTGCCGCAAGTTGATCTCCAGTATGCCGAACAGTGTGGCTAAAATTATCCAAAATAATAATGGATACACTGGATATTAACCAACTTAATGTGTTTATATGTTATATTATCAAAAATTTTACAAATATCCATAATTTCCCTTACAGATCTTCTTTGTACCTATTTTTTTGACCAGCTGAATTTGCTTTCTTTTTATATAAATGTAGGTATACAAAACATATTTCTCTGCCTTTTTTCTAAGTTCAACTTATTTTTTATTTAATGCAATGTTAACGTCTAACATCCGTTTGGTTTTCATTTCTTTTAATTGAATAAATAAATATTTTTTGACTAATAAGAATAAAGCTCATGCGTGTACCTATTATTTTGATCATATGTGTATCTCGAAGGCTCTAGCCGTAGCAAAATGCGAACATAACTAAAAGCCTTCTTACTCTTAGTCAATCGTAAAATCCAGATTCTTGTTGTTCTAACAGCTCACTGCCCCAATGGAATAATGGGGCAGGATAGGCATCAGTGTTCTGCAACGGATAGCTTTTTTGCACCTCTGAGTATATAAAAAAAAAAATAAGTTCAAAAACTTACGTAGCTACAATGCGGCGACTGAAATTAATATGAGTATCCTAAATCATGAGTCGGATCGAGAGAGATCAAGTTTTTTCGGTTCATAAATACTTTAGGTTGTTGTCGTCTTGCTGATACTTATTCAACTTACCGAAATACCCATAATCGACACAAACAGCCGAATCACTCGGCTCATCTGCCACAGATATGAAGTAGAGCGCAGCAGTGTAAAGTGAGCGAGTTTTTTTGTAGTTGTTTTGTGCTTTTTTTTTTTTTTTTTTTTTTTTTGCTGAGCATTTAGATCGCCACAGAAAAAAAACGTGTTTTCTTCTTATGTTGCTTTTTGTTTTTATCTTACACTGTGAAAGCTGTGCATGAGGTAAAACAACGCAAGCGCGCTTGTTGCAATAGGCTTAGGAAATTTTCACTAGTATAAGTATAACTTACCTAAGGTTATGATACGCAAGTTCCTTTTTTTTAATATTGCCTGAAATCTACGGCAACCCATTTAAGCAGAAGGCCTTAATCAGAACACACAAGTTCTAGCATAAATTGCCTAATGGCAAAATAATGCGATTGCCTAAATATTCTCTGTTGTATTATACAAATACTTAGATAACCCATTCTGACCGAAGGTCTTAGTCAAATTATACCTGAAAATTTTATATTTTTATACCTTTTTTTTCTCTGTTTTTTTTTTATTCCCATGCCTTGGAAATGTTGAGAAATTTCTAAGCACTTGGGAAGTTTTTATTTAAACTTCTCATATAACACTACCGATTTGAGAATAAAAAATTTGATACTTTAAAAGAAGTATAGTAAGAAAAATTTTAGAATATTTTAACTCATGTTAGGATGTATTTGTGACGAACGTTGGGAAATGGTTAAAAAGCATGACTTGCATGCCAAAGAACCGCGTTAAACATGGGTTCAAATCCCATCTGAGACAGAACATTTTTTGTCAATCGAAATAAGTTTTCTGATCAGACGTGACCTCTTTGCAGACAATGGCACACTTCAGAGACTTAAAAATGCCATGTAAAGCTTCTCGGGAACATGATCTGTTCAAAATCGGCAAATAAATTTGTGCTTCCAGTACTCGATCATTTAATCATTAGAACAACACAAATTGATCTATAGAAGCTCGGTCAAAGTCCTATCCGTGGCTAGAATAGCCAATACCTTTTTTTTAGAAAGAAGTAATAAGTTTGCTCTCGGGAATTTTTTCTTAAACTGGAAATAAATTTATTTCTTTGAATGTCTAATATATATTTTATAAAAAATCTCATTTGTCCAAAAACAGCAAATTTTCAAAGGAAATTTGTTAGCACCTCTATTCCTAGACTTTGTATTTGGATAATAACAATAAAAATTTTGGAAAAATTATGTATCGTTTTGAAAATATTTAGGAAATTTTCTTTGGTTGAGAAGCTTAAACTAAACCATTTAATGGACCTTTTATACTAACAATTGGAAAATTCATTTATTTAAAAAATTTTAACACATTAATTAGCTCTAATGTGCTTATGGGAAATTTTGTGTAAGAAATTGTGTCATTATGGGAAATTGTTCCATATCAGCTTTTTCATTTTAAAAACCTGAAAGAAAAACTTGATGCTTTTGAAAATTTTTTATTGGTATTTAATTATAACATAGTCCAAGCATGGGAAATTTTTTGCTATTGGGAAATTTTAATAAAAAATTGTAGCCTTTTAAAATATCCAATGTTTAAGGCTGTTCGAAAATTTGCTTAGAATTTTATACACTCTAAGCCTACAAAAGGGAAATTTTTTAGGGTTGGAAAATTTAAAGGTTCCTTAATTTTATGGTGTTAAATATGTTAAAATTATTTTTTTGAACAAAAAAAAACACATCAAAGGAAAACTTGATGCTTTTGAAAATTTTTTATTGGTATTTAATTATAGTCCAAGCATGGGAAATTTTTTGCTATTGAGAAATTTGAATAATAAGTTGTAGCCTTTTAAGAAATCCAATATTAAAGACTTTTTGATAATTTACTTAGAATTGTATACACTCTACGCCTACAAAAGGGAAATTTGTAGGGTTGGGAAATTTAAAGGTTCCTTAATTTTATGGTATTAAATATGTTAAAACTATTTTTGTGAACTAAAAAACACGTGAACAAAAGATCAATGTAAATTTCCCTCAACCAAAAAAAAAATGTCCTTAATGTCTATTGACTATAATCTATACCTACAAATTATTCATTGTGCATGTTGTGCTTATGGGAAATTTTCTGTGAAAAATTGTGTCCTTATAGGAAATTGTTCCTTAATAGCTTTTTCATTTCAAAAACCTGAAAGAAAAACTTGATGCTTTTGAAAATTTTTTATTGGTATTTAATAATAGTCCAAGCTTGGGAGATTTTTTGTTATTGGGAAATTTAAATAATAAGTTGTAGCCCTTTAAAAAATCCAATGTTTAAGGCAGTTCGAAAATTTGCTTAGAATTATATACACTCTAAGCCTACAAAAGGGAAATTTTTTAGGATTGGGAAATTTAAAGGTTCCTTAATTTTATGGTATTAAATATGTTAAAATTATTTTTGTGAACAAAAAAAAACACGTGAACAAAAGATCAATGTAAATTTCCCTCAACCAAAAAAAAATGTCCTTAATGTCTATTGACTATTGGCTATACCTACAAATTATTGATTGTGCAAGTTGTGCTCATGGGAAATTTTTTTTGAGAAATTGTGTTTTTATGGTAAATAAATACATTGTTCCTTAATAACCTATTCATTTCAAAAACTGGAAGAAGTACTTGCTGATTTTAAAAAAGTTTTTAGTGGCATTTAGGTATAGTCTAAGCATGGGCATTTTTTTTGCTTTTGGGAAATTGATATAATAAGTTTAATCATGTTAAGAAATCCAACACTCAAAGCTCTCCGAAAATTGCAGCTCTACATCTGCAAAAGGGATTTTTTTTGCATGGGAAATTTAAATTTTTCTTAATTGTATGATATTAAAGAGAAAGCTATTAAAGAAATATAAATATTGATATGTTAACATTTTTTTGTGTTCATAAAACACATGTCCAATAATCAATGTAAATTTCCCTCAACCAGAAAAAAAATTTCCTTAATTTCTATTGACAATTGTCTATACCTACAAATTATTGATTGTGCAAGTTGATAAATACTCTGAATTTCTTAGAAGTCATTCTTTTTTCAATTAAGACCTCAAGTTATCATATAAGATGAGTAAGAAAAAAAAAATTACCATTGCTCTCAGCCTCTCTTCCAACCACCACACAAACTCACTCTACGTTTAGACAAAATGCCGAAAGTACTTATTAGATTCTTTTATCTATTATGTGTGACTATCCAAAAGCCGAAAAATATATATAAAATTTTTGAACATTCTTGCAAGTTGGATGAGTTGGTATTTTTTTAAACTCCAACAAGAATTTTTCAAATCTCACTCCAACTCTCTTTCTACGCTAATGCTCTCATCAGTTCTTAGTGGAAAATTTTCCACTATTCACTGCTTCGATTATTTTTCTATTGTCTGGGTCTAGTTTTGACCTTTTCCAAATCATATTGTAAAAATTTACAAATATTGGAAAAACCGGCAGTCAAACTCTCTGATGTGCACTTCCCTTATCACTTTCTCTTTCGCACTCTCTTTTTTTTTTGTGACTGCTGACATCATAAAGTCAATTATATTGTAATTTTTGGGATACTTGGAAAATTTTTTTAGAATTTTTGACATTTCTAAGACCCTCACTCAAACTCACACCAATCATTCACTCAAACTCTCTACTCTCTACTCTCCTCTTCTCTACTATTTCCACTACTTCAACATGCTCCTATTTACATGCTCATTCCCACTCTCTGTCATTTTCCCCTTCTTGGTATTTTTATCCATTCATTTTATGGCCTTAGGAATTTCCAAACCTTTGCCTGTAGCTGGCAATAATCTTCTTAATTTTTTTGGGAAATTTTTTGGGGTATGAGTGAAGTTTAGAATTTTCGGTGGTTAGAAGTATATCTTTTGGTTAGTCGAACATTAGTTTATAGCGCGCAACCAAACGTTCAAGCCGTATAACACGGATGTTTTAGAATTTTACAAATGAAACTTCAATGATAACTTCAAAAATATAGAGTCAGAAAAAAAAACTATGTGTAGAGAAAAGTGCCAGATACAAGCAAAATAGTAGAACTGCGAATATGTAAGGGTTTTTTTTCTATGATTTTTATCGGACACTGCTGCAAAAATTGTAGAACTATGAATAAAATATTGAAATCTGTGCAAAAAATGTGCATAAATAAAAAATTGCCTATCATAAAAACAAAAAAACAATCTGAGGACTTGAGAAAATTATTGAAAATAATAAAAAAATACGTTATAAAACAGAAAATAATGAAGATATATAAACTTTTACTTTGAAAAAGCTTAACAATTTTGAAGTTAAAGGAATGACAAAAAAAAAAAAAAAAAAAAGAATAGAAATAATTAATATGGTGTGAATTTTTTAACTAAAATAACTAAAAAATAATTATTGTTGCAAAAATTTAAGCTAAGACTGAATATTGGATAAAAGAAACCAACGAATATTTGACTGGAAAAACCTATGGATATAAGCAATTTATATGTGAACACAAAGAAAAAGCGATGTATTAAGCGGAAAAACAACTTTTATATGAAGTACATTTAAAGATTTTGAATATAAAACGAATTTTTTAAAAAATTTTAAAATCAAATTCACTCAAATGACGTTTACAATAAAAGCTTTCTTTGGAGAAACAAATTTATTCGAATTTTTAAATCACACTGAAATTTTAGTGTATAAAATTGAAATTTCTCTTTCAAAAGTCGAATTTTTTATAAAAATATTGGCAATAGAAAACTTTGAAAGAAACGTTGGATTTATTTTGATAAGAAAATCAATACAAAGCACAAGCACACGCTTCATTTATGAATAAAAACTAAATTTCAAAGCGTACTGTTTGCCAAATAAACATAGAACTTGTATAGAAAAGCTTTATTTGAAAGCAAAGCCGCATGTCTGATGTTTTTTGTTTTTCCCCCAATACAATGGTTATATGCATATGGTACCACAATTTATTACACAAGCTTAAGAAAGATAACTCAAAAAATAAGGTCTTAGTACGAAAAGCTTTTTATATAGCTTAATACAGAACAAGCTAATGGAATTGTATTTTGTAAAATCAGTTACAAATATTTGCTGTACAAGAATGAAAACAAAAAAATATACCTACATTTAATATTTATTACTAAAAGCTTTTAAGACTGATGGATAACATTAACAACAACAACAACAACACTGCCAGTAATTAGCACTGATTATTGCAAAATAAAAGACTGAAATCTTACAAAACAAATACAATCTCAATTAAAGGCATCATTCACCTTAAGAATATCATTTTTTCTTTCTTATAAAAAAAAAATGACTGAGAGTGGTAATAAAAAGACTTGGACTACAAAACAAAATTGGATTAAAGAAGTATTGTCAAAATCTGGTACTGAACTGATGGAAATCACAGCAACGAGTAGCAGTAAAAATGGAGCCGTTAAGCGTCTTAAAACTGAAAAAGGTGGGTTCACGCTGTGCTAAAAAGCTTTTGCTAAAGAGCATGTATATACGTTTTAAAAAACGCAAACATTTTAATGGAAAGTTAAAAACCTATAAAACGAACTGTATAGAGAAGTTTCAACCCCAAAACTTTGTATATATTATTGAGAGGGTCGCATAGTATCTGAGCAATAGAAAGCTTTGCAGCGCTGTGTCAAATTTTTTTGGCAACACAGGCATTTTTCGTTATATAAAAAGCTTAAAGCTTTCTAAGAGGGGGGCTTTTTTAGTGTATTCTATATAGTATATAAAGACAGAGTTCAATGAACTTGGTTTATTCCAGCACCGCAGTGCAGTTTTATCAATATTCCATTACTTTCTAAGACTTTATATATATTGGGGTATCCATATATATGTATTTGTGTATGAGCATATATAGACATATAGTGGGAAAAAATATTTGTATAGTCCCAAGCATAACTTCATATAAGCCTAAATGAGCTTTTCTACAAAAACTTTTCAGCTATTTTTGTAGAAATGGTATTTTTTTATTAAGATAGTCCCAAGCTCTAATATAATATTATATAATATAATATATATGATACAGAATACAGAATATTAAAATAATATTATTAATCAAAACTTTGGAACTTACGGGATATTTACATTGTAATATAGTTATGATTCTCAACTTGTTTTTTTCTTGTAAAGTTCTTGGTCTGAAAAAAGGCTTTTCAGTTTTAGATATTTTTATATTTTAGTAAAATATTAATATTTTAAAAAGATTTCGGGTTTTAAAATCGGCATCTTTATATGGTGTTTTTTGTACCAACCCGCTTTTTAAAACTTCTAAGTTGGTATAGTAGCAGGGACTATGACATTAGGGACCACAGGAGCATATCGGCTTGGTGAAGGGGGTTTGCGGCCCTCCTGAAATTTGAAAAATTAAAATAATATAAAAAATATCTTATGTGTTTTTATAACTCTAATAATTTCTCAATTATTATGAGTTATATTTTTTGCGATGGTAAATTTCAAATTGAATATATAAAATAATAATAATTATAATAAACTATTTGTTACCAAACATCCACAAATATGTCAAATTTAAGGAAGCACAATACACCTAGCTTAAATGAAATTTTTTGATATATTGAGTTTTTATTACTTTTTGAAGCGACTCGTTTTACGCCTCATTCTGTGATTTGCTTGTGTGAAATCTGAAAAACTTTCGACAGGTTTTTTCTTGGAAATTTTGATGGTTTTCTTGTTGCTAGCGCTTATTACAACAAGAACATTTAATACTTTAATATTATATATTAAAAATATTTACTGGTCCGCCATGGGGATTGAACCTATACACACTGATTAAGAGTTCAACACACTATCCACCAGGCCACCGCAAAGTCTTGTTAGAAAGAGTTGTTAATTCAATGTTAAGTATAACAAATGCAATGCTGCAGTAGATCGTCACCATCTATCAATAGATAGAGGATTGTTTATTTGCTATACTACAACAAACAATTTGGTTCTACTTGCTACAAGATGTCACCAGCATCGGTGTGTTTGCGTTGTGAATGCGTTTGTGATGTTGTTGACACAATTAAATATTAGTAATGCCCACAAATGTCAAAAAAATAGATAATATCAATTAATATGGAATTAACTTACGCATGCATGACATCGGCAAGGTATCAAAAATGTTTGTTAAATTTTATTTCGTGTGTATGTTCCTTAATATATAATTTAATTTATTTCATGTTATTTTAAGTATTTCAATTTAAGTTATGAAATCTATGAAACTGCGAAAAAGCTTCGCTTTTCTCGTGTGTCCAACGACGCACCTGTGTTTTTTTTTTTTATTCTAAAATACTCCTTTTTATGTCAGAAATAATTCTGTTTTTTCTTTCAAAGAAAAATTTCACTTTGATATAAAACAAAAAATCTCTTGGCGCTAAAACAAGTAAAATTTTATTTTAAATTTAGTAAATTTTCTTTGATTTTGGGACGTTTTTTTCTGAGTGTACTACGTGCATGTATTTTGAAGTAATTTACCCGTAACATTAACAAAACAAATAGAATAGCACCAAACCAAATAACACCAAACCGATGAGTTGGCGTAGCCGGCCAACGAAACAGTCAGTTTAGTTGGCTGTGTGATTACTACTCTATATAAGGGTGTTGTTGTTGTTGGTTGTTTTCTTCAAAAACCAACATACCCCTTGATTAATTGGTTCGGTAATCGGTTGGTTAGCGCTTCGGTTATCCGGAAATTGGTTGGTAATCGCTTCCGTTATTAGTAATCGGTTGGCAATCGTTGGTTGGTAATAACTTCGGTAATCGGTTGGTTATCACTTCGGTTGTCCGTAATTGGTTGGTTATTGCTTTAGTAATTGGTTGGTTATCTCTTTGGTAATCAGTAATGGGTTGACAATCGCTTCGGTAATTGTTTCAGTAATTGCTTGGATAATCGGTAATTGGTTGGTAATCGCATCGGTTATCGGTAATTGGTTGGTAATCGCTTCGGTATTTGGTTGGTAATCACTTCGGTAATCGGTTGGTAATCACTTCGGCCATCGGTAATTGGTTGGTTATTACTTCGGTAATCGGTTGGTAATCGCTTCTGTAATCAGTTGGTTATCGCTGCGGTAATTGGTTGGTGATCGCTTTGGTAATTGGTAATTGGTTGGTAATCGCTTCGGTAAGTGGTTAGTAATTGCTTAGGTATTTGGTTGGTAATCACTTCGTAAATCGGTTGGTAATCACTTCGGCCATCGGTAATTGGTTGGTTATTACTTCGGTAATCGGTTGGTAATTGCTTCTGTAATCAGTTGGTTATCGCTTCGGTAATTGGTTGGTAATTGCTTCGGTAATTGGTTGGTAGTCACTTCGGTAATCAGTTGGTAATCTCTTTGGTAATCGGTGATGGATTGGTAATCGCTTCGGTAATTGATAATTGGTTGGTAATCGTTTTTTAATCGGTAATTGGTTTGGTAATCGGTTAGTAATCGCTTCGGTAATCGGTAAAATGTATGATAATCGGTTGGTAGTCGCTTCGATAATCGGTAATTGGTTCGGTAATCGCATGGTAACAGCGTGATAATATCGCGAATCTATAGTTTTGCTCTCTACCAAAAAGTACTCAACCAAGGAAGTTTTCACTTCAATTAATAAAAATGTCGAAATTAATTCATAGTTCCTCGGCGTGAGGAGCCCTAAACGCGTTAAATATATCAGCTGGTACTCTAATTTTTTCTTACTTACTTACTTAGGTGGCCATAACAACCTGTGTTCGGGATTCGGCCGACCTCATTAGCTCTCGCCAGGCGACTCTGCTTTGCACGCGCCTTCTCCAACCGCATACACCAAGTGCGGTTAGGGCTTCCTCGACCTGGTCCATCCACCGGAGACATGGTCTCCCTCGTCGTCGTTGACCAACGACCTTCGCCTCGAGCACCTTTCCCGCTGAAGCTTCGTCGTTCATATGATGGACATGACCCAACCAGTATAGTCGCTGCACAGTTATACGCCGAACTACGTCAATGTTCAGAGGCAGAGCTCATACAGCTCGTGGTTCATTCGGATGTAATAGTCATCGCCGTCTCAAACAGGATCGAATGTATTGCGAAGAACTTTTCTCTCGAACACCCCCAGAGCGTCAGTTTGCGTAACTACTCATGCCACAGCGCCATAAAGAAGCACAGGCAGAACGAGCATCTTGTAGAGTGTTAGTTTTGTCGATCGAGGCTCTGGAACTTAGTTGCTTACTGAGCCCGTAGTAGCACCTATTAGCAATTATTGTTCTTCGCTTTATCTCCAGGCTGACTTTGTTGTTGTTATTAATGGATGTGCCAAGGTATACAAACTTCTTGAATAATTCAAAGTTATTGCTGCCGGATGAAGCGTGGGAGCCTAAGCTCCACGCTCCCTTGTTTGTAGTTGTTTGTAGTTGTTGTTTTTCCCTCATTTATCGTCAAACCCACTTTGGCTGATTCCTTTTCGATAGCGGTGAAAGCCGCGGTAACATCTAACTTTGCCTTTCGCACGATCGGCCTTTCGCACGATCCCCTCCATGATGATGTTGAAGAGATCGCAAGACAGTGGATCGCCTTGTCTGAAACCTATTTTGGTATTGAAGGTTTCGGTGAGGTCATCATTCCTACCTTGACGGAACTGCATTTGTTGCTCAACGTCATCCTGCAAAGTTGATAAGAATTTGCACGACCGAACTCAGACATTGTTGCGTATAGGCAATCCCTTCTCGGGCTATCGAACGCAGCTTTAAAATCGACAAAGAGATGGTGTGTGTCAATTTGGTGTTCGTGGTTTTTTTCCAGGATTTGTCGTAGCATGAAAATCTGGGCTATGGTGGATTTTCCAGGTCGAAAGCCCCACTGATAAGGTCCAATCAGTGTTTTTGTAATCGGCTTTAATCTCTCACACAGTACGATTGAGAGAACCTTATATGCGATGGAAATAAGACTGATACCTCGATAGTTGGCGTAGATTGTTGGGTCTCCTTTCTTAAGGATAGGGCAAAGTACGCTGAGATTCCAATCGTCGGGCATGCTTTCCACTAGCCATATTTTGCTGATGAGCTGATGCATGTGCCTTATCAATTCATCGCCACCGGCTTTAAACAATTCAGCTGTCAGGCCGTCAGCACCCGCTGCTTTATTGTTTTTGAGTCGTTTGATAGCAACTCGAACCTTTTCATGGCTAGGTGGTGGTACTTCCACTCCGTCATCGTTGATTGGTGGTGCTGAACTGCGTTTCCATGGGCGGTTTCGGTGGAATCGTGGTGGATTGGAGAAATGCTGTCTCCATAAATTCAGCGCACACTGCGTATCTGTAACCAGATCTCCATTTTCCGGAGATGGATGCTCCGGGCTTGAAACCTTGGGTAAGACGCTTAACCTGTTGATAGAATTTTCGTGCATCCTTCTTGCCCTGTTGCACAAATTAGCAGAGGCCGTGGGCAAAACAATTTGCAGGATACGTTTTGCACGATCTTTTAGGGATGGAAAGGCTATCGGCGCTATAGGTGCCGCGTTTGGTGACTGTCGTTGCAACGCAATCGAGCGGACTATTTTGACATTCGAAGAATCCATAACTATATATCTGAGTCCAATAGGCAGTCTGTAGAGTAGCTGGAATACCACGAAAGCCCACCAAAGCGGCCAAAAGGGAAGGTTATGGCCTCCAATTTTTTGGGATACGCATGCCATAATCTTTATCAGTTATCTGCAGAAGGAAAGAACGTTGATAGAAAAGTATTATGCAGCATTTTTAGATAAACTGAACGACGAAATAAAGATAACAACGGCCCCATATGGTGAAGAAAAAAGTTTTGTACCATCACGATAAAGTACGTCCTTGAAATCGATGACCAAATTGGATCAATTGCGATTCGAATTGGTAGCTCATCAAGCGTATTCTTCAGTTTTGTCCCTTGGTGAATATTATCTGTCCCCAAACTTCAAGCTGTGACTCCAAGGAATGAGATTCAGAACGAATGAGAAAGTCATCGCCGAAATCAAGGTGTATTTCCAAGGCTTGGACGTTTCGTATTATAGAAAGAGCATCGAAATATTGAGAAATAAATATAACTTTGCCCAAGAAACTTTGTTTTGTTTCCATTAAAATTCCCGGGATATTTCGACCTTCAAGAATCTTCAACTTGTCTAAGTTTTCAACGAAGTTTTTCTTATAATTTATTTTATGTCAGTGTATCAGTGTTGTTTTTTTTTTTTATTTTATTTTCTTTTATGCATCATTAAATATGATTGTATTTTGAAATATTATATTAGCTTTTAAATTCTAGTGCTATAAACAGTCCCTTTTTCAAATTTGAGAGGAATATAACCTGAACTTACAATATTCATATTATGTGATTTTGTTTCTAATATATCTTTTTGTCTATAAAATTTTTTAATACATTTGTTTTTACACCTATTAAGTTTATTATCTCTTCTTATGAATTTAAAGCTTCAAAGTATTTCGACTTTTTGTATTGCTTTTTTTTTATTACCAAAATTCAATCATTTTTCACTTTTTCATCTCTGCTTTCCCCACTAACTCCCCAAATGTTCTAAACGCCATTTTGTTGTATTTACAAAACAAAATGTCGGCGTTTTATAATCTAAGCTTTTTCAAATATTTACAAATACTAAAAGCTTCGATGCAAAACACCGTAAGAAACAGAAAAATAAATAAAAACAACAACACAGCACATATATAGTAGGTAAGGCAATAAAAGGGAAATGAAATGAGAAATTTTGGGAATATTATGCTTTGCCAAAACAGCCTACAATATGTACCTTTTATAGAGTAGGGTGGAGTATTGGGCTGGAATAGTAAAAGTTCGTTTTCTTATATATGGTATACATAAAGCTGTAAGTAAAAATAACTTTTGCCTTCTTAAATTAGCCGCAAAAACCTAGAAAACAAAAATAATAATAAACACGACTACGTCAAATAAGATAACAACGACGACGACGACGACGACGACGACAACTGGCAAAACTGGCATGCAAACCTTGTGCAGGTTGAGGTGGTTGTTTGTGGTGTACGTGCGAAGGGCTGTTTTCCCCTCATCACAAAATTTTACTAGGTTTGCTTCGAAGCCGCTACTTGCTTTGCGCTCTAGAATTTTCACTAGAATCTAATGCGTAGCACTTTTCCGGATTTTCACTTTCTATCTAACGCTTTACTACGCCGCATACTTCAAATGACGAAGTTGGGCACATAAGGGTAGACAAGTATTACTCAAAGGGTGGGTTCCAGTGAAAATGAAAGCGCTTTTGCATGAATTAGGTAGGAAGCTTCTACGGCCTTATAATGAAAGTGAATTCATATCGTGTTGCATGAGCACATGGATAGGATTTTTATGAATGGAAAGGTTGTGCTATTATTGCTGTTCTTGATGTTGTTATTGTAGAAACTTGTGTTTGAGAAGTACTTGTATTTAGTTTTGTGTTGAGCATGGGCGAGTTTTTTTTTTTTGTTTTTGGTGTTAGGGTTTTTTTTACGCCTGTTGTGCTACTGAAATTATTGACACATGAAAAACTAGTTTTATGTTGACTACTTGTGTATGTTGTTTGAGTGCTACGAACGATCATTTAAATAGAATAAATAGAAAATTTTTTGTTGTCTTAACACAAATGAAATTACCCAATTCTCATGTAAAAACGGTCACAGATTCCTAAAACTAACACCATTCTAAATTCGATGACTTATTTTTTAAGATATTGCCTGATGTGTTTTCTAATACAAATTAAAAAATGACATTCCGTTACATTAAAAATTCAAAACAACGACTGTATCGTATAAAATTGTCCATCACAAAAATTGCAATATCTTTTGAAGAAGTAATCCAAATTTTGTAAACATAAAAATTTCATTTCAAGCATTTTTTCAGATTAATGTAGAAATATGATATATAAAAAAGGATTTATTTTTTTATAAAAATTATAAGTTTTCTGGAATTCCCTCCAATAGCTTTCTTAGCGTCATATCTGTCACCTTCCCTGAAGCTTCTGCAGTCTATTTTGCCTGAAAGCCCTTAATGTTAATGTTAATGTTTTGTTTGGAGATGCGCACTGCGACCTATATAGATATATTGTTCCTCCTACTTGATGCTCCGCTCTTTGACGGATTACAGAATCTCATCCAGACCTAGTTCTCTGATGAATTTGAGAATATTTTTCGGTTCGATGGATGAGATTTCCTCTTGACTCAGCTCGTAGTTCCCCAGTGTTGCCTTGCGCTTGCGAGCTACTGCGTCACAGTTGGTAAGTAGGTGTATTGGAGTCTCCTCCGCTTCTTCGCAGAAACGGCAGTTGCTGTCGGTTTCGATGCCCAATTTCTTCAGGTGGTATTTCAGTTTACAGTGTCCTGTAAGAAACCCCGTAAGAATTCTTAGATTCGGTTTGCCTAAGCTTATGTGCAATTTTGCTCTCCGAGAGTTAAAATCTTTGAGGAGCACTTTGGATTGTTTTAGCTTTGGGAGGCTTTTCCAGAGGTTTGATCTTTTGTGTCTCTCCTCCCTTCTTAGTTCTTCTTTGATAGTGTGTGTGCCCAATCCGCAGAATGGTACTGGTCCTATAAAGTGTGTGGCTGCGCCTCGTCGCGCTAATTCATCAGCTTCTTCGTTACCATGAATTCCTTTATGTCCTGGGACCCAGAGTATAGTAACGGTGTTATTCTTGCCTAGCTCATTCAGTTTTCTTAGGCATTCCCATGTCGTTTCTGATGATATTTCACAGGAAGCTAATGCTTTGATTGCTGCTTGGCTGTCCGACATCACAATTATGTCTTGACCTTTGTAACTCCTGTCCAGGTTAAATTGTGCGCACAGCTGTATTGCTAAGACCTCCGCCTGGAAGATACTGGGTGTTGTCCCCATAGGTACCGAGTACCTGGTTCTTGGTCCATATACCCCTGCACCTATACCTTCCAGTGTTTTGGAGCCGTCCGTGTAGCATGTTATACTGTGTGGTTTTGTGACTCGCGATATTATTTCACTATCCCACTCCTTCTTGGTACCAAGCTTAATTTCGAAGCGTTTTTCGAAGTTGTACCTTTTTACTATATCGTCTCTTGGTTGATCGATGTATGGTATCTGCCTTGCGATAACTTCTTTCTCTTTGTTGCTGATAGTTTTTCCTAATCCTGTTCCCTCTTTTGCAATGCCTATCAGAGTTCTGAAAGCCCTTAAGGTCCTATAATAACAATATTAGACAAAATTAATACAATTTATTTATGTACAATTAAATTTTTATAAAAATGGAAAATTGTCAGGCTTTCAGGTATATACAGTTGCAAACCGGTTAGCTTCTTAGTAGTAAATAGAATGATTGATTAGAACGGTGCTCCCATATACCAGGCTAGACGAACGAGGTCGAGCTCATACATGTGCTAGGCAAGACAGACGAGGTCTTGCTCTGGATAATCAAAATATATCTATATAAATATGGAAATATGGATTGGATAATCATATTAAGCTACACAGCTAGATTGTATAGGTTGTTACCAACATCACAGGAAAATATTAAGTATCCTTGGAAAGCATGATCCAGATTAGTGGCGATACTGTAGATAATCTAAAATATTAAATTTAATTGAGTAAACGGATTCATTTAAAGAAATTGCATCTGAAACAAAATTAAAGTCCCCACAAGCGCTTCTGAGTGGTTAATTTTGCAAGTAATTAGTTCTACAAAAGTTCATGTAAAGTAACTCAAAAGATCTTCTAGGTCGGAGAGGAATATTAAAGTAAATATTGACTGTCTACATATCCATGTAAAAGTTTGAAAATCCAAGTATCATAAAGTAGGAAGATTAAAAAGTTGCAGACGATAGTAAAGATGGCTTAAGCAGAACAAAAGAAACTTTTTCTGAACTGATTCTATGTCGTCAATGTAACAACTATATCGAGGGAACCAAACAATTGAAGCATATTCTAAAATAGGTCACACTAGAGAGTTGAATAAGGTTTTTGTTATATAGAGATCATTAAACTCTTTTGCCCATCGTTTAATAAAACCTAAAGTACTATTTGCTCGATTGATAATTTTATTAATATGAATATGAAAGCGAAGTTTAGTATCCATAGTTACTCCAAGATCATGAAAGATATCTAAAGACTCTAATGGGTATGGTCACAAATTTTATAAATACATGGATAGTTCGGTGAATTCGCTTATCTGGGTACAAGAACCAGATTATTCTTCTCATACTAAGCCAAGGCCACTTTACCATAGTCAAAGTTGATTAATATAGGTTAAGTCATTTGAGAGAAGCTTGGTCGAACTGTCAGAATGGTTCAAGCAGAGGTGAAATAAGCGTGCTTTTCTCTCAAGTCACTTAACCAATATTAATCAACATTGACCATAGTAACTTGAGGTCAGACCAGAAGAACGTCAACACCTCATGTGAGCGTGTGGATGGCAATAATCAGCATTGAAAGCATTATTTTGCATAAATATCTCCGTTGATTAAGCCAGATGTCACGAAAGATTGGCGCCTCTTTCCACACCTACAAATTGCCTGGCAAACTAAGAATTTTTCGGAAATTTCCGAGACCTTTTGCACTCTCAAACTCTCAGCAACATTTCCACGAGCAACATAATCGGCAACATAAAATTCCTGTCTATGAAACTTGAGAAGTTCATTATGCAGCACTAAAATTCCAGCGTTCCAGAAATTCTCGAATCTTTCTTGAAGGCGGCCACAATTTTCTGACCTCCTGGTCGTTTTACCTCTTCTTTTTTACAGAACCTTTTGTCGGGCAATAGTTATATCGGCCTTACATTTTATATGCTCATTTAGGCTGATTGTAATAAATTTTAATTATGGTTTCTTTCAATTTCAATTCGCTTGCCATTTTTCGCTTTGCCATAATATTGAAAAAAAAACCAAAATCGCCATTTCAGCCTTTGAAAGCACTTAGACCGAGCTTCTTATGTTCAATTGTGTTGTGCGTGTTGTGAAATGTTTGAACACAAATGATCGAGAACTGGACCTAAAAGTTTTATGCCGACTCCGAACGGTTTATGTTCTTAAAAAGCTTTTCATGGCAGTTTTTAATCTCTCTGAGATTTGCCATTGTCTGCAGAGAGTTGATTGCCGAACAGAAAAATTAATTCAATTGAAAAAACTTTGTGTGTCAGGTGGGACTCGAACCAGGGTTCTCTGGCGTATGGGCCACACACTCTACCCACTGTGCCATGGCCGCAATCATATATAATAGAGCCCTGCATGAGCATGCTTTTTCGCCTCCCTGAATATATTCTCTTGCTATAGAATAAAAAAATGTTCTCTATCCCTTTTCTGCTTTGCTCATAACTGCTCATACACTCTCTTTGTTTTATTCAGATATAAGAAAAGAAGGGAATAAGAGCACGTTGCTTTTACTAACACCAGCAGGTAGCAAATAAAGCAATGAAAAATAACAAAAATATCAGTGTTCATACCTTGAATATTTAGCGAATATTTTTTTATTCGTTCGTTCGTAGAACGAAAAGAATGCTTTTTGTATTGGGACCCAAAGAAGGGTGGTTGATAGGGGGTAGTTGTGTTCGGGAGAAATATTGAGGAGCAAAAAATAATAGGACCAATTCGTATATTTGACCCCTCTAGGAGTCCAGCTACGGCCGATATAAACTATTTCCGACAGCTTTTGTGTTTATTGTATGGGGACTCAAAGAAGGGTGGTAGATAGGAGGTAGGTGTGGTCGGAAGAAATGTTGAGGGGCAAAAAATAATAGGACCAATTCGTATATTTGACCCCTCTAGGAGTCCAGCTACGGCCGATATAAACTATTTTTGACAGCTTTTGTGTTTATTGTATGGGGAGTCAAAGAAGGGTGATAGATAGGGGGTAGGTGTTTGGGGAGAAATTTTGAAGGGCAAGAAATAATAGGACCGGCTCATATATTTGACTGCTCTAGGAGTTCAGCTACGGCCGATATAAACTATTTCCGGCAGCTTTTGTGCTTATTGTATGGGTAGTCAAAGAAGGGTGGTAGGTAGGGGTTAGGTATGTTGGGGAAAAATGTTGAGGGGCAAAAAATAATAGGACCAGCTCATATATTTGACCCCTCTAGGAGTTCAGCTACGGCCGATATAACCTATTTTCGACAGTTTTAGTGTTTTTTGTATCGAAGGTAGCGAATAAAGCAACACAAATTCTTATTCAGGTCATTGCAGCAGATTCTTGAGTATTCGTGTAGTTTATTAAGTACTCGGAGAAATAACTGAAACAACGCGTAGATCGCAAGCTCAACTCAGTGCAAGAGTGTATGAAAAGAGAACAGAGAACAAATAAAAAATAATTCTCTTGCGCTACACGACCTGTTGCTACACGATCTGTTTTTTACATTTATTCGCTTGCAGCTTTGCTTGCAGTGACTGCTACAGCAGAGAATGAGGTTATATTCACTTGATGAATATATTCATGCAGGGCTCTAATATATAATAATGATTTAATTATATAAACAATTGCTACTCATTTACAGGTATCTTTACAAGAAAAAAATACTTTTTTTAGAAACTTCATTGAGCCCACTTTTCAATATTTTCCCAATATTTTTTTAATGAAAACTTAGCAAAATATTCTCGAAATGTTACTTTTTAGCAAACAATAGTTATAAATAATTGAATTACATTTTGAAGGTTTAAAAAAAAAACATTGCAGAAAGCACTCCATCTCCCCTTAATAATCTAATCAAGTCTTATAATGTTGACTTTTTTAGCATCATTCTATATCTTAGAAACTAAATAGTGATTCTTATTTTGTAATTTATTTTATTTCATAATGACTCTTATCTTAACTCTTAGTAAATCAACGATATCGGACATTTTGCGATTTTTTCAATGTTATTTTCAAAAGTATAATTAAAGATTTACATGTAGATAGGAAATGTAGACGCTGAGGATTTGAATAAAAAATTTGTCAATGTTTCCATGCTGGTTGTTACTCAAAATATCTATCAAAGCACTACCACCACATTTGACCCCAGTAGTTTCAGTTTTTCTTGTGTTAGTCAAGCTGATGTTCTTAAAAGTGTCCTGTCAATCAGATCAAAAGCAGTTGGATATGATGAAATAAATCCAGTTTTTTTTTAAATTCTACTTCCCAAGATACTACCATTTCTAACCCATGTTTTCAATAATGTGCTCACTAAATCAGTCTACCCGGAGGAATGGAAGAAAGCAAAAATCATCCCGGTGCCTAAATCGCAGACTGAGTGCCGTCCCATTGCAGTCCTTTCGTTCATATCCAAAACATTGGAGTCATTATTTAGTCAGCAAATTAACAGACACTGATTAGATATGACCTTATAGCAGACAGACAATCAGGATTTAGTTGCATCACTGCTGTACTTGATGTAACTGAAGACCTGCGTGTGAGTTTGGATGATAATGAGGTGGATTTCTTAGTTCTTCTAGATCACTCTAAAGCCTTTGACACTGTTGACCACGACATTCTACTCACAAAGCTATCTAAAATGTTCAACTTTCACCAACTGCTGTGAACCTTATCGCATCATATCTCTCAAACAGGTCGCAAGCTGTTTCTGCTAACAATGTTTCGTCAGCTTTTCTCCCCATTAAAAGAGGTGTACCTCAAGAGTCGGTGTTGGGACCTCTTTTTATCTCAATGTACATCAACGACCTTCCTAGTGTGAAGGTTCACATGTACGTGGACGATGTCCAAGTATATTTGAGTTGTAAACGTCGAAAGTTACTAGACTAGACTGGGCACTAAAAAACGGTTAAGCCTTAATCCCCAAAAGTCGAAAATTCTGGTAATTTCAAAAAAAGTCATTGACATCTCAACGGTACCTCGTCTTGTATTAAATGAATGCAGCATTGATTTCGTTAACTGCGAAAAATCTAGGGGTAGTCTTTAATAGAACGCTGACTTGGCACCACCATGTAAATATTACTGTCGGGAAGGTCTACAGCATGCTACGTGTATTATGGACAACTCAGTATTTTACACCTCTTCATATCCGAGTGCTGCTTACCAAAACCTATCTTGTTCCAGTAATGCTCTATGGTTGCGAAGTGTTTGCTAATTGTGACAGTTTAAGTAAACGCAAACTAAACGTTCTTTTCAACAATATTGCTCGTTACGTATATGGGTTAAAAAGAAGATATCATGTTTCTCAATATGATAAGAAAATCTATGGCATGACCTATGATAAACTGCTAGACTTCCGTACACTCTTGTTGTTATATAAGATAATTCACACTACTGAGTCGATGTATTTGTTCACCAGATTGAACTCTCGATCTAGTCGCACTAATAAAATTAACTCTTCACGGCATTCTTGTTTGACATTTGAAAGGCAATTCTTTGTTTACTCTGTTCGTCTTTGGAACGCGCTTCCCAATAATTTAAGATCTTACAGTAGCGCTGTGCAATTTGAAAATAAATTAACTATGCATTTTTCTTCGTTGTAATAAGAATAGTTTAGGATGTTTATTTCGGCCCTATCTTAAGTAAAAAATATAATTTGTTTAAAAATTTCTTATCTTTTTAGACATTGTGGTTTTCTAAATTTTTAAATTCAATTGTTTTAAATGTTACGTATATATTATGTACAAGTTAAAAATGCTATAAATTGTTTGTACTTCTATGCTGCCAGTACTGTTACAAAGGGTTATTTAACTTTGTTGTGCTGGTTATTCAAAAGTAAATAAATAAATACAAAATACAAAAAATATAGATGAATATTATGTCAGCCGTTCAAAATGTTTTTTAAAAACATCAGCTTTAAAGCTACCAAGACCTGCGCATAATACAATTATTTTAATCAGAAAAATTTTTAAAAATAAAAATATATAAGAAAATATTAACTGAATTCATTACAGTGAAATTTACTATTGCCACAATATAAAAAAAATGTCAGTGCTTAATTAAATCAGTGTTTTTAAGAAAAGTATAATAATTACAGAAATATTTGATGTTAACATTATATTTCAAAGAGAAAATTGCCTTAAAATTAAAATTAACTCATACAACCTCAACTGAATATTTCCATAAAATACTCAACATTCTCTCTCTCTCTCTCTCTCATTACAGAATCCCCCAGCAAAATGGTCTACTATCAATCCATGCCATTAATAATAAAAACGGAACAGCCGAGTCAAGCGCAGTTCTGCACACCGTTTGGCAATGGATCCGCAACGGCAACTTCAAACACTGCAGCAATACCAGCCAACATTGTGCAATCACACCATCATCAACAACACCAACAACAACAACAACAGCAGCAACAACAGTTTAGCTATGCTCATGACTTTAGCATGAAGAGCAATATAACAGCTGTTGTTATGCAGCAACAGCAGCAGCAGCAGCAACAGCAACAACAACCACACCAACAATCATCAAGTATTAGCAACAGCAGCAGCAACAGCAATAGCAGCAATTTAACATCGCTCAGTACAAGCAGCTTTTTGACAACAAAAATCAAAACGGAACACTTACCACCTGGCCTTACGATATTTTCTGGCATTAGTGGTTCTGCTAGTACCAGCAATGCTACAATCACTTCACCAGCAATATCAATAGTCAGCACAACGACTGCATCTACAGCGGCAGCAGCAGCAGCTGCAGCAGCAGCAACAATAGCTGCTCGCAAGCCTGCCGTCAATAAACCAAAATTTAAATGTGCCGAATGTGGCATGACATTCGGCAGTAAATCGGCTCATACCTCGCATACAAAATCTCATGCCAAGAGTGGTGGCAAAATGTTACAGGATATGGTCATCGATATGCCGTTGGGTATACCAAAGAAACCGTTAATAAAAGCCAACTATGGAGGTGGAGATCCATATCGTTGCAATGTCTGTCAGAAGACATTCGCAGTGCCAGCAAGACTGGTGAGTGAACATTTTTTTTTTTTAAAACTTTCAATTTAGGGTGTCGAAACGAAAAATGCTAATAATCATAAATTTTTTGATCAGATAATAAAAACAAAAAATAGAAAAAATCTAGAAAAGTTATCTTAGGATAAGGTTTAAAAATTCTAGACAAAGTTCTTAAAAACAAACTTTCAATCTATTTTTTAATTTATTTTTATCTATTACTATTTTTTTGATAATCATTAAATGCATTTTTTGTAATGATCATCAAACCTATACCGTAGATACGATTCTCATAAATAATATAGCAATAGAAAGGTTCTGATCTGGAGATGTGCAATAAAGCTTACTTTTTCTTAAATATTGTGTTTTTAAAAAAGAAATATTGACAGCAGGGGAATGCCGACCCCCCATATTCTGGAACCCTGTTACTCCCTATCTGCCACCCTTCTGGGGATCCCCATACAAAAAACAAAAACTGTCGATTATAGTTATTATCTCTTCCGATTTGACCCCCCGAGGGATATATAAGCTGGTGCTATTATTTTTTGCCCTTTAATATTTCTTCTCAACACGCTATCGCCTATCTGCCACCGCTCTGGGGGTCCCCCTACAAAAAATTTTGATTGCAGTTTATATCTCTCCCGATATGACACCTACAGGGGTCAAATATATTAGATGGTCCTATTATTTTTTGCCTTGCAATATATCTTCAGAATACATGTACCACCTATCTGGCACCCTCCTGGGGGTTCCCCTACAAAAAAACACAAAAATTTCGATTGTAGTTCATATCACTCGCTAATTGACCCCTAGAGGGGTCATATATATGAGTTGGTTCTATTAATTTTTATCCCCCAATATTTCTCTCAAAGAAACCTGCCCCCTATCTGCCACCGTTATGGGGGTCCCCCTACAAAAAACACAAAAAATTCCGATTGTAGTTCATATTCAAATATATGACCTGGTGCTATTATTTTTTGCACTTTAACATTTATTTTCAACACACATATCCCCTATCTGGCACCCATCTGGTGGTCCCCCTACAAAAAACACAAAAATGTTGATTGTAGTTCGTATCTTTCCCGAATTTACTCCTAGAGGGGTTAATATATGAGCTTGTGCTATTATTTTTTGCTCTTTAACATTTCTTTTCAACACACATATCCCCTATCAGGCACCTTTCTGGTGGTTCCCCTAAAAAAAAACACACAAAATTTCGATTGTAGTTCATATCTCTCCCGAATTGACTCCTAGAGGGGTCAAATATATGAACTGGTCCTATTATTTTTTGCCTTTCAATATTTCTTCAGAACACACCTACCGCCTCCCTACCACCCTTCTTGGGGTGCCCATACGAAGAAACCAAAAGCTGTCTATTATAGTTCATATCTTGACCCGAATTAATCCCTAGAGTGGTCAAATATATGAATTGGTGTTATTATTTTTTGCTTTTTAATATTTTTTCTGAACACAGATACCCTCTATCTGGCACCCTTCTGGGGGTTCCACTACAAAAAGCACAAAAATTTCAATTGTAGTTCATATCTCTCCCAAATTGATCCCTATAGGGGTCAAATATATGAGCTGGTCCTATTATTTTTTGCCTTTAAATATTTCTTCGGAACACCGCTACCGTCTCCCTGCCACCCTTCTTGGGGTCCCAATACAAAAAACACAAAAACTGTCGATTATAGTTCATATCTCCCCCAAGTTAATCTCTAGAGGGATGAAATGTAAGAGCTGGTGCTATTATGTTCGCCCTTCAATTTTTATTCTGAACATACCTACCTCCTATCTGCCACCTTCTTGGGTCCCCATACAAAAAACACAAAGACTGTCGATTATATTTCATATTTCTCTGGAATTAAATAGAAGATTCAAATATATAGGCATTATATTCCAAAAAAATTATAGGCTGAAGTAGGGTGATGTGTAACACGTTTTTATTTGCTCCAATAAAAGTGTTGAGAAATTGAATTTTTGATTGGTTTAAGGGCCTTTACCTTGCAGAAGAACCAGTTTAAAGTGAGTGTTTTCATGGCTGTTGAATAACAAAAATTTTAAATATGACTTTTTTGGTCTTTTTCAAATCGGTGGGGTGATGTGTAACATCAACAAAATGTTGGTGTAAGGAACAGTAACTTTAATTTTTGATGTTTATTTTGACTTTTTATGTTTAGTAAAAGTATTATGATAAACACTTAATGAAATAATTGCAATATCTCGTGAATCTATCTGATTCTTTCTCAATGCACACATTCGTTGAAATTAAAAAACTGATCGTTTACTGCAATGGAATATATGAATAGCGTTATTAATTGCAAAAATAATTATATTTCAAATGTAAAATGATTATTTGTCGGAAATATACATATCGGAGTGACAATTCCACAAATAAAATGACTCACAAAAAAACAAAAAAGGCGCTTGTATTTGTTGCATTCAAGCGGCAGTTTTGATCTGCGTAAGTTTAAAGCAAATCTTCACCGTCACTACTCCATCTTTCCATCCTCCAACTAACTATCACCCGTCTTCCGAATTAACGCAATGCTTTCGCATCTAAAGGGGGCATCCCCTGTACGTTGGTTAAGTTAAAAAAAAAAGTGAATTTTTGTGATTTAAATGTTTTGGCACAAAATCGCAACAAATCATGCAAAAATCTCAATCTTCTTCGAATGACGACGAAGAGCGCCGTTTGTTTGATTTTCTTTTCAATATTTTTTTTTTGCAACCTCCTGCAACTGTAAACGTTTTTGTGGTGTTGTCGAAATACAGCTTTTTATTGACTTCCTACCACGATTGGATTTTATTCTGAGCTGAATAGTATGAACTGGGCCAAACTCTTTTTATACCGTTGATGAGATTGCATTTCAGAGCTTAACGTTGTTGCCTTTTTAATGGCAATTATAATGTGGAAGAGTGGTACACATCACCCTACCATGAGTGTTACACATCACCCCAAGTCACTTTTTCTCATCGATGGAATTTTACCACAACGTGGAAAAATGTAAAATCGTTTGTTATATTTAAAGATATTCAACAATACCACTTTTTATATCTACTCACTTTTAAAATCTGAAGAAAATTCTTTTTTATTAATTTTGAAAAAATTTTTAACACAAATTTTTTACGCTTTTTAAGAATTCTAATGAAATGTATGTCTCTGCCTACTTCCAACACTTATAAGGAACTAGATTCCGCCAAAAGAAACATATAAGAGTTGTTCATTCACTCATATGTTAAGATTATGTACGAAAAATCGCCGTGTTTCACATCACCCCATGTTACACACAACCCCACCTCACCCTAGTGCATTGTAATTACAGTTTGTTTCTAAAGAAACCTTTTCCGTGCTTTTACTGTCACTCAAACTAACAGCAGTATTCTTTTTTTCCCTCCCATAGATTCGCCATTATCGCACCCATACCGGTGAGCGACCCTTTGAGTGCGAGTGGTGCCACAAACTCTTCAGCGTCAAGGAGAATCTACAGGTTCATCGACGCATACACACCAAAGAGCGTCCCTATCAGTGCAAGGTCTGTGATCGGGCATTCGAACATTCAGGCAAGCTACACCGTCACAATCGCATACACACGGGTGAGCGACCGCATGGTTGCACTCTGTGCGACAAGACGTTCATACAATCCGGCCAACTGGTTATCCACATGCGCACGCATACCGGTGAGAAACCCTACAAATGCCCCGTTGAGGGTTGCGGCAAAGGTTTTACCTGCTCCAAACAGCTTAAGGTGCACTCACGCACGCATACCGGTGAAAAACCATATCGCTGCGACATTTGTCAACGTGAGTTCGGCTACAATCATGTGTTGAAGTTGCATCGCATGCAGCACTACGGTTCCAAGTGCTACAAGTGCACCATCTGCGACGATACGTTCAAGAACAAGAAAGAGATGGAGGCGCACATTAAAGGTCACGCCAACGAGCTACCCGATGAAGCACGCAAAGAGGCTGCAGCTAGCAGTGCGCATGGCAGCATAAATGGCTCTGCACCAGGCTCGCCACAAACACCAACGACCAGTGGACAACAGCAACAGACAGTAGTGATGCAACAGAAGAAGAAAAGGGGCAAAAAGAGTGCAACAACTGTTAGTATGGCACCACTATCGCCCAGCACAACAGCATCTACGCGTTCACCGACGTCAGTGCGAGCCGCCACAGCATCACCAAACATCACATCAGCATCGGCATCCACATCGACATCACCGACAATGACCCTATTATATGAGACTGAAGAGACTAGTAACATTAGCAGCCACAGCAGTAGCAACACTCAGCACTATGTTGCTGCTATGCAATCGGCAATGGAGACTGACGATTATGCAGCAGCTTTGGATGAACTGCCAACTGATTTGCGTGTGCTACAGCAGCAGCAGCAGCAACACTCACCCATTAGATTCAGCAACAATGACAATATATTTCAACAGCAGCAGCAACATGCTGCTACCTATACATTTATGTTGCACTCACCACCACTATCATCACAAGCAGCCAGCCAGCAGGAACAACAACAACAATTGCAACAGCAGCAACTTTTGTCTGCTGCGCCAACAATTAATCCGGCTCTTCTAGAGGCCGCAAGCATTGCCACGCGTATGTCGCAGGTTAATATTGCTGATGAGGAGGATGCAGAAACGCAAGCGGCCTTGCAAATCATGCAGCTACATCGATCGCAGCAGCAACATCAGCAACAACAGCACTACGACTACGACGATACTCAGGAAGCCAATCAGCTGATTGAGCACTATAAACGCGGCGAATTGGCCAGACATGGCATACATAAAGGCTATGCGGCACCGGTGCCAAAATTCGAGTAAGTCTAGAATGAAATGAAAATTGTTTGTAGCTTATTTAACATATTTTTCTTTTTTTTACCCATAGATCATCTCTGCTGAATAATGAAATAATCGTGCGTCAGGTTGAAGCCGCAATTGCACCGTTACGTTCATCGACTGAATCACCCGAACGTGCATCATCACCTGAAAGCGATTCCAATATGATGATGGCTGATCGTGATGTGATGACGTTACCATTGCGCAAGCGTAAAGTCTATATGAATGAAGGACCCCGTCCAGCAACACCAACAACAACAACAACAAGCAATGCCTCGTCTGCTGCTAGTAATGGCGCCAATGGCGCAGCAGCAGCAACAATAGGCAGTAATGTGATGCGCATGTCTTCGGTTATACAATTTGCCAAAGCTTCGTAAGGAGAGTTTCGTAGACTTCTAACTTCTAAAAGTTAGAGAGAAAAAAAAGCTTTTAGTGAGAATGAGCTGCTTTAACAGAAGTATAGTAAAAGCTTTTAGCACAAATATTGAAGTTAAGCCTAGAAATTATATACTTAAGTGCAAAAGTGAAAGTCAAAGTTTTGGCATGTTTAGCTTTTTGCTTGCTAGTGTAAGAATATTCACCAATGGCTTCAAGACTTTATAGAAGAAAAACTAAAGTTATGCTTCACAATAAAGCTTTCACGTAAATAGAGCTTTTTCAGAAAGTCATGCGTAGCAAAAGTTTTGCATAAAAAGTTTGAGAACTTGACTGAAATTTTATTGTTTTTGCTTGACTGAAGCTTAATAATAAAAGAAATTAGTGTCATAAAAAAAGTTTTTTACAAATGCAGTTTTTTCCAAAAATTAATGAGTTTGAATCAAAGTATACAAAGAAAAGAAAAACTAAACAACTAAAAACAAATTTGAACGCATAAATGCTGCAAGCCTTTGAGTGCTTTTGAAAGCTTTTCTCATTACTGAAGCTCTCTCTGCAAATTAAATTATAGTGTATTTATAATGTACAAGCTTATAATGCTTTTATATAATTATATAATAATTATTATATAATAATTATATAATTAATTATATATTTATATAATTAATAATTATATAATTATATAATTATATAAAATAATTATATAATTAATTATATATAATAATTATATAATAATTATTTATATAATTATAATTAGCCTTAATAAAAGCTATAATGTAAAAGCTTTTAGGCAAATACAGCTTTTTCTGTGAAAAGCTTCTACATTTTTGAAAGCTATACTCTTTATTAAAAGCTAAAAATTTTCGCAATTAAAAAATTTTTCTTGTGCACGTCATATTATGTGAAAAGCTTTGAAATCTTTATGAAAGTTTGCTGTACTTCTAAAAGTTTTTATAAAAACTCAAATCTTTTCGTGAACGTAATAACCTTTTTTTTTGTTTCACAAAGAAGCTTTAAGCTTTAAAATATTTACCGAATTTTAAAGATAACAGCTTTCATAATGGAAAATAATTTTAAAAAATATGTGATTTAAAATTTTTCAAAACTTTCAATACCTTCAAGGATTCATCAAAATCAAAGAAAATTAGAAATAAATTCATTACGAACAGTCAAACGTATAAAGCACGTGTAAAACTCTTTCCATTGTCGAAAAATTTACAAATTTCTTAAAAGCTTTTGAGACTTTTCTTCAATATTTCATACAATAATGAGTGAAACATTCAGTTTGCTGAAAAGCTTTTATATTAGCGCAGCTCTATAAAGCTTTACAAAGCTTTGGCCTTATAATTTATTTCAAAAGCTTTTAACAGCTTTTACACTTTTCAAAACTTTTAGTACTTTTCAAAGATTTCATCAATATCACCAACTCTATTAACAGCTAATAAATAATTGTTTTCTACCAAATAAAAGCTTTTTGGACATCTTAGTTCCATATGAAAATGAAAACTTCATTCATTACAAACAGTCGAATATGTAAGGCATGAGTAAATATCTTCAGATTGTCAAAAAGCTTTTAAATTTTGTAAAAGCTTTTGAGAGTTTTCATCAAATTTTCATGCAATTATAAGTGAAAATTTTCAGTTTGCTCAAAAGCTTTTAAATTAGCAAAAGCTTGGTAAAGGTTATTCTTTTTGAAGTTATACTTCTGGCGCATTTGGAGTGAACTTTTTTAAAAACTTTTAAAAGGAGTCCTCGATAAAAACTTTTAGATGCTCATATAAAATTGATCATAGAATTATGTGAAAAAAACTTCAGCTTGTGCAAAAGCTTTCAAATTTTTAGAAATTTTTGAAGGCTTTAATCAATTTTTCATTCGATTATGCTTAAAAATCTACAGATTGTTTAAAAGCTTTCAAATTAGCAAAAGCTTTATAAAGTTTTTAATAATCTTAAGTACAACTATGTGTGAAGATCTGCAGTTTGTTGAATATCTTCCTAAGTTTTTAAGTTATATTTCTTTTGGCGCATTGAGGTTATAAATTTTTTAAAGGCTTTTCAAAGCTTTTCACGATAGAAACCTTTGAATGCTTTATATACAATTTAAAATACAGTTTTGTGAGAAAATCTTTAGTTTGTGGAAAAGCTTTAAAATTTTAAAAGCTGTTGAGAGCTTACATCATCTTTAATATATAGTTTGTGGCAAGCTTTCAAGTTTCATTTTAAATCTTTTAAAACTCTCAAATTCTTCAAAACTTTCAGTACTTTTCAAGGATTTCATCAAAATCAGCAATTTATTCACTGCTTATGAGAACAATTCTTTTGTTCCAAATAAGAGCTTTTAGGGCAACATAGCTCTAAGAAAATAAGAAATAAAGAAACATTCATTAGAAGAATTCAAACACATAAAATAGGCATAAAAATCTTTAGATTGTCGAAAAGGTTTCAAATTTTTAAAGCTATTCAAAGTTTTCATACAATTATGTGTGAAAATTTTCAGTTTGTTGAAAAGCTTACAAATTTGTAAAAGCCTTAAAAAGCTTTTACTAACTTTACGCCAAACTTTGTGTGAAAATCTTTAAGTTGTTGAAAAACTTTCTAATTTTTGATGTTATGCTTCTTTAAGCGCATTGAGGGTGTAATTTTTTAAAGGCTTTGGAAGAGAGCTTTACACGATGAAAACTTTTGAATTAAATTTTATCAAACAATTTTTTGTGAGAAATCTTACAGTTTGTGGAAAAGCTTTCAAATGTTTAGATACTTTTAAAAGCTTTAATCAAGTTTTCATGCAATTATGCTTATAAACCTTCAAACTGGTTAAAAGCTTACACATTTTTTAAAATCTTTTGCATGTTTTTATTTACTTTTCTAAATCTTTTCAAAAATCTATAAATTGTTAAAATGTTTCTAAATGTCTTAAAAGCTTTTGAGAGTTTTCATTAACTTTTTGAACAGTTATGTGTGAAAAAGTTCACTTTGTTGAAAAGCTTTCAAATTTGCAAAAGCTTTAAAAAGCTTTTATTCATTTTGCGTGCAACGATGTGTGAAGATCTGCAAATCTTTTTAATTTTTTAAGTTATACTTCTATTGGCGCGTTGAGGTGGAAATTTCCTAAAGGCTCTTGAAAGCTTTCCTTGATAAAATCTTTTGAATGCTCTTTATAAATATGTTCATACAATTATGTTGGAAAATCTTAAGTTTGTGAAAAGCTTTCTAATTTTTAAAATATTTTGAAAAATTTTATCAATTTTTCATATAATTATGCTTAAAAATCTTCAGATTGTAAAAAAGCTTAAACATTTTTGAATATTGCTTGCATGATTTTTTCAACTTTTCTTACAATCATGAGTGATAATCTTTAGATTGTTCAAAACAATAAAATGTTTGAAGATATTCAAATTTCTAAAAAGCTTTTACCTTTTGTAAAAACTTTTGAAAGTTTTCATTAAAATTTATAAATTATAAAAAAGCACAAGCAATGTCAAATGTCTTCAATAAATATCAAAAAAAAATTTACAAAAAATAAAAACTTGTATGCAATAGTTAAAACTACTTAATAAAAGCTTTTCATCGAAACTTAAATACTTATATTAAAGCACTCACTAGTAAAAAAGCTCTGAACCACTCCAAGAAGACTGTTAAATGCAAAGTATGAAAGCGATTTGAATATTTGTATATTGTATAAAAAAGCTCCAATTTATACAAAGCTTTTTTAAGCTTGATGTGTTTATTAAAACGTTCGTCAAAAACTAAATTTTATTAAGTAAAAATTTAATGCCAAAAGTATTAGTTCGTTCTCGCGTTGAGTATAATTTTTGTTTTTTTTATTAAGATTTTTTGGCAAGATTTAAAATAAAAAATGAAAAATCATCATCACAGACCATACATTGCGAACATTTTATACATATGTCAATAAATAAGCTTATTTTTATTGCTGAAAAATAAATTAACTTTATATAAAACAACCCAAAATTTTAATTTAAGAGAACTATCTTAATTAAATATTTTCAAATTGTCAAAAAAAAAAACAATTCTAACCAAAATAAATTCTAAAATATTAAAAAAAAATTAAAATTTTTTTATAATGTAACTTCCGATGCGTTACGTCAAAAATGTCTGATTTTCAAAAGTAATATATATATATATATATAACTTCTCACACATAAACTTAGTTTTAATTTAATCCATATAAAAGAAAAAACTTACGAATAGCGTTAGAAAATCATGAAATGCCACAAAATATTAAAAATTTAACTTAACGCTTAAAAGTTATGTTATTTTAATCTCTGACAAAAAATATACATCTTTATTAAATATTATTTAGTTTTGAAAGAAATTGTTTTGCCCACAAGATATACTTTACTCTTAAGAAATTTCAAACTTTTTTATGTCCATTATCATGCTTCCCTAAGATTATAACTTTAGTTTTTGTTAAAACGTGAGCTTTAAAAAAGCTTGCATTATTGTTGTTAAAAAATGTTTTCCAAATATTATAAATATTTTTCTTACACATTATATTTTGATTGAGTTTTATTTTCGAATAAGTCAAAGCTTTGAAAAAGCTTTTAGTTTTTACTAAAGTTTAAACTTTTTTAAAATAAGTCTATAACAAGTTTATTGCAAGATTTTCATTTTGATTGGCATATTTTGTGATTTTCTCAAACTATTCCTTTGAAACATAAACTTAATTTTATTGCATATAAAACAATAAGCTTTTTTTTGTTTTTGTTAAATTTAAAAATTTGTGCTTGAAAAAACTTTTAACTTTTTGAAGTAACTTTTCTGAGTGTTAATTGCAACATGTTCTCAAATATATTTTAAGCTTCCTTTATAACATCTCATAAATAACTTGAAAGTTTTTTCAAGCTTTTTAAGACAAAAGCAAACATTTTATGAAAAGTTTATAAAAAAATATTTTAGCACAAATATTTAATTGTTCAAACTATTTTCTAGCAGCATTTGTCATAAATTATAACAATATGATGAACTTTGCAAAGTAGTAGCGAAATTTTGTTATACATTGTAAATTTAATTTTATTTGATATTTGTGTTTCTTAATAAAGTTTATAATACAAAATTTTTTTAAAAACTTAGCGCATATTAACTTAACATTTTTTAATATTTTTTTAAATGCAATAAAATTATTATTATAAATTAAGCTAAATGTAGTATATAATAAATATATGATTAATTAATCCATTAGTAAAAGGGACAAATCAATTTTATACGCATTTAATATAAAATCTTTCACAACAAATTCTATTTTGTTGCAACCCTAAAAGTA
The DNA here is from genome assembly GCA_914767935.1 of Coremacera marginata. NCBI lineage: Eukaryota > Metazoa > Arthropoda > Insecta > Diptera > Sciomyzidae > Coremacera > Coremacera marginata. The sequence goes on from OU612045.1 coordinate 169,701,109, forward strand.
TAAAAAAAAAATGACAAGAAAAGTATAAAAATTGTATTTGAAATGAAATGAAATTTATTAAGCATAGCATGTTCATGAATATTAGTCTAATTAACTGAAAATAAAAATATTTGTGAGCAGCATAAAATTAATGAAATTTTACACTGAACTGATATAAACGAATGTAATTAAGTTAATTCTAATAACATTATTTTTTGTAATTGAAAAGCATGAAAAAAAAATAAACAAAAAGAAAAAAAGAATAATAAACATTATATTATTAAAGAGTTAAAGTTAAGCATACTTTAATGTAATACAATATTAAATGAAACAATATTTAAATACATATTAAAAACATAAAAAACAATTTTAGTTTTATTTAAAAAAAAATCTTTTAAAAATATTTAAAATGCGTCAACGGTACATTGGCTGCACAGTATCTGTCAACATTTATTAACCTGATATTTAAGTCTGGACATTTTTTATTGCAGCACGATATTGTGACATAAATTTTGATTATGACTTTTAAATGGACGAAATACGTATAAAGGCCGGAAAAATCGATGATGTATAAAATTTCTTTAACGTGTATACGTCATTGAAATCAATATAGGGCGGTATGTTTCACTTTCATCAATATAGGGCGGTTTGTTTCGTTTCGAGGGTGGGCGTTTATTGAGTGTTTAACAAAAAAAAAAAATTTCAAAATAAATGAGACAAAAATTTTAACTAAATTTAAATAACAGCAATCCAATAAAATGCAACAAATTTTTTGCCCACAACTGTAAATGAAAAATTTTTTTAATCGCTCCGCATTGAACTTTTCCTCTTCGCATTAGGGGCTTTCAGATGAACGTACGACGACAATATAACGGGAATATTTTGTTGAGATTTCAAATAATCGCACATGTACGACGACTTCATTCTTTGCAGATTCTCACGCAGAACACATCGACGTAATGGCTAAATAATTTTTGGATGCTGTTATAATTGGCCGACATTTTTACTCTATTTTTGTATGCTTTAAATTGAATTTTTCATATTACAGCGAAAACTAATGAATTCTATCCAAAACTTAGTGTTTGGAACGTTTGCCATATTTATATTTTTCATTATTTTTATCCGCTCCGTTGTTGTTCACTCGCTGACGATTTTAATAAAATGAAAAATGCACCGAGTCGGTCCGACATGCTTTCACATGAACGACATGTCGGTCGAACCGGCAGAAAAATCAAAATTTTTTGATTTTCATCGGACATGTCGGTCCGACCGTCTCTTTTGCTTTCGAACGATCGTACATGTCGTCGGACTTGCCCAAGTCCGCTGACATGTACGTTCGTCTGAAAGCCCCTTTTGAATTTTCGAGTCTCGATAACAGGTGTCAAAAAAGAATTTATAGCAGTGTCGATCAAAAAAACACTTGCACTGTTTTTGCAGTTATGTGCTAGTGCGCGCACATGAAAGAGCGACAGAATATTAGGACAAAACACATTGCAGGCATCGCGCATCAAGCATCGCCGCAAGGCTTTGACATTTCAGTTGAATACACGAATGCTTACAGGGCAACACACATTATACTTCCAGGCATGTGGGCATCGCATGCTTGATGCCTAAAGTAGGCAACTTTTCAAAACTTTTTTCAAGCTTTGAGGCATTGACAGCTAGACAACAGCTGATTGTGAAAACGTTTTTTAGAAAATATTTCAATTAAATTAAAAAAAAATGTCCGGATTCGAAGAGCTGCTCATAAATGAGATAAATAAATTCCCATGTATATTCGACAAGAAGAACTGGGGATTTAAAAGCAAACTGCAGCGGGAAAAAGCTTGGGCTGTAGTTGCAGGAGCTACCAAGTATCCAGGTAAGTTTCTGGTTTGCTGTCCGCGAATATGAGCTAACTTGTTTAAAGTACTTCAGTTGAACAGTGCCAAAGACGGTGGAAGACTCTTCGGGAGCGCTTCGTTAAAGAAATAAATAAGCACATTTCGCCTTCAGGGAGCGCTGCGGTGGAGTTGAACTCCAATTGAAAGTACATGGCCTGCATGGACTTCATGCGGGCGCATGTTGCACCAAGAAAGTAAGTTTTTCATATATAACACAAAATATTTAATATTAAATGGTTTTTTGCAGAACAATATCAAGCATCCAGCTGGATGATGTCTATTAGACGGTAGAAGTTCTTGATGATTCATTCCAAGACACCTCTGAGGAGCATTTCAGTTGCTCTGAGCAAAAGGAACCTTCTACTGCTCCACTAAAACGCAAACGAAAGGCGGCTGATAGTCACAACGAAACTTTTGTTAATCTATGCACAACTTTGAATTAATTTGTGCAGGCAAAATGTAGTAATGTGTCCAGGAACGACGCTTTTTTAAAATATCTAGAATCCATTCTTTAAAAAGCTACTGAAGAGTCTCAAGACGAAATAAAAATTGAGTTAATAAGCTGTAACGAACCCTCCAGTTCGTTTGCAATTGCTGGGGTAGGCTCAGCGAGTAAACCAAGGGTTCAATACAAAAAATTTATAACTCGGTAGTTTTAGTATTAATTTACAAGTAATCTTTATTGGGAATTTCTTGTATCTATTTAATACTATTACTTTAATAGGATTAAATTTTTAAATGTAATTATTCACAATAGTAATATTATATTTTATATAAAATAAATTAAATCATTATTCAAACTATTTATAATTTCTGTGATTATTATTGCTTAGTAATATTCTATAATATAAAATTAATTAATTATATTATTATGTAGACTTCGCGTATTTACTTATATGAAGTGAAACCTGAGCTAGAAGGGTGTAAACGCCTTCACTACGAAACAACCTGTGCTTAAAGGGTGTAAACGCCTTTACTATGAATAACCTGTGCTTAAAGGGTGTAAACGTCTTTACTATGAAATCCTGAGCTTAAAGGGTGTGAACGCCTTTACTATGAATACCCTGTGCTTAGAGGGTGTAAACGCCTTTACTATGAAAACCTGAGCTTAAAGGGTGTGAACGCCATTACTATGAATACCCTGTGCTTAAAGGGTGTAAGCGCCTTTACTATGAAAAATCTCAGCTTAAAGGGTGTGAACGCCTTTACTATGAATACCCTGTGCTTAAAGGGTGTAAACGCCTTTACTATGAAAAATCTGAGCTTAAAGGGTGTGAACGCCTTTACTATGAATACCCTGTGCTTAAAGGGTGTAAACGCCTGTACTATGAAAAATCTGAGCTTAAAGGGTGTAAACGCCTTTACTATGAAAACCTGAGCTTAAAGGGTATGAACGCCTTTACTATGAATACCCTGTGCTTAAAGGGTGTTAACGCCTTTACTATGAAAACCTGAGCTTAAAGGGTGTGAACGCCTTTACTGTGAATACCCTGTGCTTAAAGGGTGTAAACGCCTTTACTATGAAAACCTGAGCTTAAAGGATGTGAACGCCTTTACTGTGAATACGCTGTGCTTAAAGGGTGTAAACGCCTTTACTATGAAAACCTGAGCTAAGTCTTGCACATGTGCACGCGCCTGTGCTCTGGTCAAGACTGATTTTCCTATGCTAGCGCGCCGCTATTTATTTGCTTGCGCTGTTTTTCTGTTTCATTGTTCGGTTGTTTTGTTTACATGCATGTGTATGCATGTATGCGTGTATGTGTATATTTATTGGTATGTAAATGTTATTTGTACAACAGTTGACTATATAATACAAAGTTAATAATATTTACAACATAATTTATATTGTATATTATATTTTAATTTATAATTTAGAAATTCTTAATATACATTATTAACATGTTATTTGTGAGACAGAAATTGGTACATAATTTCTTGTCCTCACAAAGCTTGTGTTCAAGTCTTGTTAAGGAAAAGAGTTATGAACAAAATTGATTTCAGTTCAATTTGAGGTTGCTAAACACAATACACAAATTATATACTGACAAAAGCTTTAATAGTTTTGAAAAGCTTATTTAATTTGTATGATCTCATATTAGCTCATATTATCTCATATAAAGTTATATCAATGAATTTAAATACCAATTATCTAATTTAGCTCATTTTTATTATGTTCATACTAACATTTTTCAATACTTCATGAACACTATTTTTTATGTTAAAAAAATTAAAAATTACTTTTTTTTCAATCAATAAAATTTAATACTACAAACTTTAACAAAATTAAAATAAAAAGTTTTCCAATGTAATAATGTGTTTAAATAAATTGTCAAATATGACCAAGAAATAAAAGGGAACATTTTAAAATTATTTTTTACTTTCTAGTGATTCTTTGTAGTCAGTTCTATTTTTTTTTTTTTTAAAGTTTTTATTTCTTCCTTTTTAGAGAATATGATAAATTTTCGGAAAAGTGTATAAACTACATATATACCATTGCTCTTAAAAAATTTGTTCTATTAAATTCTGAAAGTTTGTTGGTTATTTCAAATATACGTATCTGTCTCATAAATTTAATTAGATGTCACGTGTTTTGAAATAGTTATACCCATTCTTGTAACGAGTTTTATTACCCCAGTGTCAATATTATTCGAGATATAGTGTTTTTCTAATATTACCACGCCTCTTTGTTAAATAAGCGCCCACTTTCTTGAGCGTTTTTGTAAAAATTGTGCCTACCCTTTTACTTCGTTTCAGTACCGCAGCGTCAATATTAACTGAGATAGTGTTTATCTAGTATTGCCACGCCCATTTGTCGAATAACGCCTACTTTATTGACCGTAATTTTTAATAATTCTACCTACCCCTGTACTAAAATAAATTCCAGTGCCCTAGTGTCAATATTATTCGAGCTACACTGTTTTTCTAATATTGCGACGCCCAGTAGTCGAATACCGCCCACTTTATTGACCGTAATTTGTACTAATAATGCCTACCCCTATACCAAATTGCAGTACCATAGTATCAATTTTATTCGAGATACACTCTTTTTCTAATATTGCCACGCCCATTTGTCAAATAACGCCCATTTTCTAAACCGCAATTTGTATTAACTGCGTCTACTCCTACACTAAACTGCAGTCAATATTATTCGAGATACAGTTTTTTTCTAATATTTCCACGCCCATTTGTCGAATACCGCCCACTTTCTTGACCATCATTTGTAATAGTAATGCCTACCCCTATACTAAATAGCAGTACTCTCTCTAGTCTCAAAATTATTCAAGATACACTGTTCTTCTAATATTGCCACGCCCATTTGTCGAATAACACCCATTTTCTTTACAGTAATTTTTAATAATTGTGTCAATATTATTCGAGATAGAGCCGAAATCTGAGGATTTTGGGCCACTGCAGCTACTTCAGTGCGCTCCTGGCGTGGCGTTAATATTTTTGGGCGTCCAGATCTGCTTTCACGCTCTAATTTTCCCCTATTTATGTAATGTTTTATAATATTTCGCACACTTGTATAGGGCCTCTGCACTATATCAACAATTTCGCGATAAGATTTTTGCTGCACATGAAGATTTATAATAACTTTTTGAGCATCTACCGAAATTTCTGTACGACTGCTCATTTTGCTTATTCAATCATGACATCAAGATCAGTACTAACTTAAATCAATTGGCAATTGGATGGCTGCGCAATAATTATGTGCAGAAAATGGAATAAATCAAAGAGAACTTATAGATTACCGTTATATTTGCAAAGACAAGGTACACATATGTTACAGCCTGTGCCTAAACTTTTTTCATATACATCTTTTCTTCTTCCGCTTATATGTCGTATAGTGTATAGGCATTTTTTTTTTTGTGTATTTCAATTAAAATTCATCTAATGATACTAACTGCATCAAAAAGTTGGCCAAATTAGTTGCTTTTAAATATTAAAGCAAAGTTCTTCTCAGAAAGATTGACTGTGCTTAAACTTTTTTGATTCACTGTATGTGTTTTTTATTTAGTTTCCTTTCAGATTTTCAGAAGAATCGAGTAAAATAAAGTGGTCTTTGAAGATTCCAGCAAACCATAGTTGACGACTTTGTCGAAATTCCGACTAATTCGTAACTATTTCGAGCTGTCTTAAAGAGATCGTTACAATTTTGTTACGCAAATATCGAAACAGTTTCACTTTTTATACGAATTTATATAGAATTTCGTTATGCGACTGTTTGTACGATATATTGAAATGCAAACATAGTAAAATTTTCTTTCTTTCGAACTGTCTGAACGAAATCGTAACTTTTTCGTTACATTTTCGTTAAGACTCGTTACGAAATCATTACGATATTTCGTTAAGAAGTCGTGTCAACCACTTCAAACTATTTTTTGAAGAGAATCCAAGATTTCGGAATCCAATTTCGTTACGAAATCGTAAAGAATATTGTACGAAGGGGTTGACACTACGAAGGGGTTGACAACGAGTCTTAACGAAAATGTTACCAAAAAGTTACGCTTTCGTTCAGACAGTTCGAAAGAAAGGAAATTTCACTCCGTTCGCATTTCAATATGTCGTACAAACAGTCGCATAACAAAATTCTATATAAATTTGTATAAAAAATGAAACTGTTCCGATATTCGCGTAACGAAATTGTAACGATTTCTTTAAGATAGCTAGAAATAGTTACGAATTTGTTGGAATTTCGACAAAGGCGTCAACTATGGTTTGTTGGGTATATGCCAACATATCTGCTCAATAAATGAACAATTAAAAAAATTAAATAACTTCTATCCGTAATAACAAATTTTGAGATAATAGAGAAATATAGCTTTAGTTAATAGTTCACATTTGTGAATTTTTGACAAAACAATTTATTTAACACTTAAATCAATGCAGGTCTGAAAATATGTAAAATTATTCCAATTAATTTTGAAATTACAACTGATTATATCTTCAGCGTATATTCATAACTAGCCTTCTTTTCTGAGGCAACTTTTGAACTGTTCAGCATCATCGCATTCGATGTTCGGAAGCTTCTTATCACTACATTTATCAAATATTTGCATATAGACTTTAATAACATCTTTTTTGCCATTGTGTTTTGCCGTAACGTATTCCAAAACTCCCGATCTCACAAACTTGCCAGAGCTATCCACCTTCAGAAGTGTGTAGAAAATACAAAATAAGATGATTTAAATAATGTTTAAACAGGCAAAAACTATATGGTAAATGCGTACCATTTTAAGTTCCTTCATGACGCAGTCCTCCAAACATTTGGCTTCTTTAGTTCTTACAGGATTATTATATAAAAAGGCCTTTAAATCATCTATATATGTATGTATGTTATATTTATGTTATAGTTATAGTTATAAAGAAATCAAACATGTTATTAACTTGCTTTTAAAGCGATTATTTATTTTATTAGATTTACCGTCTGTACCGCCCACACCATCTTTACACTTCTCTGCCAATGTATACATTTTTCTATTGAACTCAGTTCTGTTGTCTGCCAAGCCAGACCAGCTTAGCAAGCTGATTGTAAAAATTATAAAGAATTTTCTCATTTTTGTGTTAAATAGTGGCAACTTTTAACTTGTAACCGATTGAAAATGATCAACTTGTCTGAGTTTTATAGGAATTTTTGCATGTTGTTGTTATGGTTCATAGATATTTTGTTTTTTTTTTGTTTTGGTGGCTTACGCTAATATTTTCAATTTACAGAAATTAAATTAAATGTTTATTATTTAAATACCAGCAAAAATACTCCCCGCGGTCCCCTGCTCAGGTGTAGTCATCAAAGTGTGTTTAATGTGTATGAAGCTTGGGAACAACCAAAAATGTACAGCGAACAAATGACAAGGTTGCTGCTGCCGCATAGCATAAGCTAAGCTAGCAGCATATATTGGTATATTTAAGCTCTAAGAACTTATTAATACATACTTTGGAGCGATATGTGGATGATGAATTTATTTATCAATAAAAATTGTTGTATAGTTTACAAATATGTAGCGTACAAAAGTTGATGCGTTCTGCGTAGTTTTACAGTTGCGGCCACAACACTTAAAAACGTAGAATTGGATCAATTCAATTGATCCGCTCACTTGCTGGATCATGTGTTGTTTTGCCTTGCTTGCCAATTCGATGTTTTGATCCTGATCTCTTAAGAAAAAACGCAAGTAATGTTGGAGTTTCTTCTATATATACACTAGGATGGGTCGATTTACAAGCATTTGTTGCCTGGGCGATTTTCGGATCGGGCATGAAAAGTTATTAAAAAAAACATCTTCAATTTTCTGAATTCTTTCTTTAGAAATTTTTAAAAAAAATTATTTTGTATATAAACGTAAACTGGTAGAGCAAAACTGATGCCAAAAATGAAATCCTCGTACCCGATTCAACCTAAAACTGGTCTGACATTTATACGTTTTTATACAAAAATTTATCGTAGAAAATTCCTAAAGAAAAAAATTCAACCAGTTCAAAGTTTAATATTTTTTAGAATTCGTAATATTCATTTTTTTTTTTTTTTATATTGATAATCCGAATTTAATCATATTTTTTTTGGGTTCAAATTTTGCCAAAGATATTCCTTTTATTCAAATATTATATGGTGTGAATTAAGGCCAAATTGGTTTATATATATTTTTTTTTTTTTTAAATCAACCACAGTGCCACCTAGGGGAATCTAAAAACACAAAAAAATTTTGGAGGACCACACGAAAACATGCTGTGAATATAAGGTGGATAGCTTCAGTGGTTTAGCCGTGATGGTCAAAAAAACATACGCACCAACGTTAAGATTATACCTTGAATTTTGTGAATTTTTTACGATCAATTTTTGTATAGAAGCGTATAAATGTGAGTCTGGTTTCAGGTTGAATTGGGTTCGAGAATTTCATTTCTGGCATCAGTTTTGTTTTAGCTGTACGCGTTTATATACAAAAATTTTTTGAAAAAAAGTCCTAAGTAAAAAATTCACAAAATTGAAGATGTGATAGGGTAAAGTGCACCCTTATCGTCCCCTTTTTTTTTTTGTTTTTTTAATAACTTTGCATGCCCAATCCGAAAATTGCCCAGGCAACATCAATTTTTTTACATCCATACAAATCGATCCAGCCTAATATACACCCAAAAAAAGATGTTGTAACATTAAAGAAAATTGTCTTCCTATTAAAAAAAAAATCTGTTATTTTTTGAATTTTGTTAATATGAAAGACAATCTTGTCATCTTTAAATTGGTGTATCTTTAAAATAACAAGATCATCAGGTTAAATGAAAATTGTTGATGTTAATTTGAAGATAGCACCTCTTCACATTTGAAAAAAAAACAATGTTGATGTAAAAACTCTTGTTTTATATATAAACTTACTCATGGTGACTGAAAAGACACTTGTGGTTAATAAAACAAAGGTATAGTTTACTATTTATAGTTTTTATAGTTCGATTTAAAAACAGTTTTCTTTATAATTTTTTCTTTATAATAAAGAATTTTCTTTATATCAAACTGATTTCTTTAAAAAATTTGGTGTAATTAATGGCCTTATTTTGCAAAACGCATGCTATCACCATATTGGAGGGTTTTGTCTAATTTCATAAGAAAATTTCAGTGAGATAAAGAGTTGTTTTACTTCATATGAGCACGGAATTTTGTGGAAAAAAAACTCCAACTGAGGTGATTGTGTGCGTTTTACAAAATAAGGTTATTAATGGGGCCAGTTATAAGGCAAGTAATAAATTAAAGCAAGTACATTGGTTTTATTTAGTGACTTAAGTCACAATTATGTTTGTTGAGGTATAAATAATTTTTCTTTAATAACACTGCGACAGCCAAAATGTATCGGAGAAACCGCTGCTTGTTTCAAGTAGAGTAGAAAAAGAATACATTTCAATGATTTCGTCAGTATAAGTTGAACAGTTGAACAGTGAAGTTGAAGAAAAATGAACCGCAAAATAGAATATTTAACTGAAAGACAATATAAGCGTTTGAGTGAAGAAGCCAGAACCAGATATATTGAGTCTATACTTGATAATATGACTGTGGATGACGACGCTTTAGAGCCAATTGAAGAAGAAGGAGAGGTATTTACCCGAGAAGTGCAAGACTCAGAAAGTGAAGACAATGACAACGAAAACAACGAAATTCCAGCCGCTATTGACACGCCAATGCAAATTGAGAAAGATGTATTTGAAGATGAAAGTGACAGCGAAACTGATATGGTTGAAGAAAATCCAACCAACATCAAGCACAACAGAAAGAATGATTGCACGTGATGGTACTCAATGGCAACCAACACCACCTGTTTGTCAACAAATAAGAAGTCACAACATCGTAAGAACTCGCAGTGGTCCATTACGAATGACGGAAAGTATGACTGGTATGCAATGCTTCAAGAGTTATTTGACAATAGAAATGGTCGATATAATCGTGCGTCATACCAACAAAAAAGCCAATTCAACTTATGATGCCTACAATGCAGCAAACCCAACAGAGCGTCAATTGAAGTGGAAGGATACGACAGTGGCAGAAATATACGCATTCATTGGAATGCTGATAATAGCAAGCGCAAATCATTCCAATGATGAAAATGCAAGGGACTTATGGACGCAATTGTCTCATCCTCTATTCCGTGCAACAATGGGATTAAACCGCTTCGGGGATCTTATTCGTTTTATACGTTTTGATGACGCGAGAACAAGAAACGAGAGGCAGCGCACAGACAAAGCTGCTCCAATACGAGATATTTGGATAATGTTGAACGCCAATCTCGCAAAATATTATGTGCCTACAGAAAATTTAACAATCGACGAACAATTGTATCCGTACCGCGGCAGAACAAAATTTACCCAGTATATTCCAACAAAGCCTGCGAAATACGGGATCAAGGTATGGTGGATATGCGATGCTAAAAATTCATATCCTCTTCATGGCCAAATATATACTGGCAAACAAGACAGTGGTCGCGAAATCGGTGTAGGCGAAAGAGTAGTCAGAGATTTGGTTGGGCCATACCACAATAGCGGACGTAATATCACCATGGATAATTTTTTTACGACGCTGCCACTGGCAAAGCAGCTGATATCCGTCAAACTTAGCATTGTTGGAACACTGCGGCGAAACAAAGCCTATACATATACCAACAGAAATGAAAGACGATAAGAGTTGGACCGTTGGGACAAGCAAATTTGGTTTCCACGAGAAGGTGACTATGGTTTCATACAAACAGAGGAAAACAAATTCCGTAATATTGTTGTCGACTGTGCTTGATGATGCAACTGTAGAAGAAAACGGCAAACCAGAAATCATCAATTTTTATAACAAAACGAAAGGTGGCGTGGATGTTATGGACCAGACGCTTCGGGAGTATACCACACAGAAACACACAAAAAGGTGGCCTTTGTCGTTTTTCTACAATATGATCGATGTTAGTGCTTTCGCGGCATACACTATATTTTATGATAATAACAGAACTGTACCATATCAAACAACACGGAGAAAACGCTTTTTGCGTAAACTTGCTGGAGATTTGTGTGCGCCAATAATAGAAGAAAGAGTAGCCAATCACCAAGTAACGCGCCACTTTTCCACCAAAACAGCAATTGAGAGCTTTTTGGGAAGACCAGTGGAGACAGTAACCTATACCGAGCAACCATCTACTTCTACGGCCGCTTCTACTGATGGCAGGAAGCCAATAACGCCAATAACTATTTGTGCGCTTCTTTGCCAGACAACAGGAGAAGAAAGACGTGAAAGTCTGCAACGTTTGCAAGAAACCAGTTTGCGATCAACATACTCAAACAATATCAAAATGTTTTCCATGTTTCAACAATGACTCAACATAAGACATCAAATATTAGAAATAAGTTAAAATGAATAAAATATAAATAATTTAACTAAAAAACAATTACAGTTCATTTTTTGCACATCAATAAACATTTTGAAACAAAATACAAATAAAACAAACGTTTTTTCTTTGAAATATAAGGTTATTAGCACTAAGGTACCCCGGTACCCTGGTCATGGACCCCTGTATGCAAAAACATTAAACTCATTTTTTAGTTAATATATTTAACCAAATTTGATAAATTTGATTGTAGTCTCTAAGTTTAGCCGAAATCTCTGATGATCCGGAGTTTCATGTTGATATCTTCAATAATAAAGGAACAGCAGCACTTTAAAGTTCAAAAAAGTACACGGGTACCCGGTTATGGACCGTAGGGTTAATAGGGGTTTTTATTTTAGATTTAAGTCACTGCTTTCAAAAAACTATCTTTTAAATATAACTAAATAACAGTTTTTGCAAAATGCATCGTATTTGCCAGTGGTCGGCATGCATTTTTCAATACTCGGCATTTGATGATCCTACATTCGGCACGATATTTTTTGTTAAAGAAAAAATAAAATCGTACAGAAATTCAAATTTTTATTTGCTTAAATGAAAGTTTTGTACATTCTTATATATTTATTTATGTAGGTGAGATGCTTAAAATTCTATTTCATTGTTAAGCGCATTGTTTGCATTAAATATAAAATGAAATATAGCAAAAAAATATAAAATAATAAAGAAAAAATAATAAAAAATAAAAAATTAAATTAAAAAATAAAAAAATTATTTTTTGTACGAACTTAGTAGTTTTGGTTATTGCATGTCTTACATAAGAAATCCATTTCAGTTATTTCATTGTATGCTAGGTTTTTTAATTCAGTACATATTAGGTGGATGTGGCGTAGTGGGTGAGTGTGTGACTCTTACGCCAGAGAACCCAGGTTCGAATCCTCCATCTGACACAGAAAATTTTTTCAATTGAATTAATTTTTCTGTTCGGCCGTCCCCTCTCTGCAGACAATGGCAAACCTCAAAGAGTAAAAACTGCCATGAAAAGCTTCTTGAGAACATAAGCCGTTCGGAGTCGGCGTAAAACATGTAGGTCCAGTTCTCGATCATTTGTGTGCAAACATTTCACAACACACACAACACAATTGATCATAAGAAGCTCGGTCAAAGTCCTTTCAAGGGCTGAGATGGCCATTTCGTTTTTTTTTTTTTTTACATTTTAGGTGGAACCACTTAGGACACAAATCACATGCCACGTTTTTTAAACCATCATCCTCAGCATCAGAGTCCAAATCTTCATCACAAGTAACACATACTTGTTTTTGTTTTCTTTTTTTACCTTTTACTGGTCTGATTTCTCTTTCCCTCTTCTTTTTTTGGCATTCCAATATTCGTTTTTGTATAGCATCAGCTTTAGCTATTTTCTCAGTTTCCTTCGACTGCATATGCTCTCTCCATGCAAGTGTGGATATAGCACTAGGGGGGGCTTGATTTTGATTGAAGGTTGTGCAGAACTCGATGGTTTTGGAAAATACAGATGCTTCTCAAAAGTTGGTGACATTAAAGTTGCGACGTTTTTTATTAATGATGTTGGACCTGTAGAATTTGGATTTTTCATAGGTATAATAAATAATAAATACGTGTGACAAGTTGCATAAAGATTAATTGAAAAATTACCTTGAATTGGAGATGAAGAACTAATAGGTTTAAATGAGCTGTCATTTTTAGTTGTAGCGTTATTTATTTGTGAATTTGGAACCGGGCGTTCAATAGATTGAAATGAGATGTCATTGTTAGTAGTTGCAAAATGTGTTGAAGCCATTTCCCTTGTCTCCATTTCCAAAACTCCTTCCGCATTGATTCTATATGTACCTGACTGAATCGTGACATTTCCTAATATTTCAACATTTTGACTTTCCACTTTTTTTTAAAGCACCAAACTCTTTAACAATAAGATCCGTATTAATTCCATGGTCACGCAAATTAGGAGCTATCCAGTTAATTACTCGAATAGCTGTGTCAATGTCATAGTCATTGAAATGCTTATTAGTTTCATGATGATCTTCGGTACACATTTCTAATTGATTTTTGACACATTTAGTATAATGTACATTTTCTGGATTGAAAAGGTACAAACCACACTTTCGAAAACCATTCTATATGGCGTCTGTGATATTCAAGTTAGTAAGAACCGTAAGAAGTAGGGGGCAAAATGTAGATTTTGTAATAATTTTATTGTTGTTTTCCGGCTTCATTTGCCAATTCCTTACGGTTTTCTTCCATTCTGATTTCAGAGCTTTTAAAACACTTACGTCGGCTGGTTGCATTATATGTGTAGTATTTGGAGGTAGTGCATACAAAATAATTCCACTTGATTGACAAAATTGGCTTAACTCCATTGTCATATGTGCTTTATGACCATCTATAAACATCTATAAACAGCAGAATGGGCCGTTGAACATTGTTTTCATTCAGCCAATTATATACTCTGTTCGCGACATATTCAAAAAATGTTTCACTTACCATCCATCCAGTTTCTGACTTTCCTAGAAACCAATTCTCTGGCATGCTGTTCACTACTTCTTTTGGTGGTCGCACATACGGAAAGACAACCATTGGAACTACTGTCTTGCCATTTGCTGAAAAAACTAGTAGTACAGTTACAGTTTCTTTTTTATTACCGCGTTGAATAGAATACACATTGCGATATCCCTTTGGAGCCAGAACTTTTCCGGTTTAAGGACATATACAAAAACTTGCCTCATCCCCATTAAATATTCGTGATGGATCAGTCAAAATGTGGGAAGCGTTTTCTTCGTTGAGATCGTTTTTTAAGTCTGTAAACCATTTTCTAATACATTCTTCAGTAATAACTGCTCGCCCTTTGCTGATTCCTACTGCTTCTCTAAGAGCTAAGCTGGGATGTCGTTCCAAAAAACATGAGTACCACTTTCTTCCAGGACGACCATTTAGAAATGGTGTAGCTCGTTTATCTTCTTTGATGATTGATTGAACAGTGTTCAGCAAGTCATTAATTTTTAGTGGAAACACACACATTAGCAAGGTCGTGACACCATTTCACCAAACGTTTTTCTTCGGCATTTGATAGTACTGTTGGTGGGACCATTCTTCTAAAGCCTTCAGCAATGCGGCCATGAACTCGATCTTGTATAGTCGAACGTGGGACACCATATTTTTTGCTAGCTCCTAATATAGATGTTGCACCTTCCCTTATATCGTTTAGAGCCCTTTGTAGAGATTCTTCGGAATATTGGTGAATTGGTCTTTTTCCTTTAGTTGTCATATTACGAATATCCAAAAAGGCATATAAAGTGTGAAAAGCCAAAAAATTAAACCTAACTTCACAGAACTCAAAATGTATTCCCATTTCGGGATCTTTAGACCTAGAAGCATGAAAAAACGAGGAACAATATCTGATGCCGACATTAGAATACTTATTTTTCTATACTCGTCAGATCATAATTTACTTGACGTAAGATATGCCGACTACTGGGTATATGCAATTTATGCTCAGTTTCTTTATAACAAGAGGGAAGAGGGATGGTTAAAATAACGGTTTCTATAATATGAGCTTATTCATAGAAAAATTAAATTTTACCAGTAGTCGGCACCCTAATGCCGACTATTGGGAATTCTCAAAAAATGCTGTTCCTTATGTCGGCAACCATTGAAATGACAAAATAAATTTTTTTTTATACGCGATTATTCACATTCAAAATAATATTTTAACCAATGTCTACCATAAAAAACCTTTATGGTTTTAATATCACTTAAAATAAGATGATTACTTACCTTTTTAGCTTGGCCAATTCACTAAAAAATCACTAAAAAAAGGACACTTCCGCACATGTTGATGAACTGTCACATAATGAGAACAAAATTATGCCAAAAAACTCTTCTCAGTAAACTTTCATCATTAGAATGAAAGAGATAAATATATTTTCATTGCAAATCTGATCTTTTTCAAATATTTAACTGTCGTTATTCTTATTTATTTATGTTTTTATTCAAAAAATGCCGACCACTGGTACATGCTGAACTTAGGCACGGTCACCCTATATTTCATAAAAAAAAAAGCTGTTGTCCTGTTTTGCAGGAAAATAAATCTGGCAGTACACAAGTCACCACACATAATGATTGCTCCAAAAATTGTTGTACATATTAAGTAGTGCAGCTTTAAAATATGGTTTGCAAATTCGAAAATTTAGAAACGGTTCAACTAAGTTTTGAGAAAAGAATATCAATGCAGCTTAGTTTCTTTCTTAGCTGTTTAATGTTGAAATCGTTGCTCGTGAAACAAATAACCAGGACAAATAAACGAAAAAAAACGAAATGGCCATTTCAGCCCTTGAAAGGACTTTGACCTAGCTGCTTTATGATCAATTGTGTTGTGTGTGATGTGAAATGTTTGCACACAAATGATCGAGAACTGGACCTACACATGTTTTACGCCGACTCCGAACGGCTTATGTTCTCAAGAAGCTTTTCATGGCAGTTTTTACTCTCTGAGGTTTGCCATTGTCTGCAGAGAGGTGACGGCCGAATAGAAAAATTAATTCAATTGAAAAAACTTTCTGTGCCGGATGGAGGATTCGAACCTGGGTTCTCTGGCGTAAGAGTCACACACTACCCACTACGCCACGGCCGCCACCAGGACAAATACCTATTTTAAAATACAACATAAACGAAAGCGAAAAAAAACGCAAAATAACGAACACAAATAATAATATTCAACAAAAATTTAAAATTATTCCAATTAATTTTGAAATTACAACCGATTATATCTTCAAATCATTCAAACGTTTATTTTAACTTCCTCTTTTCTTTTCTGACGCAAATTTTGAACTGTTCAGCGTCATCACATTCGATGTTCGGAAGCTTCTTATAACTACATTTATCAAATAATTTCATATATTTGTTAATACGACTTTCATTGCCATTGTGTTTTTCCGTAACGAATTCCAAAACTCCCGACCTCACAAACTTGCCAGTGCTATCCACCTTTAGAAGTGTGTAGAAAATACAAAATTAGATGATTTAAATAAAGCTTAAACAGGTATTATTATCAAAAACTATATGGTAAATGCGTACCATTTTAAGTTCCTTCATGACGCAGTCTTCCAAACATTTCCCTTCATCAGTGTTTGCAGGATTATCCCGAAGAAAGACCTTTAAATCATCTATATGTATGTATGTTATATTTATGTAATAGTTATGAAGAAATCAAACATGTTATTAATTTGCTTTGAAGCTATTATTTATTTTGTTAGATTTACCGTCTGTACCGCCCACAATATATTTACACTTCTCTGCCAATTTATTTATTTTTCGCAGTAACTCAGCTCTGTTGTCTGCAGAGTCAGACCAGCTTAGCAAGCTGATTGTAAAAATTATAAAGAATTTTTTCATTTTTGTATTAAATTGTGTCAAGTTTTCATTTGTAACCGTTTGAAAATGATCAACTTGTCTAAGTTTTATAGAAATTTTTGCATGTTGTTGTTATGGTTCATAGATATTTTTTTTTTTTTTTTTTTTTTTTTTGTTTTGGTGGCTTACGCTAATATTTTCAATTTACAGAAATTAAATTAAATGTTTATTATTTAAATACCAGCTGAAATACTCCCCGCCGTCCCCCGCTCAGCTGCAGTCATCAAAGTGTGTTTAATGTATGGAACGTGGAAACAACCAAAAATGTACAAAAGCGAACAAATAAAAAACCACCATTTCTAATTTTAAGACTTTTAAGCTTCAGCCATTTAAAAAAAAAAAAACTTTGAATACCCAGCAGAAAATATCATGCCTGATCAGACAAGAATTCAGGCCTAACACCTGATTTTTCCATACCAGTGTCCGCCTGTTCAGACCTGAGGTTCGGTATTACATATTTTAAATGTTCATCTATGATTTCTGGTCTGAATATCATAGCCCTATTATGGTTCACAACACAACAGTAATTACTGTCTTCAATGTGTAATTCGCTATTACGGTACACAACACTAAAACTGAATACTTTCCACTGTTGTCTGTCAACAATGACGTGTCTTCAATACTCTTATTATGCAAAACAGCAGTAGTGCTGGATTGTATTGTTATCTGTCAATTTTGAAGACAGCTTATTTGGTGTTGTGTTGTGTCAGCGTTAAGCAGAAAAATGGCTTCAGCAAGGTAATATTAAGGTAAAATAGAATTAAAAATGTAGTTTTTTGTTAAAATGTATGTAATAAACTATTTGCAGGAAATTACCAGTATCAAACAAATTGCAAATTGAGTTGCTTGTAAGTAAAATGGAGCAGAATCCAGCGACTGCACGAGGACAGCGACAGTTTGGAGAAACGAAACAAGCACAGGATAACTTTTGGGAGGAGTTGAGCAATGACCTCAACTCTCATGGTCCTCCTGTCCGCAAAAGGCAAGAGTGGCAATGCGTAAGTTTTAAATTACTTACTTACTTACTTAGGTGGTCGTAACAATCCGTGTCCGGGTTTCAACCGACCTCATCAGCTCTCGCCAGGCGCCTCTGCTTTGCGCGCGCCTTCTCCAATCGGATACACCAAGTGCGGTTAGGGCTTCCTCAGCCTGGTCCATCCATCGGAGGCATGGTCTCCCTCGTCGCCGTTGACCAGCAACCCTCGCCTCGAGCACCTTTTTCGCTGGAGCTTCGTCGTTCATACGATGGACATGACCCAGCCAGCGTAGTCGCTGTACAGTTATACGCCGAACTACGTCAATGTCATCGTAGAGCTCATACAGCTCGTGGTTCATTCGGAGGCGATAGTCATCGCCGACTCGAACAGGACCGAAGATTTTGCGAAGAACTTTTCTCTCGAACACCCCCAGAGCGGCTGCGTCAGTTTGCGAAACTACCCATGCCTCAGCGCCATAAAGCAGCACAGGTAGAACGAGCGTCTTGTAGAGTGTTAGTTTTGTCGATCGAGAGAGGGCTCTGGAACTTAGTTGCTTACTGAGCCCGTAGTAGCACCTATTAGCAATTATTGTTCTTCGCTTTATCTCCAGGCTGATTTCGTTGTTGGAATTAATGGCGGTGCCAAGGTAAACGAACTCCTTGACTACTTCAAAGTTATAGCTGCCGGATGAAACGTGGGAGTCTAAACGCCGAGCTCCCTTGTTTGTAGACAGCATATATTTTGTTTTGCCCTCATTTATCGTCAAACCCACTTTGGCTGATTCCTTTTCGACAGCGGCGAAAGCAGCGGTAAAATCTCTCTTGGTTCTGCCGACAATATCAATATCATCAGCGTACGCAAGGAGCTGGACGCCTTTGTAGAAAATGGTGCCATTACGATGCACACCGGCCTTTCGTACGATCCCCTCCATGATGATGTTAAAGAGATCGCAAGACAGTGGATCGCCTTGCCTGAAACCTCTTTCGGTATTGAAGGTTTCGGAGAGGTCATTTCCTACCTTGACGGAGCTGCGTGTGTTTCTCAACGTCATTCTGCAAAGTCTAATCAACTTTGCAGGTATACCGAACTCAGACATTGTTGCGTATAGGCAATCCCTTCTCGGGCTATCGAACGCAGCTTAAAAATCGACAAAGAGATGGTGTGTGTCAATTTGATTTTCGTGGGTTTTCTCCAGGATTTGTCGTAGCGTGAAAATCTGGTCTATGGTGGACTTACCAGGTCGAAAGCCACACTGATAAAGTCCAATCAGTGTTTTTGTAATCGGCTTTAATCTTTCACACAGTACGCTTGAGAGAACCTTATATGCGATGGAAATAAGACTGATACCTCTATAACTTGCGCAGATTGTTGGGTCTCCTTTCTTAAGTATAGTGCACAGTACGCTGAGGTTCCAATCGTCGGGCATGCTTTCTTCTAGCCATATTTTGCTGATGAGCTGATGCATGCGCCTTATCAATTCATCGCCGCCGGTTTTAAACAATTCAGCTGACAGGCCGTCAGCACCCGCTGCTTTGTTGTTTTTGAGTCGTTGGATAGCAACTCGAACCTCATCATGGCTAGGTGGTGGTACTTTCACTCCGTCATTGTTGATTGGTAGCTCTGAACTGTGCTCTTCATGGGCGGCATTGGTGGAATCGTCGCCAGTAAGTAAATTGGAGAAGTGCCGTCTCCACAATCTCAGCACACACTGCGTATCCGTATTCAGATCTCCATTTTCGTCTCTACAAGTGGATGCTCCGGGCTTGAAACCTTGGGTTAGAAGTTTTAAATTAAAAATATGTAAATCAATATTTACAACGTTTAATAGGTTTGGACCAACTATAAGCAAAATTTACGGCGGAAAATTTCTTCCAATCGGCAAAACGTCGAAGCAACGGGTGGTGGGCCGTCTGAGAAGGTGCCGCTAACAGTGTTGGAGGAGACTTTTGCCGACTTGCTCAACACCAGAACCGCAGTAAATCCACCTGGGCATGTATTTGGTGTGAACGTTGCGGAGGGTGAGGCTGACATTCAACAAGGGGATGAAAATGCACCACCGCGTAGATCGCGAACTCCTCAGGTCAGCAAGCGTCGGAAGGTGGACGCAAAGTAGATTTGGCGAAGACTCTCAACTAAGTTCAGTGTTAAGTGTTCCATTTTTTAATTATTGTTATTTTAAATGTCATTAAGGGGGCATATAGGCTACAAATTTAAAAAAAAAAAATGTTCGGTAATTTTGTTTCATAGAAGGAAAAAAGATATCGTTTTCAAATTTTGCACATATAACCACTTAAACTAGGATGAATTTGGTTTTTTCCCCCCTCAGATGTTCCAGACTGGTGATATCCTGCACACCGTCAACTTTTGGCATTTTTTTTTTAATTAAATTAAACTGTTAATTTTTAAACACTGAAGTTTATTAATGTATTGTTCCTTAACATATCATGAAGCCTGATTTTTATTTTGTTTTACACTGATATAGCTCATGTTTTATATGTTAATGTTAATGTTTGTGATATTAAAACTTGTGAAATTATAATTATTTTTTTTTTTTATTCAAATATGCAAAATGGATCTGCGGATTCTTTCAGGCACAGATTCACGCCCGTTTTCCATCGCGGTGTCTGTAATTTCTTCCATCTCTCGTGTGTTTGCTGCCAAATCGGTGTCGTACTGCACCTTGAAGTGCTGGCTGATGTTGTGCAGCTCGCAGCATGCGTTTACAACTGTCGTTGCCTTCGCAGGTTTTAAATGCAAACCCCTAATACATAAAAGGCACCTGAATTTGTATTTAAGAACGCCAATTGCTCGTTCAATGATGTTCCGTGCCTTACAGTGCTTAGTGTTATATCGCGTTTCTGGAGTACCTGCGTCAGGCATTCGAAAGGATATCCAGCATCACCTATAAGAAATTGTAATCGTACTCAATATTTTCCATAGTTTACACTCCTTACCTAAAATCCATTCGTTGCTCGCATATGAATCACAAATATGCGATTTGTACGCTGAAAGATTCCATGTAAAGTAATCATGCGATGCACCGCCATGTCTGGCATCTACAAAACGCATGTTTTGCTTGTAGTCACACATTACACATTACCTGTGAAATATGCAGTTGATTATTTTAAAACTTTTCACATATATGTATGAAGAACTCACCAACATGACGTTAAGACTTGTGAAGCCTTTTCTGTTCTGGAACATGTGTCGAACACTTGCTGCTGGTGCAACGATTTGCACGTGCGTTCCATCGACGCAGCCTACAACTCCTGGAAATCCATGCTTTGTAAAAAAAAAACATTTTGAATGCACGCTTCTCTTCGTCTGATTGAGCACTTCTTATCCAACGCCCGCATATATTTCCTTCTAGGACGTCCAGTTATTCGCTTAATACGACGTATACTGTCGACTGAGCGTGTGCAACCCAAAAATCATTGCCCGTACTCTTCTGGTAGCTGCCATCGGCGAAGAAGCGCAAGGCAGTGGTCAGCTTCCCTATTGGTTGGATTGCAGTCGATTTCGTTGTCTTTTTGAAATGATCTGCAACCGTATCCAACACATACCGAAATGCGTCTTTTCATACAAACAGAGGAAAACAAATTCCGTAATATTGTTGTCGACTGTGCATGATGATGCAACTGTAGAAGAAAACGGCAAACCAGAAATCATCAATTTTTATAACAAAACGAAAGGTGGCATGGATGTTATGGACCAGACGCTTCGGGAGTATACCACACAGAGACACACAAAAAGGTGATCTTTGTCGTTTTGCTACAATATGCTCGATGTTAGTGCTTTCGCGGCAAACACTATATTTTATGATAATAACAGAACTGTACCATATCAAACAACACGTAGAAAACGCTTTTTGCGTAAACTTGCTGGAGATTTGTGTGCGCCAATAATAGAAGAAAGAGTAGCCAATCGCCAAGTAACGCGCCACTTTTCCACCAAAACAGCAATTGAGAGCTTTTTAGGAAGACCAGTGGAGACAGTAACCTATACCGAGCAACCATCTACTTCTACGGCCGCTTCTACTGATGGCAGGAAGCCAATAACAGGATGCTGCTATTTGTGCGCTTCTTTGCCAGACAACAGGAGAAGAAAGACGAGAAAAGTCTGCAACGTTTGCAAGAAACCAGTTTGCGATCAACATACTCAAACAATATCAAAATGTTTTCCATGTTTCAACAATGACTCAACATAAGACATCAAATATTAGAAATAAGTTAAAATGAATAAAATATAAATAATTTAACTAAAAAACAATTACAGTTCATTTTTTGCACATCAATAAACATTTTGAAACAAAATAAAAATAAAACAAACGTTTTTTCTTTGAAATGTAAGGTTATTTGCACTATGGTACCCCGGTACCCTGGTCATGGACCCCTGTATGCAAAAACATTAAACTCATTTTTTAGTTAATATATTTAACCAAATTTGATAAACTTTCCTCTAGTCTCTAAGTTTAGCCGAAATCTCTGATGATCCGGAGTTTCATGTTGATATCTTCAATAATAAAGGAACAGCAGCACTTTTAAAGTTCAAAAAAGTACACGGGTACCCGGTTATGGACCGTAGGGTTAATAGGGGTTTTTATTTTAGATTTAAGTCACTGCTTTCAAAAAACTATCTTTTAAATATAACTAAATAACAGTTTTTGCAAAATGCATCGTATTTGCCAGTGGTCGGCATGCATTTTTCAATACTCGGCATTTGATGATCCTACATTCGGCACGATATTTTTTGTTAAAGAAAAAATAAAATCGTACAGAAATTCAAATTTTTATTTGCTTAAATGAAAGTTTTGTACATTCTTATATATTTATTTATGTAGGTGAGATGCTTAAAATTCTATTACATTGTTTGCATTAAATATAAAATGAAATATAGCAAAAAAAAAATAAAATAATAAAGAAAAAATAATAAAAAATAAAAAATTAAATTAAAAAATAAAAAAATTATTTTTTGTACGAACTTAGTCGTTTTGGTTATTGCATGTCTTACATAAGAAATCCATTTCAGTTATTTCATTGTATGCTAGGTTTTTTAATTCAGTACATATTAGGTGGATGTGGCGTAGTGGGTGAGTGTATGACTCTTACGCCAGAGAACCCAGGTTCGAATCCTCCATCTGACACAGAAAATTTTTTCAATTGAATTAATTTTTCTGTTCGGCCGTCACCTCTCTGCAGACAATGGCAAACCTCAGAGTAAAAACTGCCATGAAAAGCTTCTTGAGAACATAAGCCGTTCGGAGTCGGCGTAAAACATGTAGGTCCAGTTCTCGATCATTTGTGTGCAAACATTTCACAACACACACAACACAATTGATCATAAGAAGCTCGTTCAAAGTCTTTTCAAGGGCTGAGATGGCCATTTCGTTTTTTTTTTTTTACATTTTAGGTGGAACCACTTAGGACACAAATCACATCCCACGTTTTTTAACCCATCATCCTCAGCATCAAAGTCCAAATCTTCATCACAAGTAACACATACTTGTTTTTGTTTTCTTTTTTTTCCTTTTACTGATCTGATTTTTTTCCCCCTCTTCTTTTTTTGGCGTTCTAATATTCGTTTTTGTATAGCATCAGCTTTAGCTATTTTCTCAGTTTCCTTCGACTGCATATGCTCTCTCCATGCAAGTGTGGATATAGCACTAGGGGGGGCTTGATTTTGATTGAAGGTTGTGCAGAACTCGATGGTTTTGGAAAATACAGATGCTTCTCAAAAGTTGGTGACATTAAAGTTGCGACGTTTTTTATTAATGATGTTGGACCTGTAGAATTTGGATTTTTCATAGATATAATAAATAATAAATACGTGTGACAAGTTGCATAAAGATTAATTGAAAAATTACCTTGAATTGGAGATGAAGAACTAATAGGTTTAAATGAGCTGTCATTTTTAGTTGTAGCGTTATTTATTGGTGAATTTGGAACCGGGCGTTCAATAAATTGAAATGAGATGTCATTGTTAGTAGTAGCTAAATTTGTTGAAGCCGTTTGTTGAACTCCTTCCGCATTGATTATGTATGTACCTGACTGAATCGTGACATTTCCTAATATTTCAACATTTTGACTTTTCACTTTTTTTAAAGCACCAATCTCTTTAACAATAAGATCCGTATTAATTCCATGGTCACGCAAATTAGGAGCTATCCAGTTAATTACTCGAATAGCTGTGTCAATGTCATAGTCATTGAAATGCTTATTAGTTTCATGATGATCTTCGGTACACATTTCTAATTGATTTTTGACACATTTAGTATAATCTACATTATCTGGATTGAAAAGGTACAAACCACACTTTTGAAAACCATTCTATATGGCGTCTGTGTTATTCAAGTTAGTAAGAACCGTAAGAAGTAGGGGGCAAAATGTAGATTTTGTAATAATTTTATTGTTGTTTTCCGGCTTCATTTGCCAATTCCTTACGGTTTTCTTCCATTCTGATTTCAGAGCTTTAAAAACACTTACGTCGGCTGGTTGCATTATATGTGTAGTATTTGGAGGTAGTGCATACAAAATAATTCCATTTGATTGACAAAATTGGCTTAACTCCATTGTCATATGTGATTAATGACCATCTATAAACATCTATAAACAGCAGAATGGGCCGTTGAACATTGTTTTCATTCAGCCAATTATTTACTCTGTTCGCGACATATTCAAAAAATGTTTCACTTACCATCCATCCAGTTTCTGACTTTCCTAGAAACCAATTCTCTGGCATGCTGTTCACTACTTCTTTTGGTGGTCGCACATACGGAAAGACAACCATTGGAACTACTGTCTTGCCATTTGCTGAAAAAACTAGTAGTACAGTTACAGTTTCTTTTTTATTACCGCGTTGAATAGAATACACATTGCGATATCCCTTTGGAGCCAGAACTTTTCCGGTTTAAGGACATATACAAAAACTTGTCTCATCCCCATTAAATATTCGTGATGGATCAGTCAAAATGTGGGAAGCGTTTTCTTCGTTGAGATCGTTTTTTAAGTCTGTAAACCATTTTCTAATACATTCTTCAGTAATAACTGCTCGCCCTTTGCTGATTCCTACTGCTTCTCTAAGAGCTAAGCTGGGATGTCGTTCCAAAAAACATGAGTACCACTTTCTTCCAGGACGACCATTTAGAAATGGTGTAGCTCGTTTATCTTCTTTGATGATTGATTGAACAGTGTTCAGCAAGTCATTAATTTTTAGTGGAAACACACACATTAGCAAGGTCGTGACACCATTTCACCAAACGTTTTTCTTCGGCATTTGATAGTACTGTTGGTGGGACCATTCTTCTAAAGCCTTCAGCAATGCGGCCATGAACTCGATCTTGTATAGTCGAACGTGGGACACCATATTTTTTGCTAGCTCCTAATATAGATGTTGCACCTTCCCTTATATCGTTTAGAGCCCTTTGTAGAGATTCTTCGGAATATTGGTGAATTGGTCTTTTTCCTTTAGTTGTCATATTACGAATATCCAAAAAGGCATATAAAGTGTGAAAAGCCAAAAAATTAAACCTAACTTCACAGAACTCAAAATGTATTCCCATTTCGGGATCTTTAGACCTAGAAGTATGAAAAAACGAGGAACAACATCTGATGCCGACATTAGAACACTTATTGTTCTATACTCGGCAGGTCATAATTTACTTGACGTAAAATATGCCGACTACTGGGTATATGCAATTTTTACTCAGTTTCTATATAACAAGAGGGAAGAGGGATGTTTAAAATAACGATTTCTATAATATGAGCTTATTCATAGAAAAATTAAATTTTACCAGTAGTCGGCACCCTAATGCCGACTATTGGGAATTGTCAAAAAATGCTGTTCCTTATGTCGGCAACCATTGAAATGACAAAATAAATTTTTTTTTATACGCGATTATTCACATTCAAAATAATATTTTAACCAATATCTACCATAACAAACCTTTATGGTTTTAATATCATTTAAAATAAGATGATTACCTACCTTTTTAGCTTGGCCTATTCATTAAAAAATCACTAAAAAAAGAACACTTCCGCACATGTTGATGAACTGACACATAATGAGAACAAAATTACGCCAAAAAACTCTTCTCAGTAAACTTTCATCATTAGAATGATAGAGATAAATATGTTTTCATTGCAAATCTGATCTTTTTCAAATATTTAACTGTCGTTATTCTTATTTATTTATGTTTTTATTCAAAAAATGCCGACCACTCGTACATGCTGAACTTAGGCACGGTCACCCTATATTTCATAAAAAAAAAAAGCTGTTGTCCTGTTTTGCAGGAAAATAAATCTGGCAGTACACAAGTCACCACACATAATGATTGCTCCAAAAATTGTTGTACATTTTAAGTAGTGCAGCTTTAAAATATGGTTTGCAAATTCGAAAATTTAGAAACGGTTCAACTAAGTTTTGAGAAAAGAATATCAATGCAGCTTAGTTTCTTTCTTAGCTGTTTAATGTTGAAATCGTTGCTCGTGAAACAAATAACCAGGACTAATAAACGAAAAAAAACGAAATGGCCATTTCAGCCCTTGAAAGGACTTTGACCGAGCTGCTTTATGATCAATTGTGTTGTGTGTGATGTGAAATGTTTGCACACAAATGATCGAGAACTGGACCTACACATGTTTTACGCCGACTCCGAACGGCTAATGTTCTCAAGAAGCTTTTCATGGCAGTTTTTACTCTCTGAGGTTTGCCATTGTCTGCAGAGAGGTGACGGCCGAATAGAAAAATTAATTCAATTGAAAAACTTTCTGTGCCGGATGGAGGATTCGAACCTGGGTTCTCTGGCGTAAGAGTCACACACTACCCACTACGCCACGGCCGCCACCAGGACAAATACCTATTTTAAAATACAACATAAACGAAAGCGAAAAAAAAACGCAAAATAACGAACACAAATAATAATATTCAACAAAAATTTAAAATTATTCCAATTAATTTTGAAATTACAACCGATTATATCTTCAAATCATCCAAACGTTTATTCTAACTTCCTCCTTTCTTTTTTGATGCAAATTTTGAACTGTTCAGAGTCATCACATTCGATGTTCGGAAGCTTCTTATAACTACATTTATCAAATAATTGCATATAGCTGTTAATAAGACTTTCATTGCCATTGAGTTTTTCCGTAACGAATTCCAAAACTCCCGACCTCACAAACTTGCCAGTGCTATCCACCTTTAGAAGTGTGTAAAAAATACAAAATTAGATGATTTAAATAATGCTTAAACAGGTACTATTATCAAAAACTATATGGTAAATGCCGTACCATTTTAAGTTCCTTCATGACGCAGTCTTCCAAACATTTCCCTTTATCAGTTTCTGCAGGTTTATCCCGAAGAAAGATCTTTAAATCATCTATATGTATGTATGTTATATTTATGTAATAGTTATGAAGAAATCAAACATGTTATTAATTTGCTTTGAAGCTATTATTTATTTTGTTAGATTTACCGTCTGTACCGCCCACAATATATTTACACTTCTCTGCCAATTTATTTATTTTTCGCAGTAACTCAGCTCTGTTGTCTGCAGAGTCAGCCCAGCTTAGCAAGCTGATTGTAAAAATTATAAAGAATTTTTTCATTTTTTTTGTATTAAATTGTGTCAAGTTTTAATTTGTAACCGTTTGAAAATGATCAACTTGTCTGAGTTTTATAGAAATTTTTGCATGTTGTTGTTATGGTTCATAGATATTTTGTTTTTTTTTTTTTTTTTTTTTTTTTTTGTTTTGGTGGCTTACGCTAATATTTTCAATTTACAGAAATTAAATTAAATGTTTATTATTTAAATACCAGCTGAAATACTCCCCGCCGTCCCCCGCTCAGCTGGAGTCATCAAAGTGTGTTTAATGTATGGAACGTGGAAACAACCAAAAATGTACAAAAGCGAACAAATAAAAAATCACCATTTCTAATTTTAAGACTTTTAAGCTTCAGCCATTTAAAAAAAAAAAAAACTTTGAATACCCAGCAGAAAATATCATGCCTGATCAGACAAGAATTCAGGCCTAACACCTGATTTTTCCATACCAGTGTCCGCCTCTTCAGACCTGAAGTTTGGTATTACATATTTTAAATGTTCATCTATGATTTCTGGTCTGAATATCATAGCCCTATTATGGTTCACAACACAACAGTAATTACTGTCTTCAATGTGTAATTCGCTATTACGGTACACAACACTAAAACTGAATACTTTCCACTGTTGTCTGTCAACAATGATGTGTCTTCAATACTCTTATTATGCAAAACAGCAGTAGTGCTGGATTGTATTGTTATCTGTCAATTTTGAAGACAGCTTATTTGGTGTTGTGTTGTGTCAGCGTTAAGCAGAAAAATGGCTTCAGCAAGGTAATATTAAGGTAAAATAGAATTAAAAATGTAGTTTTTTGTTAAAATGTATGTAATAAACTATTTGCAGGAAATTACCAGTATCAAACAAATTGCAAATTGAGTTGCTTGTAAGTAAAATGGAGCAGAATCCAGCGACTGCACGAGGACAGCGACAGTTTGGAGAAACGAAACAAGCACAGGATAACTTTTGGGAGGAGTTGAGCAATGACCTCAACTCTCATGGTCCTCCTGTCCGCAAAAGGCAAGAGTGGCAATGCGTAAGTTTTAAATTACTTACTTACTTACTTAGGTGGTCGTAACAATCCGTGTCCGGGTTTCAACCGACCTCATCAGCTCTCGCCAGGCGCCTCTGCTTTGCGCGCGCCTTCTCCAATCGGATACACCAAGTGCGGTTAGGGCTTCCTCAGCCTGGTCCATCCATCGGAGGCATGGTCTCCCTCGTCGCCGTTGACCAGCAACCCTCGCCTCGAGCACCTTTTTCGCTGGAGCTTCGTCGTTCATACGATGGACATGACCCAGCCAGCGTAGTCGCTGCACAGTTATACGCCGAACTACGTCAATGTCATCGTAGAGCTCATACAGCTCGTGGTTCATTCGGATGCAATAGTCATCGCCGACTCGAACAGGACCGAAGATTTTGCGAAGAACTTTTCTCTCGAACACCCCCAGAGCGGCTGCGTCAGTTTGCGAAACTACCCATGCCTCAGCGCCATAAAGCAGCACAGGTAGAACGAGCGTCTTGTAGAGTGTAAGTTTTGTCGATCGAGAGAAGGCTCTGGAACTTAGTTGCTTACTGAGCCCGTAGTAGCACCTATTAGCAATTATTGTTCTTCGCCTTATCTCCAGGCTGATTTCGTTGTTGGAATTAATGGCGGTGCCAAGGTAAACGAACTCCTTGAGTACTTCAAAGTTATAGCTGCCGGATGAAACGTGGGAGTGGATAGACAGCATATATTTTGTTTTGCCCTCATTTATCGTCAAACCCACTTTGGCTGATTCCTTTTCGACAGCGGCGAAAGCAGCGGTAACATCTCTCTTGGCTCTGCCGACAATATCAATATCATCAGCGTACGCAAGGAGCTGGACGCCTTTGTAGAAAATGGTGCCATTACGATGCACACCGGCCTTTCGTACGATCCCCTCCATGATGATGTTAAAGAGATCGCAAGACAGTGGATCGCCTTGCCTGAAACCTCTTTCGGTATTGAAGGTTTCGGAGAGGTCATTTCCTACCTTGACGGAGCTGCGTGTGTTTCTCAACGTCATTCTGCAAAGTCTAATCAACTTTGCAGGTATACCGAACTCAGACATTGTTGCGTATAGGCAATCCCTTCTCGGGCTATCGAACGCAGCTTAAAAATCGACAAAGAGATGGTGTGTGTCAATTTGATTTTCGTGGGTTTTCTCCAGGATTTGTCGTAGCGTGAAAATCTGGTCTATGGTGGACTTACCAGGTCGAAAGCCACACTGATAAGGTCCAATCAGTGATTTTGTAATCGGCTTTAATCTTTCTCACAGTACGCTTGAGAGAACCTTATATGCGATGGAAATAAGACTGATACCTCTATAACTTGCGCAGATTGTTGGGTCTCCTTTCTTAAGTATAGTGCACAGTACGCTGAGGTTCCAATCGTCGGGCATGCTTTCTTCTAGCCATATTTTGCTGATGAGCTGATGCATGCGCCTTATCAATTCATCGCCGCCGGTTTTAAACAATTCAGCTGACAGGCCGTCAGCACCCGCTGCTTTGTTGTTTTTGAGTCGTTGGATAGCAACTCGAACCTCATCATGGCTAGGTGGTGGTACTTTCACTCCGTCATTGTTGATTGGTAGCTCTGAACTGTGCTCTTCATGGGCGGCATTGGTGGAATCGTCGCCAGTAAGTAAATTGGAGAAGTGCCGTCTCCACAATCTCAGCACACACTGCGTATCCGTATTCAGATCTCCATTTTCGTCTCTACAAGTGGATGCTCCGGGCTTGAAACCTTGGGTTAGAAGTTTTAAATTAAAAATATGTAAATCAATATTTACAACGTTTAATAGGTTTGGACCAACTATAAGCAAAATTTACGGCGGAAAATTTCTTCCAATCGGCAAAACGTCGAAGCAACGGGTGGTGGGCCGTCTGAGAAGGTGCCGCTAACAGTGTTGGAGGAGACTTTTGCCGACTTGCTCAACACCAGAACCGCAGTAAATCCACCTGGGCATGTATTTGGTGTGAACGTTGCGGAGGGTGAGGCTGACATTCAACAAGGGGATGAAAATGCACCACCGCGTAGATCGCGAACTCCTCAGGTCAGCAAGCGTCGGAAGGTGGACGCAAAGTAGATTTGGCGAAGACTCTCAACTAAGTTCAGTGTTAAGTGTTCCATTTTTTAATTATTGTTATTTTAAATGTCATTAAGGGGGCATATAGGCTACAAATTAAAAAAAAAAAAATGTTCGGTAATTTTGTTTCATAGAAGGAAAAAAGATATCGTTTTCAAATTTTGCACATATAACCACTTAAACTAGGATGAATTTGGTTTTTTTCCCCCTCAGATGTTCCAGACTGGTGATATCCTGCACACCGTCAACTTTTGGCATTTTTTTTTTAAACCAAAAACCGCTTCAAAAATTCTGAAAAAATGTTTTT
This sequence comes from Coremacera marginata, assembly GCA_914767935.1. Classification (NCBI taxonomy): domain Eukaryota; kingdom Metazoa; phylum Arthropoda; class Insecta; order Diptera; family Sciomyzidae; genus Coremacera; species Coremacera marginata. The sequence goes on from OU612045.1 coordinate 169,732,229, forward strand.
TGTATTATTTAAACGTTAATAAATATATGTGCAAAATTTGAAAACGATATCTTTTTTCCTTCTATGAAACAAAATTACCGAATATTTTTTTTTAAACTTGTAGCCTATATGCACCTTTAAGACTTTTAATTTTTAAACACTGAAGTACCTTTTTTTATTAATGTATTGGTCCTTAACATGTCATGAAGACTGATTTTTTTTTTTTTTTACACTGATATAGCTCATGTTTTATATGTTAATGTTAATGTTTGTGATATTAAAACTTGTGAATTTATAATTATTTTTTTTTTTTTTATTCAAATATTATGCAAAATGGATCTGCGGATTCTTTCAGGCACAGATTCACGCCCGTTTTCCATCGCGGTGTCTGTAATTTCTTCCATCTCTCGTGTGTTTGCTGCCAAATCGGTGTCGTACTGCACCTTGAAGTGCTGGCTGATGTTGTGCAGCTCGCAGCATGCGTTTACAACTGTCGTTGCCTTCGCAGGTTTTAAATGCAAACCCCTAATACATAAAAGGCACCTGAATTTGTATTTAAGAACCCCAATTGCTCGTTCAATGATGTTCCGTGCCTTACAGTGCTTAGTGTTATATCGCGTTTCTGGAGTACCTGCGTCAGGCATTCGAAAGGATATCCAGCATCACCTATAAGAAATTGTAATCGTACTCAATATTTTCCATAGTTTACACTCCTTACCTAAAATCCATTCGTTGCTCGCATATGAATCACAAATATGCGATTTGTACGCTGAAAGATTCCATGTAAAGTAATCATGCGATGCACCGCCATGTCTGGCATCTACAAAACGCATGTTTTGCTTGTAGTCACACATTACACATTACCTGTGAAATATGCAGTTGATTATTTTAAAACTTTTCACATATATGAAGAACTCACCAACATGACGTTAAGACTTGTGAAGCCTTTTCTGTTCTGGAACATGTGTCGAACACTTGCTGCTGGTGCAACGATTTGCACGTGCGTTCCATCGACGCAGCCTACAACTCCTGGAAATCCATGCTTTGTAAAAAAAAAACATTTTGAATGCACGCTTCTCTTCGTCTGATTGAGCACTTCTTATCCAACGCCCGCATATATTTCCTTCTAGGACGTCCAGTTATTCGCTTAATACGACGTATACTGTCGACTGAGCGTGTGCAACCCAAAAATCATTGCCCGTACTCTTCTGGTAGCTGCCATCGGCGAAGAAGCGCAAGGCAGTGTCAGCTTACCTATTGGTGGGATTGCAGTCGATTTCGTTGTATTTTTGAAATGATCTGCAACCGTATTCAACACATACCGAAATACGTCTTTGTTTAGCCGAAAATATTGAATACATCTGCATTTGAAAGCAAGAATAAATTAAAAGCATTAAAAAAGCTTTTTAAATGTTAAGACTTACGTTTTTTCGGGTAACTGAAATGGATTGCTTCGGTCTCGGAGTTGTTTTCGACTTCGTGCTGGCAGTACATCATTTTCGTCGTCACTTGACCACAACAATGCTATTGAAACATCCATTACTTTCTTTAATTCTAATTTGGCAAACAACAAATTCGTCCAAAAAGAAATATTATTTGATTTGTTTTTAATTTTTCTGTCAACTGTCTGTGACGAGCTGTCATAAGTAACAAATTCCACATACTTTCCACAATCAAGTGAAACAACAATGTACTGTTGTGAACCATCATAGCGCACTTCTGCTGTGTCTACTCGATTGTGGTGTCTACTTGATAGAAGACACAGCAATATATTGTTGTGAAACGTAATAGGGCTATCAATTTGTATTTCAAATTCAGATATGAAATCTGGCCTGAAATAAAAGAGGAGAGGATTTCTTGCTTAATTTGAGGTTTGAATACAGATCTGTAAAGAGGAAGCCTGAATTATATATTAATTTCAGCCTTGAAATCTCAACTGAATAATGGAGGCATGATTATGTTTAGAAACTCAATCCTGAATTTCAGTCTTACTATTAGAGGTCTGAGCGAGTTTTCTGCTGGGTATGATCTTTATTATTTTAGTATCAAACAAATTGCAAATTGAGTTGCTTGTAAGTAAAATGGAGCAGAATCCAGCGACTGCACGAGGACAGCGACAGTTTGGAGAAACGAAACAAGCACAGGATAACTTTTGGGAGGAGTTGAGCAATGACCTCAACTCTCATGGTCCTCCTGTCCGCAAAAGGCAAGAGTGGCAATGCGTAAGTTTTAAATTACTTACTTACTTACTTAGGTGGTCGTAACAATCCGTGTCCGGGTTTCAACCGACCTCATCAGCTCTCGCCAGGCGCCTCTGCTTTGCGCGCGCCTTCTCCAATCGGATACACCAAGTGCGGTTAGGGCTTCCTCAGCCTGGTCCATCCATCGGAGGCATGGTCTCCCTCGTCGCCGTTGACCAGCAACCCTCGCCTCGAGCACCTTTTTCGCTGGAGCTTCGTCGTTCATACGATGGACATGACCCAGCCAGCGTAGTCGCTGCACAGTTATACGCCGAACTACGTCAATGTCATCGTAGAGCTCATACAGCTCGTGGTTCATTCGGATGCAATAGTCATCGCCGACTCGAACAGGACCGAAGATTTTGCGAAGAACTTTTCTCTCGAACACCCCCAGAGCGGCTGCGTCAGTTTGCGAAACTACCCATGCCTCAGCGCCATAAAGCAGCACAGGTAGAACGAGCGTCTTGTAGAGTGTAAGTTTTGTCGATCGAGAGAAGGCTCTGGAACTTAGTTGCTTACTGAGCCCGTAGTAGCACCTATTAGCAATTATTGTTCTTCGCCTTATCTCCAGGCTGATTTCGTTGTTGGAATTAATGGCGGTGCCAAGGTAAACGAACTCCTTGAGTACTTCAAAGTTATAGCTGCCGGATGAAACGTGGGAGTGGATAGACAGCATATATTTTGTTTTGCCCTCATTTATCGTCAAACCCACTTTGGCTGATTCCTTTTCGACAGCGGCGAAAGCAGCGGTAACATCTCTCTTGGCTCTGCCGACAATATCAATATCATCAGCGTACGCAAGGAGCTGGACGCCTTTGTAGAAAATGGTGCCATTACGATGCACACCGGCCTTTCGTACGATCCCCTCCATGATGATGTTAAAGAGATCGCAAGACAGTGGATCGCCTTGCCTGAAACCTCTTTCGGTATTGAAGGTTTCGGAGAGGTCATTTCCTACCTTGACGGAGCTGCGTGTGTTTCTCAACGTCATTCTGCAAAGTCTAATCAACTTTGCAGGTATACCGAACTCAGACATTGTTGCGTATAGGCAATCCCTTCTCGGGCTATCGAACGCAGCTTAAAAATCGACAAAGAGATGGTGTGTGTCAATTTGATTTTCGTGGGTTTTCTCCAGGATTTGTCGTAGCGTGAAAATCTGGTCTATGGTGGACTTACCAGGTCGAAAGCCACACTGATAAGGTCCAATCAGTGATTTTGTAATCGGCTTTAATCTTTCTCACAGTACGCTTGAGAGAACCTTATATGCGATGGAAATAAGACTGATACCTCTATAACTTGCGCAGATTGTTGGGTCTCCTTTCTTAAGTATAGTGCACAGTACGCTGAGGTTCCAATCGTCGGGCATGCTTTCTTCTAGCCATATTTTGCTGATGAGCTGATGCATGCGCCTTATCAATTCATCGCCGCCGGTTTTAAACAATTCAGCTGACAGGCCGTCAGCACCCGCTGCTTTGTTGTTTTTGAGTCGTTGGATAGCAACTCGAACCTCATCATGGCTAGGTGGTGGTACTTTCACTCCGTCATTGTTGATTGGTAGCTCTGAACTGTGCTCTTCATGGGCGGCATTGGTGGAATCGTCGCCAGTAAGTAAATTGGAGAAGTGCCGTCTCCACAATCTCAGCACACACTGCGTATCCGTATTCAGATCTCCATTTTCGTCTCTACAAGTGGATGCTCCGGGCTTGAAACCTTGGGTTAGAAGTTTTAAATTAAAAATATGTAAATCAATATTTACAACGTTTAATAGGTTTGGACCAACTATAAGCAAAATTTACGGCGGAAAATTTCTTCCAATCGGCAAAACGTCGAAGCAACGGGTGGTGGGCCGTCTGAGAAGGTGCCGCTAACAGTGTTGGAGGAGACTTTTGCCGACTTGCTCAACACCAGAACCGCAGTAAATCCACCTGGGCATGTATTTGGTGTGAACGTTGCGGAGGGTGAGGCTGACATTCAACAAGGGGATGAAAATGCACCACCGCGTAGATCGCGAACTCCTCAGGTCAGCAAGCGTCGGAAGGTGGACGCAAAGTAGATTTGGCGAAGACTCTCAACTAAGTTCAGTGTTAAGTGTTCCATTTTTTAATTATTGTTATTTTAAATGTCATTAAGGGGGCATATAGGCTACAAATTTAAAAAAAAAATGTTCGGTAATTTTGTTTCGTAGAAGAAAAAAAGATATCGTTTTCAAATTTTGCACATATAACCACTTAAACTAGGATGAATTTGGTTTTTTTCCCCCTCAGATGTTCCAGACTGGTGATATCCTGCACACCGTCAGCTTTTGGCATTTTTTTTTTAAACCAAAAATCGCTTCAAAAATTCTGAAAAAATGTTTTTTGTATTATTTAAACGTTAATAAATATATGTGCAAAATTTGAAAACGATATCTTTTTTCCTTCTATGAAACAAAATTACCGAATATTTTTTTTTTAAACTTGTAGCCTATATGCACCTTTAAGACTTTTAATTTTTAAACACTGAAGTACCTTTTTTTATTAATGTATTGGTCCTTAACATGTCATGAAGACTGATTTTTTTTTTTTTTTACACTGATATAGCTCATGTTTTATATGTTAATGTTAATGTTTGTGATATTAAAACTTGTGAATTTATAATTATTTTTTTTTTTTTTATTCAAATATTATGCAAAATGGATCTGCGGATTCTTTCAGGCACAGATTCACGCCCGTTTTCCATCGCGGTGTCTGTAATTTCTTCCATCTCTCGTGTGTTTGCTGCCAAATCGGTGTCGTACTGCACCTTGAAGTGCTGGCTGATGTTGTGCAGCTCGCAGCATGCGTTTACAACTGTCGTTGCCTTCGCAGGTTTTAAATGCAAACCCCTAATACATAAAAGGCACCTGAATTTGTATTTAAGAACGCCAATTGCTCGTTCAATGATGTTCCGTGCCTTACAGTGCTTAGTGTTATATCGCGTTTCTGGAGTACCTGCGTCAGGCATTCGAAAGGATATCCAGCATCACCTATAAGAAATTGTAATCGTACTCAATATTTTCCATAGTTTACACTCCTTACCTAAAATCCATTCGTTGCTCGCATATGAATCACAAATATGCGATTTGTACGCTGAAAGATTCCATGTAAAGTAATCATGCGATGCACCGCCATGTCTGGCATCTACAAAACGCATGTTTTGCTTGTAGTCACACATTACACATTACCTGTGAAATATGCAGTTGATTATTTTAAAACTTTTCACATATATGAAGAACTCACCAACATGACGTTAAGACTTGTGAAGCCTTTTCTGTTCTGGAACATGTGTCGAACACTTGCTGCTGGTGCAACGATTTGCACGTGCGTTCCATCGACGCAGCCTACAACTCCTGGAAATCCATGCTTTGTAAAAAAAAAACATTTTGAATGCACGCTTCTCTTCGTCTGATTGAGCACTTTTTATCCAACGCCCGCATATATTTCCTTCTAGGACGTCCAGTTATTCGCTTAATACGACGTATACTGTCGACTGAGCGTGTGCAACCCAAAAATCATTGCCCGTACTCTTCTGGTAGCTGCCATCGGCGAAGAAGCGCAAGGCAGTGTCAGCTTACCTATTGGTGGGATTGCAGTCGATTTCGTTGTATTTTTGAAATGATCTGCAACCGTATTCAACACGTACCGAAATACGTCTTTGTTTAGCCGAAAATATTGAATCAATGCTATTGAAACATCCATTACTTTCTTTAATTCTAATTTGGCAAACAACAAATTCGTCCAAAAAGAAATATTATTTGATTTGTTTTTAATTTTTCTGTCAACTGTCTGTGACGAGCTGTCATAAGTAATAAATTCCACATACTTTCCACAATCAAGTGAAACAACAATGTACTGTTGTGAACCATCATAGCGCACTTCTGCTGTGTCTACTCGATTGTGGTGTCTACTTGATAGAAGACACAGCAATATATTGTTGTGAAACGTAATAGGGCTATCAATTTGTATTTCAAATTCAGATATGAAATCTGGCCTGAAATAAAAGAGGAGAGGATTTCTTGCTTAATTTGAGGTTTGAATACAGATCTGTAAAGAGGAAGCCTGAATTATATATTAATTTCAGCCTTGAAATCTCAACTGAATAATGGAGGCATGATTATGTTTAGAAACTCAATCCTGAATTTCAGTCTTACTATTAGAGGTCTGAGCGAGTTTTCTGCTGGGTATGATCTTTATTATTTTATCAATGTAAGGGTTCACTTAATCCAGCTACAAATGCTACAGCAACACTTGACATGTCATTAAAAAGGTTTTGAGGTGTAGATAAGCAGAAAATTATTAGATTTTTAAAAAGTAATAGCATTTAGCAGATATGCGCGTTTAAAGTTGAGAAAATTGTAAAAAGACTTACGACACGAACTCGCTCCCCAATAGATGGCTTTAGTAATCTGTACCTCGCGTTGTATAAGTACAATCTGGTTACGTTAGATGGCGTTAGAAATAAAAGATTTGTATTTCTTACCGTGCGCTTACACCGCCTGAAAGAACGAAAAATTCATTGGCAGAGTTTATACGTCATTCAAATTGAATGAAGAATATCGCATTTTTGGTTCTCTTTTACTCTCTTCGAGATATTTGATTAAATAGCTGCTCAACAAGCTGAAACAACAACAAATTTTAAATGAGCCTTCAATTTGAATGACATGTAAACAGTGCCTTTTACTCTCTTCGAGATATTTGATTGAATAGCTGCTCACACGTGATTTTTTGATTGAATGGCCGATGCCGACTAAAAGTGTTGTTGTAAGTACCAGAAAAGTTGATTATGCAACCCTGTGATTGATTGATGCAGGTCTAGAGCTCCATCAAAATTTTGATTGATGCGATGTAGTGTTGAAAGTTCATTTCCGCTTTCGCAGAGAGTTAATCTTTTTTTTCGCTGGGAAAACAACAACAAATTTTGAATGATCCTTCAATTTGAATGACGTGTAAATAGTGCCATTGCAAACAATTTTTTGCGATAAGAACGTCGTTAGTGGTACTGTCTACCAGGAATGATATTGGCTTAGTTGTAAAAGGGCCAAAATTTATACGAAAATAGGGCATTTTAACAAGAATGGAGTCCTTAGTGGTAATTCAATATTAAAGACTTTCTATTTTAATATTCTGCCATGACCACATACTTATATTCAAATAGATTTCGAATTAACTGTTTTCAAAGTTTTTCAGATTTTTTTTTTTAATTTTTTTATTTTTTTTTTCACTATTTTGACTTAAGCAGGGAAGTTTTATTATTTGTCACAAAAATAGCACATTTTAGTTTAAACGATCAGCTTTCAGAATCAGAAATTGTGGGTCAGAGTAATATTACTTATTTCTTTTAAATAGATTTGATTTCATATATAGAGGTCTCAATGTATTTTAGAAAAAAAGTTTGTGCATTTGATTGCAAACGTCAAAAATATGCCAAAAAATAATCTACATATATAGTTAATTTCTCATTGGAAAGTCAAAAATATGTCAAAAAATAATCAAAAATCGATATTTTGATCAAAATAAAAAAACATTTGCAACAAAGCCATTTATTTAATAAGTTAATAACGCAAATAAAAATAGCAAAACATTTCCACAGAAAACCGCAAATCGGATCAATATATTCTTCGATAAAGAGTCTTAAGAGTATTCTTTCGAGTCCTTGGTTATATAAATAAAAATGTCAAAAAGATATTATTGATAAATTTAACAAAGATGCTTGACGAAATGAGTATGATACCAAAATAAAATCAGTTCTACCAAGAAAACCTTTTAAGGAATGGCGGAATTAAATAAAGAATAATTTCATGAATGTTATAAACCAAAACTAATAAAAGTTGAAAAAAAACGAATTTTTTGCAAATAATTGTTTATTACTTCTTAAGAATTTATTTAGATAAATTCTGACGCCATAATCTGAAAGAGCGTGGAGTTTTATATGGGCATTTCCATAATGTCAAACGTTTAAAGTGAAAGTAAAACATATTTGCATTTTCTTTTTAGTTTACATTGAAGCTCTTAAGTATCACTTTAATTAGTGCCAAAGTTTATAGTAGGCATAGTCCTGGTTCAAAAAATAAACAAAAATTTAAATAGTTTTCGTGTCTATATATAGAAAATCAGAATTCAGCAAAATCTGTCACAGTTTTTTGGTGCAACTAGTTTTTGAATCTTATGAAATAATGTAACAGTATAATGTATTTCGTTTGATTCAAATATCTTCAGTACTTTTTTATTTTTTAATCATAATCTGAGTCGATACGTGACATTTGGAACTTGACATTTTATCCATTAGGATTCAATTGAGTAATAAAGTAAGTGTAATTTAGTAATTAAAAAATAAATTAAATATATTTTACGCTCCTTACCTCAATCATTTGTCATTATATTTAGCCAATATCTTCTAATTTTACTAAAACAAAAACTTTTCGAAACATTTACTAAACATTTACTAAAAAGAAAAACTACATTTGTGAAATAGACGATTTGATCCTCATGGTAAATGAATTCATGTATAAATCACTTAAATAAATAAAATTTAAAGGTTTCTCTAAGATAATATCATAAAATAATAAGTTTTTATTAATTTTTAATTTTTAGGACACAGTTGACTTTTCCTTGGGAATGCCCATATAGTATATCATACGTCGGAAATTATTTTTGGTACAGACAAAATAAAAAAAAAAATTGGGTGAAAGTTCATTGAAAATTAACGACATTAAATACTTAATCGGTTAGTACGTAAGACTACGATGGCGCCTTTTTTACGTAGGGTTCACTTTTTCATCTATATGCAAGATAAAATGCTGTAAGGAATGTATCGTGCTTGAAGCTGTCCACCTCAAAATTCAATTCTTAAACCTGTAGAATTATTTTGGGATACTATTATAAGTAAAATCGATTCGAAAATTTAGACATTCTTTTGGAGGGTATGCAGAAATCTTCATACTTCCTCCATTATAGTAGATACCAAATGTTTGTAAGGAATTTCCCTGTAGATGTTTTCCCACTACAAAATAGTGGTTCTTCTGCATAATACTAACATGGTGGCTTTACATAAAATATAAATACATCAGTTTTTCAAATATTTTCTTCAGTTTTAATAGATTTTTACAAGTGTTCTACTTCTGTAGTCTATCAAAAACGTACCTGTAGGCTTATATAGCTTAAATATAGCCTAAAAAAAAACTAATTTGAGGAGAGTTGTTCAAGTTTTTTGTTTTTCAATAGCTATAATTTCAAAAAATTCAACAGAACTTATTTTATTGAGATCGACTTAGAATCATTTTATTAAAAATTTTTATTTTGTACATCGATGTGACATACTACTTAGATGATATTTTTTCAGAAGAATTTTTCAAAAGGGCCTAAAATGAATCAAAAAGGCTTCGGGGCTTATGAAATGAAAAAGGGCTCAAAAAAGCCCTGAAAGCCCCCAAATATCATCCCTGCTGTCTACACTGCGCGAACATCAATCACAAGCGAACATTATCCGCATCAATAAATAAATGCATGGTTGAAAGCTCCCATATTCGTAGTAAAACCAGTGTTTGTGCATACATTTTTAAAAAGTTTCTACGCAGCCGAAAAAATTGCCTACTTTTCCCTACGCTGAATAATTTTTTTCCCTACAAAATTCCCTACTACTTCTTTTTGTTATATTTCCACTTTAAGCTCAGTATGCTATAAGAACGAAAACAAAATTTCCATAAGAAGTAAATTGAGTTTTTTGCCAGCGAACAGGCAGCGAAAATTTTTTCGCTAGGTAGTACGCTGTTGAAGGAAAAGATTTTTTCAGTGCAGCCAAGTTCACAACAATGTGTGGAGAGTTAAAATGTCAAAATTTTCTTTGCCATTTGTATGCCCGTACATTTCATTGCCGCGGAAATTTGACATTCAACAAAAAAAAAAGCAGTAAGTATGTGTTGGTGTTGAATCTGTTATTAAACAAATTTATTTAGTTTATTAATGTTTAGTCTTGCCTTTTATAGTATAAAAAATTGCAGCTATAATAACATGAATCTGTCAACCCAAGCAGCTAGTGCTTTTTCTCGACAAAAAAATTTTGAGTCTACACAAAGATTTCGCGTGTAGAATTATATGCCCACAAATTTTCGTTTCTACAGCATACTAAGCTTTAAACAAAAACTTTATGTAAAACTACATTAATTTTAATTAATAATTAAAAATGTGTACATAAGCACAACGTGTTCTCCCTTTTGTAATTTTTTTAATATGGCAAAGTTTGACGTGTTCGTCCAACACGTGTTCACACGAGTGTTATGACTGCTCATCAAACCTTGAAATCAAAACTTTTTAAGTTCCAACATGTTGTCAATCTGCTGTTTCGAGCGTTCGAATGGTCAAATACCTGGTTTGTTCTACCATGCGCGCCAACATGTGCTATTGTTTGAGCCCCCTATTGCTAAATTTTGTAAGATTTGTGCTTAAGCCATCAAAAATCTTTTACAAAAATGAAGAATTGTTGTACATTTGCCAATCTGTTACTGAAAAAAGTACTACAAAGGCCGGATGTGGAGCATGTCTATGATATTTTTTATATTCTATTGGATTTCATCAATAAAAATTGTTAAATAAAGTTTTCGTTCACGCTTATTATTCCTTAAAAAGTGAGTTACGAAAATTTCCATGGCGAAATTAAAAAATAGCCTCAGAGTGTAGTTATAAAAAAAGCGGGATGTCAAAGTCGGTGGTTCGAATTTTTATTATCTAATTGAATTTATCATTTGACGTTTGTGGCCCCCTCCACTTTCTTATTACAAAACTTGTTGATTGAGCAGTTATTTTAAAGTAATAAATGTATCATGCACAATTTCAATATCAAATCTTAACTGTGCAAAGAAGTTGCAAAAATATAAATTGTTTTAAAAATTTTTTTATTTATTGCAACTGTGCACATCTGAACGATGGAGCACACTCTGGCGGCTGGTAGTGAATAACAAGCGCGTAGTTAGATTAAAATTAACGAACTTATGGCTTGTGTCTCCGCTAGCTTGAGGCTTGGTTTTTAAGTTTAGCCTTATGCGCTTCTTAAGGACCGTATAGACGAGCAACTAATCGCAAAACTGGTTGATAAACTGGATGCTGGATGTTGAAAGCAAATCCTTTGTAGATGAGTTGAGGTATTATTTCAAGTTTATCAATCAGTTGGCAAAAATTAAAAAACTTTGATTTTTGCGATTTCACATCAACCAGTTCTTCAACTGGTGATGTGTTTGTAGCAAAATCAACAACTAATCGTCATATTTATAATAAAAAAAATTATTTGCATTCATTTTCAATATAATATGCGCGATGTTTTCAAGAAGAAACACTTTTTGTACTGCAGTTGAAAAATTGGTTCATGCGTCTATAGATAAAACCATCGACCTATTTTTCAATCAGTTTTGCGATTAGTTGCTCATCTATAAGGGCCTTTACACAGTCAATCATTTGACATTAATCATTTATTTGGGTTAGTGAATATTTGTTTGGATGCGTCACATGCGATATTTTGATATTTTTCAATGATTGTCCAGCGGCTTGATGTGTTGAAAGGCTTGATTGATCACTCTTATGTCAGTTCGTTTGTTTTCCTTGTACAATAATCATGTCTGCAGAAAAAAAAAAATAAAAGATAACCCAATTTTTTGACAGAGCTTATTGAAGTTTATTTATAATTTTAAGCCATTTGAAGAGATTTTCGTTTAATAGGTCATTTATTTTTTAAACCACTCTTTAATTCAAGCTCACTTCGTTTTATTTGTACATTTTTTAATGCAATTTGCTAATTCAATATATTTATGCAATCGTCCGTGTCACTCTTCACACTCTTCACGGGTGGTAAAATAATAAAAAATGAAAATATGACGTTATGATTGATGTGTGCAATGGATAGCATCAATCTACACGTATGCACGATTGATGTCAAATGATTGACCGCGCAAGGTCTGTATTAGGAGGATATCACATAATGCATAAATGTGCGATAAGGCAAGTTCACATATTCAAATTGTTGGTCAAGCAAGTCCTCACAAAGTTTGACAAACAAAAATATATATGTAATTTGGCTGCATTTTGACTAAGCAAACGCTCTAAAAAGTATTTGTAAAGTTGTTTGATATGAATAAAAATTTTTTGATTTTTCTGGCTTTTTGACCAACGTTTTCATGATACTATAATGTAAAATTCAATTATGTGAACACTCGTAATTTAAGCATGGCAGAACAATAAAGGTAAGCTCGCTAGATGAGAGCGCACTGCCACAAATGTAAAAACGAAGTTGACAACTCATATAAAATCTCAAAGCCATAAAAAAGTTGTGAGAAAGTAGGAATTGTCAAAATGTAAGTGAAGTTAAATAGCTGAAGCTGTGTTGTTTCTTTAATTAAAAATTGTAAAAAATTGTTCTTTTACGTGTTTTTATTAATGTTGCTTGAAACCAAACATTATTAAAAATTATATAAAAGAAATATTAACTGCAAGCAGGAAGCACCATTGACAATATCGGCAGTAACGAAAAAAATAGTACAATCTGCGTTGCATCTACTGCTATTATTATACTATGTTTTTAAGCACGATTTTTGTCAGTTTAATAAGATTTCAACTTGAACACAGTGCGTAAAACCGAAAAGACCAAACAAATTTTTTTTAAATCTATATACTCACCCAAAATTATCGTTAAGATTCAACAATTGTGATCGTTAAAATATGTACAAAAGCCTTGCTAAATTTTAAAAACTCAAAAATGTTTATTGTTTGTTTATGAGAGTTATTGTTTTTTTATTGTTACAATTTGACAATTCGATTTTTAATCATTTTAATTGTTTTGTTGTGCTTGAGCTCTAAACGACACAAAAATATTTTATTAAAATTAAGGTAAATAAAATAATAGTAATTAATCAATACTAATAAAACTTGTGCAATATTTGTTAAATATTAAAGTTTGTATGGTGCCACACGGCAAGGTTTGGCATTTGTAATCGTCTGAACCCCTCTAATGGAACCATGTACAACTGAACGATTTCTTCCAAGCCTTGTAGCGCTCCTAGTGGCTAGTGATGAGTAGTGAACGAACGTATGGCTTGTGTCTTCGCTTTTCAGTGGCCTGGTGTTCGTTCAACTAATCATTTTTAATAAATTGTAATAAATTAGTTGGCCGTTAGCGCAGGATTATATGCACGAATATTATTTTTTAGTAAGATTTATTTCAAAATAAGCATTATTTTTTCAAAAATTATTAAGTAAGCATATTCAAATAAAATGTTGAACTATTTTATTTTAGTCCACACACCGGAATGACAACTTATCCGTTAAATTTCGTTTAGTTTGCATTTCGTTTCAAAACAAACAGGTTTTCGTTAATTTTTTCGCCATTCGACGAAACTTCTTCGTCGACTTGTAGTTAACGGCTGATTTCCGCTGATTTTGTGCTTGTTGTAGTTCTTCTATGAGCTTAAAAATTTAAAATTATTTCTTAGTTCATTTTAGTTGATTTAAAGCTTTAATTTATTTAATTTTGTACAGCTAAAGCAACTTACTGCAGTGCAGTAATAAGTTATTTAATATATTGCTTACTAAGGATAGAAGTTAGTAAAGTGAGGCTAGACCGTTTGAATAAAACATTTTATATAGATTTGAACATTTTCAAATAAGTTGGTAAGTTTTAATAAAATAATTTAATTATGTATTGCTAGGTTAGAAGTTGGCTAAATTTATTTTTGTGCATTATAATGAATGTGCCTGTGTTATTGGTGCTGCTGCTTGTATCCAATTGCAATTTCAAGGTTACGCTCAAGTCCCGTTACTTAAAGCTAGTGCTTGATATTTCGCCACAGACGTATGTACTTGGCAACAACAACATCAACAGTGGAAATTTGGGCTGTTGAAAGAAATATGCTGTTTCGTAATTTTTTATATTCATATTTCAATTTGTTTTGATTATATTTTCCAATTCATTATTAAATATGCAAAGGCTACTTTCAGCAAATTTTTTGAGTAAATTTTCACTTTATTCAAATAGTGGCATAAATATATTCAGCACTTACACATATAAATATTTAGTTATATTTTTTAAAAGCATTGCTTGTAAGCATAATATAAATTGTATTATCTCTTATTATCGTTTACGAAATATTGCATTTCTTTTCAAATTAAAACCTTCTGCCTTATGAAACATGCGAATTTGGACTCACAAACCCTTGATGCTTTCGCATCAATAACGCATCATTGTTCTAACAATGGGTGTAAGCTTAAGTGCAATCCATCCAACAAGATATTCTACTCGCAAATGTTGGAAAACAACTTTAAAGAGCTCTATCGTTTGCAAATGTAACTCACCCGGCATTTGATTTAACAGGTCCAATCTTTTGTTGTTAAATGTTCGTGTTATGACCGCTGTTACGGAAGTAAGATTAGTGGAGAGTAGCCCTAATTAAGTTATTCCTGTTCTCAGGTGTTGTCCGTGGAATACTGGTTAAGGTGCGTGGCTGGTATGCGAAAGAACCCAGGTTCAAGCCCCATCTTACAGAATAGTTTGAATTAATTTGTTTCCTCGACCGTCACCGCTCTGCATATAATGGCAAACCTCAGAGAGTTAAAACTGCCATGTAAAGTTTGTTGAGAATATAAGTCATTCGGCCTTTGAAAACAGTGAAAATTGTTATGGAATTGTAAATTTCCAAAATATAAATTATTTGTATAATATAATAATTTGTGTAAATATGATTCAGTCATTATAAAAAAGTTATTGGTCTCTTTGACAGTTTTGAAACTCGTTAGTGACTTGGCTACTTTTCAAACTAAGCTTAGTGGACTTGGCTAGTTTTGATCAATTTTGAAATAGGACAGTTTATAATGATTAAAGACGAATTTACACATTTCACTCAAGCCGATGACAGTGAACGTTGAATGATGACTGAAGCAATTTTTAATTTACATTATTCAAAGTGTAATTTTAAAATTTGCTGGATAATTTGATGTTGACTGTCAAAATTTATTCGTTGGTTAATTTATTTTATTGCCTTTTAAAAAATTAGTAGCAATGCCGTCTGAAATAATAAAAAACGGAATTAAAATAATAGTTCTAGAATTGTTGCAAGAACTACAAAAAGAAATGGAGAAAAAAACATACGTTCGAAAGCCCACTTTCATCAAAATTAGTAATCTATCGAAAAACAAACGAAATGGACATTTCACCCCTTGAAAGGACTTGAACGAGCTTTTTATTATCTATCAATAATTTTAAATTAGATTTTTTATACCGTTTTACTATTTCATTTATTTTTGTAGGGTACTGCTCAAGGAAAAGAAAGTAATTTGACACAAAGCTAGATAATTGAACTCTAGAAATTAAAATTATAATAGGATAGATTAGGAAAAATAGAAATTTTATTGTTTTTTGGTTCTAATTTAAAAATAAATCTGTTTGTAAAAAATGTACTGTTTTTAAGGAAAATGTAAGCAAATAATTACTTTTTGATCTAAAATTAATTAGATATTAAGAAAAAAAATTGGAAATGAAATGCTTTTCCCTAATTATTTGAGTTTTTTTTTGTTATATACATTACACCACACTAGAAAAAAATTGAAGATACATTTAGAAGACACGATAACTAACCTAGGGTAGAAAACAACTCCACTCGCATTTTCAATCTCTGCAGCTCTACTATACTCTGGCTGTTAATTGGCTGGTTCTAACAACTCTGATAAGAACCTTGTAAATTTATCATAAAACTTATCAAATGCTACAAAAATTTCCCTAAAACATGATATATCATGAAACATAGCATGTTATGGAATTCATTATTCTTCATGCTTGGCTTTTTACTTTGACACACTAACGCGTTATTTTGGAAGCACTTTTCTTATAATACACATTTTTTCTGAGAAACTAAGAACTTCTGAGCTCTCCCGTTGCGGTGCATAGCCAATCATTTGTTTATTTACAAAGCACTTCCCATTATACTCCGTTGTACTTTGAACAAATTCGTATAACTTTGTGGTTTTGCGGTCAAGATTTTTAATTTTCTAATTCACTGTGATGGCACAGTGGTCTTGAAACTCAAAGCGGTCCTACAAAAATTGATTCATATAATTATAATTTCCATATGTTAAATTTGCAAAAATTAATAAATGTCAATCGTATCCTGTTACTTTTCGCTAATATTTATTTTTTACTAAAAATTTATTTTATAACCTTACCATGGGCGCAGCGAGGGTAGGGCAGGGAGTGGCCATATCTAGCTAGTACACCGCGTCTGTGTTTTTTTTTCTTTTGGTTGTTTAACATGAATTTTCTTAAACAGTATCTTGTTTTCTTAAAATAAGTTAAGTTTATTAAAATAAGAATCATCGATTGAAATCCATTTTTAATTTCATCTACTACGCAAAACCTACTAATCCGATTGATAAATATGGCCCACAAATTTGAAGGAAATTTAATTGTCTTTAACTTCATTCATTTTAATTAATTTTAATCCATGTTACAAAAGACAAAAGTGAAATTTATAGAAAACATAAAAACATAACAAACATAAAAGCCCGTCCTACGACGGTTTGGAAAATGAACGCTAAACTGTAATTATTTTTTGCCTTTATTGTTAGTGCTTTTACAACTGTTCTGAAAAATGTTCAGCCTGAAAGTATGCACATACATAAAAGGCAAGCATGTTATCGATAAGTATCAACAAAACTTCTGTGCATACTTTCAGGCTAATCGCAAAAAATAATTACAGTATGAACGATATTGGGCGCAGAGCAATGTGCTTGCCTTTTAGACGCCTGCTACACGATCAATATATATTAACCGCGATCCAGTATCGCGATATTTATTGATCGTGTAGCTTGTAGCATATTTGCAATTCACGATACTGCAGCGAAAAAAGAATAAATCAAATAAAAATTACCTAATTAAATGGAAAAACATTTACAGCTAGTGTGCTACAGTAAAATCAAAAGAAAACAAATAATAATAAATTTACTTATTTTTCCAGTAATTTGTGTGCAAGCAAGATAGCTACACAGGCTTTTTTTTGTTTTCATGCTCATGCGTAGTTTTCTTCACTCTGAACAAAAATTGTAGGAATACACTATATATATATATATACTGACAGGATAAGTATTGAACGTGTAACATTCAATTGCGATCCATCAATACATGAATTTGGATCGCGATCCAAGTATCACAATAAATATTGCTCGTGTAGCAGGTGCCTTATATATTAGGATTTTATAGACTTCCATAGGATAATTTTTATACCCCAACGCGTACTGCGTAAGGGGTATATTAACTTTGTCAATCCAAGTACCATCCATTAACTTTGTAACGCCAAGAAGGAGGCGTGGCATGTATAGAAAAATATATATATTTTTGATCAGCATCATCTCTTGAGTCGATTTCCGTGTGTCCGTCTGTTGACACGATTACAGCCGCAATTTTAAAGATATCGCGATGAAATTCAAAATAGAAGTTTATTTTTAAAAAAGGAAGATCAAGTTCGAAAATGGGCTAAATTGTATGAAAACCACGCCTACTTCCCATACAAAGTGACTTTATATTAACCGTAAAATGTCTTTAAAATCCATAAAAATTAAAGAAATGCCTTGAAATTTGGCAGGTGAGCTTTGGTCTTCAGTCTTAATTCTGGCTATGAAATTTGGCTTTATTTTAAAAGTAAAATCTCTTAAAAATCTGCTCAAATTAAAGAAATGTCTTGAAATTTTGCATATAGGCTTTGATATATAACATAGACCACCACTATGATATTTGGCAAAATCGAATGAAAACCACGCCTACCTCCCATACAAATTAGCTTTATTTTAAACGTTAAATCTTTTCAAATCCACAAAAGTTAAAGAAATATCTTGAAATTTTGCACTTTAGCTTTGATATATAATATGAACCATCTCTATGATATATGGCAAAATCGGATCAAAACCACGCCTACTTCCCATACAAAGAAACGTCATCAAAATAGGAAAACTTTCGTTAATAATTAAACTGAATCTCATCGTGTATGTCTTGGCTAAAGACTTCGAATATACTTCAATATGGCCGCGGGGGGGGGGGCGGGGGTATTTTAGCTTCGGTACCCTGCCGAAGCTCCACCCTGACTAGTTTATTGTAATTTTCGTATTAAGCAAAATCCAAAGGAAAAGTATAGACGCATATACTAATATTTATAAAAACATTTCTTCATATGTATGCTATAGAAAATGAATTGAAGATAAAAAGAATAATTTTTAGTTAAATACGAATATTTTGCCAAAGGAATCAGGATCAGAAAAGGAAACGATTTTTATCTTTGCAAATTTTGCACTTCGATTCGTTCGATTTTTCGATTTTTCATTAGATTTTTTTTATTCATTTTTGTCAAACGTTTTTGTGCTTCAAGACCACTGTAAAGCAAGCTTGATTTTATCAGCGGTGGTGTGTTGTGCGTAAAAATTATTTTATCGCCAACGTGCGCAAATGTTTATAAAATTAACTAAGTAGTATCGGCGGTCACTAAAAATTCTCACGATATTATAATTTTGTCCGGAAATTGGATCGTGTTTTTTTTTATAGTAGTTTAAATTTTTGACAAATATCTTTTAATAAAGTAGAATATTAAAAGTACAAAAAAATTGTATGGTATATTTGTAATGCAATATAAGTGTAATAGAGTACTATATTGAGCCTTTTAAATTTGTGAAACAATTACTAAAAAATAATTCCTTAAAAATCTTGGAAGCCATTACATCCAGGGCGATATTTTTTTCGCATTTCTTCAGTTTCTTTTCCGTTTTATAATTAAAACGGGAATTATTTGTTTAATTTAATTATAATTAAAAAAAAAACGATTTGGCCATTTCAGCCCTTGAAAGGACTTTGACCGAGCTTCTTATGATTAATTGTGTTGGGCGTGTTGTGAAATGTTTGGAACACAAATGATTGAAAACTTGGACCTACAAGATTTATGCAGACTCCGAACCGGCTTATGTTAAATTTTACTCTGAGGTGCAGGATAGGTGACGGTCGAACAAAAAATGAATTCAATTGCAAAAATATTCTGTGTCAGATGGGATTCTAACCTGGGTTCTACGTACTACTACTCGTACTACGGCCGATAAGAAATTTATATGAAATACTTTCATTCTGCTGTCTTCCATAGAATCAAAATTGAAATCCACAGTTGTCAATTTAACAAGCAATGAGTTCTTACTTAAAAACAAATAAGTTTTTGCTTACGTTATCAAGAGCACCTCTGAAGCTTTTTATGTATTGTCATTTAGCCATGAGTGGGACATTGTCATGAATGGGACAGTGAAAAGAAAATGTTTTCCTTATACTAGCATTAATAAAATTTCGTTATCGAACATTTTCATTGTTAGCTCAAATTTTTAAGTAGAATCCGGAAATTTGCTTGTTACTGTGCCAAGCACACTAAAAATAATTTCAATATCAACTAAGTTGCTATTTTTGAGGTTATAAAAATTTCAATTCTTTCAAAGATTTTTCCAAAATAACGCGAGTGAAAAAATAGTAAGCAGAAAAAATTGCGTTCTCTTGTAATGAATGGGATAAATAAAGAGCATTTTAGTCCAGAGTTGAAAATTGCCTAGCTCGATTTGCTAACTTGCAACAAATTCAATTTTTCCGTCAGTGTTGTAATTGAAGAATTGACTTCGTCGTCGCATTGTGCAGCGACAGCAAAGTGTGCATGGTTGGTATTGTTGTTTGTTCGCGTCGAAAATATCAAAGTTATTGCTGTGTGTCTATTTTGCTGGTATTTTCTCGTGGCGCGCCCCAAAGCGATGGCTAGTTTTCTTGTAGTCCTCTTGGTCTTCGTCAGATGCTAAAATGCTATTTTAGCAATTTTTTAAGTCGGTACTGTATTATTATTCAAATTCAACAATTGGTGCTTGCTTAAGGCGGTCTTCTCATTCAAAACCCGGTTTTTGGACCCTTTTTAAAAAAATTCTTATTTGAAAACGCAAAGAATAATTGAAAACTTTTTTTATTTATTGTATTACAAAAGGTTCAAAGTAAATAAAAAATTTTTTTTTGCCTCGATACGTGGGCTGTTCAAAAAGTAATGAGCCCTCAAAGTTGGTGGTGAAAAAAAAAGGTGTCGTTACGGCGGCCACGATTCCGGGTCTCCGGAGCGTCTGAAATGAAAAAAAAAAAACGGGGTTATAATCAGTATAGATGTAATTCTCGGGTGAACCTCAAGCTTAATTTTGTGATTTTTTTTTGACAAAATGGCGGCCAATAAAAAAAAAATTTCAATTTCGGGTTTTTTTTGTAGTTTAGTGTAAAAAAAAAATAGTAAAAAATTTTTTAAAATTATGGTCGAGGTTCACCCGAGAATGGTGACAATACTGCGTCGATTCCACTTTGTTTCATGAAAATCGGTTCAGTTGAACTGGAGATATCATGGCCGCCAGTTCGAAAAACGTGGGTTCGAGATAAACGCGTTTAAAGTTTGAAGTAATTTTTTTGGGAAAAAAAAAAAAAAAATCAAAAATGTTTAAATGCAGTTTTAAAGAGCTGACAATTTTTACTTACAAATATTAGTCGGCGGTGCCAGCTCCATACAGGCCACCTTCCTCTTTTTCGTAGAAACTGCTTTCTGCTGCCCTCTCTGCTCTGCGAGCCGTTCTGCCAGCTTTTGATGATGCCGCAGCTCGAGTCTCTGATCGGTTCAATCTGTCTTCATTGCGAGATAGTGCGTATTCGTATGCGTTTTTGCCAATCGCAATACCCATCAAACCCATAATTTTAAGTATGGGTATAAAACCGTCGTTGAAGAGGCACGTTGCAATGAAATTGGCCACTTCGATGGTGCGTGCGCCTGAGTTGATGTGTTTGGGCGAAAGTGACCAAAGAACAGAATTGTAGGACTCATTGGAATTCTGAGTTTCAGATCCAAGGCATCTTTCAAGCAAATTATCTGCCGACAGCGCTTCGTAAGCTGGTTTTATTACCTCCATCACCAAATCAAATAGCTCATTTTGACGAAGACCTTGCTTCACAAAAAAGGCTGTATCGTCTAAAGTATTTCGAATTTCTAAAAATCCTTTTAGGGGCATATTCACAACTACCCAAGCTATAAATAAATGCAAAAAAAAAGTCGAATAAAAAAGTTGCTAAATGAGAAGACCGCCTTAACAATCTTGAATTAAACATCAATAAATATTGTGTAGTCTCCTATACAAAAAGTGTTCAACCTATCCATTTCGATTATAGCATTGAAAATTGTGTTCTGATACGGAAAACAGAAAATAAAGACTTGGGAGTTATTTTTGACTGAAATTTTAATTTTAAGAATCACTTTGATTTTATTATTGGTAAATACTTCGCTTTTTTAGGATTCGTTAAGAGAAATTCGGTTAATTTAAAGATCCATTAACTTCAAAAGCTCTGTATGTCTCTCTAGTGAGAACCAAGGTGGAATACAGTGCGATTATTTGGAATCCGTTTTATGATGAGCTCTAATCGCATTGAGAAAACTCAAAAATTGTTTTCAAAGTACGCTCTACGCATATTAAGATGGCCTGATGGTCTTCCGTCATACGAGTCTAGAAGAAAATTGCTAGGGTTGCAATCACTAAAAGACAGACGCTCTTACTGCTCCTTAATATTTGTTTATAATGTGCTATCCGCTAAGATTAATTGCCCCGAGATATCAACGTTATTTCAATTGTATAATCCTCCTAGGAATTTAAGGAACAATCGAGTATTCGAGGATAGTGCTCATAGAACTAATTATGCACTTAATTCGCCTATTAATCGATGTAAGCGTCTCTCCAATAGTCTTACATGCGTTTTGAATTTTAATGTTAGTCTATCGCGCTTTAAACTGGATCTATTTATTTTGTATAATTAGCAAAAATATTTTTAATTTACTTGCTGTGTGCCTTTTCTGTTTCATATTTTATAGTGCAATCTAGTTTTTGTATTTATTGAGCATCTATTTCTCCATAAATCACTTTTTGTATTTACGCTTAACTTAAATTTTTATGTTATTATTACTGTTCTACTTTATTACTTTACATTATAGTTTATTTGAATTTATTTAGTCTGTTAGATTGTTTATAATCAGTAGACCGAAATAAATAAATAAATATTAGCTCAGTGTACACATGTTTGTTTTCTTTTTTGTCTCCATCAAAGTTTTAATTAATTTTTGTTTTTTGCGAATTTAACTCCTTTATTTATTTTTCTTTCCTTTATTTTGTCTTGTCCTTACACGGCAGAATACGGTAAAAATACAAATTTTTCATGATATCTTCAAATAAAATGTTACAAAACAAACAAAATGTGTCCAAGCATAGAATCCAAAATTATGAAAATGCACTTGAAGCAATCAAAGCAGTGACACTTAAAAAAAAAAAACGTAGATACGTAAAAAAAGAATACGTAAAAACTAAATCTATTAAAACTAAAGTAAATATTGATGAAGTTTCAACAGTACGACATTGAATTGATCTACATGGGAAACTTTTCAAGTGTTTCCCAAACATTTATTTTGATGTCCGAAAATCTGACAACTCTTCGGATTGTCATATTTTTTTCTACACGCGTTATTTATTCAATCTTTCTACTTAAGTCTGCAATTTTGTTTCCTAAGCCTGTAGCTTTCTAACGGTATATAGTTTATTATAGAAATAGAAATTAGAATCCTAAAGAGAGCTTACAAACTAAAATGCTAAGGTGTCCCACTCATGATCATATTCCCCTAATGATTTTGGATAAAAGATCCACATGAATAAACGGACTTTATTGTTTAAAAATTAAATATTGATGAAATTAAATAATATAGCATTTATTTGATACACATTGTTTGGTAGATTTTTCCAAGAGTCCCAATCATGACATTTTTTTTTTAAGCCTAAAAATCCATATTTTTTAGGACGCTCCATTTTTTTTTGTCCCACACCCAATTTTTTTATTCAACCCTTGAACGGTATATAGCTTGTTTTGAATTTAGAAACCTAATGAGAACTATAAACTAAAAGGCTAAGGTGGTACACCACGCTGACGACTCTCAACTAATGATTTTGAGTATACTTTTTAAGCAATAAAATTACGGCATAATTTTTCTCTACTTTTTATTAGATGCGCTGATTCACTCTCAATATCACTCAAATTGCAATTATTTTTTGCCAATATTACAGTGCTTTTTCAGCATATCCTGAGAAATGTTCAGCCTGAAAGTATGCACAGAAAATTAATTTGATACTTATCAGTGACACAGCAGCATGCTTACCTTCTACATGTATGTATGCGCATTCTTTCAGGCTGAACATTTTTTTGGGGCAGTGTATTTTGTAAAAGCACTATAATGGCAAAAAATAATTACAGTTTTAGCGATATTAGGTGCGGAGCTATAAGTCCAATAATTTTTTTGTCATATTTTTTAATCTAAATGCTTCCAACCCGTCTTAGGGCGGACTTTTATACTAATTTATTTAATATCGACCATAACTATTCTCCAGAAATTCTGCCGCAAACTTGAATCTTTATACCCCAACGCGTACTGCGTAATGGGTATATTAACTTTGTCATTTCGTTTGTAACGCCAAGAAGGAGGCGTGGCAGGTATAGGAAAATATATATATTTTTGATCAGCGTCATCTCCTGAGTCGATTTCCGTGTGTCCGTCTGTCTGTCCGTCTGTCGACACGATTACAGCCGCAATTTTAAAGCTATCGGGATGAAATTCAAAACATAAATTTATTTTTAAAAAAGGAAGATCAAGTTCGAGAATGGGCCAAATCGGATGAAAACCACGCCTACCTCCTATACAAAGTGACTTTATATTAACCGTAAATTGTCTTTAAAATCCACAAAAATTAAAGAAATGCCTTGAATATGTAAGCTTTGCTCTTCAGTCTTAATCCTGGCTATAAAATTTGGAAAAATCTGATGGAATAGGCGTGGTTTCCATACAAATTGGCTTTATTTTAAACGTAAAATCTCTTCAAAATCTGCAAAAATTAAAGAAGTGTTTTAAAATTTTGCACATAGCTTTGATATATAATATCAACCATCCCTATGATATATGGCAAAATTGGATCAAAATCGCGCCTACCTCCCATACAAAGTGACGTCATCAAAATTGGAAAACTTTCGAATATATAAAACTGAATATCATCGTGTATGTCGTAGCTAAAGACTTCGAATATACTTCAATATGGCCGCGGGGGGTATTTTAGCTTCGGTACTCTGCCGAAGCTCCATTCCTTACTAGTTTTTGAATAGATGTAATAATTTTAAATGTAATTTAAAAAGCAGGTTTTTTGCGTTTTCATGGCTTGTTTGTTTTTGACATACGTTTTCAAAAAAATGCTTTCAAACTTTTTGTAGCTTTCACTTTTTTCTATGGATGAAAAGCAACACTGGCTGTATAGTATAAGGACATAAGTTGGAATGATACTCTTAGCAGGTGTTGTCTAGATAAAATTATAAAAATATTTTTTTATATATGATACTTTATATTCAAGATATTCATTTGAACTGTGAATGGCATCTGTATCACAGTAAGTATTTACAACCTCAACTAGCTAAAATTGCAAATTCACACAGCATAAAATTTGTTTATATTAAATAAATGTTTTATTTAAACGATTTTTCAAACTTCTTTGGGTCAAAATACATTTTAAAAATTTTACAATTTTAATTGTAAGAATTTTACATAGATAAATACAATTAAAAATTGCCTGGTTTCTTCTTCTTCTTCTTCAATATATATTAAAGATTTACATTTGTTGTTGTTTTGGTTTGATTTTGTTTTTATATGTTCAAATATCTTGCTGTTGTAATTATTAATATATATTAAAATTGTGAATTGATTTTAAAATAACTACTTTTTTTGTTACATATGTTATATAATTAAGACTTGTTTTGTTTTTTTATTTTATATTATTTTGTATAAAGAAACACAGTTAATTGCCAACATGGTACTATAAATGTTTTATTGTTGTTTATTATTATTTTTATTTTACTTGTTAATACAGAAAATATGTTTATTTTTTATTTGTTTTATATAAAGTTAGTAATTGCAATGACGTTAATGATGATAAAAATGACATAGAAGTGATGATATTTGTAGTTGATGATGACAGTTTTTTTTTTTATTTTACGACAACAAGCTGTGGATTGAACTTGTGTTGTTGTTGTTGTCGCCTTAGTTGTTGATTGATATTTTGTATTTCGTTACTGGAAAACTTTCGTTCAAAAGGTTTTTTTGTTTTACTTTTTGCTAAATAAAAAAATAATAAAAAATGTTGCCAACTAGTTCTAAAGATTTAATTTGTTTTCGTTTGCTTAAATTTCTTCTTTGTAAAATTAAATTTATTAAAAATATTTTTACTTTGTATTTTCTCTCTCTCAAAGAAGAGCCCAGTAGTTGTTTATTTAACTTAATATTTATTTTTTTATATAGGTATTTATTAGAATAACAGAAATTTACAAACTGGGCTAGTTTAGTTGTTTTATGAGTGTTGATGTTTTTATTTTTTTTTTTTCTCTGCTTTATAAGTTTTGCATTGCATTAATATATGGGCGGCTAAAACCACTGCTGTTTTTGATGGGCATGGGATTCAAAATGCCTTCGACACAAAACCTCAACTTGACGACTCCTCTGGCTTTGATTTAATAAAGGTTTTTGTTTTAAAGTTTCTTTGATTTCTATTTGTAGTTGCGTCGTCTGTAACTAGATACATATATCAATATGCTTGTTTCATCTAAACTAATATATATATATATGTATAGTTTTTTAATATTTTTAAATATTTTTTAAGTTTCTTTCAATATCGGCTTATTTTTGTTTAAGTATTGTTTTTATTTTCTTGCAAATTGCTGCTTTTCATCTACTAAACTCAACTTCATACTCTTATCCTCTCTTGTTTGACTTCCGCTGCTGTTATTTTGTTTTTTCTGTAGTTGGTTGGTTAAAATATTTAGGCCAATGTAGGGAATTGACGTTCATCGTTGACTTTTGGTGCGGCATACGATTGTTGCCTATCACCACCAAAATTGCGTGGCTTGCCAGCACCGCCACCTCCACGTCCAATACGTGCACCATCGAATCCACCGCGTTGACCAACAACCGGACCAGGTGCACCGGTCACCGGACCACCAGCAGCGAAGCTACGTTCACCACGCTCTCCACGATCACCACGATCAAAACGCTCTCCACGTTCACCACGCTCTCCACGATCACCGCGTTCTCCACGATCACC